>OZ022395.1:13247675-14565914 GCA_963989295.1 Ametastegia equiseti
AAAAATAAAAATATCACAAACGGCTATCCCACGAGCATCGTGTGATTTGTTAATTTTTTTTTTTTTATAAATTTTTTTTTCAATGACATATGATCAAATTTGGCAAGAAGTTTTGCAGGTGATCGACTTCGATGTAACGTACTGCTGACATGCTGCTAAAAAAAAAAAATAATAAAAATAAAAATATATAATAATAATAATAAAGCACACGACTTACATGAGATAGCCATGTATATAATCTTTATTTTTTACTAAAAAGAAGGTGAATCGCACTAAACGTTCGAGAATATTGATTTTCGGCCTGCAATTAACCTCGAAATGAAATTTGATACGAATGTAGTGCATAAACATATTTTTGCATAATTTGAAAATTCTCGCGCAAACAGGGAGACCAGGGGAATGAAATAAAAAATTCTTAAAATTAGGGAATTTTTTCTTTTCTTTTCTTTTTCCGATTTGACAGGAGCAAACTTGAAATTTTTTTTTCATCCCAAATAAGGACCACCCTAATACATATATCTATGATATTAATAGATACACATGTAAGTAATACATGTATTTGTGTATGCATATATACCTATGTATAATATATGTATATATAAATATATATATACGTATATCGTACAATTGAAAAAAAAAAATGATCCCTAAGGTAATAATTCTTATGACTCTATTTACAATATGCCTCGTGGATTCGTGTATTCGTTCATTATACAATACATACTCATACATTATGCGACATACATATACCTAATAATTATACATATATGTGTATATAGGTATATACTATTATAATATAACTGCACCGCGCGGTAAGGTGACGGTGTTTAGTATGATATTTAGTATAGATGTGAAATATATATCGACAGTAGTTTTCTATTTTCTCTCTTTGTTTTTTTTTTTTAATTTTATTTCATTTTTTTGTCATTTTATTCGTATACTTTTATACCTATAAGGAATCAGAGAGAATAAAAAACTAGAACAATTAACACAAAAAAATAAAAAATAAAAACACGATTTTCTTCAATATTTAATTGTTGTTTTCAAATTTTCATCTTCAGGCAGATGACGCACTCAAGATACACGATACACAATTCAAAATAAGATAAGCTCGTATTCAGGTTCAAACAAAAAAGAAGAAAAAAGAAAATAGCGATATTCTCGATGTTTTTCGTTCTAGTTTTTTTCATTTTCTTCTGATGACCAATAGGTACGGCAGAAAAGATGAAAACCACAACAATAATTGGAAGAAAAAAAAAAAACAAAAAAAGAAGAGCTCGAATCTGTAATTTACAAAGAAGAGGAACAATATATAAATTGAAGAAAAACAAAAAATTGCAAAATTGGGGAAAAAAATAAAAGAAACGCCTAAAAAAATGAGGGTATGCGTCAAGCTAGTATACAGAACTGTATTCGAGATCGTGGGCGTACTGAGGTGGTCCAGGCGGCGGAGGCTGGGGGCTGTACTGTTGCTGGGAGGCGTCCGACGCCCGGCGTCGTAGCGCCGCGATGCTGTGAGCACCCCGCCAGTCGGTTGCTTCGCCACTTCCGTCGGTACCGACGCAGGATACACCCCCACCGGAAGCTGCCCCTGGGGAACCTTGACCGCAGTTTAAACCCGGACCCAAACTACCTGGCTGACCACCCCCGACAGCCGAACCTCCCGGTGGCGAACCTCGCGACGCCGAAACGTGCACGCCGCCTGCAATCAGCCAGTGAAGAAAAAAAAGCTCGTGATTATCTGATAAGAAGATACGTTCACGCTTATAAGCATCTGGTTTTTTTTTTTTTCTTTGTATCATTTTTGAGGAAGTTCATGAGGTTTTGAGAGAAAGAAAATAAGGAATCGACAATCCTAGATATTTTTGATAATCGTATGGGGATGAGGATAAGACATTGAAACACGGTCGAAAGAGAATGGGCAGAACTGACAGGATTTTGGAGTGAAGAATTTGCAGATTTTTTTGGAAGCGTGCGCGCAGAGGGACTGAAACAAAGTCAAATGAAAATCAATAAGAAAAGATTGTACAAATTTGGAGAATTCAGGATTCTTGTATTGAATTTTTGGAATTCATTATTATCCTGATCAAGAACCGAGAATTTCTCAAAGATAATTGAATGATTTGTAAATTTTTTGGAGATCCTGTCGAGAAGAAATTGTCACAAAATCAAAAGGACGAAAATGAGCGTGGAATTTTAGGCGTTATTAGATTTTTGTAAAATCACAGAACATGAGATTCAAAAAGGTCAGGTTGGGATAATTTTTAACGCTTCGTGGCCGCCATGGGTAAATTTTACCCAGACCTCATTTTGGGTAGATAATATTCAACAATTGCATTATTAGTTACGATTTTGTTTAGCCAATTGTAATAGCTGCATTCTCCGCCAGTTATAGGAATTTTCCAGATAAATCCGCATTCATTTCTACTCCAAAATGGATCCTTTTGACATGTCAAAATAAATACGTGTTTTCAAGCGAGCACCATGTCACTATTATTTCCCTAGAAGTACCATATCTGACGATTATTCCAGTTAAAATTTGATCAGAAAATATTGAAAATTCAAAAAGTTATGATTTTTTTAGTGGAAAGGTGTATTTTTCGGCAAATTTACCTATTTACGATCCGTTTTGAACATGTTGTGATTTGAATTTTGACATAACAACTTTTCACACATGTTTAAGAATGTTCAAAGTATTTTCAGTATTTTTTTTTTAATTCCGATCGGACTGATAGTTTTTACACAGCAACTATTTGGAACTTGTGACCACTAAGTTATTCTATAGAGGTATTATGGCCACCAAGGGTTAATCATGTGGCAAAATTTGCAGCATATCCACTTATTGTCTCTTACAATTAATTGATTGTAGACTAATCATGAAACAAATCATTGATGATGAGAATTGAAAAATGTTTCTGATGAACAGGAATTCTGCATGGGCGTCAAATTCAGCGACTATATCGGCCAAAAATCGGTCCATATCACTTAGGATACCTCATAGGTAAAAGTAAACAGTAAGACATCATGAAAAAAGCTTGAGGTCAATTATTATAAACCACAGCAAATTCCAACTTTTACAAACAATCAATTTTCCAGAAATAATTCGGAATAGCAACAATGTTTCATGAAACACTGCTGAGTGTTCGAATCTCCATCAAAATTAGTCCAAATTTTCATCAATTACGTACTGCAACATTTTTCAAATTTCTCTCAATGGATTATTTACTGGAATTTCACATATTATATTGATACCGTCGTGATATTATCATCCACAAACCTAACCCTTGAAGATCTCCCGACGCTGACTATCGAGTGAATTTCTAAAAGTTTGGGAATATTTCTGCGACGGGACCAGTCTAATCTAGTTTTCGCGCATTTTCGCTGTGCCGTTTCACAAGAACCTACAATCGTAGATGAAGACGGAATAGGAACTTGAAAATTGTCTATATATTGTAGGGGTACGTATGCTTATAGGTATAGGTTTTATATACAGCTACCGAAAGAGTAATAAAATGATCTTTATTTTTTCTACGAGAGAGAACCGCACCGCGCGCAAAGCTACCTACTGCTGATATAGTGCTTTGTGCAACGCCGGTGGGCCCGATCGCCCCACAAGGTGTTTATGACCCCTTGCTTCTTCTTCTTCTTCTTCTTATTTCTATTCTACTACTGGTAGCTTCTCCGCTTCTCTTCCACCCTTTCCAAAACCCAAAAACCCCGAAAGAACCCAAGGACCCCAAAAAACGTGAAGAAAGAAGAAGAAAAAACGTGTATGTATCTATTTTCTACATGCAGATGTATATTTATATATAATACATAAAGCACACGGCTAATTCTGCCTACCACTCGTAGTAGAGACTTGTAGTATACCGCCTGATTCGTTAATGCAGGTATGCAGGTATACTGGGTATAAGTGTACTTGTTTGCAGAGGACTCACCTCGCGACTTTAGGTTTCCGCTGCACCAGCAGCACCCAGCAGAGATCGCAAGATTATTGCATACCTACACGCGTATAGCTCCCTCAAAACCATTTTTTATTTTATTTTATTTTTTATTATTATTTGTACTTCCTGCCTTTTAGTTTCGTTTATCCCATTAGCAAACAGAGAGAGATTTTTTAGTCGAAACTTACGTCTGAATCGTATGGTTAATTCTCTAAATACCCAGCATAGAAAGCATTCGCTACATACTATATTATAGTTCACTTATTTTGCGAATCATAGAAATTCTTCATCCAGACGATTTGATCTCATAATTTTCATCATCCGCGTCCTTCTTTACAATTCTGAAGAATTTTTTTTTATTATCAATAGAATAATGATAATTCTTTCCGTATAAAATTTCGAGCAAAAACCCGCAACCGAGATCAAGTTGTAACTTATTATTCCGGCGAATGTTACAAATGATTGATGCATTTTTGAAAATGCTCACTGAAATTTTGGTCCGGTAAGGTAGATGTACCAATTATTGACCCTTACATTTTCTTGAATTTTAAATCGGTGATAAGAATTCTGAATGTTTGCGTTATACAAATCAGTTGCTAGAGACTCGAAGAATACGAATTGATTTTTTCGATCATTTCAGAGCTCACGGATAATAAGAAATCATCGAAAAAGGTCAATAATTGGGATAAGGTCAGTAACTGGTACACTTACCCTAAGTCTTTCGATTCCTTGTGATAGCGAAACCAGACAAGAAGAAAAAAAAACAACTAGCAAATGGTTAGGGTCACGGCCGGGTCGATTTGGGATGGAATACCCCGTACATAAGTGTGCTACTATATTATAATGCAGGTATAGGTGTACAGATATACTACGTCCATATATCCATCTATCTATCTATCTATCTATCTATCTACTATCTATATACACCCGGCACTTTGAAATGTCTTAATTCACACCTCATAGAGTCTTGTTTGCATCGGTAGAGAGAGAGTCAGTCGATACAATCGCGGAACGGAGTAGTAGCAGCGGTCTAACCTCTAAGCTCCCAAGCAAGCCATAGAAGAGTATATATATGTATATATGAGTAGTGGCAGGTATAGGGAGGTATAAGGAATGGTTCGACTTGGTATATTTCCTTTCCTTTTCTTACTTCGCCTCGTCTCGACTCATCGACGGAGTGCTAATCATCGTTGAAAAACGAAAAATAAGACACGCTCTAAAAACTGTTTGCTCACCGAGTTACCGAGGAACGTACCTATATATACAGGTCTATACAACCCGTCGATGCCGCGTAAAGGCGGGTGCCACCGCCATTAGCCACCTACGGACTATACGCGCGTGTATTTCTTTAGGCATACCTGTGATCGCCTTTCGTATTTCGTACTGAACGTATATCTGCATAATAACATACCAAGACAATTCTCTTGAAACTCAGCAGTTTCAGCGATCGACTGCGCATGCGTCGAAATTATTCAATTTCATTGGTCGCCGAGTTCGTTGTATTGGCCATATTTCAGTCGGTAAGTCAGGGTAGCCAACTTATATACTACGAAACGGGGTAATGGCCGTTAACCTCTCAGGCGTTAAGTTAGCGAATTGAATTGGTTAGTTTGTTGATGATTTTCATTCCACGTGGATTATCAAAGCAAAAGAGCATTGACCATTAGTTCGTGATCAAGTAGTTGATGTTGGAAGATAATTACTAAATGCAACCGCCAAAAATTGAGTTTGACAGATGAAATTTGGGGTGGTGAGCCTGATGAGCAGACGCCAAAACTCGCGCATGTGCAATCGGTCGCTCAGATCGCAAAGTTTCAAGAGATTGCCTCGGTATACAAGTTTATCTCCGAGAGAGTCTATTGAATATCTGCGAACCGATAAGCGGCCGAAAACTTGGTTCGTCTGCAATACTGTGTGTCTACCAAGATGTGAGCCACCCCCCAGGTTTCAGATCTCTAGGTCTCAACGTTGCCGAGGAACGTACACGTTGATCATTTTTTCAAATTTGATCAAACTGACTTTCTCATTCTCACCACGGGAAAATAATTCAGTCCAGCTTGACTTTGATGGAGAAAAGTGTGATCTTACCGAACATGATATCTGTTATTGGCTCGATGCTAAAAAAAAAACTGCCAGAAAAGAAAAACACGTTTATGGTGAAAAAAAACCTCTCTACGTCTTTTCGACTTTCCCCAACTTCCTCTGCTGAATTTGGCTCTTTTATCTGAAAGCTCGTAGTTTTTCATCAGAAATTTTGAAACTTTTGGGGTATGCTGGAAATGGGATTAGGTGGGTTTGACGAAGTTTATCGTCAGTATAAAATCCAGCAATAGCTCAATAAGTTCATGAAATCAAATGTAGCATTCTTCGAAAAATCCTGAAGATTTGAGTGCAGCGTGACTACGAGCTCTCAGACGCCAAAGTCAAATTTAACGAAAAAAAGTTTGGGATGTCGAAGGAATATGATTTTTTTGTGGAAAATCGTGTTTTGTTTAAGGTTCTTGAGAATCTAATCTGAAACAGATTTCACATTGAGGAAGATCAAACCGTTTGCCATCGAATTCCCGTCGGATGAAAATTCGAACGTGTCATTCTGTTCAAAGTTGAAAAAACGGATCAACATGTTTCTCTGTAACGACGAGGGCTACAGATCTGAGGCTGGGGGAATCTCAACATCTTGGTACACACTATAGGATATAAAAATTGCAGACTAATTGGTTCTCAGACGATTGATGGACCTGCTCATAGGTTTTACCATAGTTTTATAGATCTTATCAAAATTTACATGGAAACTTTCACGTTCTTTCTATTTCTCGAAAGGAAATACAATATCAATTCATTTTCGCTAATTCTTTATGTACTTTTCCTATTCTGGATTAGATACATAATATATGCAATCCTAGTACAGTTTACCGTATTATAAAGTTTTATTCAATCATAGAGAAACGCGAGTAGGTACTTGCGTTGGTGAGAAAACGATTTTTGTTTCATATATATATATTTTTTTTCATTCTTCATCTTCCTCTCATTTCATCTCATCTCTTTCTTTCTCTTTCTCTTCTTCATCTTTAAGTTACGATTGCAAACAAGTTGCGCGGTCTCTACCGGGGGCGATAATGTATGGTAATTGGTACCGAGCTACTCGCGTAAATCCCGCTTGTGTTATGTGTTTATATATATATATACATATATATGTATACGAATATATAGATCTATATGTATTCACATTTATGTATATATATATATGGGGCATCCTGGCACGACTGGATCCTCCTCGCACCGCGTTTCCTCTTCGATTTTTGTTATCATTATTATTACCATTTTCAGTTTTTCTATTCGCCATATCTCTCCTCCCTCCAAAAATAAAAAAGGGAAAATAGATTGGATGGAAATAGGATTTCTATGTGTGTGTCAGTCTATTTTTCATTCGAAATAAATTTTGTCATCCAGAATTTATGGAGAAAGAAACGTCATAATGAATTAAAAGTACAATTAATTTCTCTAATGATTCGGAGTCCTCACGATTCTACACAACTGTAATTATTAATAGTTTATCGAAAAACAAAAGTTTTCGTAATTTTTCTTCTCTTCTTCACAGATATTTCATGACTTTGCCTATTTTGATTCATTTTATTTGTTTGTTTTTCCCTATTTCTTCAAATTTTACAGCAATGCAAATGAAAGATATACAGAAACGAAGGTAATATATGACAGAATTGGAACCGAATTCTTCTGATCTGTATATGTATATCATCCAAGGAGGAGATGAAATTGTGAATTTACGATTTTCTCGAATGTCAAATGTCATTTTCTATGTACAGGATATGGAAACAGAGACAGATATAGATAGATAGATAGAGAGAGAGAGAGGGATATGGAGGTTAAAAATAGATTTGAAATAGCGGGACAAGGTTTTTTGGTATTTTAATTTTATTTATTTATTTAGAGAATAGGCACTGGTTCTTTTTTTTTTTTTTTCAAATATCTTTCGTAATTTTTAAACATCGGTTACTAAATGGTAGAGATATTGGTACCTTACGGTACGAGGATTACAAGGATTACGAGGAGAAGGGCGAAGAAGGTTAAGAGAGGCATGGCATGGAGGCATTCGAGCATTTGAGAGAGAAACGTATATGCACGAGAAGGTGACGATTCGAGAATTGGAGAGTTCAAGAATTTGAGACAGAAACGTAAAAAAGTTGGTTTGGTCTTATACACTCCTCCTTTTCCTTTTTCTCCTTCTTCTTCTTTTTCATTTTCATCTTATCTTTTGCCTGCCTCTTCTTCTTCTTCTTCTCCGTCTGTTTGCACAGTCAGACCTCAAGGCGATCGCACCTAGGTGCGAGGTCTCTTCCACTGTATGCTTACCATTACGCCGCGCACGGTACAGGCACATATATCCTTCCTTTACTTCTCTATACCTTTCCACCTTGCCTGCCGAACAATCTCAGAGTTTCGACTCACCAGTTACAATTTTTTTTTTTTTTTTTTTTTTTTAATTTCAATTTTTTTTTTCTTCGTTTTTTACCTTCCACGTTATATATTTCGCTTCTATGCTCGACTCAACTCATAACTATGTACAAAGAAGAATTTATAATTATATAGACTTGGACCAAGCAAACCAACGAAAAAAGGGGAAAAGGGTAAAAAAAAAAAACTCAAAAACACAGAATGAAAATAACAAGTAGGATAATTCGGCCGACTATGTTGAATCCTCGGTTGAACCAGAACTATAACTTCCCGCGCTGAGAGCTTTTCTGAACTCCAAACAGTATACTCTGAGTGAAGGGTTCTTCCTAACTCACAAACTACTGGATCAATATATTGGAAAATTTGTTGATATTTGGGATCGAGCAAATGCTATCGATTAAAACTTAGTTCATAAAAATTCGTGGATCTGCTCCCGCGCGGGATATTGCGAAATGAAATTTTCTGTTGCAAATTCTGATTTTCGGATAATTGAAAAACTTTGGTTGAGATCTAAATCATAAAAATCCATCGATTCATTCTCATGATATCGTCGGACGTAAAATTGATCACAAATACCCAGAAATAATCGTCCATCTAAACACTATCGGATATGATTTGCCAAACCTGAAATCGTCGAGATTTGGGAAGGCCCAAATTTTCATTTTTTGAAATGATTGTTATTGATAATTAAAAAATTATTCACCAGTCACTTACCTAGGGAATTGAGACCGTAGCTAGCTTGGTAGACGGTTTGGGATGGACTGCTTATCGGTAGGCCGGCATTACTTAGACCCAACGTCGAACCCAGCCCGCCACCACTTTGCTGACCAAGCTGCCCTAGACTTTGGCCAAAACCACCCATTCCCATACCTCCTTGGCCCAGTTGACCCAGTCCTGCAGGATCAAGGAGATGATGTTGAAAAATTGGATGAAATAAAAATAGAAGTAATTGCTATGCAATTTTCAGAAAATCCTCCTCTATTTTATTTCAACTTTTCCAGGTTGACAAAATGTCACATATGCCAAATTATGTTTATGAAAATTGTTCCTTTTGCCAACGTTAGATGTATTTTCAAAATTTTTTTGAATATTCGATTCGATGTTATTCAGATTTTTGAGGTTTGACACCGTTAATTTTGAAAGATCGTGGCTTGTCTTATTGCTATAATGATTTTTGAAAATAGTTTCATTATCCAATTTGTCGATTGGAAAACTTTTGTTTTCTTCTGTTTCTTTTCAAATATTATTTTCCAAGCTTGTTTGCTTCTTCGATGTTATGATATTTTCATTTCCTGGCAAAAAAATGGTGCTTTTTTTCGTTTTTGAAGAAACGTTGGCTCTTCCCACTGATTTATTTCAAAATCTTTGGATTTTGCTCACATCATTTTCGAGAATTGACCTTGTTTTTTCATCTTGTTTTTTGGTTCGAATGAAATTGTGAATTATTTTCTCTTAATTTTTTTAAATTTTTTTTCTCATTGTTTTTGAAGAATAAAATTAAGAGAAAAATTGACTTTTGAAACACAGCGAGTTGTTGATGTGTAAATAACGACATAGGTATAACGGGTAATTTTGGCACTGACCTGGACCCATTCCCCATCGATCCGTTGGCGCGTGGAACATCCCTGCCGCTCCGCAAAGCTCAGCTGCAGAGCTCATTGCTCCGAAAGGCGGGAGTCCGTGGGACGGTAGCAACGCTCCCGGCGAACGGAAAACGTTCGTTGTCTTCTTACGCTTTTTCCATTTGGCTCTGCGGTTCTGGAACCATACCTAGAGACAGGAAAAGATACCGAAGCGTGTCGGTTACTCCTTATTTTTTCACTTTATTTATTTATTCTAAGATACAAGAATTAGAATTTTTGACGAGAAAAATTATCCGGAAAAATATCAAAATTGTTATTGATTTATTGATTTATTGATTCATTTATTTCGTGTTTTTTTCTTTCGTAATTTTGAGTATTTCTCTACAGAATTTATTTCGTTTTTCTCCTTTTTCTTCATTCGTCTACTTTTTTCTTCACGATATAGGTAATCCAAAGTTGTTATTTATGGATTCATATGAAACTTTGCAGTTTTATGCAGAAAGTAACAAAATAGAGAGATGAATGAATAAGTAAATAATATCAAACAATAATAAATTATATTCATAAGCAAATTTAGCACGTTTCTTGATTATTCGGTAAAAATAATATTTGGAAACTGAATTCATCGTGTATACAGACGCGTATAATTAACAATTCTGATTACTCATTTCGTCTGTTATTTTCCCTTTCTTGTAAATAGTTTCACTCCGGATTTACAATAATTTTGCAAACAAAAAAATTTCCCATTTTTTCTTTTCTTCTATTTTAACAACTTGCATAATATATTCACGTAAATGCATGTGGTAAAGTTTCACTGATTTCTTGTGGATTCGCTGTATAAATTCTGGGTGACCATCATTTTGCGCAAATGCTATTTCAACGAATTTGTGATTAGCTTTTTCCTAATCAAATTTTTTTTCCCCCATTTGGATAAATTTTTTTGAAAATTTCCCTTTGAAATCCACTAATTCTCTATGCAATAAATTCGCAATACGTCTATGTACAATATCTCCTACCAATTTTGGAAGACAATTTCATCCTCCCGTAATTATTATCATTGCATGAAATTTCTTAAAAAAATTCCGTGTTTCAGAAACAATCTCGCCTGTCGGAAGGATAGCAAAATAGGCTAACATACTTCGAACAAAATCTGAAATTAATTTTCTCTTTACAACAAATTTGCAATGAATTCTCGATAAAATTTCAGTTTTCCCTACACAATTTGGGGAATTAATTCAGTTCAATTTTCTCCAACAATCAGATAAAGGTTATAATTATTAATAAAATTGTAGTTTATCCTAAAAAAAATTGACGGATTGATGAACTCTCTCCTCAAACCAGTGGATGAAATTCCTGAATTGCGTTTGTCAAATTTTCAAGAAAATCCAAAACCATTCTCAATCCCGTAAAAAGGAGAGAGAGACAGAAAAAAAAAAAAAACTTCAGAGAAGGAAAGAAAAGAAAAAAATATACATGAGTTGTATCTGACCGCGACTGTTTGTGTGTGTGTGTGGATCTTTTACAATCACACCCACGTCGTATGTACATACGTATGTACATACATACATACCTATAAATGTATATAATATGATACATATCTATATATAGTGATCTATTGGGTGGTTGTTGGCGATGGCGACGATGCGGTTGATTTCGCCCACCCTGAGCCATCCAGCCAGCCATCCACCCAGCCAGCTAGCGAGCAAGTCGCGACCCCTAAAAGCCGAGTCGGTAGGTACTGGTTGGTGTGGTGTGGCCCGGCCCGGCGCGACTTGATTTATTGATATCGCATGCAAAGCCGTCTGCGGTCTCCGAGATCCCCCATACCCCGTAGCAGTCATATAGCAGCTAGAGGTATGTATGTATGTATGTACATTGTACACACGTCCATACGTCCTACATGTACACAAAACACCCCATCGCTGACCTCTATATTACACCCCCACAGTGGTGCAAATAATCGGAGCAAGAGAGGGAGAAAAAGAGAGAGAGAGGGCTGAAATTCGGATACATAGGGTAGAAGTACCATTTGTGCCCTGCACTGTACTAGTTATGGCCACCTAAAGGAAAGTCTGTATTTATTGCTGATACATTTCAAATTAGTCAAACATTGAACTGCAGAAAGTGAAAATCGGACATGAAGTTAGTATTAAATGGCATATTGTTCAATAATTCAACACTCAACTGCACTGAATTGTTGAAAAATTGACAGTCAAAATGCTGTTGTTACCAGTTGTGGCCATTACCTGCCATTTGCATGTAATAAATATGGCTACAAATGGATCACGCCGATCATGGGCACAAACGGTAGTATAGGATGGCTAAAAATGGTACGTATACCCAACACATGATGGGCATTCCATGCGAAGCGTGAACCAGTTTTTTAACGATAGTTATATGTATGTATAGCGAATTTGACACCCATCCATCCGAAATTCAGTTCGTATTCTTCGCGTGAAGAACTTTCCTTACAAGTATTACAGTTCGGAAGAATAATTCTTTCGAGAGATATGTGGGTGTCTTGATCATTCCGTAAAAAAATGCATCAGTAACGCATTTTCAACTCCACATACCTATATGTATCTTTGCCGGAAATGAACTGAATCGTCATTTTGAATCGTGACTACAGTCCGTTTCACCCGCAGGAACCAGTTCTTATCCGATCATATATGCGGCTGTCGAATCATTTTCTGAATTCACTCAAATGCGGATCTTAGGAACTACAGTGTAATTTTACTTGGTCCATACCAGTATAGGGTAGAATGAATTGGCTCCAATATTCTATACTGAATTTACCTTCTTTGAAGTTAAACAAAAATGCGATCAAATTTACAGTGTACGCGTTTTCCATATTTTTCTTTCCATAATTAATTGACAAAGAAAAATATACCCAATTAATTTCAATCAAAGGCTTTCATTTCCATATGGGCCGATACGTGACCAATCAACCCAGTCACTAAAAACAGGAATTTTTTTTCAATTCTCATGATCATTTTTGTACTATATTTTACTTTGACAATCAATTGCCTAAACAATAATAATCATGATAATAATGATAATAATGCAAAATAAAATAAAAGGAATCGATGCTTCAATTCTATACCATATTTTGTTCTACTTCCAAGTACATTCTGTAAAAATTTGGAGTGAATTCTCTCCACCTTTCGGGCGCAAAACTAGTAAAATCAAACATTCATCAAGTTTCGCATGCTTTCAAATTCCAGGAATCATTTTTTTTTTTTTTCAAAGAGCTGACATTTGTGTTATAAATTCATTGTGAAAAGTCACGATTTCGTTAATTAATTCACAGCTAAGATTTGTGAAGTTGAAAATGCGATCGATTCATTTCTTCCGATTCTTTCGTCAGTACAGTAGAATGATTATTTTGACATGATTTTTTCACTCGATAAGAAGAAACCGGATGGATTTCGAACGATCGTGAAATTTGTTGACTATCGGCCAAAAATTGTTTCCATTCCTATCGAATACCCCATAAGTGATTATACGGTGTAGAAATTCCACATCCATGTATAACGTCTGCAGAATGTGCATTACTGACTTTATACCATGTACATGCTAGCATATAGGACTATATGTATGTATGTATCTACGTCCATACATATGCAGAGTTGAGATACGTAGATCTGGAGCCGAAAATGTATAGACGCACGTGTGTACGTGGGAATATGGGGAAAACGGACAGTGTCGCTTGTATGAATGTAGGTACGCTTGGCGCGGTAGGTATAGTAGTAGGTGTATAAAGTCGTAAATTAGTGCATTACCTCGCGAAGGTAGGCAGCTACCCACAAACCAACGAACCAACCAACCAGCGAACCAACCAACGTAGGGACTGCTAGGTAGCAGCAGGCCGTAGGATTACGTTTGGCTAATTGGATGTATGGGACCCGCAGTAACGCTATATCCGTTAAAACCGTCACTCCCGCCGGAAAGAAAACCGGAACCGTATGTATTGAGGATGTATGTACCTGTGCTGTTCTTGAGCCTTCACCATCTTCCCGACGTTATTCTAGTCGTCGTCGTCGTCGTCGTCTTCGTCTTCGTCTTCGTCAGATTTAGCATCCACCTCACAATCCACCGTCTAATGAAACAGCGCGAAGAGATATTCACGCATTCATTCATCCGTTTACACATTCGTGAAATAGCACGGGTAGAGATTCATTTGTTCATTCATTCATTCATTCACACACTATCGTTCATTCGCTCAATGTCAGTCATTAGTCTTGAAACACAGTACAAAATACTGTGAAGAGAGATTCACTCAATAATGAAATTCATTCTCGTATTCATTTATTCTTCTATTCATTTATCCATTCGTTCACTCACTTTATCTTAATGACTCGTCAGCGTTAAGAAGCATTTGATCATTCATCTTTTGATTCCCGAAATAATTCAAGAATATATTCATGCGCTGACTTACTAATTCATCATTCATTCATTCATTCATTCGCTCGTTCACTCATACAATCATTCCGTCATTCATTCATTCGTAAAATAATGTAATGGAAGACTCATGCACGCATCAACTTATTCATGGACCAGTGTAAAACTGAGAAAAAAAACAACTCTTTCAGCCCATTTTAAAAAATTCGCGATTATAACTTTCCTGTGTTTTTTGTCAGATTGGGATCCAGCGTGAATATAAGATTCGTATACATTGTACACACCTAATTATGAGTTAATGCTGGCTTGAAGCGATTGGGTATATTATACACATACATCCATATGGGTATAATGGGACCCCACAAAAGTTATACAGAGGCTCGCCCTTTCCTCAGTGGTTCTATTTTTTTTTTTTTTTTTCTTCTGGTTTTTCTCTCTCCTTCTTCGTATCTGTTTCTCTCTTTATTTTTCTCTCGCCTTTCACCCCTGCGTAGCCACAGATATCAGGGTGGGTGCGGTTGCACTGATTTCACGGGTGAACACCGACTAAAAGGGGCACCCGCACCCTGCCTCGTTGTATACATACGCCGAGGTTATCCGCCTCGTGAACAACCAGATAATGGAAAGGAGGTAGCTAAGAGTCGCTCAATTTATCGCGAGCTAACTCCCTCGCACTTTTTTTTTTCCGTTCGTTTTTCATTTCGCTTTTTCTATACCTTCCCTTTCTTTTCCTATCTATACTCTTTTGACAATTCTTAAACACACCTACATGGAGATACAAGAATAAGACGAGTAGAAAAAAATTCTGAATTTTGTTAGTTTACGGATCTTCCAGCTTCTGGTACTGGTATCTGAAATCTGAAACGTCTACTCGATAAAAACTGTTTTATTTCTCCGAATTCGATTCGTCTGGAATCCTGGAAAGAAAAATCTGACCGTGCGGTTCAGGTGGAAAAAAAAGATGAAAACATTTCCGAAATTGTATCCCAACGAAACGAAGTAATTGTTTTCAAAACTTCGTTGAGTGATGTGAGGAAAGTATCGAGATTAGCGTCTGCCATTCCCAAACCGGAAGTGGGAATAAGTCAAAAAGTTTATAGCAACATTGTCTGGATACGGACGATATTTCGTGAAAATTTCGTTGAAATCGGTTAAACGGTTCGTCTGAAATATCATGCACAGTAATTGCGTGAATGACGAGCCGAAAGGCTGAAGCACATCAAACTCGATAACCCTGCATAAGCACAGAGACTATTCTCGATTTTACATAGAAGACATAGATATAGATATACCATCAATGGTACTTGGGAAGTAATGCGCATGTGCTATGGCATATGCCTTCTGCTTATGGCTTATGGAGTTTGATGTGCTTAGGTGTTGAATATGTCGCAACAGGCACTCCATGTATGTACCTAAACCGAACCACTCATGTCTGATGAATAGAACCGTAATAGTGGAAATAGAGAGAGAGAGAGAAAAAATAAGAAGAAACAAATTTTTCAAGGAGATATCGCGTGCGCATTGATCGGTACGCTACGATCGGTACGAGTCATCGAGTCGTTTGAAAATCCAGGTGAAACGTTTCACTGGTGCTGGTGCTGGTTCTGGTTCTGGCTGCTGGCTGCTGAGGCACGCCTAGGCCTGACGAGTACAACCGGGTGGTATGTATCGATTCGGGCTACGTAGGGTAGCGAACCGAGGCTCGCGTAAGCAGCTCGGAGAGCGAGAGAGGCAGCCCACCTTTTCGATGACTAACAATGTACGCCTTTTCCAAGAGTGCAAGAGAGAGAAAGAGAGAAGGGTTCTTTCCTTCACCTTGCCTCCTCCACCTCTTCGATCTCCTATGAATATCGAGTCAATTAAGAATATTGCTTTTTAAAAATTGATCAATCATCCCGCGATTAGGCTGGCGCACGCGTTCAAGCGCCAGCTGTGCATGAGACCGAAAGGTGAGTTCGTCGGCTCACACCTGGTCACTGTGGATCATAATGAACAGCTATGAAAATCACGGTTAGAAGATTTTTGATTTATTTTATTTTATTTTATTTTTTCGTTTATTTATTTTACTTTCTGGCACGTGGGGATTGAAAATATTGGTTTGGTATCAAGCACGACTTTCATCAATTCCAGACATTTTTTACTCTTTGATCCTTCCGCTGACGCTATACGTGATTCTGAATATACGTTGGTTCGTCTCTCTGTCTATTCGGAATGAATTATACCTAAGCCCCAGTGTTTTGGAAATCGGCTGGACAGGTAAATTTTAAACTTGACAGGATTGTAGCTAATTGTCTTTTGATGATGTAAAATCGCCATGTTCCGCATCAAGATCGACAAACTGTTTCAATCTCAAGTTTGCAATTCAATGAAAACAAAGCGGCAAAAATTCAAAATCTTACAGGGTTACCTATAGCTTGTTTTTTGACGGTGACAAATTACTGGGTTCCATTGAAAGGACCCACTACAGCTCGGATTCATTAATTGAAACTAGTTCAGAATTCATTTATTTTTCACCAAAGTTAATTTCGTGTTAAAAAAAGATGTTCCGATTTTCTTATTTTGGAGCACCCGTTGGTCCGATCATTGTCGTTGAGGGCTCATTTTGTTCGGAAAGAAAATCCTCATCATGTGAAGGAAGGAATATGAAAAAAAAAATCGCCTGTGGGCAAACTTACAGTCGATTATCCAAAGTTTTCAAAATCTGGGCCACTAATTTGCAAATAACTTGACCAAAACGAAGGTATCAAAAAAATTCCCTGGTTCACATGATTATGATTTTCTTTCCGAACAAACTGAGCCCTCAACGACCTTAATAGCACCAATGCTGCTCCGAAATCCTTACGACACAGCTTTTGGAAGTGAACATTTTTCTTGCCGTGAAATGAACTTTGGTAAAATATAAATGAATTCTGGACTAGACCAAATTTCCGAAACCAACCTGTACTGTTCCCCTTAACCCTTCAAGAAGTACACACCTCCGTAGCGAATCTTAAAATGCACACGGGGTCAAATTGACCCGAAGTGATTTTTCGTTCAGAATATCTCGAGAACTACGCACTTTTTTTTGAAAAGATGTAGAGACGTTTTCCGTAGAAAATTTAATGCATTTAATTCGCAAAGTAAAATCTTGGAAACGGAAAAATTTAGCTATCGAAAGTCGAGCTTGAAGTCAAAGCTCCACGCAGAAATGCATTTTTGACAAACTAACACGTATAAAATAATGTCAATTTTCGATTTCAAGGAATGGTGTTTCCTAATCAGCGCTATTCCAATTGGAATACAATTTTGGGGTCGAAATGACCCCGTGTACACTACGAGAGGAAAAAAACACAAGGTCCAAATAGAACGGAGTTACAGAAAAAAAAAAAAAAGAAAAAATGGAAATTGGACGATCCCGCGCGAGTCAATCGACCAAATTTTTTATTGTCTCAAAATTCGTGTCATGATATTCAATCTAGTGTTTTTTTTCTTTCTTGTTTTTTGACGTCGCAGGATATACTCACACTTGCATCTAGGAATATATAGGCGAAAAAGCGGGTGTGGAGGAGGAAAATTGGAGGGTGAAAAGTACGGGGGAGAGGGTGAGAAAGAGGAAGAGAAGGAGGAGGAGGAGGAGGAGGAGGAGGAGGAGGAACTCGTAAAGGAGGTTCAGCCGGCGTTGATATAAATTGAGCGAGCCATCAACGCAAGCGGAGGATCTGGGGCTCGGGACCCCGCGGGAGATATACGAGCCCTGGGTATATCCCAGCACCGAGCTTCGCGCGCGGGACCAGATATACGGGAAACGGGACGTCGCGATGGGGCGAAAAAGGGAGAGAGGGCCAGGTGGATTTCGGTTCACAGATTTACTGAAAAATCGCCATTCCCTATTAGGATTTTTCTCTTCCCAGCTTACGAAAAATACTCTTCACCCTTATGACGGTTTTTCCTTCAAATTCATTTTTCTTCTTTTCAAATTTTTTTTCCCATTCTGATTTGGTTTATTCTTAGTTTATGATAAAGGATTCCTAATTTTTAACTACAAGAAAGCCATTTTACTACGATATATACATCTCAAAAAATTCGATTTCTAATTTTTTACTACAGTATCACATGTGCACAGATAATCTTCAGACTTTGATATCGTGCATTCGAGAAATGCACACTTTTCGATAATTTAACGGGCTAATTGAAAAAAATGAGGGTACACATGTCAGTAACGTTTTTGGGAAACGTAGTTTTGTTTTTATACGTTTATACGTTTTATACATTAGTTTACTTGAACATGGTCAAATTTTCTGCGAAGTACTTTCCTCAGACAGGTAAAAATTTGTTCTAGCATTTTCCAATTCCGTGGAATGAGTACTCATTATCTTCATCAGAAATCACCAATGCAGTTTGTTTGAGCATGTAGCAATTTTGCGAAAACCACTCATTTACAGGATGTCTACAGGTCCTAGAAATCCTGAAAACCCTGCAGAATTAGCCTGGGATTTCTTTAGTGCATTGAAATCCTGGAAATAGCGTAGATTTTTTTCGAAATCCTTGATCCTTTTTCAATCCAAGAATTTTTCTTTTTTCTTCGCAGTATATTTAATTCTCTAATTACTATCTGCATTTTAGATAAGGTATAAGCGTACCAATAATTACTGACCCTTTCAAGACCCAATTATTGACCCTTATATTTTCCTGAATTTTAAATCGATTATAATAAGAATATTGAATGTTTCTCTTACACAAATCAGTAATTGCTAGAGACTTGGGGGATACGAATTGATTTTTTGATAATTTGACAGTTCTCGGATGAAAAGCAATCATTAAAAAAGTGCGATGATTGGGACAGGGTTAGTAACTAGTACACTTACCCTACTAGCTGGAATAGTGATCCAATCATATTACCTAGATGCAATACGCGATTTACTAATACGTGAAGAGTCGAATAACTTGTCTGATTTGACGGCAGAAATACTTCAACTTTCTCAAAATCCTGTAATTACATTGTGGCATACTCTTGATTAGTCTGGAATTATCACAAAAATATCTCTGAACATCCTATAGAAAGGACCTAGGTCTTGAAAATCACAACTCTGTAGACACCCTAAATTTCAATACGCTTCATTCGAAGTTCATCATCAAATTTTTTTGAAATTATTTAGTTCATTACGTGCATTTAAATCGTAGTTCATTCTAACACGTTGAAATTGACTTGAAATCACCATTAAATGTCTATATATTCCAACATGTTCAAACGTATACACAATAGAGGAAAAAAAAATTACAATTTTTTTTGCAGAATTCCTCATTTTTTTCCGCTCATCATTTACCGTTCATGTTTCCAACCCCTTCGTTTGATATATATAATTATTAATTTATTCACTCATTCGTTCATTCACTTTATTCTGTTTTTCCGAAAAGGGGGGATTTCCCACCCCCACCCCCTCCGCTGCCCCTCATACCCTGAAACCTTGCAAAGAAAGCAAGAAAGGGGTGCGGGAGCTGGTTGGCAGTGGCGGCGGTGGCAGCGGGGGCTGATTGATGACGGCGTGGCAGACAGATCTTCGAAGTAACGCGGGGGCGGTTCGGGGGTTGAGACGCATTACCCGGACTACCCCGGGGACCCCTGCCGGTCGCGCGGTGTGTGCTACGAGCTCTGCTCTCTGTGGATGGCTAGAAACTTACGGCGCAGGGTCGAGCCGAAGCGCTCCTCAGATAAGGGAGGATAAATAGCTGTCTAAATTAAATTTATCCTGGACCGGCTCGAACCTATAGGTGAATCACGGCATTAGGTGTAGAGAGGAAAAAAGCTCAATTGCACGTTCGACTAACAAACAAAAACAAACAGATGGGTGAATATTTTTCGACACTTCACTCATCTTTGGAAAACTGAAATTCTTCGTAAAAAAGATGAAGAAAATGAAGATAAAATTATGTTATTAATAATTGGCAACTTCAGAGACTAACAGGTACTCATTGTCAGTTTGGGTAAAACGCTGAGATTTTTCAAAACTTTCATGACATTCAGGAAACGATAGAGGCCTGTATGCTGCGGTGTTCTCTTGTATACAATTTCGATTAGATTGAAAAAATGGCGAAATAAAAATCTACCAATATTTTATCACATGGGGGATCCTAATACGTCGTCCACTAAATTTCTGTATTCATTTGTACGAGACTTTGGAAATTTGTCCAAATTTCTTGGTCAGACAAATTCATAGCTCAAAAGTCTAAACAAATTTCGTAACAATATACAACCATGTGCATATAATAGCAGACGAGATGGACCAAAGTTACGTAGGTATAATATCCAACTGCCAATTTACCCCGCGAAGAACGATTCTTCTTCCTCTTGATAGAATTTTGTCAAGAGCGTTCAGACTCCGGATAAATTTAAAAAAAAACCTGAAAGAATTGATTTTTTTGAGAATCGAGTAAAAATTCTCTTAACCCAGGTTTTTTATTTTTATTTTTTATTTTTACTTGATCCTCGAAAAATCAATTCTTTCACGTTTTTCTAATTTATCCGAAATCTCCTACGCTCTTGATAGAATTGTATCAAGAGGAAGGATCGTTCTCCGGAGTAGATTCAGTTGCATAATTATATATGCAACTTATTTGGTCCGTCTCGTCTGCGGACGATAGAGTCAACACATACAATTCGTAACAATGGTTCGGGAATGAGCAAATGAAGCGAAAAATCACCGACAAAATCGTGGATGGTCGAATGATGATAGCTAGGTAAATTGACGTGGACAGCGCCATAAGTACTGAGTATAAATAAATGAATTATAAGTACCCAGCTGTGGATCGATACATTTATATACTCAACAGACGGGCCCAACGATTTGAAAATTGAATTAATAGCGAAAAATAGGAATCGTGGAAAATAAGTGTAGGTAGGTAATTTGAGGGTTGTGCTACTGCAGGGGGTGGAATATTCAAACAAGGACCACCACCTTCAGCAGAGCCAGGTCGTTTACGATCTCAATATCGTCCGTTCGCATAAGCCAAAGCCAGCTTCGCGAGTCATTTCGCAACTTCATCCCCCCACGAGCATTCGCTAGCTCGCTGCAACCCCCTAGCTGCGGCCATCTGCTTCCACATCCTACAGGGTGATAAAATTTGTATTTTTTTTTTTTTTTTTTGTTTCATTATTATCTTCAAGGATACCAAAATCGTTTTTTAAATTAGCCAAAAGTCTTGTACTTTTTTTTTCTCCCTCTCTCTCTTTCTCGTATTTTGGTTCGTGGTTTCAATCAACTATCTACTTACTTTCAGCTGAGTCAATGGAATTGAGCATTCATCACAGTACCCGTAACGTTTAGCGGTGATTTTTTTTTTTATAACTCACGCCCTGTTAGCATACAGGTACATGTAATATCTACGTATAAATCTATAAAAGTCGCGGATCCGGCTCTTCGCGCGTTTTATTATTATTTTACGCTCGCAATATCTCTGACTTAGGGGTGCCTGCGGAAGAGGCATTGGTATAGCTGTACAGGCACCTACCTATAACCATCGCTATTT
The DNA here is from genome assembly GCA_963989295.1 of Ametastegia equiseti. Classification (NCBI taxonomy): domain Eukaryota; kingdom Metazoa; phylum Arthropoda; class Insecta; order Hymenoptera; family Tenthredinidae; genus Ametastegia; species Ametastegia equiseti. The sequence continues at coordinate 13,269,577 of OZ022395.1, forward strand.
CGTCATCAAATTAGCCGTAACTACCCCTTAAAAAAGAATCCCCATGTATACACGCACACCTTAAGTCACGCTGGACCAGACGATGCTTTTTCCTTGCACAACCCCTGTATAAGATATAAATGCCTGATGATATACCCTCATGTATTTTGAACGAAAATTGATCAATTAACTTGGAGCTAATGATACGGATCGATCGAGACCAAGATCGTAAAAATCCGTTGATCCACTCTTGAGATTTCAACGATTTTCTAGGATTTTTTTTTTCAGCAAAAACTTTGTTTATTGAACATTTGAGACCAATAGAGACCGAAATAAAAAGTCCCGTAGAATGTATCCAAGGTGATTTTTCTTCTGAGAGATTATAGCCATTGATATTGCAGTTTTGCAGTTCTACAGAACAAAAATTCGATATTAGGAAATTCTGCAGAACCAATCATCATATAGATAAAATATCCTAGGGTATAGTTCATCATCAAGCTGAAGCTAAGCAGCTGGAATTAGCAGCCCAAGGATTCTTAGTTAATAGAAATGAGGCAGCAAAACTCAAAAAATCTGGATTTCGCTATGTTTCATAAAAAGTAAATGAATTTGACGAAAAAAGTCATGAATCTGTACTGAATCATCCTATTTGGAAGACGTTTAGCTGTTAACTCTGGCTGCTAGCTTCAGCTTTATTTATTTATCCCATATTCTGTATCTTTTGTAGAAACGATTTCATCAGGATCGCTTTTCTCCCATGCAATTTATTTTTGATTGCGAATTATAGATTTGGGCTGATCATGGTCGCATGGTCATCTGAATTATCAGCTATTTGGTTTTTATGATAATTTGAAGGTTTTACCATTAACTTTTCGTCTTCTTGATTTCGTCGCGGTTTACGTCTGCACGTCTGAACGCGGAAATGCAGGAAGCCATTAATACATCGGGATTTTATAAAATGACGGGTTATAGGTATACGCGGTATATATGTATACATGTATATATACATTATATACACATATACACACCTATATGTATGTCGGAGTGAGACGAAAAAAGAAGAGAAGAGAAGAGTGGAGAGGATAGGAGCGGGGGGATATGATAGGCAGTGGAATGGGCTCCGGATGATCCAATTCCCTCGGGATTCTGTGGCAACACAGTTTGTCCATTGAGCCAACGTTATACCCCATCCCACCCCATCTTCAAAAACCTCCGACCGTAGGTGTCATATATATATATAGAGAGAGAAAGAGAGAGAGAGGTATGTTCGTCCGACGACACGTAAGGGCTAATATCGTGCCCTATGTATATTTATACCGCATTAAAATTCACCCTCTCTTAAAACGAGCCCCCAAACTACCCCGTCCTACCCCCATCCTAATGTTTGTACTCTTCCGCATACTTTTTCAACTTTGAATCATACCGAGGCGATATTCACAATTCAAGTCGGAATCTAGGCAAGCATATATTTCCGCAATTACACCGCGTTATTTAGAAAAAAATCGCGAAATCATATGGAAGAAAAAGTCAAGTTCGAAGTTCCTTTGTTGAATTTCAATTTTGTAACATAATATTGGCTGACGGTATATGATTTCATGTATACAATTCATATGTACTTAATTCAGGGTGGCGACAGAACGGAAAAACCGGGGAAAACTGGGAATATTCAGGAAATTTTGATAGTCGGGAAAAGTCAGCGAAGAGTCAGGGCATTTCATAGACTCGCAGGGAATTTTTTTTCAGTTAATCTTTTCATCAAAGAAAAAAATTTCTGTTTTATAGGTATAGTTCTATCGAACGCGATGAAGATAGACAATTTTTTACTTCGCATTCACCATCCAATCTTCTTAATATTATTCGGGTTCGTTGGAAAAAAAGGAAAGAATAATGCATTTCTAGAGGAAAAAGTCAGGGAAAAATTTAGGAATTTCATTTCATCTAAATTATCACCACCCTGACTTATGAATAGGATATCGGAAATAGCTCAAGGGTAGAACACACCGAAATACATCTGCAAAATCTCCAAAAATGGTTATCCATACAAATAATTGAGTTCTACAAATTCCATTTAAATCTCATTTGATTTGAAGCAATGGGGAGACAGTAATTCCATGTAATCCATCTCGGAATAGATTTCGATGACAAACCTACTACTATTTGGATTCAAACAAGCAAACTAGGGTAAGTGTACCAGTTACTGACCCTGTCCCAATTATTGACCCTTTTCAATGATTTCTTTTCATTCGTGAGCTGTGAAATTATCAAAAAAATTTATTCTCATTCTCCGCGTCTCTAGCAACTGACTTGTGTAACGGCAACATTCAGGATTCCTATCATCGTTTGAAAATTTAAGAAAATATAAGAGTCAATAATTGGGTCTTGAAGGGTCAGTAATTGGTACACTTACCTTACGTGATTTTCTTTTCTTTCTTCTCCTTCTCGAAACTGCAATACTTTTAATTTTGAACTATATTTTGTGCCACTGACGGTCTAAATTTTTTTGTCTCAGAATTTGCCCATCAAGGGTGAAGAGTGCATCGGTCTGCGAGCTGGGTTCGTTCATTCACTACACTCCAAAAGCATGAAATTTTACTCCAATTTAAGCGAAGATTAAGAAAAAATTTTATATCCAGAAGAATAATATCACAGAAAAGAGATTTCAGAAAATCTTGAGTTGCATTTATTCTTCGAGTGGCCGGAGTGGCATGAAATGCCCTGTACATACGGAAGAATGAGAGCTCGTAATCAGGGTAATTGTCTCGTGCCTGCTGTCTGTTCGGTTATTCTTATATACTTATATGTGGGTTCGCACATATGTCCTGGGAATTCTCTGATGCAGCATGGATCTATGCCAAGGTTCTCTCGGTTCTTTCAGGACTGAGAGTCTGTACCGATCGTTCTGGTGGACCGACCAAATCATTGACTGACTGACTTCTATCTCATTCTCTATCCTTCTTTCAGCGTGTCTATAGTACAAAGTATTGCTCTCAATGGGGTCCCACGGGATATAACACCCCCGTACGATGGAGGAGGCAGGGAAATGGTGTCATTGTCAAATCCCTTGGGAGTAACAAGTGACTTACGTATTATAAACACACACACACGCATGCACATTTTTACACACATGTTACAGAGGATGAGGCATCTGTAGGGCTTGTGTTCTATTGTATTGTACTACTTATATACACCCCAACCCCCCTATATTTTCCACTTATTATAAACTATTATGGTTTTGCGTCAGTGGACGAATTAAAGAGAAATTTGGCAAAGGAAGTTTGGAATTTTCTTTCCGAAGTTCAAAATTTTGACTAGAAGTTACACGATTGTTGATCTAAAAATTTATCTATAGATATATTTACCCAATAGTTTTTGACCGATCGCGAGCTGTATGTAACATAGTTTCGGATAGTACGAATTGCGAACTCTGAGAAAAATTTCATTTCTAAAACCAATTGTCCACTCCCAAAGAGAGAGAGAGATTTTTTCGAAGGAGATAACCTCGAGCTCCAAATTCATTCTTCTGTAGAATAACTAAAAGATTGAAGAATTGTAATTTTGGAAAAATTACAACGTTGAGGGATTCAAAGATTCGTATTTTTCGCAAATTTTGCAACTCCATATTCAGTCCTATGTTATAGGTATACACTAGTACGAAATCAACGAAAATCGATCTTGCATCGACGAATTGAGATGAAGAACAGTCACGATCTTGAGGTTGAACTTTCATGTTCCAAAATCGTTTATTTTACTTATTTTTTGTTTTTTAACCAATTTTTCCGATCACTCTCTACCGAGCTTTACACCTAGCGGATTATAAAGTTGAATCGTCTGAGAGTGTCAAAGCTCAGGTTGAACGGAAATTCATTTTTTGACGATCGTAAAATTTATGAGTAATTATATCGCCATGAGAGTATAGATCGCGATCAAATATCTCGCTTATGATCATTGTCCAATTTTTTGTTCGACAAAAATCAGCGATTTTTGGCACCACGTGGCATTCGATAAGCGAATCGTCTTATACTGGTTCGAAGACCGGCCGGGTCCAGAAATGGAGAAAATTATTCTACAATTATCACAGCTTCTTCTAATGTTGATCGTATTTTCTCATTTTACAATTTGACGAGCTCCTGAAGGAAACAAATTCGCAATTCGAATTGCGGAAATTTGCGGTTACAGATTAAGCATTTTGTTTAACATAAAATGAGAAATAAAACGATAGGACTTGTAATTACCGTTAATAAATGGAAAAGAAAAAGACAAAATAAAAAATCTGTGAAGTCGTAAGACACAACCTTCTGTTTTTTCTTTTTTGATTTCTTGTTCTCCATTGATCTGCCACGTGGTCTGCTAATTTTCACAATAAATGCAATCGAAAAAAATAAACAAACTATGGGCCATTAAAGGGGTTGGTTTTACACGCGTATTTTTTTGTAGACATGGAAAAACCAATTTCTATGCGACTTCGAAAAGAAACGCATCGCTGTGGCAGAGAGTGGCCAATAAGTAATTCGCTTCCTTAAAATTTTCGGAATTCGCGACGAATTCTAAAGACCTAAACTTTAAATTCTTAGGTTAGGTAAGAAAATAAGTTAATAAATTGAATAAATGTGAACTTTTGAAACCCGTAAAGAGACAATTACTCGGCCATGTTTGTGCCAAAGCAACACTTTATTTCCGGAAGTTTCATGAAAGTCGGTTCCCTCGTTTCCAAAAAACTGCGAATCGCGTTTTCGAAATGGTCAGCTTAGCGTTTTTATGCCACTGGCATTTAACGCGCGTGCTTTGTTCGCGCCCAATTTCAATCGTTTTTGAAAATTCTAATCAATGTTCTTCACTTTGCCGTCACCAACTTTAATTTTTTCATTCTCCCCTCAGCGACCCAATAGAGCAGCTATGATGATCGGCAGCTGTGTTCGTTGAATACGGCTTGAAATTCTGTGATGCCACAATTTTTTAGACTTTTGGTATCGTAAAAATTCCGGAAATAGCATTTATAAAACCATCTGAATCAATGTTTTCAACTTTTCCGACACTAACTATCAACTTTGTCATTCTCTCCCGAGCAACCTGGTAGAACCTTCAAGATCACAATGTGCTACATAGAGTGCTACGATCAGTTTCGATCGTTCGTGGATATTTTATTAAAGGATTATAGGCCAGCGATATCCGACATATGACGCAAATTCGGTCGGTTTTAGAACCGGGCGAATGATCATCCTTTCGTATAAAATTTCTAAGTCCAAGTTTGGCATGGGTATATAAAATCAAGAAAATGTCTGCGTGATCGCGAATGGACGATTATTAGTTTCTACCCCTCTATATACGCAATTAACGTCTACCTATAGACGCCAGTTGGGGAGATTTTGGTTTTGCAGAGGAGATGCTGTGCGGCTAGGCGAAAACGACGACGAGATATGTGTGGATAGAATCGCGTATAGTGGTAACCTTTCTACCCCCGTTGGCACTTAACTTAACCGGTAGTTAACTTAACCGAATGTTAACTGGCGTCGTTTCGTTAACTGTTAACAGTTAACAGAAGTTAACTGTATTCGGTAGGTACGTACCTACAAACGAACGAATCGTCGGCTATACCGTATTCCGTATTATATACTACACGCAGCCATTTTCTATATACCATATACTATATACTACAGATACGTACATACATAGGTACCTTAATTCCTTCCTATTCCTTTGCAATTAAACTTACAATTAAATCGGCTATGATCACTTAGGGAAAAACCAACTAGGGGTAGGTAGGTAGGTAGATACGGCTATACTCGACGGTAGTAGCATTGGACATCTCTGTCTCTCTCCCTGGCCCTACTTCTCTCTTTCTCTCTTTCTCTTTCATTAATTAACACTCGAGCAATTAAAAGATCCCCGTTCCTCGCTAAGCTCTATATGTAGGTATATAACAGAACCGTAACCACCTGATATAGAAATTTTGGAATCGTTATATCGGGCTATATCCTCCATCTATATACGAACATCGAATTATTATTTAACTTTAGACACACACAGGCGCGCGCGTTTGCAGATCTCTATATCGATTGGGTTTGTTCCCCAATTCTTACTTATTTACTATATGTATAAAAAAAACTACTTGCGTCAGTTCGAAAAACTTAAAGCTTTACAGGATCATATAGCTTTAAGATAGCCTGAACATGAAAAATCGCCGTGCCCAATTAAGATTGGTCGATTGTCTCATTGTCAGTCGAAGAAAGTTATAACGTCTAAATCAAAACGGTCAAATATAATTAAAAGTGATGAAAAATCGTATTTTTATTTTTATTTTTATTTTCATGAAACTATTCACACGTCGATTATGCTAAACTATACGTATATGTTTACAAGTATGACTCCAACTTCAACTTCGGTAAAATCGTCCAATTATTACTGCAATTTTTTCGTAATTACTTGAACACCGTTATTATGAGTATTTTCAAAATTCCATTATTACCAATTGTTACCACCAATCGTACTTTCTCGGTGACTATCGAACAGATCCAAATGAACCCTCGACAAATGAATTTAGTTTTCTGGCAGAAAACGGCTATAAGTATGTCGCTTCATAAGACAAAAAAAAAAAAAAAAAAAACTGATCGAATTTCGGTAAAACTCGTGTTTTTTATGTTAGCTAGGTTAAGTCGGAAGTGATCTCTACTACACTATTAGAAAAAATTCTTCCAGGTGATCCACTATAATTTTTTCTTAATTTTTACATGTTTCATTAGTTGCAGAAACAACATTAATGTCACTAACAACTATCAATTTATCTTGTTTCAATTAGAAAAAAGTGTCAAAATTACCGCAAAAATTATAGTGGACCTCCAAGAACATTTTTTTTTTTTTCTTCTAACAGTGTATAATAATATATGTCGCCATAACGGTGAACAATCTTCAATCCCTTATTCGAGGCTTATAAATTGGATGAGTCTATGCATCTCTGTATATACGTATAGTAGATATGTGTACAAAATTATAGGGTTTCTCGCGCGATGTTCGCTATACTATACATAATACCGTAGATGAATTATTGAATACACGGAAGGAGCTGGCTGTAATGCATTTTCTGTGTACGCGCTTCTATATACAGTACATAGAGCCATGTATATATATATATATAATATACACAGTACATTCCATACGTATGCAGTTCTCGCTAATTAATATTGTAGCTGTTCATTTTATTTCTCTCATACCGTGTTCCATTTTTTATTTTTTTTTAATTTTTTTTCAATTCTTCTTTCTTCACTTTTTTTGTCGTTCTCTCTTTTTTTTTTCTAAAACAACGAAATTTTTAACCGAAATAAAATACAATAAAATCTATAGCAAAAAACGTGCGAGGAGAAAATAGAATCCCAAAAGTCTGAATTTTTAAAAAATCTGATGAAAATATATGTGTATATAATACATACATATATATATGTACGTCATCATATGTGCATGTATAATTAGGTATGGAATGTATGGATGTAGGTATCATGTGTTTTTATAGAAAATCGGCCATGGTGAAGGTAAAATGAACGCAAGTAAGTCTCGGTGTGCGCGATAGCGGCGCTCGATAGCGTCGCGACGGCTTTTGGGCGCCGGCGCGCTCTTTACTCTACACCGATTGGACGACGTCTGTTGTATATATATATGTCTATTATACCCCCTCGACGGCGTCGTATGCTTCAGGTACACGTTACCTTGGATACCTACTGCCGAGCGCCGGAAACGACGTCGACGACGACAGCGACCTACCTACCTTTTCCTATATATATATATATGTACATAGGGATATACATACTTATATGCGAGTATATAGGTATAGCCATGTTTATGTGAGAAATATATGTGCGTTTATCTATATATCTAATACACAGTCGCCCGATGAAAATTCTCTTTCAATTACATATTAAATTTCATTTCATTTCATTTCATTTCGTTCAGTTTCGTTACCTTTTGTCAAATTTTAGGTATATATGTCCTATAGGTATGTGCATACGTACACATGATACGTTGTATGTATATATATGCATATGCGTTTAGGCAGGAATACAGTGAAAATTAATTTCTTCACAATTACTTGTCGGAATTGTCTCTTTCCATTATTCATCGCGCAAGTACTCACAAATCTTCGGATTTAATCTCTGTGAAATTTGACCGAAAGAACTCGAAGACAAATTAAAAACAAAAACAGAAAATGTTCACGGGACTTTCAAATTCAATTATCAATTATGTCGATGAAAAAGGATCGAGAATAAGAAGAAAATTCGTCAGTTTCTCCGCAATTTTTATTTTATTTTTTTATTTTCGTATTCTGGTGGTTTTTATTTTTTATATTTTTCTCCATCGTTGTATGGTTTCCTCGTCTTCTCATTTGATATGCAGACAATGTCACTGCGTTGCTTGACTGACGTATCTCTACCTACCCAACTAGAAAAAGCGAGTGAGAACTTTTCTCTCTCTCTCTCTCGAACGGCGTATCAAATTTTCATGATATTCTATTAGCGCGGGCGTTTTTCTCTCGACGTGCCACGGGAACTCAAAATATATTCCACATATATTCCAGTCTGGTTTTTCTTTTGCTTTTTTTCTATACGATATATGTACGCACCTATATACTCCCCTATATCGCACGGTTGAATTTAATTCTCTCGATCACTCGGCCAGATTCGCAAAAACTTAATGCCCGTTACACATATGGGGACGCGTCATTGTGTGGCGGTGGCAAAAAATCTCGGTGAGTGCTTTGTAGCGAATCAACCCGTTTTTTCCGTCTCGCGACCATATAGGATCAAGTGGGGAAAAACATGTTCGAGAAAAAATTACCGGTACGCAAGAAACAAACAAAAAAAAAAAAAAAAACGATCCGCTGTTTTGCAACACACCACAGCGACCACAATGTCATTCGAATGTTCGAACACGTGCCATTCGGCAACTGGAAGTAGTAGAATCTTCAAAAGCCAAATTTCGAGCCAAAATATGCTTTTCTGAATCCGCACTATGGAACTAATTTTCCCTCCGATCTCCAATGTATCTTGATTGTGTCACCCAAGAATTTCATTACAAACGAAAAATAAGCAATGCGTTATGATGATGATTCGCGTTTTCCAATCAAAAAGGGAATTCCTACAAATCCACAGTTTCCACATCCTTCTCCGACATTCGATAAAAATACTTGATCCCATGCGTGAAAACTACTTTTCAACATCAGAGAATGTCCAACGTATATAGTCGATCATTTATTTCGAGTCAATTGAAACCATGCTGTCCATCCGACGGCGATTCGAAAACGTCTGGGGTCAATTTGACCCCGTGCAACCTGTCGCCAGGAAGGGTCAAACAGATCGTGTCTTTGAATCTGCTTGAATTTTTGAAGTGACAGGTAGGCATAGTTGTGTGGGATACGAGGAATTCTCTGTAATTTCTGATGAACTGTTCTAGGAAACTGTATAGTCAGTTGTGTGGTGGTATTGTGGTAGAAGCGAAAACCCACAACATCCACATCTATAGTAGCCAGGAGTATGCAGCAGCGTGCTGTACATGCGTATACCGGCAACTGACTGGCCTCGGAAAATTTAACCCCCCGTAGAGTCGGGGCTTAGCAACTCGGGGCAAGTTTCACCGTATCACTTTAATCCAAAAAGCCACATTAGGCCTACCGCAATTGATTCTCAAACAACTTACTTCCGTACAACCAGCACTCTACTCCTGTGCCTATACCTTTCGCAGGACTTAATCAGCTTCCTGCACTGACCTCCATACGACCAATTCATTAAGGAGTAGGTGTGCCTATCAGTCGAACCCGTACATCCCGAATGGCTTCAACTTCCGAATCGTTCAAGGAACCCTATGGCATTTTGGAGATGGTGATATAGAGGGTGGCTTAACGATGGAAAAGAGTTGTCACTGATCTTTGTTGCTGAAACCGTTACCGAGTTATACCAGTTTTGTCTGACCAGTGCATTTCTCGCTCTGACCACATTTCCAGAAGCAGAAATAGTCTTTAAAAGATCAATTTTCAGCCAGACATGGTTCCGGGATCGAAATACATCAGTAGTGATTTGTGGTGCGAAGGTCCACAACAGTTTATTTCCTATGTTAAACTACCCTCTATTACCACTCCTGGCTCTGGAAGTTTCCTTCATTAATACAGAAGGTATGGTGTTTTGAAATCACCTCTGCAGGTGGATGGTTATCGATTCTGCGTATTGGAATTCTGGGAGACCGAATACAATATTCCGTGTTTCCTGTGTCTTTTTTTGTAAGTGAATTTGACATTCATTTCGATAATAGAAGACAGTGTCGCCTAATCGAAAATTGAAAAAGGTAGTTTCCGTGTTTGTTTTTACTTGAAGTAAATTGGAGTTGGTTGACTTACTTGAACGCGGCTTTCCGTGAGTCCGATTCTCATGGCGATTTCTTCCCTCATGAATATGTCGGGATAGTGAGTTTTGCTGAAGCACCTTTCCAGCTCGTTGAGCTGGGCCGGTGTGAAACGCGTCCGATGTCGTTTCTGCTTTGCTGGTTTGTCGTCGCCTTGACCAATCGACCCCGAGTTACCTGGAACCAACATGACAATTTCCATCTTTTTAAAAACAACAATGGTATAGCAGAAATGTTTAGATATTTTTCAATAATCTAATGAACAAAACAAAAAACGAACGAAAATTAAGAAAAATCAGGAAGCAGATGATGATCAGGATTAGAGGGTATCCGGGTCACAAGCCAGTGAAAAGCATAAGCACGATGAAACACACGTTCATTCATCCAGCTACGAGTAACGCATACCTGATCCAGGCATAGTCATGATAATTTCTTGACTCAGGTTCAATCCGTTGAAACCAACCCCCAGAATATCATCAGCGTCGATTTTATCCCTCCGTAATTTCGAATCCTGATGAACTTTGAGATCCTTAGTTCCTGCGAGGGTGTAAAACGTCATATGTATAATGATACATATATTCTTTCTCAAAATGAATGTCTATCTTGCGTGTTTCTTGGATTTAATTTTCGTTCATTTTCTCCTACTCCCACTCCTTCTTCTTCTTCTTCTTTTTCGACTCTTTGACTTGCGTTATTTCGATGGGATGCAGTTTAAATTTGTATAGGAGCAGTAGGTAGCTTCTACGTGCATATATGTACAATCTTGGAACGTGAAGCTGAGCCAAAGAAGAAGACAACGAAGCCGAAGACCAAAATGAAGAAGAAGATAAAGATGGAGGTAAAGAAGAGGAAGAAGAAGAAGAAGAAGAAGAAGAACGCGGAGTCGGTTCGCGGAGCGGTACCGCGCCGCGCGGGCTAGCGCGCGAAGACCACGGTTGGTCACTTAGCATCAAGGTGTTAGAATCGTCACCGGCCTCTGGCTTCTAGGCGAACAAATACTACCTCATATTAGTAACCCGCGTACTATACCAACGTGTACAACTACCTGCGTATAAACGATACGCGTTCGTTCGTTCCGCAACACCTTAACGCGTCACTGCAGTGATTTCGATACTCGAACCCATCATCTTGAACCAGAACAAAAACCATATCCATAATTCCTGAATCATTTCCGTCGAATGTCATATCATGAACTGACATGGATTTTCCATCCGTGGGCATATTATATTATATGAATGGATATGAACGGAGTATTGCTGCAGAAATGTGCATGCGCGATGGTCTGACCTTATGCTTTTCTCATTGCCAGTCTACTATAGTTGATGGCCCTGACTACCGGAGTTACGCTAAAAGGGTGTATGGCAGGGTGTAAACGCCTGCATGGACCACCCTGGTGAGGATCGAGCGAGGAAGAGAGAGGATCGACTCAATAAACGTAGGGAACCCGGTGCTGGTGCTGCTGCATGAATGAAACCAAGTTTACAACTCGCCTTTATTCATCCTCTTTCATTTTTACTGTCTCTGATGGTTTTATTCCGATTTTATTGGCCGGCAAACCGCTCTTCTTTATTACCACCGCGGATCTTTTGAACCCATCCGTCCTATGCCTTAGGATATTTCGCAGAACGATCATCGGTAAAAGATGAGGGTTATCTCTTTTCCTACAAATCTGATGTAAAGGTCCGATTTTCTCGTTGTAGTTTCTATACCTTTCTTTCTTTTGCGGAAGTGCTACTTGTTCATGTATCACGAAATGTACAAAAGATGTGATCAATAGTAGTAGCCGCAAGTAGCCAGTTGATCAACACATGCACACATGTTCAGTTCAGTTCAGTTCAGTGAGCATGGCACGACGAGGTGTAGATAGAGTAGTGTGGCACACCGTGTGGTACATACATACTAGCATATAGTACCATGGCCCGCAAGAATACCCGAAGTCAAGAAGTTTTAAATCAAATAAAAGGCCTCTAACCAAACTTTAACTCACAGTAGACTTGTTTAAGTAGCGTCTAAGAATACTAATTAGACACCGACACGCCGATGCGCCTTTCACCAACGTGCGGCTCCTCTACCTTGTATACCTAGTAGCATATATATATATCCACATCCTTGTGGTACACTGCCTCATCTTCAGCTACTATACATATTACGATAAACGGACCGACGATGAAGAAGGAAGAGGCGAATACGAAAACAAGTGAAAATTGTGTGAGCATTGACTGCGTCGAAGTCAAAGTCTTGACGATTATACTTGATCCAAGTACCCAATGATTCCGTAATTGTGAATGAAGAGAGATAATCATTTGCCCGACGGAGGTGTCGAGCCGACGGGCTGCGGTAGGTAGTCGACTGTACCGAGGTCGAGCAACTCTCCACCGGTTCCTTAACTTCCTGGCTAATTTAATCTGAGTGAGTTAAGTTAATTACGCTTATCAGACCCGCGAGCTGTGTGCCACCCGGACCTCCCCTACCCCACGGGAGAGTGCGAATTAGAGAGGACCCCAAACAAAAACACACCACGTGCTTTTCTCTAGGTGTACAAACGCTCATGGTATAATATGCGGATGATATCGCAGTTTGGCTTATGGTCTGCAACAGCATTTATCCGATCATTTCATTCATCCGTATCGGAGGCATTCTTTCAGGGTTTTTTTTCCGATTTGACATTAAAGATATTTCTTCTCTTTTCTATCCATGAGGGGCTTCTATTTTATATCCTTTAATCGGAGATTTGAACGCATGGCAGAAGAATTCTTCACTCCGTTACGTTCCGTTGTGTGTAAGGGATCATGAAGACAGTGTTTTGCAAAGTGGCCACTTTCCTCAAAAAACCGATCGAACTGCATCGATCCATACAACTATGTGCGTGACTCACTTGTATACAAATGACAAATTATCACTCCAGTCATGGTTTCACGGAATACCATCATTTGGTCAACATACGAGTCTGTATTTTTTCCACAAGCTGCATGATGAAGAAGAAGTAGAAGAAGAAAAAGATGAATGAAACTATTGCCGATGGTGTACAGCTCACGCCATATCACCATCATCATGATCATCATCAGTATATGGGTTGAGAAGCGTTTGGAAGTGCAGTTTGTTCGTACTGACCGTTGGATGGATTCGCGGATTGCGCATCAGAACGTAGGATGAAGACGAAGAAGAAGAATAAGAAGAAGGAGGAGAGGATGCTAATGACATAAAAAGAAGCTGAAGCTAATGATCTGATATCTATTAGTGTAAAATTACCGGGTATTCCGTGAATGGAGGCGCCGGTTGATATGTTGTTGAGCATGCCTCCCCAGGAGCGAAACTCCTGGACAATCCTGGTCGAGGTATCTTCAATTGTAACACTTTTTTAACAAACTTGTAAATATGTCCAAATACGGTGCGATGTATACTGCAGCAGGCTACTGACTGATACAGTTTACTATTATGTCGTTACGGTTATTGGAGCACCTTTGTATATTTTTCTTTTATAAAAACCTCTTAGAACTTGGCCTTCGAAGTAATAGTAACAACAACAACGTAGATCCTTTCCTGATGTTGTATTACGGATTATTAACGAACAACTGTCGAACTGACCAACGGTCAAATGATGCGATCTCCACTGACTACTTATTGCCGAACTTCTTACTTTGGGATCGCGATTATTCACTCTCATCGATAACCGGCCCGAGCCTTTTCAAGGCAGACAGCGAACTGCCCGACGGCTGCCATATCGGCCCTCCGACTCCCACCAAAGACCCGGCAGAGCCTCGCCCCCGCCTTCCATTTACCCAACCTTCACCATGCCCACCCACCCGCGGATACTGTACTCTACTGTGCTGTGCTGTTCTGTTCTGTTCTCTTCTCTTCCGTTCTGTTTCGTTCTGGGCGTGATATTAAATCCCCGTTTCAAACCCACTGTTGCAGATAGTTGAAGTAGATGGATAGGTAGATGAGATACTGGCGCTGGATCACCAGCGGGAGATATGTTGCAAGCACCGACTGCACATTTTCATACAATGCAACGTGTTGTAGATGTCGTTCGTCTTACCATTGCATCGACTACTGATTCTTCAGGAAAATTATCATTATGAACAATAATGATCGACCATGAATGCCCAAGTCCTTTCCAATCATTATTGACACGGTTCGGATGTTCTTGAACCCTGTAACTCATGCACAACATTGCTTCGAATCCTGCATCGGGTTTGATGACGAAGGATTTCATTCTTTACCGTCCGATTCGAGCCTGTCCATCATCTTGTACCTTCGGATCATACAAAATCTAAAGACAATGTTAAACCTGTTGGTTGAATCGAATGGCTTTTGTGATGATACATTATTCTTCGGGATAATTTTGATGCAAAATTTCACGCTGTCTCAATGCGTCTGATAACGAACGATTCCAGCTTGTCGATGACCTTCTTCGTGTTTTACAACAGAAACTGAAGACAACCGCTAAACTGTTTTCGATATGATAGATCGATAATTTCTTTTGCATACTTCTGATACACTGCTAATTTATCACTACCCAGTGCCCATATCATCGTATGTTGAACAAAATCATTTGTTTTCGACTGATTTGAGCTTGTCCATTATCTTCTTCGTTTGGACGGTGGAGGATGAAGACATTTCAAACTTTTGTTAGTAAAATTGAACGGTCTTGATGTGGAATGTCATTTTCCGATCATCTCGGGTCAGTGTAAGGAAGGGATAGGAAGTGCACCAGAGTTGGGTGGACATCGGAAGATAGAGGAGTACGGAGTGGAATGAGAAGTGGTTCGTATAAAGGAAAGGAATGGAATGGAAAGGAAGGAAAAGGAAAGGAAAGAAAAGGACGGGGTTGTATCCTAAGGGATGAAAGGCGAGGGGTTCCCTCTTCTGTCTATATATCTGTTTCCTGTGTAGGCGTAACCCCGCGAGTCTGGGATATCCAATGGGCAGAGTGGAAACCGCCTCTCTCGTCGTCGTTTTCCCCACTAGGTTCAGCAGAGGTACCTGCTGCTACTGCTATGCTTACTGCTCGCGTGTGCTGGTGCTGGTGCCGGTGCTGCTAGTACTGCCGTTGCTGATTCTCCCGCGAAGATTTATTGAAATTTTATTTTTATGGCTACGCAAGCTTGCCTCTGCCTTTGACTCCCTCTTTGTCCCCCTCTCTTTTTCTCCCTTCCGACAAAAACCCATCCCCCACCATCTCACTCTCTCCATTTTTCCTCTCTTGGCTTCTCTTCATCTCCCGTTCTACCAACCCCTGGAATGGATTCTACTGTCTTTTATTTTCAACGTCGTTTTAATTCAATACCATCTTTATGTACGCGAAACGACGCGAGAACTTAGCGGGCTTTTGCTACATCTGCCACGCTGAGTCGGACTAGGTCTAGATTGTAGATTTCCGAAAGCTTCGATATCGTCGAACGGATCATCCTTGTATCAGGTTTATCAAGTAGAATTATCGGCAAATAGGGGCAGGATTGATATTCCAAATTTCAAAAGTTGTAAATGGTCATAGCTTCGAATCTAAACCTAAACGACACGAAGTTTTGAGAGAACAATTATTCCTCAGAAGTCTACGTAACCGATTCGAAAAAATTTCTAATCAAAACACAGCGACGGTTGAAAATTCAGAAACCTCTGGATCTAACAGGCTCCTTATGGATTTTCGGATTTTTATCGTTTCTGTGTTTTGGACTCTTGGACCGCTGAGCTATCCGCATTTCAAACCTTTGGGATTTTTCGAATTCTGAGCTTCGAAACTCGAAGTTCTCTCAAATGAATTTGGAATTATGAAGATTGAATTCTAGCTACAATTATCACAAATTGGAACCCTGTTATTTTTGGAACTTATGACATCTCAACATTGATTCATTACTTGGCCCGTAAACTCCCGACTGGGCGAATAATTCAATGTGGCCATTATTCGATTGATGATCGATCGGGACACGTTTGTTGGATGTGTATTATACGTGTATGTAGGTATAGCCCTCGAGCTTATCTATCAGATCAATTATTACCAATATTGTAGTAACTTTATTGATTCGTTGCTGTCCATTGTGAAAAGTCACAAAAAATCCGTTGATTCTGAACCATTACACAACTTATGCCCTGTCTTCGGTCAAGATCATAATCGTCGCGTGCTTATCTAATGTATCTGCGTACACGCATTTGACCTACTGGGTTCGACATTGCTAAGAACTTTGCATTGGATATTAACAATTAAGTTCTAATCAACTCCGAATTCCGTTTCATGTTCCAAAGTCTAAGATTTCGTATCCTGAATCTCGGGGAAAATGACTCGATCGATTCGAATGAAATTTGAGTGATAAGCCAATAAGTTTCCGCTACAGATGATCTACGGAACCTTCGAAGATCCGACTAATTTTGATGGTCATCAAATAGCTAGTGCTTGGACATTCGAATAAGCGGCGCTTTGTTTTACACTTAAATATAATATAAATTATGTCCGAGCTAGGGTGTTGAGGTAGGTTGAGGTTTACGTTTCGCCCTTACATACTCTTCGTACGTGTATACATCCATATTGTACATATTGTTGATGGTCATTGTTAAATATATACAAAATGTCGGTACACACGTGTACGCATATAGACTTGTACTTTTCCTCCACTTTCTTTCAAACCTGCGGGGGGGGAGGATCAGAGACGCGGTTGTCATGGAGAGAGAGGGAGAGGAAAGAGAGAGAGAGAGAGAGAGAGAGAGAGAGAGAGAGAGAGAGAGAGAGAGAGAGAGAGAGAGAGAGAGAGAGAGAGAGAGAGAAGTGAAGAGAGAGGAGCAATATAGAAATTTCCAGCAAAATGCTTGGGCAAAGAAATTTAATAAACATGGAAAATATGCTTCACTAGAGAGGAAAAGCCAACCCGACCTGAGGCAAACCCGACCCTCCTCTCGCATATCGTATACCTACCTACCCACCCTTGTACCCCGGTCCAGGAAATACCTGGGCTAATTTTCGAATTATTTATTCGTCAAAGGATACGTTCGCATATACATACACATAGGTAGATACATATATACATGGCTCTACAATATGTAGGTATGTATAAAGCAATATTACATACGTATAAAACGTATAGATAGAGGAAAAAAAAAAAAAAAAAAAAAAACAGGGAATGAAGGCGGAATTGCCATTTCATGTATTCGAATAAATGAACGAATGAATGCATGAATGGATTGTTGAAAAATGAAATAACACGTACCTAGGGTTAATGCGATTATTTGAATGTTGATTGGATTTTTTTTTCTCCTATGAATCCACTGGCGAAAATCAATTATGAAAGATTCGGCGGATCACACCCAGTGGGTTATAAACATTGATACAGTCGTCGATTACTGTTCATTTCCGAGTTACTACTAGCTCGACTGGCTGGTTTATCTGTACATTCATACATACATACATACATACATACATAAATAGTTTACGTTGTACCTACATACCTTTGTACAATGCAGATACATACATACATCGATGTATATAGAATTTTGATTTGACGTGTGGCTGGTCGTAGGTGGGGGTCGATTGGTTTCAGATGTGTGCGGAGAAATCAAATTCACTGTTACAACAGATTACCTACAGCTATATGTGTAAATAAATATACGTACGTACACGTATAGATATTACATATGTATGATACAATATACATGCATACGTACATACATATTCGCATACGTCTGTTCGTCGATAATTGATCCAAACGTAATTATTTCATGGTGGTTCTTCTCGGTACACTATCATACGTACATATAGATAATATACATTACTTGTGAATTGATTCATTATCGATAGAATGTCAAATTCCCCATGTACGGTATCTCCAACATAATTAACCCAGAGAATAATAATGTGATTTTTTCGATCAATCTTCCAGTCAATCGATCAATAGATCGATTATTCAATAACGAAAAATCAAACACAAAAATCGATCTTCTCATCCAGCCTCAGTATGTTGAATTAATAAATTTCTTTGCGATGTATAAATATATGTATAATACATATAATATCTATAATTTTTGTAAATCGAGCTCTAATCGGGCTATTGTTTTTTGACTCCCTTCTTTTTCCATGGATTTTGATATACAGCTGTTATCTTGTTGATCAATATCATTGTTATTATTATTACTTTAATCCGAAAGCTCGCAAGAACTTCACATATATATATATATGTATGCATATCTGGGTGGTTATCGATAAGGTCGAATTCGAATTCTATCACTCCCGTGAGCTAAAATATTTTGAAATAAATTCAAAAAAAGTGTAACATAAACCCCTGGTTTCTTTCTTAATTCTAACTTACTACCTTCATAAGCTGTCGATTTTTTTCTATCTGGAGAACACGGGAATTCCAACGCTATGCGGATAATTCGTTTCTTCTATCGTTTCAGTGGTAAATAGTATTAGGTATTCCCTGAAAATTTTTCGGATTTTCAACGATCTGATTTCCCGAATATTCCGAATCTAATAATATGGAATTCCAAATTCAATTTGAAATATTTCTGAGAATACCTAATACCATAGGTGAAAAATGGCCTAAGTTTCTGATTTTTTTGGAGCAACAATCTGATAGCGAAAAGAAGAAAAATGAATCGCCGCATGCGAGAAATAATATCCTGTATTTTCTCGAATTCGATGGCTCAAAGGCAGTACTTGTAGAGTTAGAATAGGAACGTGCGGTTTGCCTACATTTTTTCTTACCTAATCCGAGATATTTCAGCCTATAATAGCAAGAAAATCAAAATTTCAACTTATTGAGGACCACCCCAACATAATATACACACATAAATCTACTTTGGGAAGTGATCGAACGTATATGTGTAGAGCTATAAGCTATGGCAAAGCACCTGCGTGGATGTGGTAGGTATAGTTGGGTATAGTTGTCTCTCTTCGTCCCGATATTGCATTCTGGAAAACCGCGGAATCCGCTATGGCAGCCAGCGCAGCTAGTCTGTTCGCGATGCTGACGCTGATGGTGATGCTGATGTTGGGGTATAGGCAGTACTAGATCTGGGCTAGATACTAGCTTGCTAGCTAGTCCTTGTCCGTTTCTCTCTGTGTACAAATATATACCGGCACATCGTGTGCAGTACATCCCGCTTCACATCTCCTTCATTCCATTTCCATCTCCATTCCATTCTATTACTCTTCGAAACACATAGACAAACATCTTCGAACTATGCATGCATGGTATGTACCTCGGGTATCCGATGACGCGTGAAAAGTATAGTTTTGACGGTAAAATTTCTGGGTTTTGATGTTTCAAAGATAGATTATCAATTTATCACCCTGGAAGATTGGAAGGAAATTTTTTCGTATTTTTCTATGTTTTTAGATTTTTTTTCAATGATCCTCGATCACTTTGTCCGCGACGATTGAATCTTGGCCTGATGATCCTCCAGTAATTAGCTTTTCTTCCACGCACCCAAGTAGATATCGATGGGTCTGCGGAATAACCAACTATCTCAGAAGTTGCTTGAAAAAGCAGTTATCTCAAATTTTGCTTGAAAAATCAGCTATCACGCGAGCGACTCTAAAACCGCTCTGTAGCGCTATTGACTTACCATGGAGCTACAGAGCGGTTTCAGAGTCGCTCGCGGGATAGACGGTTATTCGAGCAACTTTCGGGATAGCTGCTCCTTCAAGCAAAATTTAAGATAGCTGCTTTTTCAAGGAAAACTTGAGATAGCTGCTTTTTCAAGCAACTTCTGAGAATATACGCATGTATTTATGTATTGTATATACCTAATATGTATATACAGCGAGGATCTCGTGCATGCGATTTCGACGAGCCCTGGGGGCTATGGGCGCGATGACGAGTGCCAGGGTGTTCCGCCGGTTTAGAGGCGGAATCTGTGCCTGCGTGGGACGTATCGTCAATTCGCGAGTTGCTCTTGATGGTAGTAGTGGTGGTGGTGGTGCTGCTGCAGTGGTAGAAATTCGCCTCTCACTCTGTCTATCTCTATCTCCTAGGTTCCTGACGGTGCAGTATTGCGAAATCGATTACCACCTGCTGGGGAAACAACCACCCGGGTTTCGTTCGTTCGAAACGTTCAGCTCCATAGCACGTCGCGGACGCAAATGCGGATCCTAACGACACGGCTTCTATCCATCTACTAGCACACAATACCCACATAGAAAAACAAACTAGATCGGCTTACTTTTCATCGCCTCAGGGATGTCGAGAATCACTTTCCCTAATTACACATGTTTTCGACCTTTATATCCTTTAGCTAACAGCACACATGATTTTAAACATACCTACTGTGACGATGGTTATTTGTCTATCTGTTCGAAACAAACGACCCCGGTGTTCTGGAAAATGGCTGGACGGAAAAATTTGGAACTCTACAGGATTATAGCTTGTGCCTTGATGATGAAGAATTCGATACCTGCGCGGAATAAATGGCTTACTCAAAGTCCAGTTGGAAAACCAGCTATCTCAGAATCCGCTCGAAAAAGCGGTTATCTCACAGCCGAAATTTTTTCGCCGTGGATTAAGTTGGTACCACTGTCCAGCAAAATCCAAACCCCAATGCAGTAGTTTATCATGGCATTTCTATGTTGTGTAGACGAGTAACACATTATTGGAATAAAAATAAATAGGCGCTTACGAGGAGGTAAAAAATATTGTTGTAAATTAGAAGTAAAAATGCCATGATAAATTACTGCATCGGGGTTCTGATTTTGCTGGACAGTGGTACCAACTTAATTCGCGGCGGAAATATTTTGAATGTGATATAGCCCATTTTTCGAGCGGACTTTGAGATTGTTGGTTTTCCAACTGGACTCTGAGATAGCCGGTTATCCCGTGCGGATGTCGAATTCCTATTTGTCCCAATAAAATTGACCGACTGATAAGGCTGCAAAAAGTCATGACGTGTAAAATCGATGATGACGATGATTGTCCTGATTGAAGGCGTGTCGATTAAGATTTATCGTCGATTAAGTGTTCAGTGCACTTGTCTAATGCAGATGTTGAAAATAAGGTGATTTGAAGTAAAAAGCTCGTGTGCGGGAGGGAGGGGGGGGGGGGGGGGGGCAGTGGTAGTGGTACGTCAGAGAAATTACTTCTACCTGAAGAAATGCACGCTTCGAGAGATCGCGAGAAGCCAATATAAAACGTATTTGTCTCGATATTCAGCAAAGCGTATGATATTGCCTGTCGTTTCGTTCGTTCGTTCGTTGGTTTGTTCGTTCGGGAACGGCGCGGGCAAGCCAGTGAACGAGTAAGCGAGGGGACCAAGAAAGCGAACGAGGAGTTCATGAAAAAAAAAGTATACTTTGCTATTTCACTCGATTCTGCGGGACCCTCTTCCTCCCGATGCACATCCTCATCTTACGTACACATTTTACGCAAATAATATGCCTACCTACGGGAATTTTCATCTCGTAATATCCTACAAGCTACGGAAGACATATTTTTGTATTAATTTTTCAACGACCTGAAATGAGTTGAAATTCAACGAAATGCATTCGAGTTGGAAAAGAAAACCAAATTCTGGGAAGAATATTGAAAGAACTTGGAATTTGTAGGTGAAATTGAACGTAAGTATCGATAGAAATTCGTAATATGTCACAAAATACACTTTTAAAAAACTCGGATGTATATTTTTGTTATTTTTTCCCGCACAAAACGCACAGATTTTTAGTAATCTAATCTTCAGGTATATTTTCAGCAATTTTCAGGTATTATTTCAGGTATTTGTTTATATTCATCGAGGACTGACTTGATCTGAATTTAATCGACAGATCGTGGAGAAATTCTCTTTTGCAATTTTCTTCTTCGAATTCCATATAACCAAATCGCAGCATAGAGGAAAATCTAGAAAAAGAACGGCGACGAATTTCACAAAATATGAAGATTGAGTAATTGATGTTCGTAGAACCTTTGCCAAAAGTGAAGAAACTCCCAAAAGCCCGTGTGACAACAAAAAAAAACCGGAAATTTTTTCTTTTTGTTACAATTTTAATTATTTTAGGTTCTTTTTTTTTTGTCACACGGGCTTTTTGGACTTTGTGTACTTTTGGCAAGGTTCATCCATGTAACATGTATTGATACAGTGTGAGGAAGGGAATGAAATTTCCAAAAATCATTGAACCTGCACGTAATGAGATTAACCCTTTCCCTACAAACATGGGGGCTTTCGAGTCCAGTTGGTTTGTATGAAATCACTAATTTTCCCGCATTACGCTGCATGATTCTTCTGTAATTAACTTATGGAAAATAAAACTTTTACAAAAATAAAATACAGATATTTATTCTGTATAAAGTTGGAAGTATTTTCATAAATTTTGGGGGTTTTTTACAAACCAGCTTTGAATCGGTGAAAAAGTCGTCGGACTCGAAAGTCCCTGCATGCGTTTGTATGGGATCGGGTGCCGTTTTTCACATGGTAGAGAAAAAGGTTAAAAATTAGTTAGGTTAAATATCCCGGGATTTGAATGATCCATTGCATGTGGCGCAATTCAGGTCTCGGCGAATGTGCATCTCTCGATTGCACATGTATGTACAATGTACATACGTATAAATATGGGAAATAGATAGATGGAATATGGAGGCAGGGTGGTAGCTACTGGTAGGTAGATAGCCGTTCGCCCTGCACTCGGTCCAAACCATTCGCCATTCTGAAATTAGCAGATACCAACCAACCAACCAGCCAACCATCCCAAACCACACCGACAACATTCTAGTAGCAACAGTAGCAGCAGTAGCAGCAGCAGCTGGATATTAGTACTTGGGGTGCGCGCTTTTCATTAGACGCTGTTTCGATGGTTCGCTGTGCTGTACGCGGTGCGGTTCCCGCACTGTCGGCTACTGGTTGCTGGCCTCTGTTCGACGTTCTCCGCACAAGACCCATACCATGGCGTACAAACTACATACACAACGTTTCAATTTAACCGAATCCACTCCAAGCCCCAAGCCCCAAGCCCCCCCTTCATACTGCGTACCTATCACATCACATCGCACAGGTAAACCTCCCCCTCTGCACGTGTTTTCTATACATGAGTAGGGAATCAGGATCGCGATCATCCTCATATCATTTCGTGTTATTACAACCACCGTATGCTTACGAACCTCTATATACATCCGCGCACACGTCCAGAATAGGAGAAAGATCATAGTAACGGATAGGTACTTCCATCGCCGATCCTTAACGTCCTTTGACGTAGGTATCTGTCTTCTCTATTCTGTATACTCTCGAGGCGGTTGTATATGAAGCATTTCCCAGTGATTCGAACTAGGTCTGACCCTCGACCCCTTTGTTTCAGTCTGTAATTTTTCATGCGGCTGTTCTGTCTCTCGAAGACACGCTGAATTTCCTTACATTATTTCGAGTTAATTATTCTTCGCATAGGAAAATATAATCACTTAAAAAACAAATCACGTCGATCAGGCAACTATTTTGAAATCTGAAAAAAAATTCTCAAAAATTCTGCATTGGATTCACAAAAGTCTGGTGAATGAATCAGAACGGGCCTGCATTCAATGGATAAAAATGTTTAATCAACTGCTCATCGTAAACTGACCTCAGCGTTTTTTCTTTATTACCAGAAAATCACAAATTACAGATAAAAGCAAACGCCAGCCCATTCTGGTCCAATTTTGGCTACCGAATGTAAGATTTTTCAGAATTTTTTTTTCGATTTTTGAAACGTCGTCCTCGATGTGATTTTTGTCTTGAATGATTTTACTTTCTATTTGAAGACATTTTACTCTAAAAAATTTGGAAACCATTCAACGTCCGGTCAGATAGAACAACCATATGAAAAATTACGGACCAAATCCAAGGAGTCGAGGGGTCAGACCCCATAGGTCGAATCCTTATGGAATGTCCCATATGCGGCTATGGGTACCTGTAGGCGTGCAATATTTTTCTCCCTTCCCATTTCCTCTCGTGAACACGTGTGATACAGTTTCCCATATATAAATGACAGTAGCGCCCTACCCGCCCGCGGTGGGGCGTGAGGAAATCGCGTAATTCATGATTTAATATAAAAAAAGTAAAAAACAAAAAACAAAAAAAACCAAAATTACCCCACTCAGTTCCTTCTATGCATACGATATAAGCCCAGGTAATGGGCACGCCTAACGTGAGATAGGGAAACCGTGTCTCCCATATACAGCCCATGTACATGTATGTATAGGTACATCCGGGAACGAATATTCGTTGGAAATATGACGATGATGATGATAAGACGAAGGTTTTTCGAATTTTTAGAACGACACGTGTTATAGGTGTGTATTGTAGTTTTTTTACGATGTGTCTCTATGCATATACTCATTTTTTGCGCGCGGGCCACATATGCCTCTGGTTAAGGTTATGTGACAGAAAAACTTTAAGACTTATGAAAATTGTGACCTACGACTTAAGGAATAGGAGGCAAATATTTAAGATACCAATCGACCCTTCGGTTTGAAAAGAAATTTTTTTCCTCATTCTAACTCCTTATGTCGTGTGTCTTAAGTATCCTTCGGAAATATCACTTCCAATTTCAGACTCAAGACTGAATACTTTCAATTTAATACTTTCCACTTAAGACTTAAGACTTAAGACTTAGGTGGACCGTGTGTTACCCTAAACTTGACACTTCAATTTATCTCGCGATCTTTCTAAAGTAACAGCTGATTCTGACTTAAGTTCTCAGCCTGCGTCTTGCATCTTCACTTTCAAATTCTACGGCTTGCTTGTTATCACCTAGGTTTCGAAGTGTTAAGTCTTACCACCCAATTAAACATACGTACGTGAAATTAAACCCTCCAAGACTGTCATGAAGCTGAAACTGGCAGCCAGAGTTAGCGGCCAATCGTGCTGAACTTTTCCCTAAATTTGGATGATGCAGTACAGATTCATGCCTATAATTCAACAGAAGCTTTGGTTTTGTTAAAGACTCAACAAAATTTTGATTCTTGTCCTTTACAGACTCATTTTTATCCAGTGCATTTCATTTGGCTGCTAATTTTGGCTGCTAGCTTCAGCTTCATAGACTGTCGATATTGGACTTGATCTTGAAGTTTTGCCCATTTTTTTTATCTTTGATATATTCGAAGTAATTGTTTTCACCATTAATACAGTTTCCAAATTCCAAATCTCGTGAAGTATAGAAATCGGAAGAATTCGTTTTCACTTTCCATGACTCAAGTCACGCGATTAAAATTTCGTATAGAGAAATGGCCCACAATGAACAGAAGTGAAGGGTGGAACCTGAGGATTAACTCCAAAGGCAAAAAGCTTGTAGGAGCTTCACATCGTGGCTAGACTGATTTGCATCTTCCACCGGCTCACGCGAGGTAAATTTAATTTTTGTGAAGTGCACACTATAATGTAGACATTTGTGTATTTCCATGATGAGCTAGAAAAAGAAGAAAGGAATCGGAAAGAAGAAGAAAAAGACGAAGCAGGCGGGGGTGCTGCGTCTAAAGTTTAATTAGTTTTTAGGTACGATGAAGCGAACGAGTAAAGTTAAGTTTAGTGCAAGTAAGTGTGTGTAGTGTGGGCCAGCTGGTTTGCCGGGAGACAATTTCAGTCGGAAGTTTTTCAATTTCCTCAGCTTATGGGGGCTTACGGCTAAACTTACTCCTCTAAGAGATCCGCGCTCTCGCGAGTTCTACTCGCGCTTATACGTACAATCTATACATATACATGTATATGCTATAGACGTAGATACATGCACACAACTCTCTCTCTCTGCCTTGCTTTACCTTATTTATTTATATTATCACACAATTGTACCTCTTTCCTTTATTCTTCCCCTTCGCCCTATCCGAACGGAACGATCGCCTTTCCGAAGAATAGTCTATACATCGCATCACCAACGTCATTTCCTTTATTGCCTCAAAATTTATAATCAGGGATGAACTCATTAGTGGTGCTTTTAATTGACATTTTTTGTTTTCGAATTCAACGAGTTGGCACGTACTTTTCATCATTCCAAGGCAAATTCGGATTAAATCAAGGAATGAAAAAATTCTACTATACCTTCTGGCACCAAAATCAGACTTTTTGTTTTTGAGCTTATACGACATTATGGCATTAGTAGAAAATATAAAATTGTATGATTCGTATAGTTGGCCAACATTGAAGCAAAAACAGAGAAGTAGGTACTGCCTCTCGACTCCAGCTCTTCTGTGTCGTCAGCTCTCCCCGAGTTACGTTCTTCTAATGAAAATTGATTACCGGGTGGAGGTGATATCTAAATCATGTTGTAGCTGCTGTAGCTCCTCTCTTTCTCTCTCCCTCTTTCTCTCTCTTTTTATCTTTTTGTTTCTCTTTTCGGCACACGGTAGCAGGGTTCGATGAAAAACATTATACACATAAATACGGAATCCCTCTCGACAGTGCAATCTTCGGGGCCGAATAAAAGAAAGACCGAGAAAGAGAAAAAGAAAGAGAAGAAAGAGAAAAGGAAAGAGAGAGAGTCCGGGAAAATCCTAAATAGTAAAGACGTACGTTCGTGACCCGAGTCGGTGGAATATCTACGACACCCAAAGGGGGTCTAGGAGTAAAATTTTTTGCCAAAAAAGAATATAAACTGTGCAGAAATAAATAAGTCGAAGGGAGAAAAGCAGAGAGAGAGATAGAGAGAGAGAGAAGCTAAAGTCGGAGACACAAAGTGCCTTAAACACCTCCAACCTATAATACCTGTGGGTGTGGGTATATTGAAGTTTGAGGACAGGCGACTATACGCGGAACCTCTTGATCTAGTATGGGAATTAAGGGTGAGCCTGGGAAGGACTTACGGTTAAAACGTGGTGAGATTTATTGCTCGAGTTAAGACCACCGGTGCAGATTTATAGCCGTTTTTGAATCTCACCAGATTCCCGGATGGGCTTCTAGTCTGCATTTTTATAAGGTACTGTATACCTACATGCCCGATCATACCTTATACCTACATACTATACTATAACCATCCAAAGACGTCGCTGAAACTCTGCGAACGACTTTACCAAACTCTCAGCTCTCCTATTGCTCTCTCTCTCTCTCTCTCTTTTTCCACTTTTTCTTTCTCAATCTCTCGCTTTTTCCTTCTCCAGTCCGATGTATCGCACTGCTAATGCCGTAAGTATTTAAGCGACATTTTCACAACCAAGAAAGTATAATTTTTTTTTCATTTGAATCAGGCAAAATGTGTAAATTGTGCAACATTTTGACACCATCAGAATCGACCCCTTTGCACTTATGACCTTATGGAAATAGTTACGAAATATGTTGTGGCAACTGCAGGACGCATATCAGTTGCTCATGGGACAAGCCCCTTGATCACTGGTGATCGGCAGGTACATGCGATTTACAGAATCGTAGATCGCGTGTCACACTTTCCAGCCTGGTCACTCACAGAAGACACATTGATGTCTGTACAGGTGCAATAATACATACGACATCTCGCTTCCATTACTAATGACCTAATCCCATGCGCGTATCGTTCAGAACTTCTGCTGCACACGGCAGGACACGTTGACGCGACGTCACAAACCCTCGATTTGGAAAGGATCGTGCGATCATTGTTCGGGAATAAATGGGTCACCTGAACATGGTAAGTAATCTTGATTCAAGACGGTTCTACTGTATGATTTATGGTTTCAATTGTAGATACATCAAAATTGTGACACACGATGGACGGTGTGGCTTCTAGGGTGAGGCACCTCGACTGTACACGCGATTTTTGAATCCTGATAAAACCTGATCAGGATGTTTTGCCGTGTTTTTACAGCCTAGACCCTAGAGGGTGCGAAGGGGATGGCCTCGTTCTTTCGAATCGATATAGATAAACGTCGATAGATCGGTTGTTCTTTGGTGTGATTTGACGAGCATTTGTCGGATAACGGATATTCAGTATACAATATATGCCTGCGGGGATGGGTAAAGACGAGCTTTTTGGAGGGTGCAAATAACGCAGTGAATCTGTTACCGTGAATACCTCGCAAACGACGAAACGACATAAGCTTGAAGTCCCGAACATTCGTTTGAACGAAAATTTGGGAAAGTGAAGTTCATCACGATTGTTCATCCACTAAAAGCCTGATCAATTTTCGGGTCGAAAATATTAGGCCTTCCATCTTGAAATAAAAGCATTTGGAGATTTTGGATTTGTTGAGAATCAATGGTCACTGGTCAGTTATAAGGGTTCAAAATTCACAAATTTTTGACGGTCAAAAGAACGTAATACAATGAGATTTTCTTACTACTTTCGTTCAGGTCAATGCGAGATATCGCCCGTCAAAGCTTCTGGATAAATATTTTTGATCCGTAGAAAATCTTCGTGAAATCTTCCAAACTGTAAATCTAGTATGATGATCTCTGCAGCTATTTGGAAAACGCGAGTTTTTCGGAGTCCGAGTTTCTGATTTGTTATAATTACCTTCCACGCTCAAGAAACAGAGAGCAAGTGCAAGAGCAAATTCTTTCGGAAAATATCAACTCGAAAGAGATTTTTACATTGGATTTTTAATTTTTGTGAATGTGCGTAGGAGAAGAGCTGGTTCTGTTTTGCTTGTCTGGATCGGCTAGATTTTTGGTCAGTCGTGAAATATTATCCTGAATCCCAGGATTTTGAAATAGAATACAGGCGATCTATAAGGATTGTGAAGATCGATGATATCTTTATATTTTTGAGCCTCAAAACGATTCGAAGAATCCACAGATGTGGTTGAAGTTAAGGCGATATATCGTACAAGTCGCTTTGAACATAACCTAGTGAACATAGGAAATATGAATCTAACTGGGGTTCTATTCGTTTTTTCCAAACAGTAAAATACTCAGCCACTTCATGCCGTAGCAAAGCATTAATCTCCTGAGTTTCATTCCGCTAGGTTGTATAGTTTGGAAGAAACTACGAATCGCGTTATCGAGGTGGTGACGATTGGTAATCAGGATGGAATTCCGAACATAGTCACGTGGCATCTTGAAAAGATATGGAAGTATATTACAAATTTCATGATTACCAATTGTCGTCACCTCGACAACGCGAATCGTACTTTCTCGACGACTACCCAACCGATCCGAACGAACCCTCGACGGATGAACTCAATTTTTTGGCAGAAAGTGGCTGAGTATGTCACTTCGTCAAAAAAAAACTGATAGGATTTCAGCAAAACTCATGTTTTTCATGTTAGCGAGGTTAAGTTGGAAGTGATCTCTACCACATCACCTTAAGACGCTATCCTCTACTGAACGGCACCGTTCCGACATGTTCCGGCAGATTTCCAGTGAATCTTAGCACCGTTATGGCGACGCAGTCATAAAAAATTTGAAAACAAGCATTACAGTTTCTGTGTTTAATCGTAATGTGGCTAAAAATGAGACGTAACAGATAGTTAGTAGTAGCTGGGATGTAGAGGATAAAAAGGCCAGCCAGAGCGAGTCACGAAAGTGTAGAGTATAAACGCGGTTACGTGCTTACGAAGGAGATGACGATGGTGATTCCGTGTTGTTCACGCGTACGCGGTTGCGTGCAGGCTGACACTACAAGCCCAAAGTGCAAACAATGGTGGGCCCTTCCCGGCAGTCGGGCAGTTCAGGCAGTCAGGCGGCAGGCGCACCCCGCAAACATTGTCCAGCGGATAAAATGTTGTCCAAAATTTCTTAGCTGGAGGCCCAGGGGCTCATCCTGGTCAACTGATATACACTCTCGATTTTCCAACCCACCGTTTGGTCATTCCACTTAATTGGGGCTTCTGGTGTGAAAAGTCGACCCGAGTCAAAAGGCCTTTGACTTCTATCCTCGTACAGAGGTGTTCGCCGTTTCATTCACCCATACATAGTTTTGCATCATATAGTGGAGCTTCTTTTACTTTCCGTTTTGAACAAAAAGTCAGTTATCACCATCACCCCGCAAATGAATACGCGAGAATCATCTCTGATGATTTTTCGATGGACGTCTGAGGGTGTGAATTTCATGTCTAAGGATATCTCGAGAACTACTGAATGGATTTTTATAATTTTGGTCTTAACCAATGCTGTTTTTCATACCCTAAAATGGATTCGATTTTGAAATTGATCAGTCCAGTAGTTCTCGGGTTATCGGAGAAACCAAATTTTACGGGGAGAACTTTTATTACACGATTTTAGGAGAAGGGATCAACGAATTCTTATGATCTTTATCCTAATCATTGCGGTTTTCTCCAACTCAGATCTCAACAAATTATTCCAATCAATCGATTCAGTAGTTTGCGAGTTAAAACGAGCAATTATAGACTTTCCACCCCAAGTATACCGTTCTGAGCTCAAAAAATCTAACCGAAAGGTTATAGCTGTGGCTTACCGCAGTCAATCGAATCATCAGCTTGTTTTCATGATGTTACGTTTTGTGACGCATGTACATGTCATACATACGGTACAATCGGTCTGAAATATGCACATTCGAACTTTTCTAGCCTTGCTTGACTTGGATGACTTCTGATGGAGGAAGTAGTAGTTTTTCTTTTTTTCTTCTTCTTTTGCAAGCACGAATCTATGGTGTGGAAGGTTTTTTCTTCTTTCTGTGTTTTCGGGCACCTTTCGTCCTGCACAATGCCTTGGTGAAGGGCCAGGATAGTCTGCTACGAGTTTTTGGTGTGTGTCCCATGCCCCGACCCCCGCACCTCATTGGATTAGGAGACCCCATAGAGGGAAAAATGTAATATAAAGGGCTTAACGGCTAAGCCGTTAATATGTTATACCACCGTGCGCCCTAGAAACTATGTATATATTACCGACGTTCAAACATATGTCCCCTTCCATTCGCGACCCCTGCGATCACGACTTTGACCCCCCTCCGCCCCCGCTCGCGTAACGTAACGTTATGTAATGTAATGTAATCTTCTGCGTATAAAATGATACCGGGCCCAACGATTCGAATAATTTCTTCCTTTTTTTTCCCCGTACGTGTGTATGGGGCGTTTCGTGTCAAATTGCCCGCCTTGTGGTCCTGATCATTTCACACTTGTTAGGTACATTCAAACTCATGTCATAGGTACTTTTAGCTACAAACAACACGGACGATTTTTTGGATTGTTTTATTTTTGCCAAGCTGATCTTTTCTCTCTCTTCTGAATTGAAATTTTTCTGAATTGTCCTTTTTTTTTAGAGTTCATGTAATGAATACAACAATTTTGTTTTTGCTGTTTGTGTTAAGCTGTACCTGAGCATAGTTCGTATGGTTGTCGATGACAATATAAATTTTACAAATCTGTTTCTAATGAAATTTTCATTGATTCTTCCAAGTATTAGAGCCTTTTAGGTATTATTTTCTTTTTTTGTTGGGTTTCATCCCTTATAGGTGTGCGCATCTTTTCCGTAGATGTAGCGATGCGTTATGTGATGAAACGCTAGTCATTATTTTGAATAAATAAGACTCGGTAGATAGAAGGCGCCTATACCGGTCTCCCATATAACATTATATACCCTAGGCTCGCCCTTGTTCCCGCAGTTTTATATATCCTACGCGTAGCAAAGGTATTACCTATGTATACCTATACCTATATACGCAGGTCGTTTAATATATTTGCTTTATGAATTACGCCTGAAAGGAGCCATCTACTGGTACCTACATATCCACATGGACACGTTCGAATACACGCATATTATACATACATATGTATATACGATGGGGAGATCCATGGGGATGGAAAGGCGTGTGCAGACAACTACTACGAAGGGTAAGAAGGGGGATAAGTCGCGTGCCACGACACGTGGCAGAAAACTAATTGAGATGTGAAATTTATTTGGTGCCAATTCTTCGAGTCAGTATCCACCCCCCCCCCCCCCCCTTATACTCCTAAAATTCATCCCCTGGCTAGCTTGCCAGCTATCTACGACATTAACTCCCTTCTCATGTGCACATCGCGTATTCAATATAAACTGCAGCTCAAAGCCCATTTACACCGACGTATATGTAGGTACATACATACGTATTTGAACCTATGTATGAGTATGGATGCGTATGAGGATGGGAAGGTAGGTATGTACCTGAGGATAGAACCACCAAACTGATTGCGAACTATAACGATCCGCCGAATCCCCGAATCGCAACTTCGAGTGGGACACAGTGCGTCGTTCAGACTTGATCAATTTCTCCAATCTCCGATGTACTGCCTGATGCAGGAATCTCATCAATTTCCGACTATATGGACAATACAAGATACTGAATCTCAAGCCCTATAGTCGAGAAACCTTTCGGCATATTATCGTCGCCCAATTGAACGACGGTTTTTCATATTCTTTGAAAAACTACATTTTTCATCGCTTCATTCTTCAGTGTCTTCGGATTGCTTTTTCGAATCCGATGTATGCCAGTGGTGGAATTATGAGGGAACAGGAAGAAGAAGAATCGAATTTAATTGGCAAATCGCAACGGACCAAAATTCAATACAATCCAAAATCAACTGCAATTCCTTCACCAAAGTTCATCTCGTTTGCCCTGATGATCTTCTTCTCCAGTTGAAAAATTGTTCGGTCATAAATTGAGTGGTGGTAATCCGAAGGTGTTCTTTTTGGAGCGAGTCATTTGCAAATGAATTCCAAAGAAATGTCCGAATTCAGAAAAACCGACCATAGAATTTCTTCGACGATGATATTATGTTCAGTTCAATCCCTAACGTGTAGGTCCTCCAAGCCTGAATTCGTGCAGCAAGTGTTTTTGCGTATTTTCCAAATGAGACGATAACACGTGTATACGAGTCATGAACTTTGTCGATTATGGTAAATGAATTGATTCCGAATCACGTTTAATTTTTGTTACTACGACATGCCTATGGTGTCCTCAAACCGGGTTATTATAATTTCTTATTAATTGTCCAACGATCACCTTTATCGTTCCATTTCCGTGTCCATACAGCACACATCGTTGATAATGGTCCAGTATAAACATATACCGATAGTTTGACGACGATATGGGGGATACGGGGCTCCATGGTAGTAGTCTGCAGTTAATTTAGAGGCTATTTCCTCTCTAAATAGCCAATAAAACCACCAGCAACAGTAGCAGCGAGCACCGGGTCCATGGGTGCTGCCCGGAGGCTAAAGGTTGGAAACTGGAAGCTTGAACCTGGAACCTGGAGGTTGTGTGGAGGCGGCGGTGACCCGACGTACCTACCCCTGTTGGGTCGGGGGGTGTGCTGCAATATTATAAAATTTAATGTCTTGGTTTACGGGCTGCAGAGCCGACCGTATACCCACCTCGCTTCGATATTTACTATGTAATCGCCGCAATATCGTCCCCCCTCTCGTGCTCTTCATCTCTCTTTCCAATTTTCATTTCATTCTATTCCATTCATTATTTGATTTAATCAAAAAAATAAATTTTCCTCGACGATTGAAACGCGAGTAAGAGAGAAAGATAAAAGACTATATTTTTGAACAGTCAAACGCGATCTTCGGAACTGGAAAAGAAATTCATCAATCTGATTCACTCTTGCAAAAAATTCATCGATATTCGTATCAAATATATTCAATTTTTTCTTTCTTATATTCCGAAGGTGAATCAAGAGTTTGGTCAAAAATTGTATCATCAACGAACGAACCGTTTGGTATATATTATAATTTTTTATGACTTATCACTAAACGATTGGTTCACTTTCAGAATACGAGAACAAAATTGATGCTGCAAATATCATTCGTCTCTCATTAAAAAAAAAACAAAAAAAAACGTAAACAAAAAAACAGATTGATTTTTTTGTTCATTTCTATGATTTCGTTTCCGGAAATTGCGTGAATTATTTGGCAAAAGGTTACTTTCGCCTTGGTTTTTCACAAAAAATTCGCTAGTACCAATGAAGTGCGAAAATCCAGATATACCCTATAAAATAGAAAGTGTACAGCATTGACGCAGTTGTTTAACAACAATTTACCACCTTTTTTCGAAAACTGAGAACATCGAATATGGCCAACCTACGAAAAACATACGAAAAATTTGTTATATATCTTGAAATGGCTGTGACTGACTGGCTTAACTTTCATGATAATCTCACTGTGTGTATTGAAGACGCGGAAATGCGAGATAGCTACAGTAGGAGGTCGGCGGCGTAGTAGTGGGTCCGCGGCTATAACTTTACGCGCACGATGTGGCGGGGGGTTGGGTGGGGGGGGGGGGGGGGGGGAGAGGTATCGCCGCGCAAGACACAGACACAGTAGGTGTACAGGGGTAGCGCTGTACGGGGTGGCTAGCCGGTAGAGAGAAGGTATACCGGCTGGGTTGGGATGCTGCCCAAGCAGAGTAAAGCAGAGCAGAGCAGAGCAGAGCAAAGCGGAGCGTAGCAGCGTGGCAACGTCACAACGGAAATCAAGAGTAATGCCAACACGAAACTGCACTACCCCGCAGCTCCTGGTCCGTCCCCCCCTTAACCCTCTGGCCCCCGTGTGCCCCCTTCTCTCTACCGTAGTATCCTATCCTGCCTTCCTTCGCAACAGAGTAACCCACGGGAATAACACCGCACCTTCTTCTTTTCCCTGTAGCCCTCCGCTGTGTGCAACCCAACCAACGTCGCAACTCTCCCTCTTTCTCTATCTCTCTCTCTCTTTCTCTCTTTCTATCTTTTTTGGTTTTTGTCTCTTCTCTTCTCTGCGCCCTTCGCTTTCTCTTCACTTCTTTTCTCTCTTCCTCTTCTCTTCGCACTTTTCTAGCGTACGTTTGTGCGACGAGGCCCTATCTCGTCGAGTTGGCTTCTTGCCTTTTGGGCTACCGCCATCTGCCTGGGTGCCTGACTCTTTTTTCCCTCTTACTCTCTCTCTCTCTGTCTTTCTCTTTCGGGTATAGGCACTTCGATCTAAGGGCGCGTTTACGTCGTCCCTCCCGGCTTTACTCGGGAGTCGTAACGATTTCGGTGATGTCGTCGTCGTCGCGCTATATGTATACGTATATATATATACATAGTAACTACATGCGAGAGAGACTGCGCCATTCGCGTTTTGCCTCTCTCTCTCTCTCTGTCTGTCTCTCTGTCTTTCTGTTACATTTTTTTTCTTTTATCTCTGTTGTTTTCGACCTCCCTCCCTTATATACTCACGTGTATAATAACATATATCTATGCACGTATATATGTATCTACAATCTACATATACAATCAGTATAAGTATATGTTCAAAACATATATTTCTTCTTCTTACTTTGGTTTGGTATGATTTTTGGGAAGAGATTTGAAAAAAAGTTGAGAAAGAAAGAGAGAGGGAAGAATAAAGAGTGACTTTCTCTCAGTCAGAGATACACGCGATATGCTGATTTCTATGATATTTCATGGTATCTTAGATACATATAGTTACATGTATGTACTACATAAATCTATATTTACATATGGACCGCGCAGGATCTTGGAAACAAATTGAAAATCCGTGTTGAGTGTGACGTACACTTGCGTGACGCGGGTCGTCCGTCCTTTTTGATATATATATTTACATATCCGAAGTCTTCGGCCCTTAGTGCCAAAACTGTTTTGTTCCACAAGTGTTTTTTTTCTCTTTTTTTCGATGAAATCAATCGCAGGATATGAGGAAAAGTTTGTTGTTTCTATTAGTATTTTATTATAGTATATTAATTCGAGAAGTATAAACAATATAAAGTGTGAGAAATTCAATTCAAAATGCCTTATGCAAATGCTAAAATTAAAACAAAGGAGGATAAGGGGAAGAAAAATCATACTCCGGGTGATCAAAAAATTTGTACAAATTCGACGGTGTATACCTACTAAATCAAGTAATGATTTTTTATATTCTCGAATGTATACTATATCGGTGAAAACCTTAGAGCATTTGTGAAAACAAATGGAAAACAAAATATCAAAAAAAATTTGCATCTTTTTCAAAATACGTACGTACGTATGTATGTGATGATAATCGAAGATAGATCCACGTATGTTATAAATTTGATCAGGAATTTATTGAAAAAAACGAATGGAAAACTGCATAAAATTAATGAATAAATGAATAAGAATAATATTGTATCCTAAAAATTTCAGACAAACCTAGTCAGATTTTATATTTATACATTTTTCTATATTTACGTGAGTATTCGTTTGTACGGCAATATCTCACTTTATCACATAAAATCACATTAATTAATTTTATCGATATAAAATCGCGTGCCATTTTCAAAATTATATCGTTTTTTTTTCGCTCTAATGGGACTCCTATATAAGCAATAATAATGAATTGTTTATCCATCCATCTATGTTATACACAGGTAAACAGGTACAGCGTACATATAGGTACATACGTATAGTTACATGTAATAGGAAGAGAATGATACGGTTGGCGGAAGTGCGGTGGTCGACGAATTGCGCGGGATCAGACCACGACCCTATGGGGTTCCGAAATTACGCCATTTGTATGATCGGCCGTGATCCTTTCCCGGCTCACTTCCTCCCTTCCTCCCTCCCATGGCTCGCGATACCAGCCAATGCTACACGTATACCTATGTATGTGTATATACCGCCGAACGTCTTTTAATATACACTATATCTCGGGATCACCCCCCATGCAGCTATCTCTACATCGAGATATACACCGGATCCCGGATCAAGATATATAGATTAACTGTATATGTCGAGGTATATGTGGCATTTTACGCCTTAACTCGGCAACGCCTGCAGGCACTCACCCTCTCCGATATTTACCATTATTTTTATTTATTATTTGTTTTTTTTTATCTTCCAACTAACCGAATAACAACATTTTCAAATTTTTCTACAATTTTCAGTCCAGTTTTTCGGTGTGTTAAGAAATCAAGAAACTTTTGTTTGTGCCAGAACACCGTGATTGAATATTTTCAAAATAATTGACTCTATTACTGTGCGACATAAGAAAATTGTCAAGCCCTGATATTACATGCAGGATGAAATATTATAATGAAATAGAAAGAAACAAGTAAAACCGCAGTGCATTATTACGACGGCTCGAGGTTTTTGTCGCGTGACACAGAATCGTTGTGAATTTTTTGCAAAATTCGGAGTTGCTGTTTTTTTTTTTTGTTTTATAAGGAACTGAAGTTGATTAATTCATTTGAGAAAACCACGAGATACGAAAAATCCGGAAAAAGATGATATACTTTGTACTTCACCGAATGAATAATATGATTTAACAGATAATGAAACAGCTGATTGCAGAGGATCGAGATAAAATGTCGCTGATTGGGCTTGTTGAAATATACCTCGTAGCTAGGATGTAAATCAAACACGCGTGGCTATGAAATCTAAAAAAAACGAAAATTCGCCACAATCATTATCATTATATCGCACTAATCATTTCTATGTGATGATTGCAGCTCGGATGATAGAGCGAAGAAATTATATAACTTATACATATAATATAATTGAGATTCCGAGACAGCTGTAGCTTAATAATTTTCGATGACAATATCGAGGCCTCCTTGTCACCCGTTCACAGCTGTCTATTATACATATACATACATATAGGTATGTATATATAATGTATGTACTTCGGCATTAGGTGTACCTACACAGATTGAATTAATTCTGGTAAATTAATTGGTTGTTAGGATGTTTAGCGCTAACGATAACTGAGAGAAACGCCCTCGCTCTCGCCACCTTTCGTTCAACTAGCATATCATGTACCCATGTATAAATAACATTTTGGAATCACGGATTTCTTTGCCAATGACAAGCTTTGCTTTTTTCTTATAGCTGTCGTGACCGTGATTGATATCGAAAGATTTCAAGAACAGGAATAAGGTAAAAGTTGGAAGGTGCTATAGTGAGAAGAACAACAGAGAAAAGGAAGAGAGTATTCATTGGAGCCGAATGTATGTAAATGTTAATTAAATTTATTAACTTCGACATAAAGAACAACAAAAACAACAATAACAATAACAGATAAAAACAATAAAAAGAGTTATACTGATAGATACAAACTATTTACAATATTATAAAAATCTGACATTTTTCTTGTACGACTAAAAATTTTTTTCATAATTAATTATTTCATCGAAACTAGATGCTGATTGAACGACAAGTCTCGTGTGAAAAAAAGGATAGTTATTTCAAAATAAGTACATTGCATGGATATACCTACATGCAAATAGATAATCAATAGCAAATTCATGTATAATCCGGGTTTTTATATGAATCAATCTATTAAACTATCTTGTTGATAAGAACCTAAAATCAGCGGTTTAAGATTCAAGTTTATATTAATAAATAAATATTCATTATTCCTTAGGTAACTAATGTTGAAAAAATAAATATTAGCTCGATGGATAACTTTTATAGTAAGAGATCGACGGTAGATATAGACAATGTTAATTCTCTGCATTGTGAATAGTGGAAGAATTACCGACCGGAAATAAAAGAGAAAGTTGAGGGAAAAAAAAATTTCTTTCAACAAAAATGAACGAGATAAATTAATCGATCATTGAGTCTCAAAATAAATGTGACGATATTTCCGGCTTGCACGACCGGTCGGTAACGGTCGGTAACGAAGTAGATTCCGCCATGGGACGACTGACTGTCGATCTCAATACCGATCATCGGTAAAGACAGGATCTAAGAATTACCATTCTCGATCGAGTTGTTATTATTCGTCAATGATAACTCCTCTCTTATCATTTTAGCGAGCCTCTCTAAAGCCTGAAAAGTACCAAAGTATGATAACTCGATGTTCAAGTAACGCAAATACAGAAATTCGATTTTTTTTTCGAATCGTTCTAATGTTCATTTTCTCTCATTTCAACTTACCAAATTCATGTCATCGTATGAAGCCTTGGCAAAACTTGCTCTTATAGCGTTACATGGCTGACCTGGATCAGCCATAAATGCTGCACCCGGTACAAACAGAACACCGTGGGTTATACCCCGCTGCATTACCATCCTCCAGGTATCTCGTACACCTCTGACTTTGATCCAGAGGAAAAATCCCGCACTTGGTATCGCGAAGTCTGCCAATCCTGTTCAATAAAAAAAAATTTCAGAATTAGCAATAGAAAAAGAATAATAAAATAACAAAATAACAAAATGTTATCCATTTGGACTATTCTCCGTCATTGTCAAGTTTGCAGATGAAAATTTTGCATGAAAAGAAGATAAAAAATCCCAATAAGAACAAATAAGAACATATTCTTTGTTTAGCTCTAAAAAGTATATTGAAAATCTTATTTCAAAATTAGATCATCAGATATTGTGTAAATAATTACCGTGCAAATGCTTTTTCGCAAGTGCTGATATAACGTCTCTGCGTTGTTTGTAAAAGCCTCGAATTCTCTTGAAGTGATCCATGAGTTTGTCGTAACCCCATATTTTGAGTAATTTGTAGGCAATTACCTGTCGAATAATTAGGATGAGAATTTTCTTTTCTCTCTCGAATAATTCGTCTCATTCTTACAATGAAATTCTAATATTGATTTTCGTTGCTTATCCATTCATACGTGTATATGATGAGATAATTTGTCCAAGTATTGCAGCAGTCGCGTGGTGCGATTCTAATAATCACAATTCATGATTCGGATTCAAGAAAAGTACAAGATAACACGCGTCACAAACATACACGCATACTATTACAGCGGATGATAATTTATTCTGTTGTAATAATCATTTGGAATTGGGGAATTGACACGCGTCTTTTATCTCGGGGTCCAGCAGAGTTCAAGATACGCATATTTCATCTTATCTCTGTCTCTCAGTTTTCTCTATGTGTATATCTATATACAGTTCATTCAACATTATAAATGTTCATAATATAAAATTATATGTACATTCTTTCTCAATAGTTTATTTGATTTGTACTTTTTTTTATTCTCTTTTCCCGGGCATGTGCGTTCTTCCAGTGTGAAACTAATCACTGACCCGAAGAGTATTGACGAGTTAGTGTAATTAGCGGCTAATCGTAATAATAATTGCGCAATCACTGTCGGCAGATATGTGACGCGTGAGTTTCTTAAAGTTCATATTAACGTTCATCTCACTTATCACCGCATACAACTATATTTGCGATGTTTTGAAAAAAATACTACAAAAGAGAAAAAAAAAAAAACAGATATAAAATTCTGATAATTTGATTAGTATTTTGTTTGTTTTTCAGATTTTTTTCCATCACAAATCATTATCGTCGTACCCGTTGATATTGCATGATATTCAAAATTCTTCGATTTATGGCAGAGATATATGTATCTCAAAATTTCAATGAATTTTTTAATTTTCATTTTCGTTTTCTTTTTTAATGCTATAATCTACAAACCTGTGACAACGTTGGGGCGTGAAGGTGGCTACTTTGCATATGGACTTCTATGCTGGCGACGAGAGGAGCGGCTGCGGTTATAAAACCGAGTCTCAAACCGCTGCTTAATATTTTCGAAAACGAATCCAGTCGAATCACGCGCCCCTCTGTGTCCAGAGATAGAAAAGACTTGGGCGCTTCCTAATAAGGTAGCAAAAAATCTTAAATAATCATAATCTAATTAATGAGGATAAGTATTCAATTGCCTCTCTAGTTTTTCATTGTCATCTCCGGTTTTTTGAAATTTATCTATGCATTTGACGATAAAGAGAAAAAGAGAGAGAAAGAGTCATCTAATATATTCTAATCTGCGTTATTATGCAATATCAGTTATGACATTATAAATTAGTACGTCATTATTACAGCGAAGTGCGAAATATATTTGTATTTCCTAACACCGTATATCCAAATGTCTTGATCTATTTATTGTACCTATAATCTGTGGCAAGTTGCGAATTATATCTTTTGCCATAACATATATTATATTATAATATCCGAAACGAGATAAATTGCGGAGGTACGAAAGCTCGTCCCCAGATTTTGATCTTACAGGGTTTATCGGCACAATGAACTCTTGACCCCAAAAATTATTCGTGGTAGGATAAAAATCATGCAACGTATCGGTATATCAAGCCGTTCAAGTTTATATATCTAATTAATCCAAAATCTTCACATTACAAT
Organism: Ametastegia equiseti; assembly: GCA_963989295.1. NCBI lineage: Eukaryota > Metazoa > Arthropoda > Insecta > Hymenoptera > Tenthredinidae > Ametastegia > Ametastegia equiseti. Next base: position 13,310,800 of record OZ022395.1, read on the forward strand.
GACTTTTTCTCTCTCTCTCTCTCTTCTCCTTTTCATGCGAACCATAGTTTTTAGCAAAATTCTGAAAATCTGCATCATTGTTATAGATAGACATCTATTCAGTATATATGTTGTTCTCATTCTTTATGAAGAAATTGCGTTATGTAATGAAAAAAATTATCAAAAAGAACGACTGCAGATTGGGCCAAAATATACAGAATAGCAACAAAAATTTGTCATTCATTATTCAATTAATTCTTTTTTACTTCTCTTAGAATTCGATTCGCGATGTTTTATCGAAAATCTATTATTTGTTTATTTTATTTTATTTTTTTCTTACTAACTTATGGACTGTATGTACAGAAATGCGTGTACTTACATCAGTGAAGTACATGTAGTGATAAGGATCGTCGTCGAGTATAAGGAAATCGTATTCGCAAGCGAGTCTGTAGATTTCCTTACGTCTTTCAAGGGGTAAAACGGTCCCTGTTGGATTTGCCCCCGTTGGATTGATGTACATAATTTTTGGCATTTTTTTACCCTCCGCTAAACGGTTCTTCAATACTTCCCTTAACCGTTCCGGGTCCACCCCCAACGAATCTTGGGCAACTGGCACCAGCTCGGCTTTATACGGTGAAAGCTTTATTTGCAAATAACAATAACACGATATAGGCACATAATATCGAATTGTATATTTTTATAATATGTATACATGAATAGGTATAGCATCTATCATCAATTATTATCATTTGTAAATATGTACAACAAAAGGCTTAATAACAGTATAACAAAGACAAGATTAAAAACAACAACAATTGCCATATTCGCACACGCGGATATGTACGTCTATATTTTTTTTATTTTTTTTTCCCCCCATAGTTTAATGATGAATTGCTATAGAGCAATCTATTCACAACAACGAGTGAATCAACCGCGCGAACCGGATAACCCGAATCGATTGACCCCGGTTGACACGGGTCAATTAGGGTAATTATTCATCGACTAGTCGAAAACTATAACGTCATTGCTATATAGCTATACTATATGCGCACTGCTAATGTATATAGTCGTGCTAAATGTATATTTCAATAAATCGCAAATTATTTCGAATGCTAGAGTAAAAAATGTCTTTGAAATCCCGGTTATTATTTTTCATTTTCAAGTATTTTCTTGATTTTTCGACTGATTTAATTTTTTCGATTTTCTCTCTTTCAATTGTTTTTTTTTTTTTGCCTTGTATGTTTTCCTCGACATGAGGCATTATCGACTTACCACGACTTCGGCGCCACTGTAAAAGGGGTCCTGAACCAGGACGGGATCTCCGGGGCCGACTATAGCCTCGAGAGCTTTGCTCAGACCGTCTTGACCACCGGATACTACGACCACTTCCCGGCTTTCCCAGAGCGGAGGAGCGTGCGATTTTCTTTGAAGCTCCCTTATCGCCTGATTTTTCAGAACAGAACAAAATCCTCGATAAGATTCGAAATTTCATTTAATTTTCACGTTTTTTTTTTCTCTTTTTGGTCAATAATCAATAAATTTTTCGAAACTGATTTCGAAAAGTTGACAAAAATAAATACAATAAGCAGAAATTAATGGAGTAAAGATTCGCGAAATTTGTGCGAAACTAATTTGCTTAATTCAGCATGCTGCGTAGTGAAACGAATCTATTGCATCATTCCGTTTTTGTATATATACGTATTTGTATTATAAATATACTTGTTGATAATAATTTGGGACGCTGGAACGCGACCTGCAGTCTGACGCTTCTTATCGAGATTGAGATATTTCAGAATTTTACATTTTGTGATCAGAATTTTGGATATTATTTCTAGAATTTGAGTTCCAGTATCAATGTTCTAAATTATGGTCTCAGAATTTGCACGTTTATTATATTAATTGTTATCGTTATTCGTATCGTTGAACTTTCGAGTTATGTTATCAGAATTCAAACTTCCTCATCAGAATTAGGCCTTATTCTAAGCCTTATTATCAAAATATCGAATTTTAAGATTCATTAGCAATATTCCAAATTGTACCATCGGGATTTGGCATTTTCATTAGAATTCTGAGGTTTTTTCTGTTTCTCTCCAAAATACTGAATTCCTTCATCCGAATTTGGAATCTTTCCATTAGAAATTCTAGTTTTATTATCAGATTCTTGAAACTACCATTAACAGAATTGTGAGTTGTTTTTTTTTTTTTTTTTTTTTTTTTAATCATAATTTGCAATCACATGATCAGAATTTCAAATTTTGAGTTTTATTATCCAAGTTAATTTGTGTCTAAACAATTTCTGCCAAACTTTTCATTGCAAACATTTTCCTATCCTCTGTTTATTTTAATTATCATCAGTTCATTGGATCTTTTTGTTCAATTTTTCGATACCATTTTCTGGGTACGAATTTTTCGATATTTCGATGATGATAATGATGATGAAGATGCAGGTGAGAGGATTGCTGATATTCTACCTGTAGCAAGGGAGGAAACCCCTGGCTTGGTATATACTGGAGTGCTGCGCCAAGCTCTTCACCTTCGAGGGTAAAACTCGAGCCGTCAGACAGTTTCAGACTTATTTCCGTAAACGGGAATGTTTCCTCGTTCGGCATACCCTCAGCCAACGAGATCACCTCTCGCGGGGCCGAGTAAGCGATCTTCGCTGTAATATGAACGGTAAATCAATTCAAAATACGATAATTTGAGAATAATCTATCAGCAAATATGAATTATTCTTATTTCTGGGAAAATAACAAAAATTGATGTTTGTAAGATAGATCGAAAAAAATTTCTCATGACAAATTTCAGTGTTTCTCTTTTTCCTTCCAAAATACAAATCTAACTCTCGAAATTTGAAAATATCAATCTAATCTATATAGGTAAATTATTTTCATTTTTAGAAAAGCAATGACAAAAAACTCTCTTCTTTCACATTTTTTTTCCTTCCGAAGGTTCTTAACTTTTTTCTTTTTCTTTTTTTTCTTTTTGAAACTTACTTAATTCTCTGGTTGGCGCGGCTCGCCTGCTTTTGGAAACGTCCGTTCTGTAAAGCGAGTAGTCCATTTTTGACAATTGTACAGTTTTTTTGTTCATCACTATCTTTTATAGCTGAGGAAACTGTTAATCCTTTTTCTTTGTATTTTGATTTTGATTTTGATTTTCGTTGATTCCTATTTTTTTTTTTTTTTTCAAATCTTTAAAATGACTGATGATTATTGTTTATTTACAATTAACATAAATATGATCTCTGTGTATCTGCAATGTAAATATCGTAGGTGTGAAATAACCAACACCTCAACAGCTTTGACGGTTTTCTGAGCTATACTGACTCCCGTTCATCCATAGTCGTCCGCTTTTATATTTCGCGATAGCCGCGCGGTTAACATTGCGTCATATAATTTACGCGATGCAAAAATAATAATGACCGAGAAAACAGAAATCAAATTTCCAGGGTAAAAAATTCCCCTCTTTCGTTCCAAATCTATCCATTTTATTTTTCGGAATCTTTCAAATTGTCGAATTTTCCACGATTGAAAGGGTGAGAAAATACACACGAGAAAAAATGATATATTTTCTCGGCCCAAATTCGTTTCTTAATTTTCCAAAAAATTTTCTTATCCGTAAAATTTCTACGACTTTGATTTCTACGATTGGAAAAGGTGGATGAAAAAAATCAAATGAAAATTATAACGAATACTTGTATCGTTTCTTTATATTATTTTATTTTTTTCAAACGTGAGTACGTTGAATATATTTTTTGTTCTGCTCGTCAACAAATCGAAATTACATTCGGTAGATCGATACATTTACGTAAATGTATGTACATCTTTTTTTTCAATATATTTTATACGTAAAACACGATGATACAAACTTTTTCGTCTCCTTATTATCCGCAATACTTTGAGATATATGAGACCGCGGGGGCTGGCGGTGTATTAAATGCGCAATAATTTTATTCGAAAATTTGACGATTTGCGAATATAATCAAGCTAATATCAACAAACCTATACGCATCATTTATGTATCTATATACGCAGATATTATGTTATATGTATATTGTGTTACGATAGAACGATTACGCTTTGAAATTAAGTTGATATATTGCGATAGGCGTCTAGATACACATTATATCTACATGTATGTACATAAATATTTATAAAATTCACATAATGTGGGTATTTATAAATGATGCAAGAAATATCAGTTTTGTCGGCAGGCTATAGAATTGTAACAGTTTGACGATTTCAAATACATCCAAAGATATACATCCATTTGGATAGAACGTACTGTATTATACATGTATACACGTGATTGATGCTGATATGTACCAAGTTGATATTGTTATTTACTGTTTACATCATCATCCTTTGAATGAGCTTACTTTCGCGTCATGGTATGCATGTATATTCACCATATATGCATATCCATGCACATGGTGAATATACGTACACTGTATATGTTTTGTACTTTTGCTTTCGCACAAATTTTTGGATCTGAATGTAGGTATATAGGCATTTTTTGGAAATTTTTTTCGTCCAACTGAACCCAATGGACTATTCAATTTTACAAGTGATGTCTATACGCGTTCAGGTATATCTAGGCGTATCGCGAAAGTATATTATTCGCGAATTTCAATGACCCGAATACAGTATACAGGTAGATAGATACATAATAATTATATTTCCGAGTTATTAAAATGCAAAATTTTCCTATTTACGTAGCTACTAAAAATAGAGAACAAATTGAAACTAAAAACAAATTCATAATCATTCAAGTGTAGGTATATTATTTAGGGAATAAATTATCCTCATTCACTCACGCGTGTATACCGTTCACTATTGCGTTTTGACTTTGTTAACCTATTGCTGCTAGCTGCGCAAAACTACTTTTTGCCTGTTTTATCCATACGTATTCAAATGCCTGATCGTTGCGTCTTTCTCAATTGCTCTTCGTCACTCTTTGCCTCTAAATAGTCAAGTACTGCAAAATTAACATATTCGCATAATTCCAATCGGTCCTATGACCTTGTATCGTAAACAGTCTGCCTTTTAAACTTCCGGGGGACTGATAAGTTTTTGTTGAATAAGAAACGCGACCGAATTCGATAATAAACTTCGACTCTTTTGGTGAAACTGCACAATAAATAACCAAATTTCAATCACCTGAGCGCAACTATAGAAGAAAACAAATAAATAAACGGAAAAGAATGAGAATCACTCAAAACGAAAATAAGCCATTGAAAATCCTTTTCAGCCAGATTTGATTTCTCGTCATCGAACATGGTGGAAATAGATTCAAAGTTATCTGGCGTGTCGATTCGCTGACGTCAAAGTTAAAAAATGGAAAACAATAATAGCGATAAATACAATAATCGGGCGATTAAACGAAAGCATATATATGTGCAACTCGTCGTAATTGACATTTGATTTTAAGAATGAAAACAAATATCAAACACCCACGTAAAAATGTCAGAGATAGGAGATCCTATTCATTCACATCATCGATATTTATTTACGACGAAATACGTAGGTACGCGAAATTTATTCGCGAGAATTGCGGTCGATCATCCATCGTGATCTTGACCCTAACTAACCATTTGATTATCCATCCGTCCAGGGAATCGGAGCTTCCAACCAATCTGGGAAAATCCAGACACGAAAATGCAGATTTGTTGATTTAACATAATGTGAGAAACAAAAACTGCAACCATCTCGGATTCTTTCGCTGTTTAGTATGTGATTTAGTTTAGGGATTTTCGTGTTTGTCGCAACTTTGGATACACGGGTTCACCTCCGATCACCTACATCTCGTAGCGTATCAACCGAAAGCCCTCGAAACCAGCTATGCGGTCTAATCACTTTGGAGAAAAAAGAGTTCGGCATTTTCAGGACGTACGGTTTTTCAATTTTCAAATTAACTTTTCAGGAGCAGTATAAACATCGGCGCTTATTGAAACCGACCAATTAGTATAGCTGCATCCAAGAGCTTTCAATCGATATGCAACAAGTCACATTTTCGTTCTGTGATATGCCAGATCTAAAAGATTGGAACAAACGCCGTGTATCCAAAATTGATCAAGACTGAAAATTTCAAATCTGTGCACACGCCAAACAGTCAGAGCTATAATATTCCGACAAGTGGCGATGAAATCCAGGACAGTGAGTTTCTCTTTCTATTCATTTTCATTATTTTTTAATTTTTTTTAATTCTTTTTCTAGCCAATGTTCAAAGCTCGCGGAAGTTGTTCACTCTAGGAAGTCGATTGGCGTCTCCATCGGAGATATAAGCAAAGTCGTGTATCAATGTATATATGTATACTACACGTTACGAATAAGTGTATCTCGGACGAGGAAATAGGAAACGAACTTGCGAAAGCGGATGCAGGGGGAAAAAAATGAGAATAAAAAAAAAAAAACTGTATACTCCGCTGCTACTGCCGCTGATTTTCCTCGTGAATAGATTGATTTTATCCACTCGCGATGTATCGCGGAGCCGGTATATAACCAACGAGCCGATTTCCGATCGTTTGACAAAATTCAACTAGTAGGCATGAGGTGTACGTGCACAGGGTAGTATACGGTATATGGAAAATTATCAGAAAGCAAACGACGACGATGGTATATATACGTCGTTGACAATAATCATCCTGGAAATGACGACGACCTCCACAATTTACTCATTGTCAGATCATCTCCTCCGGGGTTATTCTCATTCTGGGATATAATCAATCCCGGTAAATATGCTCCCTCTTTCCTTCTCTCGTTATCTCCAGATTTCTCTACAGATTATATTCCAAACTCATCTATATACATAGGGGCCATGTATTCTGTCTCAAATTGCCCAGGTTGTGATCCCAACCACTTTGCACCTGTCTAATTTTCGTTGATACGATAGTTTCTGGCTCTCAAACCACTGAAGAAAATGTTGAAATTTGTCTATTCTTTCGTACCATTGTTTCATCTTTTTTTCTTCTTACATTTCTCAAATTACATAACCAGTGGATTATGAGTACTACTGCCTTATCTCAAAAAGCGTTGGAAGGACAGTGAAAAATGTGTTGTTTGGGACGAGATGAAATTTACTTTACTCTAATTAATAATGTACTTTACTGTTATGTATTTTATTTTAGTTTGAATAATAATCAATCATGTAAGTACTTGACTGGAACATACGACATGCATATAACAAGTGCTACTATCAATCTAATATTTATCTCACTATAGCTCGACACAATGTGGCGCGATTTGCGCGCTTCTCAGATCAACGTCAGATAGTTACTGGCTTTTTTTTTTGCTCTCTGCATTGTAAAATCTATATTACTGACTGATTCTGATTCAATTGCTGTGTTATGGTTTGAGTTTCATTTATATGCTCTTTAATCTTTATTGTTAATTAGCAGTATTATGCGAATGTACAGGTGCATAACGTCATGACGAAGATAAATAACTTTTAACATGTATTATTCAGCTCTCTAACTGATTAAATCAAATGCATGTCATTTCTTCACATTAACAACAAAAACGCTTTTTCAAACAACTTATCAGTCATTGTTACCTTCATCCATCATAACGGAAAATAATATTCAGATTATAGTTAAATAAATTATTTGTTTGTTATAGTTAAATTACGTATTTGGGGGTTGTCTTGATATTCACTTGCCCTATGCGGATCGATAAAATTTGTACATTTTCCTATTTTCATCCGTAGTTGAATTAGACGTTTGTATATTTTTTCTTGCAATAGTTTTTCAGGGTATATTGATCTTTTTCGTTTATTCCAAATACATTTCATAAAATTTGTGTTCGTTGGTTGTTAAAAGTGGTCTGTAGGGCAAATAAATTAAACTATGATCATGTCATTCATCCTAATTTCCTAATTTTCTTTTTTCTACTCCACCGTCTTTCGGAATTTTATTTGGTCTTTCGACCTACTTCGACCCCCGCAGTAGTTTGCGAAATCACGTCGTTATTGGTGGACTAGTTCACCCGAACGAGAACAATCTACAACTATAGTTCATAATATTTGTGTTGAAAAATTTTCCGAAAATGTCAAATATTGCCTTTTTGAAAAAGCATTGGATAAATTATTCGAAAAACAAGGTTCGAACCAAAAATTTTCAACATATTTCTTCTCGGTTTCCAGGTGAGAATCGTCACATGCAAAAAACATACAACAAATCGAAAATTCCCAGTCTCATATTCTGAGTGATTTTTAATGGAATATCCCGTACAACTGTCTATAAATAGAAGAGCAGAAATCCGCAAGAAGTTAGCGACAGATAGATAGAAATAGATAGATAGATGCCAGCTAGTTATCCCCGGGCTCTTATTCCAGATTTAAAGCCGGGGGAAAAAAGAAGAAAAAAAAAGAAAAAAGAAAATAGAAAAGGAAAATTCACTAAGGAGGAATAGGAAACGTTCAGTTCGCGAATTGGAAAACTAGGGTCTCCATCTCCTGACGGGAGATTGTCTCTCTGATATGCTACTATGCAGAGATATTCTATCTTCGTCTATCGAGGATGAAGACAAAGCAAGCGAGAGAAGGATGAAAAGAGGTAGAATGGGGCTCGGGAGAGAAATGCTAATAGAAATTAGTCAGGGATTATGAATTATCTGTGGTGATTATTTTGAAATTTCATTAGCCCCTTTCGCTTTGCTCCTCGATTCTCATCCTATACGCCGTCAGTCGAACTCACAATCAGTTCCCTTGGTGTTGGTAACGTTGAGTTTCTATCAGTCTCTTCTATCAGCCAAATGCTATTCTAGATAGAGTAATAGGCAGGTACGTGCGTCTAGGTCTGTCTGAAATATTTCCTGGGAAATTGAAACGATAAACTATTTAGAGTTTATTAATAACCGAATTTTCAGTACACCAGCAGCCAGCCCTCGTGAAAATTTCTACTTCCACCAAGAAATTCACACATTTTTTTAGACTGTTCGAACGTTTTCCATGCAGCTGGTTTCTCAAAAACCTGTACGTTCTCTCATAGGTCAGCCATAAATATTTAAAAATTCTCAATTTCTATTTCGAATTGGTTTTTCATTGGTGAAATCAAATCGAAATCGATAAAAAATTTTAATTCGTTCAGAGAGCTCACGAACCGTAGAATCATTTTAACTAAAGGCGATATCGGTTTTTGAAATCCTTTTTAGATTCTATAGATATTGATGACCCCGAAAGTTTGCCACAATAGACAGAAATCTTCCAAGGCAAAGAGAATTTTGCCAAAAATAAATAGAAATCTTTCTAAATAGACCGAAATCTACTAACAATAAGATGAACAGAAGTTGTAAAAATGGATAGAAATGTCGATAATTTGGTCAGAATAGACAGGAATTTGTAAAACTTTGCCAAAGCTGTAGATAGAATTTCTCAATGAAATTCTAATGCAGGAAATATTCTTTCATAGAAATAATTACAGAGAAAAATGCGAATGACCGCTTGAATTTTTTATTCTGTTTCTCTTTTTCAATATCTATTTTTTTTTTTTTTTTTTCTTTCTCTGGGGGGCGAGTTTCTATGGGACCGGGACATAAGTTTTGGAGATTTTTGTAGGTAGGGTGGGTTTTCTCACCGCAGCCTAATTGCCCAGAGACCCCATGCCGAGTCCCTGTTATTCGAGGTGTCAAAATACCCAGTTTTTCACAACACAAGCTACCTAGCTGCGGTGCTTGTGTAGGACATTTCGAAAAAAGGACTCTACTCGAAAAGAGACGTGCCGAGGAAACCCTAATCCCAATACATACATACATACATACATACGCTTCTCTATTTCTTCCCAATAGGCTATATACCTGCGAGTAGACTATTTTACCTTCTCATAGTTTCCGAGACTGACAAAGATTTCTATATCTCAAAGCAGCCGACCAATAAGCACACATGTATACTTTTCTTATTACGTACAGGATTTTCACCACGTGGAAAAATACCTATACAAATATATAGATGTACTGATATTTTGAATGGTTTTAGGTCAAATATTGCTCTTTCGTCGAGAAATCACTTCAGCTATATGTATAATATTTCGGCAAATCTTTGAGTTTCCGGACTTGTGTAGTATCGAAAACTCTAAATTTTTTTGAAAACGTCCATCCAGACAGACGAAATCGTTAAATGATACCAGGAAACGGTGACATGAAAAATGGCCAGATTTTATTCCATCGGAACGAATGAAAATAGCTTGAAATTTTTTACTATCGTAATGTGTACAGAATTCTCAGTAATTACATTACTATTTGTATACGGCGATGAAGAGCAGCGTTGTGGAAATTGTAAATTAAAACGATGATTCTCTTACCCGTCTCATTTTCGAATGATTTCAATTACGTATGTATAACTACAAATGTAATAGATGATCGAATGGGTTATTAAATTTTCAAAGCAAATAGAATTTTGAAAATTATCGTGAAAAGATATGATTGTTTTTGTCTCTATTCTTGACTTCAACGCGATCAACTAAAGTCCAGTAAACCTGTAATCAAATTACTGTGTAAATTTTGTAATTTTTTTTTTTTTTTTTTGCTCCCATCAAATATCTAATTGGAATCGTGAAACTATACGTAAATGATGACCTTTCATGGGGGGGTAGAAAATTAATTTACCCCGACCTTTTCCCATAGTGCTATATGGCTGTGGAACCAAGTTCAACGGGAATTATAATCGAATTACTAAGCGAAGGTTCGATAATTACTGATAACTCGGGTATATAAGTTAGTTAAGACGCTCGTCAGACCCCCGGCAGTAAGGCTATGGCTAGCTTTTAGGCACCCAGGGGTGGCCGCGGGTACGGGGGATGATTCTGGATATTATATTTGATTAACACTCCAATCGAACAACCACCTCATCGCAATTATGCCCTCGCTTCTTATTTTTCTCTCCATCAGCCAAGAGATAGAAATGTATTGGTTTCGTGTCATAAACTAGTCTTGCCGATTCCAAGAACATTCTACTTTTCGATTTCGCACTGTCTGACTATCCGAAATGATTAAGTCCTGTATTTTCAAGAAACTACAGCTGGATAGAAAAATTTGAAACTTTACAGGATTGCAGCTTGTTTTTTGAGACAGAAAAAACACTATACGTCCCATTGAGATTGGCTAACCACTTCAGCCTGAAAAAGTCATAATATCTGAACTGAACGGAATGAAAAATCATCGAAGGTGAATGATGAAGGTTCAGAGCAACCGGCTTGACGGATCATTTCGATCGTGATGCAAAAAAAAAAAAACATTTCATACGCTTTTTTGCCCCTAATATCGCTTTTTGCCCTTATGCCCTGGTGCCTTTAGATGTTTGTATGTGTATAGTAGAGTAGTCCGTCTTTGACATAATCCTGCATCGTATTTTAATGGGGTGAACCGGCCTAATTATCATGGCGCAATGGAAGGAGCTACGGGCATCGTGTTGCGTTGAATTGCGTATATGGACGAGGTCCAATTATCGATAATTGCGTAAAGATGTCTATACATATGCTGCAGAAGGCCATGCTGCTACTGTGGTAAACGGATTTCGTCACGGTCAACGAAGCTCCGTTGGTGAATAAACCGCATTGTGTTCTTGTCAGCTAAGTACGCTTAAGCCCACCTATACACATAGTATGCATATGTACACCATGTATGTAGTGAAATACATACAAGGGGACTTAGATACGTATGTACCTACATACATATCTGTGTACGTATTCAACTACGTATGTATGAACCTATAGTATAACTAAACGCGTGCCTAAAAATGTCACGGGGTAAAGAAACACGTAAGGGCGTCGTTTGTTGCCGACAAAAATTTTCATACACATGTATGTATACAGTACATATAGTTAATATATCCAGGGGCTTTCAATCAATTCCCGACACGCTTCACCGCAGCATGGTTTCCGATTCCAAATGGACTGCGAATAGTGTAGATACATGAACCTTGAGAGACGTGCCTAGATTGTTCAGATCTTTTTTTCTTGACTCCATTTTTCACGACATGGTTCCATACTTTGATGGTATATCAACGAACGTTTCGATAGCTTCGCGGGATAACCAGCTATCTCAGAAGTTGCTTGAAAAAGTAGCTATTTCAAACTTTGCTCGAAAAAAACAGCTATCACAAAACTCCCTCGAATAACCGGCTATTTCGCGAGTGACTCTGAAAACGCTCTGTAGTTGTATGGCAAGTTAATAGCGCTACAGAGCGATTTCAGAGTTGCTCGGGGGATAGCTGTTTTTTCGAGCAAAATTTAAGATGGCTGCTTTTTCAGTTAACTTCTGAGATGGCTGGTTATTCGGCGCGAACCCATCGGTTTATTATCATAATGCAACTTGAGTCGTTTTTCCAATAGAATTTGAATGATCGGTCTATCGAGTTGCTCTGGACTCTTCATCACTTCCAATTACGTTTTTTTCCTGATCGTTTAATTCAGACACTTTGACAACAAAAAGATCCGAAAATCAAGAGTTTTTCGAAATGGTAAAATTAGCTTTTTGAAGTAAATCGATATTCCCAATTTCCAACTGAATAAAAAATCGAAACGAGTAAAATGGCTTCAAGATCATTGGAAGAAGTTTATCTGTGATACACCAAAGTGTACACATTAGGCTAGTTCGTTCTCCTTCCGTTGATTATCACAAAAATCTGTAACGGTGATCACCCAAACGAGGATCAATCACCCATTCAACCATCGACTTATCGCTTTTGGTATATAATTTACTTTACACACCTACTCAGTTGCAAGGGATGGTTTGGATTGGAGAGTGCAAGTCGCAGGGTTGATCTTTATAAAATGGCTCCTCCACGCGTAATTCGCAAGGGTATATACGAAGAAAAAAAAAGAGAAATACTGAGAGAGGTCGAGGGATGGCAAAGAATGAAATTAGCTAGCTGGTGCGGGAGTGAAATTGAAAAATCCCTTAAACCTCGCTCAGTTCTGCGGGGGTGTTCTGCTGCTGGTGATGCTGCCGCTGCAGCACAAACCCCTCGCGATTTCTCGAATATGGCGGAACAGTTTGCCGCGGCGCGTGGAAAACTCGTTTAAAGATGAAAGGACCTCTAACGACTTATTTTCGATACAAGAAAAAGTTAACGGCGCACTTGTTCCCCCTCTTCCCCCCCCCCCCCCCCTTCGTACCCCTCTTATTCCTCATCCACCAAGAGAATATAAGGTGCCCATGGCGGGGGGGGGGGGGGGGGGGGAGAGAAAAAAAAAGAAACATAAAAAGAAAAAGAAAAAACCGAGAAAATAAGAAAGAGAGAAAGAGAGGAAAGCCGCCGCGGGGTACCGAAGGGGGAGAAAAAAAAAATAGAGAGAGAGAGATAAAGGGAAAAGGGAAAAAAGGGCGGAGGCCGATTATTATCTCGGTGATACAGAAAACACAACAGTTGCGCGCTCTCGGGATTCAATCAAATTGCGCGATGTCAAAACGACGTGAAATGGGATTTGCGTAATTTTGTTAACCGTCCCTAAACGCGTCGTTTTAGCCATCGCCCTTCGTTCCTTCGGGGGAGTGGTGGGTCCTGCTGCCTGTATCAGGGCTGCAGGGTACGTGGGACGCGTACATACGACGCGCGTCGCGACGCTACACAGCGTCCCGTACTTTAGCTATTGGGCAGACCTGCGTTCGGCCCGTTATATCGCCTTTCTAACGTCATAAGGGCAGATGCGCCATTATCGTTTCGCTTCTTCAACATTGAAAAACGAGCTACAGAGCCCTCATAATTTTTTATTTTTTCTGCACTAGTTACACTGGAAACATGTAAATTGTAAGTATATTTTCAGAAACGACGAAACTGAACGATTGATACGATCCATTCGGTCTCACGAAACCAAAGGAGCTCATTATAATGCTTTAGGGTTTGAAATTTAGTATAATTCAGAAATCTCTGATGTTTCAAGTTTGCAACTGTACTTTTATCATACAGATTAAACCTTCGATCGCAACTCAGATCGGTATACTATCGTTGAAGCGTTAGATCGCCGGGGTTTGAAGAACTTATACTTCTCTTAAAAGGTCCCAAAAACTTGTGACCATTTCTTGAATTTAACCTCAATAAATATCCAATTATACCGGTAGTGTCTGTCAGGAGATTTTTCAGTGGTCTAAAGTCTGAATACGTACGTCTTGGCGAATATAAGGGGTCAAAATATTGAGACATCAGATTTTCGAACGGCCAAAAATGCCAAAATGCGTTCAAACATCGAAGATGGGCTTTGATAAGTTATACTCAAGAAAATTAGGTTTATTTTATTTTACGCTATATCGGTATTCGGATTTCCGAAATTCAGAGTATTCACGACGGTTCTACATTTTGATCTTACGAAATTTTAACCCCCACCCATCTTGGCTATTACATGAAAGTCAATGACACGCTACGAAAATTTGAATCTACCCTGCGCGAATGATTTTTCAATAATTTTCCAATCAACAATCGGATAGAGTTTAAATTTTAAACGCCTATCGGTCGAATGAAGCTTGTCAAAATATGACGAACCTGCAGATTTCCGCGATACTGACAGTTGTAGAAATACCAAGATAGTCAAATATAATTTGTATCGAAATCGCAATTTCTTCCACGCTGAATGAAACTATTTTGTAGAAATCAATCGACGTATCGAGTTTCTGTATCGTCACTGTAGGTACTAAAGAGAATGAAACAAACGATTTTTGGGTTCAAGTCGAAGTCATGAGATTGGTACATTAATTCTTGAGATATCCTGCGCGTAACGTTGAACAAAATTCTTCGAGTGCAACAATTTTCCCGTGTCAAAATCTGAACAGCTGGACTTCAAGTATACGTGATTTGAGGGAAATTGATTCTTTCAGGATCCAGAGACGTATGCACGTACCCACTCGAGCTCGTTCAGCCCAACTTATCTATGCATCAACGTCGTTTTCAAAACGATCGCCAAAAACAAAAAAGAAATTATTTATCTCTTTTCGTGATCTCATGAAGTTTAATTTCATTTTTATCTTCCCCAGACTTTCTTTCGCTTAATTATCTCAAATCGACTCAAGGAATTGTCGAAAGTAGACTGAATCCGGAATTTGCATTACTTGATCCGCAAATAGTATATAGGTAACAACAATTTCGTTTCAAAAATATGAAGCAATTAGGTCGGTTTGTGCCATGAACAAATGTGGAAGAAGAAGGCAAACGAGAAAAGCTGCATAAGTCGTATGGGCCTTAAAATACGACCTCGAGCTTCGGGTGTGAAAATTTGTCTGATCTCTATCGTCCTAGATACATTTTTTCTATTCAAAAAAAGGAAAGAAGAAAAAAAAACACACAAATCGCACGACCTTTTGCCATTAAAATCGCCTTTTATAGGCACTTGCGTCCATATGCCGTTGGAGACTAGGCGACTGCAGGTTTGTATCTATAGATGTACTAGGGTTGATTCTAACGAGTCGTGAAGTTAGGCTAAATGACCAACAACCCCAGTTTTGGTACCCCGCGAGGTTTGGCTATGGGCGACGGAACAGCAACTCGTAGTTATATCTACTAGCTAGGATTGCGACGAACATGTATCTATAATATAGAGACCCTTCATAGTACGCGTTTCCTATACGTACGTACTGCGGGGTGCGCGTAAGTCGAGTCCTAGCCGGAGCGATCGCGAAAATTGAATAAACGACCCCCTGGAACAATCACGGGACCATTATACAACCCTGAGGTACTACAAACTTCATTAAATTTCTATTCCAACGTCCTGCTGCTGCCGCTGCTGCTGCTGTTCCGTCTTTCTCCCCTTCTCTCTTACTCTCTCTTTCTCCCTTGTCAGGGAGGCTTATACATCCCCATACAAGAAGAATTAACAACCCTTATACCGTGATCTTACCTTAGTCAATCTCTCCCTCTCTTATTCTCTCTGTAAGATCGAGGCGAAGGAGCTAAGAAACTTAGGAGATTTTCTTATAATTTACAATCGATTAGACACACACCTTTATACTATACGGTATATAGGAACTATGTATTGTATAGGGTAAGCTTGAGCCTTAGCACGATTTTTTTAAATTTATATTCTGATAGTTGAGGAAAAAAAAATTCCAAACACATTTTTTATTGTTTAGTTTGAACGAAAATTGACGTAGATATATAACAGCTTGAAAACTACCTCGATACGACGTCACCGATACGAAATATATGTGAATATAATTGGATGTATCGAGTTCCATGAAGTTTAACTGCCTATAATAGACACAATAGTCATTTTCAATTGAAGAGAACGAATACTTTCTCATTATACTTTGATCGGTTTTGGAAAAAGAAAAAAAAAGTTTGGGCAAACTGCCAATTGATTGATTATTCTTTAATCGATTTTCTGCTTTAAAATTTCGGAAACTTTCTGTCGTTGGCAAGGAAGAGGAAAAATGGAAGAAACATTCGTGGGTAACCCAGGGGGTGTTCTTCGTGTAAAACAAAAAAAAAAAAGTATATAACTGATTTTTGCGATGTCCGCTTAAATATAAAATCAATTTTCAACGATTTGTTGGTCTTTGAAATTCACTGAAAATCACTGTTTATCGACAAATTGCTGATTTATTGACAAAAAAAAGAAAACTGAAATTGAAATTGACTATATGAATGTATGTATGTACATATGCTTCGTGTAACTTTGACACTATTTGCAGTTAGTTTGACCCAGTCAGAAATGTTTGTACATGATACATACATTAGGAACGGTGATAAATTTTCTAATAACCAACACAAATCATATTCGTTATACAAATTGGAAGAATGAAGAGAATGCAACGGAGAAGAGAAGGGTAATGACAAAAATTAAAATGCGTTGATTTCAATTCACTATTCCGAAGCATAGAACGAATGGTGAAGTTGCGGAATTAATTTTCGATTCGATATTATATAATACATACATATATATATATAAATACGTCACATACACAGACATGTACCCGCATACAGATATGAATACTGTTATAGACGGATAATTAATACCGACATCATAGAAATTACACACCGATTAAGTTTGCGTTATGAACCTGCAGAAATAAATGGCCAATGTACACGTGGATTCATATACATTCACAATGCTCCGGGAAATATATCTGTGCACGCATATTATAGACGTATACGTATAGTTATGTACGTGTTAAAACGTCGATAAAAAGCGAATAAGAGAAAGAAAAAAAATACCATAATAACAACAACAAAATAAAGTAAAAAAGTATTAAAAAATATGAATTCATATATTCAGTCGTAAACGGGCAGGTGCTATACCTGTACGGGGTACGCTATATTATATGTTTGCACCGCATCACCGTCACCATCACCATCACCATCACCATCACCATCCCTATACTGGCAACAAGCAAATTCAATTTCGCCATATAGAATATATGGATTTTCAAAGAGTTTTTCGCCTCCCAAGCGATTCAATTTCACTCAACCGTGCGTTTACGCTATTCATACATATATGTATAATGTAGGTATAGATATTCGTGTAGGTAGATTATACTTACACATACATATAAGTTATTTTAATAACCAGTGACGTGTCACCAAACGTAGAGAAGGAAAAAAAATGCTAAACTGATATCGAAATTGGTAACAAAAATGAATAAATAAATGAATAAACAAATAAATAAATAAATAAATAGAACAATGTCGAAGAATAAAATTGTGGCGTTCGTATTCCCATATGATACACATGATATCTGTTTGTCTTTTTTCACGTTATTCTTGCAAATTTTTCACAGGATTGATCCTTGTCAAAATTTTGATAGAAGTATTTTTTTTCATTAACCATATGATTTAAGAATCACATTTTTGTTTACAAATTGGCAAGAAAAAAATTGAAATCAAAAAATTAAGATGAAATTATCATACTTGTCGTGGGCGTTAGAGCACGGATGATTTCAGAATTCGGAAAATTCGAAATAATGTGTAATTCAAATTCCAAGTTTTATAGATTGATTGAAATCGAGAGATATGAACACTTTTTCAAATTTCAAACGATCTGATTCTCAGATTTTCAAATTTGGAAAACACTCGAAAAATCAGATCGTTGGAAGTATCAAAGAATCTCAAGTCACAGGTACTACATTGGCTGAAAGGTGTGCCAAGTTTCACATTTTTCGAAGCTGTCTTCCGTTGGAACAAAAAAATTGACCGCGGTGTGACAAAGATCCATTGGAAGTCTTCAAATTCGAAAATTCGATTGCCGCGCGGCAATATTTAAGGCTGAAATAAGAACCTGGAGTTCTTGCTACAATTGTTCAGGGTTATTTTGAAACATCCAGCCCATGAGAGTGAGGAAATTTAACTTGGACTCTTTCAAGGACTACCACACAGTATGCAGAAATTTGGGGGCCAGTTCAAAGATCCGAATTCCCAAACTTCTGAATTCATTATAAGAGACGATTTTGAGTTTCCAGAACTGGCAAAGCTCAGAATTTTCCAATCCCGATCGATCTGAAAGTTAAAAAATCAGGAATTCAAAAATGAGGTAATCTGAATAGGTCAAAGAAATCATATCGCATGCGCTAATTTCAATTTCTCGGAGTTCTCACCTTTCGCGGAATTTTGAGCCTTCGGTATGATTTAGGTTTCGAAATTTCTCAAGACTCTCATATAGATTCCTTCGGAAATAGCCTTTCCCAAAACTGTGATTCGATGATATTGAATTTCGGGATTCCGATCGACAGTTATATTTGGAACCTTTTAAATTCGTAATTTCAATCCAGCCCTGTCGCATCATGAGTTTATATCCATACACACATGCATACATACATACATAGCATCTGATGAAATAACCGCACAGTATACTTGATGGGCAACACTTTGATAGGTAACTCAATTTCTCTTGCAGGTAGAAAAGGGAATCAAGGAAGGAACGGGAAGGACCAAAAGAGTAGGGACACTATATACCTACCTCGCGGAGTCATCCCTCAACGCACATATGTAGACTACCTGTACGTATACATACGTGAACACATACATACCTATTTATATCTACATGAGTAAAGAAATACATACGTAATAGAATGTATATATATATGTATTCCTTGATACTTGTGCAAAGGCAACATACTCATTACTCAATACACACGGATATGTAAGCAGATCTCGATACGTAGGATATTGGGATATATGTATGTATGTATATTGTATATAGGGTATGTAGATGTGTTTGCACGGTGCTGGTTGGTATATAGGAAACTCCGATAATATACCAGTGACGGAAATATCGACTTTTGAACCGTCGGCTTCGGGTTCGGGTTCGGCGTCGGCGTCGCCGTCCGCTCCCGCGAGCCCCGCAAAGTCCCGTTAAATCCCCCGGGCGAGCCCCGGGTTGCGGCGGTTCAGGCGTGGAGCCTCACCGAGGTGGAGGCGGAGGCGGAGGCTCTTTATACGTGATGGTGGCTCCGCGGCCCTCTGCCTCTGCCTCTGGCTCCGGCTCTGACTCCGACTATGGCTATGGCAATGGTTCTGAGGGGGGGAGCTCTGGTGGCGGTTGAAAGAACCAATTTTATCCTAATAGAAAAATCCCCTGTGCTGAACCCAATTTATAAACCCGCAAACATGGCTGTCGCCCGAACGACATTCCCCAAATCCCATTCCTGCCTCGAGTAGATTGGCCAATCTCTCTCTCTCTCTCTCTCTCTCTCTGTCTCTTCTTTCTTTTTCTCTCTCTTTCCTACTTGCACACTCGCCAAACCCGAACGAGAGCGAGAGAAAGAAAAAGAGAAAGAGATAGACAGAGAGAGGGAAGATTCGCGCAGTGCGGAATTCCGCAACGTTCTTGCGACCTCTCGCCCTCTTCTTCTCTCGTTTCTCTCCTCTACTCCGTTTTATCTATATTCTTTTTAAATTGGATCAGGTCCTGGGTGTTGACAATGGCTCGACTGATTGCCAGTGCAGACGCGAGAGGACGAAGTCTCTCTTTCTCTATTTTTTTTTCCTACACGCGAGA
Organism: Ametastegia equiseti; assembly: GCA_963989295.1. Taxonomy (NCBI): domain Eukaryota; kingdom Metazoa; phylum Arthropoda; class Insecta; order Hymenoptera; family Tenthredinidae; genus Ametastegia; species Ametastegia equiseti. Next base: position 13,330,691 of record OZ022395.1, read on the forward strand.
TGTTTCCGCAATACGTCTATGTATGGTATATACTAACTTATTGCACACAGGTATGTATCTATATTATACAGTACTTATACTAGATCTCAGAATCACTCAGAATCTACTCGAAACACAAGACGGTTTATCATCCAACGCTGCTGATAAATCCAGAAGATTAATTTCGAGGAATTTCTAAACGTCTGTCAAACTCTCCGAAACTAATAAAACCCGTGTTCTATGTATGAAAATTGGCTGGACGGAGAAATTAGAATCCTCATGTTCAGGCGATATGGTACAAGTCGCTTAGAACCTAACCTATAGCTAACGTATAAAACATGAGTTTTACTGGAATCCTATGAGTTTTTTTGGTAAAGTGACTTACTTTGCCACTTTTTGCCAAAAAACTTAATTCATTCGTCGACGATTCGTTCAGATCGGTTGGGTAGTCATCGAGAAAGTACGATTCGCAATTTCGAGGTGACAACAGTTGCGGTCATCATGGAATTCCGGAAAGACTCCTATACATCGCCTTGAGGAAAATTCCAATCTTGAATCCAGACTGACTGCGACTGGTTGAGATGAAGGAAGTCGTAACGTCTAAATCAAACGGTGGAACATAAGAAAAAAATTAATCAAAGGTGATGAACCATGAGTTTTACTGAAACAATCAGTTTTTTGGCAAAGTGACGTACTTGACCTGCACTTTTTGCCAAAAAACTGAATTCATTCGTTGAAGGTTCGTTTGGATCGGTCGAGCAGCAGCTTGCTAGACCCATTTATACATTTTGACGGTGAATTTTGAGTCAAGAGAAGATAAAAAAAAAAGAATTGTGTTCCCTTTTGGCGTAAAAATCGCTTTTTTGGCGTTATAGGTATAGGCGATACAACGACGTCTAATAACGTCTGTCTTTCGTATACGTACGTATACATATAATACATTGGTTACTATAGCTGGAGTCTACGAGAGGTATAAGGTATACATAGCTTGTAGCCCAGCCCAGTTCGGCAGCTTCGCAGTTTCGAGTACAAAGAGAAACAGCTCGCACTGCCAACATATACACAGAGTTTGTACATCACCGAGAGAGAGCAACACATGGCTCGAAAGGGTGTACCGTGAATGTTACAAAGGGGTGTCCTGCGGAGATAAATACACTTTAACTTGTCGTTGCCCCCCCTCTATTCCCTCAAAAACCCCCCTAAATCGGATATAAGCCAGCATATGTGCTCAGCGGGTTGCTAAAGTGCTACATCTGCATCCGGAAGTCTTGTATAGCATGCTATACGACTGTGTTTCTCTAGTTCTCCCTCTCTTTCTCTTTCTCTCTGTCTTCTAAAACACTGCTAAACATTACCCATAATGGTACATCGCGTCACCAATGCCATAAGGTCATAATACGACATTGGGCGGTTCTCTGGTCTTATTACAACCAGAAGATCCTATCATCCTGTTTATTTGTTTTGTTTTCAATTTTTTGATTATGGGATCTTCGTAAGAACAAGAAATTGATAATTTTTGTCCAATGATACGACCCTCGGGGTTCGAATTAGGTTTATTTAGTTCGTTTTTTGGATTATTCTTGCGGAAACGACCATCTGGCCCTAATTTTGTCAAAATTTTAGTCTTGTTTTCATTTCTGATTGATTTTCACGTATTTTTTTCTATCAATCCAAAAACCTGAAGTTAAATTGCTTTGTTCAAATTGACTAGTAGTCCAATGCTTTTCTAATGCCATCACATCCGTCAATTAGGAAAAGTGGAAATACAAGAGCTGTATACAAGATGCTGGCAGAAAAATGGAATCTTTTGCTATTACGTCCTTATAGGATCATCAGAGCGATATTATACTTGAATTTCGAGTTCAGTGGACCATTGTACATGGAAGAAGTTAGTCGTGAATATAACAGACGTTGAGGACTATAATAATATCAAGGCACTTCATAGCTGGGATATACCTGAGAACGAATGGGATCGTTTAATTCTGGACCTAGCGCGATTGCATCTCTCGATGTGTCCGGACTTTTGATTTCGAGACTTAATATATCCCCCCTGGGTTTGGGGGGCCGACGTGGTCCTTCGTTGATGGTTATATACTGTTTAGAACGGGGGGGCCCCTAGGCATCGGTAAACACGGGTTAGCAAATTGCCCGCAAGGGATATAGGAACGGGAGGAGAGAGAGAGAGAGAGAGAGAGAGAGAGAGAGAGAGAGAGAGAGAGAGAGAAAGGGAGATTCGAATGATAGTTAACGGGACGCTAAACGCCATGCTATGCCATTCCGTTCCATTCAGGGATGGAGGGTGGGGGGTGGGTTTTCACCCTCTGGGTAATACCTACGCCGTCGCGTTAAGGGCGGCGGCCTTCGGGCTTTACGCAGGACCGCAAAACGGGAACGAGATAAAAGATGAGAGATGAAAATAGGAAAATATAGAGGAGAAGAGATAATTATCCCCACTCTGCACATTCGCGCCCCTGTATATTCCCTCTCCCTTTATTTATCTCTGTCCAGTAAGGGCCGACATTTAATTGTCAATAATATACCATGTACTCCCTTAACAGTCGGTTAAGCGGATCTGGAAGTTTGAAAATAACGTGAATGCTCGGATTTTACTAACGGGCTATTTCACTACTAATAGCTAATTGCTAATTTACCAAACGTGATTCCCAGAGCTAATTTCCGAATCATGATTTTGGAATGCAGAAATCTCATGACTACAAACAATTTCATTCTTGATATGATCGATTATTGATTTGTGATTCCGTACAATGATATCCCATTTCATAACTCGATATCCCTCACAGATTTGACCCTATCCACACACAGCCGATGACTCGATGACGATAAATCACCACATTTAGATCTAAATCTATGACATATACCCGCTTCCGGGGATGAACTCCTAAACGTAGGTATATACCCGTACAAATACGTATATGTATAGGTAAAGTCGTCTTCTGACAATGACAGCGAAGAGAGACAGCGAGGTTCGGTATAGTGCAGTGTATAAACAGTTAATTAAGCCCACGGAGAGCAGCCGGGGGTTATGGCACGTATACCTATACCTACACCGACTGGAAGCGCGACGGGATACAGAATCCAGAATCCAGAATCCAGAATCTAGAATCCAGAATCCAGAACCTGCGGAGCCAAGGAATCCCCCTCTGTCGGTTACGGAGGTAATTTGCTCTGTACGGACGAGGTTCAGCGGTTCTCAAATAACCACTTCCGGTCTTTGCTATACATACACATGAAATTTTCATGTCAAGAGAATTGTTCTTCATGCGTGGGTCGATTATCCACACTTTTGCTTTTTATCACCTTTGGTGATATTAGAAAAGTATTGGTTTAGTACAAAAAGTGACTTTTGTTATTTAAATAAATTCTTATGTTTTCGACCCACTCGTATACGTAGAACAGATTTGCAAACAAATGTCTGTCTGTCTAGCGCTCAGCGGTCAAACTCACCTATAAATGATCTGAGAAACGGCTCGATGAAGAAAATTCAAATTTACAGAGGATCAAGAGCGAATGATGGAAATAAAAAATTGCCATACCTCATTCAATTTGAAGGATCGCTTCTACCGGAAAAAAATTAACTTTCAATTCTGTTACTTAATTTTTTTCGAATAGATTGAGGTACGGGATGAAACCGCGGGGATTGAGGCATAACACAAGAATATATTGGTGAATTCGAGTAGATCCTACGTACAGTAAAGTATATATGAGTGACTTCGAGAAAATTGAGGTACATGCAATTATGTATGGGTAAATTCAAGTTTATGCTGTTCAAGTATATTCATTAGGGAAAAGAAAAGGGTTAGGTAATCCAAAACTATGGGTCGAAACGAGCATATGCCCATCAAGTAAAGTCTTCCGCGAATTACTATAATACGAATAAAACGCTGCAACAAAAGATGAGTTCATTACGAACATGGAACCATTGCGTATAAATCTGAAATCAATTTGAAGTAATAATTCGACCACAGCTCACATGCAGTAGTTCGAGCAATGACGCAAATTCGTCTGTAACTTAATGAAAAGTATCGTGAAAAAAAATCTGGGTTCTTCCTGCCTTGTTTTGTACTATTTTCTCTCTCGAAATGTCGCATATTAGTATACCGAATATATCTGTGGAGTGTGTAAAAATGGGATAATAAATGTACAAATGAAAAGGAGAATACAAGGGCTGATATATTTAGACACGGTGAGTCTAGTTTTCCATGAGACTAAGTCGACAAATCCTCCGTTGAATGATTCGAATCCTCTTCTTATGCGTGCTACGTCTCGAGAGTGTGAGCTGGCGGGATTTTGAACCAGTAAAACGCGAAACCCCGCTGTGAGTTTACCCAAAACGCGTCAAGGAGCTGCGAACTTGCTACTTGGAAATCCTGCGTACAATAAAGCATAAAGAATGAAACGGCGACTTGAATAAACGCGCCCCCGTGTCTCGTGTCCTGTTCAGATGAGAGATTCTTATTCTACACCGTGTTGTTCTCTGTTGTCCCGTGTTGTGATTCTTCGGTTTTCCGGACCCCGGGGGTCCCTAACACCCTTCGGGATTAGATTCTCTTTCTTTTTCTCTCTCTCTCTTTTTCTCTCTCATTCACAATCCTTGAGTCTCGGATCACGCCGCTTATACGTACGTCTTCTAAATTTCTTTACATTTACACCTCCTTCTTCTCCTTTTCTAATTCTTCTTCTTCTTCTTCTTCTTCTTCTTCTTATTTTTCAGCTTGAGAAATGGCATAATGAAAGCAACCGCGTCTTTACATTCATCCCCAAATTGGAGCGGATTTTCTCCCCACAGTATAGCTCTATTTGTGCGCAAATTCGTTAGTATATAAATACACAGAGCGTTCCATATAAACGTGCGCACGAACATAACCAATAGCGAAAAATTAGACTTATCTTTCCAAAGCGATCTGCGCGAAAGTATTTCTTTCCATCTCTGCAGACGGTATTATTCTCGAATACACTGGTTCGAGATGCGGAGAGCAGCTGGCTGCTTATAGCTAGTGAACTAAATCGGTAATCTTTCGTTCAGAATCTCAGTCTATGGTGTATACCGTGCGGGTAATAGCCGATTCTTGATTCAACAGAGACCAATAATGCTTCTTTTTTTCCTTTTTATGCGCCAGAATTTGCAAACAGTTTTGAATTACAGTGAGAGGCACCGACAGGCACTCGATGCTCACTTCGATGCCCATACTGCAGCGTGCAGAAAATCCCGCAGTAATCTTCGAATGAATGTACACAGGTATATATTCCTCTTGACGTATGAGATTCTTATATTATTTGTATAGATATTTCAGTATCCGTCTTCGGATCTGATCATTTTTGACATATTTTCGTTATAGTCGAGGCACGTGCAGAGCTGGCACCCTTTTCGTCTGTACGGAAAGTGTTTGTTGAATTTGATTGATTTCGAATGCAAATATCGCGTGTCTATAATAGGACGTAAGCGCCAGAACGGCGGTTTCAAGAAGCTATTGGATGTGTTCAGCTGCCCACTTTGAGAACCAGGTTCGCAGTTTTTCGGAAACGACTGAACCGATTTCGATGTAACTTCCAGAAACGAAGCATTAATTTGGCAGAAAGTGACCAAATATTTTACTTGGGACAATTTTCAAGAATTTACTTTATCATTTATCATACGATCTTTTCACTTAACCTAAAAATTGTAAGTCTATAGTTCAGCGGAGTTTGTCAAATACGAGAAAAAGTGATATGACGGGCCATTTTCTGCCAAAATAGTGCGCCTTTTGCCGGAGTAACAAGAAAATTGTTTGTGTTCAATTTTTTTTTTTCGAATTCGAAAAACGGCGCGCTGTGTTTTCGAGCAAAAGGGCGGGTAATTTTTTTTTCTCGCATTCGTAATCAGAATGTGGAAAAGGCATAGACTCATAAAAATCAAGACATTTCAAAAGTAGGCATTAGCGGAAGGTCGTACGTACGTCGAGCGACTACGACTTCAAAGATTTTTGTTTCGTCTACTTCTTTCACATTTTCGACCCAAGAAGTCGTAATCATATTTTCGCAAACATGCGCACACGTTTACAGACGTATGTATTACAAGTATAGATTCTGCGAGGTCAAATCTTAGGCTGGGATCTTGTTCGCGTGAAATAGATCGAGTTATAGCTTATAGGTAGGAGGAGTGGAGAGAGGCAAGTAGCTGCCGATGCTTTTAGCCAAATCAGTCAAAGTTGCATTTAACCGGATCCCCGTTCCGACTACTATATCTCTATTTATCTCTCTATCCCTTGTGCAGGGAAAAGCACAGGTTCAGGTAAAAAAAAAAGAAAAAGAAGATGAAGAAGAAGAAGAAGAAGAAGTCGTTCGGTCTAAGAGTTAGGCGAGCCTGATAACCATCATTCACTGACTCAGACAGTCACTCAAATTGTTAATCTTCTCTTAACTATGATCAGCGGGTAGTTGCGACGTAGCCGATCATTACTTCTGTCGTATATACCTAAAACGTAAGAAATTTGAGATATGCGATAAGAGCTGAGGCGAGAAATGACTCGGTTTTGGAGCATAAAATATAACGTTACTATTTTTTTAAAGTTTTTTTATTCACAGTTTACGACGCGCGTACAATAATCGCGAGCATGTCGCTTCAAGGATAATTTCCACTAAGGGAATTTTGTCGTTTCCCTAATAGCGAGAACTCCCCCAAAATCTGAGGCATGCGCGGATTGGATATACAGACAACTTTATTTCCTTCGTGATCGCGTTACCGCCAATTTCCTACCGTTCAAAATCCTCTTCGAGGATTTTTTCCTGTATATACTAGCTTGTATATCTACTCGGTAATCATCCGGTATTATTTGAGGACAAAAAGAAAGGAAGAGAGAGAAAAAAAAGTGCCATTATACTCGCGCGCATTATAACTATATATAATTTAAAGAATAAGTAACGATTCGTAATTATGTTACCAACTTTTCATTTCAGACTAAAAAATACGGATGTAAGGCTTTTTGTGACGAGAATTTCTTAGTGGGCGGATATGGTATTCGTGTGTGTCGAAGTAAAAAAAAAAAATGTAGAGAGAGAACTGAGAGAATTGGCAAAAGCTACAATATATCTGCTCCGGTAAATCGATCCCTTGTACTTATATTATGTCCCTCGCAGCTGAAACTTCCCTATACTGGATAATTGTTTCCTGTCCTGCAGGATCAGGATATACACAAACTAAGAAAAGGTATCGATTCTTCGATAAGACTTCCGTGCCTGTGTCGACACACCGTTTGGTTACTCGGCAAAGAACAGCTTCACAAAAAGTCATCGGCTCGTAAAAATGCAAAACTGTTGCAGGGTAGGAATATAAATATATCCCCTTCATTTTTCCCAAGAGAGGAAACGAAAAGTTTTGCTGTTTGCAGGACACGGCGAAGATCCAATAAATTTCAGATATCCTTGAATTTCCGACTCGCTGCAGTGCTTTTCGAAATCACACACTGCGTCACAAGACCACAAAATTGTACATTTCCTCAAGAAAAATTGACAGTGAAATTTGAAAAGATGAAGGCTTGTGCAAATCTGTTTGCACAATTTGGTGAACATCCGATTATTCCGATTTCTTGGTTATCATCTCCTCGAATTTCTGTCCAAGTAGTTGTGTATAATTAAGAGAACGTTCAGCTGGAGCACCAAACTGCATGAAACCTAAGTCTTCCTTCTCATTGTCAGTTTCAATCTCAAAACAATCGAACATACGAGAATTATCGAAACCGAAAACGAATGGCACAAGCAACACTAACAAAAAAATTAAGTATTGTGCTGATCCACGTTCGCAGGATTTGGCGAGGACCGGATTATTCTGACGGGGAATTGATCAGCTCCTTGAACTCCTGACTCGATGTGTTTCGGATGTATATCTATACCTACGAGTATACCTAAACATGGGTATACTGGCACAGAATCTTCTCTTTTCATTGTATATGCTACAGAGCTTGCGGACGACTATACAACACACACACACATACACAAAGAGTGAGAGAGTGCGAGAGTGAGAGGGAAGTAGACGTGCAATAAACCTCGTTACAGGTAATTACTGCAGGGGCTGCTAAAATCCGCCACAAGAATGAGCCCCGACCGGGGGCTTGGCTGGCTGGCTGGCTGGCTGGCTGCCACTGCCTCTGTCACAATCATACTCACCCTCTGGGTTTAGTGCATTAGGTAGGTAGGTAGGTAGGTAGGTAGGTAGGTAGGTAGGTGCCTACTACTATGGAACCCAACCAACCAACGAACCAACCAACCTACCAACCAACCAACAACAAAAGCCTAAACATCGAGTAAACTCGGGGCTAAGCCAGAGGGTTTTATTGAATTAACCCCACCCAGGGTTTCGATGAGATGGTTATGTCCTGACTAGTATAATGCATGAGAACCACTGCCACGCCATCATCCCAACCGACTTGTCGGATTGGTGGATAACCTAACCTTCCTCATTTCCATTGGTCGTTTGCCAGACCCGCCCAGACTGGGTTCTGCCCTTCCTTTCACCACGGGGTTCTAACATTTCCACCAGTATTTTGCCAGGCTAGTAGTGTTCTACCTTGCTGGGAGAAGAAGCCCGATCACAACTCGCCTCCTTGCTCAGGACTTGCCACCGTAACTCGGAAATATTCAAATAAACATTGTCGTCATTTCATCCCCCCGTGTTGTGCGACTATCCTTTACACTCGCATCCACTACTTCTTGCGCGGGTTGTGCGAGGTACGAGTTTTCCTCATTCAGTGTGTCTCTGATCAAGTGATTCTTCGATTTTTTTTTCAATCAAAGTTACAAGTTCTTGTGCATCGGGTACAACATACTATCGGGTCGAGTGATTGACCATGTTGTTCTAGTGGCCATTCGGAGAGAAGAAAAATGGCACCTGGCTCATGGACATCAAGGGGGTACCGCTTTCTGTGAAACACTTCATTACAGTGATATTATCCTCGTACTCATTCTCGCATTGTGAAGTGCACAAACAAATTTAAAAGAAAAAAGAGAGAGCGAGAAAGAAGAGAGCGAAATGATCCGATAGACTGGCGCGTGTGGCACAAAGGAGACATTTTTCATCCCGTGCAGCTAGCAGTGCGAAAAACAGACCGATCGTAAAATCTCGCTGCACAATATCATCATTTCACATCAGAAAACTCGCTACAGTGGAATTTCTATGATGGATTCTCATCAGCTGGTTGAAACAGCTTCGCAGAACAGTCCGGATCCAATTAGTACCATGCAGCCTAAACCGGCAAGCAGTACTCCGAGGCACAGCATTGACGCGATCCTCGGCCTTGCTGGACGCAAACGTACCGCACAAGAGATGGAAGAGGGTGGTAGAGAGCACGAGAATAATGGTAATGACCAATGAGACTATCGTAGAAAAAAAAAAAAATTGCATGACTGATTCATTCGTTGTTCGATTTATTGATTAATGTTTTCTTTATCATGATGATTGTGCTACATTGTTTGCTTGTACCTGACGTTCTCTGAATGTGTCAAATGAGGGATTGAATGTCTGGGGAATGACTGAATTCAGTGGTTTCTAACGGCAATGATGTTGATGCCGATGATGATGATGATTACGCGATGCTGATCTAAACTTCCGGTATATAAATACACATAACATGTAGATCATACATGTGCGACGAGGGTTTCCGACGGACGGCGTCACGGCGTCCCGGCGTCCCGGCGCCGCCACGCGACCTCCTCGTACTTACAATAAGCTGACAAGAGCTGACAGGCCCCGTACTGCTGCTTTTTGTTAAATCAGTGCCATTAGACCCATGGGACCTTGTTAGCGTTTTCGAATTCTGATTTACAGCCTGACTGACTGTCTATCTGTCTGTCTCTATTCCTCTGCGTCTATGGGGAATTGGAAATCAGTCGCGTTTTGGATTTCGCTCATAATTCTCCAACCTCTTCCAACATTGTATTCTATATATTCGGTTCATATTTCGGTTATTAATCATCAACTACATGTACACACGTATCCGGAATTTGCCAACGAAACAAATTACTTTCATTTTGGCAACGTTTTTGTGTCTAACTATTTTGATACAACAACTTCGGCTGCAATGCATCGAACAGGTCTTACAATGATTACTACTAGAAAAAAAAAAACTACATGCGAAAAGGCAAAACTAGTCATGAATTGCTTGCCACGTGCAGATGATGATCATTGATTCTCACGATAGGATTTTTTTCATGATTCTTTTTTCGGTTTCTCATCGTTGATTGTCATTTGTTTTGGTATACGTATAAGTACGGTACAGTTTATTTCATACATCGTATACTATAATGTCATGAGGATTATTGTATTTCATATAATATATCCATGTCGACGAAGCGTCGCGACGCCCTAACGCGTTGGCTAGTCAAGCGTATAGGTGTAGCCCGAGTTTGCCTACGGAGACCGACGAAGCGTGGATATAGCGTGTAATTGAAAAATCGTTGCTATCACCCACCGAGATCTTTCTCTCTTTCTCTCTCTCTCTCTCTCTCTCTATTTCTCACTCACTTTATTTCTATCTCTCTCTTTCTTTACCTGCCGAACAATTAGCCGACACGCGACGACCGCCGACTGACTGGCTACCTACCTGCCTACCTGCCTGCTTGCTTGCTTGCTTGCTTGGCTATACCTAAAGCTTCGACGCTTTTTAAACTATCGCAATAATTCCCAGCTGCTACTACGCACACATAACGATCGTGAAGAAAAATCATTAATTATTATTAATCACAATAATGAATGAATGAAAAAATTTTAACAAACAAATGTCTCTAGTATTACGTGGATGAAAGTCAGTTTTTTACTAGTTTATTGAATTTTTTTTTTGCTATAAAATTGACATTTTTTTGGAAAATGTCGTTTCCAAGGGAAAATAATATGTGGGTAAAGGTTATGTATAGGGTATATGTATGTATGTATGTATGTACACGAGTAGATGTGTGGGATAGCAAGCGAGCGAAGTAACGAGTTGGCCCAGAGCGCCGCAGAAGTTTGATTTGACTTTTATTAACAATTAGGCAAAAGCGTTTATAACCGAGCTATGCAAGGCACTGGGAGCTTAATAACACAGATATATATATACCTACTATAGCTTTTACCCCTAGCTCAAAGGGAGAAGAGAACCCCGCAAACTTTATCCATACAGTATATATACACGTATATATGGTGGTATTATACACATATACGTATGACCAAGGGAAATTTAATTATCAATTAAGAGAAATGAGTTTGTCGGTTAATTCTCCTTATACCGTTGCATATATGTACGATCTATGTATATACTTGATGTATGTACGAACTATTCCGTGTCGTTTTTACGTGATAAAAACTTCAAGAATCGATATAGAAGCTCATACACGTGACCATTTTATTTCGGAACGATTTTTTCTTCGGTCTTTTATGCTGTAACTGATGCAAATTCGTATCAGTAGGAAATAATTCACTGATCCTTCACAATGCATCGAAGTTTCGTATGTTTCAATTCAAGCTTTTCCGTAAAGCTTTGCGAAAACCTAATCAAACAAGTTTCTTTCACCGAAAAAGCCCTTCGAATGCTTCAATGCCTAAATACAGATACGTACGGAACATTTAAATACGATTCAAAATAATGACAATCATCAAAAACAAGAGATTTTTTGTTCTTTCTGATATACGAGGATCGAAAGAGATTTTCAGCTATCGGCTGAAAACGAAAACAAAAATTGAATGAAATATCGAAACAAGTCGTGATAGACTATTTTACTGTATACTAATTAATCAAAATACATAAAATAACTTATGAAAAGTTGTAAAAAAGAAAAAATCTTAAAGGTTGGAGAACGTGAGATTTTGACACCGAATGCTTAATACGTCCATATGCATCTATAATACATACAATAGAAAATTGTGACGTCGGAAATAGCCTAAAGAACCGTATAGACTATAGGTGATGGATGAAGTTCGTAAAGCTATATACCTATCGGCAGGATTATCTCGAGTAACAAAAAGGCTGTTTAATAATTGGCTTTTAATTGGCTTGAGGAGCTGCGCGCGGTGATTAATAACAGGCGTGAAAAGTTTCCAGCGCGTTCGCAGGTAGCTCCTTTCTCCCGCGCGGCTCTACGGCTTTGGATGTTCAGGAGAAAAAGCTGAAGCAGAAGAAGAAGAAGAATTCTAAGTTGGAAAAAAAAGAACCAAAACCAAAACTAAAACCAGGAAAGAGAGAGGAAAAAAAATGCAAAATGAGTAAGAAAATAAAAGGAATGTACCAAATTGAGAGTTTTAGAATGCCTAGTGGTTAACTAAGACTCAATCTTGTAGGACTAATCGAATTACCATTAATTACGATACGCTCGGTTAGAGTTGAGCGGAGCTTCGTTGTGGGCGAGGATCATGTATACAGGGCGTAGAAAAAAGAGTGGAATAAAAGTACATCTCGAGGCATGCAGGCGTGCGAGTATGTGTGTGATTAATAAAGATGATAAAAAGTATGAGAAAAAGAAAATTAAAACAGAAAACGAAAAAAAAAACGTCCCTCGAAGGTCTTAAGCCAGCTGAAGAGACGTCGCTTCTTAAGAGCTGCTACTAATGGACCTTGCGCATCGATGATGATCAAGAGAACCTACTTCGTACTTTTTATTCTCAATTTTTTCATTTTTTCAATCTTGAAACCCTGCTGCTTCTGCTGCTGCTGCTGCTGCTGCCGCGGTCAATCGACGTTGAGAAACACTATAGCCAAAGGGATCTTATACGTACCAACCCATATCTACATACGTATAGGTACTAGATTCACTTCTCTATGGTGCGAGTCTGACAAGAAATGCACGTTCGATTGCATCGACGGGATAAGGTATCTCTCCCGGATGGAGTGATTAGCCGCTGCTTAACGCGTATATCCATAATATATGTATAGAGGGGATTTGGATTGACTGAAAATGATGTCTCAATTTGGAGATCAATGATTTTATTATGATAACACATAGCTGCGAGTTTAGGTAAAACTCAAATTTAATCAAAATTATATATCCATACGGTATGCATGAAAGATATATTGAAAGATTTTTCTTCAAATAGGATTTTGAAAATCGTAACTAGGTAACCGAATTGTTAACCGGATTTCAAACACAGACCGCGATCACCTATTTTTTTCAAAATTTTCAACATTAGGGCAAATTGAATCAATTGAAAAGAGTCCAGGGAATTGAACCGTTCAAGTTTGGCAATTTTTTCAAAAAAGATTCCTCGGATTTTGACAATTTTAAACCTGCAAAATCATTCTGCGAATTTAAAATAGGTATCAGGGGTTACCCATGTTTTTGGAATTCTCAAAATTCAACAAAATTTTCTCCATCTCTCAATCGCATTCCAAAAAGAAACTGACCAATCTTGAACAATTCAATTTTTAGGCGACTTTTGTGAAGAGAATATCACAAATTTCGAAAATCATGAGGTCATAGAATTATTTCAAGAATCTTAGGTACCGATGATCGCTTGTTGTTTTTTTTTTTTTAAGTCAATTTTCAACTAAGAATCTGTTCACAGATGAAGTTTTTCAAATATTCACTCGCTTTATCTCTCTATCTCTCTGACGTGGAAGGAAAATGGCGAAACTGGAACGGTCGAATAATATAAACGGACCGGTCTAATTTGTCGAAAATCTACCCCGCGGTATATCGCTATCTGAGAAAATAAAAAATGAACATACTAAAAGGGCCAGCGCAATGAATCATACTTAATTAAGGAGCGATAACGAGTGAAATTAAGTACTGGTGCTGTGAACACACAGAGCTGCTGCTATACATACAGCTAGTTCGCACGATATCCGCCAATTCAACCCCCACTCTGGTGTGGGCAAAGAACTTTCCTTCGATCATACCGAACACATGCGGGACCCTGAAAAGTTTCCCCAGTTAATATATAAACTAAGCGATTCGTCGTCGATTTTCAAACTAAATCAATCAACCAATTAATCGAACAGTCTTCGATTTTCGATCAACAGGAGTCACACTTATAGTATCATAGCAATAATTCGACACCGAACCAAAAGTCTCACAATCGGTATAGGCACCGGAAAACACGAGGTATAATCGGTTTGTAGGGGGTGTATAGTCAATCAGTCAGTCAGTCAGTCAGTCAGTCAGTAAGTAAGTAAGTAAGTTAGAGTGAGGAGTATAGAGTCGGAGGTACCTACAGCCGTCACAGCTAGCCAGAAATAAATGGGGCTAAAATTACAGGTAATTGGGCAAACCTGGGGTCTAGGCTCCTGCAATGTCACGCGATCTGACAGTCGACGATAGTCGACAGTCGTCCAGACTATAGAACGTATATATACTGTTACCAAGACTGACACCATTGCATTAGCGGCTATCACCCTGAACATGTTGTTGCTATTTTGCATGCATGTCTATGGACATGTGTTTGGATGTACAAAGACATGTACAATGCACATGTCTGCAACTGTATACTGTTACACGCATTGTCAATGGTCATGTTCTTCTATGCCTGGAACTAGAACAGAACAAGAATCGCGTACTACAACGACGACGACGTTGACTATCTATGATTACACACTAGATTAGTGCTTCATACTATACCTATACCCGTTGGAGACAATGGCTCGTTTACATGTATGAGGACGATGCGTCTTTTATAGGCTATTCATAATATGTGTAACACTGCCAGGATTTCTAATGGTCCACTTAGTCGCAGGTCAATTTTGTCCATACACCTTATACTCTACTATAAGCTATTCGTACTAATACGTATTTAAGTGTAGACGAGAAAAGACACTCTCTAGTTCTTTAGGAACATTTGGATATAGCTGTTTATATGGGAATATAGAAACAATCGGAATCTTACAGAGCTCACTGTCTATCGGTGGCCTCTGATTATACAGTAAGTAATCCGTTCTAGTGTATAAAAATTTTATGGAAAATATTCTTTCGCATTTAATTTCCTACAGACAAATTATCCTACAGAGTACCGTTCTACAAGAGTTTCGCCCAGAATGAATCATACATGTTTTTTTTTTTTTTTTCTTATAGTAAATCAGTTATTCATTTCGCAGTTCTTTGAAATAAAAAATCGAACATTTAGCTTTCTAATTCAAATCATAGATAAAATATTTCGGGAAATATCTTCTTCTACACACAACGGTTACACAGCCTAAATTTTGGATGAATTACGAGTTTCATTTCTGACATGAGCCTGAGTATGTCGAGTTTCAAGAATATGTCGTATTTTTTTTTTTTTTTTACGGCGACGCGGAATTTTGAAAACATGTTTTTTTTAATACCGTCGAATTTCAAGAAAAATTTTGAGCACTAGATGGTTTTAATAGACATGTACAATTCTTCTAGGCGCGCTGTGTTTTGAAAAGCATATCGAATTTTCAGTACAAGTATATGTATTTCCAAGATTGAATCGCATTTGGAAAAACGTGTGAACAACCAGTCCATGTCGTGTTCTGATACCTGAACAACATGCCGGAGTTTCAGTGGGTACATGTCGACTTTTTTGAACATGTCATATTTCTAAAAGACGATCGGTACAATTCTGAACAAAAATTTGTATCACAATTCATCGTGGCGTATAGTAAAAAAACTCTTCTTTTAAAAATGTAACAAGTCAAACGATGACCTTTACGAATTTTATATCATATTCAGAAAAAAACTTCGTACCTCACAATTTCTAGGGCCCAAATTACACATTTAAAACGCGTGTCGTGGGCTGGTATATATATTCAGCTTTGCAGGCATGTAAATCGGCGCCTAGTTAGTACATATCTGATTGATAATTTAACCGTGAAATAATTCAATGATTTCCTGGCGTGCGCGAGAATACGTAGATATACATATACATACACACATACACGCATACAGGTTCCGCGCTTATTGGCGTATCTATCTATCTATCTATCTATCTATCGCTATAGGTATATACCTACTATACCTATGTCTCCGATATTATCTGGCCACTGCACCAGTGGTGCGACACACAAACACACTTCACCTCTTCTATACTATAGTGTCTACGATATTCAGTTATTACACGTTTGTCAAAGCTGCAGCTGTGTACTATTCACAGTTGTTTAGCGTATGGTAATAAGCTAGTAGTGGATTTTGTATAAATACCGTAGCTGCAGGTATATGTTAGTCGTAGTCTAGAATTGATTGTTCTTTTGCACTACTACACTTTTACGATGTATGTACCTGTATAACGGATGTTTCATGGTATAGAGAGGAAATGGAAGAGATTGTTGAAAAGATACTGCATACATATCATACATATACGTATACCAGCATAAGCATGTACGTAGGTAGATATGTACGTATACATGTCTGTCAGATATGGAACGATACCATAATAACCGCCGTGGGGCGTTGAATATGTGCTATACGACAACTAGGGGAAACAGGGAGTTAGGCGGCTTATCGAACCGCGTCAATATTAATCGCACCAATTATAAACCAATTTCTAATGGCTTTGCGATTTAGACTAATTCAAATGGGTTGGTAGTAAGGCACCACCTCCTCATCCTCATCCTCATCCTCATCCTGATCCTCATCCTCATCCTCATCCTTAACCTCCTCCTCCTCCCCCTCCTTCTCGTCCTGAACACGTAACAAGATTTCACCCTGAGCTCCAGGTGTCGCCGTCGTAATTATCGATCAACGACATATAATACCCCACGTCGTGCACATACGTGTACCCAATTTCGACGTTGGTACCTTATACTATATTTCTAAGAGTCCCGATCCGCCGCGAAGTCGACAAGAAGAGAGAATCGACGTCTCACTGATCTTGACGATTTTTTTCTTCAGTTGTGTAAATATGCCTCGTAGATGGTTTAGTATATGTACCTATGTCAGATTCGAACGAATCCGCCCTGTCCCCCGCGTCTACGGGAGAAGACAAATTTGGTAATCCTCTTTGGCCCCTTCGGTCTTTGGTCGGCTGGCTAATCGTAAGCCCTCTGTGTGTGTGTGTGTGTCGTGTCGTGGTGTGTTCGTCGTCTCTTATTCTCCATTTCTCGTATAACATTTATTTCTTTTTTGTCTTTTTTATCTTCTTTCCTTATTCATCCTCATCTACTCGGTATTCTCCTGTCCTCCCACGCCACTCAGGTAAATTAGATTGCGGATTAAGTGACGATGACGACGGCTAGATGAAGAGAAACGTTCGACAGTGCCGATGAAGAGGTTCCCTTGCCTCGTACTTGGGATATATTATCTACCACACACTAAAAATCAGATGCATACTTTATTGGAGCTTGCTATAAGATGTATTGGAGAGAAATGAAAAATGAGAAAAATGTTAATTTCTTCGCGCTCGATCGATGATCAAGGTTTAACGTCAATTAGTAATTAGCGCGCGAGCTGATCAACGTGTGTGCGGCTTGGTGTTTAGCAGCTTAGTAGGGTTGAGTAGATGGTTTACTTTTTGTTGATCGCGTTGACGAAGCTGTAATTAATAAACTGCCAGCCAAGTTTAATCCGGTTAACTAGCGCGAGCGTTCAAACTCGTTATACTTCAGGCACATCCATCCATCGCTTCTCCATACCCTACCCTTCACTTCACTTCACTTCTCTTCTCTTCTCTTCTCACACGAATTAACGTTCGTGCGGTAGTAGATTCACGAATGAACACGTGAATGAGATTCGAGCACAGTGTCGTTGGATTAAGTCGTCACTTTTTGGTATATGCCTCTTGAAAGCGAGGATGCAAACGAAAAGGAAGCAAAAAGATTAAAAAAAGAAGAAGAAAAAAATACTATACCTGCGGATATCGCCAGATAAAATGAAAAACATCAATGTATGACTATGTACGAGCATAATTGGTTGAAAAGTACTAACATCAATTGAAAATACCTGACGAGTCTTTTCCATATCGTGAAAGAAACGAGAAGAAGAAGAGATTTAAGAAAAAGAGCAAACGCATCACAGCCGTCGACGAAGCAAAAGGCAACACAGTTTATAAAACTTGACAAGATGAATTCGACGTGTGATATGCAGTATGTGCGAGTTGATCTCGAACGTCGATAACCCATTAGAGGATGTTTATCGAATTATCGTTTTTGCCTCCTGGATCACGAAGTCGATGGTCTTCCGATTTCTGGTTTTGTTATTCATCTCGCTTCAACTCGCAAAGGTAAAGTATATAGAAATTGACTTGTCGTAGTGACTTGTCTGAAGAAGTTGTCTATCTATCTATCGGTCGCAAGCGTCATTATTCGTATGGATCAGAAGCGACTAGCACAGATTTATCAGAGATCAGTGTTGGCCCATTAGAGTCACTGCCCACTAGCTAGTTCCCTAAAAACCGCGCGGATAGCCAGTCAGTCAGTCAGTCAGTCAGTCAGTCAGTTAGTTCTTCAGTCATTCAGTCGACTCCAGTGCTTTGCTTCGTCTCCTGTCCGTTCCATTAAGTTATCTATTCGTGTCAATCTCTTAAGTAGCTAGCCCCGAACTTAGAGGGGCCCTTTTATAAGCGAGATGCCAATCACATCACCACCACCACCACCATCACCATTACTCTAACCTACACGCGTACGTTTACCATACCGGAATTTCGGCACACTGCCTACTGCAGGCTTGTCTTTAACAGAAAACCAACGTGCCTTTTTTTTTTATATATATACCCACGAGCAGAGGATCGGCAACACGTTCGAGTCCATGCATGGCGTGCATATCAAACCGTTTACATTGTGGCAACTTAGAACTGATGATGAATTGTTCGATTACAACCAAGAGAATTAGTAGGATGAGAGGAAGGAAGGGTACGAGGTCGAAGGTCCAAAAGCCGGTAACAGTAACCGCAGGTCTTCACTGCTTCGAAGAGCTGACGGTGGTTATCCGGGAGTGTAGGGGTGGGCGGCTATATCGATTGTTGTTGGTAATTAAGTCGCATAGTGACACGTCAATCAGAACGTGAGCCGAGGTTATTAGGCCGTTGATTAACAGGCCTGTCTCTCTATACACCGTATAGTTGGTTGGCTAGATCCAAGCGAACACAAACCATACCATACGCGATATCCGTGCACGGTAACACAAATAAGCTGGATGTGCATGTGCATGGATATCTCTCACCGCACACTGATCATCGTGCTTCATCCTCATCCTCGTCCACCTAGACCTGGGCTGGGCCATGGCTGGGCTGGGTAATGTTGTGTAGGTACTCGGGTACTGCTGCAGTCGCCCGTTAGCAACCCTATTATCTACCACAAGTGGATGTAATGCGGTATAAAGCCAGCCCAGCCATCCACCGAGAACATTAATTACACGGTTAATAAGCTCGTCGTCGTCTCGCAACCCACCGCGAGAACTCGGGTTGTAATTTCGATCAGTATACATGATGATCAAGGTGCTTGTTGATCGTAGAGAATTGGTGTTTTACCTTTGTTCAAAAATTATACCATCAATTATCATCGTTCACTGTATGACAATTTGTTAGTTTATTTTTCGTTCGTTTTCAGGTGAAAACAGTTGCAATTCAACCGGTGGTGGAAGCGACGAGGAATTGGGAACCGGATGTGGATCCGATGACCTCACTGGTAGCAGTGGTAAGAAAAAGCATCGGCGCAATAGGACAACCTTCACTACTTACCAGCTCCACGAACTCGAAAGAGCTTTCGAAAAATCACATTATCCTGACGTCTACTCCAGGGAAGACCTTGCCATGAAGGTTAATCTACCCGAGGTTCGGGTACAGGTAAGCTCTCCTTCATCATCAGCCTCTCGAGTACTCCGAGATCAACGTACTAGTCACTGGACAGGGTGAAATTGGTAACAGAAAATTGACAAGCATGCCATATTTTCGAGACTGTCCGGCCACTAGGACCTTTGGACGATCATAGACAACGTGTATTTCCAGCTGCAATTCTTATGAAGAGTTTAGCTTTTGATATACTATCTGGGCATGAACGTGCTAGCTGTTTTGTCATTGAACGGTGTATTATATACTACTTCTTTACGCGGACGGATTGGACTGTTGGGAATATTTTTTCGCGTGTAGACGAAACCCGGCAGAGCAACCCCCGGCTCTTCATCCCCGTTCATTTAAAGTCACGAAAGCAATTCTCTACGGTGTGCCTCGATGCAAACCTACCACCCACCCCTGCAATTCAACGGGGCACGATCAGAGAGAGGAAATAATTTGTTTTGTGTTCGAAAGTTTTAGACTGCAAGTAGGTTGGTTGGTTGGTTCGTTGGTACTCGGGGGATACCCGCAAGTCGGTTTTGATCGTAATCAAATAATTAAGCCCTGTAGTAAACTTTCGTTCGAGTTTTATTGTACCCGGGTAATATTACACTCCGACGAACTTACGCACTAGCTATGTGTATAATAAAAATAGTTAAATCATGGTATATTTCCAGTAGGCCACGTGTGCATTTTCTTCTACCATGTTATGTAGTTTTCAGTCAAAGCTTGGCCATAGCAGAACGGTTTGGATATTATACCTATATGCGTGATAGTGGGCAATGCTTTGAGTTTTCTCAGCCAACTAGGTATATTATATCGGGTAAAGGGGAGGGTGGAGGGTAAAGACAAGGTGGAAGATCGGAGGGATAGGTAAAATATGTCAAACTAAGCTATTATACGTTAAGCACCCTGAGTTTGGCTCGTGGGCTAGGTTCGGTTCGGTTCGGTTCGGGACTGCGTGCCATGTAAGGATTTAGAATTGATTTATTTCACCGCATAACAAAGAAGTGCCCGTTTATAGATACACACGGGATCAGACTACTAGTTCGAATCAGCCTAGTTAAACACACATGTGACATAACTTGTCGAAAATATTATATTCCCCCTTTTTTTTCCAATGCTAAATTTACCTATAAACCTATAAAAACCAAAACTGATCCCTCATTGTCGTCGTTCCTTATATATCTTGTAGTCGGCAAACGCCTACGGTTAATATATTTAACTTGAGCTATTTCCGGGATCAATTTATTCATCATATACCATATATCATACGATGCTCAAATTTCATCGATCTATCGATAATACTACATACATCGATGGCTGTTACGCAGATTTAAACTCGACGAGACTCATTTTCTAGTCTGAGACACTTTTTTTCATGTTTCAGACTTACAATTAGAAATCATCATTTTGACGGGAGTGTATCCAAACTGACCATTACTGATTTTTTTATTTTTATTTTTTAATCAAGTATTCTGATTCCATGGACTGAAGCATATTTTTAAGCTAAATTTTGTCGGTTTGCAGACCAATATTCAAATCTTCAGACCAAATGGTTACGCTTTTCAGACTAAAACGCATTTTCAAACTGACAATCAGTGTTTCGATTCTACGGACTAAAACCCATATTCGTGCTAAACATTTTCGATCTGCAGACTAAAATTTGAATTTTCAGACTAAGCGTTACGGATTTTCAAACTGAGTATTCTCACTTTTTTGACTGAAATATATTTCAGTATTGGCTTCTTTCGGTTCTGAGACTAATAATCGAATTTTTAGAGTACAAATCAAATGTCCAGACCAAATGTTCTAGGTTTTCGGACTGAAACATACAAGCTTTTTTCGGTTTTGACAATGAGATTGAGAATCGAATTTTCCGAGTACAAATCAAATTTTCAAACCGAGTATGCTAGTTTCTAGATTTTTTATCACACATGCACGGAAAACCTGATTTTCCGCGCTTGTTTGGCGAGAGTAAAATGGCCTTTTGTTTCTCTTGGGCCACAAGCGAACTCGCGCATGTACAAGTCGTGAAGAATTTGTTTTGTTCCCTATAAAAGCGGGAAGAAAAGAGCGTTGTACACCAGACATCACTACACTCTATAGTTGCGAAAAACGGCTTGGAAAATCGGTTTCCATGCATGTGTGATAAAAAATATAGTGTGCATCGAGGGAGGATAGGTGTTTCTTATCTTCCTCCCTTGATGCACAATATAGTATATTACCAATTGAATTCTCGCTTTGTTTTGGGCGAATATTTCATTAGCCCAGGAAATTATCGACAAGTTTTTCGACATTACCGTCATTATCGTGTAAGAGAGAGTTTTTCCACATCGGGGCACGATTAGTACAGGTCATAGGGTATATTGTACGTATGTATGCATACGTTCGGGCCAGCAATGTTTCCGTGCAAGCAATCAAGGCACGGATCGCCGTGAGGCAGAAGTGAGGGAAGGGAAGGGAAAGTAAAGGAAGGGAAACGAAGGGAGGCGAAACGGGCGAGGTATTAAACTAAATTAAATTAATTATGTGCGTGACAACGATAAAAGCAGGCACCACTAGTCGCGTGCTACAAGGCATCGATTAGCCCAAGCGTACATACATGTAGATATACATATGTATATTATACGCGAATGTATTTTTCACCTGACTAATATAAACTGCAAAATCAATCCCGTTTCCTTTTCTTTACTCCATTTATCATTATTCTGTGCAGAAAAATTCGCATACACCGTTCCTTGGTATTCTATGCCATTTCAACCGGTCAGAGAATAATCATGACGCGTGGAAAATTTTCTTCTATTACATGATGGCGACAGACCGGGAATATCGGGAAAACCAGGAATAGTCAGGGAATTTTGAAAGTTGGGAAAAGTCAGGGAATTTCATAGACTCATAGGGAATTTTTTTTTTCTATATAATTCTATTGATCTAAATGAAAGACGACAATTTTTAGTTCTCATTCACCAAAACCTCGCGATATCATTTGGATTTGGTGAAAATAGAGGAGGGAATAATGCGTCTTCTGGAAGGAAAAGTCACGGAAAAAATCAGGGAATTTCATTTCAGCAAAATTGTCACCGCCATGTAATATAATCAGCATGAATTTCATGAAAAACACGATTCAACGGAATTTCGGCAAACTCCTTCTTTCAGATTGCGAGATATATAATTAGTTCGTTCGATAGGGACAGAAGGAGGCTGGCCCCTGTACATGTATGACATGTAAAAACCTCCGTACCCACGTCTTTCTTGCATATAGGTAACCAAAAACCGTTTGTTTTCTTTTTCTCTCCCAACTTCGAGGTATGTTTCGCTCCATAATATGACTATATAGCCTACATGAAAATAATCCAATATTCTCTATCTCTCGACGGAGGAGATTGTCCAGCGGAAGACTAAGCACTCAATTAAAAATAATGAAATCAAAATAAGTCGCTTTTTCTCTCTTTCTCTTTCTCTCTCATTCTCTTTTCCTCTATCTTTATCACAGAATTTTGCCTTACGTATACCAACTAGCTAGCTTTCTATCTCCTCTTTCCTTCTGTAATAGGCTTACGAGCTTAGTTAGCTACCGTTGCCCGCGTGCGGAGGATTTTCTATCTATGTATGTACGTACATACATAATAATAATAAACATACCTACCATCACAATATACCCAACGACACATGTATATTAAACATGTTGAAAACAAACGGAAAAACAAAAACAAAAAAAATTCAAACGCAGATGTTTTTAAACGCAATTCCAATTTTTAATTGCTAAACTGACTAGATTAGTTTTCTGTTGAGACGAAACTTTTCTACCCGCCACCCGCCAGCATACCCACAGTGAAGCTCCACGGTTTACTTTTAATTTATTTTGCTTTATTTTATTTTTTCTAAATTGTGTCTCGACTTCTATAGGTACGAACTTTTACCCATACAAACACATTAGAACTTTCCGCACTTGTATAAATTTCTGCTGCTAAAAAATACCGTGAATTATTCATTTTCTCGTACTATCGGAATCATTTATTATTGGTGAAATTTTTGTAATTATGATCAGCAGGTGAGGGAGAATTTTTGTTGACTGATATGTATACGGGGGTATATTAGGGGTAGATACTCGTGTATAATAATGTATATGATACGGGGCTATACCAACGGCATGGTGGAGAAAATTTTATTAACGAGGCTCGCTTTCACGGCGATCAATGCGTAACAAGCCAATAATGGTAATTTAACTCTGAAATAAAACTAAGTGCCATTTCCTTTCTGTTTTACAAGGGTGAAAGCAACCCTTGCGCGCCCTTCCCCAGCTCCTCGATCTATTATATTACGAGGCAAGTAGTATTCCCCATATTACCGTTCCGCACGCGATCTAGAACTCACTAGCAGCTCTATACATATAGCTGCAACTCTAGCTCTAGCTGATTTTTAGCCCCCCCTCCTCGCCCCGCGAAAGCCATTCGAACCAATAATAAAAACGAGCCTTCGTATATGTAAATCCATATATGTATATACCTAACGCGTGACAGTAGCGGGTTTGAGAGAAAAAAAAAAAAAAAAAACGATACATAACTCGTTGTCCAACAAATATATATACATTTATTTTTTTCAAGTTTGTAATTTCAGAGGGAGGAATACAGCCGCATAGAGAGAGAAAGAGAGAGAGAGAGAGATGGAGAAGGAAGGGGGAGTTCAAAAATAGTTGCGATATTTGATTTTTCCTTTGGTCTTGGTTTCTTTTTTTATTGTTTTTGTCTTTTTTTTTCAATTTCATTTTTCTTCTTTTTTCGGCGAAATTTCAATTAATTGCGCAGCGTAGAGGATAACCGACTCTTGCGTGTATGTATATAATGTATACACATGCATATATGTATATGTATACCTATGTCAGTATGTATGCGGGGAGAATCGAAAAAGTCAAATTAAAGAACCGCAGCTGCAGCGGTTAAAAGCAAACAACAAAAAAAGAAGAGAGAGAAAAAAAAATACTGAAAAAGAAACGAGATACAAAAAAAATGAACAGAAAAAAAAACCGAAAAAAGACGAACAAACAAGGGTTTGATTGATTTTTCGCGGTTGGATTTAGCGACTAATTTCGGGATCCAGATAGATTGGTCACGACGCCCGCCCACGACCATGGACCCAAAACCGGAAGTCGATTCCAGAACACCGGGTTTCAGTACGATTGCCAATTCCCCCGAAATTGCAAAAGACTCCAATTCGATTATAACACGTGTTTGTATGTGTATCTGTGTGTGTGTGTGTGTGTGCGTCTCTCTCACCCTCTATCTATGTATCTGTTTTTCTATGAAAGAATCGTTATTAAAACACTGATCCATCCTCACTGGGCAACTGAACATCGAGAAGAGAGAGGGTGAGAGAGATGAGAATTATATCGAGTCACGTTCTCACCGAAAATTCGATTTCGATTACAGTAAATCGGATAATTACTTTTGATTCACCAAATTTGCTCGTACTTGAATAGTAGAATAGTAAAATCGAAAATTGAATGATTTTCTTAATTTTTTACCAAAATTAATGCCACGTGCTGGTACGAGTGCAAAAACTAAATGTTTTCAAACGAATCGCTAGTATTTCCCATTTATGTTTTCTACTCACGAATATCGTTATTTCGATTATTTCTGCACACAAGAGCAGATTTCAGCCGGAAGAAGTATTTCCGATTTTCGTCCCAAAATCAAAGGCCAAAATTTCGCATCAATGAAAAAAAAAGATTTCAAATTATATCATCTGGTTTGAAGAAATTGAAATTTTTCGCACATTCGGAACCACTGCATGATAATGTTACCTGTCAATCGTATAATGTCAATGCTGTAATTTTTCAAATTGCTTCCTAAGATTACATCGAGACGGTCGTATATCCGTCGAAATGTTCAATTTCCGAAGATTTCAATGCATTTCCGTAAATCCATATATATTTCTGAATCCTGAAGCGAACCCCCAAGAAAACAGGGGGGGTGAGGGGGGGGGGGGGGGGTTATTATATGTGTGGAAAACTGTAAATCTTGGATCATTGTTTATACGCGGTTGTAGATATATGCCGGTGTATAAATGACCCTAAACAGCGCGGCCGTCACGGAGCAGCTCCGAGCGTCGTCGTCACCGACCCTTAATATTGTTGATATTGTTTACCCCCGAGGTAGTCGTGGCAACGAGTATATATCGCCGAAAACTAACCCTGGCGCGTCGGGGGCGAGAACGACGTGCGCCTAGGTCCGGATGTGTATCGTCGTCCTCGTCGTCGACGTCGTCGTTGGAAAGGAGACGACGACTATTTTCCCGTGTAGATCGTCCAAGAGGCAAATTTTGATGGGTGAATGTTCACGACTTTAGACTAGGAAACATCTCTCTGTTTCACAACATTCACGATATTGGGGGATCACGTATAACGGGCGATTAATTCGATTTTATTGAAGTCAAATCGCGATCATTATTGCCTCTCTGTAATTGTCCCGCCTCATACAATTTCCCCCTAAATCTCCCTCGATCACGGAATGATTCGGTGCACGGAATAACAGGTTGCCTGCCTAACCTGAGCCCACTGTTAATTCACCAGGTGAGAGGGAAATAGGGACCGGGATATCGCAGGGGACAAGTAAACGCGACGATTCATACCTAGTACGCTACTGTTCGACTGGCGTATTAACGATGAGTATAGCGATCACATCGTGTCAGGAATTACTGTGAAAGACCATTTCTTTTCGACCACGAATTAAACATGTACAAAGGCAACTTCGTGAACACTTTTCATGATTTCAACATGTTTGATTAGATCTCACAAATAGAATCATCGTAGCATTCAACGGGCTTGAATTGATCAGACATGTCCAAAGAACGTCCTTTGGCGTCGACAAATCTTTTTCCAATTAGAACATATTTCATTAGGCGCCGATCAGACATGTTCAAGTCTTAAAAACAGCATTTGACCGATTCATATGGGTTGAACATGTTCAAAAGACGTATTTGCATTTGTCGCAACATCGCAACAGACTTTGGAAATTTGGTCATGCCTGATTTAATATCCCGCGATTATAGTGAAAACATCAGTATTTAGACGTGTTTGAACGTATTAAACATGCCCAAAAGACGAATTCTTGTTTTTGAACATGAAAAAAAATATGCCATCTAGGCACTGGACGATTCGAGCGTGTTTGAATTGTTTCGAAAGCTTGACATCTAGAAAATTGAACAGAACAAATATTTTACACGTCATATAGAACATGTTCAAGTGAATTGAATGCATCTCGAAAAATTATTTCTGATTGTCGAAGTCGGGGATTCGACGTCTAGACTTTGGACGTTACGAAAATGTTCGATTGATGCGTCAAAAACACCAAAAAAGCATATCACATGTCGAAAAGACTTTTTCTGTTCTTCTACGCGAATATCTCAGACTTTCGGATTTCGATGCTTGGCATAAGGCCGAAGAGCTCGATACAGAGATAAACAACCGCGTTTGAGATTCGTAGCATATCAAAACATGTCCAAAGGTATAATTTGGCTGGTGGTATTCGACCCTTTCATGCCATAATTATAGTATTTTATCACCGGTTTTCAAACATCATAATTTCCGAAGAGAAAGCTTAGAACATGTCCTGTGACACCCACGTGGATGTCCGGACATGTTGAAAGGACGTATTTTACTCCTCGGACTTTTTCAAATAGTCTTTTCACCGTGAAAAAAACGGAGAATAATATATCACCCATTCCAAAATAGCAGGATATTCGAAAATAAACTGAGAAATAACCAGCTGGACGTGTTGAACATGTTCAAAAGACGGCCCTGTATGCATCTGACGGTCGTAAACGTTTATATGATCGTAAAAAGCAATTTTCAGTGAGTTCAAGAGTATTCTGGTTGATTTGGATATATGAGAACAATGATTTTGAACCAATCGTGATTTGAAAAAATTCCTGACGATACCAATCGATTTGACGATACGATATGCGTGACCTAAGATTTCGTTCTAAATTTCTATATTGACTTTTTTCTCCCCATATTTCGGGGCGAGTGATTTAAAACGAGATTACCACACCGTGTTATACAAGAGTGAATAACCCCTAACAACCAACCACATCACGGCAGTATAACTCAACTCAAGTATATAATATATAATACGTTGTCGTTTGCTATACGACCCGGCGGTTGCTCATAAAATATATTCGCAAAATACGCTTGCATGGGGGGGGGGGGGGGGGGGGGGGAACCTAGAGGCGAAAATACGTGGTGAGAACTTTACCACTAGGTCCAGGGACCGAGAGACGCGTCACCAAACATAAATCAAATTAAGCCCCGCATTTGCTGCTGCAACTATACGCAACATGTGCATATCGAATTCGCAGAATATACTCAGAATGGCAACAAAAAATTGTTCGCAAATTTAGTTTCTATCATCTATATGATCGGTTTTTCTTTGCCAATGTTTAGACTGTTTTTCTTTTTATTTGTTATTGATATCTGAAGAATTTTTCGTATCAGAACTACAAAAAATATTCCTGCATATATTATTTTTCACAATTCATGTGGTCAAGTATTTGAAGTTTTGGCTTTTGGTTTTTCAAATCAAATCAATTTCGTAAAGGAATTAGCAATTTCGGTAATATAATGTTTCACAATTCGTACAATCAATTGTTTTTTTATTTGGCTGTCCCAAAAATCTTTCGTATGAGAATTGCGAGAAACATACCTATCTGCAAGTATAATTTTCCACAATTGATATGATCAATTTTTTCCGAGGGTGTTTTTTTTTTTTTTTTTTTTTTTCTACATGTGAAAGATTTTCATCGTCTGGATCACTCGATAGTGAAAAGATATCTTGGAAATAGGTTGACGCCGAGTAGTCGGGACGATCCCTATTACCATTATTGCCGGTTGGGTTTCCGCGATATACCCGGGCCCGATCATTTCCTTCCTTATTCTTTTTCCGTCACCTCGCACCCGCTGAATCGACGCAACGGAGAATCTAGAAACAAGAAATGTGGAGAGTAAAGTAAGAAAGAGAAGAAGAAGAAAGGGAAGGAGAAGAAGGGAAAAATGTTGGGGATCGTTTTTCTCAGTCGTGGGCGTGATGTTTTCAGCCGGAAAATAAGATAATGGCTTTGCGAGCCGCGAGAACACCCCAGGGTGAGAAATAGCAAAGACCGTGGGACCAGACGCACCTGTATTTCCCAACTCGCTCCTGCGTATAGCATTATATACGTATCCCTGTCCTATTTGCAACGTACGGGGATATAGAAAATTCTATCTTCTTTGTACCGGAGAGCCTATTCCTCTATTTTTTTCCCATAGCCATTCTTGAAAGTCGACTTAATACTATCAATTGTTATTTTTCATTTCTGCATTCAATTCCATACGTGATAATTATGTATGAGTTCTGACTGGTTCAAAAAAACGGCTAAGTCTTGAAAATCATCCAAAATATAATTTACTGATCTGTAGATTTCTGTTCGGTTAACATTGCTCCATCAATGTACGATTCCTAAAGCTCCGAGATAATTTTTCAAGTCGTCATAGAAACACACCGTGACCGTAAATTACGGCCAATTTCAAAATCGGACATGTCTATTGCAGAGCGATGTTCAAATCTACGGCCAAATTTCAATTTATTCAAAGACCTGCCATGTCTTATCCAGGAATTTCTGTCAGAAGTTGTCAAGTTCATAGAAAGTTTGTTTGAAAACGGCCATGTTCCCAAAGAATTATTACTTAGCCAAACTGAAACTGAATTTAGGAAAGATTGAACTCTAAACCTGCTGAATTCTTCGATCATTTTAGTCCAATGCTGATATAGGGTTAGTTTCGTCTGATCCGATTGATTCGACTGCCTTGGACCCAGAACATTGTCGATGTTCCCGAACATGTCTTGCGTAACAGGGTTACATCGTCAGAATTTCTGCTGGTTATCATAAATCAGTAATTTATGTCGTGTTCATTCCGATTCTATCTACAAATGGTGGAATTGGCAGCTTTTGGATCTGAACAATCCGCATATCAAGATATGCAAGAGTTGAAATCAAGTCATAAGAACCAGAAATAGCCGGCTATTCACTCCCCCACGTATAGCAAAAGTAGAAAATAGAAATGAAGAGGAACAAGAGGAAGAAGGAGGAGAAAAGAAAAGAAGCTCCATTCTATCGGGTGAAAATTAGCTGTCCATCGACTGCCGCTGCTGCTGTCTTCGTGCTGTTCAATCAGCTACCCCGTTTAAGGATAGTTCGTCTTGAGCTCCTGATGGTGCTAGCTGCTAGCTGCTCGCTTGTGGAATAGGTTGTTTAAGGAACCGAACCTTCGGTTTGAGGCTCAGGTTTAGGTTTGGTTTGGTTTCAGCCTTGAGCCCCTCTACTCTTCTGCCGCTGATGCCGACCACCCTTCGAGCATCAATCATGTCGTCGGCAACCCTTTTCTCGAACAGTGACGTCCGTTCAACTCTGTAGTGTAGTAAATGTCTGTAGCCTTCTCTGCTAACTGCTCCGCCACCGCCAATGCTTTAGCCATAGCCATAGCCACAGCCACAGCCACTGCCGCCACTCAGAACCTCATTCAGAGGAAGTGTTGTGCTCGAACACAAAAACACTTCATTTGCCAGATTAGCTGTTAACCACCGCGCCCCCAACAAACACCCCCCTAGTGCGGCTCTTGAGGGTCCGCGATTATTCCCCAAGCGGAGGAGAAATTTAGCAGAAAAATTGATTGCTGCCACGAGTCCCTTTAGGGGAGCTGCATGTCGTGGTTGAAAAAATTAAACATCATTCAGAATGAATGTATCTCTTATCACCGGAGCTAGTTTTTAACTTCGTTATCATCTTCTCGGTTTAAAAATACTCGCTGCACGAATTCAGGCACGTTGCACTATGCGGGAAAAACTGGAAGAATCAGTGTCAGAGACGAATATCTCCTGATCGAAGCGACATACAAAAATTAAACAAAGTGCATTTTGAAGCTGGAGGGATTCACAATTCAGGAAAACTTTCCCGATGCAAATAAACTCAATTTATAACCTTGGATTACAAAGTCAAAGTCAGACTTATTTGAAAAGAACAAAATTTTTGGTGATCATATTCTGGTTCCCCGTTTCAAAAACAAAAAGATGATTCACTTTATTTCACACTAGAGATTGCGTATCTTCGCTCAAAATGGTACAAAAGCATTTTCTTTTCAAATAAGTCTGACTCTAACCTAGTAATTCAAGATCGTAAATTGAGTTTATTAGCATCGGGATAGTTTTCCTTAATTCTGCATCCCTCCAGCTTTACAATGCACTTTGTTTCATTTTTTTATGTCGCTTCAATCTGGAGATGTTTGTTTTTGACACTGATTTTTCTAGTTTTTCTCATAGTGCGCCGTTGCTCCGATAAATACTTATCTATGGTTAAGATTGCTCCAAAGACATGCCATCGTGAATTGATTGGGCAAAGAATCTCGAGAATATAGTCATCAAAGACATGGTCCATTTGCCAGAAATCCAACACTTCTTCTCAACGTACTCGCCGATGACTCGGCCTGAGAATTGAACTTTCCAATTTGCCCCAAAAACAATGACTCAAGTGAGTTACACACGACGTGTTAATATTGAAATTCAAAATATCTCAGGATCGCAATACCACGTAATACGTACGTAAATTTCGGGATAGGTATGTGTATTTAAAACACGATGCGATGGATAGGTTATAAAATACCTAAATGTGCTATGTGGTGGCTTGGGAATCTTTGTCGGCGGTTTATGTATTAAAACCTGGTATAATTGACAATTAGCTGGCGGTCCTTATAATCAAATTACGAGAGGGGCATTGTCGGTTTCAGGTACAAACGTATTCAGTTCCTTATATACCAGGTACGACATGCGTAAGCCGCTCGCGGCTTTTTCGTCAAACATACATACATGCATACGAGCACGTACTAAGGTACAAATGTGTGTTTGGTAGTCGGTGATCCTTCAAGCTCCACATACAGGGTCGCTTCTCTTTTAGTTATATCCCCTAATATCGTGTTACCAGCCGACGACGACTCGCCGCGGTGCAAGCAACGATTCAACTATATACGATGCAAAATGCAACTGAACTGTACTGTTCTGTTCCGTTCTGTTCTATTCTAAAATGAAATGAAATGGACTAAACTCTCTTATATGGACTGCAGCAACAGCAGCAGCAGCAGCAGCAGCATGGAAAGAAGAGAGAGGAGGATGGATCTCTTTCAAAGGGAGCCCGCCTCGGGCAAGGAAAATATATCCGTTTCAAAGTTTGAAGTCTTGAGGCACTGCCAAGGCATTGTCATGATCCCTATACCTACACTATATATACCCTATACTGGCGAAAATAAGAAGGGAGGATTAGCTGTAACGCTAAACTCCAACGATCTTCTCTACCTATATAGTCCTATCATATACAAAAAAATCCATGAAATATACTATTCATAATTCTGGGAGGGGACCACATTTTTCTTCAAATTAGCCAATGATTTTTTCCACGGTTTTTTTCATCCTCGTAGGTATATAAAAACCGCCATTCGAGCCCTGAAAATACCATCGGAATATGACACTTAGTAGATGGTCGAGAGTTAAAAAATCTATTTTTTTTTTCTGTGAATTTTTCAGCCTTCTTTCATCTTTCCGTTTCCAGAAACCATTCGGCGGATTTGTCTGCCAGACCGAAATTTTCCTGATAAAATCTACTTTTCTGGACGCTAGATGAACCGGGAGAACGTAAAGATCTGCACTCTAATGGTAGAAAGTCGTTTTACTTGTATCGCCAGAAGCAGAAAATTGGCAAAAACACAGGCATATTCTTCAATCTGTCTTTCTCTCCCTCAAATAAACACCATGAATTTGCCTCTGGAATAAGACAATAGTCGTTGTCGGTTTATACACAATATGTATAATGCGGATTGTGCGTCTCTCCGTAGACTATACATACCGAGATCAATTAATGGCGTTTTAATATGCCAAATTAGCCGTATGGCTCGGTTATTTTGACAGTGCCATGCGGTCATTGTTCAATGAACCAACTCTCGCCCCGCACGTATAAGCATAATGCTGCTATTGTCGCTGTTAGGGTACAGATTTGAAGTCTGTTTAATGCGGTTCGTCAACTAATTATTCGCATATGCACAGTAAACTGTGACGGTGATGAGGTACGTCTTCGTAATATACAGAAATTCGATGATTTACTCCGCACATAGGGTACTGATATACTCACAATTCGCGATTTTGACAAACGTGGCCAATTACTGTTGGTGGATATCACATGTGAGTTGGCAATGCACACATGGGTCTCTCTCTCCCTCTCTCTCTCTCTCTCTCTTTTCCTACAGAGAGAGCGGTGCTAATAACTCGTAATAAAGTTCACTGGTCTGATATTAGTGTCAGGAGCACGCGACAGCACACAAAGGGATTCGGCCCTTGGCAAACAACGCGACTTTTCATGATTATTAACTCTGGGAGGAGAGAGACACCCTGTAGCGATTCAGGGTGATATTCGGAATACGCACCGACCCCTGACTGAGCCCTCAGGCATTTTTGCTGAACGGGTACATATATAATACACGCATATACATCGTGTACAGTAGTAGAAACATACATGACATCTACAATGCTCATGGGAAAGACAAAATTTTAACAGTTCATTCGTCTTCTGTGATAGACTATAAGCGAATGCAAGGGCTTTCATATCCACGATATGGATCATCTCATCAGAAAACCGACGAAGGGCGAACGGCCACGTTTACCTTGAACGCCTACTGGCTTTGTTCTTCACTATACTTATACTTACACTCTACCCTCCTGCAGTTGACGTCTTAACCAATCACCCCCCCACGATATAATAGGCACTGTATCAGGCATCTACTTCCGTAGTCGATATACTACGGCATGATCAAAAACTCAAGCTGCTATCATAATGGCAAATTTTCTTGATCAGGTAACAAGTCGTTTCTTCTTCCAATTAGCTTCGGGATTTAGAATTCTTAATCCTCTTATCTTAACTGAACTGAGTACAAATTTTTGCACAAGAAACTCCATGGCTTATGGTCGATTAGGTATTATGATTGCTTCGAGGTGATCACCATCAGCACTAGCTCTGGTTATGACATCATCGCAATTTCTTTTCCGATTAGATTTGGACTTGCGTGAAGTGCAAATTTTCCGCAAACATAAAAACAATATGATGCGGTTTTTGGTCAATTCGATTTCTTGAACATTCGATTTCCTTATCCTGATTTCATAATCCTGAACAATGTGATCGTTTCTGCAGATCAATTCGATTTTCATTATCGATGATAATCGTGAACACAGAACTCGATGATTTCTGCGAAAACAACAACAACAAGAACAACAAGAACAACAAGAACAAGATAAAAATCGTTTTCTGTAGAACCCGAATAAATGCCGCATATACATATACTATATAGGGGAGAATAAAAAAGCAGTTCACTTTGTCGCATTTGAGCATTGTGTTAGGTTGTTTCCAACGCATATTAGTATTGTTCGTTACAATTACGTCCCAGCCTAGAAATACACGGAGGGTGTGTTGCCGCCAAACGCATACACATAAATACACAGATACACACATATAGCTAAAGATATTATGTATATAGATGTGAAGTGGCGAGTGCAGAATAGAGAGGGGGAGATAAAGAGAGAGAGAGAGAAGTTTAGAGGGTGAGACCGTAGGGCGTCAGAGTGTTTAAGGGTGATTACGCGCAATGACAGGGGCGGCTTTATTGGAGGAACCCCTGAGTCCCCAAGTGGGTTCTCAACCTTGATTCACCTCTGTATTAGATAAAGAGTCGATTTTACCACCTCGCAGTGCGACCTGTATAGGTCTTTACAGAAAATGGTGGCCTTAGGGGTTGTGAAAGGGGGGCGAGTATTACATGACGATGAGAAACTCTGACGAGGATTGAATTTGCCCGCGAATGTTATGTACATGTGCGTATATGTATACGACAGGACGGTTTCACTATACTACATGGGCGTATAAACTCACCACTACTAAACTACTATGGACTTAGCAATGGTATTAGTGGTACATAGTAGAAACCCGCGTGTATAAAAAGCTCGGTGAATAATAGAGACCCGGACCGGGTTTGCCCCGCGGGTCTTGCAAACACGACACAACCCCTCGCCTGCCTGCCTGCCAGGCCCTGCGTTCGCCTGCACGACTCGATGCTCCGAATCTAGGCTTATTTCGAAACAACCGACGTGTTCTCTATATACGACTCTACGAATCTCCCCTCACATATGTATATACCTACCTATACCACTACCCCTATAAACCCCGCGGGCCTTAGTAATCGACTTGTAATACACACGGTTAAGAAAACACTCGACTCCCACTATATATGATGCAGAGCTCGGCTATCTCCGCTATCCCGTGTCTCTAGTCCCGTGTGTTTCATTTTTATTTTTATTTTCATTTTTTATTTTTTATTCTTCGTATTTGCTTTATCCTATGGATTTTTTTCAAAGGATATAGTAAAGTGATTTTGATTATATCGACGCTCCGCTGACGGAAACTATAGCACGTTTCAAATATCTTAAGAATATTAAGTAACACGTTGAAATTTTCACCCCGAAGAAAATCATGATTCATTTTTATATCGCTATAAGAAAAGTATACGATTCGGAAGGAAAATTTTCTCCGAAAAAAATGTAAATATAATTATCTCAACGTGGAAGAACGAAACTCACTTCAGCAAAAATTTCGATAAAGTTGAAGTTCGTAACGTTATTGTAACAGAATTTTCGGAAAAAATGAACTATTTCGTGACTCAAATGTTATTCGATTTGCAAAGTTGACGAAAAAGGTGCGTTTTACTCACTTCGAAAAATTATACGATTTATTTTGGCTAATTTTAATCATTCAAGTCAAGGAGTACAGAATTTTTGTCTCAATACATATTTCGTTACGTTACGTTACGAACTTCATTAACCTCATAAATTTCTCTTACTTTTGAAAATCAAACATTTTTTAATTGAAATTTTTTAATTTTCATTCAAAAACGTTCTGTTTCTCCAGTATACATATTCGTCTGTCAATGCTCGAATTGTTGCATACCACATCAGTAATAATTAATGTTTTATTTTGATGAGCCTGTACTTTTTTCTCTTTATGTGTTGAACTTGGAAAAATTTCCATTTTTTCCTTAATATTCTATATCCATTCTTCCCTAAAATGAATACATCGTTCAAATTCATAGATATCATGACATATTATTCATAATATTATTGTTTGACAATGATCGGTATCAATTTTTTTTTTTTTCTTTCTTTTTTGGCGATAATTGAAACGAGTTAGTTTTCGGGGTGAATATTGAAATACGTTTGTTTTCGCGTTCAGTCCAAATGGTATAGTTTTCGTAAGCAGCATCGATGTATTAAAAACGAGGAATAAAAAGTTCAGTTTTCATTTCTATATCGACCGAGAATAGCTGCCTAGATCGTCTAACGTCATTTACATTAGCCGAGCAGGTTCCTTATCGGATTCCAAGACGAAAGTTCGTTTGCCAAAACTTTCTAAGACCAACGGTTCTCGAATTATTAAAGATCACAATTGACCAATCAGAGCGTCTTTTCATAACCGTGATAGTGTATCTGTAAACCACTATAATCGAGAGGCGTTGTGATTGGTCGTGATCTTCAATATAACTCGAGAACCGTTTGTTTTACAGAGTTTTAGTAAAGGAACTTTCGTCTTAGAATCCGACAAGAAACCTGACTGTTCCCGCTGGTACAGAAATTCGTCTTTTTTCGATAAAAAAAAAAAAAGATCATCCCAGTATACACGGTCATCTTGAGCGTTGTTCTTTTTAGCTGCGAATCATGTCGAAAGAAGAATAATAGAAAAAAAAAATGGAAAAAATTCATTGAAGCGTGACATGAGGTGACGTTATAGCTGGCGACATGTCTTTACCTTCTATAAAGCAGAACCGCGCACTATTACAAGAAGTAACCATAATCGTAACTCTTTTTCTGCGGGTTGACGATCTAAGGTATATATACACAGGGATCTACACCTAGTATAATAAGCCCCGAAGGCGCAACACTAGAAACACAATGGGGGTATAAAAATCTTTTAATACCTTGTCACAATGGGTTCGTCCTGGCATGCGATCGCGTCGCTTATGTCATACGTCCTCGCCGCTACACATATGTAAGAAGTACATTATCTCTGTATATGTACATGTAATTGTCAATGTATACATGTAGTACCTATATATATATATATATCTATACGTACCATTTACTGGCGGTAATCCGGGGTTCGGAGAGAGGTGAAGAGGTTTAGGGGTAGTTACCGATGGATAAATGGTTGGTTGGTTGGATGGTTGGATGGATGGATGGATGGAACAGCCACCGGCACCTTGGAGAATCCACAAAGCGATTCAGCAGCCCGTAATAATCGTTGAAAATTTATATACACGTATACACTAACGCGAAACTGATTTCTGACGCGATAGCTTTGTCGCCGAGTATAGGGCTCTTCTGAAAATCTGTTAGCAACTGTATACATACTTATATTTAGGTACATACACATGTATACAAGCGTATGTATCTCTTTTTCAAAAAAAACAGCCTTATGCAATAATATGTATAAGGTTTCAAGTACGATCTGTATACTTATACTTGAAATCTTTCATGCTCCTATGAGTATTCGAGATCATCGGATTATCGTTGCGACGATTACGCATCTCTGATGAAGATAATTTGTCAGGTTCTACGAAATTTTAGTTTTTAGTTAGTACAGTCTTCTCTGTAAGAGATGCGTTTCATGTCCGACGATATTTCGAGAACATACTGTTATAATTTTTGATTTTTCTGCTGCAATAATAACGGCTTGAAGGTCTTAAAAAGGTACAACGTGGATTCTAAGTTGAGATACGAAGGGCTCAAGTCAAATTACAATTATATTTATTGAAGGCAAAATTGCGTTTATTGGAAACTGAATGATTCACCTTTAAAGTCAGGAACAAAACTGTTCACAAAACAAACGTTCGAGTCCTAGGTGATCAATTGATTTTACAAATGACATAAGGAAGATTTACAGTCTTGTTTTTTTATGTTCTACGGCTACTAGACCAGAATTAATACAAGGATAATTTCACCCTTTGTAATAATTCCAATGAATTTCAAGGATCTTGGTCTTGATCGATTTTCGGGTTATTCCATTAGACAAAAGTGGTAAAAAAACAAAAATTTTCTTTCACAACATCTCGAGAGCGGATCAGTGAATTTTCATGAAGTTGATTGTAATCGATAGGATTTTCCCCAGCTTCCAATTAATCGAGTCAGTAGTTAATGAATTAGAAAGCATATTTATCAAATTGATACTAAAACTAAATAGTTCTGAGCTTAGAAAATCTAGGAGAGAAGTTGAGAGCAGTCTGGCGGAACGTAGTCAGCTGAAATGGCTTTCTTTGGGCTTATTGATAAAAGTGACGATTTTTTCCATGAAGAACTGCGGAAATCTACAGATCCTTATTACAAACTAGGATCAAATCCAATTTCCGAAGGTTTCAAAAATATCTAATTTCGATCGACGGATATCTTCTTTTGATTATTTTTCACCGTACCTAATCCGCTTTTTTCCACTGATCGCACACTTCTTCTCAACTTCTCAGTTGTACATACAACGAAGATACGGAGTCGCCATGATTTCATGAATTATCAGTAATATTTATTTAAAAAATGAGTTTTTGTTGGAAACATTGCTGACAACGTTTTAAGCATCGAAGGTGAGAAGATCACCGTGTCAATGAAATAATTCTCAACAATAAGGAGAAGCGAACTTTTTTTTTTTTTGTTAACGAAGGTCCAGAAAGCGACTTTTTCATCTTCCAGGAAAAATGTTGTTGTTTCCCGCCATTTTTTCCACTCAAGTTATTTACATTGGGAGTGAAAAGCCGGTATTATTCGACACGATGGTTAATCTCTGTAATTAGTGGAAATTTACATCCTATATTGGGTAATTTTCCTTGCACAGTATGGTAACGTATTTTCCTGATGTAGATGTAGAATCTGTGTGAGATATATTGGTATATATATAATGTATATTGGTGGAAAAGCGTCGTTGCAAGTCCCGCAGGACGCGTCGCGACGCTTATATTATCCCGGGTTGGCGGAAAATG
Organism: Ametastegia equiseti; assembly: GCA_963989295.1. Taxonomy (NCBI): domain Eukaryota; kingdom Metazoa; phylum Arthropoda; class Insecta; order Hymenoptera; family Tenthredinidae; genus Ametastegia; species Ametastegia equiseti. The sequence goes on from OZ022395.1 coordinate 13,369,483, forward strand.
AAAATTCGCTTATTTTCTCATCATTCCAACGGGCGGGTTTGCCCCCCATCCGGGTTCGCCAATGTTCTAAGGTAGTATTTTACTCCCCTCTCTTTCTCTCTTTTTCTCCCTCTTTATCGCGTCTCTCTCGCTTATCGTGCGAAAGAAAATTGCTTCTCATCAGAAAGCGAAATATCCTACTGATGAGCTCTCTTGCGATTCCTTTTAGCTCCCTGTTTCTCTCCCACTCCATCCTTTTCTACTTTTTATTCTTATTCTTTTTCTTATTCTTATTCCGATTCTTATTCTCTGTATTTCCTTCGAGAAGGGGATTCAATTCAATTTCATTCAATTCAATTCCATTCTATTTTATTCTATTCAATTCCTTCTAGATATCTACCTACCTACATTCTGCTCTCTATTATACCTCATACTCTTAATTAATTATCATCATCGTCTGTCATAAACGTACTATAACGCCATAAGCTCGTGAGGGCCGAGAATATGCATATATAAAGAATTACATAATTGCTCGTGAGAAAACGGAACCATTTCAACGCGATGGCGAATGGTAATAAAGAGAAAAAAATTTCACGAATAGACATTTCTGTGGATCAAGACCATCGGGGCTTCACGGTCCTGAAGAAAAAAAAACTCTCAAAATGATAGGGACCTTTTTGTCCCGTCTTCTTATCATTTTTTTTTTTTTCGAGTTACGATAGACTTCAAAAGCTGGGGGGGTCGCAACTTCTGGACTGTTCATGGATTTTCGAAATTTCAACGGACTTTATGCATTTTTTTTTTTTTTTTTCCAATCTTTGACACGAATCCGATGAATGAAAAGGACATGGAAGACTTTATAGATGTGAGACCTTCTGGTTCAAATAAAACCAAATCTTATTTTTTCTACGATTCGGTTTTCTGTATCTATTTTCATCATGAATCACAGTTAACAAAGTATTTCTCTCATGTTCAAAGATTCTCAGGTTTTGATCGGCCCTTTAGCTAACGCCATGTAATATACATGATTCTGAACTTACGATAGTCGGTCTATCTGTCAATCCGAAATGAACCAGTCCTTAATATAGTGATCTCAAGAATGGCAAGATAGAAAAATTTCAAACTTTGCAGGATTATATAGCTTGTCTTTTGACGTTACAAAATACTATATCCCATTTTTAAGATTGACCTCAGGCTGATTCTACCGAAGAATAAGTCGCAGCGTCTGAAATCATCTGAGATAAAACATAAAAATAATCAATTCAGTGATGATGGATTCAGGGCAACCCATTCGACCAATTATATTCAATTTGAATTCAGGGCAGACGTAGGTATAAGACTGTCAATATGGTTGTGTGGTTTATGTAATTGCTGTGTATGCAAACTTCGATAACACGTCCGGTCCAATTTCGTACATATATAATACATATACCGTGGTGAATAGGTTATGTATGATGTCGAAAGTAGCTCTCTAGGGATGTTTGCAAAGAGAGAGAGAGAGGTAGAGAGAGAGAGAGAGAAAGAAAAAAAAAGAAGAGAAAGAGAGAGAGAGAGAGAGAGAGATTCTACAATAAAGAAATAAAGATGGCCGTCTTCCCTTCTTTGGAAGCGCGCGGAAGAAACGCCGGTTGCTTCTTGCCGACTCAACCAACCAGCCAACCTACCTACCTACCTACCTACCTACCTACCTACTAAGCGTTGCCACTTACTTTAGGGTCTCACCCCATCGCGAGCTTGTTACTCGCTCTTGAGCCTGCGGAGGGAAGAAAAGGGAAGGGAAGGGAAGGGAAGGGAGAAGGGGGGGAGGGAAGAGGGAAGAGGGAAGAGGAAAGAGGAAAAAGGGACCCTTCGCTCTCGCTTAACCCCTCGCGATCGAAAGGAGAGAGAGAGAGAGAGAGAGCAAGGGCGAGCCCAGCCCTTCGCGTGGCTTTCTTAAGGGCTATTTTAGGGGAAGCCTGACAGCCCCGCCCAGACATCTCGCCCACAGCCACTTTCCGCACTTTAGGGGCACCGGGCGCCAACCCCGAATGGAAAACTCGACTCGACTCGAATCCACTTTCTCTCTCTCTCTCCCTCTCTCTCGCTCTCACTCTCACCCCCAAAATTCAATTTGCAATTTTCTCTCCCCTTTTCTCTCTTTCTCTCTCTCTCTCTCTCTCTCTCTCGCCATCCCTCGTCACGCTGTTTTTTATATAATATATAGAGGCGCGGAGGGATGATCGTTCGATGTTAAATTCGTACATTTATTATCGTAAAATTAGATGAATAAGAAGATTACGATGATTGTCACGATGATAATTTATAAATATAGTTAATTCACAGCATCGGAGTCCATTGAATGAACGAATAACTCGATGACGATGTTGAATATCGCGGTAATTAGGACCCTAAGCATCCCTTCCAACTTTCTGTCTCTCTCTCTTTCTTACTTTTTTTATTTTCGATTATGAAATAGTATGACTAGCTGTTTGAATGATGTTAATGGGATTTTTTCTCCATATCTTTCGAACCTGAGAACATTCGGTCATTCGAAGAAACGCGTATAAATATATAGGAATGATTGTGGAGTGCGTGGCTAGTTCGTTAGCATGAAAAACTAATTCTTACCTATGTGGCGAGAAACTGGCAATTATTAATATTCTCCAGATAAGATCCGAGCCTTAGATTATAAGCTACACTCACATGTGTGTGTCTACGTGTGTCGTACATGTATACCTATGTATTTGTATTTCGTAACCACGAATTATCCCAACTTCTGGTTCCAGAAACATTTTATTTTCCTTTTCCTTGATGCTCTTGTTCTTATTCCCGCTTACTTTTTTGCCATGCTACATTTCTCTATATTTAATCCAATTCACGTGTTTGAAAGAAAATTACTGTCTGTGGTTTTTCGATAATGACCGCATCGTCGCGGGTTCCAAAATCTGGCAAATTCACACTATCTAGATGAAATGAACATGAACGCGACAAAAATTAACAATTTATGACAACCAGCAGGAATTCCGACAATAATCTTGAAAATAATCGAAGGATTCGGCAGGTTTCGAATCCAACTTCTCCTCTAAACTGGGCTTCATTTTCCAAGAGTCATTCTTTGGGAACGTAGCCGTTTAAAAACAAAAAAAAATGTTCAGGAATATGGCAGGTTTTTGAATAAATTCCTGATAAGAAACGGCTGGTTCAATTCTTAATGAACTATAATCGAGCACCAGATTTATATGGAACTCCGGATGAACATTTCCGGTTTTGGATCAAGCGGTCATTCTCACGGTGTATTTCCGACGACTTGAAATGATCACGGAGCCCTCCGAATCGCATAGCATAATGATAAAGCACTGCCAACAATTACCAGAATCTATTAGCATATAACTTAATTTTTATTTATTTTTTCCAATTATTTACGGACTTTCTCGGTTCACAAACTAGACGACTCATAAATAGGACATATTTACATATGCAATACAATCATAGACTCTCCGTATATATATACCTATATGAATATGTGAAAAGGCAAACATGATTAGGCTAAGAGGAAAGTTTTCTTATTCTTCTTTGCCATACGTTTGCTTGTTTGTTCATTGTTTTTCATCATTTCATTTTTTTTCTTTCTCTCTCTCTCTCTCTTTCTTTTACTTCATTTTAGGGCTTACACATGCAAGACGCATATACATCGATACGTTATACTTACATACATCATACATACCTATACATACATACATACGCGAGGAATATATATGTATTCATACTCGTAGACCAAGTTCTATATATGGGGTATTCCACCTCAACTCGACACGGCCGCGGACCTCGACTTTTTTTAAATTACTGATTATGTTTTCCCGTGAACTACAAGTCAAAAAAACCTACCTCTGTTTCGTGGTTTGTCGATAAGTCACTCCGTTTAGACAGTAAATTTTTTTGAAATTACCCGCTTTTGAGTTTTTTGGATATTTCGTGCTCCTATAACTCGAAACCTTGCACTTGTATCGGAAAACTTCAAATACAAAATCTCTTGGTATTTGAGTGTTCTTTTTGAAAAAGATTTTTTCCGAAAATGTTTGCCGCTCGAAACTCGTTTTTTGTGCGAATAAACATCAGAAACCGGTTTTTTGAAAAAACATCCTCTATTTTTCCGAAAAAAATGTTAAAAATTCTTTAGAGATCGACAAACATTTTAAGACCTTGGCGATGATGGCAACTCGTTTCGTTCAGGAGTTACAGCCATTTGAATGTCGAAAAAGAGGAAATTTTTTGTTCGGGCTCGCCAAAAAAACCTCAGCCGATAAAATGTCAAAATTTTTGTTTATTATTATTGTCATTCCAGATTATTTTTCCAATTCCATAATTGCCCTTTCACCTCGTATGACTTCTAATAAAATCCTGAATCGACTACGGATTTTCCGACGAGCGCAAATGGAATATTTTTGATATTTTGACGTTCAAGTGGCTGTAACTCCTGAACGAAAAGAGTCGCGATCATCGCCAAGGTCTTAAAATATTTGTCGATCTCTAAAGAATTTTTGACATTTTTTCGAAAAAATTTGGGATGGCGTTTTTTCAAAAAACCGATTTCTGATGTTTATTCGCATACAAAACGAGTTTCGAGCGGCAAAAATTTTCGAAAAAAATCTTTTTCAAAAAGAACACTCAAATACCAAGAAATTTTGTATTTGAAGTTTTCCGATACAAGTGCGAGGTTTCGAGTTATAGGAGCACGAAATATCCAAAAAACCGAAAAGCGGATAATTTCAAAAAAATCTGCTGTCTAAACGGAGTGACTTATTGACAAACTACGAAACAGGGGTAGGTTTTTTGACTTGTAGTTCACGGGAAAACATAATCAGTCATTTTGAAAAAGTCGAGGTCCGCGGCCGTGTCGAGTTGAGGTGAAATACCCCATAAACATATACCACGTCTACCAGTATAATATACTGCCTACTTCGGGTTTATTACATTTATTGTTTACTTTTACTTTGCTTATACCTCTTATCATATACCTACATAAGAGTAGACGGGCTTAATAATATTTACCGAGTAATTTGCCTACCGCAAATTCATCCTCACAAATGTATCATGATGTACTTTCACGCAATCGTTAAACCTTTCCATTCTCTATGCATATACAGGTGTTTTTTATAATAGTAATAATAATAATAATAATAATAATAACAATATTGATTATTATTTTAATCACAATGAAGCGTTTTTGTCGCGTCCTGGGATTTTATATGGTATAAAGGTATATAAAATCGTCGCTTATGTAGGTATATATAGATGAATGTAACAAATCGATTTTGACAATTTTATTATTTGTTAATTAACGAGAATAATTGGCTATTGTTTCAGGTCTGGTTTCAAAATCGTCGAGCCAAATGGCGCAGGCAGGAGAAAATGGAGGCTGCCAGACTCGGGCTGAGCGAATACCACCACGCTGCTACCATGAGGTATGTATAGCCACATATTTATATACGTATAATAATATGCGGTAACAGTAATCAATAATTAATCATTTTTCATCGTTGCATGAATAATTTTTTCTCTACGATTTGATTCAAACTGTAGGATATCTGCATATTTAGGAAATTTCAAACTTTGCGTGGTAGTTTTTCTATGAAAAATTGCACATATCTGTAGATTTTCCGTTGGTATTTAGTTTTCCGTGTACAACTTTTCACGAAGAGTCTTATTTTTCACGATAATACTATAATATGTATAGAAAAATTATTGTTCCTGATGGAAAACCACCAAAGGTTTGAATTGAATTACCCGGAGAATTCCTGTAACAATCCGTAGGAGAATTTTCACTAGGGAAACAATTCTCGTTTGTATAAAAAACAATTTCTCACCGACTTCCAATCAACAAAATTCACTCTTATGTACACAAATCTTTTCCTTATTCAAAAAACAAAGAGATTCGTTAAAGAATTTTTTGCTTTATATGAAGACACTAATAAAGATCGGGTAACATAAAAAAATCTGAATTGTCTATATTTCGGGGCTGATTCCCTGTAGTATCTATAATGAAGTCAATTTTTGCTGTAGAAATACTACTGTTTCCAGCAGACAAGAACATTTCACCTTTCAAAGCTCAAAAAGTGGGTCGTGAGACGTCTAGACGTCTGTCAAAGAGGTGGTAAATAAATTAATGTCACGATGAATACGTAGACTTCTTATAGATGTCAAAAACTGGGACATAAGACGTCTTAAAAACATTTTTCGATTTCTATAATATCTGGGACAAATCTATACCCGACATGAAAATGCAACAAGGAATTATACATACAGTACCCATCGAGAAAATCAATTGATGAATTGATTAGTTTACTCGTTTGTCAGACTTTATTGTGTTTGTATTTATAGTTAATTGTTCATTTCAGGAACGTCGGCGGTTCGGCACTCGGTCTTCCAGGTGATCCCTGGCTTCCTGGTGCACCTTGCTTATTACAAACCCTACCGGGGTTTCTTGCAGCACCACATGCCGCATACCCGAGCTATCTTACGTCGCCGCGACGGCTACCGTCGCCTCCTAATGTCGGGAGCATACCTACCTCTGTACCAGGTGAATATTAATGGTATTTGTGTAGAAATTAGGTTTCATTTTAGTTCATAGTTTCCCAGGCGACATCAAATCAAAAGACGTTCATAAGACGTCTCACTAATTTCTGACATTTGAAAGAACTATAATAAATAAGACGTCTTGAAATCGAAATACTTCTCCAAGCCATTTTGCTATTTAGAAATAATCCAAAATTCGACTGAGAATAGTGTACTTTCATTTTTATTTTCCTTCTCCGGTGGTCTAATGCGTCTTCAAGTCTAAAAGTCGTCTCGAAAATTTCCACAGTCAGAGAATCACTTCTTTGGAGATGAATTGAAATTGAAATTCCTATCAAATTCGTATTGTCGGAAAAAATGATTCATCTCCGAGATGAAAATAGTCGTAAAGTCGTCTAGACGTAGTCTAGAATAAGGGTGGGATCCAAAATTGAACTCAAAGACGTCTTGAAGTCAAACTTTGTATCCGAGACGTCGAAGAAAGACGTTATTTCTACGAAAGCCGACTTCTAATCAACTAAAGGAAGTCTAATGGACGAGTTTCGGTTTTGTGTTGTCTGGGCCTCGTTCAAGTTCAAGTTCTAGATATAGAAAATGGAATCAATCATTGGTGATCGAGTATAGAAAAAAATTTATCGATGATGATGCGATGATGATTATGTTTTCGGATCAAGATATTTCAAGCCAAAGTAAGTATGTGAAATTTTCTAGGTATGCAGCAGCCTGCAATGAGTGAGCTTAGCTTGCGGGTCTGTCAGTACTCCTTGTTGGCCGCTCTGCAGGACAGCGGCGGACGTTAAGGATATGTGGGCGAGGAGCCACGTGAGAGAGAGAGAAAGAGAGAGAGAAAAAGATAAAGAGAGAAAGAGAGAGAAAGAGAGAAAGAGAGAGAGAGAGAGAGAGAGAGAGAGAGAGAGAGAGAGAGAGAGACAGAGAGCGAGAAAAAGGGCGGAAGAACAATAGAGAAAAATAGAAAATGAGAGACAGAGAGACGAAAAACAACAACAAATAATCAAGTAGAAAATCCTGGACGAATATAGCTGTGACCGTAAGCATGCGATATCATGTAACAATAGTTGGAATGATCATTAATACACATACTTACATAGATATTTATTTATACTTATTGCTCATATCGCGATATTGATCTTCTGGGCAAAAGTCGTCTTCGAGATGCCTAAGCGTTGTCTTGAAGACTTCTAAAAGCTAGAACTTTTCCGGAGATCAAGTTGTATTCAGATCAATATTTCTTCGCAAGTGATCGTTTTGCGAGTAAAAAAAACTGTCTTGAACCCGAAAGTAGTCTTCAAGACGTCAAAAAGATGTATAATTCAAAAGTAGATTGAAATATTTCTTCAAGTCAAAACCCAAGTCAAGTTAAAAACGTCTAGATTTCTAGAAGGTCCTCGCGTGCAAAAGTCGTCCAAGAATCAAAATTTCTTGTGAAAGTTGTTAAACAGTTTTGAAATTATGAAAAAATCTATTTTTTTTCTTTTTAAAATGAAAATCATATGCCCCCCGAATAGCGGTTTCATAAATTTATAAATCGTAGCGGAACAATTACTTATCGATTTTTGCTACCCTGTTTATAAATACAACGTACATACATACACAGTAAATATATGTACCTATACATGGAACTAATTAATATCAAATCTCACGTGGCTCTGAGCATCGAATTAGCGAATAGCATCAATAAATTTGAACAATATATTATATCGAAAGAGAAATGAAAATAGATAACAAAAATATTACATACATATCTACGTATACCATATACTATATACTTATAGTTACCTATGCATAGAAAAATAGCAAAAAATTAGATTGTTTAATAATGTTTTTTCAACTGATTTTTTTGATCGCAGGTATGAGACCGTTGAACGGAGTACTGTCGTCATTGGGTAACAACGGTGGTAACGATCACGGTGGATCATCGTTAGGAAATCCAAGTCCGGGTACGGGGCAGCAGCAACAGTCGGGTTTATCGCCAAGTCCTACGGGCCACGATCCGCGAACTACGAGTATCCAAGCCCTAAGAATGCGGGCCAAAGAGTACGAAGAAAGTATCACCAAGGGTTTACAAATGGTCTGAGATATTCAATTATCCATATGACATTAGAAAGGAGATGATGGAAATGAATCAAAAAAATGAAAAACTAGTACGTGTATTATATTATAAATCTAATCAAGTTTTGATTAGAAATCAAGAGACGAGAAGAAGAATAAGAAGAAAATAAAAATATAACAAAATGAATAAAAACAGAATAATGAACGATGATTTTCATTTTGTCTGTCGCTTATATACACCGTGTACATATACCTATAAGTATAGATAGGAGTATACATGCATACGATACATATATATAGACACATACATATATACATAATACGTATATATTTGTATAAATTTGGAATATACTTCATTTATTCATGTTCTTTCCTTTTTTTTTTTTTTTTGCTTTTTTTTCTATACAAAATAACACTACGGTGTGTGTCCCGGCTGCAGTATTATAAAATGTTGAAGAAATATACATATATGATACGTAATATAGAGTATTATAAATATATATATACAGATATGTATACATGAATTCATATCAGTCAGTGAGAAGAGGAGAGAGGAGAGAAAGAACATATAAATGAAAAGCGTGAAGAAAGAAAATTTTTTAAATGAATTTTGAAAACCGTGCGAGAGACAAACGTGTATAAAAACAATATAGTAGTTGATTTGAAAAGAATATAAACAAAAAAAGAACTAACCAATAAATAAATGAATGGATAAATGGACAGATGAATGAATGAATAAATGAATAAATAAATAAATAAATAAATAAATACACGTGCAGTACTTGTATACAGTAAACATAAATATATATATAATAAGTACGTTATTTAGGTAGATATAAGAGACTAATAAATTAGGTATACATAAATATACATATATAAATATAAATATTAATATTAAAATAGTATCTATTTGTATATATATAACAATATGATCGTAACAATAAATAGAATTTGATGTACATATACTATACATATATTTTTCAAACAAATATTTTATCGATTATACTTCGCAGAGGCAAAGGAAAACAAAAAAATCACCCATATACTTATATACATCATATAATATCATAATATTACCTTTCATATTCATATTAAACTTACTAATCGTAAGTTCCGTCTTTGAATCCAAAATTATGGAAAAACAACAACCTTCTTAAATGACAATTATTCAATTCTCTTCGTTTTTTCCACTCTTTTTCTTATTCCCTTTCTTCGAATTTTTCGTTATCTTTGACTGATTCAAATTTCAGACAAAATCATCATTGAGTAATAGCTAGTCACAGACATACTATTTATACGTGTATGTTTCTATATTTTGGGGAAAATAAAGGTACGAGAAGAAAAACGAGAGAGAAAGAGAGAGAAAGGAAGAGTGTGAGAGAGAAGAGAGAGAGAGACGGCGTAGCGGCGCGTCGCGAGTTTGTTAACGAATTAGCATGTCAAAGAGTCGTTTTAATCAACCTTCAATTAATTTCTTCAACCGTCGCACAAGTCTGCACAGGGAAAGTGGAAAGGGGGAGATAGAGAGAGAGAGAGAGAGAGAGAGAGAGAGCAAGAGAGAGAGTTAGGCATCTAATTATATGGTTTCCTTTCGGCTTAATTAAAATTCGGCATCTTTCGAATAACGAACTCTGAAATTGGTTTCCTAATTTCCGGAGAACTCCTACCACTACTACTCTCTCCAGTTTATAAGAGAAAGAGATAGAGAAAGTGAGAGAGAGACAGGGAGCGACAGGGAGAGAAAGTAAATTTGGCAAATGTTTATACAACCCGGGCAATTATTACCAGCTATACATATACTTAGTATATAAGCATGTATCTGCCTATATAGCTTGATATATAAATATTTTATATACAATATAGCTACCTACTTTGCGAATCGGGGTATAATTAACACTCGTGCCTTCCATCCCCCTCTGGAATTTCTTGCACAGACAAAAAAATCTTGAGTACCTACAGTGTTTCATCATTATAAATATAGAAACGCTATTTTTCGGTCTAATTCTTAGGGAAAACTTCTTCGCCGGATCATGTCCGAATTTATTTTATTTTTTTTTAGTTTTTGCGAAAGTATCGGTCACGAAATAGCCGAAACCGTTTCTGATCGGATTTTTTTACGAATGCCTCTTCTCGAATTGCTTAAGTTCATTTTCCAAATTTTTACGAAACCTCTTCTTGTCGAGCTTTCGATGAAAGCTCTTTGTCAAGCTCTAGTGAAAGCTTCTTTGCAAAATATTAGTCGAAAGCTCTTCTGTCAAATTATTGCCAAAGTCTGGTCTTTTTTTCGAACTATTGCTAAAGCTCGTTTTTCAAATTATTGCGAAAGCTCTTCTCGTCGAGCTTTTGATAAAAGCTTTTTGTCAAGCTCTAGTGGAAGGTTCTTTTCAAAATTTTAGTTGAAAGCTCTTCGGCCAAATTGTTGGCAAAGTTTGGCCATCGGTGTTTCGGAGGGGGTAGATTCGCCGGAGTTTGAAGTTTTGAGTGTTGCAAGTAGGTAGGTAGGTATATACATATAGGGGCGCGTTTGGTCTGGTATATGAGGTCAGGCTTGCAGGCGATCAGCGAGGCGGGTGGGTATTGGTCTTTGGAGTTAAAGTGTCGAATTTCCGAATTTCGAGCTTCGCTTGCATGGTTAGCTTCGACAAACAGGAATTACCATTTTATTGGTTGAGTTCTAGCACTCTCTTACCCCCTGGCTGGCCTCTCTCCCTCGCCAAAGCTAACGGGGGATGGATGGCAAGCCTGCACCCTAGTTCGCTCTCCGCGAACCACCGAACGACCGACCCAACGACCGAACGAACGAACGACGTGCCTCGATTGGAATACCTAATCGACCCCAAATCGACCATTGTTTCACCCTAAACGGCGATTCGCGCCAATCCAACCCCCGTCCTCCTTGTCGTGGGTATCGTATTTCTCAACTTCGTATACTTGGTATATACATATAGGTATATGCATGGTCCGAACGTCAATCACACACAATTAAATCAAATCCGGATGATGATGTTAACAGTAGTATTCAGTTGATATAAGTCGGCTTGAAGTCGTCTAAAAGACGTGCTAAAATTGAAAATCGTCTTAGATTGAAATTTTGGCTTCGTTAATAAAATTCATTAATATTTGTTTTCATTATTTCTGACAATGAAGAGATTCTACAGCTGCAAGACGTCTTCAAGAGTCTTAGAGAGTTGTAATTACAAGACTTGTTGTAACCACACGACATACTCAATTCGAAAGGCATTTGAGGATGGTCTTTCTAGATCTTTAATCTTCACTCTTTTATTCTCAATTCGATATTCGTTTCAGATTTAGGAATAGTTTGAAAAAAGTAGTCTTAGAAGACACAAGCTTTTTCAAAGTCATCTGAAAAACGTTGAAGATTCGGGAAGCGTTTAATCTATTATAAAATGAAAACTTATCTTAAACTTGGAATTCTTTTCGAATTTCGAAGTAGTCTAGAAGACGGTTTACAAATAGAGTCAGAAGTTGTGTCGGAGGTAAAAGTATTTACAGATCTACCTAAAAAACGGCCGAAATTTGAGTCGTTCAACAGGAGTTTCCCGTTGGCAAATCGTCGAAAGTCACCGAACGCGAAATGTTATCTCAAAAATCAATTGGAAATTAGTCTTGAATTTGGAAGCAGTTTCAAGAAAGTCAAAATTAGGGTATAGTCTTTGAAGTCAACAGTCATTCAAATACCGTATAAAAAATGACTGTAATTCGAAGGGCGTCTAATTGTAAGCTTGTCTCAAAGAAGGTGGTCTGGAATTACAAATTCATGATTCATTTTGAAATGAAGTCTAAATGAATTACCTGAGTTTGCAAGTTGTCTAAAATTCGTCTCCAATTCTGAAGTCGTCTTGAATTTCGCATTTCTAATTTTATAATCTAATTTATGATCAACAATTTAATTTAAAGTCACTCAAAGACGTTGTGAATTCGAAAGACATCACCAAAAATCGCCTCCAATTCTTTGTTTCGAGTTTAAAAAATCTCTTGTGAATTCGTCTCAAACTAGAAAGTCGTCTGTAATCATCTGAATTAATGTTTCGAATTTGAGAGTTATCTCTGAATTCGAACTAAGTTAGAAATTATCTATTCAATTCATCGTTATTTATTTAAAAGTCGTCCAAACTCATCCAAAGTCGTCTTAAATTCACCTCTATATATAAACAGCATATCTAAAGCCACCCCAATAAAAAATCCGTCTTGAATTCGTCGTTTCCACATTCAAAGTCGTCCAAATTCGTCTAAAAGTCGTCTAAGACTTCTAAAAATTGTCGAAATTCACTCTTTCAGCTGATTTCTGAACCACAATACAATTCTGATCACTACCGTAGAAGATTGATAAAACAGAATTGGGCATTACATAATCATTTGGAAAAAAGCGATTCCGTTATGGCCATTTTTAATAATTATACATGTATATTCATTGCGCACTGCATGTATACAAATATGTATATTGTATAAATGTACGTATACACCCGCGATTATGAAACGGGGACAAGACTCTGTATATATATATATATATACATATACAATACATACATAAATATATAGACCAACCAAGCAACCAACCAACCCTATACCTACCAGCCTAAAAGAGGGTGATGAAATAAAAGGTGGAGTGACGTTAAATTTGAAAGACTGGTAACGTAATATTGTAAATGGGTTCACGGAGGTCTCTCTTCCTCTCTCTCTCTCTCTCTCTCTCTCTCTCTCTCTCTCTCTCTCTCTCTCTCTCTCTCTCTCTCTCTCACTCTCTATTTCTATCTATATCTCTATCTCTCTCCATCTTTCTCTTCCTCTTTCTGGAGCGCGGGGACCGAAATTGGCAAAGAATCCCGGGATTATTGAATTTGTTTAGGAGGCCTCGAGGCTCCGGCGTCGTCTCAGCCCGTTGCGCCTGAGCGATCAGCGAGCCACGAAAAGAAGGACTACGCTATAACCTTATGTATGTATACCTACAGCGAGTCAGTCAGTCGCGGGGTAGGTACGAAGCCACCTGATGGGAGTAGGTGGGTATATATGCGGAGTAAGTATATCTCTCCTATCTGGAGGCAGGAGGGGTTGACCCCGTGTTTTATATTACCCGATGCTCCTCTTGCGGCGCTTCATCCCTTCCATTTCGATTTTTTTCTTTCTTTCTTATTTTTTTACTTCCTTTTTTTTTTTGCTTTCTTTCTTATCTTCACTGTCTCTTCCTTTTTCCCCCCTTTCTCTCTCTCTCTCTCTCTCTCTCTCTCTTAATCATTCGCAAAAGAGCGAAGAGAAGCGAATCGAAATAAGACTCGCCCCTTGATCCCTCTCCTATACATATATACATATATCTATATAGGTATAGCTCTGTGGTAGGAATGCTCTCTCAAATTCAATAAGTCACCAAATACGGGTCGACCTAATCTTTTACTCTTTAATTCTTTCTCTTTTTATTATTCTCTCCCTCTCAATAGGGATGAACAAGGCAAATCATTACCTCGTTGAAGAATTTGCAAAACCCAAACGAAAAGATGACGGATAAAAGAAACTTCACTCATAGGTATAATGGGGTTGGTCACAGGCTGATTCAGAATTCCTGACGAATATCTCACACGGTGAATTCTTATGTTGAAATTCAAGTCGAAAGTTCCTTAACCATTTTTTCGGAAAAACGAATTTTCAGATTAGAAATTGGTGTTAAGTTTTCTTTTTGTAATTTTTTTTGTCTTCAAATTCCCAGAAAGTGACATATGTATATGAAAATCATTTCAGTACACTTCGTTTACGTACGTATAACAATCCGCTTCTCGTTTCAATAAATTCATATAACAATAAGACATTTTTTTTTCCGAATTTCAATGTGAAGAAAAAAAATATTAATAAAATGAAATCAAAAAATATTTTTTTTACCATGAAAAAAGTCAGTTTTCAGAAAAATGGCGAAGAAACTTTTGACTTGAATTTTGACGAGGAAAGTACCTACCCTGTAAAATATTCGTCATAAATTCTGAATCAGCCTATATGCTGTAGATACATACATCAACATATACCTAGTTGAGAAATTATTATTATTATTATTATGGTCATTATAATTATAATCATTATCATTATCATTATTATTGTTATTATTGTTATTATTATTATTATAGATACAGTGGTTTTCGTGAGTTCTGTGTCGCGGAAATATGGTGCATATATGGAAACTGCGCAGCTATACATATGGATATATGTACACACAGGAGCCGTTTAGCATTATTAATTAAAGTCAAAGGCTTATGTATGTATGTATCTAGGTATTTGCAACTAAGTTGGCGAATACATGCATTGCTGGTTAAAATAATATTTACCCTGACGTTCATTAGACGTTTGCGCGCGGGATTGCTGCTGCAGTTTCGTTGCACCTATAAGTCCAGATGCATTTGTCTGTGTGTACATTCCTATACAGATGGATATAGGTATGTGTATATGCACTAGGGGTATATAGATGTGTATATGTGTGTGGGGTAGGTATATATATATGTATACATGTAGGTATACGTACACTCCTAGGTATATACTGCCGCGGTGAGCCACAAACGGGTCGGATTCTCATTAAAATAACCTGCCCTTCATTTCCACGATGTATGAAAATAAATGATGCTATGTGCATTTACATACCCATACATAGCTAATATATTAGGAAAATTTATGTATATGGTAGCGTTTAAATGCATACGTATGTTACAGACTACGTTCGAATTTGGAATGACGATACTTTAGACGACTTTGAAATTTATTACGATAGTTTGGAATTTCATCAGTCTTTTGATTCGAAGACGACTTTTAGACTTATACTTCTGAATTCGCAACGAATTTCGAATATATGTATATTGTTAGGTGATTTTATTGTGACGAGACTTCAGACTTTCAGAGTCAAATATACGAAATTCAGGCCACAGTTTTGTTTCTTATATCAGACAACTTTTAGATAACTCTTGGACTATTATTTCACAACTTTCAGACGATTTGGGGTCTGAGACGACTCCAGACGACTTTCAGATTAAAAACAACTATGAAATTCAGAGGAAGTTGGAAGTTACTTTCAATTCACTTCTGGACGACTTTGGGACTAACTTTGGTATTCGAAACTACCCTAAACGATTTTGGAATTTGACACGAATTTGATTTCATCATATGTTTACAGGGGTGGTAATATTATCAATATTGTGTTTTCAATAACTTTGAGTCTGTAAAATTTCATCGTTTTTTTTCTGTATTATTTCTTTGGAATTTATTGGTCAAAAAACGTCTATGTATGTATATACCGGTATATCATTCAGGTTTGTCATACACACACATATATATAATATATATAATTATATATTGAGATAACGTATTTGCATGATAAATGTGAAAGAGTTAGGGCTGGGCGAATAGTGTTCGAATCGAAAATCGAATCGAATATTCGAGTTTCCGAATAGTTCGAATTTTCGAATAATTGAAGTTATCCCATTCGTTGAGAAAATTGAACGTTTGTTCTTATGAAAAAAAAAAAAAAAAAAGAAAAAACAATTGTCGGGAAAATCCTCGTCCTTCAGAAGATTCGTATTATTCGAAAGTCGAATCAAGTGATTCGAATATTTAAACTATTCGAATTATTCGACTATTCGAACTATTCGAATATTCGGCCTATTCGAATTATTCGATTCGATTTCGAATTGAGGATGGATGGGTGAAAAGTCTTTCCTCTCGGGTAGTAAGTCTTTCTTCCCTAGAGAAAAAGTTTTTTCTCCCAGTTTTCTCTGCCGTACCGACCATGCAGTGTGGCTCGGTCAGAACGTCACATAACCTAAAATGTAATCGCCGTCTGACCGTAAAATCGGCCTCCGTTCGTGTATGAAAAAAAAATAGCATGTGCATCACGGGAAGATAGGTAATTTCTTCCCTTGATGCACAATATACTAAAACACGTCTATAATAACGATATCAACAAGAATATAATAATAATCATAAATATTATGACAATATTAACTAAAATAAATATATACATATATGTTATAAATAAATGCATGTGTATCGTATGGGGCCCTATGGTATAGAACGTATAGATATAGACTATCTGGGGGTTTTTGGGTGACGACGCCGTGGCTTTGAAATGCAAATTTGAAGGCAAACCCTTTGCCCCCTTTGTCCAAAACGAGGCAATTACTGTCAAAAACAATCCTAGTCTGTTTGCACGGCTCTCATTCCGCTCAGCGTATATATATATATATATATTATACATATATATATTATATATATATACCTACCTACCTACTACCTACTACCTACTGCCTATCTCTCTTCCATCGCGATTCTCGCTCTTCGCGGGTCCCTCCTACATAGGTATGTATGTATGTATCTATGTATGTACGTATGTATGAAGGTACGTATGTATCAACCAAACTCTGTCTGTCTGTCGTCCATATGTTTGTCGGTTTGCCCGTCTCCTCTGGTTTATACACCTAAGTACTTATATGTGCAACTCTGCTGCTCTCGCTACAAAGCAGTTTGTCTCGATACATACATATATGCCATATATACTATGTCGGACAATGATCCTTATTTCGTGAATTTTTCAATGAAGAAATTCAAGTTATTCATTGATAGTAGGCTTATTGCAAGATAAGGTTATAGGTATGGGGAATTGGGTGTTCTACGATCAAAACCAATTAACGTACTTACGATCTCAGGATTTAGGGACGAATGTCAATAAACAAGAAAGGTGACGATTGTTGTTAGCTGCGATAGGAGAGTCAGTCTTGATCTGGCCATCGAGCAGTTCGGTCGTTCGTGATCCCGAGATTGTGAATTCGTTAGCAATTCCATTGTGGAAAAGTGTCAGGATATAGTACCAATATGTCAGGCGAATCGAGGTGGGCTCCAACGTGTATCTATTTCATTTCATGCAGCCTGACCTCCGTGATAAATGTGTATGAAGAATTTTCGGAACATCTGCGCATTCCTGGACGAAATGATTCGTCCAAATTTCTAAATACTTCTTGCTCATGATCCGGGAATATCCGATGATTTTTATGAGGCCGCTCATTATCGGCAATAACCTCTTTGCCATCACATAATTCTGCACTCAAAGATTAAATTTTGCATCAAAGTGGATGATGGAGTGCTCATTGTTATACTTGTTCCAAAGATATACCTACGGTCATTCTTTTCCTATACCAGCTGTGGAAACACCTTTCCAAAAAATCACCGCGCCTTTGGAACGGTTGCAGAGTACATATTCCGTTACACGGTTTGGCACAAAATTTCACCTTCGCGTCTACTAGAACTTGATGCCAAAAAGCACTGCCGATAGCGAGTGGTCCTTCCCTATGTCAAAACAAGAATCAAGGGTTTGAATTTCATTCGTTTATTTTGCCTCATTTTATACATATGTATGTAAAGGAGATACCTATTCGACGCAAGAATAATAATACGAGTAAATCAATGTCTCTTTGCATGTATATATTAGGCTGGTTCAAAAAAAAATTACTATTTTTTATTTTCCAAATTTCGCACTGTAATATCTTCAGGGTACCAAAAAAAGACGCCTGTGAAAATTGGAGCTCTTAATTTTAATGTTTAGAGATCGCGCATCGAGAATTTTTATTTCCCATTTAAATAACACCGGAAATTTTTTTTTTTTTTTTTTTGTTTTCCTAATTTTGTAGCTCACAAAGTAATCAACAGATTCTTATCCGCGATAGATATTTTTGTAGGGAATTGAACGCTCTACAAAAAAGGTTTCCTATCATTTTTCGATAAACCAACGGGTTCAAAAGTTATTCAGAGTCAAAGTTCAATTTACGTCTCCCGGCTAAAAGCAAAGGGCCTAAGCGCCCAAAAAAAATTTCCGTTTTTCTAGTGCCAAAATCTTTTTTATGCGACATAAGACTTTTTGGGCATGGATGCAAAGAATTTTTTTTTGCATAGTCGCAGGAAAATTTTTTTCTACGACGATGACCAAAAGGTCTAATGTTGCATGAAAAAGATTTTGGCACTAAAAAAACGGAAATTTTTTTTGGGCGCTTAGGCCCTTTGCTTTTAGTCGTAAAACAGAAATTGAACTTTGACTCTGAATAACTTTTGAATCCGTTGATTTATCGAAAAATGATCAACTTTTTTCGTAGAGCGTTCCATTCCCTACAAAAATATCTATCGCGCATAAGAATCTGTTGATTACTTTGTGAGCTAAAAAATTAGGAAAAAAAATAAAAAATTTTCCCGTGTTATTTAAATGGGATAATATAGGAAGTCTCGATGCGCGACCTCTAAATATTAAAATTAAGAGCTCCAATTTTTACAGGCGTCTTTTTCTGGTACCCTGAAGATATTTCAGTGCGAAATTTGAAAAATGAAAAATAATCAATTTTTTTGAACCAGCCTAATATATATATTACATATTTGTATATATGTTCTGATATAGTGTTATATACCTACTGTATTACGTATAGATAGAAGAAAAGAGGCCAAATGTGAAATCCGTTTGAATTTGGCTGTCAGCGTCCCGCAAGGGGGTTGACTCCAAAGAGTATACAGCTATGTATCAACATACATACATATATCCGCATATTGTGTACTGTACCACATACTACATATACCTAAGCGGAATCAATCGCTGACCGGCTATCTCGTTGGTAGTTATACATATGCGGCGTGGATGATGCTGTATAAACTGCCGCAGTCCCATGCTGCAGTCGGTCCTGATCGTGACCACCAGTAATTAAATTACACTCCAATCAACCCCTAATCAACGCTGCAGGATTGGTACCGTAATTGATTGCTTATTACTAATTATTAGTTTCGATCGTTTCTATGCGTACATTTATACATATATATATATATTTTCATATATGTATTATACATATAAATGGAATCATTATTATTATTATTATTATTACTGATAATATTATAAACTGAATTGAATTTTTTTTCATAATAATATTACCGACGTATACAGAAATTATAGTCAGTAGTATACAAAACCTGTGAAAAAAATATATTTCAGGATAAACGAAGACGATTTTTGCATCGCGAATAAATTTTCCAGATTCCTACCCCATCCCCTTACTCTGAAATGAAGTTACGGGGTTTGTGCTGCCACGCAGCGACTATGTAGTAAAGCTCGTAGAACATCCCCTGTGGATACCTGGGACACGCGAGGGGTAAGAAAATCGATGGAAATTTCATCGCCGGTTTATCATCGGGGGTAAGTAAGACTCCAGTAGTGCAGAGACCATTTTATTTATCGGATATATGTATGTACGAGATATAAATTCATTACTAGGTAATTGATCAATATCACTAACCTGATATTCATTATTATTTGCCTGAGTTTTACCTGTGGAAGTTAGTCTGTATATATCTATACTACATAACGATTGAAACTACTTATTGAAGCTACTGCAGCATAAAAAAAGCCTGGTATCAGTCTTCGATCGAAGAAATCAACTACAGTCGTTTTAGAGAAGTTTTCGAGAGAAAAAAAAAAACGTTTTTGGATATTTTTTAAATGCAGTTTGGCAGAAATCGGTTAGACTCAGACCGTCTGGAAGTCGTCTATAAGTCGTCTTCAATTGAAATACGTTCCATAAGTCGTCTAAAAGAAGTCTTCGAGTTGAAAATCGTCTATGAGTATAGTCTAAAACAGCTCTTCGAGTGATCAGTCGTTAAATATACATCATGTACATACATTCTACAGTAGGTACTTTATAGGTATAAATATAAAATGAAAAATGAAAACAATACGACTGATTGCGTTTGGGTAGGTGAAAAATTGTCTATAATTACATACGTGTACCCATTCAACTCAATTTTTCTTATTTTCGTTATCCATTTATTTTTCTTTTTATTACTCTTTTTTCTCTTGTTCCTAATTGTACAGGGCCGGGGTAGTTTTGAAATTAGGGTTGTTTGTGATTAATTTCTGTACAATTTCATCAGTGCAGGTTATGGGTGGTATAGGTATATAGACATACCTATGTATGTATAATATACGCATGATTAATTGATCCCCGGTTTCATCGTTAATTGACCCCTAGTAGGTATACGTACGCAGGACATACTTACATGTATTATACACCAATATACTTGTGTAAATGTATTAGAAGCATTTCAGCAACGAGTGATCAGAGAATAGATAGGCATACGCATGTATGAGATATTTAGAAAAATATTATACGTATTACAAATGGATATAATAAGTCCGTATACATCGCAGACAGCAAGACTCATTTTGTCTCACAACAGTTTACTTAATACGTGCAAAATACACGTGTATGGACATACATGCCTCATATATGCTATGGTATACTAAATGGAATTTTTCCAAAAAAAAATTTCGTTCTTTCTCTAAGTTTTTCTACCTGTCTCTCTGATGGAACTATATAGGCGCACGTTATTATTGGCTATGTATATGTATATTACATAAGTATTGTGTACCTGTACATATACCTATATATACGTATGTAATATATGTATATACCCTCGTATGTATACAGGGGGTGTTTCTATATCTGATCGTCGATTAATATATTATTCATAAGCTGATGTGTCGCCTTCGACGCGCTTTTATATTGCTCGTAGGTGAATCGATTTCGTTAAACTATACCCACCATGAACGACGCGACTATATACCTACCTATATTACCCCGCATTCTCAATTTATTATTTCGTCTGTCAGGTGTGTATAACGTCTGTATCTACATATAGATATACATGTGTATACGTACGTACAATAGATACGTATAGGCATATACGTGCATATGGATACTTGACGTAATCACAGATCATTATTATTATTGTTATTGTTTTTTTTTTTTGTTTTTTTTTTTATGTTTGTACACTGATAAACCGATATCTAAGTACAGCTCAATTACGTTGAGCTGGTTTCTACTCCGCGGGTTTATTCGTCTAGATGTGACACCTACGATTTGAAAACAATAACATTTGTCAAAATCTTTTTATTTGGTTTTACTTATTGTCAGGGCAATTTGTGGTTATCTTGAATCCTCCAATTTCTCTGACTGTGTCACTTTTGGTAGCAAAGTATACGTTAGAAAGGGTATTTTAAACTTGAGACGGTTTTCAGACGACTTTTTAAATTGGGACGAATCTTGGACGACTTGTATAGAAACAAATTCAGGCTTGCAGGTTATGCTTTTGAACGATTTTTTGGTTTAAAGACTTCTTTCAGACTTTGGTTTTCGGAGTCTCAGGACGACTACTGGTACAATTTTTAGTTTCTATGTAGACGACCTATAAACCACAATTTCAGTGGCGAAGACGACTTGCGGAAGAATTTTAACTGCCAGACTCTTTTTTGCTATGACTTCCGCAGAGTAATAATTTGAACTATAAGACGAATTTCATTGCGAGGACGTGCGGCGGGTGCGATTTAAATTCCAAATTCTTATACTACACCGACTCACAGTTTTTAGAAAGATTATTTCCCCAAAAGTCTACGTCGACAATTTGAAAAACTCCAAAAGTTCAAAATTTCAAAATCTAGAGATCCAAAAGGCCAAAACTCCGAATCTCGGAATTCGCTTATGCGGAACGTCGTTTGGCAGCTTTGTCATGAGCTTCTCTTGAATTTACGGATTTCTGGACTCTCTGAGTTTTGAAATTTCGGATTTGTGAGCTGTCTGCATTTCAATTTTTCAGAAGTGCTTTTGCAAGTACTGAACTCTAACGGTTCTAAAAACTCGAATCGCGCCTAAAATAAATTCGGAATTTCGACGGTTCGGAACTTTTGGAATTCGGAATTCAAATCTTGCCCCAAAGACGTCTTCTGGGCAACTTATACAGACGCCTTTCCCAAATCTATCTCTCTCTCTATTGCGGGAAAAATGTCGAAGTGTATTTTACAGGACGCCACGCTCGATCGAGTGTGATTCCATTTAGCGCGGCTAGAGTTGTTTAATTATTCTCCTGCAGGCACGTATATGTATAGTATAGTGCGGTCTCACCCGAGAAAAGGGAGGCGTATTTCATAGACCAACCAACTGTACGTATGTATAATATGTATGTATAGTATGCTCACTATGCCGCAGGCGGGTCGTCTCTTGTTTTTTGCGAGTTGACGCGCTTCGCTTCGGGCTTCAGGCTCGCGAAATTCGGTTAGTTCATTCGCCAAACGCGCAACCCCTCGACACCCCCCCCCCCCCCCCTCGTCCTCCCTCCCTCCCTCCCTCCCCCTACCTCAGTGTATGTCCAAAGTTATGAATTTTAATAGCTTTATGCACGAAGCGTTTCCGCTCTCCTACATGTACGTCCCGCTAAAGAATCGCACACACAAACACATAATTCTCACATACATTATATACACAAACCTCTTTCTCTCTCTCTCTCTCTCACTCTCCGCCTATAAATCCAAGTGGATTTTTAGCTCGCGTCAAATCCTCGATGTATTAGATTAAAAGAAAAATTGTCGCTCGACGAGACGGACGTGGAAAAAAGTATTTCCGCTCTCATGTATATAGATATATAGGTATATACATACAGGGTGTAACAAAATTCGCGGACCATCTCATAGATGGTCGGATTCCTTATTGAAAATTTGAAAAAAAAATGCTTTTTTTTTCAAAAATCTCCTCCGACGCTCAGTTTAGACGCAAGAGCCGATCATAAGGATGCACCAATCGAAGATCAGCTACGGAAACTAATAAAGCAGAATTCGACATATTACGTTGGAAAAAGGTCAGACGATTATAGCTGTAGCTAATCTGCTATACTTTCTAAAGCTGATCTCCGATTGGCGTGTCCTTATATCGGCTCTATAAGCGTCTAAACTAAACAAACAAAAACGTATCTTTAATTTTCGACAAGGAATCCGACCGTGCAGAAATGGTCCGCGAATTTTGTTACATCCTGTAAATGTATAAGTAAGTACATGACGCACATGTATACATGTACATGTAAATATATTTTATGCATACAAGCTCTGGCGAAAATTGTTCTACCGATTAGTGTGTACGGTGGTATGCGAATTATTCAAATAATTCTAAATTTTTCTCTGATGCATAGTTTTTCATACCGCTGTATGAAATTGTAACTCTTGTTTTCCTTCTGTTTCATAAGTATATAGTTTTCACTCTTTCAGATAATGATTATTCATGGCAAACTATACAAGACCACAAAAAAAAAACTACTATTTTTTATGGATAACTACCATGAGGATACCACATACAAGTAACTTTCATGAGATTACGAATATCTTATAGATTTTTTCGATGACCAACTACAATATCTGATGAAAAACTGTAATTTTTCAAGAAAATTTACATCAATCTTTTCCATCAACATTTTTCGTTATAGAAATTCGTAGAAATTTCGCCACGCGTAGAAAAAAATCAAACTAAATAAAAAGAGGAAAAAACCAAGTGTCAATTCCGTTCTACTATACCTACGCATATTATGCATGTAATAAAATGATGCTGAATGAATTTCGACCACCACCGGCGTCGGTGTAACTAAATTGCTTTTGCAAAATGTAATAACGGAGAAAATTTGTAACACGATTCTGTCTGTCTGTCTGTCTGTTGGATGGATAATCATTGTCGTTTAGACTCAATACGCAGGATCGTAATGATACATGCCCTGTATAGTATACATAGACATACTGCACATGTAGCTATATATGTAGGTACGGGCGGGTATACCAAAATCTATTTTATTCGTAATAACGGTTCACAACCCGTGAACGAAACTCGCCCCCTATCTGTATGCCTACATTCGATTACACCATTATTCATCAACTCCAATTATTTTATGTATGTACCTACCTACATCTAGTACAATTATGTTGGTACACATGTGTAGTTCATATACGAACAAAAACTCACAGATGGTCGTCGATGAAGAAATAACAAAAAAAGAAGAAGGTAATTTTTTTCCCCCAAAATTCAATTATAATCGACATATAGCTTTATAATTTATTCATTTTTACTATCAACAAGCACAATTTGTTCCATAGTTTTTTGTATCGTCTAACCATGTCGTAATATACATAGTTTTTGAAATAAAATATATCTGGGTTCATTTTTTATCGCCTGAATATGAAAAGAAAAATCAATTTACAAAAACCACAATTTCGTACACGCCTTTTCTATACAAACATTAATCTTTTCTCTGCAGTAACTTTGAAAAATATTGTTTATCTGACTTTGGGAAAAGCTTGGAGAAAAAAAAAACTTGAAACACAAACTACTGAACAATAAAACGGATTTTCATTAAAAAACTAAGAAAAGTACGATAATTTGACTGGAAATGTTTTCAAGTTTATGAATCTACGAAACTATAGTAGACCATTTTCACTGAGTATTTATGTACATACATTTATATTATGTCCTGTATACTATATATACTTGTATAAGTTTCGGGCGGTAAAGATCAACGCTCTTTGGGCTGATAATTTTTTTTCTTTTTCTCTTTTTTTCTTCTTCGAGTGGATTTTTCTCGTTTCTCGGCTATACATATAACCGCAGTATATGTATTATGAGCTGACAATAAGGGAGAAAAAGAAAGAGATTGAGATGTGCCTACTCGGCTAACGATAAGCCCTGCCAACGCGACAATGTGCCAAATGAACCAAATTTGCGAAATCCAAGGTGGAGAGGGACTAAGATATTCTTGAATCGAGACTAGAAAGAGACTTAGTAGCCGCCCACCCGAGGCTCTCGCACTATAGGTGCTAGAACTAACACCATTCAAGGTGTCGAGAAGATGAGCCATACCCAGGTGGATCAGCCTTCCTTCTGTAATACTTATACCTTATTCTCTTTCACGTTGGTACATACAACCTGGTATACCAACGAAACGCTAAGTGTTCATTAGCCGACAACCCGAGATTCACTCGGACGGGAAAAAAAAAAAAAAAAAAAAAAAAAATCAAGAAAGTAGAAAAAAGGAAGAAGAAGGAGACAAATTTTTCCAGTAGTAGGAAAAACTTTTTTTTAAACAGACTGAAGAAAGTATGATTTTCCTGATGCGCATAGATCAATCACAATTTCTCACGTCGATTGACATAAAGAGAAGAAAAAAAAAGATAGAAATTGAAGGCCTTTTTGTCGCTTTTAACGTTTATTGGGATAAGATAGAAAGGTATGGCGGGAACTACATATAGGGAAATACTTATATTCGTACGAGATGGAGAGTCTGGCGGCCGAGTAATAGAAATTCTAAATATAATAAGAGTAATTTAATCAAGAGCCGAAACGCCTAGGGCTTGTTCAAACAAAGTCGCTGTGATTTGGTGACGGATATTAGATACAATTCAATAGAGCTGTCCACATTACGTTATTCTACTGGTAGATCTGTTCGGCAAACACAACACCGGCTTTCCCATGCCCGAGGCCAGGGGTTCTCTTCTTTCCCTATCCCATATTATACGAGTAGGTATATATCCAAGTTCTATCGATGAAGAAATAATTCGCAATCTTTAGAATACCCAGATGATGAAAATCGTCCTTTCAAGAATTTCGAACTTTTCCTAGTTCTTCGCGAAAAGCAAAACAAAAAAACAAATTCTACAGGTTGTACTGCGATTTTTCGTGGATATAATTCTGTGGAAAAATCAAATATCCTAGATTTTCGGAGCTTTTCGTACGAAAAAAGAATAATTGCTTTTACATCGATAAATTTTGAAAATAGAACAAACGGAAAAAAACAGGAAAAGTATCAAAATTTGTTGTATAAGAAAATGCGCAGAGTTTTTAAATTTTCCAATGAAGTTCGACAAACAAACTGCGAGAAATAGAATTGTGAGAATGATTAAAAAGTAGTCGTTTCGTTTTTGCAGTCTTTAGTTTCATTTTCTAATTTTTGTTCGTGATATTGTAGTTTGGACATGGGTATTCATTTTGCTTTTGTTCATTTGTTTTCCTGAGCTAAAACTACAGCCAAAACAAAACTGCCAATTTCTTAAACCTTTTAAGAATTTCAATTTCGATGTATTTCCATGTATCCAAAGAAAAATTGACTTTTCAAATGAATTTGTACCTCACGTGACGGCAAGGAAATTAAAATATTGTGAAAACTCGTAGAAAATTATCGTTTTTTTTCAAACGAAATACCATAGAAAAACTGCGAAAATTCGGAAATTTTCCGACAAATAATTCGTACGAATGTAATTGTTTTCGAAACTAGCGAAAGTAATTCTGAGAAATTCCACGGGTTTTTGAGGAAGTTCGAACTTTTTGTGGCTTTTTAACAAAAATTTGCATCACCATCTACTTCCATAATCAGAATTACTTTTTATACACTGTTAAAAATGATTGTGAATTTACTACGTATTTGCTGGTCAAAATTCTTGCAAAATTACAAATTCGGTCTAGCAAAAGGAATTGCCACGCGTGTTTTGTAAAATTGCAAAGAAATTCGTCGTTTTACGACACTTTTATAGCGAAAATACGTAATTTTATTCGAATTTTACTAAATTGTATGGCAAGTTTACAGAATTTGTAAATTAATTTCACGGAGAATGTATAGTGAATTTTACTACACTGTATATGCATAATACTTCCAAAACAGTGTTGCAAGTTCACCACAGAAATTTTTAACAGTGTAGAAAATCGATGAGATCGACAAAATTTCTGTCGATCATCATGATAAACTACTGAAATCTTCAATTATTCATGTCGAGCCACGTAAACGTATATATCCTATACATGAAAATTTACTATTTGTTGGAAAAAAAACTACAATTTTCTGAAAAGAAAAAGTTACAATTGTTTGAAAAAAAACTATAGCATAAGAATTACAACTTCAAACAAAACCAATATGAGAAAACGAAATATTTTCTTCGCGAAAAGCTACAATTTTTCAAAGAAAAAGAGAAAGAAGATAAAAAATTTTGAAAAAAACTTATCAAGAAATCCAATTCTTGACAAAACACTGGGAGAACTATGAAATTAATTGAAAGCTTGCAAAAATTCACACGAGTAAAAACTTTCATCAGGGTATGGGGGATGTTAGTAAATTTTTCAAAACGTGTAAAAAAATTGCTTGAATCTGGTTTTGCATGTAATACTTGTAAGTATAATAACCTATAGGTTATACGGTGGGATTGGGAATCTCTGTTGCAGACCCGGCGAGGCAAGGCAAGGCAAGGCAAGGGTCGCATGCAATATTAGGGGCATTAAGCCGCCATAAAGAGCGCATTAGGGGTTCTCCTCGACCCTCCGGGGGTAGTTTAGCGTTTAATTGTCCCACCCCGTCGTCACCCCCTGCGCTTACCTATCAAAGGTTTCAATTTCCACCCATACCCACACACATGTGAACGTATCCCTGTGTGTATCTCCCAGTTACGTATAATATACGTATGTACGCGCATCACCTTTTGAGAAATTTATGCATACGGTACCCCGTACTACCCCTCCTTTATATGTATATGTATATTCCCCCGACCCTTGACTGCGGCGTGTTATGCCTGCTAAACAGCCCAGGTAAATACACGTGGTACTTTTCCTCATCTATACCCACTCCAGTCTAGTCTCTATAATAGACACTATTTTGAGTTTTGCTCTCGGTCCCCCCGGTTTTTTTTTTGTTTTTTTTCATTTGACTTACTATTTATCTATCTCTCGACCCGTACGGATTAACGCTCGCTGTATTATATATAGTCTATAGTTTGCTAGTATGTTAGCAGAGGAGATTTATCGATACTGATGGACAGGTTTTTTTTTTATGGTTTGAGAGTATTTTTTAGTAAACTATATACCACTATTTCGTTAAATTTCTTGGAACTTTGGAATTGTCTAATTTCCCGTTAAAGTCCAAAATAATAAAAAGAAAATCATCATATTTGGACAATTCTAACAAATATTCTCTGAGACATGGTGCGAATTTTCCGAAAAACTCATCAGGTCTTTAGAAATTTAAAGAATTAGAAATACGAAATTCAAGTACTTGCAGAATCTCAACATTCAAATTTTCTTCAGAGTTATGAATTTCAAAGACGCAACGTTCGTGCAATAAACAAAGAAAAAACCAGTTAATAGTTGAAATTGATATAATTCTAGTCGAATTTTTTCTGAAAATCCATTACCTCTGCCGCTTCGGTCTTGGAAAGCTTCGTAGAAATTCCTACGTCACGTTATTATACACACAAGTGCATGTATACCCTCTCCATCGGTCGTGGAAAAAACTTCTATTAGGTACACTTAAAAAGATCCGTGGTTGTGTATTTTCTACATATTGCTGTGTCTGCTTAGGATAGAAATGTTTCAGGTAACTGTGTGCCGATATCCATGTATGTATACATTTATAGATAATATCTGAAGTAGACAGAGTACATATCATCTGCATATTTGAACTCGGTGATTGATTAAGTCTGTCATTCTTCTAGGACATGATTGAGAATTGTTCTCTGTTCATCCAGACCAGTTACCGAATACCTTATATATATATTATGTATCACAGAATTAAGTGTATGAAAGATTTGCTGAAAATCTGGTTTCGTGATTTGAACGTATCGATTTCTATTCTTCACAGATATTTCATTATCTGTCGTGGGAACTGATGATTTTTGCGACGTGTTATTGCAGAAGGCACCTGCAAAGACTCCCTTTTCTGTATTATATAGAAGGTGTTTATTGAATTTCATTGATTTGGAATGTATATTATAATATCGCGTGTCTAGGACGTGAACGCCAAAGCGGCGGTTTTAAGAAACTATTGGATCTGTTCAGCTGACCGCTTCGAGAATGCGGTTCGCAGTTTTCTCGAATCGACTGAACCGATTTCGATGAAACTTCCGGAAACGAAGAATTACTTTGGCAAAAAGTGGCCAAATATTTCACTTGGCACAATTTTCAAGAATTTACGTTCATTTAGCACCCAATCTTTTTACCTAACCTAAAAATATCATAAGTTTAATTCGTCGGAGTTTGTCAAAGTTGAGAAAAAGTGCTACGTTTTTTCAGTTTCCGCAATTCCATTATTACCAACTTTTACCACCTCGAAAACGCGATTCGTACTTTCTCGACGACTAGCAAACCGATTCGAATGAATCCTCGACGAATGAATTCAGTTTTTTGGCAGA
The DNA here is from genome assembly GCA_963989295.1 of Ametastegia equiseti. NCBI lineage: Eukaryota > Metazoa > Arthropoda > Insecta > Hymenoptera > Tenthredinidae > Ametastegia > Ametastegia equiseti. The sequence goes on from OZ022395.1 coordinate 13,399,124, forward strand.
AAGTGGCTAAGTATGTCACTTCGTCAAAACAACTGACAGGTTTCCAGTAAAACTCGTGTTTTTTTATGTTGGCTAGGTTAGGTTAGGTTAAAAGTAACCTCTACTATATATCACCTCAACGTCAAAAGGACATGTATGATAGCGGTTAAGTCATAATGCCAATCGGACACCCGATATACCTGAATAAATACTATATAGTTCTGTATAAGGGAATATACACCTAAGACAAACAGGCAGTAGGTATAGTAGGTATATGCGGCTACACCTATGTACTAGATGTTGGAAAACGATCTCGTGGGCGATAGACATATATAATATATAGTTGGGGAATTGCAAGTTGCTATTGAACCGATTTCGGGTAAACATTGCTCGGTGGTCGGTGACGTAGCCTATATCTATACACGATTTCTGGGAAGAGAAGAGAGAAGGTGAAGGGAATGGGAATGGAAGGGAATTGTTGGGGGAGAGACGGCCATCAGAGATTTGCGGAGGTGGGAGGAGAGAGAGACTGGAGAACTCGCGCGCAAGCCCTTCGGCAAATTTCATAACCGAACTTGTCGTATTTGCTGAGATTATTTCAATATATTCGACTCAACTGACTGACTACTGACTGCCAAGCTGTTTGCCCTCGAGTAGATGCGTGAATAGGACGCCTGCCTGCCTCCCTGCCTCTGCCTGCAAGGCGGATCACCCCATACCTACCTATATATCCTACCCCATATCGCCACACCATAATATAGGTACACACGTATTGCACACACCACCTATCTGCCAGACATACGTGTTATATATATAGGTAGATACGTTTCTCGCGATTTGTTAGTCGGCAATGTACTACCGATATATTTTATTCGAAATGTTTTATTATATGGGAAATTTTGCAGAATCTTCGAAAGAAATATCTTCGAACTTCCAGAGTCGGAAAACTTCAGGAAAATAGCAAAAGATTCTCGATGTTTGTAGTGAAGACGAACATTTTTAGTAAACGAAAATCCTCGATCAATTTTGGACCAACAGACGTTTTGCCAATGCGCGAATGGGATCCTCAAGTGGATAGATATTCCCGCGGACTTTTTACAGAGTAGATGGTAATTCAAGATCAGAGTATCTACAAATTTTTGTAGAACGAAAATTTGCAGATTTTCACCGCCACCTGGATATAAATTTTGAGTGGATGGGTATCCGAAATGTATACAGATTTTGACTACATAGGTATACGGACTTTTATACATTGGACAGAAATTTTGATCGAAGGAAAATTTTGGATAACAATTTACAAAGTTCGACCGAATATAGAAACTTTGAATACCGCTGGAGTATACAATATCTTATGAATGAATATAGAAAGCTTTAATGATCAGATATTTCGGCAAAACCATGAGATTTTCGACGCATAGAAATTTGCTATGAGTGGAATCTTTGAATGAACAGTAATTTGCGATTAAATGGACTTTCGAATACGTATACAGATTTTGAATGTATATACAGAAATTTGAGAAGAAGAATTCAGATTTCTGACCGAAAACAATATCCATGAAAAGTGTTTTCATTTCGTTTCTTAATTCTTATATAAATATAATTAAAGTCCATAAATTCTCAGAATTTTACATATTTTCGACGAAAAAAAAAACAAAATTCAAATACATGTTTTTTGTCATCTTCCTATACTTTCCAGTCCGTCGATTATTCGGGGTTGGAAACGACTGCACGTAATATGTACACACGAATACTATATAGCTAATTAAAGAAAATGTTGAAATTGGCCAAATTGGCAGACACGTGTCGAGACACGTGTGCACGAGCGAAGCCCGAAGCCCAAAACCCGAATTGAGCGACTGTCGCCAGACCCGGGGGTATAATAGATTATTATTCCTCTGCAGAAACGGCAGGGACATTTTATTAGCCCATACCATACGTATGCCAGGGGGTTGTCATGATTCTATGTACATATGTAACATAGAACGCTAATTAAACAACAATATTCCAGAAACTGGAATCATAAATAATAGGAAAAAATTAATGAGAAAAATCATTTTCCGAAATTGAAGACTCCTCGAATCGAATAAAAAATACTTGAAAAATGTTCTACTCCTACGAAATCCCACGAATTTCGCAGAAATTAAATCCGAATTATTCGCAGTTTTCTCGCCATTTCGAAAATCGTTACTTTTGTAGATAATACTGCAAGCAATCACGATTCCTTATGAAAAACTATGGTGTGTTTGAATTTCGAAAAAGTTGGATTTTTCCGGCAAGGAGCAACGTACTACAATTATCAGACAATCAAGTCGATGTGGACATGAATATAAATTTGAAGAAAAGTATTGATCTAAAAATTTATAGACTTTGTTTGGCACTACGCTTCGTATAACCACAAGAAAAAATTTCCCGGACTCGATCAACCTTAGGATTTTCTGAAAGTGTTGAAAATTTTGAAGCTTCTGCAGGGGAAAATCGTAAATTTCGGGCAAACGATTAAAAAATTACGCCGATTCAAAGAAAAGCGAGACTTCCAAAAAAGCCCCTCGCGTTGGTTGAAGAAAATTGATAAACTCGCGTGTGAAGTGCTGAAAATAATTTCAGTCAGCGAAAATTCCCTGCAGACATGTACGGTTTTTAAAAATTGAGGGAAAAAATCGATGCTGACTCCGAAAGTCCACGGTTGATTTTTAGGAACGGGAATCAGGGTGTTCAGTTAAGTGTCGATGTGAAATTCAATGAAACGTCCCGATTTTCCGATTCATCAAAATTCATGAACTTTTCAGATCAATCTCTTTAAAAAAAATATTTTTATTATTTCACTTAAACCATCAAATCACGGGGTTCCAGAAACGTACAAAAATTACCTTTTGCAAAAAAAAAAAAACTTGATTATTTCACCAGATTTTGTCTGAATTGATTTTTCACTGCGTTAAAATTTTGAAAAATTTCCCAAACATTGACAAATTCCTTTAGATTTCCATAATTTTTTCCACATGCTGCCAAAGTTCATATTAGAACAAACAGTCCTGATAAGAAAAATTACAAAAATTCACAAGGATGACTGACAATCAGATTATACAAAAACGTTTCTGCCAAGTAAAATCCAGAAAGAGAAGCTCAAAATCCTAAGAAATCAAAAACTGAAGTACACGTGTAGTTGCAGTATAATAGCGACAAGGGTATATCATAATTGTGCGCATGTATGGGCTACTCCCATTGCACTTTGTATATAAGTACGAGCATAATACACTCCGCAGGGATATCTCGTTCCCATAGATATTTCACGGTTGGTTAGGGGCGGTTTAATGGTCGTTTAACGGGATTTCGGCACGTAATTAGCGTTAGGGATGGCGGAATAAGAAGTGGAAAAAGAAGAGGAAAAGAAAAAAAAAAGAAAAATAAACAACAACAGAAAAAAGTGTCGGTAGGATGGTTGAACAGGCGTTAAATCCGGTGTGAACCAACCAACCAACCGCGATCGAGCAAGCCATTTATATATAATGTATACAGCACATATATACCATCTACAATAATATATATATATATATATATGTATATAGGTGCAAACCGACAAAGAGGGTCGGTTACAGTGTTACCATATTATAACTATTTTTTTTTTTTCCTTCCTTTTTCGAGTGTCGAGTTGCCTTATTTTCGTCCTTCATGTATGTGTACGTATGTATGTATTGTGTATAGGCGATTCATGGATAAATGCTTCCGTGCCTGTATGTGTATATACCTATATATATGACTGTATGTCTATAAACGGTGCGGTTAAATTTGTTACTGGGTTGGTTTTTCGGGTTGGGTTTTGGGTGCTTAGAGGGACCTTTCAATTTTTCTGACCTCCCGTCGCGTTTCGAGTAGCTATATGTATATTATATACGCGTGTATGTATGTCGTATATATAGCTACTATTATACAGTATATGTATAACGCGCGAAAGAGACGCGCAGATGCTGACACCCGTTGTGTATGTATCTATGTATGTATATATTTATTATATAGCTATATATTTCAGCATTGTAAATGCGGTTTGTTACACAGACCCCGCCTCGTCTCATGTTTACCCACAAAAGTATATATTTCATTGTGATATTTCTCACACCCCGTCCCCACCACGCGCCCCCTCGTTTCAAATGATATACTCTTCGGTAAACATTCGAGTGTACATAGAATTTGTATGTACGTATATATATACATCTATAGGCATCTCGAATTATCCAGGAGAAATATAGGTATAGGTACGCCGGGTAGGATGAAGGATATACCTCGAGAATCCAACGAGGAGGCACAGTGTCCAGCCAGATTTTAACAAATTGATTTTTCGAGTAGATTAAAATGTGGATAGAATAGATTTTTTTAAATGAATACAAATCGTGTATGAATAGTCATTTTAAATAGACTGTAATATCAAATTTTACATGTTCACGAATCGGGAATGGATTTAAGAGCCTTCAATTACTACAAATTTTCAACGATTAAGAATTATTTTAACGAATGAACACAATTTCGGATGAATAGGATAAAACCGTCAGATACAAGTTCTGAATATTTTGAGGAAAACCGGTTAAGTAGAAAAAGCGTAGAAAACTCCTGCTGTGGCAGATCCGAGAAGTTTAACCCTGCGAATTTTTTCAGACTTTCAAAATGCCTCAAAAACTTCACAAACTCAACTGTTCCCCGAAAGACCCAGTGTATACACACCATGTCTCGAAAAATACAATGTACACACGGGGGGTTAATGAAAAAAGGAAGAAAATTGAATTCTTCGAGCATTTGATACCCCGAAAATCTACCAACCTAAATGGTAAACGTAGATAAAGAATAAAACAAAATTCCAGACACAAGTAGGACAATTGTCTTACGAAAATGGAAAAAAAAAATACAAATCTTCACCAAACTTCGGGTACCCAGAGATGGAAGAATCAAAAAAGTTCGAAATGAAAGAAAAGGAAAATAAATGGATGAATAAATGAATAAAGAATTTGCAAACAGTTATGATAATATAAGGTGCAATGGCAGTTTTTTTGTCAGATTCATTTTTGGTTTGTTTCCATTTTTGGATGCTCCGCAGTGTGGCGTGAAATCTCCCCCTCGATTGGCAGATACATATTCTGTACACTATGAATAAAGGACAGGTACTCTCAGTGTTATCGATTTCATCTTAATCAGATCTCAATATCTCAATTACGGTTTAATCCGGGGTTCTCTAGTGCAGGTTGTTTGCCGTTCAGATTTTCAATCCAGTAGAACTCCATTGTCTGAACATCCCCGGCATCGGGGCCCCGGCCGCCTCATGGCTTAACTTTTCATTCTCTTACAAATTGCGGAGGTTTCTGTTTAACTGGGCGACCGACCAGTTCCCTCCTTTTCCACCCTTTGTCTCTCTTTCTCTCTTATACTCGTGCCGAGGAGGCAGAAATCGGATAAAGCCATCATCCATCTATATCCAACCCCCTGCGCTATATGAAATTCAAAAATCCGATAACAGAAATTTAATTCCGTGCCGCTATATATACTTTGCCATATATGGAAAACCTCGACTTCGAGTGAGCCAAATTTTTCAAACCTTCATTGAATTTCCAATCCAATACGCCAATCCCAAAATTGTGATGGTTTTTAAACTGCAGCCACAGTTTATCCGTGAGGTACAATATTCGTTCCCAAAATCCTCGATTTCATGCATATGGTACAGAATTTTTCCATTTCTAAATTGTACGTAAATTACGCGGAATTAGCTAAATTATTCGACAATACTTGAAATTTTGCAAATTGTATAATTCTTGTAACGCATTCAGCTTTTTGTTTGTTTTTTTTTTTTCTTTCAGAGTTATGGAATTTGTATAATGATCCTACAATTTTTCGATTCGGTTCAATAATCCGACAATTAGTTTCGAAATGGTAAAATTTCTAAAATTATTCTACAATATTTGAATTTCTCTAAATTGTCGAATTTGTTCAACGATTCTTCAATCTTTCATATTTGCTGAACCCTATAGAATTCTTTCAATGATCGTATACAATTTCTCGAATCCATTCAATGATCTTACTATTCTTGAGTTTTTCAAAGCTTGAGAATTTATTTGATAATTTAGATTCGAGATGCGAGAGAATCGACATCGAATGACTCATCATGAGATGTGTGTGAAGTACATGTATGTTGTGTAGATATAATTGTTTATCAGGCGAGCTAATCTAATAGATTTATAATGTCGCTCTAACTTCGTTCGACAGTTTAATAAAGCGTGAGAGTCTCCAAGCTGGGTGTATAGATTTTGATAAAATGCTTTGTGCATTGTATTAGGTATATTATAAAGTTATCTATAACCCCATTATTATCTTATCCACAACCGCAGGACCACTTTTATCAACACCGCCTTCGATTTAACACCACCACCTACGTACACCCCGTACATACCCCTCGGTGAAGATTTTTTTTCGAAATTGTAGAATTCGCTCGATTATTGTATATTTCTTTTCCAATCCTCAAAATTACAGAATACCTTTGATGATTTCGAAATCTTTGGTGATGTCGAAATCGTATGGTTATATCAATGCTACTATAATTTACGGAATCATCGAAATTGTAGGAAACATGCTTTTGATTACTATACGTCTTCGGAAATTGTAGAATTCGTCATAGGATTGCAGAATCTTCGAAATTGTGCAATTCTTTCAATTATTTTACTACTCTTGAGGTTCTCCAAGTTCTAGAATCTTACCAATAATTCTGAAGTTTCTGAAATTTCCGAAATTGTAGAATTATTATGATGATTATACAATCTCTGACATCATCGAAATTTTAAACTGCTTCCGATGACTCTGCAATCTATAAAAAGTTTGGAATTCTTCAAAGTTCCGGATATTGTAGAATCCGTTCATTGATTCTACAATTTTTGAAATCGTCGAGACTGTTGAACGCAATTGCAATAACTAGAATTTCCGAAATCGTAGAACTCATTCAATGGCTCTACAATTTTTGGAGAATTCCTTTCATAATTCTGACACTTTGATCTTCTCGAAATTGCTGCAGACTGCGTCCATGAATGATTGAAAAATTGTTGAAATCCTATTCAGTAACATCGAAATTTTCCGATTGTGATAATTGTAATTGTGGAACTGTTTAGAATCCGTTGAGTGATTCTATACTATTGTTAAAGTTTTCGAAATTGTTATACGTACCTATATGTATGTATTTGAAAAGAGAACTCAATCTGGAGAGCTGTGATGAACGGAACAATACCATAAACATACGACACCGATTCGTGAATATAGTCAAAGAATTTTGCTATTTAGTGGTCCATTCATTCTATAATGTGTATCATTTTCGGTTTGATTTTTTATTTATTTTCTTCATTTCTCGTTTTTGCGACGCGATATATGTACGCAGTGCGGGTACAGATTTTCCACGGATCCCTGTTTTCGATTCTTGTACACGTATAAGGTATATTCTAAAGGTAAGACCCTTTTTGGGCATCATGTGGTGCCAAAGACCGCGGGAAATATACAGGATCAAATTTAACGCACGACTAGAATACACACGGGGGTTATTCTATGAATACACCCAAGCTATGTATGTACATATCCATACACATATAGTATAGATCAATTAAATCGGCTTTTCCTATTTCCTAAACTCAATTGCACGGAATACCTCTCCAACATATAGACCTACACCACACAATATACCCAAATACGAACAGCAGGCTTTACTCGAAAGTACGAAAATAACAAATAAAAATGAAAATAAAATAAACTAAAAACGAATTAAAATCAAAATTGAGGACAAAAAACCACCAAAAAAGAACAACAAATTCTTTAATCAACTTTTCATTGGACGTTATTTTCTCTCGTTGATTGTTTCCGTTTTTATTTGTTTTTTTTTTCTCGTTTTTTTGCTTTTTTTTTTTTGTAATCCTATTTTTTCCCTCGGCACGGGTCATTTGTCGGCTTCTTCCCACGTTGTGTACACGCCTGTGTAGGTATAATAACGATAGCATATAATGCTGTTCCGCGTATACTAATAGGCTGGGTATACGTGTACATGTGTACATTCTTCTTCGCATTGGCTTATACAAGTTCCACATGAGCTTTACCGCGATGGGTTCTAATGGCATTAATGAAGTGTGTGCACCCGGTGGTGACATTGCAGCCCCGGCACTGGTATAGTGTAGATTTCTCTATGTACATATATACATACATACATAGGTGAAGGTAGTGAAAATTGGTATGTATTGCATTGCCTATGTACCGTGAATATAATTTTTGAGCATAAGATCACAGTCAAATGACTTCACCTCGTGTGAATATATCGCTTGATTGACTATCACTATTATTGTTATATAGCTGCCCATTCTATTCTATTATATACTTGTATGTTTGTATGTATGTATGTACAGCATATTGTATGATATATAAGCGCATGTATATGTGATATATGTATGTATGTACATTGCACTATGTATATCTTTACCGCTCGAGCGCGTCTCCGCGATCAGGTTCACTCGCTCTAAAAAATCACCTTTCAAATTCTACCGCGTTCTTTAGCATGCTTTTGTTGTATACATACCCTATACCTATATATAGGTATATATAGGTACAATAATCCCTACGAAGAAATATATATTATACGATCAGGTGAACTTAATATTGTACAGTGTATAAAATCTAGAGATGAAATATTTTTGGGCCTATATGATATTTTTAGTCAATTGCCATTCTTCCTTTTTTTTTTCATGCAAGAATCTCAAAGCAATTGCGGTGATGTTTTATTTCTGATATTTTCATTTCCTTTTTTTGGACTGCGAATCATTTATGCTAGGCGTTAGAGACCTGAATTTTTTTTTTAGGGGGTTTACATAGAGTGGAATTTCGTACCTACGTTGATTTTCAAATTTTTGCAAAATTATGGTGAAGTTCTGTTTGAATATCTTTGATATTATCTATGATGGTTTTGTAGATGGAAAATGTATCGAGAATTTTTTGAAACTCCATCATAGCGACTTATATGTATGCGGCAATGGAGAATTTCTTGATATTGTGGAGAGTGAAAAACCTGCAGGGCGAATAAAGGTAGAGATTCTTGGAAAAATCCCGAAGATTATAGATGGTAAAAAATCTTCTGCAAAATCTTGGGGTATGAGAATTCCGAAAAGAATTGAATATCGAATCTGCGCATATTATAAAATTTCAAATCATAGATAGTAATTTAACTTTGACGAATTATTTGATTGTGCATGAAAATCTGTGTAACATCGACTTGAAAAATCTTCAGGTGTTTTTACGAATATCATCAAGTTTATTGCAAAGATCTTCAAGGGTTTCAGAAATCCGAAAAAGATCTGTAAATACCCGCCGTCACGATTGTAACGAAATTCACAAATACATAGCTAGTTACAATAGACAAAGAAATCATTGAAATTCCAATCTCCTTAAAAATCGCGCTAATCAACCCCAAAAAATTAGGTACCTACATATGATAACACATACCTATATACCTAGAATTGCAATCCAAATTTTTCCTCTCCTTCTTTCTGTCTCTCTCTCTTTTATTTATTAATTGTTTATCTACTCTGCTTGGCCAATTATTGCTTACTTAATATTCAACCTTATGCTACTCTGCGATCTTTTGCATTTACTTTATTTTATTTTACTGTTCTGTATTTCATTTTATGTATCATTGTCTTTAATTCTACGTCTATCGATTGTTCAACACTGCTATAAACAATAAATTTGCTTTCATATGCATCTATCGATTTTTCCGAGGAGTGAACGAGGCAAAAACTCGCACACATCATATCTCAAATTACCAAATATCTCCACCTATATTTTTCTATAATTTTCTACATATTCGAACATTTTTTCATGTTTCTTCACAATTTTCCAACACAATTCTCAACATCTGCTCCAGCACTTATCACCTAATATTTCTCAATACTTCCTGAAAATCTCGTCCATTTTTTACACCAGTCATCCACCGTGATTCACCCGCCTCGTATTTTTCTTTCGCTGTTTCTCTGATCTAAGAAAAAAAGGAAAAAAGGAAAAAAAAATCAGACGAATAATAATTGAGGCTAATTATCCCCTATAGTCTCCATCACAAAAAATTATTTATCTAATTTCTAACACGAGAGGAGAAATCTTTCCGAAAAGGAAAGAGGGAGGGAGAAAGGTGGTGGAGTATATATAGTTGATAATTACCCGGCGTTACAGACACCCAATAGTATGTACATACATATTCATATACACATCCAAGTCAAGTCGGAATATCTCTCATTCGAGTTATAATCGTCCCAGAATATAGGAACGGGAATGTGGGAACGGGAATGGGAATGGGATGATTGAACTTAATAATCGCCACCTAGGTGTAATTACAGGGATGATTCTCAACCACCCCCACATACAGACATACATACATGTGTGATACATTCGTGTAGGTACTCATGTCTCGTATATATAATATACAGATCCAGCCACATCCTCCCCATTAATCGCAATAATAATTTTCTTCTTCATTTTCTTCTTCTTCTCCTTCTACATCTTCTTCTTCTTCTTGTTAAATAACTGTAGGAAAAAGAGCATGTGTCTCCAATTGTCATCATCATTTAGGCGCATAAACGTCCATACATATATCTAGACATGTGTGTGCTTATATAGATATATATAAATACACATAAAATATACTCGAGGTAGTAAATTCTCTCGACAGGTTTTCCACGTCGAATCAGACGACGACGACGACGACGAAGTTGAGGTCTGAAATGAAAAGGAGACGGGGAATATACCTATATGGTAGGTGTGTTGTACGTGTCGGTGTGAGGGGCTCTTGGCAGATTGTGGAATGGATGCCGTGCGGTATAGTATGATGAAGTGAGCATATTACTATTGAGAATAAGTGCCCCGGCTTCGAGATTGCGCGCGCTGATCGTTTCCGCGGGTGCCGGTGCGTCGTGAGGGGTGAGAAGAAGAAGGGAAGGGATGGGGGGGGAGGGGGAGTTAACGCGCTGACGAAAACGGGCCTCGACTATAAGCTCGGCAGGCTCCTACTATAGGCGCGGAGGCGCGCGGCGGATTCTGAGGACTTGAGCGCTACCTAGCTAGCTACCTACCTACCTACCTACCTACCTACCCTACACCTACCTACCCCGCGCCTAAACCACCCACCCCCTAGGGGTGCAAACGACTACGACGTGGCGCCTGAGAGAGATGGGGAAATGGGGAAATGGGGAGGTGCTGTACAATGGGCACTAATGGATCTCAAGCTGCCGCAAGAGGCGCTGCTTTTAATCTAATTGTCCTTCCCGTATAGCTGCTATGCTACTGCCGCGGCTGCTGCTGCTGCCACTGCTGCAGGATCTTAAACAGTGGATGTCAATCGTCTGGCCTACTCTCTACACGTATTACCTATTCACGTGATAAGTCTGAGATAAAAAGAGAAAAAATTATTAGAACAAAATTGGTAAAAAATGGTGAATTTCGTTTTTTACTTCATTATTCGGAGGGTGTGGATGAAATCCTCGATTGGCACCGCTAATTTATTCATACAATGAAGATACATTGATCAGAGAATATTCTGAGATAGAATGATGAATATTAGAGATAGATTAATGAATAACAATGAAGAAAATCGAATGATAGGAAATTTTTTATTGCACAATAATTTTTATATACATCTAGAACTCGGATGAAGCGACTCATTTGTTTGTTCGGTTTTTTTTTTCTTCTAATTCCTACGTGCCAGGTCATTATGTCAATATTTCCAGTGTATTTAATTATAACTATAATAGTTGATGGTCGCAGGGGGGCCATTTCTGGCAATAGGCAATATAACAACGTTAACAAATTGGACTTCTGTATCTCCAGTACTGCATAGATAAATGAGCATTATAAGTATATAATACCCATATATTTATATTGTATTTTGTGTATATATATAACCGAGCGGTTGTAATTGCGTTTGTGCGTGTCGTACGCACAAATATATGAATGTACCGGCCCATTTGACTATTAAATTGTATAAAATAGATTGATGTACAAATATATCATGTATATTAGGGTGGTCGTTATTTGGGGTCAAAATGAATTTGACCCCTTCCGCCCCCTAAATCGGTTCCAAATACCGAAAAAAAATGCTGTAATTTTTTCAGATTTTTAAAAAATTGCTTGACCCTGGACCACGGGGCTTGAAGTTTCCCATTTGAAATACACGGGGTTTTCCCGCGTTGGCAGTTATTATTTTACTGTGGGCCCAAATATGTTCGTAAAGTCTTGAAATTTTCAGGGATTACTTGACAAGCATGTCGCTACATGGAAAAAAATTCGGAAACCCCTACCCTCAAAATGTTGTGTAATATGACCATATTAATTAAATCGATGGACTAACACCAAACCGGCGTAGGCGGCAAAAAAAATTTTTTTTTTGCGGATATGCCCAAAACGTTTTATATCGCGTGAAAAAGATTTTGCCACTAAAAAAGGAAAAATTTTTTTTCGGCGCTTACGCCCCTATATTATTAGTCCATTGAAATTATTATTTTTTTTTAGATTTTTTTTAATTTTCTACCCCGTTTTTTAATAAATGTTTTTACACTAAAATAATGTTCTGAACGAGTTACAAATTCTTAAGTATTGTCTCCTTTTTGGCGTTTGGATTATTATTTCGATATTCACTTACAATTTGTAAAATGAACTATTTTTGTTGTTCGTTTCGTGTGAGTATTTTATTGCAATCGGTGAACACTGTTCACATTCATAGAAAAGACGAAAAAAAATAAAAAATAAAAAAAATAGAAAAAAAAATTTTTAATTCAAATAATATGGTCATGTTACACAATATTTTGAGGGTAGGAGTTTGGGAAATTTTTTGTATGTAGCAACATGCTTGTCAAGTAATCCCTGAAAATTTCAAGATTTTACGAACATATTTGGGCCCACAGTAAAATAATAACTGCCAACGCGGGAAAACCCCGTGTATTTCAAATGGGAAACTTCAAGCCCCGTGGTCCAGGGTCAAGCGATTTTTTAAAAATCTGAAAAAATTACAGCATTTTTTTTTCCGTATTTGGAACCGATTTAGGGGGCGGAAGGGGTAAAATTCATTTTGACCCCGAATAACGACCACCCTAATGTATATATAAGTACATTACAGATACATGTATGTATGTATGTATGTATGTATATATGGTTACACACAGTGGCGACCCGAAAATCACAGGAAACGAGTCAGTGAGAAGATACGAGGATTAAGAGAGAAGAAGTAACAAACTAACAATGAATGAATAAATAAATAAATGAGTAAATTAATGAATAAATATGTATATCTAGAAACCTACGATGTTGGATTTGTGTCAGTTTTAACGCATTTCGCGTGTCCCAGTAGGTCGACTCAAAAATTAATGTTAATTCAACAGAATTAGAGTTACATGTCGAGTGTGGATCAACGTATGAAAATAACACAAAATTTGTGTGATTGACATTTTGTTTGAGTAAAATTGATTCGTTCCGAATGTTATGAACAAATCGATTGTGTCAGGTTGACTAGAAGTTTGCGTGAAATTTGACTCTTCAGGTACGATTACACAAGCGTTTTCTAAAATTGATGAAATTATTATCCGATAAATTTAACATCACTTTTATGTTTCACACAAAATACATGATGACGTTTGCGTCGATGGATTGAAGTTCAAATTCGACATAAAAGACACGTTAAATTTTGTGCGAACATGTTAACGTGAGTTCGAATATATTTGGAATGAATAATTTGTTCAACATATACGTCAGGTCGGTTAAATTAATAGCCGAACGTGTAATGAATCAAGCACAAAAATGTTGACTACTGATTTTTTAAACACGGAAACACAAATTTTCCAACAGTGTATAACATATACCAGTCTATTATACATATAGTTCGCGCACGCAGCCCCGTGGGAAAGCTGTGCCCCGTGATAGATAGATACATACAAACCTACTGTTTTTAACGTTAGAAAAAAAGCAAAAAATAAAAAAAAAAAGATAATAATAATGAAAATAAAAGATAATGTGAAAGAAAAATAAATTGGAAAGAACCATCGCGCGCGCGTACGTAATTACACCCTTTGGCTTGTACTATATACATATATATATACATACCTCGTAGCAATATTGTGACAGTGAAATCTCTTCTTGATTTATGATCGCCCGCGTTAAGGGGGCAGGGGTTGGATGAATGGGGGTAGATGATGGGGGGGGGGGGGGGGGGGGGGAATATCAGGTACATTTATAGTACCTCTAATATCGTCATTTACCTTGTGACTATATACCTATACCCACCACGGAGCATCCCTTATTGTATAGTATTTTTCAGAAATTTTCTACGCAGCTATATTATACTACTATATAGGTTTATATATAATAATAACTAACCTGTAGAAAATGGCTGAAAAATACTATACATATAATATGTACAGGGTATTTCGTGTCAAATCACCCAGCTTATGCGGCCCTTGCCATTATTATATTTATTTATTGTCATTGTGTGTATACGATATGTGTACACGGAGAAAATTTTATGGTAAGGGCTCTCGCATACTGTACAGCAATTTCGATATATTCCGCACTTTTGAAAACTAGGACTATAAGTATGTTGAATCAAGATATGGTAATCATGACCATTGCCTTAATTGTGAGAATGGTTACCATACTTATAGTCCCAGTTCTCAAAAGTGCGGAATACATCGAAATTGCTGTACAGTATGAGAGCCTTTACCATAATAGTCTAATCAATCTAGCTCGAAAAATAGGCCTACCCTCAAATAATTCAGCGGTGGATGAAAAATATACCAATCGACGCAGAAACTTGCCCAGAATAACATATCAAAATGTTTATTCACGAAATTCCCGGGGTCATAGTTAAATTAATTAAAAACTATCAATAAATCGCGAGTCCGTGACTAAATCGCTCGGGGTTTCGTTCCAACTCATCAAAAAAGAGAAGAAAAAATAACAGCTTGTAGAGGAGATCATTCCACACAAATTCGAAGCGGAAACCCGTGTTCCACGATTAGCCGTTTTCGCGTTAAAAATTATTGAACTTTTTCTGGCCCAAACATCGCCAAACGATCAGCTGTGATCTAGCAACGCCTCCCGCTAACGTGCGCAGCCTGGTGGCAGGCGCGCGAATGCGCAGCGAATTCAAACTCACGCTACGTGCTATTCTTAATTAAATATGATTTTTATTCATAAGCAGTCCATTTTTGCTATGTATGTGTTTATTTATCATACAATTCATTGCGGTTTTCCAATATATCTGATAAAATGACGAGGTAATGAGGTTATTAGGTAAAATTACTTACTACATCGAATGAATTATTACAAAATTTGGGATATTATCAAAATTTATTAATCTAACGAATAAAAAACATTGATTTTAAGTCAAATTAATGTATTCTATTGATAATGTACCAAATTTTGTAATGATTCATCCGATGTAGTAAGTAATTTTACCTAATAACCTCATTACCTCGTCATTTTATCAGATATATTGGAAAACCGCAATGAATTGTATGATAAATAAACACATACATAGCAAAAATGGACTGCTAATGAATAAAAATCATATTTAATTAAGAATAGCACGTAGCGTGAGTTTGAATTCGCTGCGCATTCGCGCGCCTGCCACCAGGCTGCGCACGTTAGCGGGAGGCGTTGCTAGATCACAGCTGATCGTTTGGCGATGTTTGGGCCAGAAAAAGTTCAATAATTTTTAACGCGAAAACGGCTAATCGTGGAACACGGGTTTCCGCTTCGAATTTGTGTGGAATGATCTCCTCTACAAGCTGTTATTTTTTCTTCTCTTTTTTGATGAGTTGGAACGAAACCCCGAGCGATTTAGTCACGGACTCGCGATTTATTGATAGTTTTTAATTAATTTAACTATGACCCCGGGAATTTCGTGAATAAACATTTTGATATGTTATTCTGGGCAAGTTTCTGCGTCGATTGGTATATTTTTCATCCACCGCTGAATTATTTGAGGGTCAAAGTCTAGATTGATTAGACTATAAGATTCTCTCCGTGTATAATAGTTCTCACCTGAAAAATCGCCAGGAACAAATTTTTGAACATTTTTTTTTTCCCGGTTCGAACGATGTTTTTTTTTGTACGCTTTCATTTTCTATCATCATTATCTTGCCGTCATGTGCACCAAAGAATCCAATTTTTGTAATCATCTCTGAAGAGTTCACGCGAGTTATATGCGGTCGTAATATTCAAATATGTAATTTTAGATATGAATTTGAAATTGCGGTTTTTCTTTCGCCCCCCCCCCCCCCCCCCCCCCCCCCCCATATTTTTCAGATCAATCTCATTGTCCAATCTTTCAGATTTCTATCGATAATTTTGAAATTAATGAAAAATCTGGTTTCTTTCATGACCCGTATAGTATACGCATATTCGTGATATAATATACAAACATACGTATACCTACCTTAGGGCGGATCGAAAAAAACAAATTTTCTCGACCACCCTAAAAAATCAGAGATATCGTTGAAATAAAGGTCTCCATGAAAGGATTCGATTTTTTGAATTTTTCAGGGGGCGCGCGGGACGTTCAAAAGTGCCATTTTTAGCGTCAAATTTACGTAATCGCTGATTAACGGACACAGATTCATCCGAAAATTCGGATTTTTTTTATATAAGGTGCCCAGGTATATACTCTTTCAAACCCATATTCACGGACCGCTACCAATTGTTTTATATCTTCGAAAAAAAATTTTGAAAATCAATCTTTTCACTATTTTTCGAGTAATTATTGTTGATTTTTTTATTTTTCTCCTTCTAAAACGTTTTTGTGCTTCATTCATCGTTTTTTTCTTGTGAAACTTTCTATCAGTATCGCTTACGATGCAAAAATTGCTGAAAAATGCTGAAAAATGAAATTTTGACATTTCAGATATATTTCGGAATGAAAATTTATTTTTCAGCAATTTTTGCATTGTAAGCGATACTGATGAACAGTTTGACAACGAAAAAACGATGGAAGAAATTCAAAAACGTTTTTGAACGAGAAGAATCAAAATTCAACGATAACAACTTGAAAAATAGTGAAAATATTAATTTTCAAATTTTTTTTTCGGAGATATGAAACAATTGGTAGTGGTCGGTAAATATGGGTTGGAAAGAGTAGATACCTGGGCACTTTATATAAAAAAATCAGAATTTTCGGATGAATCTATTTCCGTTAATCAGCGATAACGTAAATTGGATGCTTAAAATGGCACTTTTGAACGTCCCACGCGCTCCCTCAAAAAATTCAAAAATTCGAATCCTTTCACGGAGACCTTCATTTCAACGATATCTTTGATTTTTGAGGGTAGCCGAGAAAATGTTTTTTCTCGATCCGCCCTAGTATAACTATACATTTACTGATTTATTTTTATTCGAACGACAAAGATATAACCAGATCCACTTTCTGTATGATTATTTATTTACCATTTATTTATAAAGAGATGTATGAATATCATATTTACACAGGCAAAGCAAAGATATTTTTTTGTATAGTTTTTATCAATTTTAATTATCATCTCTAATAATAATAATAATAATAATAATGATACCGATAATGATAATACCAACAACATTATCGAAGTATATAATCGCGGTAGATAATCAGTTTTAAAATTAATTTCTCTACGTAGGTACTATATAGTGTACGTGAATCGGCGGGGTTATAATTCTGTATAATATGGAAAAAGGATTTTTGATATAAATTAACAGACAGAATATATATATATCCCTCTATCATTTTATTATTGTATAATAATCTATTCAATGATACATATTTACACAAGCAATACATGATATTATTAATAATAATAATAATAATAATAATAATAATAATAATAATAATAATAATAATAATGGCAATTCGTTCAACACAAAATTTTAATAAAAACTTATCGTTATATACTTGGTTTTTGTTCTAATCATCTTTGTTTTTGTTTTTTTCAATTGTATCGTTTTCCAACATTTTTTATCCTTTTCCTTACATATGTTCGTGTAATTATTGATTAATTTATTTGTGATATGATCATAACTAATCAATTAAGATGAATTCATTCATTCGTTTATTTATTTATTTATTTATTCATTTATTCATTTATTTATTTATCGTCTATTATTTGATTTTACAATTTCATTTGATTTTACTTGAAATGTATTTTTTCGTCGTACATAATCTGCGTGTAATAATCATCTGCAAATATACCTATATATACATATACACGTATTAAAAATTAAAATAATAATAGTAATAATAATAATAATATTCCCTATACAAGTTTCACATAACACATTGTGAAGGAGGAAGGGCAGCGATATCGTCAAGTTTCACAAACTCGCAAACATCTTATATGCATGTACCTATATATAATAGTATTGTATTCATACGTAGAATCACCCCTATAAAGTTTGAAAACCAAGGCAAAGGAAACAATAAAAAAGAAACGAAAAAAAATCCATACAAAATAAGAATATATTATACCGTATATTTACAAACGCTATGCAATAATTATTAATTGTCTTTCAGTTATACCAAATCGACAAATATACAAGTGTATAATTAATTATATAATAATACGTGAACAATAATTTCTCCATTAATTTAATGATTTTATCTCATTTTATTTTATTATCATTTTTTTTTTTTTTTTTTTATGAATGAAAAAATAAAAATCTAAACAGAAACGATCAAGGAGAGACAAAAAGGAGAAAAAAAAAAGAACTGAAGATACTAAAATAAATGAAATAATTGCTAGGCAATGATTAATCGGGGATTAATTATCCGTTTTGCGAATAGCCTCCTGCGCTTTGACTCTCAATATCTCGGCACTCTGTCTCCTGACCTCGTCGTCGGATGATGTCGAGTCATCGTCCCTGTCCCTGTCTCTGTCTCTGCAATCCCTGTTGTCGTTTTTGGCGCTTAAATTTTGTGGTAAATTTTGTACGCCTAAGTTAAGAGGTAGGTGATGATGAAGTTGGGCGTTTAAGGAATTTTGCAATGTGTTGTGAGCCGACTGTGAATTTAATTGTGAATTGATCGTAGGGTGATTCATTGAGCCCATCGAACCCCCGCTACCGGGTAACGGAAGTCCGGCGGCACCTGCGGCTAGCGACGCCAAATTCGGTGGCAACGGTAGCCCGATGTACTGGGAAAGTATCGCGTGCAACGGGGGCAACTTCGGGGCACCGGCCGGCCACGGTGGCGGAAATACCGGCGGCATAAACCAGGGGAATCCGCCCGATGACGGCGAACCCGATTCAGCACCGGGTAAACCTGCCGCAGCTGTCTGGAGGAGATGAGCGTGAAGCGAAAGCTCGTTTACACCTGGAAACAATAACGAAAAACACACTATTTTATTAACTTTCAACGTCATTCACATGGGGTTTTTTTGTTTTTTTTTTTATTTTAAGTTTTTTCCCTCGCTTTTCTTCAGCCTGCAGAAATTGACCCGAGGCATGCGACTGCAATCTCGTAGAAAAAAAGTATGTAAGAAACAAAAACAAAAGTCGCCTGGCAAAGACGTCATTGATATTCTATTTTGAATACGCGAAGACGTCTTTAGATTTTTTTAAATAATTTTTCTTCTTTTGGATAATGATTTTCCTCTGGACAACTTTTCACCGACTCGAGGACGTCTTTGGAAACTTTGGGTCGATTTTCCGACGTCTTTTTAGATTCACAGGCGAAATCAAGACGATATTGAAGAATCTTAGACGACTTATTGTTAGCAGAATGTATCAGAAGAAATTTCGAACGATTCTCGAACTTCTATGCAAATGATAATTCAGAATTTTGGCGAAATTCGAATACTTTCAGACGTAGTCAAGGAATCTTATTGTCAGACGACTTCTAGATGTCTGTGAAACAGTTGTAAACGATTTGTGGACGTCAATGAAGAATTTTATAAGAATTTCAGACATCTTGAAAAATTTCAGACGACTTGAAAAGCTTCAAACAAGTTTTGAACATCGTAGGAGATTTTTAGACAACTTCAAACGTCTTTTGACAATTTTCAACTAATACTAGTAGTGTAGGACGCCTTCCGAAATTTTCGGAAGCTTTCTTGAACAAGCTATAGACGTCTGTGGCACATTTCGGACAAATGTCGACATTTTTTGAAGATTTATAGACGACTATTAAACAAGACTACTAGCTTAGATGCGTCTTTATGAGAATTTTTGAGAAAGACTTTGAACACTTTTGGATATAAATTAGACTAATTTTAAACATCTTTTGGAGATTCCTTGGTCTGGTTTTGAATTGGACAACGTCTAGACGTATTTGAAAAATGGTTTAAATCGTTTCAACATTTCTCAACGACTTATGGACGATTTTGAAACGCCTTCCGGACATCTCTTGATGTCTTTAGACTACTTTCAGACTGGCCGACTTATTTACGTATCTTTAGAATTTTTTCCAACTACTTTTCAGGAATTTTCCAAGCCGACTTTTGGACACTTTTAAATATTCCTATATACCACTTTCGAACTGTTCCATGAGACGACTTTTGGACGGGTTTCAGACAATAACATCCGAGCTGGTAAATATCGGCAGAAAAAACGTGATTTGCTTATAATTACTGTAATAACGCGACTGCAAAGAGAAAAAAAAAAAAGAAAAAAAAGGAAAGCAAAGAAAATTGTACGTATTTGAAATAAATAATTTATGTTACAGGCATGGCATAGTCGTCGCGGTTTTTTCGATCATTTCATACGTATAAAATAAACAACCGCGTCACATATACATATATGTAGGTATATAGGTATGTATATAAATGTAGAGATACAGATACAATATAAATACAACTCCCTCCGGCACAGGGTAGGTATATAATCAAACCACGATCTAAATAGCCCATTATCGATCAACTAAATGTACCTTTTACGTCTCTACATGCTAGTCTAATTACAAAGCGATCACCTATCTATCTCCACAGTCACAACTAGTTATCGCTAACTGGCTATACACAGATCTCGCCTAATGAATACTCGCGTTAAATTCCATTCTCTGTTTTGTTCTCAATCATCTACCTATATACAATTATACATACATATACCGTGTATGTATGTAACATCCATAAATTTACCTATGTATCCGTACAGCGTCGACACATGATACACAACCGGTGGTGTCTCGCCATTTCCAAATTTCTATTTAATTTTAGTAGAAAATACCAAAGTGCATATGAAAATAATCATTCATTCGTTTCGAATTTTTTAATTTTTGATTGTATTTGTTGAGGGACATTTGAAATGAAAAAAAAAAAAAAAAACGGTGTAAACAATAAAAATTGACGTGTATGTGGCTTCGTGATGCACTTTTATCGTTGTAAATATGTATTTATAGACAGTGTGTGTGTGTAGAAAATGTATATCTATGATAAATCAGATTCCCACATATATGTATAGTATGTGAGCGGTATAGGAGCGATCGTCATCTACGATAGTAAAATTAACCATAATTGTTTCAGATTCTAATCTACCCTCCGAATGTGTCGCTTAACCCACCCCTAAACCCTATACCGTACAGTTCTACCCTTATTTCTACGTTTTATTATTCTCCTGTACCTAGTATAATATATCGCGTGGAAAATTTACTAGGTATATATTGTATCGATACCTATTTGTAAGCGACTGATGCGAAATATTGCATTAATGATATCGAAAATCACAGGTTGTACCTACATATATACAACGAATCATACATCCATACTTGTATTTACTTATTCAATTCTTTCACTGATTTTTTTGTCATTCTTTCATATTTTTGTTACTTCTTTTGTTTGAGAAATTCTTCTAATTCTCGTTATAGTATTTGAGTTATATAGTAAAAAAAAAAAACTCACCCCCTTGATCGACGTGCATAAAGCTAGTATCTCGTCCCAAGGCTTTTTCCCTTTTCCGCCATTTAGCTCGTCGATTTTGAAACCATACCTGAAACAGAGGAATGCAGAAACCACAAAAAATTATTAGAAAATCGCTAAAATATCGTTAAAGATTCATAAATTCAGTTTTTTAAATTTAATTTCTTTCCTTTCCCCGTTGGAAAATGATTTTTTTCACGTATCTAGGCTACGTGTACCATAGTTCACCAGGGGGGCTGAGAATCACTGCTGCTCGTTCGTATATCTGAGTGAGTGAGCAGCGAACACACAAAAGCCGAGGCTCTCCAGCCTGATTAAGCTAATTGTTAACAATTATCGTGATTTCACGAGTAACGTAGGAGAACCCCACACCCCCAACTCCAACAACCTCCAACCCCCCCAACCCCTTGGCATTCAGCCCCCCGCTTGCCCCGTACAGACGAGTGGATATAACCCAACCGGTCCCCATTCGATTTCCTTTATTCTATAGATATATAGTATATATATATAATATGTATATAATATATACATGCAGAGAAGGAGAGAAAGAGAGGGCGAGAGACTATCCGCATACCTCGTATCACCCCCCTTACTAACACACGGATAAACTCCCAAACAAAAAGTCGAAAAGCCTGGTCGAAAACCCCATCTATGATGTAGAGAATAATGAACGATAGTTATAAAAAGTTAGTTTCAAGGTATTAATGATAATGATAATAATAATCTTTCGAGCGAATTGAGTTCCTCTAATTTTACATCGCGTGAAAATTCCAAGGATGAAGTGTCGCATTAACGGTAAGAATTTCAGACTGAAAAATTTTGAGTAATTAATTGAAAACTGCAATTTTGTGTTGTCGTTATTATTATTATTATTGTTTTTTTTTTTATTTGTCCAGAACGGGAGAGAATAAAAGCTAGAATTCTTATATAATTTTGGAAAATTATTCTATATCCAAAAAACCCATACGAGCTTATACTAAACTACAAAAAATAAATTAACGACGAAAAAAATCGAAAGAAGACAATAAAATCGAACGTGAACAACGACTTTTCGTTTTGGGATAAAATTCCCTATCAAATTCCCCCATAGAATCATAAAAATCCGTCACGGTGCCCGTAATTTTGACTATAGGAATCATAACTCGAGAAAATGTTTGAGAAAAAAAATCGAAAAAAATCAGGACTAATCTTCAGAGGTAGAACTATCATCGAAAAAAATCGCGATGCAAATCGGAGGGGGTAGGCACCCCCTGGAGGGATGAATACCCCATGTATGCAATATCGTATACATTGTAGACCAAGAAAAAAAAAAAACAAAAAAAAAATACGAGACGACATGTAAACGTATATGTATATATCCACATACATGTTCGTACATACATAAATACATACGTGTAACTGACGGGGGTGGTTCTCTAATTACTCGTTCTAACTGCCGCTAATTCTTTAATTGCATCTGGTAACTAACTATACACAATGAAGAATTGCACAGCGGAGGGTGGGTATATGTGCTGTGTACGTACTGTATACGTATTTACGTACATACATACCAACAATAAGTGCTCCGAAGTACACCCGCCCAGCTGTTGGGTACAGGCAGATAGGTAGGTATGTATAAGGTAGATGGGTTGTAAAATGTGTTGTTACTCTTACTACTGCTACTGTTACTGCAGGTATAATTGTGTGCTATACTGCAGGTACGCGAACAACCACCCTAAACTTTAAATCCCGTTAACTCAAGTCCGCGACGACGTCGCGACGTCTCAAGAATACCACCCCATTCCCCATTCCCCACCCCCCTCTCCCTCCATCTTTCTTCTCGAAAGTAATTGCAAGGTAGGTGCTATCCGCAGGTGGATTATTGCACACATACGCATATTACATGTTTGCAAATGAAACGAATAAAATTGAATGAAATTCAATTTTTTTTCTTCGTGAATATTATTTCAATTTTTCAATTATTTTGTCCAATTTCTATACATGATTAATTTACTCACAATATAGTGTACGAGCCATGTGATTATAATACATGCATATGTGCACATCATACCGAAAGCATTACTTGAAACAATTAAGGCGATATTGTGGTACAAAGCCGTTTCGAACCTAACCTATATATAGCTAACATAAGAAATATGTATCTGACTGGATTTATATTCGCTTTTTTCCAACTAGTAAAATACTCAGCCTGCAGCTTCTGCCGTGGCAAAGCATTTATCTCCTAAGTTTCATTCCCCTATAGGTTGTATAGTTTGAAAGAAAATACAAATCGCCTTTTCGAATTGATAACAGTTGGTCATAATGGAATTACGAACATAGTCCCATAGCAGTTTCCGAATTTTTTACATCGAATTAGTTACATGCATACATGGGGACACGTATATGTATATAGTGCGGGTGCATAGTAAAGGCTAGCGAGAGGGTGACGGGCGTCCGCGGCGTGCTGACGGATCATTTAGCGGTTTTGTCGAGCGACAACCAATTGCCGGCATTGTCGCTTCACTGTACCACAATGGGCCAATCGGAATCCCTCTCTCTCTCTCTCTCTCTCTCTCTCTCTCTCTGTCACTCTTTCTGTCTTTTTGTATTTTTCACCCTCCTCTCGGTCTCTCTCTCTCTCTTGCTGTCTATATGTCGAGACATATCTATCCCTATCTCTGTCTCTAGAACTGACGCGATCGTCTATGATGTGTGCACAGTATGTAGTCAGAGGCTAATCGCCGATGATCAAATTGCGTCTCTAGATAAAGAAACCAAAAAAAAAAAAAAGAAAAAAAAAAGATGTCGAAGACTTATATACTGAGCCGTATTCCGTTAATTCTTCAATAAAGGGATTCAATAAGATTATATTCATTGAAAGTATAAAGTTATTGCAGATGAGGTGATACATGGAATTGGGTGTTATAACGATCAACACCGAACGTAGTCACGATCTGAAGATTCAGGGACAAATGTCAATAAACAAGAAAGGTGACGATTGTTGTTAGCTGAGATAAGAGAGTCAGTCTTGATCTGGCCATCGACTTCTTCGGTCGTGATCCCGAAATTGTGAATTCGTTAGCAATTTGATTGTGGAAAAGTGTCCTTAGGATATAGTACTATAATATGCCGGGCGAATCGAGCTCGGCTCCGACGTATAGATAAAACGATAATAGAAAATGGAATGATCAGTTACGAAATTTGAAATATAATCAAGAATTTCAACAACTGTGCAAAATGGCGAAACATCGACTATAATAGCGAACAATTGCTTAATGACAAAGAATTGAATGAGTGCGGGAATTTAAAAAAATTGAAAAATCTTGCAAAATTGTACTATATCGCGGCGAATTGCGAAATGTCAAAAAATCACAAAGAATCAATGACGAAATTGCAAAATATTTCGAAAGAGCAAAAATCGTAAGGTATCGCGAAATTGTAAAATTGAAAAAAAAAACCCTCGAAAATTTGTAATTTGGCAAAAAATGGTGAAATGATAATAAACTTGGGAAAAATAAACTTTAGCAAGATTGCGAGACTGGGGGGGAAAAAATCCAGGCATGTAGAAAAAATACGAAATTCTGGAATGTGAAAAAAATGGCCGTAAAATTGAAAAATTGGTAAAATTTCAAAAATTGCTACCCGTAAAAAAATTGAAAATGGGGGAGCGATTCGTATAGCTGTAAGGGCTTTTTAACGGAGTAAAAGCTCTCGGGCGTATATAGGATCGCAGTATTATAGGATCAAGTGCTTCTGATTCTGATTCTGCTTTTGCTCCAGCTTCTAATGCAGTCGACTCGACTCGACTCAACTCAACTCAACTCGACGCCCGCGCGCCGCGTGGCCAGCTCACTTTAAAACCCAACAATGCTTGTAATTATGGGAGTGCCACTCAAGAACGATTTTACTGGGGAGGAAGAGGCGATGGAGCCCCAGGGCCCTGACTGCTGCTCCTCTGGTGATGCAGCTATATACATACACCGGCTACTGCATCCCTTCAGCTCACGGTATACAGGATAAATCACACACGTAAGTATACCTACATATACGTGTCTATAATAACTAAACTATACGACTTTGATGAGGGATAATAATATCATTGCAAAAACCAATATGCCACTTTTATTTTCTTCGATTTTCGTTTCAATTTTTCTCAGTTCATTAAGGGAAGACCCTATACATATACTGAAACTTTGGATAAAGCAGTTTTTCGTTTTTAAAATGGCCTAAGAACGTCCAATCAAAAAATTGATACTTGGAATTTTATATTATGGTGGGATATGTTTTCAAATGAAAGTTGAAGCGCAAGGAACCTTTCGCAGCCCCGCAAAGGAGAGATTCTGCAAAAGGTTCCTTAATTGCGCTTCAACTTTCATCGCAGAAAATTGAAACTTTTTTTCAAAACATATCCCACCATAATCGGAAATACCAAGGATCCGTTTTTTGATTGGACGTCATTGGGCCATTTAAAAAATGAAAAACTGAATTTTTCAAAGTTTCAGTAGGGTTCTCCCTTGAGGCTCTTCGAAACCAATCGATCAATCATCGACGCCTGATCCATTCGAATAAAAAGGATCTTTTACTTCCTCGAATCCTATTTCTTATCTAATTCTTCTAGAATTAAATATCAAATTCTTCGATTCTCTTCAATTTTTCTCCATTCATTGCGGCTCTTCGAAACCAATCGATCAATCATCGACGCCAGATTCACTCCAAAAAAAAGGATCTTCCAATTCCTCAAATCCTATTTTCTATCTAATTCTTCTAAATTTTAATATCAACTATCGCAATTCGATGTAAAAATTTGTTCTCATGATTTCAATCACCGTAGACCTTAATTGTAGGAAATCGACCCATCTTCATCACCAACGTCATCCCTTATGGTTGTCGATTCCAATTACCCTCCAATAGTTTGTGCGTCCTTTTGTTTGAATCAATCAACCGATCAATTGAATACTTGATGAAATTCTTCTCCTTCCCTATTGTCTTTTTGTTTGTTTTTTTTTTTGGCTTTTTTCTGGTTCTACCAATTTTTCCTATTTCATTGGCTATCAAAATGAATCCATCAATCGCCAATATAGTTCAATCGAGAAAAAAAAAAGACCTTTATTGTAGGATTTTGATTCATTACCATGGAGCTCATTTCTTAGAATTTTTACAAATCCAGTAGGAATAACTTTTTCAGGATCAATAATAATTCTATGAGACAATTTTCCTCTGTTCGATTTCAATTATCGATAACTATACCCAATCGATTCTATTCTCGTTGATTGGTTTCGTTTTCTTGTTCGAATTAAATCGATCGATCGATTCAGATGGAGGAAATTGAAGTTCAAAAGACGGAGAAAAAATAGAAAAACAAATCGAGAAAACTTGTATTATCTTCCATCTTTTGTTTTTTCTTCGTTTTTTTGCCCCTTATTAGTAATTCCGGATTTACGCGCAGATATATTCGTTTTAATTTACCTGCACCCTGGCCTCGGAAAGGTCGAGCCTCATGGCGAGTTCCTCTCTCGTGAAAACATCCGGGTATTGCGTTTTCTCAAAGGCTCTTTCAAGCTGGTGCAGCTGATAGGTGGTAAAGGTCGTCCTGGACCTTCGGACTTTCCTAGGCCTGTCCGTCTCCCCGATGTCCAGAGGATCGTTTAGGTTGTCGTTTATCTGGTGATCGCTGAGGTGGCCAAGCTCAGTCTCGCCATTCTCACCATCGACATCCGATGGCGTCGCGTGATCAACTGAAAAAACAGAAAACAATAAATAAAATTAGGATAAATTTGATTCCAACGCAACAATTTTTGAGGAAAAAAAAATAGTCGTTCAAAATTGAGGATCAAGAATCGTGAATCAATTACTGAAATCATCATGAAACTCCAAATGAAGAATTTTCTCCATCTAGATTCTAGAAAATTAAAGGATTAGAAAATTCGAAAATTGAGAATAACACCGAATTCAATGATCACAGAAAATTGTCTATCAAGAATGATTGAACTTGATTTGAACAAACAATCTTGCAGAATTTCAAATCAAGACTTTTACAATGGGATAAAAACATCATCACATAAAATTCGAAATCGACAATTTTTTAAACGAAGCACGAAATCGGTGTGAGATTCAAAGTCGAGAATTTTTCACAGAAGAAAATTTGAGAACGGGAATTTTCAAATACAAAACTATACGTCCGTGAAGAATTTTTTCTCGAAATAAAAAAATCATAAACCCCGGAATCAATTTTTGTAACATATAACAAAACTGATAACCTGAATGTATACATATATCTATACATTCATATCAAAAAGGACTCTTTATATACATATATATGATTCGGTATCGAATTTTCAATATAATCCGAGCTTTTTATTTGATTTTTGTTTTTTTCATTCGTTTTCAATCGTCTCGGTATACCTATACGCCTATATGCATAGTACTATTGCAGAGGTATATCGATCTACCCGATCGGAGGTTTTAGCGATATGTTTAATCCCTCTGTACACGAATACTATATCTGTGTATTGAGAAAAAACGATAAAGGAAACATAAAATTTGAAAATAAAAATTGATCACGAAAAAAAATGCTGTTTCTATATATACATATACCAGGTAGTAGCTGCAGCTTCGTCGATATATGCGGCTCGCTCGCTCGCTAATACTTTTTGTAGATGTATGTATATAGATAGCTATGTATACATGCATATATAGGTACACATATATTGATAGTTTCGCGAATAGCGATCGTAGCGATTAGCAAACAAACACGACACGAGGAGGACTAGAACCTCTCAAAAGAGCAAAATTGCATTGTCTATATATATTATACAAAGATTCAACCTCGGTGGAAATTTTCAACTCCAGCAAATTTATAAAGAGGTTTTCGAAAATGTTGAACTTTTCTTTCCACAATTTTGCATGGATGAAGAAATAATTTTAATTCTTACTGTGCTTTATCAGAAACCATTTTCAATTTTTCCTCATTTATCGCCTATGCGATATGTGAAAATCAAATTCTTCGATCTTCTTCCGTATTTTCCTAATCCCGAATGCAAATTACACAAAAACAATGAAATACTGACGAGAAGAAAGGGAAATTCTTAAATTTTTACGTATTATAGTTTGTCATAAAATTTTGTACGTAACCATAATTATTTTTGGACAACAAAAAAAGAAGAGGTCAAATAAATTATCGTAATTATTTTTGTGAATAAAGCTATACGAGCATGTAATACCTAAAAATTACAATTGTTTATGTCAAGAAGTACACGAGATTCGAGTTACGAATATGGCGTGAAAAATTCATACAAAACTCTATAGTATATAAAATTATTTCCACCAATATATAGAATACAATACTGCAGTATACCTATAATATACATCTTAATATATTATTATGAATAGACGAAAGAAAAAAAACGGATGGATAGATTAATTTTTTTTCCAAAATGAAGAAAAATAGTCGGGATGAAAGGGATGGAAAAAATGTGTGCATACACATATATATGTATATCGGTATAGTATATAGGGAGACGTATGGGGAAGCTGAAAATCCCTTCCTCCTCTCGAATGAGCTCGGATTACTATTAAATTTAAGTCGGCATAAGGTACTTGAACGAATAAAAGAGCGAGAGGGAGAAATCCTGCACCTATATACCTTATGCCTATCTATCTAGGTATATCTATTCATCTATCTACTTTACGCCGTTGTTTGCCCTCTGCAATGGAAACGAGAGTAGATGAGATGAGATGAGGTGAGATGAGATGAAATGAGATGAGATGAGATGATGCCCTCCTACTGGTTGCCGCAGGGGGTCCCAGACCTCAATATATACCTACTTACTCGCAATAGAGTGAGCCAGTTTTTATTGCTACTCAAATCTGCCAACCAGTTGGCTCGGACTCATTCCTCAAACTCGACTCACAGCTCAGAATCAGATATTAATATACCACGGATTAACTCTTTTTACCTTTTCTTTTTTTCATTTCCTCTTCCTCTTTTTTTTCTGTTTTTTTTCCTGTCTCAAAATTGTTTATTTTGATTTTTGTTAATTATTTATTAATTTAAAAAAAATCTTTCTGCTCCGTGATTTTTGCACTTGTCTAGTATCAAAACTACGTTTTTTCGAATCAATAATCCGTCGTATAATCGATACAAGATTGACGATAATCATATATACGACCAGATTTAGTCGGTTGTAAGAACAATATTTTGTCAACAAAATTAAACACCGTTTTGGACAGATTGAAAAAAAAAAAAAGGAACCAAAATCCGTTCAACATATCAATATACATAATATAGGAATTCCAAATTCACCACTAAAACGACATGATTATAATCTCCACGAAAAAATGGAAGATGAGAAAAGTGACTTTTTTTTTCTTGGTTTGTGCTTCATTTCGTTGGTTCTTGGGTTATTTGCGGTATTTTGTTATCGTATTAGTCCACAAATTTTTGCAAAAAAAAAAAAAAGATCAACTAACGAAGACACGGAAAAATTCACTGTCATTAATTGATTACAGACAATGATTTGAACACACGCGATATAAAGAAATTGATTTCCGAAAAATTTATTTGCATGAGAAAGTGACAACCGTTGAATATTTTGTTCGTTTTTTTTTTTTTTTTTTTCTTATTATCAAATCAACAGATTTGCTTGAAAAGAAAAGAAAGAAAAAAAGGAAGAAAATTCTGTTTCGTCGTACCTAGTAAATTATCCATCAACAATGCAATTAACATGCCTGCAATATAAATTGTCTGTAAAAATGTATATTAAGCAGATGAGTCGATACCGATTTCGATTTTTCTTTTTTTTTTTTCTTTTTGTGTGTGTGAAAAAAAATGAAAATGAATTTAGGTAGATGTTTTCTGCATCATGCCCTGCATGTGAGGGCTGATTGTGAGGCGTAAGCCAGTAGGAGGTATAGGGTAAGTTGGTTTGTTGGTGGGTTAGGTTAGGTTAGGTTAGATTAGGTTAGGTTAGGTTGGGTTAGGTTAGGTTAGGTAGGTAGGTACAAGGTACTCGATATGTCGCATTCATCGCGTATTTTGATGGATATACATCAATACGTTATAGGTATGGACGTGTATCTATGTGCGTGTGAGACAGATCGAGAGAGAGAGAGAGAGAGAGAGAAAGAGAAAGAGAAAGAGAAAGAGAAAAAAAGAGAGGAGTATAGCAGGAGCTAATCCAGGGTGAATAGAGAGATTTTAATGTTTTTATGTCGGCGTACAATGGCGAGTCCACTTGATGCCAACCCTCTCCTGTCTCCTCTCCTGCTCTCTCTCTCTATCCTCAACCCTCGATTACCTTTTATTAAATTTACGAGCACTTCGCTCGATGCCCGAACGAAAGACACGCGAGAATAATACGTAAGGGGTGCAAATTAAAAATTTTCATTCTTTCAAGGTTTCTCTGTTTTATCAATTCTTCGATTTTTTTTTTGTCTTCTCTTCTTTTTTGTTACTTGTTTTCTATAGTCTTTTGATTTTTCGGCTTCTTCTGTAATAATGTCGTCTTTTTTCAATTTTTTTTTTATGAATAACTCAATTCTACAAAAAAAAATCATCAATTTCTCTTTCTCGACACACCATATAATTATAGGTTTAACTATATTTTCGCTTCTCACTAGTTTTTGGATTTTTTTAATTTGTTGTTTTTTTTTACAAACTTTCTATGAAATATGGCGATTTTGTATCTATAAACTAGTGAATTTCTATTTTTTAGACACTAGAAATAAGTTAAATCATAATTGATTTTTTTCTTTTTGGTTTTTCTCTATGCAGAAGATTTCGACAAAATTTGCCAAAAAAATTTCACAACTATTCGGTCCTTTTCCTGATTTACATATTTATAAACTCTTATTAATTTCTGATTCTTTCTGGTTCGGGTTTTCCGGTATTTTTTATTTTTTATTTTTTATTTCCTCTTATGTTTCGGAGGAGGTTTTGCCAAATTTGAGAAAAATATCCTGATTTCATACTAATTATAAAACCGTAAGTATAAATGCTATTTTCTGACGTCGGTATAATAAAGTTCAGTTGTAATGTTTCATCTTCTAGCTGGATTCTGATTTTCTAGTCCGATTTTGTTTCTTTTTGTTTTCTGTATTCTTTCGTGTTTCTGAATCATATTTTACTCATAAATCCGTTTTTGATTCGGTTTGCTTCGATCGTCGAACATTTGATCGAAACATCGTTGAAGGAAATTTTTTTCAACCCTTCGCAGGGGCTGATATACATATAGATTATATAGGCATGTATACAAGCGGTGCAGGGTATCATCGTTGATTCAAAAATTTAAATTTCGAAGCGATAACCTTGCGAATACAATTAGTTATACAACGTTCAGTATCGAGTTTACAATAGTATTCTTGGGCTGATCGTTATGAATGACTAGCAAATACAGTAGGGCGTAGGTAGGTACATGTATCTTAGTAGTAATTTTACGCTTCTGCATGAATGAATTTTCCGGGTATTTCCGGACCCCAAGGTGTATTACCCATAGATACTCACTTACCCCAGACTGTAAATCACGGTTTTTAGATTCAGTGGGTTTCTACTTCTGTTTTTAGGAACGGAGTATAATACCGTATTGGTATATTTTTTCACGCGATGTTCTACAAACATTTGAAAAAAATCGAATCAACCCCTAAAAATCACCCGGCTAATTCATCCGGTTTTTCATATATTCGTTCGCATACGTTTATTTGTTCGTTTATTCATTTACTCATTCGTTCGTTCATTCATTCATTCATTCATTCATTCATCTGCGGTTAATCCGAATTTTTGAAAAATCAGACACGCTGTACCATTAACATTCGATATACTACCATTACCGTTCTAGCACATCGTACAGGTATAAAATTGCAATTCACACATGAAAAACAAAAGAAAATCGTAAAAATAGCAATCATCGACGCGAAATGGGTGATATTGATTTTTTTGCAAATTTCTTAAATTTTCTTATTATTCGTATTCACTCACCCTCTTCTTTTCCGTGACCCAAAATCTGGTCGATGCTGTACACATTTCGTTTCTGATTATATGTCTGCGCCATTATACAGGGATGACACTAATTTTTTTAAATGTTTTTTTGGTTTCTGTTCTTTCTTCTGTTTCTTTTCTGTTCTTTAAGTTTACACAGGTTGGGCACTTTTTGACAACAAATATATAAAACTTTTCTTTTTTCTCTCCTCCTCGACCTTATTGTACATCAGTTTTGGGTTTAATCGTAATATAATTAACAGATTACGAATGAACTGCGGTTGAATATTTTTTGGTTTTTATTAATTATTCATATTTTCATTTTTAATTATTTTCGAGTTTCAGATCTTAACGTATACATAAATGAAAAAAGAACTCAAAACGTGGGTATAAATTGGTTCATTTTCTTTAGTTTTTTTGTTTTTTTCTCGTTTTTTGTTGAAATTTTCAAACTTAGGGTAGTTTGAGTAATATAGCCACCCTGTCCGGGAATACTCTGCGTAGCGGTCGACGTCGCAACGTGAACTAGATGCGAGGCGTTAAATCGCAGCCCCTAATATCGCGGGGTTTGCCCCACCTCGTATACCTCGACGCCGCCATATTACCACCGTAACCAATCCGCAGGGTGAAGGTTTTCACGCAGGTCTACCGTTCGGAATTCACGGGGTTGAATAGACCCTCGGTTAAATATGGGCGGAGTATACATCCCCCGGTGTCTCTCTATAATCGCTTCTAATTTTTACCTCTTATTCTCCTTCTCATCATCCTCGTCGTTTTTTTTTTTCCTTTTTTCTTCTTTTTTTTTTTGCTCTTTAGATTTTTTTTTTTTTCATCAATCTTTTGATATTTTTTTACAACCAACGAATCTGTAAAACAAATTGATCGATTCCCCAAGAATTGCTTGTTGATTTGCTGAGAATTTTGAAAATTTGCAAACAATCCCGTGAAATCAGAAAACATATTGCAAATCTGCAAAAACGTCGGGAAACGTTCGAATCATAATATGAGAAATAAATAGCAAGAGTATGAATTTCTGTATAGAGAATCGTAAAATTACATAAACATTGCTAATTTTTTAGAAGTTTGTAGTTTTGCAAAAACATATTTATGAATTTGCAAGAAATTGTACGTAGGTAGATTTGCAGATTTGCACGATATTTGTAAATTCGAAAAAAAAAACTTTACAAAACACGTAAGTAGTTTTAGAAGTGAATAAAATAAAGTTAAAAATTTCCCTCCGTAATGGTGAATTTGCCAATCAACAATATGATAAATTTACAAGTTTGCAACACAATAGTGAATTTGCAAAAAATCTATTAATTCAAATAAAACTTGTAGACAATTCAGTGGAGTGATTTGTAAATTTTCAAGAACATATAGTAAATTTGAAAATTGGCGACAAAAAAGATAGTAAACCTTCAAATTATCCATGAGATAGTGAACATGCAGGAATTGTAATTTTCTTATAAGAAATCTTGCAAGAGTGCAAACAAAATAATTGTAAATTTGCAGAAAATTAGTAAATTAGCATCTAAAATCTAAAAAAATTTCCAAACAAAAAAAAAACAACAGAACAACGCTCAGACCTTGGAGTTTAGTATGTTTTTCTTTGGTTTTTTTTTTTCTCCTGTTC
The DNA here is from genome assembly GCA_963989295.1 of Ametastegia equiseti. Lineage (NCBI taxonomy): Eukaryota > Metazoa > Arthropoda > Insecta > Hymenoptera > Tenthredinidae > Ametastegia > Ametastegia equiseti. The sequence continues at coordinate 13,433,592 of OZ022395.1, forward strand.
ATCCAATTTTGGGATCGCAAAAATGTCGTTAATTTCTTATGATGATTTTGAAAACGTATACCTGCAAAGAACAGCGGGCCGGGGGGTTTGAGTTCACCGAGTGTATCCCAGGATATATATAGGTGAAGGAAGTAGTAAAGCAAGGTGATGAGAGATTAGGTGGCGGCAAATTCGGAGCTGAGAAATTTGTTAAATCCTAAAAGGAGCAGCAGGTTATACGGTCGACCGATAATATCTCCAAGACTTACTTACTTACTTACTTAGTTACTTACTTGCTTACTTAGTGGAAAGAACTATCGAGAGCTGAAGTGCTCTACCTAATGCCAAATGCGGTACGGCAACAAGGAAAAATCCCACGTTTATGTATAATAGCTAATGGGGAAATCCCTCTTTTTCGCAGGTGGATGTATAATATACTGCATACATAATATCCTGTTGTCGATGGGATAATTGCGAAAAATTAGAGCGTATTACCAACGATATAGATTATCTGTCACACGGTGACGTACTCCAAGGATGATAATAATAATAACAAGAAGAACAACAACAACAACAATAACAATAACAATAATAATGGTAGCTATAGAAAAAAAAGTATATATAGTGAAAGAAGAGGAAAAAGAATCGGGGATAAAATTTTGAAGAAAATCGAAAAACGGCTTGGGCGTATTTCTGTACTGTAGGCAGTAGAAGAGGAATTATCCTAATAGCTGGAGCTTATTCTAAGACAACGCGTCCGGATCCTATAGCTGGACTAATTATTATGCGTGTTACTTGTATTACTTAGTACCTGCTGCAGTTCTCTCTCTATAGTATACGTAAGCGTTAAGACCTATAAAGATATAATACCGTAAATGCGATAAAACTGTTTTTGGAAAAATCCTACAGCCCCATATTATTACTGTTATTATTATTATTATTATTATTATTATTATTATAGGTATAGTTAGGCAAGCATAAATATATAGACGGATTTACAGCTGGGCGAGAACCCGAACGGTTTTAAACTTGTAGGTACTCGTATATTATTTTGTGATTTTTAATCCATGAATCGAGAATTTGATTATGAATTACAATATCGCAAGTTGCTGTAGAAAATTCGTTTGATATCTCGGAGTTGTGCAAAAATTGTTTAAATTATTTTCCCCATTTGATTCTTTATGCACGGTATGCTGCCATACGTTTCTTCGCGGAAATAACCGCGAAAGTAAAAGATTGGATGGAAATTCGCAGGTATGTGCGTTTGTGAAGTCAATTTGCGAATACGTCAATTGATATATATGGTACGTAGACGAATTTCGCCGAATTGACGATATACCGCAGGCATATAAAATTGCAAAAAACATTCTTCATATATAAGGTAGAGTTCGATTGGGCGTGTTTCCGCGCCGATAACAGATCCTTCCACTCTACTGTACTATATATATATATATAGTGAAATAGCAGAATTGCAATAAGCGTTTGTAGTAGAATAAAGATTACGCAAGATTTTCAGCAAAATAGTGAAATTTCAATATTTTTGGCAGAATATCGTCTAATTCCAATATTTTTGCAAAAGAGTAGAATTGGCGTAGAAATTTTCGGCCGAGCAATAGAATCGTAATATTTTCAGCGGAATGTTATAAGATCGCAATTATTGGCAAAATCACGAAATCGCGATGAAATTTTTAGCAAAACGGCTGAATGGCACAAGACTAATGGAAGAGTCATAAAATTGCAATATTACCAAGAAAATAAAAAACTGTATTTCTAAGAGAATAGTCAAATTCTAATATCTTCGGATGGTAGTGAAATTTTAATGAGAATTTTCCATGAAATAATAATATTGCAATAATTTTAGCAAGATGATAAGTTTGTCAAGTTCTCAATAAATTTGCAACGTAATTATGGCGGGGTAGTAATAATGCGATATCATTAAAAAAAATACTGACATATAGAGAGAAAGATATCTACCAGTTTCAATAGACATGATTGGAAAAATAGCAAAATTGCAATATAGGTATAGTTGTAACAGAAAAGTGAACGAAATATCTAAATTGCCTCAGGCATAATTAGGAAAGTCTTGAATTATTCAGGATAGATACAAGTTTCTAGAAAAATAGTTGAATAGCAATAGATATGCTAAGCCAAATAATTACATTCCAATGTATCATTCAATCAAGATAGTAAAATCGTAATCTATAATCGATAGGGTATAATATATCCCCAGCTATTCTCAATCACAACACGAAATCGCGTTCTAATCTATACCTGTACACTGAGAAGAAAAATTTGTTGAATTTACTAAATATTTCCAAATAGGAAAATTAGTTGTAATAATCAGGTATGCATTTCTCCTAAGCGAGAATTAGTTGACGGGAACGTAATTTCTTCGTTTCGAGAAAATATTTGGTTGCCTCAAGCAAATATCTATTTCGCCGCCCGTGACCGCCCATTTTTTTGACTCAAACGATATTCTTTTGATTCAACAAATTCTTTTTCTCTGTGTACACACCTACCTAATTTTCATTGCCAATAAAATGTCTTCCGATTGAAAAATTCGGGCGAAAATAATTCACTACAAAGGAATGAAAAAGAAGACGGGGATGTAATTACAGAAAAATAAAAAAATCGCAAATCGATCATTCGTACGTCATATTATAGGATGTTTTCTTGTTAGATACCTGCTTGAAAAGTGTTATTTTCGAGGTTCGTGTAGCATGCGTAAAGTGCCTTATTTCTGAATAATGAAAAAATACATAATCGGCGCGCGCGCACATTCGATATGGTCTATTTTACGCTCTAGAGCGTAATGAGGCGCATGCGCACTTCGAAATATAGCTCAATTTTACGCACTGACAGTAATGCCATCCGGCGCGGGCGACGTATAACCTCGATAATTATTTCGTGCGTTTGCTTATCTCAAATGAAACTTTCCAAGCAGGAGTTACAAAAAATATCGTGTGTGGCAGTGCGAAAAGGCGATATTTGTCTCGTACAAAATATCAACACTCGCCTTCGACTCGTGCTTCTAACTTCGTACTCGACGGGAATTGCCTACTTTTCGCACTAGCCACACAATATACAATTATGTTATGAAACTGCAGGATTAACTCATTCGCGAAAAAAATCGTATATATATGTACGTAGGTATACATATACCTAATTACGAAAAAAAAAGATCTCGAGAGTGTAAAAAAAATCGCGAAAGAAAAGAAGACGATGAGCTATTTGACGATATATGTATTAGGATATCTCTACATACCTTTGTATGTATGATAATGTGTACCACGTATATTTTATATACATATACATACGTATATCTGGTATAAAAGGAGTGGAATTAGATCGGCAAAAGAGGAGAGAAGAAGAAGAAGAAGAAGAAGAAGAAGAAGAAGAAGGATAAGGAGAAGAAGTAGGAGAATAAGAAGGGAGGACGATTATAATATGCAAAAGCAGAGAGAGGGGGGGGGGGGGGGGGGGAGAATAGCAGCGGCTTGGCATAAGGGTGTGGAGGTGGCGGAAGGTAGGTTTGGGGTGGAATTGAACGGGACAAAGAAGGTGGGTAGATACAGTTCACAATAGATTCAGCGAACCAAATCAAAGATCAAACGTCCCGAAGTGCGCATTCAACGCCCATAATTGACTGCCATGTTGGAATGCCACTTCGCGAACTTTGGAAATATTTCTAAAGCTCCTGCGCGAAACTACACAATATATATACATACATACGTATATTATATACGTTATACATGCATGTACATATCCATCCATGTACAAGCATAATTTAGCGCGATTCGAGGACTTTACCCCGCAGACGTAGCACTCGCGCCCTCGCCAAACTATACGACCCCCCCAGATATGCGATAGACGAGCCAAATATATCTGTGGACAAAATTATATAATTCTATGAAATTCGGTGAAATTACAACTCTATGTTTTGGCTTTGCACAACAGCAACAAATTTTTATAAACTTTGTTTTTTGGTTGTAGTTAGTTTTATCGATGAAAAGATTGACAGTTTTTCCAAAATTAGAAAATTAATTCAATTCCACAGCAAATACAGAATTTACCTCCGATTGAATAACTATAAAATTTGATATAAGAATGATGATAAAAACCACTACAATTTCTTACTCACATTATGGTTTAACTAGAAGGACATACGATTTTTGAGTGAAAAACGACGAAAAACTACAATTATACTACAGGGTGATTATTTTTAATCCCCCCAGGCAAATATCTCGAACACTAGAGGAGATACAAGAAAAAGTTTGATACAAAAGTTGAAGGGTTCCGAGGGGGAAAGATAATGCTGATATGCGTTGATTTGTGGATTGCGCCACTTCTGAGATTTTTCAACTACATCGTGATTTTTGATCTGGAACACGTATTTTTACCATGACTGGCTAATAGCAAGTTTAATGACGAACTCAGAACCGTGAAATGAAAAAATTCCGGAAAATTTTCAAAATTTACAAGATTTTCGGAAATTTGTGTAAGAAATTCAACATGTTCTGTAGAAGGCTCATAAAATTGCTCAAAAATCTTCAAATATGCAATACTGAAGCAGTTTCTTTCGAAATGAAGCATCAATCCCCAAAGTTTGGAGAAACCACGAATTACATTTTCGAGGCGATCAAGCGTCAAACTTCAAATTTCGGGGATTGATGCTTCATCTTGGCAAAAAGTGGTTGAGTATTGGACTTTCTGAACATTTTTGAGATATTTTGAAGGCCTTCCGAAAATGTGGAAGTACTTGGAATGAATTTCAAAATTTTTGAACATTTTAGAAACTTTTTAAGTTAAGTCTTTGAGTTCGTCTTTGAACCTGCTATCAGCCAGTCATGGTGAAAATATGTGTTCCCAATCCAAAATCACGAAGTGGTTGAAACATCTCGGAAGTGGCGCAATCCACCAATCAACGCACATCAGCATTATCTTCCCTCCTCGGAACCCTTGAAGTTTTGTAACAAACTTTTTCTTGTATCTCCTCTAGTTTTCGAGATAATCGCCTGGGGCGATTTAAAAAATTCATCCTGTATAACAAATCGGAACTTCGAAAGACTATATACAAAGTTATTCACTGCAGCTATAAAAATCTGCAATTTTTTTTCTAGAAAAACTACGAATAACTACAATTTTCTAATGACAAACTACGAAAAATTACGATTCCAGGTCGAAAAACTACAATTTTTCCAAATGGAAAACTGTACGCAGATATAGAATTTTTTGGGATAACCTACTAGTTCTTGTGCCAAACTGCAAAAAAACTACCACTTTTAGGTAAAACTACAAAAGACCTCATTTTTGTTCATAAAAAATTCCAGTTCCAATTTCCGCAAAGACTCTTCAATCTCCTAGATTTCATCCATCCACATTTTGGGACGACGAACACATCTCAGCCCCAATGACGTGTCTCGTATTATACATGTCTCCTTCAATACTAAAATACGTTAATTGCGAATACAACTTACCAACCCTCATTCGTTAATTATTGTTGCTATATCGCCTTAATAAAGCTGTAAGGGTCGTAAACGACATCGTGCGATCTTCCGGTCTCATTAAAGTCAAAAGGGAGTTTATTTCTTTCTTTTTTTTTGAGAGAGAGATAGAGAAGGGTACGAATTCATTCAAAAATCCATAAACACACGTAAATCCATTGAATATAAAAACAAGAATCAAAAATCCTTGCGAATATTTAGGACCTATTCTAGGTTCACTTAAAAAAAAAAAAAAAAACTTAGAAGCGATGAGAGAAATTCAAGCTGCAACGAAAATTGTGTCCGCAAAAATGTCTGTTTCTTTGGTTTCTTTCTTTCACTATCAGCGCCGATTGTTGTTCATTTTTCCTTTTGTTTTCTCTTTCACAAAGTAAAATATAATTTTCAATATTTTAGTAATTACGACTATGATTTTTTTTGTAACACCTGCTTGTAGTGTTATTTTCGAGGCTTAAAGTGCCTTATTTCTAGATAGTCAGAAAATACAGAGTCCGCGCATGCGCACTTCGAAATAGGTCAATTTTACTCACTGACGGTAATTCCGTCATAGAATTATTCCGTACGTTTGCTTCTCTCAAATAAAAAATATCGTGTGTGGCAGTGCGTACTTTTCGCACTAGCCACACAATATACTATTTTTTGTCAATTTTCAAACATTGTTCAATTTTCCAGTCTTTTTTTTCAGTTTAAATCGCGATTGATCTACACGTGTACTTCGTGGAACAATTAGGCTGAATACAGAAGGAGAAAAATAGAATGAATCCGAAGGAAAATTATTCAACATTTTGAGAACGAAATCGAATTTTCCGGCAATTGCGACTTTTCGCGATGTACAGGTTTTTTTACTTTTTTTCTTTCTTTCTGCTCATCTTATGCGAATGAGATAATATACTAATGTGGATATTATCCTACCTTCAACTCTTTGCTGTTGTTGATATATTCATGTATACATACAATACGTTTACATCGTTTCTAAATAATATCATTCCATTATCAAAATTACTTTACATAAAAGCGCGAGGGATCCTCGTCATCCTCCCTACTCCGTTTTCTCATCCCCTTGCTTCCACTCGCGAATCTTAATATCTGTTTTATTGTTCGTATTATTATACTATATACTTGTGTATAAACGAAGTAAGCGATCACGGTTTAATTATTATCTTTCCCCTTGCTTTACACACACATACACATACACACACACAAACACACATACCTATATACATATTTACAGATTATAATATACAGCTTGCAGTTAGAATTCGTAACGATCTAAATTATCGTTATTAAATTTATATATTTCAACACAACTTGTCTTTTGTCTCTCAACTTCGGGAGATATTATAATACCCGTATTACATATACGTTTATCGGAAATCGCTTTACAGATTTAACGAAACGCTTGTTACGAAATGAAACTTTCAATTTGGATAAGTCTATTATAGTTATAAGTCAAATACTCTGATCTTATATTTGTTATTAGATATCTGTATTATTTTCATTGTTGATAATGTACCAAAATTGCAATATGCTTTCGAAAGATATACAAAATTGTCCATCATACCATACATATCGATGGACTAGTAATATAGGGGCGTAAGCAGCAAAAAATAAATAAAAATATCGTTTTCAATCAGCGGCAAAATCTCTTTCATGCAAACTTAAACGTTATGGGCATATCCAAAGGGAGAAAAAAAATTTTTTTTGGCGCTTACGCTCGTTTGGTATTAGTCCATCGATATATAATAGTTGAGGAGAAAAAAATAGAAACGTTTATTCAATATTTTATCGTATTTTTCATTTTATTCGTGCAAGGCAAAATTTTCTTGAATTTCATGCTAACTGCTAACTCAAAGATCTTTAGCTAATCTACATACTTATATGTAGTAGAATTAATTCAATCATTTGGGTATTGCTGTTATTATTCGTTTTATCATACTATTCAATATCTATAAATCGTGGTGATTGTTTATGTATACGTACACATATACTTACACATATAACAAGATTGACGATAGGTAGATATGGATGGATGGATGAATAGAGATTGGATAGGAGGGGGGGGAGGAAGGAATATAGAAAGATAGAGAAAGAAAGGAAGAAAGAAAGAAAGAAAGAAAAAAAAGATTGGTAGTATACAGAGGTCCTCGAGGAACAACCGGGTATTAGAATCGCTGTTATTGAGCCTTCGGGCGTCGAGGCTAGCTGTATAAGGGGTACATACATGCTGCATGTACCTACGTACTGTACGTATACTATAGATTGTGCTTTACCACTACGTTTGTACTGCGTACTAAAGTTTAGTATGTGTGAAGGTGAACCGATCACTGCCAAAGAGTGCAGACCGCACACGTATATATGTGAAATTTTCACGTATCTATACATCATATGTGTGTATACGCTTACCTGCATTATCTTATGGACTCCGAGAATTGAATCAATAGAACAAAAAGCAAAACCAATAAATTTTTAAAAAGTTGATGGTGTTTCAAGAAACGTAATTTTTTTGAATTTTTGATAATTTTTTTTTTTTTTCTATTTTCTGTTCAACAAATTATAAGTAGGTAGGTATATAAATATAAATCAGAAAGATATACCTAAGAAATAGATTAGAAAAAAAATGGGCAGTTGGTTTTGTCATGTATTCTCAAACTTGATGGAAATTTTGTATAGTTTTTTTTATTCAACTTAAGTCCGGCGATGTATTATATGTATGTATTTTTATGAATTAGGGAGAGAAAAAGTAAAACTCAGATAACTCGTAAATTTGAAAAACAAATGTACGATTTTTGATAGCGATATTTTCACAAGTAACAGAGATTTACGTAAAGATTATACCTACACATCATGTGATCAACAAACAAGACGAAACTGTAAAGATAAGTACCAAAGATTCAATGAATTGAAAATGGACAGTTTCGAAGATTCTTATTTCCGAAAATACACATTAATCTCGTTCGGTTTTGTATGCAATAAGTTCGTATGTGTATATGACGTCAAAGAAATAGGAAAAATTTCAGAAATTATAAATGAGTTTTTGTTGTTTCTATACCCAATGAACTCGAGTACAGTTACCAAAAACCGCAAAATAGCTCAAGAAGATCTACGAAATTGAAAGACAAAAAGACGAGAAGTTTTTTTGGAAATCGACATGCCTATTTCCGAAAATACCATCAAATTTGTTTCTTCTTTCAATATCGTATGCTATACATCTGCGCTTATTTGGACACGGGATAATGAACGGTCATTAATTTCCCATAACGTATCAATATAAACAAGAGTTATGAATCCAGCTGCCCCGAGGAGCTTTTTCCGAACTTCGTATCTTGCCTTCGCGGTATTCGTAAGTGGTTTGAGGGCGTAAGCTGCGAAAAGCTCAGCGAACGAAAAGAAACGAAAAATCGCTTCGTATATAGTGATGTTGAAGATATTTCCAAAAAGCATCGGATAAACTGAGATAAACGTAACTAGTAGATACGCAGGTACAGATACAGTTTCTTTCAAAAATATCTGGATACATTTAGGGGATGAATTGAGGGGCCGGATTATCGCGGTTTGGAAAATCCAATATCCTCCAAAATCGATTAATCTCTCCACTAAAGTTAATTCTCTTCACGAATTCAGCGACACACCGTAGGACCGATCTGATTTCTTTACAGATGTTCAAATTTATTCGGAATACAATATGTCGTGAATTGAATCGAGGGAAATTGTAAAGTTCCATGTTTGAGCCGATGAATTCGAAAATGAGTGAAAACTAATTGTTCAATTTTTGAAAAACCGACCATATCTTCTATGACATTGTTTTTAAATTTATCTCCCTCGTTATAAGCAATGAATCGCCGTTACCTGTAAGTTCACGTTTCATCGGTAGCTGAAAAATGTCTGCGAAGAAAGTGAAGAAATTTATATAGTACCTCAGAGTGATATAGTAGAGATCACATCCAACCTAACCTAGCTAACCTAAAACCCATGAATTTTACTGAGATTCAATCAGTTTTTTCGACGAAGTGACATACTTAGCCACTTTCTGCCAAAAAACTGAATTCAATCATCGAAGGTTCCTTAGGATCGGTTGGTTAGTCATCGAGAAATTACGATTCGCATTTTCGAGGTAACAGTAATTGGCAGGCAAGGGACCATGTTCGAAATCCTATTATTGGCAATTGCTATCACCTCGAAAACGCGATTCGTAGTTTTCTCCAAACTATGCAACCCACCGGAATGAAACTCAGGAGATTCATGCTTTACTATGGCAGAAATTGCCTAAGTATTCTACGGTTTGGAAAAAACTAACACAATTCCAGTCAGATTCATATTTCTCATATTAGCTAGGTTAGGTTCAAACCGACTTGTACCATATTGCCTCAAGTGTTACAGATACTTTCAAAAAATATCTAATCACAGATGTAGATATCGCTGAAAAAAAAAAAAAAAAATACTCGAAATCCATCTAGACACGTATCCCTGCAGATGATTGTATCTAGATATTTTGCAACAGTCTGTATACCCCATGCGAATCAACCGGCAAAAGCAGAAGCTACAGAAGCAGGAGAATCGGAATCAGTGACAGAATCAGAATCAGAAGCAGAAGCAGAAGCAAAGCGTGGGACAGACGGACAAACGGCCGCGGGCTAAGAGCGACTACGACGACCTGGACCAGGATGAGAAGGAGAAAGAGGAGGATGGCGACGTTCTCTCTATACCACCGCAGCAGATGAGATTTTATTAACTTCTGTAGGACGCGCGAGAGAAACAGCCAGTCCGGAGCAACGCCATGAGTAAAAGAGACGGATTAGCTACGCGAACAAACGGCCAAATAAAGAGCCGGCAATTATTGTGTTTACCCAAGGTTTATTTCTCACGATCTATATACATATATATATATACAATTTATATATATTGTATGTATGTACAGGGTGATTCATAATTCGCGAGGAATCTTTTACCCGCGATTCAAACAAAAGCCTTGTCGAAATTTCGTTCCAAAAAACCCGATCTCCGCGCTTGTTTGGCGAGAGTAAAATGGCCTTCTGTTTCTCTTGGGCTACAAGCGAACCTGCGCATGCGCAAGTCGTGAAGAATTTGTTTTCTTCCCTACAAAAGCGGGAAGAAAAGAGCGTTGTACACCAGACATCACTACGCACTATAATTTGGGAAAACGGCTTGGAAAATCGGTTTCCCTCGGCCTCGCCTCGAGCAGCAAACTTCACACTCGGTATAAGAAAACACCTATCTTCCTCCCTTGATGCACAATATACTATTCTCTCTCTCTCTTTCTAAAACCTGCGATTATTTCTTCTTCCCAAAATATATTTTGACCCTTTTTTTGCTTTTCTCCCTCTAGAAACGATTCTACAATTTTCTTTTTTTTCGTTCAAGTTTCAACATCTTTTTTTTTTTTTCTATTCAATTATCCTAGTAATTGAAATGGAAATTTCCAGGACAATTTGTTCTCTTTGAACTGATTTTGTCTTATTTCAATTAATTTTTTTTTTTTTTTCACAAAGGAAACAGTTTTTCATCGATTTCGTTTTCTTTCCTCATTTGATCATCGTCGAGATTATGGGATATGAATTTTTTCTTGCGATCTAAAGCTATTGTTCTATACATACATACGTATGATGTTTCTTGTATATCGTTAATCGTATTTCATTACATCTATGAAATTTGGTATCAATATTCAAACTCATTACATACATACACACAATAATTACCATACATTAATTATTTATCGTTCATAATTACAAAACAAAGGAGGCTGGATCCAATTCAATTTATCTAGTAGTAAATACGAAGCGAAAGGTCGATTCAGCTAAAACAAATAGAATATTTCATTCTATATGTATATGGCCGATTGCGAGAGACACCCATATTCCAGAATTTCGCTTAACATATAAAAAAGAAGATAAAAAATAATTCGGGCTACTCCGCGTTTGTTTCAATTCTGTTTTTTCTTTTCTAATAGCCTTTTTGAAGTATTTTTTAATTGGCATTTATCCTCAATAATAGTCATGACTATCGGAGGAATTATCAGATGGGGGTGAATTTTTCTATCCAGCCGTTCTACAGATCACCGGGCTTATTTGTTTTCATTGAATTTCGGAGTTGCGCCAAGCCAGTCGGTCAATTTTATTGGAGAATTGCGGTTTTTCATCATGAGAACACGAGCTATATCTCTGCGGAATTTCAAAATTTTCCGTCCGCCTGCAGCTTCCCAGAACATTAATTTCGGCCTGACAGACTGTATGTTCGGATAATAATCGTATGTGCGATGTCGACTCAAGGGTTAATCGAAAGTCGAGAATTTTTCCGACTGGCTCGAGTCGTTTTTGACACGAAACTAATAAGGCATGTAAGTCTACCAATTACTGACACTTTAAGACCCGATTATTCATCCTTATATGATTTTCTAAAATTTCGAATCGATGAGAATAGAATTCCGAATATTTCCGTAACACAAATCAGTTGCCGGAGACTCAGAGAATAGTACGAAATAATTTTTTGGTAATTTGAGAGCACACGGATAAATAATAGGGACACGATCAGTATAATCGGGATACTTATATTTTACTTCGCTATCTCATCCGTTGTGAAAAGTAACAAAACGAAGAAAAATGGATTATAGACTGATCACGTCCATAAACCTATCATACTTAAATGTATAATGCATATTGGGGTGTCTCAGAAAAAAAAAACAATCGGACTTGACAAATTTTTGTTTTTAACCGCTGCAGAATGTGTGGATCTTGATCTCGAAATACACTTTGGAAACAAAATCAATCGGTAGAAAATTTTCACCATGCGCAAATCGATATTTATCGATAAAACTATGACATAATTATCGCTTGAGCGACCAGACCTCTTAGAATGATTATCAGTCTCCTTTTGCCTGGTGCATTGTGAGGGGTAAATCTGAAGTTCGAGCTTTAGGGGAGATACACAACTATGTTGAGAAAAATAAAATTAGAAAAAAGCAAATAAATAATGAAAAAAATTGAAAATATAAAAAAGCCGTGATGTAATAGTATGTTTCCATGTTGTGTCAATTCTTCTCTCCAAGACTTGAACTTTAGCCTTAGAATTTCCCCTCACAATGCACCATATGCAAAAGGAGACCGCAGACAAACCATCCAAAGAGATTTCTCAATCAATGTCTAGTTTTCTCGATAAATATCGATTCTAGTGCATTGTACAAATTTTTCTCGTCACATTCTGTTTGCAAGATGTATTTTGAGATTAACCCTTTCCCTACCATTTTAAAAACGGCACCCCATCCCTACAAACATGGGACTTTCGAGTCCGACGAATTTTTCACCTATTCAAAGTGATTTGGAAAAATCCCCAAACATTTATGAAAATACTTCCAACTTTATAGAAAAAATATGTTTATTTTGTTTTTTGGAAAAGTTCAACGTCTCATGAGATAATGACAGGAGAATCGTGCGTACAATGCGGGGAAATTAGTGATTTGATACAAACCAACCGAACACGAAAGCCCCATGTTTCTAGGGAAAGACTTAAGAACCACAAATTCAATGGTCATAAGCCAAAATTTGTATAATATCCGATTTTTTTTTAGACACCCGAAATTGCATATATCTCTGATTCGCGTACAATATTATTATCTCCATTGATAATAATCGTTGATGAGAAAAGATAAACGAAGCGGAAGAAGACAAGTGAAGAAGAAGAAAAAAAGAGGAACAAGAAGAAGTAGAAGTTGAAGATGAAGAAGTGGAAGAAGAGGATCGGGGTAGGTTATAGTGGTGGCTGGTTTAGTTTCTGCACACGCCGGGGTGCAATGAGATACATAAAAGCATTTCGAAGTCAATTAGACCCGTTGGCTTTGATCCGTAACATGAGGGGTCGGGGGTTGGGGTTGGGGTTGAAAGGGAGGAGGGGCGGGGGGGCACACCGATCGTCGTCGCACACGCACGTGCCCCTCGCCTTGTCCTCCCCCAACCACCCTTCCTTTTGGCGACCTGCACCCCTCTCTCTCTCCCTCTCTCTCTCTCTTTCTGTCTATCTGCGCAGAGCAACGTTTCTATCTCATCCGTCCGTCCGTTCCGTTCGTTCGTCGATCCCCACCAGCCCCGCGCGGGGGCGAACGAGTGACTGACTGACTGGCTGGCTAGCTGGCTGACTGGATGGATGGCTGGCGGGTGCCCCCCAACCGACCCCCAACCCTCGAACGACGAGACCCATTCAATAGGCGCTCCAAATGACGCCGAGATAACCGCTCACTTATATCAATTCACCGGCGCTCTCTCACCCCCGCCCCGTGACTTCCCTTTCCCTTCTTTTCGCTATACCTTCCCTACGCTCTCTTCTCTTCTTCCCCTTTCCGTAAGCTCGCGATCGCAGTTCGGCTCGCCTCTCTCATAGGTATATCGCGCCGCGGCTTCCTCTTCCTTGAAGCGGCTAGCTAACCTACCCCTATTTCTGTCTCTTTTTCTCGCTCGACTCTCTCGATCCATTACGATCTCTATACGTCCCGTCATCGGGCATCCACGCGTTATAGATAAATGGATAGATATAAGCTATATGGGTATAGATATAATATGTATACGTGTATCGTAGATATATGTATATATTTTTTCCTAACTCTAACCTCAAAACTTCGGCGTGATTTTTCGGCTCTCGTGATGAAAAATTATGTCCGTCACTTGTATATAATATACGGAAAGGCTTTTTGTCGAATTTTGTTACAGCACTCGCCTTCGGCTCATGCCGTAAAGCTCTCGTTTAGCCAAAAAAAGTGTATCCGTAATCGTAACGAAATGAACTATCTATGTATACGTAAAGGTATACAAGTACAAGTATTTACGCCTTATTAAACGCGCTTACTGTGCCATACCGTTATACGTACTTACGTCTACACGTATTAGGGTGGTCGTTAAAATAGACTTGGGTGAATCTCGCGACCTGGCGACCCTCAAAATCGGCTACAAATGAGTCAATAAATATTTCTCCCAAAGCGCACGATTTTTCATATCAACTTTTAAGGGAAGACCCTACTGAAATTTCGGTAAAAAGCAGTCTCTCATTTTTACAATGGCCAGAAGAAGGCCAATGAAAAAACTGTCGCATAAAATTTCAGATCATGGTAGGATATGTTTTGAAAAAAAGTTTCAAATTTCTTTGCCGAAAGTTCCTGCACAGAGATTCTTTTGCAGCCCTACGAAGGAGAGATTCTACGAAAGGTTTCCTGCGCAGGAACTTTCATCGCAGACAATTGAAACTTTTTTTCAAAACACATCCCACGATGACCTGAAATTTTATGTGACAGATTTTTGATTAGACTTTTTCTGGCCATTATATAAAATTGAGAAACTGCTTTTTATCGAAATTTCAGTAGGGTCTTTCCTTAAGGCGATATGGTACAAGTCGCTATTTTAACCTAACCTAGCTAATATAAGAAATATGAATCTCACTGGAATTCTATAAGTTTTCTCCAAACAATAAAATACTTAGCCACTTTCTGCCGTACTGAAGCATTCATCTCCTGAGTTTCATTCCCGTAGGTTGCATAGTTTGGAAGAGAATACCAATCGCGTTTTCGAAGTGATAACGATTGCTAAACATTCCCAAACATAGTCCCATAGCACCTTAAGCCCGCCCGCAGGGGGGAAGGGGGTTGTACTTTACCCTTAAATCGACCGTGTGTATTAGTATACAGCTATTTGTCATTTTTTTTGTGGTACACGGCCTAGTGTACTAGACTAGGCATTAATTCATCTGATTATTCATTCATTTATCTATTCATCTATCAATTTTTATTTGTTCGTTTCTTTCGTAAGTTTTCCAATTTTTTTCAGACTGGATATAATCGTGTACTGTATTCGTATGTACGCGTGTAAATACGGCAGGCCTACACGCGTGCGTATATACATGAGGAAATATTTCACGGACAAAGGGGACTCACAATTAGCGCGATATGCATTGTTCGCACGAGATATCGAACATACATACATGCGTTATCCAAATCTCTTTTTTCTATCCTTTTTCGCTTTTCTTCTTCTTTTTTATCCTTTTTTTTTCAATTCAGCTATTCAATTCTTGTTCAATTTTTTCATATAACACACGTGTGTACACATGACAATTAGATCGAGATCGAGAGAAATCGAGAGAATATTCGAGACAGACAAAGGTATTTTACAAATCAAATATACGCAGGTGGGGACTGAGCTTTTAAGACTAGAGAGCTTAATTTCCTTGAATCGTCAATTATGGGGCTCATCTGGTGTTTCTATGTGAGTACCGTCTCCACAAAGTATTTATATATGTAAAACGGTATACATACCTATATACGGAAAAGAAGAATTTTTTGAACCAAAAAAGAATTGTTTGAGTCAGAAAAATGTCCAGATGAGCGAAGTGAGTTTATGCTCGGGGTGAACAAATATTTTTTCCAAACCGAGAAATAACATTTTCATCAACTATAATTCTTGCTTAGTCAGAATGCACAACCGATTGCTACAGTAAATTTTTTATTTTTTTTTTTTTTACATATATTTAGTTAAACGAACGAATTATTTTTCTCATTCTCAGTGTAGTTACGAGGACTCACCCTTCTCGATAAAATTCTGAGGCTTCGTTCCAAACTTTGCCGCAGGCAAAACCACAACTAGGTATAACTCTCCAGCCCTTGTCGACCAAGCGATTTTTTTCTATCAACCTTCATCAATCGTACCTACTTATATACGTTACATACACTTTGGATAACATTCCGGAAGTGCGATATAAGAATTGAGATAGAAACCTGAGATTTTTCGACTTCTATATACACTTTTTCAGAATAATTTCGCGACATTCCAGACCATGAGGGAGCAATAAAATTCAAATTCGACCTCATCAAGGACCATCCTGACAATATACTATGTGTTACATACGTATATAATACACTATTTTCTACAAGAGTCACGATTCAAATACACGGGTATATGTACATATTATATTTATATATATATAATATAGGTGAGAGGGAGGGGAAGGGATAAAAGAAGCCAAGCTCGTTGAAAGCTAGAGAGACGGGGGTGGTAGATGGTTCGGGGGTGTAGCCTGTAGGTAGAGGTGGAGGTGGAGGTTGAGGTTGAGGTAGCTACTGTATAGGTGGACGGGCAATATATAATTGACCGATTTCAGACAGTAGAGAAGAGGCTTTTGTCACAAAATATAATTATTTTCCGATAGAATGAAAATTACCTACCCTACAACCACCCCCCTGCACCACCTCCATCCCCTCCTTCGTCACGTCCTATACCCCGCGAGGCTACAGCTTGAAATTGGTACCTCTATATACATATATACATATGAATACATAGGTATTCATGTATGTATGTATAATATGTATACCTCTACACCTTATACCTTCGCATACTGTTACATGTCTAACAAAATCGGTACACCTACCTAACCTACCTTTCTACATTCTACCTATACTTACCTACCTACCCTCTGCAAAAGAGCCTTGATGTCCCCACCGCGATTTATCGACGATATTAATACTTTTATTAAACTGATCGTTCCCGACGCCCCAACCCCCCTATATCGCCGTCCCTGAGAAGACCGTGTTCCCCAAAACCGATAACAATTATCGACCCGATGAAATTTTATTCGTGTTTTTTTTTTTTTTTTCACTCTTTATCACGTGAGGAATGGAAAGGTGAGAGTAGGTATTGGTTCTATGCCGAAAACGACTTTAGTCGAATCGAAAGATCATCGAATTTTTCACCCTAATACTTCGGTCGATATAGTTATACATGATTCCAAATAAGCCGCGCATGTCTTCCGGAAACGGTCTGGGGGGAAAAATTCGAAAATTTATAGGATTATATAGCCAACGCCATTTTATCACCTACATATAGGCAGACTAAGCAAAGAGAGCCACGAACGAAGAAAAGTTCAGAAATAGTTTCTTGAAATGATGTGTTTTTATTGCATATGTCAGATTGCTCAGGAGTCGTGACGCATATGTTCGTAAAAAAATTGATGCCTCTGAAACGAACGATAGAAAAATAAAAGTTATGGAAATGTGAGAGACGAAGGAATACAACAGAAGTATGCCGTATTGAAAAATTGTGATTGGATATGTTTGAATCATTATCTTAAAAGGATACGATTTTCATTTTATTTATTCGAATTCGAATAAGCGCCGTCAATACTGACCCAGATTTACAGGCAAAGAGTTACATACGATGATGAATTTCTTCTTGACCAAATTTTCGGCTTTCTTCTAATGAAATATTCTGATAAGGGGGCCCCATAAATTGATGTTTTCCTAGGGGCCCTAAATAGACCTGAATCAGCGTTGCAGATTACAACCCGTCTTTTGATTATTAAAAAATTACCATGTCCCGTCAAGGTATAATCACAACGTCGAAATTCATCGGATAGACCAAATAATAAAATTTGACGAAAATTCTAAGGCAATCTAGTGAATCGACTACTTTCCCTTCCTCCGAAAATGACGTAAGTCCGCATGGGAAAGTTGAAACGAACAAGTTTGAAGCGTAAAAACGAAACCATCATAAGTACCTATAAAGGTACTTGTGACCTTTTGGGTTCAGTTGACTAATTACACAATTTCGATCAATTTCTGGACATGGATTTCCGTTTCTTTATTGTGAATTCGAGCTGAAGAAAATTTGTTCCCTCTCTCTCTCTCTCTCTTTCTTTCCTTCTCTCTCTCTATCGGAAGAGAGTTTTGATGTAAAATAGAATTTTAATGGGGGGATATAAAAGTATAGAGAGCTACTGTGCTGCAGAAGTCGATTGCTAGCGGTTAAAACATAAGAAAGTACATACAGATACCTATACTTGTCAATGTAAATGTATTGTAGATATATACATACATATCGTATGTACATACATACATACATACATACATACATAAGTATAACTTTATTCGCGAGGTTTTCGCGCGCGACTTGGCGCGCGGATTCGAGTACCTTTTGTTGCTAAGTAACACTCGTAGAGACCGAACCACCCTTCCTTCCTCCCTGCTACCCCCATACGATCGAGGGAGTATATAGGCTCCATTACACTCAACTTAAAAACTTTTAAGACCTTCTAGCCCCCGGAACCCCCTACTGGCGAGTATAAAGTAAGTCGCGGGGAACGCTATTTACCCTTTTATATTATTCGCAAACCGTTAAAAAATATGTATAATATACCATTATGGGTTGGAATTATCGGTTTGAGGGGAATCTTCACCAAGCCATCACCAATCAGCTCGAAATTCAATTTTCTCTAATCTTTTTCGTATAGCATAAGTTTCCTTCCGCAAAAGGGCCGGGGCGCGAATTCTGCTACCATCATTCAATGTCCATATATACGTTTCGACTTTGATTGCGGTATATATAATGCATTTCATCGGCGGGAATAATCATTCGATAAAAATATCTGCAGCAAACGAGTAAAAATTATACTGAACATTAAGTTCGTATATTGTTCAATAAAAATATTAGACCGTCGTGAAAGGGGCTTCGACTTCAATTGGGTGGTTTTTTTTTTTTTTTTTCGCAATTTGATAGAAAATCGGCCAATTCAACCCAAGCATATTTTGTATCGAATATTGATATTGTGTTTTTTTTTTCTTTCGTATGTCTGTGCAGTTCTGGACAAAATTGAAAATCGTCCAGAAAGCAAGAAAGAAAATTATCGAGCAACCGGGTTACCCTGGCGGACTCTGCATCCCACATTCATTTATCTATTTTGTCATATTTCATTTAATTTGTAATTAGACGTTATACTTTCTACGACCGAACCAATCAGTCGACGGGTGAACCACGAGGCAAGAACTCATACATGATCATATCTCTAATTTTTTAACATCTCCCAGTATCTCCCGTACATTTTTCTAACATTTCTAAATATGGTAAACTCATTTTCAAGATTTTCCAACACTTTTCAACATTCTACAGCACTTATCTACCAATATTTGACAATATTTGCTGAATATATCCTGCAATTTGTACACCATATCTCCTCCGTGATTCACTCCTCGCAATCAGTCAATCCGCATGAAATATGGTAATTTTTTATCGCCAAATGCAGACTGCAGTAAAGTTTCAAATTCTCCCGTCCACCCATTTTTCGGGGCTTTTGATGCATTCACTTCGAACAGACAGACAACAGACGCACCATCGTATGTTCGGAATCGTCAGTAGGGTCAACTAATGGGTGAAAAATTCGATGATTTGGGATCAAGAACAGGGAAATTATGATAATCACCCCGAAAATGAAAAGTAGAGTTTTCACCAGATCTCCAAAGCCCAGAGAATCACCTTCGACCATTTTTGGATGGATCAATTTGATGTCCAACGATATTTTGAGAACAAATCGACGGGTTTCGATGATTTTGATGTTAATCGATGCGGTTTTTCGTAACTCAGATCGAGCTGAATAGATTTTGGATTCAATCGGTCGGCTACTTTTTGAGTAATTGAACGAACAAAATTTGCAGACAAAAAGAATTTCAAATATTTATATCTCAAGAACGGATCAACAGATTTTGATGATTCTGATCTTTTTCCATGGCATTCGCTCCAACTTAGAAATTACTGAATTTTTGAACAGCACGATGCAGGGGTTTCGTATTATTCGAACTTGAAACATCTCCGTGGGAAGTTTCAGAGCTGGCTCGTCGTGGTCAGCCGATTATTTGATGAAGCTGAAGCTAGCAGCCAGAATTAGCAGCCGAACGATTCTTAATTAATGAAAAGAAGGCAGCAAAATTGAAAAAATCGGAGTTTCGCTATGATTTATGAATAACGAATGAATTTCACCTGAACAGTCATAAATCTGTCCTGCATCATACTATTTGGGAGACGATTAGTACGTTTGGCTGCTAACTCTGGCTGCTAGCTTCAGCTTCATATTATTTGACGGGTTCAGTGCCAGGGTAGCCTAACCCACATTGTCGATAAGGCTCATCGTCACTATCATCAGCCATTTAAAATTGGCCATATCGACAATGTGGGTGAGGCCACCCTGGCACTATACCCTTCATTTAGCTGCAGCTTGTTGTAATTGGTGACATTCACGTTTTTGACATTGAATCCAGCCGAGCCATATGCGTTAGCCGAAGGAACAGTGTTCGAAAGAACTCTCTTGCTAGTAGTGTTCTTTTAACAATAAGACGAACACTGTTCCTCCGGCTAACATATGCCATTGGAAAAATTACTGCACACGTTACCCTAAGCCTCTGATAAGGTCAGTATATGACTGCTGAAACGTCAGGCAACGTAAGCATCCATTACTCGGCTGACTTGGTTAAGGCGATATTGTACAAGTCGCTTCGAACCTAACCTAGCCAACACTAGAAATATGAATCAGACTTGGATTCGATTCGTTTTTTCTAGACACTAAAATACTCAGACACTTTCTGCCATAGTAAAACATTAATCTCCAGAGTTTCATTCCAGTAGGTTGTATAGTTTGGATGAAACTACGAATCGCGTTTTCGAGGTGATAACAATTGCCAATAATAGGATTTCAAACATAGTCACGTGGCAACTTATTAAAACTTTCCCTACAATTATAGAATACGTGTTTTTGCAACTGAACACAAAGCTGCAGTACGGTATGTATTATAATATTTTGAAGTTCGTATTGAAATCAGCAGAATCAACACAGTGCAGTGGATATCGCCGACAACGCAACGTTGTCACGAGGTGGTCTTATCTCGCTAGGTAGGTAGGGTGGTAGGTAGATAGTTAGATAGATAGATAGGTCTAGGTAGGAAGGTATGAAGGTATAGGAAGGTTGGTTATAGGTAGGCAGGCGACTGGTATAGCTTTTGCTGCTGATGACACATTGGTAATGATATATCAGGCGCGGATCCTGCTGCTATTCATCGGCGAGTAACATTGTTAACGCGCTAATAAAGGTCTCTCCCGAGAGAGGGAGAACGAGAGAGAGAGAGAGAGAGAGGGAGAGAGAGAGAGAGAATGATGGGTCTTTCTTTCTCTCTCTGCGACAGGAGCGCGACGATTGGGAGGGTTGCAAGGGGTTGGGGTAAAACGACGCGTTGTGAAAGGCGAAGAGGCGGCGGAAGAGAGCGAGACGTAAAATGGAGGACGCGAGGGGTTTCGGGGTTCGGGGGATGATCGAGGGGGGGATCATGGGTTCGAAACGTTTTCAAGCCTCGACCACCACCAACGTGGCGTTCCTCTCCCCCATTCTCTCTCTCTCTCTCTCTGTCTCTCTCTTCCTCTTCCTCTTCTTCTTGTTCTCTCCTCTCCTCTCCTCGGTCGCGGGATGATAATGACTTGACATCTGCACTCAAACCCCTGCCGAGAGGAAACGCAATTAATATTCCTGATTACGTCATTCCATATACTATACACAAGATTTATATCTATACCTATTACCTACATGCAAACAGTACGCAGTATATACCCCTCGTTCTCGATCTTATCGTTAATGAGACTAACCTTGTTTGTACATAAATGTATATTTATATATATATAAATCCTATGATATATTATATTATATATTATATTATATGGTCGTTGTCTCGTGCATCCAGAAAACCGCGCTGTACCTACTATCGCGTAGCCACATAACATACATAAGGACGTAATAGGGGTAAAAATGAACGATTTTGATAGCAAAACAGGGATAATTTTTCATTTCTATTTGCACATTCACTGTGAAAATAAAAACGAAATGAAATTTCAAAAAACGCATACAGATTCAATCGAGATCGAAGAATTTGAAAGGGAGAGGGAAAAGATTTACAGCTTCGGCATTTTGTCTGTTGTTTTTTTCTTTTTTGTTTTGCTCTGTCATTTATTAACGCTGGATATCATGGGTCAATTTTACGCAGGCCTTATTTTTGATAAAAAAAATATTCAACAAATGCATTCGCTACGATTTTTTTAGCGAAAAAGTGAATTTTTTGCACTTATATCTTCCAGACAAATCCGCATTCGTTTCCATACTCCAAAATCGATCCTCTTCACACGTCGAAATAAATACCTGTTTTCGTACGTGCACTATGTCACTATTTTTTTCCCAGAAGTAACATATCCGACAAGTATTGGAATTAAAATTTGACTTGAAAATAACCCAAACTCAAAATGTTATACGTTTTAAAGTGAGATGGTATATTTTTTGGCAAATTTACCTCTTTTCAATTTATTTTTTTTTTTTGTTATTTGAATTTTGCCACAACAACTTTTCGCATATGTTTTAGAACGTTCAAAGTATTTTCAGTCTTTTTTCAATCCCAAACGGACTGATAATTTTCACACAGCAACCATTTGAAACTTGGCTGGGCAAATTTTACCCAGCGTGATATCACTAAGCTATTCTACAGAGATGTAACCTGCAGGAAGGGTATAAAGAGCAAAAACCTACCCACCAATTTTTCCTTCCCTTTGCCGACGAAGTTTTTTACACAACCTTCCCGGTTAAGATTCAAATTCGAGAATTTCTTACGTTAATTTAGCGAAGTATAGGCGAAAAAGAATTTCTGAATTTGAGTCAAAAGGAGACGACGCGCTATTAAAATCGAAACTGTTATCAATTCTCTTTTGGCGTTATGAACTTTTGGAGTTTATTTTTGTTTGGTATTTTTCTATTCTTTATGCCAGTTTCAGTTATTAGAGAAAAAGTCTGCGTTTCGTAGATAACCAAAAGAACAATCGTAAACTGTATCGTGGGGCTGCAGGTTATTTCCAGAAGCAACGATTAACCGGCCTTTCGTTATAATTCCCACATCGTTTCGCGATTTACGTATAACCGTATGAACGTCAATGATCGCCTGATTAACGGAAATCCATGTTTCGCGTGAACGGTCAATTAGTCTAGGAATATAAGTAGCTGTATAAATCCGTTTCACGTAAACGTACGGGGGTAAGTATATAAGTGCATCATCCCCTTCAGAGGGATCATGGGATTACGGATCGCGAATAAGATATTGTACATTGAAAGCGTACAAGTCTATCCTTTCTCGTGTATGTATACCTGTTTATATAATATACAAGTCAAATTTGAATCTCGTTGCTCCGACCGGCTGAAATGTTTCCAAAAAAAATTCGAAAAAATTCAGCCAAACCCCCAAATTTCATCTCAAGTCTCAATATATGTTGCCGTGAAGGGGTAGAATTTTACCATTCGAATAACATGGGATTTTTTGCACTCTAGGGAAAACTCTACTGAAGCTTTGTCAAAAACCATTTTTTTTTGTTTTTTTTTGTTTTTTGTTTTCATTCTTTTCAACTACCTACTCGGAATAGTCCAATGAAAAATCGCTTCCTACAATTTTTAGATATATCAGTAGTGCTTGTAGCTAAGAAAAATATCAACCCATACGATGAAAATGTACGTTTAGAAGGTTAATATTCTTTTTCAATATACATACTGCTGCGATATCCAAAAATTGTAGGAAGTAATTTTCAATTGGACCATTTTTAGTAATTGGAAAATATTGGGGAAATTTTATGACTTGAATTGCAGTAGACTTAGAATTGAAATAGAAACCCGGGTTTTTGTCTATATACATTTTCACTTTTCACCAAATGATCTTAAAAACGGCTTGTGGACACAATCTAAAATTTATGGAGCTATAATGATCGCATGCTAATGATGGGCATGAAGAATTGCCATATGTATATCGTTTGATTTAAAAACTCGCTTCCTGTACACGGAAAAAATTTCAGATTTCAGATTTTGTATGCCGATGAAAAATACGATGAAGAAAAAAAAAATTGTTTTTACACCTCGTTTTGAATTGATCTCAAGAAACTTTCGCCCATAGGTGGAATTAAATCCAAATTTGAATTCATTGAGTACCACCCTAAATTATCTACATCCACATAATATTCAATGAAATGTATGAAAAATCTATATTATATATCAATCGAATAAGAAAAAGAAAAGGAAAAAGAAAAAGAAAAAAAAAGAACAGACGAAGAAGATGAAAATGAAGATGAATAAGATGAAGATAAGGAGAAGAAGCGGTCCTGGTAAGTGAGTGAATGAGTGAGTGATATTATCGGTAAATGGTGCGGCAATTATGATAATGGTGGGTAATTCACCCAAGAGCAAAATTCGTCCCTGCAGCTATACATATACCTGTGTATATATATGATATACATCTATATACATACATATAATACATAATATAGATGTACATACGTATTTGGATATGTATATACCAGAAAGTTGAGTCGAATCGAGTCAAGTTGAACTGGCGGATACGGAATATCTGTGCAGATGCTATACAATACACATTACGTATATATATATATATATACGTATAGGTATACGTATATGCGTACAGCAAAGAGATATACACATAGGTAGATGAATACGCGCGAGACTCCTAATAAAGGAAACAGTTAGATTCAAACGACCTCCGATAATTATCTTCGTGCCCCCTACCCCGATGTGGGTATATAAGTATATGTATATACTGTATCTATAGATATATGTATGTATGTATGTATTTATCTATGTATGTATGTATGTACAAATGAACGTCTATCCTCTCTCACCCTCTTTCGCCATAGACCCAGAGTCATCGGATGCACGGATCTCCGCAGACAATGTGCCAAATTGTTCACACTTCCATCCCCATCCCCATCCTCATCCCCATTTATCATCCCCGTCCTCTTTCCCGCAATTCGCCCACCCACACTATACTCTGCTCTAATCTCTGGGTCTCTTTACCCTCTCGAGTTCCGATTAGCCCTCGTCAATTCTCTATTAAACTTCTTCTCGTGTATCAGCATATATACCATGGCTTGTTTGATATACTTTTTATATACATTTCATTTACGTACATGGGCACATTTCATACATGATATATGATAATCGATACCTAATTGAGGAGGTGACATGCAAAAAGATATACGTCATGTCAACAAAAATCAAAAAGCGAAATTTCAGTTGGATATCGTTTTTCGTTTCCATGTATGTACATCGGTTTTTTTGCATATTGCCAAAATTCGTTTAGGTATGACATTAATTGTATCCTTTTGCATTGCACCTCCTCAATTATGTATAAAAACAAAACAAAACAAAAAAACAAAACAAAGGGAAACAAGAAACCGAAATCAGAATCGTAGATAGACGAAATGGAATTTCGAGGTGTCCCGTTCGAAAGAAAGTATCTCAGAGATGCAGTTTGAAAGGAGCAAGTATCTACGAAAAGCGCTCCGAAAGGCGAATTATCATCTCGCGGTAGTGGTTTTTGTTTCTCAAAGATACTTAATATCTACATAAGTATAAGTAAGTAGGTACTTTGATAGAATGACTACTAAAAGAAATAGGAATTAATTACGGATTCTATTCGCGATCGAGGTTTCAAGTATGTAATAATATAATTTTCACGAAGAAATGTAACATATTTTATTCATTTTCTCCGTATACATATACCCGTTTTGAACGAACAAAGATATATTGGGAACATAAACGTATAATATGAATTATGAATAAACTAGGATTATGATCAATGATTTTGTAGTACCTCGTAATTTATCTTAAGCAAAAAAATACAATATCGATTTGAACTGTTCTCTTTTCTTCCCTTGAAAATGCCTTTCTGCAAAGATACTACCTATAGCTTTAGAAGCGCTTTCTCGAGATAGTTCTTTTTCAAGCGTTTCTCTGATAAGATACTTCCTAATGAAACCGCCCTTTTGACATACTACATTTTGGAGTACTTTCCTGAGATATTTCTTTCCAAAGCGCTTTCCTAAGATACTTTCTTGCAAACGCTTTCCTCCCGCATTCACTTTTGAAGTACTCTTCTCAGATACACTTTCTTTCAAAACGCCTTTCTGCGATACTTCTATTTGAGACTTTTTTCTGAAATACAATCTTTCGAATGGGTCATGTCGCTGTATTGTATCAGTATCTTATACTTATAATTTGCTCATTCATTTATTCATCCAATTTATTTATATTCTCTTCGTAAATCGATATATATCGAAAATTTCCATCCATACCTATATAAATGCGTATACATATGTATTATTAAATAAGGGTGGAAATATTAACCCCGCGCGATCGGTTTTCGGCCTATATGTGTATATATACATTATACATACATATATTCACACACAACACGCATATATAGGTATGTATAGATATATAGTTTCGAGCATATTAGTTCAACTAATTTGATGGTTTAATCAATTTCCGTTCTCGATGAGGTGCGGAGAGGGGGGGGAGGGGAGGGGGAGGAGGCAGAAAGAGAGAGGGAGAAGGGGGGGGGAGGGAGGGATACGGACGTCGAGAGTTTAATAGTGACGTCATCATTTTCAACGGGTACAATAGGGTTAATCTCGCTAGGACGGGTTAATATTCGGAGAGTTAACAGAGTTTCAAATCCAGACAGGGCCGCCGCGCGTCCTCGCCCTCGTCCTCGATCTCGTCGTCGTCGTCGTCGTTGCGCGTCACTATACGTATGTATAGATGTTGCATATCCTCTCGTAACATTTATGTAAATATACATATGTACATATCTATATACATATGTATGTGTGTAGGGGACGGAGGGGAGGCAGTTGAAAAAAAAAGAAATTAGAGAAATATTAAACACCGTAGAAAAGACGCGGTATAGAAAATCCGCCTGCCCGGAACAAGAGCGTTGTTTTAATTGACTCTGGAATTCGGTATAGCAATTAAGTCGTGTAAACAAGATGTAGGTATCAATTATATTCGAAATAATATAGATGTATAGGTTATATGTATTGTTAAATTCACAAATTGAATATTTAATCTCAAAAATAGTTTCAGAGTGACAAATTGACAAACTTATAGCCTCTAGAAAAGTTGATAATTTACCATTTGACAAATTAACCACCTCAAATAGTGTCAGAGTGACCAGATGTCCGTTTAACCTCAAATATATAGTTTCAGATTGAAAAATTGACAAATAAACCTCGAATATATAATGTCAGATCGACAATCTGATGAACTGATTTTGAATAGCGTCAGATTTAACAAGTAGGAAAAATTATCTGGCATATACTGTGAGATTGACGATTGACGAGATATGGAAATAACTGACCTCAAATAGTTTCAGACTGACAGAGAGTAACGTGCATGCAGTATGATCCGTGCCAAAAATAACTTGAAAAAAAAAAAAAAAAACATTCAAGAAAATAAGGAAGAAATTGAAAAATTAATGATAAATTGATGAAATTATTATAGAAGCTGAAATTAACTAGATTCGTAGAAAATCTAATAGAGATAGAAAATTTCGGTGTATCGCGATATGTCGGCAGCTGGTCCGTCCGTCCCTGGATGCAGAATTCGGAGCCTCGCGCATATTAGGTAGCGGTACGCAGTTAGGCAATAACCGCTGTCAATAGCGAGGAACGTACGTACGTACGTAGGTAGGTAGGCGGGTAGCTATACGTATACATATACACCGTTGAGAGAGCTAGTGGAAGCAAGAGAGAGAGAGAGAGAGAGAGAGAAAGAGAGAGAAGAGCGCGGAACGGTAAAGCAATGGTGCGGTGCGGCTCTGTAGCAGAACCGCGCCGCGCGAGGATGAGAAATAGGAGTAGGAGGCGAAGCAGGAGAAGGATGAGGACCAACGGTGAAAGAGGGTATGAGGTAAAGAGGGCCGCGATGAGAGAGAGAAGAGTATTATATGTATAGAAGCGCCATGGCGCGAGGGCGAGAGGCAGAAAGAGAGAGAGAGAGAGAGAGAGAGAGAGAGAGAGAGAGAGAGAGAGAGAGAGAGGGCCGCTGCCGCTTGGAGTGGTCCGCGCGCCGCGCACTCGAAAATGCTACTCGCTAAATTAGGTGGGTTATATGGGTTTCGTTTCATTTGCGAGCAAACTTTAATAAACGCTGAAAATTGCGTAAAAGAGCAAGGTTTTCAAACGGCGAATTGAGGGCGCTGATTTCACTGATCCTCCTCTCTCTCTCTCTCTCTCCCTGTTGCTCTCTTTCTTTCTATCTCTTTCATCCACACGTACGCACGTCCTAGTCTCGGACCATATTGAATATCTGCAACGAATATATCATATACGTATATATGATACATACATATGTAGAAATATTTATTGCCTATATGTATACGAATGTTCTAAATGTAATAATATTATAATATAATATGTATTATGATTTTAATTCCTCGCCTGCTTCATATCTTAATCTCTGCTTCTTCTGCGGGATAATAATTTGCGAAACTATGTAATTCCCCGCTGACCGCAATGCTATATATATATATATATATATGAATATAGCATAGTATATGTATAGAACGGATGTTGCATACGGACGGACGGATATAGACTGGGTATATATACGCTAATCGCTCGCTAATCACCGAGAGCTTGTGTATAATCTGACGGGGAAATTTCAGTAGCTGCAGCACAAGCCAGCAAGTTATTAGCCACCGTTATTTCTCTTTTTCTCTTTTTCTTTTCTCTCTCTCTCACTCTCTCTCTTTCTTTCTCTTTCTTTCTCTATATAATCGTAAGCCTGCTGCAGCAGAATGATTGATTATTATTTACTAGAAACGCGTTTAAGCTTTAGATCAGGATACAAACGAAATCCATTTGGAATTATGGCTTCGCTATGTATATTCTGTGTTTGTTCTAATATACATGTAGGTGCGTGGGTACGATTTACGGGGATTCATACCTATATGTATATACTACATACCTGTATATCGCATGTCTACTGGCGTATGATTTTATTTTATTCTTCATATTTCCACCAATAAAGAGAAAAACTATAATGTTCAGAAACATTGAAATCAAATTATTGCGGTGCAGAGCTAAAATCAGAAATTCATATATGTAGCGGTGTGGATACTTGCACTTCTGGATCAAATGACACAAACTCGCTTTTCGAATTCAACTGTTCCTTACGTAAATCTTCGGAAATAAGCTGAAGGAGTGTAAAAAATAAAGACCACGGATAAGATCACACGTAATAAAAATAAAAAGACGTAAAAATGTTGTTTTTTCCGGATTCCGGTTTGAAAATGACGAGAATGCATACAGTATAAGTGAACGAAATGAACGAATGTGGATTGTAGAATGAAAGAG
Organism: Ametastegia equiseti; assembly: GCA_963989295.1. Taxonomy (NCBI): domain Eukaryota; kingdom Metazoa; phylum Arthropoda; class Insecta; order Hymenoptera; family Tenthredinidae; genus Ametastegia; species Ametastegia equiseti. The sequence goes on from OZ022395.1 coordinate 13,463,104, forward strand.
TTACATTCAAGAAAACAAGTTTGGCAAATCTAACGGAAATAATTTTGTTGAAATTTTTGTCGATTCACCAGAATGCTGTTCAACAATCGACAAAGTGTTTTGCTATGTTAATTCAACTAAAATTGGCAGACAGAAATAACAGCTCCACATTTTTTTGGCTTTAGGGTAAGTGTACCTGTAGTTACTGGGTGTGTCCCAATTATTGACGTTTTTCAATTATTTCTTTTCATCCGTGAGCTCTCAAATTATCAAAAAAAAATCAATTCGTATTCTCCGAGTCTGTAGCAACTGATTTGTACTGTAACGAAAACATTTAGGATTCTAATCATAGATTCAATATTGAAGAAAATATAAGGGTCAATAATTGGGTCCCAAAGGGTCAGAAATTGGTACACTTAACTTATACCTACAAAATTTTTTTATCAATTCAGAAAAATTTTGGTCGATCCAACCATACTTTTTTCTGAGTGTCTACCTAGTTACATGAACAATTCCGTTGAAAGCGAAATCAGTATAAATCCTTAGGTAGGGTTTTTTCCGTGAATATAAGCCAAAGAACAAGACAAAATGAAAAATGCATTATTCGCCCAACGTGGCGGGACAGTCCGTTTTTCCTTTTCGAAACTATCTATTTTGATTAATCTATGCGTTTCTTCTAATTTCGATAACGAATGCAAATGAGAAGAAAAAATTTACATCCTTTCGCCATTAAGTGTGATTTTTCGACGCTCACGTCTTATATATATATATATAATATACACAATATACAATAGAATTTATACATAATACGCTTTGGCACACGGATACATGTACATCTGAATCGTTGTTAATTATTACGGAAATTCGTTCGATGGTATCAGGAGGATCAGAAAGTTCAGTTTTCATATCGAAAAGGAAATTATGAAATTCGCTGAATTAAATCAGAGCTGAATAAGTGTGCTAAATTATTGTCACTCTACTATTGGAAACGTGCGGGACAAAGGAATACCCCGGTGGCATAAAGCTCCGACTTTCATCTCGCAAGATCTTTTCACCCTTCTCTCTCCGTCTCTTTTTTTCCTCTTAATCAAACAAGAACTCTCTTCGTATATCGATCTAATAGACGAGTTTACGAACCTTATGCGTTTTTGTCTTATTGTTAGATCTTTTATTTTTATTGGCCACTATTTTTTGTACCTACGAATTTGAAACCTAGGGTAAGTGTAGCAGCTACTGACCGTGTCCCAATTATTGACCTTTTTCAATGATTCCTTTTAATCCGTGAGCTCTCAAATTATCAAACAAATCAATTCTTATTCTCCGAGTCTGTATCAACTGATTTGTATAACGGAAACATTCGGAATTCTTATCATAGATTCAATATCGAAGAAAATATAATTATATAAGGGTCAATAATTGGGTCTTAAAGGGTCAGTAATTGGTACACTTACCTTATACGAGCTCCAAACTTTGGGAGGAAATAAGTCGTGCGATCGAATGATTTTCGGTAATGATCACACCGTATAAATTACTTATCGGGTGGATTTCGCTAGAGCATTTCATTCTCACGAAATTGGTTATATTTATCACGCAGAAATGACTTAAGAATTTATGAAAAACCGTAGAGTATTCGACCCAACTTCAGTCTTGGTTTCAAGGCTTTACAATCCTGCGCAAGCAACGTGAAATAAATTGTCGCAATTCGAAAATTCGTAACTACTAAAATATTATGTGGATTAAAAAACTGAGGGAAAAAAATACTAAGCATTCCGTGAATCCCATAAAAAGAAGAAATGTTTTGATAAATCATTGAAGGAATCGAAAGGAGTGACATCTAAAGTTGATTAAATTGACGCAGACTGCCCCACATATATACGTATACGTGTGTAATTTAACGTATGAAATAATCAAAGAAAAAAAATTCGGAATTTTTCAGCAGATCATGACAGACATCTCAGCATCGAGTAAGTAGAAAATCACGTGTTGGGCAGCCGCGAGCTCTCTCGCTTTCGTATATTTCAAGTAGAAACTGTAAGACGAAGTCAGACGCTGTAGCCAAACAGCTACAGCATGACCGATCAAGTAGAAAATGACGTCTCGGTCAGACGGGTGGATTGCATCGACCAAGTCTCACCAGTCCCGAGTCCGACTCGTTACGGCTCTGACTACTGATCTTAGAACTTTTCTTGATAGTGTCAAGCTCGCAACCCTCGACCAGGACTTTTGCGACTAGCGATTTAAAGTTATTTCGAATTTTTTTTTTCTCAATGGATCTGAATTTTTGTATCTACAAAATTGTTCATTCTTTGCTAAAAAAAATTATAACTGTGCTTGAAGGTTTTGTCTTTGAAGTTATTTATATACCTTCGAATTACACGCGGGATAATCGCCGATCCTCTATCAAAATCCAAGTAATTCCTCCGCCGAAAATGTATTTTAAATATAACGAATAAGTTACCAGCCATACAAGATAAAGGAAGAAAACTTTACTGTATGGGATAACTTTCGATCTTAAATAAAAAAATATTTTCATTTGTATTCAAAGTGTGACTCTATGGTAATAAGGAGTATATCGCAGACTTGATATCTTTCGTGAAAAAACAAAAGGAAGAGAAAAAAAATGCCTCTCTAATCAAATAGGTCTTTGAATCGTCGGTATACGCTCTGGCGAATCTGCATTAGAAGAAATTTTTTGATAACTCATGAAGATGTCATTCTTCAAAAAAGTTATAATGTATTACACACATTATTAGCTAATATATCCGCCACGATTTGATTTCTCTGAATTTGCCCTGCGCACAAATTTGAGTTTCATTATACAAATAGCTATACCTCAACAAATTCGATTACTAATTGTTATTATTAATCACCTTCATCCTCATTGTTATTTTCAATTATTCATTTTTATCAGATCGTGAAAATTTCAGATAAAACAAGTTGCTATTCAAATAATAGAACGTTCGGTCAAAATCAGTGGCAGTTCGAATGATTCAGGGCTCGAATAACAGAGGTTCGGGTAATCCAAGTTCTGCTGTATTATATCGTCTTTGAAAATGAGATAAACGTGCGGCGACAGCTCGCGGCAGTTTCTAGAAGTTTGTGAACCGCTACCAGAGATTGGAAGTCCCAGTTGCAAGTGGAAACTCTACTTTCTCGGTTATAAAGGAGCTGAACCAACCAACCTAATTATCAGTTGTCGATAGCCGCCCGCCGTTACATACATACATCCAAATTTTACAACTTGTCTATTATCGGTTTAGCCGATCGCGGATCGCATCGCAAATAACAAATTATATTACGTAGTGCGATAAAATTTCAAGAGAAAATATAAGAAGCGCGAGGCAAAGGAATAAAAAACGGGGAAAGAAAAAGATATAGCGATCATCGAATACAGACTAGATAAGAGAGTATTGTACATAGTGTAGTGCAGTAAGTGTATAAATCAGTCAAATGTGAGACACATACGAGAGACTAAAAATAGTCTCTGATTTGAGCAATTTTCAATATACGTAAAGAAAAAATAAATAAATAAATAGAAATAGAAATATTGCGTGTAAAGCATTATTGTTGTTTTGTGGTTTTTTTTTTCAATCTTACTTTGCTCAACGTTGTACATAAATACCATCTATTCATCTATCGATTCTCATTACTCGGAATTCAAAAGATCGTAATAATGAAATAACAACAAGTGTTAGAAACAGAGGGAAAAATTAACTAGGAAACAGAGAACAAAATACAAATTTCTAGTATAGACAAAGCTATATTTAAGAGTCCGTGTTGATGCATCATAAAAAGTTTTTTTTTTTTTTCGTATAATTGCATAGATCAGCATCATGGCGGGCAGAAAAAAACCGACTTTTTAGACTACTTGTGTATTTTTTGTTTTGTTGAAGAGATAGAGGTAAAAATCATGTCGGCCGTTCCGGATAATCGAAGAAAGGAGAATCCTGTAATTCTGGTAACTGGATTTGGGCCCTTTCAAGGACATCCGACAAACGCCAGCTGGGAAGCGGTTAAAGAATTACGAAACCTTAACGTCGAGAAGGACTTCAACGTCACTCTTGTCACCGAGGAAATTCCGGTCGTTTATCAAACCGTTTCTACTGTTATACCCAAATTGTGGTCGCAGTACGATCCCATGGTAACGAGATAAAAATAAATAAACAAAAATGAAGAAAGAAGAAACCGATAGAATAAAATTCAAAAAAAAGAAGATCATCGTCAATGATTGGATATTTTTGAATTCAACGAATTTATTTATTCATTTTCAGCTGGTTGTACACGTCGGCGTTTCCGCGATGGCCAAATGTCTGACGATAGAGTCGCGAGCGCATGGAAATGGCTACGTGAGATTGGACGTAGAGAAGAAAAAATGCCCAATGAAAATCGACGATTCGTTAGATTCAAACTGCGAGTCGAATCTCGCGATCGAGACCGGAATCGACGTAATAAAAATCTGCGACAGTATAAATTCCTGTGAATCCCCGTGCGAGGCGATTGTTTCAAAAAACGCTGGACGATATCTGTGCGAATATATTTATCACGAATCTCTCGCGATACATCCAAAAAAAACAATATTCGTCCACGTACCAGATCTGCCAATTTATTCCGCCGCTAAAACCGCCGAAGGCCTTTACCTCGCCATCAAATTCGCCTTGGAATTTATCCAGAGATCTTGTTAATTGATCAAAAAATTACTACAATCATTATTCGAACTTGAACCTGATCAGAATAATGAAACATGCGACGATCATCTACATTCTACCGATTCCGAGAAAATCGAAATAAATTCTCAAAATATGAAAAAGTAACAGAAGGATTTTAAAAAACTCAGGATTACTTCTTCCCTTTTCTATATCTTTATTATTATTATTATTATTATTATCATTATCATTATTTGTACGTGTATTATGTTGTAAATGGGAATTGAAAATCGAAGATGTAGTGATAATTATTGAAATAAATGATAAGTAAGAGAATACCAAATGATATTATGATAATATGACGATTATGGCCTAATCGTTGTGGTGGAATTTCGTGCGTACGGGAATGATGTTGTTTTTGAGTTCTCTAGAGTAGGGTTTTTTTAACATTTCGGCAACATGTCCCATTTGTATTGTGCAATCGGGATTTAAATTAGGTGGTAAAAGAGCGCATTCTCTTTCAAATATTGAGGCCAATCCGTCCAAGAGCTCGACGAATCCCATAGACAATGCGGCTCTTCTAAGTCTGTTCAATTCCTGGTGGAGATAAAAGAATGATGAATAAATCAATTTTAGATGAAAAATTCATTGAAATTGTATTCGAAAATATATTCAAATCTTGTATTTTTCTTTTATTATTATTATTATTTGAATCGATTACGAAAGTCATCAGAAACAATGACATGACTTTACGATAAATGTGAAGAATTTTCAGGAAAATTTGGAATTCAAATCGATTGTAATGTTTTTAAAAAACGAAGCTTTTTCGGTTTCCTTTGTTTTTTTTTTCTCGGAAAAGTCAATAATCGTTTGTTGCAATTACCTTGTAAAAGTTTGTCGTTTTTTCAGGCAACTTTCTTCCGTGTCTGAGAATCTTTTGAATATCTGACTGCAGTCCGACCTGCCTTATCCACGAAGGAGCGTTTTGAGAATAGCTCCTTTTCTCAGATGGTTTTACAGGGAATCCGCTTTCTCCGTCTTTGAATGCGCTCGAGTCTATCGGCCCAAGATTATTCAAATTTCCTAGCCACGGTATGACATCTGCACCTGGTTCCAACACCGTCAACATCAGATTAGATTTCTTCTTTGTATCTGCCCAGGAGTAGATGAATCCGTACCAATCTGTGCTCAGCGAACATAACGCGGCCATATTCTCTACCTTGAGGGTTCAAAGGGATAAATATTAGTCTGAAAACATTGGATGAGATCCCTTTTTATCTTACCTTCAATGCCCCGTGGAGTAGGACGCAAAAAGATGGCATTTTTCCCTCATCTCCATTGTCTTCTCCGTCAGATTCATCCTCTAGACTTATCCCCTGCATGCTAGCAGTCTTTTCGGTCGACAAAGGAAGCACCAAATGTCTGGATATCGCGTTAGGACTTCCCACGTCTGCCACGGATATAAATCCACAGATTTCTAACGTTTTTGATATGGTTTGACCCGTGAGGATTTCAAAGTCTGATTTTTTCGTGTACGGCTGAAAGAGAATGAAACTTTGATTTATTTTCTACATGTTAAGCGAGAGATTGTCGTTCTTTACCAGAGGAGGGGGTGATAGCAGAATCCGAGAACCCAGGTTGCCGCATTTCAAGTAACCCTGGAAAGACACGTAATTCACTTCGGCTAGTTTTTGGAAACAATTTGTGACCGAGTTTTTTGTCAATGGGCCCTCGGGCACTAGAACTACGCTGTCTCCTCCGGCCAACTCCACGAGACGCTGATACAACGGCAGGCCAATAGCGAGGCCGGGATCTAGACAATGGTGTAAAAAATTATGAGTTCGCCAGTCTCTTGTTGTATCAGACTTTGATAAGAAAAGTTTTTCATACCTTGCTGCGAAGATATGCATAGAACAGTGAGTTTTCCGGGATAAGGAAAAGGCAAAGGGAATAGATTCGAGTCTCGTTTCAAGTTCAGAGAGTTCAGAGAATCTCCTAGAGACATCGGACCGACACCAGGGTTACCGTCTGTGACTAAAACCACTTGGCAAGCAGTGGTGTTACCCCATTCGGCCATTACTACGTTGTTTACACCATGGAGAGCCGTTTCTATACAGGTTTTGTCGCACTCCTCGATGTTCTGTAGTTTCGATCGTATGCTGTCGTAGTCTCTTGTAAACGGACATACGACTTCGTAAAGCGAGGAGAATACCACCTTTGTGCACATATATAAATAAATAAATGTATCGAAGATACAGTAGCAAAGTCGAGTATATTTTATGTAACAAATTCTCACCAAAGCAACAAATTCCAGCTTAGAATTGACCTGCAAGTAATCTATTAACGCGTTTATTCCCTGTACCGCCAAATGATGTCTGGTCAACTGCTCGCCTTGAGAGCTATGGTCCGTTCCCACCGATCCAACGACCGGCCGTCTCATGGACAGGGAAACATCCAGCGCTATTACCGTCGGCATATTACGATCGGACAGGTTCTTTTCACTATATCTTCATCCTTGAGGAACTGGACGTTTTCCTGCAAGGTTTATAAAAACATTCATTCCTTTGCAACAGAGGTTATGATTTGTTAGGTTATTATGTTGTCTTATCGTGAATTACATTCCGTTAGGTTATATTCGACGAATGCTCATTTTGGGACCTGAGAACTCGAATTCGTTTAAAATTTACATACACCAAATTCAAACGTGACAGAGGTTATGTTTTGTTAGGTTATGTCGTCTGATCCAAAATCATATCAGGTTAGTTTATATTCGACGGATCATCATCCTGTGACCGGAGAACTTGAATTTGATATTCAGAATTAACATACAACAAATTCAGAAACGTCAGTGATTATATTGTGTTAGGTTATGTGTTCTGATCTTAGGTTGAATTAGGTTAGGTTGTATCAGTCTATCCGTAATATTTACTCACCGCGTCTTGCAGCTATCTATAATTCTCCTTTCGTATCTACTGAACAGTTTCCTATTATTTGATTACGTATCTGTTCTCGGTCAATCTAACAAAAAAATCGAAAAATTCCGGTGTGTCAGAATCACTTTGACAGTTCCTCTTGTCGTTTCCAAGTATAGGTTATTTTTTAGGTTATGTCAGGTTATGGGTTATGTTGAGCAACCGGCTGATGAGATTTCAGCGTCCTCATTCGATGATTAGAACCTGAGATGAGATTTTTCCCTGTTTTTCACTTTCTGAGGTCAAATATGCAGTCCTGTTTGTACAAAAGACTGTTTTCTTACTCCGTAAGCAGATACATATCCACCAGAGTTCTGCACCACACTAAGAATAACTGCGCTAACGATGAAAAGCTCCCCGACACTTTAAATCACAGGTTTATCAAGTACCTGGAAGAAGCTGTTAGTGTAAAAGAACGCAGCGTTGCTGTACAAATCAAAACCATCAACAATTCAAGCCTGATAAAAACTGGCGCTAATCCCGTAGTCAATATTTCTTCCATTGTCGATCAGATACAAGATCTGAAAGGCTTGAATGACTCTGGAGAAATTAGATCGCTGCTCAATATAATCGACATAGAAATATGCCGGCAAATAAACGATTTCTCTTTCAAGGAGGTTCTGATACTGTTGAACAAACTGATGGAAATAGTTCCCCAAAGGTTAGCTGGCCTCAATGCCTACCGTCAAGGAATCGAGAAACTGAGGAACATGCTCAATACAGAATTTGTTAATTCCTCGGAGGTCGTGAATCTATTGTTTTTAGCCAGTCTGACAAAGACGGCTGCAGCTAAGGAGATCTCGTTGATTCTGAAACACCTGCCAGGTCTCGAGGAGTTATCTTTAATCGAAAAGTCTATTGTTTCAATGGTCACTTTCAAAGCGGGCGTTAAACTTGGAAGAAGAAATATTCAGGTGATAGAAGACACGGTACATGAAAGTCTTGACTTGCTGATCGCAGAACCAGGCCTCTTTGTGTCTTTGTTAAAAGCTCTGAGGCTTGCGGGACCCTCGCCAGAGTTCTCTTTGACTCCTATAAGCAAACGGCTCTTAGAATCTAAGTCACGATACAGAATATCGACAGCAGTACCGATTCTCGCTCTTTACGCAGAAATGCTGAAACTGGAAAAAAAAGTAGTGAGAAGGCTAGTCAGCGACTCAATATCTGACATAAACAGATGCAGGACTGCGACTAGGGCTGTTCAGGAATCTGAACAGTTCAATTTTGTCAGAACTAAAGACGTTGACAGACTTCTCTGGGCCACTAGCAGATTAAATCACAGACTCAGCAAAGACCAGTTAGCCGAAATAGACAAATTCATTGAATCTAGACTAGCCATTTTGTCAAACGACCCTAGGATCTTCGCCCGAATTCTTCTTTCCCTATGGATGCTCAGGTCCTCTCAATGCCGCGAGGTTTGTATAAGGTTAATGGTTTTCGCGAAAGACGAAAAAAAAAGAAGAAAAGATTAGAATTGACCCAAGGAATTGATTGACGTGTTACAGAACGTGGAATATTGCTTCAAAAACAAGCTCCTCGAGCCCCTACTGAACGCTCCGCAAGAGGATCAATCCAGATTGGACCTCTTGCTAGAATGCGTGAGGGTCGAAGCTCCAGAGATAGAAATACCCTCTATTTTCCAAACCGAGAAAGCCCAGAAGTTTATCAAGCCTTGTAAGGAGCTAGAAACCGTCAGCGAATTGATCAAATGCCTCGGACCACGTCTAGCTTTGTACGATACTGAGATCGACTGTCCTGCTAAGGCGATACGCATATACGGCATCAGTACTAGACATGAATCTTTAGGGTGGGCGAAAAGAATGAATTTTTTGCCATGTTATGACTGCTCGATTGATAAGCTGATGAATCGTTTATCATTTACAGCTGGATTCACATCGACACTTTGAACAAGGTGACTTGCCTCAAAGACAGCAGAAAGCCAAACGGAATTATGAGCTTAAAACTGAGACTTGTCAAAGCGATGGGATACTTTTCGATACTGGTAAGCCAGGAATTGAATCTGATTAGACGATGTGGTATTGGATCATTTAATTATTATGTTTCAGCTGGACAACAACGAAGTGATTAAGATTGAATCAATGATCGCAACAATAGAAGAGAGCATAAAACGCAAAATTAACAAACTGAATGAATAATGAGTGTTGGTCTCCTATGGCCTATGGGTGTATGTGAATAAGTAAACCTGACAAGATGAACATTGAAATTTTTCTTTATATCTCTTCTTCACATAAGTAATACATATATCAATATCAGATAAACAGAATTGGCTACAGATCGTGCCTCCAGATAGACACACGTAACATACATACACGAAATATTATTTTTTCGTTGGGATAAAGGGCGAGGAGAAACATCCTCAAGAATCGATTATCCTTGATTTGGTTTGCATCGAATCTAGTCTATATGTACAGCGATCCGTCCGCTGGGCCCAAATAACGCATTGAAATTAGTACTACGTCGATTAACGTCCAAACTCCTAAGCCTCCGAAGCTGAACAATTTCCCTGTTCCTTCCTGCCAATGGCCCAAGTAAAACCTGCAGCGATTAGAAACCAATTATGATTCATGTAGACGAAATCAACACACGTTTTTATCGATATGAATTATTCCAAATCCCAATCAAATTTTACCTGTCAGCTCCAAATCCTCCTAACGTAATGCTCAGGATTAGCGCAGTCGACCATCTGTATCCCCCTGTCCAATTGCAGGGCAAGTTTTTCATGAACCTTCTGTGCCCGAGGCATAGAATTTCGCTATTCACTGTGCAATTTGTGCTGAAAAACGGATAATTATCGTTAGATTGATGTGTTTCTGAAGCGCTTCTGGGTCGTTTAATTGGGGCGCTGACAACGGGGGGGGGGGGGGGGGGGGAGGAGGAATCTGTTCAGAAATGTGTGACAATGAATATAGACCTGTATTGTTGTTGAGGGGATGCCACAGAGCTGCAAGTGGCTTTATGATGACATTTATGCTCCCAGTGTTCGGTCTGGTAACAATAACGGCATATATATTCCTTCTCAAAGGATCTATCGCCCTAAACAGAATAGATAATGGTGTGAAATGAAGAAAGGATTCGTTATTTTTTTATGCCGTTGGAATATGAGTTACATGTAAATTTCCCTTACCAAACATTTGACATTATCATTCACTGTGCAGTTGGATTTGTTAACTTCGCCGTAAACGCACTGCAACTCCATGGGGCAATTCATACAGCCCACTTCTAGCTCGGAACATTTTTTGTTCGCGGAACAGTCAGGGACATCTTCCTGTAGCATAAATTAACGCTATACTTAATATACACGGAGCCAAACAAGAGGCAATACTTTCTCACACTGTCGTTGTAAATTTTGAAGAAATTCAATGTCAACGGATTATTCAGGGTTAGTTTCGGTCAGCACAGAGTAAACAAATGTCAGTTAGATTAAAAGTGAGCAATAGATGTTTTGGTTAGGTTAGATCGCATTAAACAATTGCCAATCAAATTAGGTTAGAATAAACAATTGACTTTCAAATTAAGCTAGCATGAACAATTGAGGATTGATTTAGGCTAGGGTAAACAATTCACCATAAAATTATGTTCGAATAAACAATTGACGATTAAGTTAGGTTAGAATGAATGAAGGTTAGGTTAGATCGGATTAAACAATTGCCAATCAAATAAGGTTGGAATAAACAATTTAGGATTGATTCAGGTTATGGTAAACAATTGACGATAAAATGATGTTCGAATAAACAATTGACGATAAAGTTAGGTTAGAATGAACAATTGACTAATGAATTAGGTTAGGAATAAACAATCGCGGGTTGAGTCAGGTTATTGTACTACATAATATTGTGTCAGGTTATGTCTTACGACTTTTGGTTGAGTGGGGTTGACACTGCGTTTTCCTTTTTCGTGTAGAACGTAGTCTACCATGCCACCTGAAAGTAACATTGTTTGTTTGTTATTCTCCATGTTCTGTTACATTTCATTCGAACGATTTACGAGGTTTAAAGCGATAATCACACAATGGTAAAGACGAATGAAATATAATTCATACATACCCATTTGAGCCTCTTTGACAGTGCTCAAAAGCAGGGATAATATTATGTAGAATACATTCTTCGAGTTTATTCTCACGATATTCATCCCTGCCGTTTTGTGTTGTGATACAACAGTTGAGGCTATCGCAGATCTAAATACATCAATATATCTATAATAAAAGGAAAACTAACCAACGTGTCAACCGTTCTTTCCTTTCTTTTCTTACGTTCTTTCGGTGTTGTTGTTTTTTTCACACTTCTGACAGCTAACCACAAAATAAAAATAACTACAACTTCACTTCGAACCGTATACTGCGCACGCTGTTGCGCCTAAACAGTAGCCCGATCTGCGCGTAGCGATTGATATTTTCTTTTTCCAATAATTCATATTCTTCATGGGTTATTTGAGAAATATTAAGATGAATATTGAATACGAAAATGTTACTAGAAGTTAAGATAGAGAAACGGATGAAATGAACTCTGAACTCTATGGTTGAGTGTGGAATCAATTTCGAAAGATTGTTTGTTCAAATAAACCGCGATTTGACTTTGATCAGCTGATTCGAATCCATGGTAGATTGTTTCGAGACGGTTAGTAGGCAGGGTAAGGGGGATTTCAGTGTTCGCGGGTATAGTAGATTTTCCGAGTGTGAATGTGACAGCGGATAGTCACACACGAGCGAGGTACAAACGCACATCGATAAATGTACGCATACAAAGAGAAAAGCGCATAGCACATAGCCAAGTCGTCGTCGACGTCCACGGTCCGAGAATACGTATTATGATAAAGAAAGAAGAGGAGAAAGGCGGAGAAGAGATAGAAGAAAAAAGCCTACGGACCAAAGAGGAAATATAGAGTAAACGTTGAATTTAACCAGTTTCAAGTGATTATATAAAAGGAATAGAACAACACGATTCCCTGCCACCGACAAAACCCGACGTAGTAGTATATAAGCGTATAATATTCCGTCCGGTATTTAACGTGTACTCTCAACCGTCTAAATAATGTCAAGGTCTCTGCGTCCGCCCCGTTTACGTTATCGCTCTACCCGTGGATAATTCACTTTAAACAATAAAAAATTTACAAACGAAAACCGTGTCGCCTACTCCTCGCGATCATCAACAATCATCCTTTTACCTACGCTACGCTAACCTATCTATTTTACACAAATTATTCCCGTTTAAAACAACAAGCCACTGGATGTCACCGATTACGATTATGATGTCCCGTGTCAAACAACCACGACATTCTCGACGCGACATTATGTCATTCTAGACAATCGACGACGCATGAATTCCCGCTTAAAAAACAAAAGAATAAAACACATACATACGTGTATGTACATACAACGTAGTACATCAATCACAAAGGCAGACACAAGATGATGGAAGAAACTCCATCCCCGATCCCAAGATTGTGAAAAAAAAAAAACAACAAAACAAACAAAAAAACAATTAACTCGTGACTGTGAAATATAAAAACTTTAAAATGAATTCCAAAGAAGAAAACGGAGCTAAGAATCACTCGAACGGAGACACTAGACTAAGTGGTCAACAGCAATCGCAAGAAACGAATGACAACAGGTCGTCGCTACAACTGGAACCAACAGGCCCATGCCAAGCGTCAAAGATCTCAAACAGATTAACAAACGAGCAATTCAAATTGAATAACAACATCGGGGAGGAAAACGGAGCTGCTAAATCGTCGAGGGCCTTTCCGTCAGTTAATGGGTCTTCTGACGGCCGTTCCACACCCTCAAATGTAGTAGCGCCCGATATGATGAATACAAACGTGACGACGGGACCTTATATACTAGTTTATGGGAAGACTGCGTCTGGCTACTTGAATTCTGCCCCCCAGTCTAACGCCGTCGGTGAAAATGGATCCAAGGAAGACTCGGACATGAGAAACAACGTCGATTATGCTTCCGGGGTAGAGAAATGTCCGCCTAAAGTCTCCTGCGCAACTCCTGAGTCAACTTTGGATACTAATTCTGGCTGGAGCTCATCTTCTTCATCTTTTGTAGCTGGTAGAGGATTGAACAATATCGGCAATAGTATCGGATCTACCAGTCAAGGCACCTGCTGCTTTTTAAGGCCCAATATCAACGGCACCAGGGAGGTCGCTGGCCCCAGTGGAGTCCAGAGGGTGATTTGATTTTTTTGCAAATATTTAACACTGCAATTTTTAGCTCTCGCTATTTAATTCAGGCTGATTTTTGTAGTTGTGAAGTTTTCCAACTAGCTGTTTTTCGAGTTTATTAGAAGAGACGCAGAGACGGATCAACGTCTGGTTAAAATCGTGTGTAGCACCAGCTAGATATTCTGGAATACAAGATGTTGTGTAATCGGGCAAAGTCGTCTTTGATACAAAACCAATATTCATTCTCATCTCTTACTTGATGAGAACTATGTAGAGTAGATGTCAAGAGCGGCCAGAGAATGCACTCTGATTTTTTGTTGGTGCTCAGAAGCAGGCGTTACAGCGAAGCCCGTAATTTCTCAAAACTTTCCTAACTTTTAATCATTCCCCTAAAATCTACGATTGTCTGATCAAATCCTTGTTCTTTTCGAAGAAAAACTGCTAAAGTATTCTTAAAATTTAGACACATTCACTAATTTCGATGTGTCTGTTCAATGAATCCTAATTCTCATACTCAGAGACTCAATTTTAGTCACGAATTTTACTGCTATAAAACACTTTAAATTCGCGAAGATGTTTATTGTTCATTCAATTTCTTAACCCTCCGCCGGCAATCTTTTTTTTACTACGCCGCCAGCAATCTATAACGATATCGCAATCGGCTATTTTTAATCCACTTAGGAATGTCCAAAAATTCCCCAAAAAATCAGGGAATCAGTTTTGAGTCTTATCTCAATATTCCAGCAGTTTTCACTACAAAATGTTCAATCAAATAACAAATAGAAATTCAGAAATAATGTAAAGCGGGTAGAAACGAAGCGAAACGCCAAAGTCAGATACGACAATATAGTCATAGATTGCCGGCGGAGGGTTAAAATTAGTAGAAGTTGCAAGCTGAAACTCAAACTGAAATAACTGCCGCTACTCGTTTATGTGCCATTTTATTACAGTTGACAAAAGTCCGATGAAATTTGTGGCAGAAATCTAAACATGCGGTAGTAGAAATGAGAATTATTCGACAAAACGTGAAAGAATCATTAAACCGCTTTGTTCTTTCGTTAGCTTTAGTCAACGACTTAATAATAATTCTTCGAATCCTGACGACGCTCTTTCTTTTACCTGATACACTAATTTTTTCTAAAGCTGTCCTAATTTCTAAGATGGATTTCACCAAATTCCCCCAATTATTTTTTTGTTGTTCATCAGCCTTCTCAGAGGGACGGAGGAGAGAGGCAAGACTCCAGCTCTGGAAATGAAGGCGATATGTCCGACGGAGAGGATTGCTGCTTCTACACATACAAAGGGCTCGACGATCCTGCTAGATCGGATTTTAGAAGGCAGCTAGGACCCTCCGATGGTCATAGAGAAGAACGTGAGGCCGAACCTCAACATCATAGCGGCAGCTCAAGTCCTGAGATGGATTTCCTAGAAATGGATTTTGACCCAGGCCCCTCTTGCGAACAGGTGAAAATTTATCTTCTTTTTGTTTTAAACTTCCAAGTTTCCTCGTCTGTTATTATTTGTATGTAAGTATCTGGACTGAGTTACAAACTCTATTTTCATATTCAATTTTCATAACTTTTCTTTGTTCTACACGATACAGGACACTGGAGACAGCGATATGGCCTCTATCAATGAAGACATACAAAACATCGCGCTGGACAGCGCTGAGCCTGATCCCGTTGTACCTCTGAACGATCTTAGCGGCGGAAGGGGTCCTTCTAGACTCGAAAATCCTATCCCAATGAAAAATGAAGCAGCACCACCACAACAGCAGCAGCTCCCTGTCAAACAGGAATCTTCTTCTTTTAATCAAATTCCAAGCCAGCCTAGCTCCTCACACTGGATGCCAAGCACCAGTAGCGGAATACGTAAGAATATTCATTGATTTCATGGTTTTTATACCACTTTTCAAATTACTGAACGTCGTTTCACTCAAATTCTAATCGAACTTGAGAAATACGATTCACCCTAAATAAATCTAGAATGAGAAAATAGAATGTCTTTCATACTTTCTATGCATTTCATCCGATCCTGGATGTCATATTATCTAAATCCAATCTGAATATAAGAAGTATTATTCACCTTCGATGAATCAAAAAGAGAAAAGAGAGCATCTTTGGTACAGAAAATTCGATTCTTTTTTAAAAACCTAACTTATTATTTTGTGATTCAGATAAATGGGAGGCGACGGGACTTCACAGAAGCACTTTGTGTCCGCTTCAAGAGTCTTATGGGCATCATAACACAAACGGTGATTTGATATCGCCGGGAGACAGCAGCGACTCGGACTCGGAGTTATGGATCCAAGATTCTACGACGGGGGCAGTAACGATACCAGAAAGCTCTAATCTGGATTCTAGAAAAGTAAATCTCAGTTCTACACTTTACCACCGCATGATGGCTAAGAAACTAATGCTGAACAAACAAACTGCTTTTAATCAAAGCGGCGACTCGAATCTTGTAAGTATATCAACATTTATTAACACTTGAACGAAAATGAAACATACCAAAGTAGAAAAATGAAAAGAACCAAACAAAAAAAGTCTCTACAATGTGAGTAAAATATTTTAATCGTGTTTGTTTTTGTGTGTTTCTGAGAGTGAAAATGAGGCGTCAATCACTCGTGAAATATACCGTACAACGCATCTCTTTCAAAAATCTTTGAGATATCTTTAAATCATGCAATATGTAAAATCAGTAGAAATTATTTGAAATTATTCCAAATTTCTAAAACCTTTTCAAATCATTCAAAATGACCTAAATATTCTGGACTCTGCAGAAATCTTTCGAAAGTTTCGGAACATTTTGCAATCACATAAGTTTTTTGGAAACGTTAGAGATAATTTGAAATCGGTGAATTCTTGTGGGAACTTGAAATCTTAAAAGTTCATGTAGACAAAGAAAACTCATGATTGGTTGAAAAAAGAGGAAAATTATCCACCAACGCTTAATCTCTGTCAAGATGTTCATTCCAAACAGCTGATCTCTAACTGAAAACTTTAATATTCCCCCAGGAAAGCGAACTTTGCGCAGACAGAGCTCAGGATTTATCTCCCATTGAAAAAATCATGCTTTGGAGTGAACAGGAAGCGACACTCAGGCAAGTTACTCAAATCGCAACATCAGCTTGCGGTGCTACAGCAGCTATAAACGCACTTGTAAGTAAAAATCAGTTTCTAAGAGAAGAAAAAAAAAAAAAAAGTGCTAGTGCTAGTCACCAAAAGACCAAAAATCTCCATTTTCTTTTCTTAATTTCAGCTCGCATTGGACGTCGCATTTTCCCTCGAAGTATTGGTCAGAGGGGTAGCGACACGGTTGAGAGAACCGGGCACCCCTCTGCCCAGGTATTTGCTAAGTCGATCGATGGCTGGTGCAACGCACAAAGATCTGGCACGTGGAATGTCTCTGGCTACAAGCGGCGCAGTTGTTACTAAGTTCTTTGCCTTTTATCCAGAAAGAAAAATCTCGTTTTCTCATTGGCTCCAATATTGGATATCCAAAGGTGCTGATCCACATGCAAAGAAACAATAAAGGAAATTGTCATTCTCTGAAATTTGACACCGAAATTTTCATATGCCTTTCTTTTCAGGCGCCGTTCCCATTGCCACTTTAAATCTTCAGCACTGCGGCGAAGGAACCAACATACCCGACGCATGGCATCATCAAATGATATTCGGCGTCGGACCAGCTGGAATATATTTGTCCAATCCTTTGCAGTGTTTGCCGGAGCAGGTTCGTCGATTTTTCTGATTTTTCATTATTTCTATCATTAGTAATAAAAGAAATTGTTATTCCATTGTGTTTCTTTTAGTTTTCGTTTTTCTCATCATCATTATTGTTTACAGGTGGTTTGGCACCAGTTGGTCAGCCCTAGCATTTTGCTAATAAGAAGACAAGACGTCCTTGCGCATTGGAGTACCAATACAGATCTGAGGCCTCTGACTTTGCTCGATCATCGTTGGCGTAAATTAAACGTACTCGGTAAGCGGAAAATTCAATGATTCGATCAATGATCGATTGGTTTGAGTAAGACCCTACTGAAAAATGTCAAATTCATTCATTAAAACTAACTAAATTTTACCCCAAAACTGAAAATTGGATGAGAAACGCAGTAGTTCTTCCTCTAGATCTTATTCAATATACATAGGTATATTCTTACAATAAGATATACCGAGTTTTGGACATCAGTAACTTGCCGAGTCAAATTTCAATTTCAAAAAGACATTACCACATTTTCACTCTTAGCAGGGTCTTCCGCTAACAAAAAAAATTAAGAACTAGCAACTGATTGAGATAAATTTTTTTCCGCGCAGGTCAAATAGTGAATCTGGTGAGGGAAACGATGGGGCAAAGGAGACAAAGTTCCGGAATAACATCGAGCGTGACCCACATTCGTATACCTGCGTCGTATCGGGCTGGAATAACTCTTGTAATGAGATCAGACGCAGCTGGAGCAGCCGAGTTACTTCGCACTGAACAGCTACCTCTTCTCTAGTCTTAATAGTAATGAATCAAAATTGGATTATAAGGTTCGAGATTTTTTTTTTTCACTCGGATATATCGATTGGAATTCGTCTGAAAGGAGTAAAAAAAAAAAAAAATGAAATAATAAGAATGAAACAAAGAGACTAACTGACTAACTGACTAAATTACATCTACATTATTAAGACGCGTCTCTGGCGAGTGAAATTTCTTAATTAACAAGACAAAAGTAAAAATGCTTTAGTTGTAAGTTTTCGAGAGTAAAGATTATTAACAGCCGGTGTGTTACAAATAGGTGTATTGAAAAATTGTTTCGTTTTTTTTTCTCAAGCGCGAGGTAATTTCTAGAGATTGCATATTAACGAGTACATATCCTATACATATATATATATATATTTCGCAACGTTTTCGATATTGGAGAGTTATCGTTTTTTAGGTAGATACACGCTGTTGCGCTTTGTCAGAGCGTTTTAAGGCTTCTTTCAGTAGATATGATAAATTCTGAGACAATTGTTATTTTCACCAGTTATTATTATTGTTATTATGATACTTTTACTGCTGTTTCTGCTGCTGCTACTACTGCTGCTGATAATGATGATGATGATGATGATGATGAGCTGCTCATGCTACCTATCGCTTTGTAAATACATATTAATACATAATACAGCCAAACTTACCTAGTTGATTAATATATAAAATATTACGAATATTTTATCGCCCGGTATGAGATGATTTACAAGAAAACTTTCTCCGAAAGAGCATTCGCCTAAAGATAAAGTTAAAGATAGGTAAAAACTTGAAAATGAATAAAAATTTATACGATAAAGATAACGGTGCATTGGTATGTGATCGACGATCATCAGACTGTTGTGCCTTCCGTACACATTGAATAGTCAGTGAAAATCTAATGACTGCTATTGATTGTTGACTGGAAAAATTCATTGGACCAGTTGCTCATACGCCCGATAGAAGTTCGCACATTGTGTTATATAAAATCGAATGAAAAGAAAACCGACAAGTTGCTCTCAGTTACATATTTGCATCCTCACATAAGAACAAAAAAAGTTATTCTTATTATCAAACTTTAATGCGTAAACAAATTTCCTTTTCAACTCTTGTGAGGAAATTCAACAGCCAATATCCGAATAATAACAATGATATTATCAATGCTAGCTAAAAATGAAATAATACACCAATGTTATCTTTTAATGATAGATAGTACATACATAAGAATAAATATTTTCTATTATGGGACTGAGAATAACGAAAAAACGTTACGAACGTAATAAACTGTGAATTTTCCTCTTTTAATTATTATTATTAAGAGTATAAATTTTCATATCGGACGAGAATAATAATAGTTATTTTTTTGAACAAAAAAATGATCAGTCTATTTACAATTACAATGTGATTAATATTCACTGGTCTAATAACTGTAAATAGTATAAACATTCTTTTTCCTCTATTTTTTGTTTTTGTTTCTTTTTTCTTCGGTAACCAATTATATCATTCATTTTGTATTCTTTGATCTTTTCTGAAGAAGGTATGTATGCACCGAATATATTATCCTTGATCCGCATCTCGTCTATGACATACTGAAAAAAAAATAACAACAAAGTGTTAAAAATCATTGATCATGTTTCTTAACATCATTATTTTCAACTATTTACTCTTACCTTTCTATCAAAGAGGCACGCATCGTCGACGTTATTGCCGCTGGGGTGGACTCGTTTAGTTTGAAAACGCTCTCTATTACCGAAAGTTCAGTCGACGTTGTGTCCATGCCACAAAACGAGGCCCAATCGTTCACCACCATACCAGCAGCTATTACTTCGCTTCCTCTGTTTATCGTACCTGCCTGTTGAATGGAATGAGAATACGAGTTGTTAAACGGGGGAGACATCCAGCTGAGCTAAAGAGAGAACAAAATATAAACTAAACCCACCACTAAAGGCACTTGCAGAAGTGACGACAGCTCATCCTGGTCCTGTATAGAGGTCTGCGGATGTACCAGGCCCCCCTGATTCGATAAAACGCAGTAAGACCCAATGAGTACGTTACTGGCAACAGTTTGCCTGAATACTTCGACGTTCAGAGTGTCTGCTAGAATCTCCTCCGTCTCCTGTTGAGAATGTTTAATATGAATGCAGCCAGATATTCAAATGTCAGAATGAATTGTGCGGTTGTTAACTGACTCTGTCAAGATCCGGGTGAACCAGTGCTACGTAATCGTTGCACGCTATGACGTTCCCCAGGGCTGAGAGCCTCTCCTCGACTCTCTGGAGCTTGACGGTGTCGGGCAGAGAGTTTCGAATCTGTTGCAATTCCGTATCAGTAGTACTGCTCGGCACCAGCATGCCGTTCTTATTGCCTTAAATATGAGATCGGGAATTAGGTTAGGTTAGGTTAGGCTGGGTTGCGTTATTTCGCGTAAGTCAGCCGCGTCGGGTTTTTATTTTGACGGATAACTCACCGACGCACAGTCGCCCGATTATCCGACATCCTGCTATCGAGGTATGGACCACCGGTATTGTCTCGGCTAATTCAGCCTCGAATACACTAAGGAAATGGAATAATATTCGTCAAGTACGATAACGAATGGTGTAAAATGTGGAATAATGGAATAATGAGATGAATAAATGAATCGGTGAATTTTTACCTGTAGAAATTCTCGGAACCCCCGATAGCCACGAGACAGTAGGAGTTTGTCAGTTTTGAAAATACGCCAATTTCATTGTTGTTTTCGAATTGCACTCTTACCGCCATTTTATTGATATCGGTGATGTATCACAATAGGCTGATTCTATTATTTGAGATTTATGCAATTATTCAGTTGATTTTGCTGTACGGTATTAATCCGCTTTTTATTACTTCAAATAATAAGTGACAAATATTACCGAGCTAACCCCTGAGACACTTGCAAACACGAGGTTTCCGACACGGAATAACAAACAGTGAAGATCGTCGAGTCCGCGAGTCGTTACATTAAAAACCGTAGATTTCGTCGTGGCGTCATCTGGTTCGGTCTAATCTGCAAGATGCGAATGATCAATTTGTCCAATTTTCAACTATCTCATCAAATTCGCATTCGATATAATACAAATACTCGTTACGAAATTATTATATCAGCGATAAGGGAAAAAAACGAAGATCATGATATTGTTAGATATTCAAAAAATGAAACAAAATTTAGCTGATTATCACTGTCTATAAGCAGATAAGCTGGAAAAATATCGACATTTGTGAATCGAAGAGCGTCAAACCCGTTTATCTCTTTTCCTTCATCGCTGATATGAATTACACGTATTAATTATCGGTTATACTTTTGCTGAGAAAGTAGGCTTCGAACATTGTGTTTGAAACATAAACCAGATATAATACCATTTGCATGAATAGTATCATCATCATACGAATAATCAAAGAAGTGAAGCGAAAAACGAAAATTTGCATCTAGAATTTGAAAGAGACCAATTATTTATTGTTACGATAGTAATTACCACTGTAATTATATACATTGCGCCCGATTTTCTGCAACCCGCATATCACATAGAATTCGCCGGGTTTTTTTTAAGTTCGGAATAATTTCCACAGATGTCGTCACAACCATACATTAAAGCCATACATGACATACCTACAAACCTAAAAAGCATCGATGCTTACCCTAAAAGTGAGACTGTCTTAACTTGACTATCGTACGAAATAAGAAAAGAAAAAAAATGATATCTAAATGTATATACCGATGAATGTATGTATTAATTTCTGTCGGACTAAACTTTACAGGGATTATCGCAAACTCTCGGTTACAGTAAATCGAGCTTTGCGAAATATCGTCGCATCGCTGTTCTCACATCACTACACGAAATCCCGGAATTGATAGTAACTTCTTCAAAACAACGAGCTTCACGTTTTACACAGAGAACCGGTATTGTTTATCAAGAAATGTCTAAATTCGAAGCAGAAAAACGTGAGACATTGTTATTGTTTATTAACTGTCAATAATAACGATTAATCAACTCAAGCCGTACATCACTGCTGTTCCTATTCTTCAGTTTAAAATATCGTCAGTAACTTCATGAATAAAAACTTTATCGCTGATCAATAATCTATCCTATTATTTTCTTTGTAAGCCTTGTCATTACGTGACAACATAACGATAGCTATTCAGTTAGAAGGCATTTTGATCTGAATCGCTAAATACAATATAAAAATGTATTTTGAAGATAATTTCTACGTGTAATATGAATTTGGCAGAAAAATACCTGAGCATGTCGCTCGAGGATAGAAGGGCTTTGTACAAGAAGAATGTGACCAGGCTAAGCGACATACCAACTTGGCTAGAAACGTGGGAAAAAAACAATTCCAAAAATCCCACGGAGCCTCAAGATAATAAAAAATCTGGAGAGAAACTATTGGCTAGTAAAGTATCCACATGGGCTGGGAACATAACTTTGCTCGAAGTCGACGCTATAGTAAATGCGGCAAATAGGTCCCTCCTAGGCGGAGGCGGAGGTACATACATAGAATATAGTCGGAAGTAATAGCTGGCAGGTGATAAACGCTTGCTCGACTGGTTAGCTTCTTTGGCTTCTTCTCTGGAGATTAGCAAACGACATAATTTCTAGTGCATGTTCAGACGATCGTATTGAATTAGATTCCAAGTTAGCATTTGCTAGCCGTTACCCGCTAGGTTTTAGCCTCGGCAATTTAAGTTGACGATGAAAACTCATGCGATTTAATTTTCCAGTCGACGGAGCCATTCACGAAGCAGCTGGTTCCATGCTGAGAGAAGAATGTCGAACTTTGGCCCCCTGCGGCGTTGGAGAAGTTAAAATAACAGGGGGCTACCGCCTTCTGCCGGTAAAGTGTTAGTTATTTTCTACCATCTTGTAGAATGACAGTAAACACCGTCTCTCATGTGTTTCAAACTAGTCATTCTTCATTTGATTTGATATCATCGACTGTTGTTTAGACATTGTCCATACCGTCGGCCCTCAAGGAGAAAAGCCAGAGAAGTTGAAAGAGTGCTACGAGAATAGTCTAAAAATCGCAAAAGAGAACGGCTTGAGAAGTGTCGCGTTTCCTTGCATATCTACCGGGGTTTATGGCTACCCACATAGACCAGCAGCCGAGGTGGCTTTGGAGACTGTGAAAAAGTATCTGGAAGTTAACGGTGACGCTGTAAGCTATGACCCCATAATCCCAGAACTAGTTAATTCCAATAAACGAGAAAACTTTTTAATATTTATCCGTTGCTTGCTGCAGATTGACCGAGTGGTATTCTGCCTGTTCCTGGAAACCGACCAACAGATCTACGAGGAATTAATCGAAAAATTCTTCCCTCTGGCTTAGATATTTGATATCCTGTTATTGATATAGCCAGTTTTTAAATCTGTATCAGAGCGTGTATGATTTTCCCATATGTTTCTTTAATTTTCATGATTTTACCTTTTTTTTAGTTATTTTGGTAATTAGCAGTTGTATCTAATCGTAAAAACGTATGAATTATATCGTGACGGATTGATGAATAAAACCAGGAAACAAAAAACTCGGATTTCTGATTGTATTTCATGTGATGATAAGTATTGTTTAAATATTTGGCGCCAAGAAGGTAGATATAAGTATAATATGGTGAAGATTTAGGTGAGGAAAAGACGGCGAGATGTCGCCACAGTGCGTTGAAAAGATGTTGGATGCGAGATGTGGACAGTAAGTGGCGCCATAGTTGTGGTAAATATCCGTATTCGTCTGGCTCGGGCCGACGTCGTTTACCGAGCCGAGTCGACCCGACGAGACGACGGCTTTTCACGACCGTGGGGGCACCCAGCAGCAAGTATCGGCCATGTTGAAAAGGCGAAGTTTAAGTGTATAATGTCGCGCGGTGTATTAACGCGGTAATAGAGGTGGGGGACGTATAGTTTAAATATAGTGTATAATTAATCCCCGAACAATAGATCGCGACCGATATAACCGATAAACCGATAATTTCGCATTCAAATATCCGCCGGAGTTAGGACTGCCGTATACCCCGTGTGCCGTACAAGTTGTTCGCACGACTATAAAATATCTCATCGTTCGTTCGTTCGTTAGTTAGCGATGGTTTTAACCCACGTACAACTCGTCGTGTCGGTTTAACCGTCGGTACATATAGAGAGGCAATACCCTCATCCTCCCTCCTTCCCTTCCACCCACCCACCCACCTACCCTCCCTCGAGTATTCGCCTTTTGGTATTTATTATATCGAATTCGTATGGTATCTATCTACATGCTACTCCGAGTCGGTGTTGTCTCTCTTTAAGAGACCAAGGCACCGCGCGACCCTCACACGCGCCTCGCGTTACGCAAATCCTAAATACATTGTTAATACATAGCGGCAAAGGCGGAGAGACAGACCCAGACCAGACCCACCTCCTCCTCTCCTCTCCTCTCCTCTTCTCTCCTTTCCACCCACCCAACCCTCTCTCTCTCTTTCTCTCTCTCTCCTTCGCTCCCTCCCCCCTACTGCCACCCTATTTTTATTCCGAACAAAAAACGGAGAGAAAATTATTATCATTATATTAATAGTAGTAGTCGTTACTTGCTGATTAATTCAACTTTATTCTTTTACCGTATATTCATATTTATACATTATTACAGTATACGTGTGTATTGGTTAAAACGGTAACGATACCCACATAACAATAATAATAACGATAATAATAAGAATCTTGATATACATGGTATGGTAGTTGGGTTGTGTTGTATACTAAAGTGCGGTGAAAGCAGCAGCAGCAGCAGTTCCTCAGCCATACATATACTATATACATACAAAACACACAAAACCTTATAAACCGTGGCGCGGGTTTGCCCCGTACGTACATATATACGTATAGTATATACGTGTACGTTGAAAACCTATCTACCTATCTGCTTGCCTACCTACTCCTTGGCTGGCTGGCTGGCTGGCTGGCTCGCTGACTGACTGACTGACTGGCCGGACCTACCGGGCTTGCTTGCTGCTTGCTCGCTATAACCCTAATGTACATGTACTACTAACTACACCAACCAACGTATGTACATAGAGAGAGTGGTGCTCTTGCCTCTCGGTAGGTAGGAGGGACGACTACGGCTATGTCCACGACGACGACGTCGACGCGGACGGACGAACGGACGGGACAGGACGGGACGGTTACAACGACTAGCGGCAGTAGAGTCAGCCTTGTGTCAGTGATCGCGGATTTATTCGGTATCACATAAATACACACTAGTGAACGTTACTCGGTTTTGTGCACAGAGTTTGGATTTATATGTATATTTGTTTGTTCATAAGCACCAAGAGAGTACCCAGGTGGTTTATTGAAACAGAACAAAACAAAAAAGAAAAACAACAAAAATAGATCGAAAGAGAAAGGGTTCTTCTTTACCGATTACTATTATCAATTTATTCATCATCGCTATTCGTAATATGTACGTAAATACATGTACATCTAATAATAACGGTATAAAATATATCAACAGTAATAAGAATAATAGTCACGGTAGTAGTAACAATACATGTGAAAACGTGTTATTATTATCCGTACGATAAAGTATCCAAACAAACAAAACAATAATATTAATACATCTTTTAGTCAACTCTAGTGACAAAACCGATCAGTCTTTTTTTTTCCATATAAACATACGTGCGTATTTCCCACGCGGCAGTCGCGGATAAATCATTTCAGTTTTTTGTTTTGTTTTTTTGTTTCTATATATCTTCGTTTATGAATATGTGTATAACTATAGTACCGCTGCCATACTGTATAGTAGTATAGCTATTGTTATTATTGTTATGTGGATCAGAATCGAGAACAAAAGAGGAAAAAAACAAAAGAGAAAATAGGAAAGAGAAAAGAGAAATAGGTTGTGTTTATTAAAAAAAAACCGAAAAAAACAATAACAATAATATTAACAGTAATAATAACAAAAACAGTAAGAGTAATAATAAAAAGTAATAATAATCGTAATAATAATAATAATAATCAAATAATAATGGATCATGATGATTATTGTTGCCGGATAATATCAGGAACCTACTACTACTACTGCTGCTGCTACAACCACCACGATGCTGCTACCACAACGATAAACGACGAGGAGGAGGAGGAGGCAAGTATTGAAATGAAATAAAATAATCTGAAAAAATAAATACATTATTGACTATCCTTTATTACTTCGGTTTACAGCGGGGGGTTTACAATCGATTCGCGATGTACACTCATATGTATTCATATTGTACATGTACGTATAATTAAATCGATTCGAATTGAATTGTATTCAAAGTACAGGATTATTTTCTACTCAATTCTAGTCAATTCGGTGTTTTTAAGGTGCAACGGGAGTCTCTTCAGATTACAATGGTTATCCGCATTGTTGTTCAATTGTTATCTGAAGAGACTCCCGTTGCACCTTAAGGTCGACAGGTGGTTCTTCTTACTTTTATGATTATTATTTAGGTATTGTCCAATTATTATTATTATTATTATTAGGTATGACTAGTAGAACGGAGCGAATGTATTCACTTATTCAACATTTCCAAGTAAAATCATTGCTAAAAAAAAAAAAAAAAAATCGCATGGATCGAATAAGACTAAACGGACGGACGGAATAGTCCCGTAATCGTGAATGGCTGCTGTACTGTGATCTGCTCTGCTATACTGCTGTTGTTACTGTTCCTTGATCCGAGAGTTTTCTAGGTTACTGTCGGTAGTTTAGTTCGTCCGTTCGTTCGGTCATGATACAATATTGTACGTAGATATATGTATGTACAATAATGTACATACATCGCGTGACTAAAAGCAAAAGGGCCTAAGCGCCAAAAAAAAAAAAAATTTTTTATTTTTTAGTGCCAAAATCTTTTTCATGCAACGTAAGAACTTTTGGGCATAGTCGCAAAAATTTTTTTTTTTTTTTGGCGCTTAGGCCCTTTTGCTTTTAGTCACGCCACATATCTTTAATAATCTCTTATAAAATTGTTTCGTTTTATTCTATCGTCTCTATTCCGGTTGTCAATTTCATTATTACAGCCATTACTGCCGGTATAGACAGTACAGTATAATAATTATAGCGTAACCTAACGATAGATGAATAAATAGATAGATGATGAATGGATAAATAGTAAAGGCGGTGTGTCAGAGAGACGAATGAACGAAAGAAGGAAGGAACGGAACGTAACGTGTTCGTGTAGGTACACATTACATATTTGTGTATGTACAGTGTGGAAGTATGAAAAAGAGATGCGTAGGGACTGGTAATAGATGGTAGTACACATGTTAGTATCGTACATACGTAGTAGTAGTAGAAAAGAAGTAAGTCGGTTAGTTCTGAGATATGATCGGGGGTACTCGAAAATCGATATGGTACTACATACACAAATCTACGTACACATTTGTATATGTACATTTCCGTAATTGATTCTGAGCCGGACGTGTTCGTTCGACAAACGATTTAGGTCGGTACCAAATGTCGGCAGCGCCCCTACAGGCCAGTCGTGAAGCAAGTTCTAACCTAACCTCGAAATGCGAACGCGGAAGAAGCACAGACTTCCCTTAGTGCAATTATACACTTGCAGAATCAGTCTTCAAGTAAAACTTCAGCTAATTTGCAGAATCATTTTCAAGTAAGTTCGCATTTCGAGGTTACGTATCATCGTCGTGTGTTATGGTTATACCGATGACAGCTAGAACTTGCTTCGCGGCTGGCCTGTAGGGGCGCTGCCGACATTTTTACGAACCTAAATCGTTTGTCGAAGGAACACTTCCGGCTCAGAATCAATTACGGAAAGGTGGTCTCCGAAATCGCGTTCGCGAGATAAAAAATCGAGACAACCGCCAGCGTGAAGGCAACCCGGTACACAGTAAGCAGTGATCGTCATTCTTATCCTCGTTCTTGTGTTTGGCGGAATTCAATATTGAGGTGTTTTTGTTTGAAAGTTGTAAATTTCAAGCGTTGGGTTTTGCATCAGCACTCAAGCACTCTTATCAACAATACTGATAACCACCGGCTCCTGTATACTCGGTTGTCTACATGCTGGCGTTTGATGCAATTTTTTTAGCCGGTCGTATCTCGCGAAAGCGACTTAGAGACTACATGTTCTTCAGGTTAATTTACTCAGCTCGACCCCCTCTATTACCCCTACATATATCATTTTACACGTTTAGTTCTGGGACACCCTGTATACCACAATGTAGATACATACATCTGATAGTAAAATTGTTGTATATTCAAGGTAACGACGTATAACGCAATAAATTTTTTAAGAAGATATTGAAAGAAGAAAAAGAATAATGTAAGAATATCGCGTGCTAAGAAAGCAACGCGCGCGGGAGTTGCAGCAACGGAGCGTTAGAAAATTCTGAAAGAGTATAAAAGAGTAAAAGAAGCAGTGCTGCGAGAGAACACAGCGCCAAGCGTGCTTTTAGATTTTTAGCTTTTAGCTTTTAGCTATTTGTGTCCTTTTTTTCCCCTCTCTTTTTTTCTCTCGTATTTCAGGGTATCCTACACACACGCACACGATCCCAATTTATCATCCCGACTATCGCTTATATCCTCACTATACCCTAAACTCGTACAATCTTCCTCTCTCTCTCATTATCATCATTCTCATTCTTATCATTATAATCCTCTTCATTCGTAATGGTAATTTCTATATTTTTTTTTCCTTATTTTCTTTCCATTTGTTTACTTCTCTCTCTCTCTCTGGCACGATTCTCAGTTCTCCTCTTCCGTCCATAATAACGATAATAATAATAATAATAATACAGATTCCATAATATCAATTACGTGTACGGATACAAGTATATCATTAATGTCTATAAGAATTTAAGGTTTTGATGAAAGTTCTTCTGTTTTCAGTTGTTTATTTATTTATTTTTGACCGTATTCTTTAATAATTTATTTTTCTACTACTCACACATTCCAGAAAGTATAATAAATTCCGTGTTTCATACGAATTTTCAAATTCAATTTATCTATTATGAATACGTATGTATGGGCCAATCTGGTGGAATCTTAAATGTTGTGATATTTTCTGTAAGTGTTTCTGATATTTCTGCTCTCGTATGTATAAAATATTCCTAGTCTTATTAATAAAATATTTTTAATTGTATTTGTCCAGTAATCAAACAATCTGTCTGTAAAGTTTGGATTTTTTTTTGTCTCATAAACCCGTAAGCCTTATGCAATTTTTATTTCCTATCGACATTGATCCGGACACTGTGTAATTCCAATTTTGGTAGAAAATTGTTGTTCTGATAATCCGGTAGTATCAAATCATTAGAGGAAAAAAAATACCATATACGTATACCTTTTCTATTTCCTCTCCATCTATCTATATCTTTCTTCTTCATGTTTCCTCCCTGTGTGAATTGTGTAATTGAATAAACGTCGGTAAACGAGATTAGTAACGGTGGTATCGTGCCTATACATACATACATACATACCTATGTGAGTAATTAAAGCGAGAGATGACAAAGCAGTGTATATTACACGTTATACATGGGGATAAACTTTGTGGGGGAAAAGATAACAAATCTAGCTTTTGTCTATTCGTTTTATTGTGAAATTAGTCGATTTTTGTTTGGCGGCTCGCGATGTTTTTTTTTTTTTTTTTTTACGTTAATTGAAACACGGTAATCGTTTGTGTAATTATCGACAAATATATCTAGAGAGAGATAGGTGTATACCTATGACAAGGAATTGCAAGTTGTTTGATGTTTGAATTTCAAATAAATAAATTAGCTATTTCGAAGAATGAGGATGATGAGGATGTCGATGTGGAGGGGGAAGAATATGATTATATTTTGCTGGCCGATGAGTCAGTGTAGAGTCAGTCGTGATCGTCGTCAGTGACTCTGATTCAAACGGCTTTCTCCAACCTTGTTCAACGTTTTACATATTAACCCGACCCCCTCCACCTCCTGCTATACATATACGTATATATATATATACATGATATACCACTTGAATAAATGCAACGCGATGATGCTACCTAGCTATACTACCTTGAACGTCTGGATTTGTCCCGAAGAGACATACAAAAAAAAAATTAAAAATAAAAAGAAACATATTCTCCTCTCGCAGAATTTTCATCTCCTCTTTGATCTCTACATCTTTCAGATTTCTGTGCGGAATCTACTTTTTTTTCTCTCTTTCTTTCTGTTTATTTCTAGTCAATGAATTGATTCGAATTTAATTGATAAATGAACCAGAAAGACATTTTTCATCTGTCGAGAAACTAAACTTCGTTACAATAATTTCATAATTTTCTCGTCAATTATTCAATTCGAATCAATTCAATTGAACGTTGGAAAATAGATAAAACTAAAACTAAGACAATTTCATTTCAGAAATTCAATTCATACAAACTTGAGTGGTTGAAAGTTAAATCGTAATGATTTCATTCGGATTAATTTAATTTAAGGCAATGTTCTACTAAAATCAAATCGATTCTAGAAATAAAATCGAACTAAGAAACTCGATCAATTCAATTGATCACTAGAATTCTTAGCAAAAATCGACTCAATTTTTCTCAATTTCATAAGTGAAATTGGACAACAAGTTGATTAATTCAACTGGATTCGTCTCGATTTCGTTATTAATTAGACAAATTGCAATTTCACAAGTTGAATAGTGAATATAGAAAAACAAATGCGAAATAATTGAGCGAGTATAAGACGAATGATTGGTTAATAATTGTAATATATTGATTGATTTATTTATTTTTTGTCAGGCGTAGCAGTCGAGGGAGCGCTAAATTTAAGTTGGAAGGATCTCGAGGAGGGTCTCTGAGGCATTTTACCCGAGGCGAAGATGTCCGCTAGTATGCGGAGCACCCTGCAAACTGTTCCCGAGTCGGTGCCTGCTGACCACGTCACCAACTCCAAGGTAAGTCGAAGAATAAACGACGCCATTGAAATAAATTGAACAAGTAAATCGCGCGTGAAAACATGTGAATAATATGAATGTTTGCGTCAATTCCAGCCGAATCCATGATTATGAATTGTTAAAATACTTGATTACTGAACATTTGATGATGATCTTAGATTTCACCGTATCGAAAATTATAATCATCACGTTTAGTAGCAAATTCCATTCAACCCAATGGCATATTCTCAATTCAATCGAATTGTTATTTTTTCCCCAAATATATATGAAATTCATTGCAAATCATTCGGATGGAAGAAATTCCACTCGATCCAGAATGGGAAGAAAAATCGAGCCCGATTGCAAAAAAAATTCTTCTATTCAATTTGAATTTGCATTAAAAAAAGTCGGGTAAATAGAATTCAGCTTGAGAAATCCGATCTTATTCAAATGACTCGGTTATCAGAATTCCGTTTCAATTCATACTAAAAGATTATGCGTTCGGCTAATTGTCTGACATCATCTGCCTGTGGGACTGAGCGTTCATTTATTTTTTCTTCAATTTAATCTGATCTACGTTCCAGGAATTCAATTCTATTCTATTCCAATTTAAAAATCCGGTAAAGTAATTGCAGTCCAATGAATTCGGTTGAAATTTGAGAAATTTCATTCAATTCGATTACAAGTCGACAAATTAAATTAAATTTCGACAAATTCAATTCAAATCATTGATAATCAAGAGATCACCATTGACAATTGTAGCTTCTGTAACATTTTGAATTCACTCTGAAGAATAAAAACAAAAACCAAAAAATACAGCTCCGTCTCTAGGGTATAAACAAACGTAATATTATTACATGTAATATTCACAATTTTTCCAATACATATACTCGTATATTATAACGTACGTTATGCTTTCAACGTAAATTAAATGTGCGCCTATAGTATTCATTTACACACATATACCTACAAACATACCATATTATGTACACCGTCAGTGTATACATATACATATATATTCACTCAAAATACATATGTATGTATGGTTACAAGAAATTCGTCTTCGTCGTCGTCGTCGCATTAGCTTCGTATATATATTCGTATTGGTTGTGTTGGGGGAAAAAAAAAAAAAAAAATGGAGCGGGGTAATATTAATAAAGTGTCGTTGAAAATAATGTCAATATAGCCAATTGTATATTGTGAGTTGAAATCATGACTTTTTTCATGCACTATTATATATTATAGACAATATTCGCAATAAAATAATAGTCAGTCCATCGCTTATGAATATTTGTTACGTAACATGTGCCGTCTGCAAAAACAACAAAGATTAGATCTAAAAATACATATTTATATAATAAGTACCAAATAATCTACAAAGGAATATTTTCTTCTAATTAACTTTCTCCCATTCTTCAAGAGTTTTTTTTTTTTTTTTGTTCAATTTAATTTTTTTTCTCTTCCTGTATTCTTGCCGCTCATATACTGTGCATACTATATATATATATATAGACAATATACATAGATGTATATTGTATATGTATATACCTACACAAAGAATCGTTCATCACGTTGAAGAAGTGTGACAAACTATCGCGCGTACCGTTCTCTCGACCTGGGCAGCGGCAAGAAGGTAGGCTCTCTCTCGTTCCCGTATAGTCGTAAACTTGACCTCGTTTGACCCCATCGACGCTTTTATCATTCCCGATTCGCCGTTGGTAAAATCGTTTCCTATGCCCAAGTACATACATACATACATATAATATTATGTATTTGTA
Organism: Ametastegia equiseti; assembly: GCA_963989295.1. Taxonomy (NCBI): domain Eukaryota; kingdom Metazoa; phylum Arthropoda; class Insecta; order Hymenoptera; family Tenthredinidae; genus Ametastegia; species Ametastegia equiseti. The sequence goes on from OZ022395.1 coordinate 13,496,026, forward strand.
CATAAACAATATACGTACACTTGGTCATCAATCACGATTCTAGCTCAGGATTTTAGACAATGAATTATGGTGTAAATGAAAAACTTCGAAATGATTGTATAGCAGTTTTCTGGGATTTAATTGATTCACCGTTCTGAATTGACATTTTTAATTTGTTCTAATTTGTAATATAATCAACTATGCAATTACGTCGGATGAAATGAATTCGTTGCACAGAATTCAAAAACGAAATGTAAATGAATATGATCGTCGATAAAATTCGATTGATTTGAATGTATACAAAAATGTAATAAAAACAAATAAATGGTCAGTAGCCTGTTGCACAAAAATCAGGATTATTGATCACCTGATTTGAATATGTGATTGGAATTCTAAATCGAACTCGCACGATGGGGATTCAATGATCTATATCGATTATCAGCATGATATAGTAAAGAGTTGAAGAGAAGGAAAAAATGAAAGCAGAAAAATTGGTAAATACCTATACCTACGAGTGTTTTTGTTCAAATGAGTTAGATTATTTGGGCCAGACGCAGTAACGCTAAGATAGACGTAAATATAGTTGAAAATTTATTTCTTTTCTATTGGGCTCGAGGCCACAATTGGCTTACATACTCGATACATCTAGAGCATGGTGTCAGTATGTATGTATACACGTACATTTATACATATGTTGTACCTACTTGATTTGATCAAGTTTAGAAAAAAGAAGAAGACACGAAGCGAGTAGAGTAGAATGAAGTAGACTAGAGACCGCCGCCTTGATGTTAGTCCGCGACCAGTTGTACGCCAATCCCAATCAATTAACTAGATGACCGCGGAATTGCGAGGCTCGATGTGTTTGCGCGTAACAACCAAAGTGTCACGTTCCTTTGGTCCCCACGTGTCTACCTCGTGACTGCAGCCTGAATGCTCCACCGACTGAATGTGCGTCTTTTTTTCCTTCTATTTCACTGCGATATTACACTCTATTGCATACGTTTAGCCATACGGACTAGATAGAGGAACTCGAAATTCAAATGACAATTACAAATTTTGTGTATATTCCGAAGAATCCGGGTATCTTATGTTACAAAATAACTACTCCAGACCAAAAGAATCCTTTCGATTCAAACCAGGACTTGGAATCCTAAAAATTTGTGGAAAATCAACGTGATTGTGACCCGGCCATGTATTAGAGTCTTATAGTTTTCAAATTAGAGCCAGTCCAAGTTTGGACCAATCACGAGTTTACCGCTGAACTAAAATCATAACTAAATGAGAAAATTTGATTTACCGAATTGAATCGAGACGTTGAAACCTGATTCTATGCAAAAAACAGAGACGATTTTGTCCCATTTGCATTTTCAAGAAGCTAATAGTTTTCAAATGAGAGTCAGTCAAAGTTTCGACCAATCGCGGTCCGCCAGAGACCGGAAGTGGGGAGCGCGACCGTTACGAATCGGCGCTCTGCGATTGGTTGAAACTTGAACTAGCTCTAATTTGAAAACTGTAAGAGCTACAGATTTTTCGCTTACGAAAAATTGCCTTTATTTTTCACCGAGAATTCAATCCCCAGAGGAGAAACAGAATTACGAACAAAAAATTTGATGTATAAAAATTCGAATGAAAACGATAGATTCGGTGTTCAAAACGAACGTTTTTCTATTCGATTTACTCATCGTCCCGACACAGCCCGTCGCAGAATGAAATCATGCATGTATGTACGATGTACATACATACCTACGGGGATATAATACTCGCAATAACCGCCTACGTCGATAAGAAAGATCTGCAAACGATTTTTGCCTCGAATGAGCAAGCGAGAGGAAGAAAGAAAGGTTCACGGATATCGGTGCCTGTCTCGCGCATACCTACGCTGAACGCTCACTAACCGAGGAGAGACACAATCCTCATGAGCGACGACGGGGAGCCATACAAGGTAACGGTGTAAACCGTAAACCGTAGGCAATCTATTGTCCAAGAGAGCACAGCCGAGTACATACATATGTATATAATACTTACTTACTTACTTACATACATACATTCATACCGCGAGGCAAGGACGATTTTTCGAAAGTCTTACGTTAAAACTACCTATACCTACCCTATCTGCACGAATGTTCGACACTTTCGTTTGAAACGTCTCTTCGAACGTCGATGCGAAAAAGTAAGAAAGATAGATAGAGGACATAAAAAATAAACAATTCGAGACTATTTGTTCTTTCTCTCTTTCCCGACCATTTTCGTTTTCAAGGGCCAAGCTTGAGGTTAACTTGACAATGGGGGAGGTATTCTATATCAAGCCAGTGTCTCTCTCGCCTCGGAATCGCCGCGAACCTACTAGCTTCAAATATTCCCTCACAGATAGCGCCACGGTGTTTTTGCACCGTCAATCCTCACGCGACTCTCATTAGGTCTACATACATACATATAATATCTATCTATCTACCTTGCGTAATTTACTCATATACATACTATGTATACATATCTCTCCGTAAATACATATTTTTACGACCAATTACCGTTTCCTTCACACACACACACGCAAAAAAAAAAAAAAAAAGTTTCTTCGAATTTTTGACTCCCAGAAGATAAAAACAAAAAAAAAAAAACAACAAAAAAACCGGAAGTAAAAAAATGAATGAATAGAAAAAAATCTTTTGCGATAATTGAATTAAGTATGTGAGAGTTTCGATCGTTTTGCCGAGTATGCGCGAGAGGGAGGAAGTTTGTTGAAATTTGTCCATAGGTATACCTAGATATATATTCGCGTTCCGTTTAGCGTAATGTGTCGTATTATACAGAAAGCGAGAGAGAGAGAGAGAGAGAGAGAATCGCGTAACTATTTTAGGAACGTTATCGTTCGACGGTGCAAACATTTTGCGACTGTTTACTTAAATTTGTGTTATTTTTTTTCGTTTCTTTTTTTCTTTGTTCTTACGCCAAGTGTAGATGCAAAGTGATTCTTAACGAGGTATTCATATGTATGTAGGTATAGTGTATACCAATCAACGGAGGAAACTATTACTACTATTACTGCTAACATACTGCGATATACTGATATATATATATATATATATAAGACATTTTCTCATTATTTGTAATCGGTACAATTTACGTAAATGGAGCGTGACACGATTCATGTCTCGGAAATTTTTATCACGATTGTTACACACTGCACGTCGTGGAATGAAGAAAAAATTTGTCGTAGTATACTTGAAGTTTTAGCTAATGAACACACGCGATTTTTACATCCTATTTATAGATTTATTTGTTTCGTTATTATCATTATTATTATTTTTTTCTTGTCTCTCAATTGACTATCAAGTTATTGAATGTCAAGTCTATAAGCCGATTTACCTACTTTCGAGAATTTTATCTCACGAACTATATGCGAGCAACTTGGATAAATTCTTCAGACAAAAGTTGTTGGGTGATTAAATACGAACAAATTATGTTGTATAGTAATTTTTCTGTAAACTCCAAAACTTTGGCTCTAGAAATAAATTTGCATTTTATTGTATACGTATTGTACTGGACTTTATTTGTTAATTGAAAATTACTTATCAGATCGCGTGACTTTCTTCTTCTCTAATTGATTGCGTTGGTGGCGTGTAAACGTATACGTATACATATGAAATTGCTTCGGTTGGAGAATATGAAGAAAAATACAAAAAATAAAATAAAATAAAAAATTAAAGAAGAAAAAAAAAAACTAGAGAATAACGCCGTTTAAATGTCAAATGTTGACGCAGAATTATTATTATCGTTGTCGTTGTCGTTGACAAGGTTACTGACGTATATGTACAACATACGTCGGTGTTGAACAATATATATAATACGTATTATACGTACGCGTGAAAAGCCAGCGACTGGAAGTCGAGAATTATTACTCCGGTTACATAATTGTTAATTTTTCTTTTTTTTCTTTTTTTTTTTCTTCTATTCGTTTTTCTTATTCTATTTTACCATCCATTGTCACTTCCTCATCGTTAGAACGTCAACAAACTACACTAGACAACCAGACGCGTGGTAGCTTTTCAAACGGACGTACTCGGCGGTTTATGAATAATTTACGAAATTGAACTTGTAAATAACTTCGTTAAATCGTTTCACGGCCCGATAGTCGATATTCAGAAAATAAAATTTTTCACGACATATTTCCTTCTTCTATTCGTCATCTACAAAATTTCGTAGAAACATATTTCGCTCTTTATCCATAGTTCGTTGCAGCTGATATTCCAGGATACATATCATTGGAAAATGACGAAATTTCGTTATTTTTTCTCTTTTCTCTCCTCTTTTTCTACAGAAAGCTAGTTTTAAAACGAACCATGATGATGTTTTGACAGATATTTCTGTGGAATAAAATATTCGTTTCTCTTTTCCGCAAAAATGTTGTTTCAACAATATATTTCAGCATCATTCATACTTCGCGAGAGACGTAATACCTCTGGGAAGTTTACTGTTTGTCTTTCACCGGAAATCGCGTATTAGGTATTAATTTTATACGTCTACCATAACTGAATTAGCTATTCCGTAAGAGAAACTAATTCCACTTCAACGTTCAAGATCTACGGCGCACAGTCATCATTAAAATCGGAATTGTGTTCACGCAGCGACGCGTCATGGCTAAAACTTCTCATAATTGCAACAACTCCTCATTTTTATGTCATTTTTTTCTTTGCCATTTTTATTGCATCTTCTGATCTTTTTTTTTCGCTTTTTTTCTCGAATCATATTAAAACAGTATGTTCGCTGCTGTTCTTGCGAATGACATAATGACAATAACGTAACCGTAAAAAAGTGTCGAAGTTCTTTGACTGAAGAATAGTGTACTGGGCTTGGGACGATACAGCGTGCAAATTTACCGACCGATATTCATATTGCAGTATATCTATACATTCGCACGTTATACGTAGATATATTGCAATGTTATTTCAGTCGGTAAATTTGCACGCTGTTTTGTTTCTAAGCTGCAAACTTTTCCGGTTCACGTTTTTCCATAAGGGGGTTAGCCCGTCTTCAAATATCTTCATTATTTTTTGACTCATTAATTTTATTAGTTACCTATTAACTTGATTCCACGATCATTTGGTTTTGTTCTTTACTATAATGTATACCAGCGAACACGACTCATTTCACATTCACCTTGTGCAATTTCCCTAAAAGGCTATGCATCGTTTCAACGCGGTTCAACGGACAATTCACCTTGAAATCACAAGTCGACCGTGGGATATAAATTGGCCGAATGACGGGAACACAAAAAAAAGAGAGAGAAAAAAAATGAATAAAAATTGTTCGTCTTCTAGAAAAAAAATTATATTTATTCGTTTCTTTCTTGAAAATAATATCAACATCCATTAATAAAAATTAATTAAACTCCCTAGCGAGTCTCGTGAGCAGGAACGGTTCCGATCGGTCGTGACGTCATTATATACTGCTGTTGAGAATAAAATACAAAATTCGCACATATCTTGATACACCATAATATGTGAATATTTGCAACGTTAATTAAATAAGCAGGTAAATCGGCTGACCTCGATGGGCCAGCCCTAAAAATTCCCTCGCAGTTCTTTCTACTGCATCAATTTATTTCAAAATTCAGTCATTTCTGAGTTGGAGCGAATGCTATGGATAAAGATCATGATCATAAAAATTGGTTGAGTCATTTTCGAGATATGACTATGTGTAATTTTTTTGTTTGTTAAATTTTGTTCACTTAATTACTCAAAAACTGGTCGACCAATTGAATCCAAAATTGGAACAGCTTTGAGTTACAAAAAACTGCATCGATTTGAGCGAAAATTGTGGAAATCCATGGATTCGTTCTCAAGATATCGTCGGACATAAAATTTATCATACACCAAGAGATCCATCAAAAAATGGTCGGAGGCGATTCTCTGAACCTGAAAACGTGGCGATCTGATAAAAGTTCAAATTTCCATTTTCGGAATGATTGTAATAACTTCATTCAATTATTTATTTATTTTCATTTCTAAAAAGGAATTAGATGAAAAAAAATATGCTAGAAAAGATATCGTCGCAGTTGACGGTATACATACCTAGATGTAGGAGTGTTACAAGCGAGTCGTTCGGCTCTCACTTACGACATCGAACATCGGGCATATCGCGCTTTGCCTATCTTACAGGTTGAATCCTACTCGTCAAAACTGAAGTATCGAAAGTTCATTGGACATTTTTCTAAAAAATGTCTTTTCACATTGAAAATTGGCATTTTTCTTTTTCTTTATCAAATTCCTATCAACTGACATGAAAATCGTTTACAAATATTTCTCGTTTACGTCATATAATAATCCCTTTCTCATTTTATTAAATTCATAACAATAACTCGATTTTTTCCAAATTTCAATTACCAAAAAAAATAAATGAACATTATTTTGCTCAATGAAAATAGTCCGTTTTCAGAATAGCTATATAAGAAACTTTCGACTTCAATTCTGACCAGGATTCACACTAAAATATTCGTCACAAATTCTAAATCACCCTGTGTATATAAATATGTATATATATATATATATATATATATAGGTATAAGTATAAGTGTAATATGCATTAGAGAGGCAAAGTATGAAGTTATGGTATCAGTAGACATGTATCGGCGAACGGAGAGGAGAGTCTGATGGTCGACCAACTCCGATCCCGCACAACTATTCCATCTCAACACACACGTACATACATACATTCATACTTACATAGGCGGATATATAGATATATAGATAGATAGATAGATAGATGTATAGATAGATAGATAGATAGATATATAGATAGATAGATAGTTCGATAGATGTATCTCCACCGAACACAAGCCTGCAGTATTACGGGCACGGTAGCGAGTGTAGCGAGTTACCGAATGGAATCGAGTTGATTGGCGCGAGTGTTTGCGTTATACGCGCGCCAGCACCACCAAGAGTGTCTAAAGTTCGCAAGTGACACCCGCTATGGCCTCCCCCCCCCCCTCTCTCTCTCTCTCTCTCTCTCGCTCTCTTTCTCTCTTCCTCTTTCTTTCTTCCGTTCTATGTACATACGTAACATACATATACTATGTCATTATGTTATATGAATGCATGTATATAATCCAGACGCATATATACAAATATGTATAAGTATGTACAATACATAATGAGCGTATATATGGATATACAAACGCTAGGTACTAATACTCAAACACATGAAATACTCCGCGGGCGAGTATATATCCAGTCAGTCAGTCAGTTACTCAGTTACTCAGTTAGTCAGTCAGTTCAGTCAGTCAGTCAGTCGGCGCGAGGTTGGCGGTGGTTGGTGCGGGCTTGTTGGTTATAGTCAGTACGTAAGAAACCATCACGGTTGATACATCGCGGACCTGTATCTACTATCGGACTATCCTATCTTGCAATCGTATTGCCAAATTTGTGTATGTACAATGTACATATACATATACGTATATAGTACGCGGTTTTTCCAATTAAAAATAGTCAATCAACCACAATAATCTTCTTACTTATACATATACGTATACCTGCGTATATTGTGAATATATATTGCCGCGTGTGTGTTTCAACGTCTCCAGAGCAGTGTTTATTATCAATATAATATAAAATATAACAACATGTAATAATGATATTTCTAAACATACGAATATAGTATACCTATATGGTATATGGATTTTTCATAGATATAATATACATACGTATAGCGAACGTTAAGTTTGCCCTTAATGTTATTATTGTTATTGTTATTGTTATTAGTATCATCGTCAATAATATGGGACACGCATTTAGCGTATACATACATATATAGATACATAACTAACTCATTCGGTCTCTCTATTGCATACATATAATAATTTACAGAACCCGAAGAGAGAGAGAGAGAGAGAGAGAGAGAGAGAGAGAGAGAGAGGGAGAGAGAAATAGTGTTGTACGTATAGTTGCGCTAATTAAGTTACAACGTTCTCTCTAACGACGTTAAAAGCCCAAGCCAGGTCTATATACCTGACGAATGGTTCAGGTGCAGTTGGAAAAGGAGTAGTATAGCAGTAATAGGTATCTATAGTGTTGTGGTAGTAGTATTAGTACATAGTAGTTTTAATCGAATTTCATTCCCGTAATGCGGACATGAGTTACCGTTCTTTTTTTTTTCGTTCGTACGTTCCTTTTTTTCACGCAGAATTTTACGTATTTTTCAAAATTGAACCTCTTTTTTTTTTTTTTTTCTTTTAATTTCTCGAATATCGTCAACTATGCCCATAGTTGAATATTTTTGTTATTTTACATTTTTCGTGACGATAATCGCGATAATAATACTAAACAATGATATTGCATCATCGTAATTATCATAATACGCAAATGTGAAAATTTGTGCTGAGAAGTTTTAGATTATCCTCCGTTATAAACGCTTCGTCGCCACCATAGGTACATTTTACTCAGGTCTTATTTTGGGTAATAAAATATTCAACAAATGCATTAGTTTCGATTTTTTTTTTTTTTTCAGCTAAAAGGTGCATTTTCGGCCTTTATATCCTTTAGATAAATCAGCATTCATTTTTACTCCAAAATCGATCCTCTTCACATGTAGAAGTAAATACTTGTTTTCAAAACGTGGACTATGCCACTATTTTTTCCTAGAATTACCATGTCTGACGAGTATTCCAGTTTAAATCCGACTTGAAAATATTGAAAATTCTAGAAGTTATGATTTTTTTTTTTTAGTGGAAAGGTATATTTTTTGACAAATTTACCTAGTTACGATTTTTTTTTTCAACATGTTGTGATTAAATTTTGTCATAACAACTTTTTCACACATGTTTTAGAATGTTCAAAGTATTTTTAGTATTTTATCGATCTCGATTGGACTGATAGTTTTCATATAGCAACACCATTTGAAACTTATGACCACTATAAGTTATCCTACAGAAGTATAGCCACGAAGGGTTAATCCTCTCTTATAATATATATCTATATACAGTATCTATATATACATACGTGTATATGGATACATTTATATACATCATACAAAATTTCCATACATATAATAGAATAAGATTGTGCGATGAATCTTGCACTTTCGACCTTACGTACATATATACCTATAGTATGCATTCATACATGTATGTATATACCTACGTAGATATGAACTTGAACTTGGAACTTAGCTTTATATCCGTACAAATGCATCTATCCAGACTGTATCTCTATATATATGAATGTAAAAGAGTCGCAAAACTTTCCGCCAATGAATAGTACAACGAGATAAATGACAATAATAATGATAATAACAATAATAATAATAATCAGACAAATAACCATTATAACTAGCAACATTCCAAATATCTTGTTATAATAACAGACGGAAAACCAAGAACAAAAAAAAACAATCTATACGTGTATAATAACAAAAATCGATACAATAAAAGAATTTGAAATAATTGATGAATAATAGATGAATGAATAAAAACTAAATTGAACGGAATAGGTGAAAGAAAGATAATTGATTGTAATAATTAATTATCTATTGATATAATATAAATGGAGACACACGGTGGTGAAAAGGAAGCAGCAGAAGAAGTTATAGTAAATCAGAAACTATTGTTAGCACTACCACAGCCTGGAACTATACAGTTACAGCAACAACAACAACAACAACAACAGTTGCAGCAAAAAACTACTGTAAAACGAGGGATCGATTATAGTAACAAAATGGTAAATAACAGCGAAAATGGTAATAATCCAGTAGGAGGAGGTGGAGGTGGAGGTGGAGGAAGTCATTTGGCAGCGACGGTGAAAAATACCGTTAGACGTCTTTTAAGACGTACTAAAAGTCATCGCGATGCACCCTCAACAACAACGATGACTAATAACAACCATAACAGTAATCATCGTCGTCATAATTATCGGGGTGGTGTTTTACCCGTGATCAATAGTAACAATAATATAAATAGTAACAATAATAATAATATTAATAATAATAATATCGATGAAAATCGTCGGAATACCGTTGTTATTCACGGTAGTAACGTACAACATCAACAACATAAACATCTTTACAATTCAAATCCACCACCTCCGTCTGTACATCATAGTACTAGAGGAACTGGTACCACTACTACTACTTCTTCTACATCTACATCTACTTCTTCTTCTTCTTCTCATGCTGCTGGTAGTAGGCGATATTCGAGAACGCGAATTCGCATTCAGGTAAGAAAATAATTCGCACATGAAAAGTAACGAGAAAATTTTTTGGGATTAGAGGTATAGGCAAAAAATACAATTTTGAATGAAGCTCAAGCTATAGCTAGCCGCCGAAATCAGCAGCAAAATGAAATGTGTTATAGATAAAAATGTCTCTGCGAAGGACGAAAATACAAATTGTGTTGAATTTTTACCAAAACCAAAGCTTCTATATTACATCATAGATGTAAATCTGTACTGCAATATCCATATTTAAAAAAAAGTTCAAGAGGTTCGGCTGCTAACTCTGGATGCTAGCTTCAGCTTCATTAATTTATATTCATAGATTTTTAGAGAAAAAAAGAGAATATTGAAAATATTTGCTCAAATTTGATGAAGTTTAAGTTCGTAACGTTAACAACATAATTTGCTAAAAGAATTCAATATTCCATGACTCGAATGTTGTTAGAGTTATCAAACAGTTGAGACAGAACCTCTATTTGGCGAATAATATATAGATAAGTAATAGAGATTCCACCTGCCGCGGCCGTGGTCCGTCGGCTGACAGGGCTCTGGTTTATAGATTTGACGAATAAATAAATAGAAATAAATAGTGTTGGGCGCCAGTCGGTTAAACGGAGCCGACACCGTCAATCATACGATTGTATAGATAATAAATAAATAAATGAACAAGAGACAAGCACAAGGGTAGGAACGTTGGAGGACCATTGAAATGCAAGACCAATAGAAATGGTATTTAACGGAAAAGATATATGCGTTTATTGACTTACTTATTGCAGCAACAGACGGCTGAATAATAACGATCCTAGACTTGGTCGAAGATATCACAATTGACAATAATAAATAACCGAATCACATAATAATATAATAATATAATAATATGACAAATTCAATAATAAGTGTCTAAATCTTAGACAAAATGAGTTCATATAGATAATACGTCTATATTCGGGTAAGACTCCTCGAGAACTGCTTCACTTGCCGATATTTGACGAACGTGTCGCTAGGCGAGATGCGAATTTGGTATATTATGTTACCGGCGTTTAGGCGCGTTTCTAACAATAAGGTATTCAAATAATACTCCCAAGACTATAGGCTTGACGATTTTACCTAAAGATCTTCAGGTGAACCTTTCTCGACGAGTTTCGTATTACAAATAATATATATTCAATAAATTAATCGGACAACACAACATACATGGGGATTTAATTGTAACAATTATAAATTAGGGAGCGCTCGAGGAGTCATTTGAGCGAGACGTCGAGGAGAAATTCAAATTCCTGTCACACAGTATAACAGATTAGTAATGTTTTACAAAATTTGAAAAATGATCCACCGTATTCTGCTGTTTTTTAACCGTCCAAGTAATACCTACATTTAATCAAGAACTTCAACCGATTTTCTTGTTGCCTTAACTTTACGAACTTAAACCTCATCTCAAATATCTAAGAACAAAATGATTGAAAAAAAAAACGTTAGAGTTTGTTGGTTACCTACAGTTGTGTTGAATAATGCGAATCGGCTTGCGGGCTTTGTTGATCGCGAGGTTAACCAATACTACGACGATGACTGATATATTCCGCGAGAAACAACTCGTGTGCAATAAAGAATGTTACATACATTTATATTTATTTCTGCGATAAATACTTCCTACGTATATAGCGCAAGTTACGTATATATGTATGGGTATACTAGTAGTATACAGTAATAGTACGGAGGAGGAGGCTCGTTTAATATTCTATACATATTTACTTATTTATAATGTATTCTATGAACAATAACATACACCATAATTATTCCGTATGCATCGAATGGATGCATGATCGTGACAACATCGACTATTCTTCTTTTTATTATGATTATTATATCACATTCTCACCTATTCGTGCATTCATTCAGTATATTCATTTATTTATACTCATTCATTCATTCATTCATTCATTCATCAGATGTCTAATTTTCAAAACGGTTCTTCGCGACAATAACAACAACAAAAATTGTACCTACATCTACTTATAAGAGTATAGATCGCGTTAGATCGGTTATTGCGAATTAAAACCAGCTGCTGACTGTGTGCAGTCGGGCTCTCTGGTATGTATATAAGGATATGACGAACGCATTCGTAATGCCTGTGCGTCTGTTTGTTAATAACAATAATAAGACCGACAAAGGGGGAAGAAAAAAACATTGGCTGTTTTTGCTATTCTTATATCATTATGCTAAACATTCAATTTTTGTTTTTATATCTTATCAATATTCGCTATAAAACCTGGAGTTTTTCATTTCTTCTTTCTTTTTTCTCGTTCTCTCTTCTATTATTTTTGCTATCTTTTGCTTCGTTGTATTGCGACGATTTCAAAGATGGCCGCAGCGCAGTCTATGGAAATCAAACTTGACGTACTTTATAGGCGTACGTTTCGTATAATATGTTTTCTAAGCACGAATAACTTCCGGTATAATATGTTAGTATCCTATATGTATGTGTTCATGATTAAGGAGTAGGGACGAATGCTTTGATCGGTATGGTTTGCCGCGTACACTCGTTTTAGTATAATATAATATACCTACACATATGTATGTCGCCTCAGGAATTCAGTCGAATTTCTATTCACGAATCTATACTAGGTATTATACAATCGTATAAGAAAACAATTTTATCGATGAACAAATCAATCATGAAAATAATCATAATGACATTGAACATCAAGAATAACGTGCGAAAGATATTGAGAAAAAATTTCTTGCCAATAAGAAATAAAATATGTAATCGCTGTTTTTCCATATTTCTTGAATTTTCGACAAATTCGAATATACCATATGGATGTGGTGTATTTTATTTATTTGGATAGTTTGTTAGTTTGTAAACTAGCAAGCGTGGAACGGGGATTATCGAGAGTGCAGATATATCGTGGGAGACGATCATATAGTATATACGAGGGAACCTGTTAGACCTGTTTCAGTCTTATACATATGTGATTTTTATGAATTTTTATCAATTTTTACATCTCAATATCAATCGAAGGATAAATGTAGGTATAATGTACCTTACGTTCCAGTGAAGCGAAGAATATACATTCTATTGGACGGAATTGAATTACTTGTAACTTTCCTATCATTCGTTTTATCAAGAATTGAGAAAATCTATACTTGAAGTAAAATACACGAATTTTTTTTTTATAGTGCTACGATTTTTCCCATTGGGATTTTTCGATCCCAGTTACTAAATACTAGATATACAACATATAGTGGTAACCGTGTGTTCGAAAAACTAACGATTATGTATGTATATATCGACGAATGAAAATCAATTGCTTGTAGTAACTTTCGCAGGAATTACTTTACCAAGAAATTGTATAGGAAATAAAGTTGTGGGGTTTTCAGAACATGAATTTTTCCCGTTGGTATTTTTCGATCCGATTGACGATAGGCTAGATTTGTCAAATTTTACGTTATTATAGTGGGCGGTACCGCGTGATTATAGGAAAGCCAACGATGTATCAACTAATATAATTCAATCGCATGTAACTTTTGCAGGGATTACTTTACCGTGAAATTCGATAGGAAGTCAAAAAAAAAAAAAACGCGGTTTTTCCAGAGCTATGATTTTTAAATCTGGGATTTTTCGATCCGAGTTACGGAAACCCAGATATAATACGTTAAATTCAATGAACCGATTGACCTTAACGTTGCGGAATGTTTATTCACTCCATAGACGACGCTATGTGTGTTTATTTATTATCAAGGTCGATCGAAGTCATTGAATGAATTTCGACATTTCTAACGATCAAAAGTCAATGTCAAAAAAAAATAACGGAATATTCATTGACCTGTATGTACAGAAATAGATCCAGATTAACCCCTGAGATTAGGTACACTGACTAAAAATGGGCTGACCAAAATTTTTCGTTATATCTTCAGAAAGTCGGCTTATTGTATATACGCTCAAGACTTCGTATTGCCAATACAATTATATGAGGTAATTCCAAAATAGAAGTATAGACTTTCGAAAACTACAGATCAAGCACTTTATTTCAAGAAAACATGAAAAAAACAACAACTTTCTACAATCATTACAAATCCTGAAATCTCATGGAATTTCAAATGGCCATGGAAAACCTAGAGATTCCATGGGATTTCAATATTAGTCATGGTAAAAAAAAAAAAAAAAAAAAAAAATAGAATCATAAATTCGTCTTCAAAATTGCAATTCTTTATCGTTTGTTGATATTTATTGACCTACATATCTTCATTGTAATCCTGCAAATCGTTCAATTTTACCTGAGGTAACAATTTTGGTAAATTTTAATCCAATATCGTGTAAAAGCCGCGTTTTAGATTCTGCATGAAAATCTGAAAATTTCATGGAATTTTATTTCCCAATATTTGTGGCACCCCTATTACAATTCTTATTCGAAGGTCGTCATCCTTTTTTGAGTCAGTGTAATTGTCAAGTAGATCAAAAATCATGTATACTTCTCAGGGGATCAATAAAAATGAATTTTTCTTAATTTTGATTTGAAAATGAAATTATAGCTGGGATTTCGTTATAGGAATACATCAATCCCTCTATAAATGATTATTCTTCTCGTTATTATACGCAGTTTTGCGTGCTCGGATATAGCAACATATGAAACCAAAGGTGGAACGGGTGCGATGAATTGACCAGATTTGATGTGTTTAAAACGCTTCGTGACCACGTACGTGTCAAGTGAAAACGGCTGGTTATAGGCCAGACAATTTGATACGTCATCATTCATTCCTCATCCATAAACGCCCCCTTGTACATACGTCACCCTCAAATAAATTATCTTATATTTTATTCAACTCTATTATTAGATGTATGATTTGTTGTATTGCTTCCTTCTACTTCTCATCCTCTTCATCCTCATCCGGAACATCCTCATCTCCTTTGACTCGACTCGACCCTATATGGCACAAACATATAACCATGTCTGACGAATTAATCAAAACGCGTACCTACATCATCCTCGTCCAGCATACAAATAAATAATTGTATGTATGTACGTGTGATCAAACGAATCAATCCACCATACTATTTATTCCATTTTTTATTTTATTTTCTGTATTTTTTTTTTTTTTTTTTGCATTAGTTCTTTACTTTTTCATCCTCATCTACAACGATTTGATTAAAAGCTTGACAATATGGAAATAAAAAGAGACAGAAAATACATAATTTGTAAATTTATTGGGGATTTAAAAAATACTAAATCAAATTCGATTCGAATTATAAAAGTTAAATATAGTGTTTACTTTTTGGTCTGACCTTATATAATGTCTGTCTATTCGTCTATCTATATCTATCTGTCTATCTATTCATCCCATCAAAATCGATCGATCTATTATCTTGTTTTATTATTATTATTATCATTATTATTTCTCGTTATTATTGTATCTATTATTATCTATGATCGCAGCTTTGCACTCCTACTTCCGTTTCATCGCTAAAAGAAAGACACGATCATTATCGCTGAATTAAAACTAAAAACCAAACAAAAAACATTCAATTTGCTTTATTATTATTATTATTATTATCATTATTATTTAATTTTTTTCCTCGGGATTTGGGAAGAGAATGAAAGACGATATTTTACATCAAAATTCTTGGGATTGGTTGTTTCTTTTTCATGTTTTTGAACATTTTTCTTACTCTCGCTCTCTCTTCTTCTTAATTGGAGATGAAAACTGAAAAATGATGACGTCCAGGTTTTTTAGTCGCAGTTTTTTGTATGTACATCAAAATTATCTCGGGGTGGTGGTCGAAATAACGAAAGATCCGAGTTTTAAATGGGAAAAAATGCGAATGTTATAAAATAATGATGATTCAAAATATGAAAAGGCTATATGAGAGAGGCTTTGAAGGACGTACAGCTAGGTACTCAAAACGTTATTTTATTTGTCGTTATTTTAGTATTCGCATTTTGAAAAATTCAAAACTTTGGCCATTATTCTGCATATTGATCTTTCGAAATTTTGATTCCCACCCTTATACAGAATGGGGGAATTAAAAATTAAAATCTTTGTCACGATTAATAAGGAATTTGCCCAATTGATTGAGCATTTTATTTCAATTCGTATAATTAGGCATATGTATATATGTATGTAATATGTATAGGTATACATATTTAAATATATCGAGCTGGGTATGTTTCGCTAGGCGGTTACAATGTCGTTCTCTGTTTCTATTTCATAAATAAACATGTTTTCAGGTTTTTAATCACTCACTCTCTTATCTCCGTGCATATATATATTTTTCGGATTTTTATATAAATATCAAATATATGTATAATATTATGTACGTGTATCGCACATTGTAAATAATATCATGCCGGGGTTTGCGTTCGATCTGTTTTCTATCTCGCGGTATATAGTCTCGAGATTGATTAGACGAAGAGGAAAGACGGTGGTCGGTTCGAGCGTAGAATGGAATTTTTGCTAAACAATTTCCGCGCTTCTGAGTCTAGTGCGTGAGCCAATACTTTATTATGTCAGCCACACAGCTACGGTTGTGTGTTGACGACGACACGCTGTACACAATATGACGTCAGCCGATGGAACTCAACTTAATACTACTTTTATCTATATATATATATTTAAACATAAATATATGTGTATTGTATATGCGTTTCATGTACGAGGAAATTTATTATGAAATACCATTTTTCACGTAGCTTGCAGGTGCCGGCGATTTTTTATGAAAACTGTAAAAAAGTTATTTTCTAGAATTCTCTTTGCACGTGGATAACAATCCACAGGTTTTTTTTTTCCTAATTTGTTTCAGTCATTTGTCGATAGGTAATTTCTTCGGTTATCCTTTTTTTTCGTCAATTGAACACTCGACAATCTAGATTGTTATGGGCAACTTATGAAAAATTCAATTATAATAGTAATCATATAATACCGTACAGAATGAATGAATTGGATTAGATAAAATATAATTATTGAATAAACAAATTAATTAAGATACAGAAAAAAATAAATAAATGAAATTAAAAACGTGCAGAAAAATGAAGAAGAATTACCGAAGATAATATAATATCGTATATAATGTATGTATCATTATTTTTCACGCGCCAGCCTTAGGGTCCCCTTCTTATCTAGAATCTAAGATCGTAACATCGTTATCTACCGTGTCTCGTGACGTGAGGTTGAAGCTTTGCTAAATCATTTGGCAAATATAAAACGAAAAAATATCTCGTATACTTATGTATACGGACGTATGTATAGTATACTGTATAGCTATATACATACATACTTCGGTTAGGGAGATAAGCAGCTATTTAGTTATCTCTTGAATGAATATGTCTGTTTGAGTTTTGGTGTGTGTGTGTTTTTTTGTGTCTGGGCTAAAGATTCTGCTGCCTCAGAGCAGACAGTGTCATGTATTAGTGTATGATCATAGAAAAATTTCATTGATTATTAATTTAAAAAAAAAATAAATAAAAATGCTTTGTTGCATAGGTATGAAACTATTCATCGATTCTCCATACCGCGCCATGTCTTCCGATTTGACTCGAATTTTTTATTTTTTTTCTCAATATTACCTGTTCAAATATATACATACCTCGATTTTGTTTTCTTTGTCTGTTCATTCAATTATTCAAGTTTTTTTTTCCGCAGTTACTTTTATAGGTTTTTGACGGGGGTTATATTTGTTTGAATAAGATGGATTTGCAATAAAAAGCAAAAACAACGATGCAATTTCTCGTATGTAAGAAATTTTGAATTTTTTGCAGTAAATAAAATTGTTTTTCATAATTTGAACTTCATTGCGAAGCGGTTGAAATCGAGATTCTTTAGAAAAAAATGCACGCGATTTCATGGGATTGAGCCGAAGTTCGCAAACGTATCTTTTTCTTCAGAGTTTATACTTTTCTGTATGTAACACATTGATTTTTTCAAGTGGGGTCTCAATGAAAAATTTGAATTGAATTATTTGATAATGCCAAAATCATATTATTATTTAACGAACAACCGAAATTAGAATACAGATGACAGAATTTCGAAAAATAAATTCCTTTCTAACTAGCTATTTTGATTCATTTTCAATCCCATGCCCGTTCCCATTTAGTGCGAAAATTCGATATGTTATGTAGAAAAGTGTCAACTTTGAGAAGACAGAAATACATTGGCGGAAAATGAACTGAGCCCTCGGAATCAAGTGCATTTTTTAGAATAATCGTCATATTTTAATCGCTTCAATGAAATCCGAACGTAACAAGCTTCTTTTTCAGACTTTTCAGAAGTTCAGACTTCTTTGTATGAAAAATGGTATCGTTTTTGTTAAATTATTGTTTAAAATGCTATTCAATTTGTTAAGACAAATAGAGATCGTCCAAAAACGATTGAAGTATGAAAATAACACCTCGAAGAATTAAGTGCACAGCAAAATTTGAAAACAATTTATGGTACGTCTTTGAGCCATTTACTAATCGAAAACCCCATACTGACTTTTAAAGTGAACAATTGCGCAGTTCCGACAATTGGGAGGGAAAAATAATAAGTACAATAAAATAATCACAATCGACGATGCGTGAAATAACGATTCATTTATATTTTTATTTATTTGGTTAGTTTTTCATCGGGAAAATAAATGAGGAGAGCTACTTGTACATACATATAGGTAAATCTTAATATACGCACAGGTGAGTTAGATGATGATAATAATAATAACATTAATACGGTAATAAATTAAAGAGACATTATATCTTGCCATAAAATTATAATACTCGTGTGTGCGAAAGATTTCATTTTTATTGTATGGTATATACAATATTTATTTATTTTTTTCACGGATAATATACATCTATACACATACACACACGTAGATACTAGCGACTTATAATGACGATGATGATGATGATGATGATGATGATGATGATAATTATGATGTTCTGGAGCTCGTCGTCTTTCACATTTCGAATGACGCGCGTGCGGAATTGTTTAGAGACAGATTATAATTATTACAGCCAGTAACTAAGCGCCTCTCCAAAGAAATGAGAGGGTAATAATATAATCAATAAAAATTAGCTGAAAAGCATGAAAAATAATTTCTTTTAATCAATCATAATTGAAATTACTATCTTCCTCTTTCTAGCTCTCTCTCTCTCTCTCTCTCTCTCTCTCTCTCCTTCTCTGTGATTAGAAAAAAAGCGAAGAGAGGGAGAGAGAAAAACAAACAAGAACAAGCATTTCCCGAAACAACTCGATGATCAGAAAAAAAACAACAAAATCTAATTAATAATGCAGGTTAAATTTTGTTTTATTTTATTGATTAAAAAAATAACAACAATTGATTCATTCATAAATAAAAAATAATCAAGTAGTTAGCTAGTATAATTAACTACTGAATCAATTGATGAATTCAATTGATTCAATTAATTCAATTCAATTAAAATTAAGTCAACAAGGTTCCCTATACGATCGGTGCAAGTAGAACTGCTGTGCGGAGATGTGTCGGTAAAGAAGGGGGCGATGTATAACACCATCGGTCAACCCGCCCGCGGTGTTGATAATTAATTATTCCATTCAATGCTATCACAAATGGCTATAGATATATCATCTATTTTTAGTCTAAGACTTCTATTATTAACTTTTGATCAGAGGTGTTATACATGTATGTATAATTATTCACGTACTGATACGCATACATGCCCACGCTCAGGTATAATATTATATTGTACATACATGTTTACCATACGGTATATAATAATATGATGATATTAATGATTATTTTCATTCACTTCTTGGTTTTCTCAATTATCAACCGTCGATAAACGCGCACGGTATCGAAAACGACATGAGATATTGAACAATTGATCATTCTATTATGAAATAATAAAAAACGTGAAATTTTTCGTTTTTTCTTGCTCTTGCAAATCTAGTTTCCTTGTTTGAAATACAATTCTATTGAAACAGCAAACTTTGATGAAAAAAAAAAAAAAAAAAAATTAGAGTAAAAGAAAGAAAGATAAAAAAAAAAACGACAATGATTTGGAAATAGGTAAACGTAAGATGAAACAAAGTGACAAATAACAACCCTGAAATGGTAAAAGATTAGTTTGTTTTTTATTTCCGTTCAAAACGGGATTTTCCATTCCGCGATGACGTCAGCGGTTACCGCGACTGCTCCTCCTACTCCTCCTTCTCTTCTGTCATAAACACACACTCGTATACATATGTATACTAATATATCCATGTATAGACGATATATTTTTGTATGCGATAAGAAAAATTTGATTAGACTCTCGCCATCTGTCAGCTGTTTAGTATAATTACTGGTTTCAAGTTTCTCGCACACACATGTATATTCATATAATACATAGGCATATAAATATTTTTATATACCTACATACGCGTGTATGTAAAATTACAATAATAATAATAACAATAACAACAATATCGCTTGTGTTACAATTTTAGCGTAGTATTTATATTTTTCTTTTGCAGTTTTCCAAGTTATTAATCTTAATTGTCCTTGAATATTAACCCTCCGTAGTTACGTCTTTGCAGAATCACGTGGTAGTTACACTGGCACAAATTGAGCCGACTGATTTATTTTCAAAAAATTATGGAACATACTTTGAACATTGTAGAATATGTTCCAAAAGTCAATTTGACCAAAATTAAAGGTCAATGTTGCCGGAAGAAAACGATTTTTAGAAAGATGTGAATGTGCAAAAAATGCATTTTTACTTTTCATCACCTTTGGTGATATAAGAAAAGTATTGGTTTAGTACGAAAAGTGACTTTTGTTATTTAAACAAATTTTTATGTTTCCGATGCACAGGTATATGTAGAACAGGTTTGCGAACAAATGTCTGTCTGTCTGTCTGTCTATCGGTCTGTCCGGCGGACGTACTCACCTAATGATCTGGAAAACGACCCGATGAAAAAAATTGAAATTTACAGGGGATCAAGAGCAAACGATGGAGATGGAAAATTGCCATATCCCATCCAATTCGAATGATCGGTTGTACCGGAAAAAATTCGACTTCCAATTCTTTTATTTCATTTTCGGCGAGTAGATCGAGGTACGGGTTGGAATCGCGTGAATTGAGGGAAAACACGAGAATATATGGGTGAATTCGAGTAGATCGAGGTACATGTAAGCATGTATGGGTGAATTCGAGAAAATTGAGGTACAATGTAAGTAGGCGTATGTATATGAGTGCAGTCGGATGGATTGGGTTACTTGTCTGTAAGGGTGAATTCGAGTAGATTGATGTATGTACATGCAAGTGTGTATGGATAAATTTAGGTTCATGCCGTTCGAGTATCCATTGTAACGTGATGAAAAGTATCGTGAAAAAACCTGTTTTTTCCGTCTTGTTTTTATTGAAATATTCGTAACTTTTTCATTTTTCAATGTATTTTAACAAAATTTGAAGATGATACGAGGTATATGGTACTTGGATAAAAACAATAACAAATATTAAACAACAGTGAAAGATGAAAAAAACAAAAAACAAAAAAACGAATGAATAGGCAAAAGTATGAATCAATTACTGATCCAAATTTTCAGTTTCGATATAAAAGTAGGACATACGTACCAAATTTATTAAGAAGAGAGAAGAAAGAATTTTGAAAAATGAAAAAATGAAAAAGAAAATAAAATGGTTCTAATAGCTCAAAAGCGTGTAATACTCTATAATACATAAGTTGTATTCGAACTTTCATTTTTATTCAACTGACGTGTCATACACCTTGTACTATACTCTTGTATACGTATGTATGTTTGTACCTGCGTATTACTCATTTCTTGTATCTCCATCTCTATATCTTTATCTTTATCTCTATCTATCTATCACTCTCTATAGGTATATGTCTCTTAGCCTAGCTATTATACAAACGTGGGCGGCGGTTTGTCGAGAGGTTCTGCTCCTCCTTGCCTCGCTGACTGCTGCTTGACTGCCGCCTCTTATTCCTCCAGCCACTTTCTAGGCCCAGTTGTATTAAATAGCCACATCCACGCAGCAATAGCTCAAAGACAGAAACAGACACGGAACTCGTCCTTATATTCGATATCCCTAAAGTTCTATTATTTATTATAAATCGAGGCGATATCAAATATTGAACAAAATTGGAAAAAAAAAAAGTTTCTATCTTGTCCATTTCTATAATATGTATACGGAATCTTTTCTATTATTCAATCTGATCCTCTTTTGGATTATTTTATTTGAATACATCGCGTTTAACTGTATATAACAACCGATAAGATTGTTCAAGTTGGTTGCCCTAGACTTTTTATCAACTTTGATAATTTGTTGATTGTTTTTTTTGGGGGGGTTTTTCCTTGTTCAATTTAGACTCTACTATTATTTACAGCGGAACCGGTCGGCACTATAGCTAACATAGCTAATCTTGTCGAGTTTCAAATTTTCTCTATCTCATCCAGATGTTCTCCAGAACATCGGACTTATTCATTTTGGAGAGCGAAAGAAAGAGATATATTATGTCAAGACGAACATATGTTCAGAATTACGTTCTCGGAACAGGATTAATGATTTTCTATATATTACTTTTCACTATGAAAAGCAATCGGTACATTCATTTTCATGTATTTATAAGTACCCCCTTGGTATAGGGGCCATCCTACCTAATAATACTTGAAACACCTACGTCCCTGGGAAGAGAGAGAGAGAGAGAGATAGAGGCAATGATCATGAGTCAAACAACGGTATCAAAGAGCGTACATGTACTTTGAGCCCCGCGAGCGAAGCGGAGCGGTCGCGTTTACGTTTACGTTTGCGTTCGCGTTCGCGCGCGCGCGCGCAGTCTAGTGGTTTTTAGTATATCCATCTCTATCTCTTCGGTGTTTGTTCGTACACATACCTATGTATGTACGTATGTATGTAGGTATTATGCAGCTACGGTATGTATACCGCGGTGCCTCGCATAACCACCGACTGTGAGCTTTGCAACGCGAGTAAAACACGGGGCCCCGAGTATGAACGAGCCCGAGATACCATGCGATACGATATATGCGATACGATACGTAGGTACGATACGATACGGTGAAACGCTCTCGACGGTCGCCGCGGCGACGCGTTTCGTATAGCCACCAACCGCGGCTCGAGGCTCTCCGTTTTCTATACGTAGCTCTTTGAGCTACTCGGCTAACGTAGTGGCTAGTGGCTAGCGGCTAGTGGTTAGTGGATAGCCATACTATAGGGCACCAGTGCTACGGAAACAGTGAGTCAGCCGACTTCGTCTACGTCGGCAGCGAGAACCCGGTCTGTTCTTTCGTTCTTCATTCTTGATTCTTGATTCTTGATTATCTTGACTCTATTCGCTACTCTGATTCTCTCTGGTTCTCTATCCGCTATTCGCTATCTCTCTCTTTCTTTCTCTCTCTCTCTCTCTCTCTCTCCCTCTCTCTCTCTCTCTCTCTCTGTCTTCTGTTCAACCACCGTAACCGCATCGGTCCTCGTAACATTATACAGGACCAGCCAAAGAGAGAGAAAGAGAGAGGGGGAGGGAGTGGGTGGGTGAGAACTAGCTACTTCGGAGAGAGGAGAAGAGTACCTATTGTAGTTTCGTACACAGTTTCTTCTCTTTACTCATACCTACTTACTTGCTTACTTACTTACTTACTTACTCACTTATTTCACATTGAGTTTTGAACTCTCTGAGAAGTCGGCCGCGCGCTTCGTTTTACTCCGAAACCATAATAATCATAGTAATAATAATAATCATAATAATAGTAATAGTAATAGAAGAAACTGTATTTCAGATAAAGAAAAGTCGTGTGGAGAAAAGAATAACAAAAGGAAGAAAAATTAGTTAAGAATTTATCTAACAAGATGTTCCGAATTTGTAGACGATAATGATATAATGATTATGGTAATGAAACTACTACTAATGATGATCATAATAATAATAATAATATAAGGAAGTGAAAATTTAAAATAAACTGATATTCAGTAGTGCACTTGCTGTGCATACATATAAATATCGTTTGAAATTATTTCGAAGATGGTGGAATTTTAATAATCCTCCCGATGATGATGATAATGATAATAATAAATTAAAAGAAGAGAATAAATTTCAACAATATAATATCTAGATAATAATATACACTGCCGCTGTTGCTGTGATATCGATTGTATTTTTCTGATAATTTTTCAACACTTGTGGATTGTGACGAGTGACAAGTGACCACAGTGTGTCTGTGTCTCTCTGTTCGATTGTGCCCCTGCGTCTCTGTGTGAAAATGCGATAACGACGCGGGTGTGTAACTTCTTCTTATGTGATCGATGGATTTTGGTTTTCGTTGGGTTTTTTTTTTCTTTTCTTCCCCGTCTTCTTTACATCAAAAATACATACATTATTATTTATATGTATGTTAATCACGAATAACATAATAATTGTAGTAGTTGGTTCAATTATTATTATTATTGTTATTGTTGTCATCATCAATATTATTATGAACATTAATCATCGGCTATTCATAAATTTGATAAGTTTTTTTTATTGATTTTTTTTCCAATTCTTTCATATCGTTTAACGTTATTAATACCACTTGAAATAATGAGAGCAAGAAAGAGATAGAGAGTGAGTGAGAGAGAAACAGAGACGTACTTATGTATTCCACATTATAATATGAAAATCTTTATTATACATATATATCTATCTTTATATACCTTCATAATGTTCGTTAAAAATTTATAATTGACAGATACACACGTATAGGTATGTATGTGTGTACGTATTCAGCCTCCGATTTGTTAATTTTTTTTCATTCTCATTATTATTATGATTAGTCTTGTTGTTGTCATTATTATTGTCATTAGCACTGTCATTGCGCGAAAATCAAACGACGATTAGGTAAAAATAGGATAACGAGAGTCTCGGAGTGGGAGGGACGGGTATGGGGAGGAAGAAAGCCGAGGAGGGGGATTATTATTATTCATTAAAGTTGATAGTATTATCATTGTTCTATTATTTATTTATTTATTTGTTTTATTCTTACTGATATTTAATTACTGTTTTCAATCTATCAATTTTTATCGTTATGATGATCGTAGGGAATTTACCGTACAGGTTCACGGGGAATGATAATTATGAGTATTGTTCGGTCGAAATAATGAACAACTACTCAGATCTGATCGTCGATTTTTTACTCTTTCGTTTACCTATATTATTGTGTGAAAAATCGAGGTTAAAATCTGAGATGGTGTGGGCTTTTTTTTTTTTTTTTTTTTCTAGTTGGTCGATTTGGCGCGGAATGCCCTATATATACGGACTCTTATTCTAACGCCAACGAAATCGTGGTTGTCGTCCAACCACAAACCACCGGCGACCAAGCCACGATATTACCTACTCACCTATACATATGTATAATGTATATATCTACGCTCACCTATAACTTTGCTCTTATTGCTTATCGGCATCAATTATATTTTCCTTGATAACAATCCTTACATGTATGTACGTATGTACGGACATACATGTACAGGTGCTTTTCAAATACATGTATAAACTGTGGAGACTGCAGTCAGATATACCTTAGACTCGTTTCTTAAACGTCACGAAAATCATCGTTGAGTAAATTGCGCTTTCGTTTCTCTCGTAGCTAATCCCCTGCCGATTTAATCAACCAATCAACGCGATGCTATTGACTACTATACTTGAGTTCATTTGATCTAAGTTTTTTTTTTTGTTTCAAACTGTGAGCAAACTTCGCGTTCTTTGTGTTGTCGGTGTTCTGTTTTATCATCCGTTGAGCACACAGAGGCGCGAAAGATAACCGGCAGGTTATTTATGCGTCAACTATATGTAGAATTGTTCAAGAGATGGGAACAAGTAATGAATAAATCGAATTTATTTGAGATGCAGGGGTTTTTGCTGTAGGTTCATCGCGTTCGTCCCTAAAAACTGAGACGATTTTATCTGAGGGACAATCTCGTAGCTTTTATAGTTTTCAAATTAGAGAAGTCTCAAGTTTCCACCAATCACGGCCCGTGTTTTGTCTAACGGTCAGCAGCGCCATTGCTTCCTCCACTTGCGCGCGAACGCGAGCCATGATTGGTGGAAATTTGAAATCGTTCTCATTCGAAAACTGCAAGAGTTACCACATTTTTTCTTCCACAAAATCGCTTCAGTTTTGAAAAACGCGTCTCTGCATCCATATGTTTTTTTTTTCTAAATTAAATTAAATTTTTGTTTATTTATTATATTCTTCCAAATTTCATTTTCTTACATTTTCTCACCGTTCAAATGGTTACATAACAAGCGTAAGTGTGCGGTACGTTTTCTCAAAACTTTTGCTGATTGATTTGCAAGGTCATAACAGCCGACGCGTACACGTAATTGCGTTTATCGAAACCGAGATATCTTCAATATATATCTTTAACCATATCAGATAAGGTGGATGATTCTCTATTTTTTTTTCTTCTTCACCTCTATAATTACCCTGATAATATTTTCAACAATCTATATAATCGTTACGTCCAACAAAGTAACTATACATATTTTTTGTGTATTATTCGTATGTATCATGATAATGATAAAGATAATGGTGATGATGATGATAATGATGATAATAATAATAGTAATAATAAGAATATTAATATTAAAATCGGTCGGACTCCCCGTTGTCAGTGCCACGAAACTCTGTGTGCCAGCTGGTTGTGTGCAAGGTGCAAAACGGCACGGATTTGAACACCGCGGTCAACCGAGACGAGATCCTGTCCCAGGCAGGAGGAGATCCCCTCCCTTCCCTCCCCTTTTCCCCACCTCTCTTCGTATTATATCCCCCACAACGACGACCACCACCCTACTTGCTCCATTTTGTTCGTGTAGATGTCGCTGTGTGTGTTTGTTTTACGTCCTATACATGTATATTTATGTGTATGGATGGTCTTCCCTTTCCTGCGAATATCCTGTATACATATATATGTATATAAGTATACACATATATATTATTATGTATATAGTATAGTTTAGTAGAACCTCTCGTGGCCCACGGTTGACAGGTTGTTACTTTCTGCCCGCGGCGGTACTCTAAACTACCTACCTATCTGCCTACCTACCTACCAGCTACCTACCTACCTACCTACCTACCTACCTACCTAGCTAGCTAGCCATGTATAATATCTGGCAAACTAGCTCTAGCTGGATCTAGCAGTCTCGTTTTAGAACTAAATTTTTGTATTTATTATTACTATTTGATTTTTGTTCCATTCGCCTATATACTTATACGGTTGTTATAGTTCGAAAACTAGCGGGCAAAATATACTTCTTCAGATACGAGTATTGGATTCAAGACGATATAGTATAGGAATCATTTTCAACTTAACCTAGCTAAACTACGAAAATTTGAGTTTTAATCGAATTCAATCACCTTTTTGACAGAGTGACATACTTGGCCACTTTCTGCCAAAAAACTTAATTCGTTCGTCGAGGGTTCATTCCGATCGGTCGAGTAGTCATCGAGAAAGTACGATTCGCGTTTTCGAGGTGACAACAATTGGTAATAATGGAATTTCTAATAGACTTCCGTTGCACCTTAGAAGGAAAAAAAAGAAACTGACTTGAGGTGGAAAAACATGGGAAAATTTGTTTAGGGTTTGTGTAAAGTTGTTTTTTACCGTTGACTCTTCGTGGATATATTATTTATACACACAATACACATTGCAGTAAAAAAAAAAAACAAAAAAAACTATAGTATATGTATACGTAAATGTTGTGAAAGTGAATAATAAATAAATGTATATATGTATGTTGTATACATATGTATGTATATGGAGCTTATATGCCTAAGGAATATGGGATGCCAAAATTGTTTACACATTTGTTTGTACGTGTGTCTGGTCTTTTTTTTCTTCCTCTAAACGACACATTACATTATACAGTGTGTGTGTGTGTATCTTGTATGTATACATATGTTTACATGTATATAGTGCAAAAGTGAAAAGTTTCAAGCGTAGTACATGGAAAGCTTACGGAAAATACAGGGAATGATAATAATATTAATAATAATCAATTAACTAATCAATTGTCGTTATACTATAGATTTGAAAAAATCAGGGATCGTCAGTTGTTGAACTTTTCCTCGGAATGGAAAATTAAGGAATAAAGGACGATAATAAATACAAGAAACATCTGGACATCCGGTGAAAAGCTAAAAAATTATTTCAAAAGAGTGATTAAACAAAAAAAAAAACAAAAAAAAACTACAAACTTTGTGCGCAAAATAATTTGTGATGATTGGTGAAGAATTTCTGAAAGTTGATTTACAATAAAGAGAACAATAACTGCAAAATTCATGTGGGAAATAGACGAAAAATTGTATAAAATCGTCAAAAATTAATTGAGCAAAAAATAACGAAAAAAAATCGATAAAATGTCGGACCGGGAAGAACGAGAGACGGTTTTGGCTCGTAACCAGTTGGGTCGAAAATCGATCAGGCCATCAAGTTTCCGAAAGACATTGAACGCGGACGGTAGCCAGCAGCGTCGAACTCTGATGGGTGATAGCAACGAGTCAAAAACTAGCGGAAGTCCGAACAGTGCGGGAAGCCCTTCGACACCGGAAGGGCTAAAGCAGTGGGAGTTGGTGGAGGGGGACGCGGGGCTGAAGGTTGTTGAGAAAAGAAGAAGCAACGCGAACTCAAATTCGAATTCAAATTCGAATTCTAATTCTAATTCCGCGACCGGATCTCCCGTCCTAAACACACCGAAACCTCCGATAAGGTCCAGGGCCAGACCCCCTATATTCGTCAGCAAAGGAACGCAGAATTCTATCGTGTCACAAAACATACAGGATTTCGAAAACGCCCTGGCTAACGAATTTCGGGTTTTTGAAAGGGCCGGCAACGCCCCCCCGCCAACAACCGATCATTCTAATTCAACCAGGAGTGGGGGTGGTGATCTCAAAACACCCGCTAGTGTCAGGCTCGACCTTATTTTGAACAGAAATTTATATGCTGGCAATCATCAGAGTCAGAGTCGGAACGAGGATAACGCGGATTACAATTCGCTACAGAACAGCACCGACATGCTTGATCAACTGGAGAGACAAGTCAAAGCCATTGAACAAGGCACGCTCGCTGCTGCCGCTAGGCTACAGGAGAACCCCAACGCCGACGACGCCTGCGCAACTCCGGGTTTGGGATCAGGTGGGGGTAACGGTAACCGTAATACGTCTGCTCCTAACGACGGAAGCGGGAAAATTGAACTCACCGAAGTCGAACTTAGGTACAGAGAACACGAGGATTTACTTGGCAATAACACCGACGATGAAGCCGAGCGGTAATTAAAATAATCACTTCATATAATTTCCAATTTGTGATTTGAATTCTTTTTTTTTTTCCTCCGCAATTTTCTTGTGTTTTTCAATTTTGAACTTTTGAGAAGTTTGATTTCTATTCTTTTTTACTTTCATTTTCCCTTCTCTATTCCCATTTGATTTTTTGAGTATTGAAAAAAAATGACGAAAGTGTTTCCTTTTTCTTTGTTTTTTTCCTATTTCTTGTATGTTTTTTTTTTTTTTTCTTATGTTTTCTTTTGATCACGTTGATCATTGCGAGATTTTCACCGAGAGCATGTATAGAAGCGGTTAATTCTGTTCGATGATGCATTTTTCGATACCGAACAATTGTCAAATGGTTTGGATTTTGATTTCGTAGTTTTATTTTTTTCTTATTTTTTATTTTATTTTTTTAATAAGAAAAAGCAACGTCTGCCGGTATCCATATTTATGTGGGTCGTGTGCACGTAACACTTTCCATTATTTACGCAACTCCGGAACTTATTGTTTCCATTATAGTCACATGCGGGTGTGTAAAAATGTACATGTATCCACGTTACGTTACATTATATACCGAAATCTAGGAGATCGCGATGATGGTGATGTTGATGATGATTTCTCATGGTATAATAATTTATCCTTAAATATATGGACACATGACAATGCCACGGATTGCACACGTGAGAAGTGAAGAACAAGAATATACATATACCTACATGAGTTTGTTCGTTTGTTTGTTAACGAATTTTGAATCTCTTGCATTTCTTTTTTTTCTCTCCATCTTGTATTGCAATCATTTTATTTTCAGTCCAGTGTGAATATACGATTAATTAATTTCTCAATCACCATTACTGTTATCGTTATTAATATTATTGAAATTTGAATCAAGCCATGGTTTTTACTCTCATTATTCATTATTCGTATGGAGATTCAACGAATTAATTAATTAATTTAATTGAACGAAATTGCGGAAAATACTCTAGTTTCGAAACTTGAACACATGTTGGTGAAAGTTTGATGAGATATATTACGTTTAATTGTGGTATAATAATGGTCATAACAATTATCATCACGATTATACTGTTGTATACAATATATTCTTGTTAATGGGATCACGGATAGCAAATAATTTCGCGGTTTGTATTTATGAAATTAAACTCACGCGTATTCCTATACGAGATTCGCAGTAAATAGATGAAATTTTTCTGTTCATCTACCGCTATAATACAAGTATTCTACAGGTTTTAATTAAATTTTCTAGAAATTACTAAATCCCAATTCGTTACGTGGAATTGTGTTTTTTTTTCTCATATATTTCCGAAAAGTAAATTCTTTTTCGTATGAAATGAAATTGGGGAGAAAAAAAAACGATTTTGGATATTTCTTCCTTTTAATTCCGATTAGGTGAACGAAAGACGTAAAAACAAAAGGAAAAAAAAAACAGATACAATAGGGAAACATCATCATTGTCTCTAGATACGAATTTCTTCCGGAATTTTTCTCACTTCTATACGCTCTCGGGAATACTACCGGCTAGAAAAAATAAATAAAAACTCACAGATGAAAGATACGAGTGGAAATGAATAAAATGAAGAAAAAGGTAATGCTTGAAATCCCCTCAAAAAAAAAAATAATAATAATAATAACATGAAATAAAATCATAAATGAAAGAAAAATGAAAAAGACAAAATATAACAAAATATAAAATAAAATATGGTAAAGTAAATATGGAAATTAATGAAAATGTATAATATCAATAAACGAAGGTCTAGACCCCTGCAACGGGGCGACGCTACTAGAAATTCGACCGGAAATGCCGGGATCACATCGAAGAGGCCAACCGTTAAATTGACCCGTACAGCATCGGACACTCGTCGAGGTACCGGGGACTCGGATATGCCATTAAAAACTCAATCGCGTGCCCAACAAGCCAGGAACATCGTAAGGCCGGTTATGACCAAAAGGCAACTCCAACAGGAGGCTGCCTCGACTGGCCCAAAACCATTGACCAGCGTTATCCAGAAGGCGATACAAAACATTGGAAGCAAAGAGGTATTTTGAAAATAAGAAAAAGCCAAAAGAAACAAAGAAATCGAAATTACCAAAAAATTTCATTAAACGATTAGAAAAAAAAAAAAAAAAATACAAATTCAGGAATTATTATTATTATCATCATCGTCATTACGATTATATACATTAACATGGGGTTTTCTACCTTATCTCGAATTTATGGATAGAGCGAAACATAAATGATTATCATATAATTAGGACGATCAGGTAAATGAACAGGTATCATGAATCTTTGTTTTAATTTTTTTTTTTTCTGTCAACTTTTGCGATGAATCGGGGTTGTTACTGCAATTTAAGCACATTATAGGATGATTAATATATCAGCTCATTGTAAACATATGTGTATACATATAACATTTGTCATTATTGTTTTATAGTATAGGCTAACCTTTTTTGATTATCTTATCGTTATACATATATTGTAAGATGATATTTCTGGCGTTATCATTCCTACGGACGTACACGTGCGTATCTGTAGTACAACACCAGATATAAACGTATGTGTACTTACACGGAATTATCCACGTTATTATTCACCTGTACGCGTGATTTTTTTCAATATTCTCATATACCTCTGACAAATATCTTTCGGAATTATTTCAAATTTTATCCACTAAATTCATATTGAATTATGAACTTTGGGTGTCTTCGAAATTTGGACCATTCTGTTGAATCTGAAACGGAAATTTCCAAACATTCAGTGGATGACGCAGAACTGACCCCGCGTCTCTCAAGATCGTAGAGAACATTTTTTATCAATTTCTTTGTATCATTAAATTAAAAATTGTATTATTACAATACAATGAGACACCAACGATTTTGATCGTTCCTTAAATACTATGAAAATTTGTTAAATTATTGATAATGTGTTATACTCTATAGCGAAGGTTTTGGAAAATTTTTAACGATTCTTTCAAATTCTTCTCTACCCTTTCGAAAATTGAATTTTTCGACTGAAACAAAGAATTTGAACATTATTTTGTTTTGTAGGTTGTTAGTTTTTTTTTTTTTTTTTTTGCCCGTTCGGCTAGACTCGAATCATGCGATGTTAATGAATAATCCAGACGAAATATGCAAAAAAAAAAAATTAATCAAATAATCTCAAAATCAGGATTTTTCTCCGACTCTTATTATATACGTATACGAGTCCAATGTACGATTTTAGAATTTTCCTTATTATTTCCTGTTTCTCGGACCTTCCCCTCGGCGCTCGACCCCGAGATCAGCTGACCTTTGTGTCTATCTAGTACCGGTAAAGGAGAAAAAAGGTTTAGTTCAATATACAGGAATGCTTCTCTGTATAAATATGTATATGTATGTATGTAGAGGTTAAATCTCTGCGCGAGTCGCGGTCCGCGTCGTGTCATTTCGTTTAGTTTCGTTTCTGATTCGGCCCGTTTCGGTTGGTTTCGGTAAGTTTCGGTTCGCTTCGGCGTTTTTTCGTTGTTCGGTGAACATGCGCGCGTCGATATTTCGCCCCTCCCTTTTCTCTATTCTCTTTCGCTCTCTCTCTCTCTCTCTACTCTCTCTTTCTCTCTCTTGGGCGGCGGGGGTGGAAACAACGCCGGCGGTGGAGGCGGAGGTGGCTCTGGTATTGATTCCCACCGTCGTTTCGCCCCTTGTCTCCGACGACGACGACGGCGACGACGGCGACGTCGAACGAGGACGGTGGTCGGGATTTTTGGTTCTCACATCGTCGTCAGTCTCGAGACGGTTTTTAAACCCGCCCCACGCCGGGGAAGATCACAATACCGCGATATTAATTATCAATTCGCTAATTTGGTGAAATATATTTATGTATTTGCGTATAAATACATGATATAGATGTACATAATAATCGAAGAAAAATAATAACACAAAATCGAACGACGGGACAAAATAATAATAACAATAACGATAATTATAACAGCAACAAATAAGCTTTAACAAATTCCGCGAGTTCAAATTTGATTTGAAATTTCTATATTTGTTTCCTATATTTTCTAAAAATTATTATTATCATTAATATTTATTCGTCATTCATTTTTTTTCCTCTTGTTTTTTGTTGAGCTTATTATTCAACGATGTACTTGTGCTTCAGTGCTCATACCGAAAACAATAGTAATAGCAACTACGATTGGAAAACGTTTGTTTTAGTATAAATAAATTACGAATAATAAGAATAACAATAATGTTAGTAATTATCTGATGAACTGTGAAAGAAAGACGAAAAAAAAAAAATGAATGCAAATAAACATTGAATGATCTGAAAACGACATGGGAAAGGAAATCGAAGAATTTTTTAAACAAAATTTTGCTCCTCTTAAAATAGAAGCAGAGAAAAAAAAAATAATAACTAAATGAAATAATCAGTTGATAATAGAGCATAGAATTCAATGGAACTGAAATTATAACGAATTGTATATCATCGATGAAATGATCGAGTAAATTGATTAACAATGAGTTAATTAATAATTAAGTTCTTGAAATCAAGTGAAAATCGTTTGCCTAAATATAGATCTTGTATACTATATTATTAAAGATCGATCGATCGGGAATCCCCGCTGAAGTATATATCTGATTTTTTTTCTATCTCTTTTTTTCATAGGCATATACATAGTGGTGATGATTGACCGTGGTGGTACCATTATTATTGGAAGTAGTAGTAGTAGTTGTTGTTGTTCGGCTATATATCGGCATACAAAAGAAGGAGGATAGGACAGGGGAGGATTCCTTCGGCATATAATCAGTAATAACTTCTATAGCTATATATTCTTGACGACGATAATACCGTTCATGTCTTATCGATATTCGTCCTATCGTTTCGAATGATATCGAGGGGAGAAAAGGAAGTAAGAGTCAACGATCGGGGGTCGTTCTGATTCGACACCCAACAATAACTATTCATCTTTTTATTCATCAAGTAATTAATTAATTATTAATCATCATAATAATAAAACGTGTATTTATATACAGTTTTTAATTTTTAATACAAGGAAGGAGTTGAAGAGAAATTCATACATGCTTGTAATGCAAATTTAGAACTGGAAATAAAGAATAATGAGATGTGACTGTACAATATTATAAAAATGAAATGATATCGAATAGTCTTTAAAAATCACGATTAATAATAATAATAATGTCATCGGTGAAAAAGCCGTTTGAGGCATCATCGTTTCGTCGTAATTGCTGTTATACTGACATTCAGAAAGTGAGAAATAATAGGAATAATAATCAGGAGGAGAAGCAGCCAAAGACCAAGCTGAAGCTGAAGCTCCAGAAGCCGGAGCTAAAGCAGCCCCGAAAAAGTCACTTTATAAGGTTTCTTCCTCATCGACTAGCGAGCGAACTGCTTTCGGTTAAAATAACAGCTACTACTAATTTACCTGATGAAAATACTAGGACAAAAACAGTAAGATTAATTGTAACAGTAACAGATACAGATACAGGATACAAAGGACCGAGGCCTATTCTTTAATCGATAATAAACAACAACAACACCAATTACAATCAGAAAAGTGTTGAATTTTCTTGTTTGTCAAAGTCTTGTTTTATTTCTAGTAATTTTTACTGATCTTCTTTTTTTCCCCACCGAAATAAAATATTGCGTAATACGTGTATACGTAAACTGTGAAAGAGTGAGGGAGGAGACGGTTCGATCGTTGTCTCGTGACTTGTGCAAAATAAAAAAGCGAATAATAATAAGAATAAAAAGTGATAAAACACAAACGCGTATAGAAGGAAGAAAAAAAGTTGATTAAAAAAAAATCAACCCCTATCCTTGCCAAAATCATCCCTACGTCTCACCGGTTAATACATAAACCCTTAACCCTCGATTGATCAAAGTGATCTTCAAAAAGACTTTGTTGTTGTTGTTTTTTGATGATTTTTTTTTAGTTTTGTAATAATGATGAGTATAATGCAAGAAATTTGAATTTCTAACTGCGATTTATATCTATTGAGAGATAGAAAGAAAGAGAAAGAGAGAATAATAGTTGAAACGATAAAAGATAGATGAACAGAGAAAGAAGAGGGAAAAATTTATAGTACAATAATATAAATAAATTAAACAAAAAAATTAAGGAGGAACAAATGTGTGTATAGATATACACGTGTATGAGTATGTGTGTTAAAATGAATAGTAATAATGACAATATAAGGTATAAAAAGTACAATAGCGGGAGGAGTGTGTGTGTGAATGAAAATTTAAAACAAATCTAAAGAAACAAAAACGAAAAAAACCGTGTCACAAAACAATATCAACATATACGAAGGAACTATAAAACTGATTTTTTTTCTCTATTTTTCTTTTGTATTTGATAATAATTTATTTTCTCTTCTCTTTGTTCATTAAATCACCGTCAAGCTGGCTACCTCAAAAGTAGCTGCGGCCACCACCTGCAAGATGGTCACCCGTGGCCTTTTGCGGGTAATATACGCATAATAATTATCTATTTATCTACATACAATATCATATATCGTTGTATGTAGATTATAGTCATGTATGATATTTAATTATCTATATTTCTTTTTCCGAATGTATTTATGTATTATTGACATTAGTGATATTCGTTGCATGCATATATGTATGTATTATATAGTTATTGAGGATCCTATTGTATATAGTATACCTATTGCAAAGTAATAATTCCATCAGTCATTTTTTTAATTCTTTTTCGTTGAACTTTTCATACTCATACATTGACGAAATGACGAAAGTAAAGTGTAGGTATCTATGGACATGTATGTACGTATATATGTACGTATATATGCACAAGTATAATATAAATATGCAATTGTAGGGAAAAAGAGAGAGAGAAAGAGAGAGCGAGAGAGTATGCGGAAAGATGGCCTGAGCCTAGACATTCATATTAGTACATACCTGTAGCAGAGCGATGGTGTTTTTGTAGGTGAAGCCCCCTATGTACATACACATACGCGTATACCTATGTACGCTGAATTCCTGTTTTATATTTAGTCGGAGGAAAATGAGAAAAAAAAATTTCCGTCCGAGAAAGTAGGTGTAGGTACTTAATGAAGATGTGATAAACGTCGTATTTTAGTTGAACGTCTTCTTTAGTAGACGCTTATGGCGTACTTGACTTTACGTATGACGAGACTTTTCATTTTAGCAGACGAGCTTTTTCATCTAAATAATATGTCGTATTTTAGGAGAATTTTATTAGCGTATTGTGTATCTTATTGAATTAGACGTCTCTTAGAAACGCATGTCGTATTTTATACGTCTTTAGTAGACGCTCGACGTATTTAAGACGTATTTTTTTGGACGTAGGTAGATGTAATTTTTAGACGTACGTCGTATTAAAGGCGAATATCTTGGACGTATAGGTATTCGTCGGCGTTTAGTGTATTTGATCGAATGTCGTATCACAGACTTCTTTTATAGACGCATGTCCTACTTTTTAAAAATGTGTCGTTGTAGATATTTTTGACGACGTTTCGCCGTATGGCTTATCTTGGAATTTTGTATATAATATCCGTTTGACGTTTTTCATATTTGAAGCGTGTTGTAAACTCATGTCGTACATACCTACCTTCGAGCCGTGTCGTATTTGAAACGAATTTTAAATGCGGTAGTTAGGTATGTCGTATTCTACGAATTTATCGGACCTTGTACTTAATCGTGAAAAGATTTTTTGATGTCTGTGCATACGTCGTATTTGAAAATATTTTGACATATAGTTTTAAATATTTTGTCGTATTCTAGACGTCCTTCAAACACATGTCGTATGTTACAACGATACTTCTTATATATACTTCTTGAGAAGTATTCGATACCGCTCTCAGGCTCAAGTCGTATTTAAGCGACTGTAGAAGCGTTTTAGACTTTAGGATTCCAGTTTACCCAACTATCGTCTTCCTCAAAACAGAGAAAAATGACAAATAAAAAAAAAAGTAATTATCAAAATCGGAATTGAAGAATAATTCCATTTGAAATCCATCTGTGGTATAATCTGGATAGGTAAAAGTCTGGATAAATACTTTGACGCACATTTAATTTTCGATTATTTATAAGAAATTAAAGATAATGAGATTTGTTACGGATTTTTATACGTATTTGCAAAATTGAATGCCTTCTTTGGAAATTCAATTATCGATATCGTTTGATATTATTTGGACGATGATGTTTATTATTAGAATTATTGTAATTATCGAATACCTTGGCGCCTTTCTGGTCATTAATATTTTGTATATTTTTATTCCAATATAGACGGGGGATGGCGTGGGGGTGTCGAGCAGTGGTGGGCATCATACTCGACTATCGTCGAGAAGCCGAGCCTCGGAGGAACCCCATATCGGGAAATACAAACTCCTGAAAACAATAGGTAAAGGTAATTTTGCCAAGGTAAAATTAGCCAAACATGTACCGACCGGGAAGGAAGTTGCGATTAAAATCATCGACAAGACACAGCTCAACCCAGGCAGCCTTCAAAAGGTGAGAAATCTAGAGAATACTAGAATAGTAAATAAAAATTATTTGAAACTTAATCGTTGGCTCAAGAATAATTGAAGAAAGACTTGAGCGAACTTATTCTTTTTCTCATTTCATTAATTACTTTGATTATTTGTTCTGAAAATGACAGTTATTCCGCGAAGTGAGGATAATGAAGATGCTGGATCATCCAAACATCGTGAAACTTTTCCAAGTTATTGAGACTGAGAAGACGTTGTATCTAGTTATGGAATATGCCAGCGGCGGTGAGGTATTCGATTACCTTGTACTCCATGGTAGGATGAAGGAAAAAGAGGCTCGAGCCAAGTTTCGACAGATTGTATCAGCCGTTCAATATTGTCATCAGAAAAAAATAATCCACAGAGATTTAAAGGCCGAGAATCTCCTACTCGATAGCGAAATGAATATTAAAATCGCTGATTTTGGATTCAGTAACGAATTCACTCCTGGTAACAAACTGGATACTTTTTGCGGATCTCCTCCTTATGCTGCACCTGAACTCTTTCAAGGCAAGTCTCCGCTCGCTCATTTTACTTGAGAGTTACACACTTCTAAGGCCTCGTGTACACCTGATTTTGCAAAAATTTAATGTCTTGACAGATTCTTAATGAATAATTATATGATTTTGGATAAAGTTGAATGATTTCTCACAAATACAGAATTTCGAGAAGTTTTTTCTTTCTTTATCAAGATTTTGTACGATTTTACGGATTTTCAAAGATCCCAGAACATTTTCAAGGTCTCCGATGATTCCAAGAGTTTCCATAGAGTTTGCGAAATGTTGTACATCGGGTATCAATAGAGATGTGAATCGAATGATCTTGAAAGTTGTGAAAAATCATAATATTCTGTAATTTATATTGTAGGAAAGAAGTACGACGGTCCAGAGGTCGACGTCTGGTCTTTGGGTGTAATTCTGTACACTTTGGTGTCAGGCTCGCTTCCGTTTGACGGATCGACGCTGAGAGAACTAAGAGAAAGAGTATTGAGGGGGAAATACAGAATCCCTTTTTACATGTCGACGGACTGTGAAAATTTGTTGAAAAAATTCCTGGTGCTCAATCCCACGAAAAGGGCCTCGTTAGAGGTACGTGGCGACAAGGTCCGGACGTGTTTTATCGCGTTTGTTTACGACTCTTTATAATAGCGGGATGATCAATCGCTTTAAAATGCATTTTTATTTCCTATGCAGTTTCTTCCGGAATTGTTGAAGAGTTATTTTTTCCTTAAAAAAAGCAATCGACCATCCTGTTTAGAGTCGATATTAGCTTCATGCGTTAGTTTCCTATTACAATAATCATATTTTTTCTATTCCATCGACGTGCAGAATATTATGAAAGACAAATGGATGAATATGGGATACGAGGAGGACGAACTAAAACCGTACTTAGAACCCGAACCCGATTACAAGGACCACAAGAGGATAGGTGAGTCTGCCAGTATGTACATAACACTTACTACCTACCGTTTTTATGTTTAGTGTTTAGTTTAGTTTGTTCGTTTGTTGTGTGAATTTGTTTGTAATATCGATAAATAAACTCTGGTAGTTTTTACAAACCTGATGATAATCTAGAAGCTTCGATTCATTCATTAATATCATTTTGAACTACTTTTTTCCTGTTGAATAAACAGAGAACCGAATCATTCGATTAGTTCAAACGGAATTGAAACTTTATTTTTAAAATTACATACTCCAGAGTTTTAGTTTATCGAATCGCTGCTAAGACAATCGTTGTTGGATCAAACAATTATTGTCCGCAGCTTTAGTATTCGATTTAGAATATATATTCGGATATACCAGAGAGCAAAACTTCCGTTCACTCTGCCTCACAGAACGTTTCAGATTCTTTCATTCTTTCAATTCTACTATCTGTGATAACAAGATTTTATTTTCAAGAGGAATTGATCTCTTCTCAAGGATCTAAACGTTCTAAACGGCGAAGCCTTTTTTTTTCTTTCTGTTTCGTTTTCTTTTTAATTAAAAAAATTTATATGCACAGCAATATACACCCCGGATGATGTATATATTTATATACATACATAGCTTCTTTTAGTTATTCAATTATCTTCTTCTATTTTTTATGTTTCTCTGGTATATCATCGACGCATGCGATTTAATCTACCTAGCTGGCTAGATTAAGCTAGGTAGATAAATACCTGAATACATATTTGAAAATATGTATATTTGTTTACGTACGTCGAGTGCTTAACAAAATAATAGCATGCTAGTTGTTTTTTTTTCTGTCGTTAGCGACTCAATAGCGAGATATTTGTTATAGAGAGTTAGACGTCTGTGCGGTAATCGAGTACTCTCAAATTTTGTCAATTTCTTCGATTTTTATCGGTAATATTTAATTATCATCTTCAATTAGTTTCTTCAATTCGTCAATTATCGTCGGATATAAAAAGTCGCGGGAAAAGTAAATTTTTATACTATTTTATATCTTCGGAGTTAATAGCTTCGCTTTTTATGCTGATAAAAGGTATTTTGCCGTTACGAAACGATAATGATTCGAGTAAAATCTGTCATTTCTTGTCGAGCTTTATTCAATGTGTATCATTATTATTCACTCTTCTTATTCTTATTCTCACTCGTCGTCGATCGTGGCAAATCACGCCTTCCGGAACGGTTGTTTAAGCTTCTCCTTAGTTAGATTTAACTATGCCTCTTGTGGAAATTCGTGTTACAGAGGCACTAGCTAGTATGGGATATACGAGAACCGAAATCGAGGATTCTCTAGGACAAGCTAAATACGACGATGTATTCGCTACCTATTTACTACTCGGAAGAAAAACCACGGACGTAAGTATTAGTCGACGATTTATGCACACAAAAAAATGACAAAGAACCACAAGAATGTGGAATTTCAAAGTTCAGTTTCAAGTCTTCAATTTTCTCATCTTATTTTCATTCACAAACATTTAAAAATAAAATAATACATGTTCCTATTTCAAATTCTAATTCCTCTCTGAAAGTTTTGTTTTCCTTTTGTTTATTTATGAATTCTTTACCTTCTCTGACAGCCCGAAAGCGACGGTTCTAGATCAGGCAGCTCTCTATCGCTGCGCAACATTCCGCCTCAAGTAGGATCCGGCGGTGGTGGTGGTGGCAGCACGGGGACTGGGGGAGCCGTACAAAGCCCGTCCCATCGAGGCGTACACCGCAGTATTTCAGCTAGCAATCCAAAACCCAGTAGGAGAGCTTCGTCAGGCGGTGAAACGCTCCGTAAGTATTAATTAGAGGATAAAAAAACTAATGGAAAGGCTTAGAAAGATAGAAAATACTTAGAAGCAGCTTATAATATCATTTGTTGTAAAAACTTAGGAGATCTTCAAGTTATTCGTTATTAAAAAATCAATTTCTTGTCGATAACGAGGCTTTAAAATAGCTGAAAATATTATTTCTTCAAAAGATGTGACAAAAAGTAATTTATTATCAAAGTATTGATTTAAAAAATTATAGAATAAATGAAAATATCATAACTTTGAAAGATTTTGAAGATTTTTTGGATATCTGTTGAAGAAAAATCAATTCACAAACAAGTAAAATTAGTACAAAAATAGGAAATAATGTAATTGCTTTATGATTGTGAAATTCCAAAGGGTTTTTTCTATTTATTAATGAAAAATATGAATTTGTTATGTAGGATGCGCGCCTAGTCCGGGTAACACGACTAATCACAATCATGCAACGACCGGTACAGGAGCTGGTACATTGGCCGGTAGCGGCGGAAGTAACTTTAAGAGACAGAACACTGTTGATTCTGCAACGATAAAAGAAAACAGCGCCAGAGTATCGGCTGGAAGACCTTCGGCGCCAAAAAATAGCCCTGGACAATTGGATACGAGTGAGTTTACCTTGCTTTCCTGAGAGCCGCCCTTTTCTTCTTCTTTTTTTTTTTTTTTTTTCTGTTTTTATTAACTTTTTCTTGTTTTTCTTCTTTACATATCTTTCTAACTTTCATATACATGTATACTTACGGTATGTATATGTGTATCTATATTTCTCTTTCTGTCTGATTGTGACTATAATTTTTACTTTCCTATCAATTCTTCTTGCTATCAGGTATATATATCGCTCTCTTGAATATGATTTTCATGATATCTATTCAATAATTAATGAACAATACGCGTATTTTATTCGTCGGTTATACGTAAGTTGATTCGTAAATTTGTTAATTGTTACTCGTTATTCGTTGTTCGTTGTTCGTTATTCGTTATTTGCTATTCGTTCGTGTCTTGACGAATTTTGTATGGTACAGATTTGCCTCATGGCTTTATAGTTTTTTTGATATTAGATCATAGACCCTTGCAAATTAGTCCAATATCATATAATATAATATATTATAATAGGGTTTTAGACTACAGTTTTTCACCTGTCTACCTACCCTCGCCCCCCCTTTCATTTAGCACTTTGCCAAATGCATGGTGTTCGTATTGCGCGTTTTACTATAATGCTCGATAATATCGTTTTCATTTTCAAACCAAGTGTTTACAGTTTCGTCGACAAATCTGTTATCGCGATCATGCGTTCTCTCGAGTGCAACAATAATAACTGTCGAAATCCTTTTTTTTTCTTCTTTTTTTTTGACCTTGTGCGACTATAATAGATTGTCGATGAAATAAACACACCCCCTTCCCCCCAATGATGTTATTAACAAGTATTGAATGAAAATGTCAGTTTGAGAAGTCTGGTTTGATTAGATAATTATAAAATTTATAAAAAGGAGTCGATATATCGCTTCCAATGTTTGACATTCCTATCTAACTTGCGCTTCGCTTTCTTATCTATTTTCTTTCTTTCTTTCGAATTTCTCTCGCCTAAAGCTTACTTGCGGTGATTGTTATTAATAATAATAATAATTGTTCTTGTAATTAATACACTTGTCAATACTTTTTAGTATATATCTTTATGTATAGATATAATATTTAGAACTGGGCTATTAATCGAATTATTCAGAGTTTCCAGTGAATTATCTTGATAATCGATCAATCGATTTGTTTGAATCATTAATTTATAGTCGATATTTTCGATCAATTATTGTCAGGATTAATATTGTATTATTTATTAGCGATGAATCGTTTTTCCAAATAATTTGGATTCAATGAATATTCGACAAAAATATTTCACCGATTTGTTGCCCAGCTCTAAATTAACGTTATTAGGTATTGATAATAATAATTGAAATAACGTGAAACGGAAGGGTTAATATTATATGCATAAATATTAAATTATGTGGTTCTACATATACATAGTTTAAAATGCTATTTGTAAATAGGTAGAATATAAAAAAAATGGGCTGCGGGTGGGTGTCCTTTACCCCTTTTTATTTGTTTGTTTTTCTTTTTTTTCTTTTTTTTTTTTGGTCTATTTTTTGGTC
Organism: Ametastegia equiseti; assembly: GCA_963989295.1. Classification (NCBI taxonomy): domain Eukaryota; kingdom Metazoa; phylum Arthropoda; class Insecta; order Hymenoptera; family Tenthredinidae; genus Ametastegia; species Ametastegia equiseti. The sequence goes on from OZ022395.1 coordinate 13,539,379, forward strand.
AATTCTTTTAATCCCTCAATTCTTATGTCGTTGAATCGATATTTCCCTTGATTATTTTCCAAAATCTATCCCCCTCCCCCTTTCCCAACATCCTTTGTGTTCAATCTCTCTCTTTTTTATTCTCCTTTGTATATAATTTAATTTAAGTTATTTTACGTCGCTTTGTTTTTGTGTTGGACCGTATCTAATTGGGCTTGCAGTGACAATGTTCATTATAGGTGTCGGGACTAGTCCCGGTGGTAAGCCGAGGGTCGGGAAGAGCAATACTATGAACGCAGGCGTTGGAAGCGGGCGACCTCTCACTTCTCCTGCTCCAGGATCTGTCGGTAGACGCAGTACCATCTCTTACGATCAAGCTAAGACTTCTTCATCATCTACGGAAAGAACTAACGACGTACCGAGGTACTATTTACGATTTTTGATTTTTTATTCATTTCTTTATTACCAAGTTTTTGGCAGATTTATTATTTACCGTTAGGCTTTAGACGATCTTGAACTGAAAACTTTAAATCTTATCCTGGTTACGAATTTTCTATAGAATTTACATTTATTATCAAAGATTTTGATTAGGATTCAAAGTTTTCTGTTCTTGGTACAGCAAAGGATGTCTTTGAGTGGCGATCTTTTCTATAGATAATATATATAGAGGAAATTTTGTCTCTGTGGTCATAGAGAGAAGAGTATTAGCAATTCTCTGGCTTGCGATTAGATTTATTATTTCAAACAACTTAATTGATATTATTAATCAAATAATTAATTAATCAATAATTCCAAGGTCGAGGATTAATATCGATGACTTATATACGATGTTCAACGGGGATCTTATATTGTTTCTTGCATTGCTCTAGCATGCTGGCTGCCTGAATGCCTGTGACCAATCATTCATTTCAAACTACCACTACTTACTTAGCTGCTGCTGGCCGGGCCGTTGCGCTTTAATCAATTAAGATGCATTTTATTAATCGTTAGTTTGAAAAAAATATCTATCAAGTTTTAATCTTTGAGATTTGGAAGCAACTAAGTAATGTAGCGTCGTTTCATCAACATCGTCATTAATATCATCTCATCTATTCGGCCATGCGATACGATTTTAGAATTCGACAAGATAATATTAAGATATTCAATAGATCGACAGCTCTAGACGATAGATAAGAGGCTGTGCTTGGATTTAGTCTTGTAACTAAGGCAGATGTTTCATTGACGAGATTTTTTCCACTATACTGTAGGCAGGGATTTCGATCAGGCTTTATTTATTCTTTTAAGTGGATATTCTACTCTTCGTTTCTAACTAACTGTTATATTTAATTTGGACAATTTGTTTAGCTCGTTTTATTTGTGTTCTCAACTCTCTTTCGATTCAGGAAATCGCTTCGCCAAGGATCGGCTTTCTTCCAAATTCTTATTTTATTTTGTTAGGATTTTTTATCAGCCAACGCTTCGCTCAGAGATTTTTTTAGTTCCTTCTATCTACACTTTTTTCTTGTCATTTCAGTATTTTCTTTTAGCTTACCAGAGCTTTGAAAGGGGGGCCTTGTCGCTCTACTAATATAAAAACACAAATCTTTGAAATACTTTGATAAAAGTGAAAAGTTTATCTCATCCATTGGATTCATAATCAATAATCCATTAATAATATTTATCAAGGAATTATCGAATTTTCAATCAAATCTGATACAATTTGACAAAAATTTGTTCCTCTCTCCTTGAAAAAATTAAATCTGAGCGGCAAGTTCCTGCTAAGATAGTTTGGCAGATAAAATGTGTATTTAGAAAGAGAAGGAGTCGCTTAATTTATTCGACAAAAAATTTTCTATCAGCGCAGATTATCTTCCCTCGCAAAGTTCTAGCTGTATTAGACTTCTTATCAAATTCGCGAATGAGGAAAAGTTGAAAAGTTTAGGAGGGTATTCTTTCTTTCTCTCTTTCCCTGTTTTTTTTTTCTTCGCCGGCAGTCTTTTGACTGGGTTTTTGCGCAGCCTGGGCGAGGGCACTAGGCCGGCACGTGGTCACACCAAATCTGCAAGCATCAGTGCGGGCCACCGATCTTCCGGTGGCGTTGTACAACCAGGCGACAACTCGCTGATGGATCCTCAGACACGCAACGCCCACAACTCGTTACTCGCTACTGCTGACCCTCTTAGACAGAGGTACAGGGCGGATAATATAAAAAAAAATATTTCAAATTATTTCATCGTTTACCTATCTTACACACCGAGTCGGGCCGTTACAGATACTTTGGAAAATTTATTATTATTCGCTATTCTATTGCCGTTGAAAGAAGAAATTCTATTTTCTCAACAGAATTATATACATCGTTTAAAGATTTTAAGCGTGAGATATTTTATCGTCACTATCCATTATCCTCAATTTATACGGAGTTTATTGACATACGTCTAAAGAAAGTGACTTTTCTCTGCTCATTTTGTTGTTTTCAAATCCTTCTTTCGATTCGATCAATATTAGAAACTAGGTAGTTTCCTTTTAGGTGGAAGGTAGTAGCTGATGCGACTCGGCTCGGTGTATGCGGATCAATCTCTTCTGATTTAATTCTGCTGAATTTTTCATTATTTCATAGTTTGCTATTACTTTTCTTATTATATTTACAGTATTTTTATTTGTCGTCCAGAGGCAGAGGGTTTTTTTTCTTCATTATTATTATTATTACGCAATATTTGGCCACTAACTCTCTTCGAATCCGTTAACCGGTAATTTCTGATTATCATCCGGTCACATATCGTGGATTATAATGATTGATTTAGGCACAGTTCTGAGTTCAATCGTTCGACAAGGATTTAGATTATCGAATAATAATCCATTCTCATCATATATTATAATATGGTATATACATATATTAATAATTGACAAATTTATTACACGTATTTCATATCATCTCTTAGTTTAAAAAAAATTAGGATCTCTAGGATGGTTGTTGGTCGACGATATCGCATATCTTCAAACATTTTCGCATGGGAATTTATTATTTATTTATTTATTTTCATTATTTTATCTAATTTAATATCTTCATCGTAATTCTTTCACATCATCCTATACTTTTCTATTCTTTTAGATTATTTTCTATCATTAGACGCAGCCGAAAGCTTTAGGTTTCATCTTGGAATACTACTTTTCTTTTGTATTCATTTATTAACTGTAAAGTTCGTTTATCTTTGAAGCTGCACATATCATCAAGCGCTGTATATCTTTTGTTACATGTATTTATTGTTCAGCATGCGACAAGCTTGGTTCTTGTTTTGTTATTTTTGTTATTTTTTTTTCTGTGTTCGCTAGGTATACGATCTGCCGTTCTAATTCTATTACCAATCATTTGGGCTGATTATTAACATCGATCGATAACGATACAAAAAACAATGATATAGAAATGGAGATTTTTAATCTAATTTCGTATCAGAAAATGTACTTAATAGAATTTAGGATAAATGAAAAATACTAAAACTCTTTTCTGGAGTTTTTAGAGTTGATGAGAAATTGCAGAAAAGAAGGGAAAGCAGCTTTTAGTTACTTTGACTCTTTTGACAATATTTAATATTTATTATTATTAAAATTGTTGTTTGTTTTTTAAATTTATTATCAAATTCTCGTTACTACTCGATAGTCTCGGAGTTTCGCCGAGTACCAGACTGGCTCCAACTGCAGCGTTTCCAAGGAATGTACCAAGCCGCAGCACCTTCCATTCTGGGCAAAACAGAGCCCAGCGCAATCACACTCAGGTATTGTAATCTATGGCCTTTTTTTCTTTTGTCCACAAATAATAGCACAAGACTGCGGAAGATGAAAACTAAAGAATAAGAAAAAGAGGAGGAGAGAGATTTGTCAGAATTTCATAATTGATGAAAGGAAACTTGTAGATATTTGAATGAAATATTTGTAAAACAAAATCTTCCGCAGTCTTTTATATTCCCCAAAATGTTTCTTTCAAAGCGAACTGAGCCTCTTAACAATTCGCAGGGTCATACGCACATCCAGGACACAAATGCTATAAGTCCACTGGCCAGGCCGTCCTTCTTTTCGAAATTGTCATCCAGGTTCTCGAAACGGTAAGCTCAATTATTTGATACATAACTTTTTTATTTTATTTTTTTCTAAAAATTAGGTATCTCGTTCAAGCATTCGCAGTATCGCCCCTTGCGCCCTCTCTCTTTAGTTCAATATGTTGAATTAATTTTTTTCTTATGTTTGTTATCAATAAATACAGATTGAATTTTATTTCTTTTTTCGTTAATTTTCGAAGAATATTCGATTTGCCGGATAAAAACATGAAAAAAAAAACGGGATTTGGGAATTCTATGTACATATATATATGCTATCGGATAATTTATATTATATATTAAATGAATAATCTTTTGGAATAATAAAAAAAAAGAACAAAAAAACAAAAAAGTTGATGGTGAACGCAATTTTTCAATTATTTTTGAAAAAGGGCGCATGCGACGAATGTGGTGTTAAAGTAAATTTGAGTTAGTTGAGACTTGAAGCTCTTAGCGAGCTGATCTGTCAAAAACGAGAATTAAAATATTATAGTTTTAAATATTTATTATACTCTTTGCATGCCAGAAGATGATGATGATGATATTCCTGTTTTAGGGATGCACAATGACTATGTATTATTCTGGCAGTCGGTAGTCAGTCAGGACTGTTAGTCCTGTTTATTATTATCTTATATATTACCAAAACGTGTTTTTATTATTAAACTTAATAATTATCATATCCGTCATGATCGTCGATGATAGTTCATAAACAAATATATATTTTTCTCAAATCAGCAAGCAGCAAGCAGCAGCGACCATTATCTGTGAAAGCTATATAAGCAATATAATTACTCGCGGTGTTAATCTGTCTCAACAGTTTTCACATACTATACACTTACTTTTTATGTTACATAATTATTTAATTATTTATTCATTTATTTATTCAATTCATTTGATATTATAATTGTTATTTTCTGTATTATCAATTTTTAGTATTAATATTGTTAATATTCACTCGTTCGTTCGTTCGTTCGATTCCCGATTACAATCGATCCTCTCTCGCTCTAATTTTCTATTTCTTGATTTACTTTCTGTTCTCTATTCATATTTCTTTATCCGCAGTTAGTTAAGTAGATTCCTCATTCAACCATATAATTCCACGAAGGAAGTTTAAAGCCGAATAGTCATTTTAAAGGAAAATCCTACGTTTTGGAATACATATTCGTTTTTGGCTCGCGTGTCGATAGACTTTTGGCTTTAGCGTCGCGTTTGAATTCTTAAATTAATTATTAAGTATTCCTTAATTTCAAGACTCGTTATATATCGACTTGTTCATATTATTTATATCGCCTCAATTAGCATGCGAATTGAAGATATTAAGACAGAAAAAGAAGATTTTTGTTTTGTACACATGTATTATACATATAATACATATAATACCAAATGCTAAAAGTAAAATATCAATAAAATGAGAAAGAAAATCAAAATATGAAGAAGAAAAAAATATCGTTTTGTAAATTACATAAATAGTGCTTGGCAAAGCTTGTTGTAATACAGCTTTGTACGCCAGGCCACCTCGCATAATCATTGTGCATCCCTTTCGTGGTTGATTTATATATATATATATATATTTATATGTATATATATGTGTGTAATATATATATATGTATAATATATAATGAATAATTGGAAATTGAAAACAAAAAAAAGAAGGAAAAAAGAAAGTAATAGTAGTAATAATAATTACAAAAGAGGCGAGGTGTATTTTTTGATTTGCTGTTATATTGTTATACCACGAAAGTAAAAGAAAATTTCTACGTTCACACTCGCATATATTTAAATAAATTATGACGATCAATGGGCACGCGCGCGATTTTTGTTAATACATAAAATGGAAAATCGTAGTTCGTTTGATCATCTGTCCACGGGCGCCTACTGCATATAGATAATATATTTAATTATATTTATGTATGGCGAGCGAGATTAGGGTGCCACAGAATAACGTGATCTGCTTATTTTCGAACAAAAAACACAATTAGACATTAAATTAATTGTTGTCAGTCAGCGGTCAGGCAGGCAGGCAACTGAACAAACTCTTATAGTGTGCCGGCTTTCACAATATATGGTCGCTGTTCTCCTATCAATTACCCAGAAGTGGAAAAAATAAAGAAATAAAAAATAAAAATAAAGAAAGGAATAATGGATGAAAGAAGAAAAAAGCATCGTCGCGTTAGTTTTTTTTTTCATCATCACTTACAAATAACTACATAAAACAAATTCTGGATAAAACGAAATCGATGATTTTACCTAATTTGTTAAGTAACGTTATTATAGTTCTCTCAACGAAACCGCGGAATTTATTCATAGACATTGTTGCATCTCTGAAAATCAGAAGGAGTTGAAAAAAAAGAAAAAGTTCATATTTTGCTATCTCATTATATAGAATAAAATAAAAATTGAAAAACAAAGTCAACTATTTGATTAACGGATATCGGTTTTATTATTCTGTGTGCTCCAGGACTTGAACCGAATCACTTGGCTCCGTCTCGGGTGCCCAAGGTCTATCAGAAAGAAAGAAAAATACAGAAACGATTAAAGAATCGGAAAGAGAAAATGAAAGATATACAAAAGATATTATCGGAGAACGGAGGATCAGATATTACCTAAAGAGGAGACAAAGATTAAAAAAAAACAAAAAACAATATGAGTATTTATCGTACCGTTCCTAACGCCAACGTCTCCCACTAGTCCCGAGAGGAGATGGGATTACCTATTATTCTGTTATCAATACTCGGAATAGATATCGAGAATATACACACAAACACACAAGTCCGCGCCTTCGTCCGCACTCCCAGATCAGATGCTCAACGACGCGATTCGACAAAGAGAGAAGCCGACGAGAGTGAACCGCCCCTGCCCTCAAACTTACCTTTACTTCTTTCATCTTATTTATAATGAAACTAAAAAGAACAACAACAACAACAACAAAATCTGGATAGATTTTCATTTCATAGATGCGTTATTCTGTGGTGCAGCGCGAAATATCATACTTATTATTATTATTATTATAATGTGTATTCCAGATTATTTAACGCTGTGTGACTATCTCTTTCTCTCTCTCTCTCTCTCTCTTTTTTTCTTTGGAAGCTTATTAAGATATATTCATATTCTGCGATGATTGATTGATTTAATAATCGATTGGTTTTCTAAATATACCCTATGTGGAATAAAGACATACTTAGAGATATCGAGAGGAAGACAAAGACGAACAGAAATATGAATATGAATATGATAAGCGACGCTGACGATTGTGAATGTTATTTAAATGATATACTATGTATAGGCATATTATTATTATTATTATTATTATCATTATTATCAATATAGTATATGAATACAAATAGTAGAATATCAATCGTGTCTATATATATATGTGTATATGCATTTTCTTATATAATATATATGTATATGTATACATATATATATAGAATCGAAAGAGATGATTTAGAAAGGTTCAATAATGACAGAAACAGTATGTCAAATGATAGAAAAGAATTTGCTATATAACTTGTAGAATTTTAACGTTTTCGTGCCGCGGAGAGTTAAAGAATGAAAAGAAAAAGTAAAAAAAAAGTAACCACAAAAAAAAACTTGTCTTGGATGCTTTATTTATTTACTTTTTCTTTTTGTTTTATTTTGTTTGTCTTTGTTTTCTTTTATTAGGGGAAACAAAACAAGAAAACGAAAAAAAAAAAAAAAAAACCATAAGAAAAAGATCAAGAGAGCGCAGCTATTCAATAATATAGAAAAATATTCTTCGATAAGTCTTCTGAAACGATTTCAATCTGCGATCCAATCAGTTTATTGTTATTATTGTTATTAAATATGCCGAGGTTTGACTTCCCGACTGACTTTATTATTTTTAATATCATTATTATTATTATTATTATTATTATTTTCAAATAATCGCGTGTCTATATGAAGTCAGTTTTAATAAGAGTCAGGGAAGTTTAATGATTGCCTTATTATACTGTTTTATGTAGACCTAACACTCGAATCTGTGCCTTTACCATTTTGCCTGGCAAAAGAAACAAAAAACATGAGAAAAAATTGAAGAAAAAAAAAGAAATTTCTCACAAATTTTTCATCTTTGTTGTCGTCGTTAACCCTCCGCCGGCAATCTATGACGATATCGTCGTATCTGACTTTGGAGTTTCGCTTCGTTTCTACCCGTTTTGCATTGTTTCTGAATTTCTCTTTGTTATTAGATTGAACATTTTGTAATGAAAACTGTTGGAATATTGAGATGAGACCCAAAACTGATTCCCTGATTTTTTGGGGAATTTTTGGACACTCCTAAGTGGATTAAAAATAGCCGATTGCGATATCCTCATAGATTGCCGGCGGCGTAGTAAAAAAAAGAGATTGCCGGCGCGGGTTAATGAAATACACTTTTAGGAAATCTAAAAAAAAAATCTATTCTATATTATGTCTAATTTTGTTGTCGAAATTAACGGACCTATCTATTTTTCCATATCTTTTTATCATTAATTCGTATTCATAGACAGAGATTGATTCGTTCCTATTTTTTTATTTATTTTTTTAAATTTATCATAGTTATTGTTCAGATTATCATTTATTTTCTATCGACGGACCGATCGCGTATATTAGTTATTTTCTTTTCCATCTACACGAAAGAGACAAATGCATACATGTGTAAAAGAAAAAAAAAAATTTAGAAAATAAGAAGAAATACATAGGAATTTAATATCCTGAATAATGCAAATTAGATTTCAAATACGTGCGTTGGCAGGTTTTCTAAGTGAGAAGAGAGAAGAGAATCTATCTATGACGAAACCAGAGAATTGGACGGTCTAGCCTCGCTTCGTTTCAATCATCGAATATCGAGATAACTATTGCAATATCTTAAGACGCCAAGTGATATATGTTTTCCTATATCGATACAGGAAACATGAACAGAAATGAAATGAAATGAACAAATAAATAAAGAAAGAAGGAAGACGATACAGCAGCCGGGTATAGGAAGTACATATGAATCGCTGTATCGCATCAAAGAATACAGACTATTATACATGTTATAATAGATGAAGATCAATAAACGAATAAACAAATTAATTAATTAAAAAAAAAAAAAAACCTAATAATAATAGTAACAGTAAAAGGGAAAAGGAAAGGACAGGAAAAGCCGTGGTACGACGTAACTGTATTTTATAAACTGCCAAATGCTAATTTCTACCACGACGAGATACAAAATACCATGGTCATCGCTGTGATATACACCCCATATATTATATGATACATTTATTGGAATGTTTTTTTGTTTTTTCCATTCCCAAGTAGTTTTTTCCCCTTTTTTTCTTCTTTGTCTTATTTTACTTTATTTGATTAAATTTTTGACGCCTTCAACTCTTCTTACTGTAATACATAGAATACAGTAGAATAGAATAAAATGGTATGGGAAGAATAAAAATAGAAACGCAGATGTCAGTTGCGAGAAGAGATGTATAAAGTTTGGCCGATTTATATACTCGAGATATAAAGTGTTTTTTGCTCATACATACATATATATGTGTAACGCGTTTGCCTAGAGATGTAAATAAAAATTGTATGTACCAAGTCCTACTACTCGAGGATTACGATTATAGCTCGGCGAGGAATATAGAGCGTTGCGAATGATATTATTAAATAATTAATTCAATTTTTTATTGTAATTGATCAAAACAGAGAAAACGACAGATGTTTGTCAGTTCGTTAATTTCAATGATGATAAAGAATTTAACGAGCGTTAGGAAATTCAGACAACTACATATATTTTTCCTGAAGATCAAAGCAGAGCGTAGATTCTATTTAGAGGAATTCGATTTTTCAAACTGTATTTTTTTTTTTAGAAACGATTGTAGATCTTCGGAAGATAATTTGTTTTCCCTATCATTCTTATATTTAAATCGAAAAATAATTACGCTCTGTTTTCCTTGACGAATTTCCTGGCTTTTATACACTTAATCGTCGAGATAATAAGATAACGCGCACGTTTGGCTTGTTCATTAAACATTTGATTGAAAAATACTAAAAAAAAAAAAAAAAGACTAATAATAAAATGAAATTTAAATAATAATAGCTGAAACTTTTATCTAGATATTACAATGTTTACGTTCGATAAATAAATAATAATTGAGTGTCACAAGAATCATAATAATAATAATAATAATAAATAATAATAATAGGAAATAATAATAATAATAATAACAATAATAATAATAATAATAATAATAATAATAATAGGAAATAATAATATTATTATTATTAGTAATAGTAACAGTAATATTAACAATATTAATAACAGTAATAATAACATTATCCAATAATGAAGAGATGAAGAAGAGGAGGAAAGAGATGCGGAAGTAGTTGTGAAGCATTTAAGTTTTTGAGGAGCGCAATTAATAATTATAAGGTTTTATTATATTATATTATATTATATTATATTATGTTGTATTATATTATATTAGATAGTAGTAGTAGATAGAAAATGAATAATTACAACGTTATGTTATATCGTATTATAATAATCGGAGAATCAAATATATTGTTTTTCCTTTTATCTTTTCGTTTCGGGCACAAATTCTAGCTAAATACATATATACATTATATACATGTACATAAATTATAGTTGTCGCGTTGAAAATAAGAAAAAAATCGATAAACATTAATCAGTATACAAACGTGACTCTATTTTTTTAACCCTGATTGAAAAAAGAAACGTGGCTGAGAAAAAAGAATTCATAATCAGTCGCCACTAGCTGCCACAAAGTCCTTTCTTTTTCATTACTTTTCTAATGTTTTTTTTTTTATTTTATTTTTTCCACCGACGAATACATACATTAGGTAGCTTTTTATTACACGCGTGTCTATCCTGTTCTTTGTGATATAACTATTTCTCTTTTAATTTAATTTAATTCAATTCAATCAGAAAAAGAGAAAAACAACAATAACAACAACAACAATAAGAACAGAAAATAAAAAGGACATAAAACAAATATGATTAGATCGCATCAACGATAGTAATTTTAGCCAGAATATACATAAAGAATAAATGAATAAATAAATAATTAAATAAATGAATAGATTACTATAAACTATTTCTTATACCTAAAAAAGTATGTAGTATATATATAGAAGATTATTATTATTGTAATGGGCGAAAACAAAAAATTTATGTCTCTTTATTTAATTAAAATTAAAATCCAATTACATTTTTCATTTTTAAATGCATATATCTAGGTTTGATATTCATCAACATCAGAACCAAATATATACCAATTTCACGGCAGTTCGATTTTCATACCTTATTTTTCTTTCTCTCTCTCTCTACCTCTCTCTCTTTATTCCGATCGTTAGTGCAAACATCATAGAAAAGTGTATAATTTAATCTATTTCATTTTCCTTCTGTTTCCGTCTCATTCTCTTGATTCATTCACAATCATTCAATTTCCGTTTCGTTTTAATTCATGATTTTCGATACACTCGATGGTCCGCTATCGAATTTTCAGAAAGAGAGAGAAAAAAAGCGATAAAGAGGGAGAGTGAGAAAGAGTGTTGATAGTTAAAAAACAAAGCAATAATTAAATCTTATCAGAATTCTATGTTCATGTGTATATTCTTTCTTTTTGCTTGGTCGCTCTGCCTGTTTAAGGGAAACCTCTGTTTTTCGCTATATTTATATTAAAAAAAAAAAAGATGCTTTATTTCTCTGTTACGTTTAGGATGTAATGTACATAGATAAATAAAAAACAATCTTCTATAATCATCATTATTATTATTGTTATTATTATTATTACTAATAACATTTATATTATTATTTCTATTGATATTTTCACCGCTCAATCTGGCTCTGTCTGATCGTACAGAGCAGTATTTTGATGTGTACTGAAGTAATTCAATGATAATAAATGCATACATATATACATACATATATATATAGATATTGTTTATTGTTTATTATACGTAATCTTTTGTGCTTCTATGCGCGCGTTTCTGTGTGCGTGTGTGTGATAAATAAAATGCTCTTAGAGCAGATTTTTGCGTAGATAAAGAAAAATAATAATGATAATAATAATAATAATAATAATAAGTAATGAAGAAAACCTATAACGAATATGACTATAATGCATAAACAAATTAGCATTGGGGCGCACATAGATTATGTAGATAGGCTTCTCAGATACATAGGTATGTATGTATAAAATGTATGTATAGATTAATATTTATTAGAATAATTAATTATCAATAATTAATTAATTAATTAATCAATCGTCGCGAACATACAATGTACATCCATAAAAATCATTCATCGACAAAAATGTTTGAAAATAACAATAAAATAGAATCGTAATATATCGTGTGCTCTTGTCCGAACGGCGGCCCTACTCGATACCAGCCCCTCGTCTCTTTTCATCGTCATTTATATATTATGTAACTACATATTAAGTCAATAATTATTACATCGGCTTATCAGATTTTCGAATACTTTGATGACGGTAATCCTTTTCTTTTTTATTATTGATTTAATTGAATTTGTCGATTTCATAATATGACGATAATAATTTATTCTTTATTTTTTGTATTTCCTTTTCGATTATATTAATATAAGCAGAGGGCTGGGGGGGAGGGCGAGTCGTTTGGTAAAAGTTGAACACGCTTCGAACGAAATTTGTGCAAGTGATACATCGTTGGATGAAAAAAACGTCGAGATATAAATCAAGTGAATTAAAGTAAAGAAATAGATAACGAGAGAGAACAAAGAAATTTCAACACTTAAAAAGATATAAAAGATATTATATTATAGATAGATCGATATATCATAATTATTATTATTATTATTATTATTATTATTATTATTATTATATTATATTATCTTATATTATCTTATATTATTATACATATAAATAATATGATAAATATAGATATACATTTACATTATTATAGATGCTATATATGTATACATATATACATATAATCTTTATATATGTATATTTATATATGTGTGTCTCGTGACTCCCGGAGGAAACGGGCCATTCGCGAACCTATAGCTCTCCTAACACACGTTCACATTGTACGCATGAGCTACAACCGATCGTTCATAGCTGCCAGTCGGAGCTCAAATACATCATTTAAGCGTGTCTATCCAGCTAGAGTTTTGTCAATGGCTCATTTTTTCAGGCACTCACAGTATATCAAACACTGGTATATAGTATATTATATTATATTATATTATATTGTATAATATAGTCGAGACGTTGTCATCGTCGCTTCAGAGTCAAGGCGAACCCCCTTCTTATCCGCCAACTCAAACCAGTGTTGCGCGCATTAATTTCTCTTTATTATATCTTATTGAAGAAGCTTTTATTTTATATACAACAAATATATATCTATGTATATTATCTATATATTTACAACTAATCTGATAAACTTACGCCCGTCCCCCGCAAGCATTTCAGAGAACGATTTTTTTTAGTAAACCGTCCTCAGACATGCTTTAGTCAATTACTATTATTATTACTTTTATTGTTATTATTATTCTTATTATTTAAAGAAAACCTTATGCTGTATTATACAATAATAATAACAATTATTGTTGTGGAGATCACATAAGTATATATATTTATGTGCGAGGAAAGTGCCTCATTTTGATACACCCTGTATATTGTATATAGAAAAAGAGATATACAGGCTGTCACAAAACTAAGACGGGAAGTTGCTACTGCAAAGAAAGTTCGCAAGTGCTTAGTTTTTGCTGACGAGCAAGAAAAGCACGCAAGAATCATTGTTCGGCTTTAAAATTTGGTTGAACAAGATACGGTCAGTTGATTACGGAAATCAGGCTAGCAATGCATAATGTTCCTTGTATCTCAAGCCCAGCAAAAAAATAAGTACGTAATTCGCGATCGATCGGTGAGGCGAAATGAGTGTGATGCATCGTCTGTCTAATATCTGTAATCTACCTAACGTGTCTTTTTTCACTAATTTCTAAAGCCGGGAATTATTTGCGCACGCTAATTTTGCTCGTGAGGAAAAACTAAACAAGCAAATGTGAGCATTTTTGCAAGAGCAACTTTCGTTCGAGTTTTGTACAAACTATACGACACTTTGCGCAGTTTGCGCTAATTTTTATCACACCCTGTACATCTATATATCTATTTATAAAATCAGAATATGCGATGGAAAAGAGAGAATACAAGCAGGGAAAGATAGAGAAAAAAACAGAGGAGAAATTAATTATCGAGTTCTGTTGATAAATGAATAAAATGCAATATCACTGGATATGAGGTATGGCGGTAAAGGGGGATTGTTGTCACGAATCTTATGGTTGGATAGGATAGAAAAGATGACGAGTCGGAATTGTTTTTTTCCTGAGACAGATTTCCTATTTTCATTCTTTTCTTCTTTTGTTTTCAGTTTTTTTAATTTCCTTCTTGTTCTTTTGTCGTTAAATTTTTTTGGGGATATTTTCTGTTAAAACGGAATTTCCTGGAAATGATGATAAATATATATATATATTTATTTATTTATTATGAAAAAAGAAAGAAATACGATATTCCTGTATTCAGAGAGCGCGATTTAAACGATCGTGCGCGACTTGTTATCTTTCGTCTACTCGAACGTTCGGTTTTACATACATTTATACATATTCATTATTTGATGATGATTTTTTTTATTAAGGAGCAATAGTAATACACATATTAAAAGTTTCTTATTAATAATAATAAATATTTTGAAAACTGTCTTGTATATTGTCTGACTATTTATTCAACTGATTAATTATTTCTCTTTCTTCTGCATTTATTTTATTCAATCAACAATCGATCATTTTTATCTATTTATTTAAAACTGGGTTGAAAAGTAACACAGATACGATGTATACACTTATACAATTTGGAAATAGATTTGATACATATAATTGAACTCTGCAGAGGTGCCAAACACCTATTACACAGTCTGGTTATCGTTGGATATAGTTTTTCATTTCCGTTTTTATTTTAGGCTTGCATGACAAGTGTTATTCGCTTTTTTATCCACAGCGCAACTGGAATTTTCATTTCTGTCATCCCACATTAGAGATTACATGCAATTTGCCAAATTCCATGACATTCTTTACAAAGGTGAACATAATTGGAAAGAAATTTCTGTGAATTATATGAGTTTATTTATAATTTATTTGATATTTGCCAGAATTTTACCTGAATATTATAAATTTAATAAGATTCAAAGTCTTAAGAATAAGAAAACCGTGTACTGTCATTTTAACGTTGCTGAACATTCCTGTCTACTGTGAAATGTTGTTGTAATTCCTGTCGCATATTCATTGTTGTATATCATGTGTATTTTGATTATCACCAATAAGAGCAAGAGAAACAGAAAAAATTCATAGCAAGGAAACCACCGAGTTGAGGTCGGTCTTATATCTACTTGCGCGTTATACAAGTGCGCACACATCTGGACTATCATTCAAATATCAATCTGTTAAACTACTATCGATACTTTTACTAGTGTTCATTTGTTAGCAATGTCTTTGTTTTGTTATTTCAGCCCCATGGACCCATCCGTACCTCCCAAGCACGCGGTAGTGAGGTACGTTGCTACGATACCATAAAACACAAAAACTACTCCATTATCATGATCACTAGAATCACTCTCGCTAATCACCTCTCCTGTCTGCCAGATAACTCTCTACATTCGAAACGCATGCTTCAATATGTTTGTCAATGTCTCTCCCGTATCGACACTGTAAGCAATCGAACAGCGTTTTATGAGACATTCGTCATTACTCAGAATGTTGTAAGGCGGGACAGAAGGCAAAATATCTTTGGGAGAAAACGTTGTATAATAATAATTGAAAACTACTTTGTCAAGCAGAGAAAACAAGCTCTTTCTTTCTCAAGCTCAAGTTGGATAACTTTGCAAGAAAAAATGGTGAATCCTTTCAGGATCTACTTTGTCAAGTTCAAATTTTCTGCTTTCAAACGTATCTATAAATTTCTGTCTCGAGATATCGCACTATTTAGTCTGCCTTGATAATGCGGTTAAGACCGCGTATATCGATGAAACGCTGTAACTAAATTCCATAATGTCCTGCTAGTTTGATGAGAAATTTTTACCCGCCTCAGATATTTGTGTTGTGTGTAAATGGGTGGCTTCAAGGGTGTTTGTTTCTTGCAGTGGTGCAACCACTAACGATGAGCAGGTAAAACCACGTAGTCTTCGATTCACATGGAGCATGAGGACGACAAGCAGTCGGGACCCAAATGAAATAATGTCAGAGATCCGCAAGGTATGGAGATTGTTATCATAGCTCAATATCAATATCACAAAAATATTCTTCTCTTGTTATCGTTGTCGCGTTTACAATGTATCTCAAAAGCCATAGTGGCCAATCTTCTAGATAGATCTGCGATGGATTTTGAGTAACAATAATTTTTCCAATATATCATATAAATCTTTATTAAACTACAGACTGCCGCTTGATAATATATCAAATATCACAAAAATTCACGAATATCGCGAACAGTTAGAAATTGTTGGCATTGGTTTTTGGTACACCGCTTAATAAGGTGGTAATATAGGTGCTGGATGCGAATAAGTGCCAGTACGAGCAGAGAGAGAGATTTCTACTGCTATGTGCGCACGGGGACGCCGCGACGGACAGCCAGGTGCAATGGGAGATCGAGGTGTGCAAGCTGCCGCGTTTGTCCCTAAACGGTGTGAGGTTCAAACGTATATCGGGTACTTCAATCGGCTTCAAGAACATCGCCAGCAAGATTGCCAACGAGCTCAAACTGTGACTGCCGGCTAACGGCGCCAATCCGACTGGCGCCAATCAATAACCCGCTCGAGAATTGCTGCTCCTCTCCCATCGGCTAAATAATTCTGACGATTATTATTCCTGTTTTTTCTGGGACTCGGCTGAAGAAGAAGGAACTGAACCAGACGAGGAGGAAATATTCGTCTGAGACTTTTCGTATCCAAGTTGACGGTCGATAGCTGTTGTTTTACTATTGAAATATTTTTCTTTTTAATTCTTTCTGTTTTTTTTTCTTCGTGGCATCGTCATGTTTTTGGAAAAAACGCAAAATCAATGAATCGATAAAATACAAGAAATGTTTTAAAAATTGATCTGAGAGGCACGCGACGCTGATGAAGATGTAAGATTGATTAAGAGGAAAGGAGAAGACAGAAAACGGATAGTTAACAATAAACCGATTACTTCCTAATGGCCTTGCAATTAAATAATACACCCTGTGATTAGTAGTAGCAGCGGCGCAGCAGGTCGACGATATGTTATTAATATCTGTATCCTAATACTCCGAGTGCCAAAATGGAAAGAGTGATTGATCGATTGTCGAGGAGAATCAATGTACAAGATCGTTGGAGCCGTTATGAAAAAAAAGTAAAAGAAAAAAAAAACATAAATAAATGAACAAACAGAATAAAGATAACAAAATATAAATCATTACGAACGACTGATCGACCGAAAAAACTTATATAAGCTAACGATGTATTCGTGTATATCGATGGCACGATAAATAAAACTACACGCTCGATTGATCGAACTCGATTATATTATATTATATTATTATAATATTATAATAAATAATACTTGAACGTATTCTAAAATTTAGTTATTAATAACATAATTATATCTAGTAAATATATAATTAATTAATTAAATAAACAATTGAATAAATAAATAAATAAATAGTAGGATATCCCCGCGGTATAATATTTATTCGCGAAATTCTTATATTATTATTATTATTATTATTATTATTATTATTGTCCGAGAGAGTATTTTTTTCGTCTTCTCTTGCTTCTGATGATACGTATAACATATGGTGGTCGGGGATGAATTTTCGTTTTTTTTTTCAGAATCGTAATAATCGTCGTTGAAAATTACTACTAACGCATGTAGATATACATACATATAGCATGTACATACATATACACATATACAGGGTGAATTCGTGCCGTCCGAACAGATCGAACCGCGTTGAGGCGGCCACGAGTCCAGAAACGGCAATTGTTTTCAAGAAACAGCCAATCAAGGATCAGAAAACTGTTGAAACAATTGCCGAATTTGACGCGCGGCCGCCTCAACGCGGTTCGATCTGTTCGGACGGCACGAATTCTCCCTGTATATACATATGTATTTATATGTGTATATTATGCATATTATTAATTATTATTATTAATTAATTCATGAAAAAAAAAACCACCACCCATTCGTCTCTCGTCGTTGCAATTTTTCTTTGCATCAAATAATTACATTGTCTCTTTACTATTATTACCAATTACCATTATTATTATTGTTGATGTAAATTTACTGACATAGAATACATGAAAAAACAAATTACACAGAAAAATAGAATGATAAAAAAGATAATCAACGACTAATATTATTATTATTTCTATTATTATTATTATTATTATTATTAAATAGAATGTGTTACGTTGATTGACGAATTTATTAACTGGTCATTATTCATCACTACTTGTTGCTCGTTTTCAGAGTAAAAGCATTGAATATCTTCCTACTCATCCCGAGGTAATTAAACTAAGAACAAAACGATTACCGCCTGTCTTTACTAAACAAGATCTGGCTCGAATCTGGCTATTTTTACTGACAATGAGAATATAATGATGATGATGATAATAATAAATATAGGTATTATTATCAGTATTATTAATACTATTCTATTTAAGATGTACAATTCTATCTTTTGTTGCTTCTATCGTTATCGTATCATCTCTTGTCTAGATCTTTGTATTGTTTTTATCATTATCAGTTATCGCACTAGGAAATAGGAACGAATTGGCAAAAAGGAAAAAAACGAAACAGACAAAGGAGAAGAAGAGTTCAAAATAGAAAACAGGAACAAAATTTATTTACACAAACGGAACATTAAAATATTGAAACACAAAAAGTTGGACACTATCGCTGAGAAACAGATAAAGACCGCCAAGGCGCATTTGGTGGTATAATTAGATTATAAAAAAACAATTACTAAAGAAAAACAGTGTTAATAATTAACCGCTAATAATATTAATAATAATAATGATAATAACAACAATAATGAATCACTTTACGTTTAATGTATTTATAGACAAACAGCAAGGGCCACGATGTGTATATATATATCTAATATATATAATTATGTACCTACATAATATTCATATATTCAAAACGCAGAATGGTGTTTTTTCCACGTTATTTTTCTTTGCTTTTTTTCTTACTCCGGAGTTGAAAAATTATATGACTGTATGAAGAAATAAAAATATGAAAACAAAGAAAAAATTAACAAATTTCTCGAATACTGAAATAATATGTTCCGTGTCTGCTTTTTCAAAATTATATACGCCTATGTATGTACGTGCGAGGTGCTTCTGGCTCATTGTCAGAATCAATTACGTTAGATGTACACATAGACAACCTACGTACACTTGATCTATTTTAAGTAGCTAAAACAAATGCAGTGATTTTTTTTTTTACCTTTTTCTTTCTGTTACTATTTTTATTTACTTCTGTTTCGGGTAATTATATGTATTAGATACATTATACATGTATATACAATACGTATACTCTGGACTATATGCATTTATCATCTCATGCGAATATGATATTTCTCAAAGTAAAAAAAAAAGGAGAAAAAAGACGTAACTAAAATTTCTACCAGCTGTAACGAATAATAGGAATAATGATAATAATAATACTGCTACTAATACTAATACTATCATTGCAACATGAAAACTGTTTTACTACTACATTGAATAACCGATGATTATTATCACTCCTCATTGTACAAAGTGTTTCGTACGTAAAAAAATACATACATAGATACACACACACGCATACACACATACATAAAAATATATTCGTTAATAAGTAAGTATAATATAATAATAGAAATAACAGAAATTTAGGTATGGAGACGCTAGGTATATACAGTCTGTATCATTTCAAGTGTCGAGAATGGGAGGGATTTGATTGACGCGAAGCAACGCCCGATCAACCAATCAATAAAGAAAAGAATTCCGTAGACAGAACTTCTTACGAGAACAGAAGATACAATTTTTTTGGTGTAGGAAAATAATATCAACAACCACACTCAAATCAGGATATTGAGTGTTTATTTACTTCGATGCTCAGAAGAACGGTTCGAATTATTGTTGTTGATATTGGTTGCCTACACCAAGAAATTTCTCCTATTGTCTCCTATTCTCGTGATAATTTAGGCCTGAGGACTTCTTCTCTTTGTTGATTGGTTGACGAGGCTTCGCTTTGCGTCAACCAAGTCCCCTCCCATTCTCGACAGTTGAGATGATACACGCTGTATACTAGGGTGGTCCTTATTTAGGGTGTTTTCGAATTTTACTGCGGATAAGGCGGAAAAAGTTTGCAAATAAATCAATAAAAAAGTACGCGAAACCGGGAGCCTGTAGGCCAACCCTAAGTACTCCCGCCAAGGTCATGAATTTTCCCATGTAATTTCAATGGGAATTCGGACTTACTGCACTATTTTTTTCGCCCCCGCCTAAATAGTATTTTGAAAAATCTGAAACTTGGCATATGTCTTTCCTATATTCATGGATATTCTACAAAAAATTAGTCGATTTACAACGATGAAATTAACAAAGTACTAGCGCATCAAAGTTGTGTCTCTAAGTAAAAAATCACCATTTAACGATGCGCTGCACAGTGCGGCCAAATGCTCAATTTGCGGCCAAAAGTCGAAAACTCAAGGGAACGACCTACAATTTCGTACAAGGGGGTTTTTGGGCTCGCTGATTATGAATCCGTTATCAGAATTCCAAAATTCAAAATGGCGGATCCAATGTGGCGTCGTGTTATACGAAAAAACTTGTTATAAATGAAATAATTTAGCGATTGGTATAAAACTTATTGATCTGAGGTTATTAGGGTCTGCGATTACGGATTTATTAGGAATTAATCAATTCAAAATGGCGAAATGCAATATGTCAATACCAAAATTTTATTAAAATTTATAATTAATATGTTTAAATTATATTTAATAATAATTATTGATGAATTATACATAAGAAATTACAAAAAAAAGTTCTCATTCTCGAGATCCTCGTAAGCCTCTACATCAGTACCTGACTCAGAGGCCGAGCTACTGTCAAGCATTGATTGTTCGGCCTCGTGTTCGATATCAACTTCAGGTGGTCATAATAAGTTGATAGTTTCGGCGGACAAAGATTTTAGCGGTTTAACAGGCAACTTTCGGCAACTAGAAATGTATTGATCAGATGCTACTAAAAATCGTTTAAAAACATCCTCCATTGTTTTCTGGCGATGATTTTTTCTTGTATAATGAAGGCGATAGAGTTTAAAAAATTTATTGCGGGCCTCCTGCGCATCTTCCGACATTTGACCGATAGGTAAAAGTGAATTTCGTATTATATCTGGGCCGTGAATTAGAAGTTTATGAACTAACGTAGGCATGTAATACCAACCAAATGAGTTTACAATTTTTTTAGCTAATTTCACGGCATACTGTCGAAAATTGTCCACATGAATATCATAACCACAGGAAATAGCTTGCAATATAATATAAAACCGATGTATAATATCTTTATCAATTCCGGTTATTTGTGCAGATTTTGCATAATTTTCAAAAAAACATCGAGCAGTATTTCCATCGTTTGAAGTTCCACTGCCAGCTTTCGGCTTATCAACATTCAAACACAATTCTGTTTTGAAAGCTGCTTGTATAATTCTTTTCCGTTTTGCGACCGATTCTTTTTCTTCTTTAGAACGAGCCTGCCATTTCAGAATTTCCAATTTGTATGACAAATGTATTAAAAATTCGAAGCACCGAATCCAACAATGTAAAGACGATAAACCGAATTTTAAGTTATCTGTAACAATTTCCTGGTTCATCATTTTATCTATGTCGTTAAAACTTTTAGATGTGCAATTGCATAGATAACAACGCATCGCAGATGTTGTATCTGACAATGAATTGCATACTTTAGTATCTATCATCGTCAACGTCAAAATATATGTAACCTGTACTTTTTTTCCATTGATAGTAGTTTCAAACGGAATTAAATTCCTTATTTGCTGTTCTACACAATCGACTGTTTTTTTTGTTAAATCCACTGATTCTTTTGCACATTCAATTTTAATGGGCCGACAAAATCTTGGTGATGATGGTCTTACATTTTTCCAGACTACAGTAGTATCCTTCGTCAGAGTGTCTACGTGTACAAGTTGCAATGGGACATAAGACGTGAAAAAGATACTTTCATCACTACTACTGTTTTCGTCAACCCTTTGCTTATATTCACTGTGTCCCGAGCTACCATCGCAGCCCCACTTACCAATGAAAGTTAAATTTGCGAGTTTTGTCTCTGATAATGTTGTCATAACTTCCATTTGATAACGAATGATACGTTCGATTGTGTGATCTAATAAAGGTTTTAATTCTACTTCTGCTTCATTTGCAGTGATAGTAAGACCTGACGCTGGATAACATTGTAATTTTTCTTTATGTAGCTTTTTGTATGATGGAAGCATCTTCGATTTTTTCTGCAAATGAGCATCACATAGCTGCTGATATTTACTTTGTGATAAACCAAGTTCTATAAACAACGACAAAGCCTCGTCATTTGTGAAAGGTAGATTAGTATTTACGAGGTCCACAGATTTTCTATACTTCGTAGCTTTAGTGGGACTCCCTTCTGAAATATCATGCACTACTTTTGCAAAATCAGTTCTTCTTTCAGACCGCAATTTACTTGTTACAGAATAAAGGAGTGCTTCGGTCGAATTTGTCGCTCGTAAATCGTCTGTTCTTCTGCGTTTACTTCGTGTAGAACACTCTGCAAAATCGAGCTGTGGCCGTCCAGACTTAAGCTTCTTTTCATCAGTTTTTTTTTTCTTCTAAATCTATACTTTTTAATTCTTTTTTTAGTTCAACAGATTTCTGCAACCAATCATGATTTTTGTTTTGAAAATTTTCCTCGGTTCTATTACTTGCATTCCATCTTGTTCTCAACTTAAACACCAAATCAGATATCATTCCTTTCTCGTCATCTGATAAAAAATATACTGAATCTTGTTTCTCGGACAAAAATTGTTCGGTTCTTGCATGAATATTTGGGTTGTCGTCTTTCGAAATATCTTTTATATAATTGAAAAATTGTAGCCTGCTGAAGCTGTGGGTGGTTGAAGTACCCAAACCTAAAACACGAATAGCAGTGTTTTATCATAATTGTAAAAAATATGTTGGAACATCAGATAAAATTTATAACTTGAAAAAATTGAACAACAAATCATAATACAACATTTATTATACAGGTATATTTCTGTTTTTCTTTTTCGATGCTCCTTTTTTTGTTCTATATCTCTTTATTTCTTTATTTGTATGCTTTGTTTTATTTATTTATTATTATTGGCATTTATTGGCGACAGGCGGCTATAGGTACCCAAGTATACCCCAGTATACCCAAACAATAGTGTACGTCACGCAAACTATTGTTCGGGTATACCTGGGTATACTTGGGTACCTATACCCGCCTGCATTGACTAAGGATTACTAAAGACGGCCAGTTAAATGGGACTCTGTGAAGCCTGGCCACTTACCGACCGAGTACCATTGCAGTATATCTATAGCTATAAACAGTATACCTATAGCTATCGAATATATAGATATACATCACGTGTATTTTGTCGGTAAGTTCGAACACTGCTGTTACCGGCGTGCCCCGCTGTGCCCCCGAACCGGGCTTCAAAACTGTACCCATGGCTGGCCGTCTTTAGTAATCCTTAGTCAATGCCGCCTGTCGCGGTCGGTCGCCACAAAATGCCTTCTAACTCATGGAACGAATGTCCTACTTCATTGTAGAAGAAAATTCATAAAAATTTAACGGGCAGTTGCGGGCAGCTGATTTTTTTTTTTATTCAGTAGATAATACCTTCACGTATAACCTCCGGTAGGTTTTAAAACAGCATTTTACGGCAATCTATTACTTTTTTCTATGACAATTCAAATTTTCTGGAGAAAAAAAAAAAAAATCTGCTCCTATATTTCCATTTCTAACAATTTTCTATTCCACAATTAATTTTCAGAAATGTTGTCACGTATTGTACTAATCTTCAGGCGCTGACTCCATTTTGTCGCGTTTGATTTTCTGTAGTTTGGAAGATTTCCCACGATCTTAACCAAAGCGCCGACTGTCCCCCTTATGTCTACAACTTGTAGCGTTCGAGCAAAGGCCACACTCCGACTGAGATTGTGGAGGGGATTTAGGAACAGGGACGCTACTATGAACGGTTTTCGTTTCCTAGGGGATCCCGCTAGCCAACCCAATAAAAAAAAACCCTGACTAGAAACTTTTTTTTCATCATTCTAACCTCAAAACCGCAACTTCGTCGCGATTTCACGGCTCTCACAATGAAAAATAATGATCGTCACTCGTACGTAAGAGCTTTTCGACGAAACTCGTTACTGCACTCGCCTTCAGCTCGTGCCGTAAACCTCTCGTTTCGTCAAAAAAGCCTTTCCGTACTCGTATCGTACTTAATGTACTATTTCCTAACTGAGTGTGCGAAATTCGATTTTGCGTACTAATTCGAGGGCGCAAAATGTTAGATTTCCTAACGCATTTTGTGAGCGTGCGCAAAATGAAATTCGCGGGTGCAAAATGAAATTTGCGGGTGCAAAATGAGATTTGCGTACGCAAAATGAGATTCGCGGGTGCAAAATAAGATTCGCGTGCGCAAAATGAGATTCGCGGGTGCAAAATAAGATTCCAGTACGCAAAATACTGTAGAAGTGACAAGAATATACTATTGTAGGCACAAAAATAGTCTCCATCACGACAGCCGAAAAATCACGACGAAGTTGTTGAGAAAAATATTTATATTTAAATAAATGCTTGAAATTATTTTTCATCATTCTAACCTCAAAATCGCAACTTCGTCGCGATTTCACGGCTCTCACGATGAAAAATAATGATCGTCACTCGTACGTAAAGGCTTTTTGACCAAACTCGTTACAGCACTCGCCTTCGGCTCGTGCCGTAAACCTCTCGTTTCGTCAAAAAAGCCTTTCCGTACTCGTATCGTAATGTACTATTTCGCAACAGTGAGTGTAAAATTCAATTTTACGACTCGATTTTCAGGGTGTAAAATACTACTTTTTTCAACACTGTGCGTAAAAATCAATTCTACACCTAGTAGGCGTAAAATATGAAATTAGTTTTTTAACGTTTAAATGTTCTACTGATACGAAGGAAAGAAAATAGAGGGCGCCGAAATGCGGGCGTAAAATATTCATTGAACATTTTTACGCCCGCATTTCAAAATTTGATTAATAATCGATTGGACGCCTCGAATTCTACCTTACCGACTTGAATATTTATTAAATTTATAGGTTGCACTGAAGACATATAGTTTTTGAATCAATTTCATATTCCCGTATCAATTTCATAACCAAACATCATTCGATATGAATTTGTTAATTTCTAGTTTTCATGTGTAAACAATCCGAACCGTAATTTTTGTGAAAATTATGAAATTGTGGCAAGATCATTACAGATCATCATTGTATCGATTTGAAAAATATTTAAAATAAAAATGAATTATTTATTTACGTTTTTTTTTTGCAATAAAAACTTGCCTCTTGTGTTTTAGGTCGGGGGGCCTCTGGCCCCCGAACCCCCCGCGGGGCTTCGCCCCTCGGCCCCACCAGGGGCTTCGCCCCTGGACCCCGCCGTCACGCACAGTGATTTGTCAAAAGTCGGTTTTTCCAAGATTTTTGGACTCACCCGAGTTTTTTTAATTTGTGACATGATTGCATTACATTCCTACTGGGACTAGATTACTTATATATATATGCAACCGAATTTTACACACACTGTTGCGAAAAATAGCGTATGCACCACGGGCGTACGATTTACCCCCTCGTGTGATCGGCGCGACCCTCGGGTCGGCTCCGCCCGTAATGTGAATCACGTCAAACTTCTATACATTACAACCTTTTATAATAATCATTAGGATCGAATTTTTCACACTTGTCAGGAAAAATAGTATACGTAACTCGTGCGCAAGGCGATTCCCGCAACTCGTCTTGTTTGTCGCCCTCGCTAACAAAATCGACTCGTGCGGGAATCACCTATTTTGCGCACTCGTTGCGTAATGTACTATTTCAAGACTTTTGGCCGCATATTGAGCATTTGGCCGCACTGTGCGCTGGTACTTTGTTAATTTCATTGTTGTAAATCGACTAATTTTTTGTAGAATATCCATGAATATAGGAAAGACATATGCCAAGTTTCCGATTTTTCAAAATACTATTCAGGCGGGGGCGGAAAAAATAGTGTAGTAAGTCCGAATTCCCATTGAAATTACATGGGAAAATTCGTGGCCTTGGCGGGAGTACTCAGGGTTGGCCTACACACTGAGAGAATTTTATAGAAGCCATTGCTAAAAAAATATAGCACAAAGTGCCATACAGTATTGTAATGTTGGGACATACTTGCAATATGGTGGTTTCTACCATACTGTATGGGAAATACCACAAGCTCGGTTTTACTGTACATGGTGTAGCAAAAATTGCCATACTGATATAGCAGTAAAAGCCGAGGTAGTGTATTTCGTTCAGCTAAACTATCGTATAGTAAATATTGCCATACAGCATATACCAAGTACTCGAGTAGAGTATGGTGATTTATGTCTAAGTATGAGATGAGATATTTCACCATATGGTATAGCCAGGACTCCTATACTGGACAGTAACCCGTATCCAAGTATCATATTGAAAATTTTACCATACGGCATAAGTACTAACTCCTTTACTATATAGAAATCCCTACTCAAGAATACTGGATTTTTACCGACCTGAGTTATTTTGTCGAATTTCCTCGAAACGGCAACACCAAAGAGATTGTCTGTTTGAGATTCGATGATATGTGAGGATGAGGCTCGATCTATGACGCGAAAGTGGTACGCGCACACCCCGCGATGCATAATTAATACATTCTCATCGATTTGATCGACTTTCACGTGATGGATCAAACCTCTTTCTTATAAATCATCGAATCCCAAACTGACAGTCTATTTAGTGTTACCGTTTTAGAAAAATTCAACAAAATAACTTACGTCGGTAAAAATCGAGTGTAGCAGGGCCTTCCATTACTACCAGATGTTGTTGCCTCAAAGCGCTGATCATACTTTGTCGATGAACATTCGACAAATCCAAATGAACCATCTACGCATAAATTCAATTTTCTTGGCATAAAGTGGCTAAATATGTCACTTCCTCAACAAAAAAACTGATAGGATTTCAGCAAAACTCATCTTTTTCATGTTAGCCAGGTTAAGTTAAAAGTAATCTTCACTATGATCCTTAAGGTGCAAGCGTCCGCCTCACGACGATGCTCGGAGAGAAGTAACTCAGTCAAAGAGCGTCGCGGTGCAGCTACTTGCTTTGTGTGATTGTTCGTGGACGAAATTTTTAAAAGTTACGTGGCACAATATCAGGGACTCCTGAGTAGTATACGAATCCTTCTCATACGAGTCGTAGGAAATGCAATGAGCATAGGTAAACGATAGAATACAGTCAAGGCATCAATTCATATGCTGAGTTGTCGAAAAAGACCTATCTGCTGTATGGGAATAATTACTATACGATTCACAGAAAGGTGTGGAGTAGTATTATAGAACATATCATCTTAGCTTTAGTAGCGCTTCGTTTTGTAGTGTTCCTTACAAAATAATACCTGCAGTAAGGTAAGGATTGATACACAGAAGGTATGGAGGGCCGAATGTATTGAAAAATGTGCAAGAGTTTTCAATGTAACGCCTCATATACGATAGCATCTGATAAGTCAACATCCTTTGTACGGTGAATATTGCGGAATTGCACGGCTAGAAATGCTCTGAATATTTAGGACAAATCACGCTAACCTGTGGCACAGATTATTATATTATCATGGAGAAGTAAACATTGTACTTTTTGAGCTACGTATAGCAACTATCAATTGACGTCGCAAGTCGTAAATTACTGTATTTATAGAAGCCATACGCATAAGCATAGGATCGATCGCCATAGTGCAAGTATGTCCCACAATTACTATACGAAGTATGGGAATATCTCCCATAAAATTCTCTCAGTGCAGGCTCCCGGTTTCGCGTACTTTTTTATTGATTTATTTGCAAACTTTTTCCGCCTTGTCCGTAGGAAAATTCGAATACACCCTAAATAAGGACCACCCTACTGTATACATATACATATATATATATTAGGGTGGCTCTTGTTTGACGGTCGGTGAAACATTTTCTGCAACATGGATTTGATTCAAGATTTTTAAAGAATCTGGTTTGAAGTTGAGCATTCTAGCTCGACGGAAAAAGCTGTCTGTGAGCCCATACTTTTCCCTATTTGAATAACATGAGATTTTTTAACAACTAAATTCAGTTTTTTTTCTCTCCCTAAACTTCATGGTATTATCTTTTCTGAGGTCGAAAGAATTCAAAATCTTTGAAAATCAGCATCAGTCAAATGCAGCTACTACTTTACGTAGCATTCATTTATGGCTGAAAAAATGTATATACATATACTGACACACTATGATACCATAAAGTGACAAAGTGGTTTTTCCCCGTAAACAAGAACTAATTCAGTTGGCAAAAGATTCCATGCCATTCAAATGGGATGAAGATGGGCCCGCAGACATCATTTTCCTTTGAAATGCTCAAATTTTCACAACGTTTTTTTCAAATTTTCGTCCAACCGATATAGGAATTCTCGAGTAAAATATTTCATCAACCTGCAACAAGGGCCAACAATATTTACAATATATTAGTAATAAACAAGGTTAATGAAAATAATTTATGTTGTCATTATTATTATGATTATTTTTTTAATTATTTTTATTATTATCATCATCATCCTCCTACTCGATTTCAAAATGTTGAACGAAAATTAATTCCGTTCCAACTTTGTTCGGTTCTGCTTTCTCTCTTTTACTATTTTTACTAACTATTAGAATTCTGAAATACACACTTCTGGATGAAGAAACACTTTGAAAGCTGAGAAGTCGATGCCACGGCGAAGAGGAGGTGCTCGGGGACTTATTTATGAAATGACATATCGACATACATATTTATTATGCCAAGATTTACATATTATTATTATTATTAATATTATTTATCAAGCATGTGCTTATTTAATTTTTGTACAAATCTGTACACGTACAGGGTCAATTTGTATTGCCCAAAACTCAGAATGCTCGCGGCAGTTGCTTCAGCAGTCTCCTATACCCACAGTACGCGGATGTCCACCTCAACTCTACTCTGTGTGTTTTGCCGTTATGAATTTTCGCTGTATGCACGTATTATACGTATCTATTTTTTGTTTCATAATTTTCAGTCAAAACTAACACAATTGATTGATGAGTCTGTATCACGTATAATATTATTGACGCTAAACAAATATGACGAAAGAAAAGAAACAGATTGATGAAACGTGAAAAAAAAACGAACAAAACTATAATGTTACATGTAAACAGACCAAACCGAGTATATGAATCTATGTCAACCACAGAAGTGTGAAATAATACAAAAACAACGTACAAATTGATTCATCTTACGTACGTTTATTGCATTTTTTTTGAATGAATTAGTTTATCGTGACTGCAGCTTCATACTGTATTCAAAACGGATTATTAATGTCGCAGTCCTTTCAACTCCATTGTATTATTACTTATGATCATAATCGTCGACAAAATTATTTAGTTTATTTTTATTATTATTATCAGGTGATCATTTAGCTCGCTTGCTCGTTGAGCTTGTTCCCTCGATTGCAGTTCCGTTATTTCTTGTTTGCTCCGCTCGCTCGGAAATGAGTCTACGAAGTCCGAACATTGATCGATAATTTGATATTATTATTAGGAGGGTGAATATAACAAAGTGTGATAGGATAAAAAAAATTAATGAACAATCATGATAGTAATGATGATAATGAATAAAAGAATAAAAAATAATAACGACAATGATAATAATGATAAACAAAAAAAAAAACCCTACAAAGCGCGAGTTATGGAGGAAACTGCAAAAACTCGAGGTGAGCAACCGAGTGGCGATACACCCGATTTCTTAAAATTCTTTTACATTGCTGAACATCCATTTCACACTTTACTGATGTATATCATGATATAATATGATTATTATTAATATTGTTATTATTATTTTTATTTTTATTATTATTACTATTATTTTCATTATTATTACTGTTATCGCAAAAATTGAAAATTCTCATAGTGTTAATAGTTAATCCATAATATAGAATTATTCTAAGTATAATTGGAAATAAATATATATATTATAAATACATAATATAATCAACATAACCAGGAGGAAAAAACAAACACTACAAACGATTATGAAGAAGGATGAGGAGAAGAGGAAGAAGTCGAAGAAAAAGGAGGAGATGAAGAAGTAGAATATGATGCTCGCTTGCTTTAACAATGAATAATCATGACGTGAGTGTATAAATTAATGATTAATGCTTGAAAAAAAATCCTAAAATGAATAGGAAAAAACAAAAACAAAACAAAAAAAAAGCCAAAAAGGTATGAGAAAAAAATCTATACCCATACAAAAAAGAACAAAAAACACCACAAGAACTGTGTAAGTTAAGAAAACCACTCATTAGTTTTTAATATAAATACAAATATATGACGATATGTGACAATGAAACAATGCGAATGATGAATATTATCATGATTATTATTATTATCATTGTGATTAGTATATTATTATGATTATGATTATCTAATCAGGGTGGTCACTCAACTGGAAAATTCGGAAAACGGGGAAATATCAGGGAATTTTGTACTTAGTCAGAAAATTCCAATTTTTTAACGGTAGAAATAGGGTATTTGTTCGAATTTCTTTTCACATAAAGATATTTTGTTGTCCCTGTCCAACGAACAAAAAAATTTCCAGGACGTGTGTTCACTTCGTCAATTTTGTCTAGCGAATTTTCATCTCCACTGTTCTTTGTCGCGAATTACGTTACATGAGTAACCAAAATGCATATAAATCGAACATTTGTACTGATATTACGAAGCGGAAAGTCAGGGGAAAAAATAGTAATTACAGTCAGGGAAACAGGGAAAAAGTCATTGAATTTTGAAGTCGAAATTGAGTGGCCACCCTGTACTAATATTGTAATTATCATCAAGTGTGTATGGCTTGGCGGATAACTTTGAGCTACCTGATACAAATGAAAAGAAAAGAGAAGTTCTAGACTATACATAAAGTAGAATATAAATAGACGAGTATTATTAAACTGACACAATGACCACTCAATCAGTCACGTACATACGTATACATACATACATACATACCTAGGTACATAAATATATACTTAATATAGTATATAAAGTAAATGGCTGATGAACTGTTATAATTATTATTTATGATTCGAGAAGATTTCCTGATTTGGATAGTTTATTCCAAAAAAGCGGCTCCTTCAGCTGCGGATCTTGTACCTATAACTGTAACTATAACTGTAACTTTAGATTAATAGGACGTCCATGTCCGAGCAACCAACTTTTCATTAACGGTGGAGTGTATCACTTATTCGTGGTATTTATAACTGTTCCGTTCTGTTCTGTTTTGTTTTTCTACGCGAGATACATAGAGATAGACATTAACATACTTATTTACTTAATTACTTACAGCAATTCGATACCTGTAGATAGATACTTCATACATTACATTACATGACATTACATTACATTACATTACATTAAATTAAATGAGTACAGCTTTGCTAAGTGTTTTCTGGTGATCGGTATCTAGCAAAATGTAGCGATAAACATTTGTAATAAAATGGTGACAATTATTGTTCCCCTATTTGAAACGATTGGATGGATCCCATGCGCGCGGCTTCTTTCTGTTAGTTAATCAAGATCTTGAAGTTCTTATCACTATCATTTTGAACAACGTATAGTCCAGAGAATCTTTTTTTCTATCTATGTGGTTCCCTGTATTTCCATTTTCGATTCATTGTGATTTATTGTTGACAAGCCTGTGTAATTATCAAAAGCGAGGGAGGCTATGGATTCCTTGATTCATATAGTCATTTAATTCGTACAATTATTCACAGAGAACGGATTTAAGCACAATATTTAGAATCATCATCTTGCCAATTTTTATATCTCTGACTTCTATATGTATACATCCAATTATTCAACAGTCCAATTAGCACATACGATTTTAAATGTTGTAGAGAACTAGAGGCTTGTAAGGTATCGTTTTTCAAATTCAATTCAATCAACAGTCATTTACATCATTTTCCATTTCTATTGTTTTCTACTATAATCTACATAAATTTCTTCCAGATATTGATAATTTCATTTGGATTCAGATCAGAATCAATGCATTCTTCCTTTTAAAGAGAATCCTTTACTTTTCTTAAACCATGAACCTTTGAAAAGTCGTTTGCAGTGTGAAGGTGGGTTACTTCAGCACGAAGAAAAGTCGAGCTTGGAATCTGTTGGTCCACAACAATCGTAGGGTTTGTATAGAATTACATGGGCATGAGAAGCATTTGATTCTCCGTTTATTTCCGCCCTTCACAGGCTGATGTATCAGTCACAGGTAATAAAATCATAATTTGTGCGTCTAACTTGATTGATTGGAAACTGTGAGCAAAAGCTGCATGAACCAATTTTTGCTCTGGATTATGAGAATTCCAGAGCGCCT
The DNA here is from genome assembly GCA_963989295.1 of Ametastegia equiseti. Classification (NCBI taxonomy): domain Eukaryota; kingdom Metazoa; phylum Arthropoda; class Insecta; order Hymenoptera; family Tenthredinidae; genus Ametastegia; species Ametastegia equiseti. The sequence goes on from OZ022395.1 coordinate 13,572,181, forward strand.
GTTCGTTGATTTGACATTTACTCATAGCTTTCAGCTGGAAATCAATTACGTTCGGTACGCAATAAATAAGATGAGTAATTTCCAACGCGTCTTCAATTATGTCGATTATGTATAACAAATATTTCATTCAATGTCATCTATATCCTATGATATGATTGTACAATGACGATCAGTGATCTTGAAAATATTCATGCAAGATATGTACGAATGCTCCATTGTTGTAATGGAAATCATTAAGTTCGGCGGTATACAGAAAATTCAAATTGTTCACCGCCGGATCTTGCGGTAAAATTAGTTCATGAATTTGCCACAGACACCTCTGGGCGAATTGATCACATGACGTTCTACTAAAGACGTCTAGTCCTGGGTAAAAATGCGTGCCAGACAAGTGGGCGTGAGTGGGCCCGGAGCACGGTCTGCATACAGACCGTGGCCCGGAGAGGCGTCGGGCATCCAGAATACCGACCGAATTTCGTACTTTCTTACCGACCGTGTGTGTTGCAGCCTCAGAGCATGTAGCAAATTGGCGAGTCGACTCAGGATGGTAAATACTGTTGATGATTTGATGCGGCTTTGTTCGAGCAAGCCGTCCTTATTCCCATACGTGTAGGGAACAGCGCTGAATTAACACCTGGGCCGGCTGATCGACAAATTTTTGAAAGCGGGACTACCGATTTTCTTGTAATTACATTATTACAGTAGTTGTCCTCAGCAGCGCCGGATTGATATGGGGGCGACCTTGGGGGCGACGTATAATTTTTGGGCATCGGGGTGGAAAATGGAATGATGCGGCAATAGGGATAACTGACTGTTGATGATGTACCAGAACAATTCCAATGGACTGTTTCACCCCAGAAACGTGTAGTGCAAATGCCTCCCAAATCAAACCTAAGATCCGGAAATTTGGATAAAATCGTGAAAATGCAAATATCCAATTGTTTGCATTCCGGCAGAAAGACGGCGGGAAAGCCGTCTGTTAATACATCGAAACGATTAGAATGGATCGAGGGATACTTAGCTATCGCCGTAACAGCGAATCGTATGGTTAACGTGCCCCCCGGATCAAACCGAAGTTCACGAAACATGCTTGAAATTGTAAAGATCCAAAAAAAATATACATATATCTAATTTTCTGCCTTTGGGCAGGAAGACGAGGGGACAGCTCGGATTAGCTCAGCCTACCCGGCCTATATACGTTACCGCCACTGAGAGTTCACTTGCCAGGGACCCGACTGCCTTCCGGGCGCATGTTAACAGTCTCAATGGTGGCACGCAAATTCTGTGCCCAATGTCGTTACGTGGTGTCAGCCTGGATAAACCTTCACTTATTGTAGCTGCGTTCGCGGACCATTGCAGCAGCGTTTTTTGTGTGCAATGTGGGTGCGTGTTTCCACCTGGCACCGGGGTCGCTTATAACTCTGTCACTCCTGGATCCCACCAGCAGCCCACCTTGGAGATATCTGTGTCAGATGTTATGCTAGCATCTAAGTCGCTGAAACTCAAATTATCTGCTGGCACGGACCAAATTCCCGGTCTCGTGGCTCGTCAGTGACTGTGCGTACGTTTTTGCCAAGCCGTTGTGCTTCCTCTTCAACCTGGCACTGAAATTCAGCGATTTCCCCGACTTGTGGAAGTCAGCGAGAGTCTGTCCAATATTCAAGAGTGGCGACAAGTCCTTGATTTTTTTTTTTTTTTTTTATTAGAAAAAAAAGGAAAGGTACAGAGGCAGGGGCATAGCCCAGTAGCCAATATTGAACATAATGTAATAGCTTATTACTAGACTTATAATAGTTATTGAGAGAGGTTGGCGTGAGTACCACGGTGGGAGAGCCGAAGATGGCGGCAGCTTGTGGCCCTAGGGTAAGGATGGGATCTGGACTCCCGGGTTAATTTAAATTGGCAGGTCAATATTGTACACGAATTCTGCTAGCGCTTGGATTATTTTAACATTCATTATGTGGAGTAAAGATTCGATGCAGTAAGGAGGCTTATACCCTTGTATTAACAGAGATTTAATAAGTTTCTGTCGAGGAAGTTCGTATTTAATACATTGCCAAAAGACGTGGTTTGGGGATTCCTCTTCTAAGGTACAACTGCATAGTGGGGAGTTAACTATTCTGAAACGATATAAGCTGTGTTTTAAACAGGTATGACCAGATCTGAGACGACATAGAGATACAATAGCCTTCCGTCTCAAGTCTGTGTCCGAGAACCATGGGAGAGTTTGACTGTTGTAATAGTTACTGAAATAAAACGAACCCTTCTCTTGACCACTATTCACACACCACAACTTGAAGTCCTCTTTCATTATATTCTTCCATTTGTTTCTGAAATCTGAGGGGGGTATGCTGATTTGTGTATCAATGCCACTGCAAATTGCTTCTTTTGCCGCTTTATCAGCGATTTCGTTAAATTCGATGTTTCGGTGTGATGGAATCCAAAAGAAGCGAACTGTTTTGCCTTGTTGTTCTAATTTTTTCAATTCTTTTTTAATAACAGACATTAGATAATGATTTTGGTTCCCATAGTTTCCCGACATAGCCAAGAGAACGCTTTTTGAGTCGGAAAAAATGGCAAATTTTTCATGATCTATATTTGAAAATTGACTGACAGTCTCCAGAATGGCCATTGCCTCCGCTGTGAATATTGAGACAAATCCGGCAGTGCGGTATGCCTTAACTACTTTAGTGTTGTAGCAAACTGATGAGAGCCCAACATATTCCTTGTTCACCATCTTTGAGCCGTCAGTGAAAAAGCATATTTCGTTGAGCAGTGTCTCGTAAAAAATATCGTTAAAAACAGCATTTGCTGTGTTTGACTCATTTAAGGTTGTTCCCTCCTCGAGGTAAACTGAAGGTTTGTATAAGAGAGTTTCATAGGGTACATTGTATTTCAGAGGAACACTAGCTATGGGTAGCAGGTGTTTAACGGACTCCATTTCAATAAAACATTGGACCACTAACGGGACGGGACTCCTCAGGACCGTAGTGGGGGACTCCGACAACTCTTTGTAGTCCAAGAGTACCGGTGTCGTTATGTGAGTTTGATAAATACTGAGTTTCGTAACAAAGTTTCGGCACAGATAGAGGAATCTAACTGAAAGAGGGGGAACTTTTGTTTCGGCCAATATTACGTTTGTGGGAGTAGAAGTTCTGTAACCTAGAGCAATTCTTAAAGCTCTGAACTGGAGTCGATCAAGACAGAGAGCCTGATTTCCAGTCAATGGACAAAATGCGAAAGCTCCATATTCAATTCTGGATCTTATCAATGATTTGTAAAGACCTATGAGAATGCGAGGGTCAGCACCCCACCATGTAGACCTCAGGTAACTCAGTATCTGAATTGGGTTCAAGCACTTTTTAGAAATTGCTTGGGTTTGTCTATGCCAGTTTAGAGACGAGTCGAAGATAATACCTAGGAATTTTACATAGGTTTGTGAACTGATCTTGGTACCATCTATTGAAATATGCCAATTTTTTTTAACGATTAGTGGGTTTTTGCTAAATACAATTAAAACACATTTTTCTGGCGCTAGGTCAAGACCCTTGCTTTTCAGATACTCGAAAATGTTCTGTGCTGAGTTATAAATCAAGTTTAGGTTGAGTTCGACGTTGGGCCCAACGGTATAGATGGCTGAATCGTCAGCGTATTCCATTATTTTGCAATCTTGGAAGGTTTGGTCCTTCAGTCTACTAACATATAGAGAGTACAATATGGGACTGAGAACACCTCCCTGTGTTAGACCCCTGTGGCAGGCTCTAATTTCGTCTAGTGGACCGAAGTTACAGTGAACTATACGATCTGACGTAAGGTTGTGAATAAATTTCAGTAAACCTGAGGGAATACCAAGAGCTTTAAGGTCGTCAATAAGGATATCAGTTACCACGTTATCGTATGCGCCTTTAATGTCCATGAAAAGAGCAGAGACATTTTGTTTTTTTTTTCAAAGGCGAGTTGGACTACAGAACTTAACATGACGATGTTGTCCAAACATGATTTTTCTGATCTGAATCCATATTGAGACTCGGGTAAGAGGTTATGATATTCCAACCACCACAGGAGTCTATTACAAATCATTCGTTCTAAAACCTTCAGCATACATGAAGCCAGGGATATCGGCCTTACGCCTTGCGTGTTATTCTTTTGGATGAAGAAGACACCATAATGCTTCCAATCGTTCGGAAATGCCCCTTTTACATATATCTCGTTGAACAAGATGAGCAGAGCTTCTTTCATTTCTGACGGTAATTTGTTAATTGTAAAGTAATCGATGCCATCAATACCTGGGCAGGCGTCTAGCCTCAAGTTTGTTATAACATATTCAAATTCATCAGACGAAAAAGGTAAATCAAGGAATGTGTCAGCGCCAGCATTTTCTAACGTGGGGGGCTCTACTTCAACCCATGGTGGGCACAGCGAGTCGAAACATTTTTTGGCATTGAGAAGGAGTTCTTCCTTATATTCATGAGCATTACTCGACTGGTTCATTCTATTCTTGAAGCTTTTGATTACATTCCAGATCTTGCTGGGGTTAGAGGTTTTGTCTAGGGAATCAGTGAAATTTTTAAAAGACTGCTTTTTTTTTTCTCGCAAGCTTGCTTGGACTTTAGCCTCAATTTTCTTATATTCTACGAAGTTTATATGGGTGAAGTATTGGTTAAGCTTTTTATATGCTGCTTTTCTTAAGCGTATGAGTTTATCACATTCGAAATCCCACCATGGGGGGTTTGGTTTTGGTTCTTTTGGTATGTTATTCTTAGGGTCTATGTTACTAGAGTACTTTGGTGTATTATTTATAACGCAGTCAACAATGATTGAAGATATCGTAGCGTATTTCACCTCTGATTCTAAATCCTGGTCAAGAGCTATGGACATACACTGTGATGCTCGATCTTTAGCATCTTTTTGAAAGGCTTCCCAGTTCGTTTTTCTGTTACTTATTCTACGATTTATATGTAGGGAGTTGTTTGTTAATACCTTGTTTTTGAAGCTTATAAATATCGGAAAGTGATCACTACCCCACGGGTCGTCATTGACTTTCCATTTAAAGACAAATTTTGAGGGGTTATCCACAAATGCCAAGTCTATTGCGGAGTCAGAATTATATTGACGAGAAGTGAAAGTACGCGTACCATCATTTATGATACTTATGTCAAGATCTAGGATCGAGTCCACGATTTTTTCTCCTTGAGGGCAGATTCTTTTATCTCCCCACGTGGTGTGATGTGCATTAAAGACTCCGGTAACCAGATATTTTCCCCGAAGTTGACCAAAAAATAAATCCCACATATCGCTAGAAACTACAACTTCGGGGGGTTTGTAAGATGAAATCAAAAGTAGTTCTTCATCTGGTAGGAAGACTCTGATGGCACACAATTCTATTCTACCATTACAGCTATACAGGTCTTTAATGGATTGATATTTAATCTTACTCCGAATGAAAATGGCGACGCCTCCACCATTGTGGATTATTCTGTCCGATCTAACCAAGTCAAAACCTTTCAAAAAAATAAAATCACTTGGCTTAAGCCATGTTTCGGACAGGAGTAACACGTCGAAGTCGACGGCCCTCTTCTGGAGTTCAGGAATTTTTCGTTTGATGCTTTGGCAGTTCCATTGGAGGATCCGAAGTTGGCGAGGCGATTCCACCATCTTTAACGAATTTAAAGTGGAGTCTCACGGCGTTCCAAATTCTATTCCACAGTAAGTTGGAGTTAGGGATGGTTTCTAGCAGGTCTTGAAGACGACTCAGTTCTATTCTGTTGTTGGCGCCTAATAGCTTGTTAGATGTCTGAACAGAAATGTGGCTTGGTCGGGGTAGGGTTTTCTCGGAGGAGCTGATTTGTAGGTTATGGCTTGTAACAGGGTTGTTGAGCGGTGGGAAGGATCTGGTGTCTGAGGTGGGAACGTTGTACCTTTCCTCGCTTGATTCATACTTTTTCCTAGCGACGACGAATGGAACGTTGTCGTACACCATAATATTATTAATGGCAATTTCTTTTTTTACCGAGAGACAGTTTTTGTCCAATGCCCTATGTTCGCCTCCGCAATTACAACACTTAGCTTTGTTTGGGCATTTTTCGCCATTTGGGTGCCGGGAACCATCACATGTCAAACACCTCTCGATATCGGAACACCACTTCTTGGTGTGGCCGATCTTGCCACATTTGATACATTGACGGATGTTCGGGAAGTAGAGGTCCACCCTAATCAAGGCCCTACCAATTGAAAGTTGGTTCGGCAGGGACTGACCTCGGAAGGTGATGCAAACCGATAAAGTGTCTATCCACACACTGTTGCCGTCAACCGTAGTTCGCCTTTTGAGTCTGAGTCCGGAGGTGGCTTTTATTGAAGTGTTTTCTTCGTTGATTGAGTCTATCAATTCATCCATACCAAGGTCCACCGGGATGCCTCTTATGACGCCTCTTCTGTAGATCCTCTGAGAGGGTATGAAGGCGGTCAGACCTAGCTCTTTCAGTAGAGGATTTTCTAAGGTGGCATTTGCAAAGTCCCTGGTGTCAAAGGACACCTGCCAACATCTTCTAGAGACAGCTTCGATCAGACTGTATTCTACTGCGGCTCTGTTAAGTATTCTTCCTAATTGTAGGGTTACGATAGGTTTGACCACGTCACCTGGATTCGTGGTCTGTCTGATGTAGACGATAAAAGGGACCTTGTCGTCTATTTCATACCTTGGTTCCTGATGCGGTATTGAGGTTTCCAGGTACTCTGAGTCAGATGAGTTGGAGTTGATCTCGTTAGAGTTAGCTTTGTTGATAGTTGAAGAAGATGAGCCATCACCCGGAGGTAGAGGACTGCGACTCCTGTCGCGTGTTACACTTTGTTTCTTTTTGCCTCTACCGTTTTTGCCCATTCTTGCCTCTTCCTTTAAGGATTTATACAGTTGAGACGACCTTAGGTCGCGCAGCGTGTGGGAAGAGTACGGAGGTTCAGGTTCTACGTTGTTGTCGTCGGCGTCATCCTCCATTGGGGTGCGTATAAGCTAGATTTAGAGCCACGCGGCTCGGAAAGAGGTTATGCACACAAACACTAAGATTTAGAACACCCCAGCCATTTATCCAGTGAGTACTTTGCATGAAACTTTAGTTTGTTTGAAAAAAGGGTAACTGAAAGGATGAACTGGGTCAACTGGTTCTAACGACACCGATTTCCTAGTCCGAAAAATCTTATCCTTATCAGAACTTTATTTTACTCCTCATGAAACGTTCTTCTTATCCGCGTTTGTCCTCGACAAGTCCTTGATTACGAATTACCGACCTGTTGCCATCTTACCCGTGTTTGCTAAAGCCTTTGAAGCGTGTCTTTATGGTTACATATTCTGCAAGGCATCTGGTCTCATTACCACCTGCCAATATGGTTTTATGCCAGGTCGGTCGACGACCAACCTTACACGCTTTATATATAAAATGTGCATAGCCCTCGACCATAAAGAGGAAGTGGACGTGGTCTATACGGACTTTGTTAAGGCTTTCGATATAGGATCGATCACTGCGTCCTGTTGAGTAAATTATCAGCGCTTGGCCTGCATGGAAGTTTGGTTATTTCCCGAGTCGTACTTGCGTAATCGCAAGCTTGCTGTGGAGCTCTGGGGTCATCATTCCAGACCGTTCGTTCCTACCTCAGGGGTGCCTCAAGGGTCAAATTTAAGTCCGCTTCTTTTTGATATTTTTATTAATGACATATTACATTCCTTGGAGTGAGATGTAATCCTTTATGCTGATGACCTCAAGGCCTTCCACGTCATAGGAAGCTCTGCCGACTGCGTGGTTTTACAGCGTGGCTTGAACCTCATCTTTGCCTGGTGCGTTAAGAATCGCCTTTTTTTAAATATTGACAAGTGCAAAGTACTCTCGTACCACCGTATAAGCACTGACCCGATCATCCATGATTACGCAGTTGATACTGTCTCCTTAGCCAGGGTTGAGTCGACTGTTGCGATCCCAAAAACCCCGGAGATACCAAATCCAAAGCAATCCCCACAATTTTGGAAGAAGTTGGTCCGCCATTTTGGGTCAGCCATTGTGAGTTTCTCAATTTCGACTGCAGATTTGGAATCAGAGACCCCAAAGACCCCCAGTATCACCTTGTTAGTCAAAAATCTCTGTCCGGTTGTTCTTCACGAGCTATCGAATAGCGAAATCTACGATTTTCAGGGGTTGATTATACACCCCCTTAGAATTGAGTTCTGCAGATATAAATAAATACGTGTCGAATGTTTTCATCCCCTCCACAATCTCCCAAAGTTTCGTTGAAATCGAAGGGGAACTCTTAGCGATGTTCCCTTGTTAGTTTCTCTCTGCATATCCCCCACATCGTCAATTCCGCGTCCAAGATGCTTGGCTTTCAATTCAGGACCTGTATAGACCCTTTAACAACTCCGCAGCTATCACTATACGCTTCATTACACGTTCGTTCGCTCCGAATTGGAATACGGCCCGATTGTGTGGTACCCAGTATTGGCCAAGAGTATGAAGCTTGTGGAGAATGTTCAGAGGAAATTCTTGAAGTGCCTTGGGTTGAAACTATAAGACTCTGTTTACCCTGACCGCGGCGCTGATGAGTCTGCTCTCTGCAGCCGGTTCAATGTTCCCGCGCTTGCCGTGCGACGCGATTTGAACACTGTAACCTTTCTCGTCAAATTGTTACGCGAAAAAGTGGATCATTCCAATCCCTTGGGCCTTCTGCATTTTCGTGTGCCGCCCCTCCTCTGCTCGCGACAACAGTTTCTTTCATCTGGAACGTGCGTGAACTAACGTAGTGCTGCGGTCTCCTATTTACAATATGTGAGTCTGTTTCAATGCCGTCGCCGATATGTGATGAGCGACGGTGCTGCAATCGCATTTTGTTTGAGAATACTAGAGTGTTTTGCTGCGTGTTCTATATATCAGTTTTAAGTAGTGTATTCGATATCTGTGTGTATTTTACCAATGTCTATATGCCATTTTTATAAATTTGGCACAGCCTGCATTACTGCCCTTTTGGGTTCGCCTGTTGGGCCTACTGCACTGATCTCTATGCCTACTGACATAAATAAACGAATAAATAAATGAATACATTTTCTCCAAGAATATCAATAGTATTGCGTATTATATCTGATAATCAATAGTATTGCTGCAGTTTTTTGTAAATCTCGATCCCACCACGCGTCGATCAATGCGCCTTGCGGGCCCTGAACATGCCCCGGCATTACGCATCCCGCACTATCTATACATCAGCGACGTCAGTGGAAGTATTCAAGCTCAAACAACATGCTCATTTCCTCAATGGGAGGCACGGCCTTGGTATAGTACCTGGGGTCCGCCTGTAATAACCGTCAACTACGCAATCAACACATTTCACCACTGTGTCTGTGAAAAGTTTGGCTTTTTCGTAGTTTTATATTGATTATTGTTTGAATCATTTCGAGCTTGCGAATATATTGTTCATTTGAGGCACTTATTATAATTATTCTATCACAGTGTAAAATTGATTGTATCTGTTCTTGTTATCATATCGTACAGACACGGAAAAAAAGTGCGCTGAAATTTACTATGTGAAGGGTAATTATATGAACAGCACGTGTTTCCAGTTGAAATTGCAGCAATTGTGGTGTTCGGTACATTGGGGCGAGAAGCTTCAATTTGATGAGTAAATGTTATCGTAATTGTTGTAATTTCTACTGGAAAATAATGCTGTCCATAAAATTACCATTGACACAGTAAATGTTACAGCACATTTTTTTCCGTGCACTATTGTACCTCTTGTAATTTACTATGTAACTTGTCATATGGTCACCCTGTGACCGCGGCATAATAAATGAAATCTAATCTAATCTAGTGTAATTGAATTCTCGACGAAAAATATTTGAGGCCGAAAAACAGAGAAAGAAGACCACTGTCCTTTTTATAAAAAATCTCGATTTTTTCGAAGTTGTCAGAATATAGGAATAATACATCGTTTTAGAATCTGCGGAATGTACGCCTTCGGAATCTGCAAGCCGATTTGGAATGAAAAAAATTCCTTCTATTTTAAGTCGTCGATTTACTTTTTATTTTTTTCCGACTTTTTTGTTTCCCCGATTTTCTATTGGTAAAATCGCAGGAGGCTTCCGAATCGAGGAATGATACACATATTTGGAATCAGCGTGCGATTTCCTCAAAGAATATCATCATGAATATTTGATTCTCGAGAAAAAAATGAATTTCGCCCAAAAAAATGAGAAGGGGTACCACTGTCCTTTTCTTCAAGAATATGAAATTTTCCGAAATATTCGGAACATAGGAATGATACATATCTTTGGAAGCTGTGGAACCTACACTTTCAGATAGTGCAAGCTGATTTGGAATGTGAAAATTCCTTGTATATTAAATCGTCGATTTACTTTTCATTTTTTTCCGACTTTTTTGTTTCCCCGATTTTCTATTGGAAAAATCGCAGGAGGCTTCTGAATCGAGGAATGATACACATATTTGGAATCAGCGTGCGATTTCCTCCAAGAATATCATCATGAATATTCGATTCTCGAGAACAAGTTTTTTTGCCCAAAAAAATGAAAAGGGGTACCACTGACCTTTTTTTCAAAAATATGAAATTTTCCGAAATATTCGGAACATAGGAATGATACATATTTTTGGAAGCTGTAGACCCTACGCTTTCAGATAGTGCAAGGCGATTTGGAATATAAAAATTCCTTCTATGTTAAATCGTCGATTTACTTTTTATTTTTTCCAACTTTTTTGTTTTCCCCGATTTTCTATTGGTAAAATCGCAGGAGGCTTCCGAATCAAGGAATGATACACATATTCGGAATCAGCATGCGATTTCCTTCAAGAATATCATCATGAATATTCGATTCTCGAGAAAAAGTTTTTTCGCCCAAAAAAATGAGAAGGGGTACCACTGTCCTTTTTTTCGAAAATATGAAATTTTCCGAAATATTCGGAACATAGGAATGATACATATTTTTGAAAACTGTAGAACCTACGCTTTCAGATAGTGCTAGCCGATTTGGAATAAAAATATTCATTCTATTTCAAATCGTCGATTTAGTTTGCATTTTTTTCCGATTTTTTTGTTTCCCCGATTTTCTTTTGGTAAAATCCCAGGACGCTTTCGAATCGAGGAATGATACACATATTTGGAATCAGCGTGCGATTTCCTCCAAGAATATCATCATGAATATTCGATTCTCGAGAACAAGTTTTTTTGCCCAAAAAAATGAAAAGGGGTACCACTGACCTTTTTTTCAAAAATATGAAATTTTCCGAAATATTCGGAACATAGGAATGATACATATTTTTGGAAGCTGTAGACCCTACGCTTTCAGATAGTGCAAGGCGATTTGGAATATAAAAATTCCTTCTATGTTAAATCGTCGATTTACTTTTTATTTTTTCCAACTTTTTTGTTTTCCCCGATTTTCTATTGGTAAAATCGCAGGAGGCTTCCGAATCAAGGAATGATACACATATTCGGAATCAGCATGCGATTCCCTTCAAGAATATCATCATGAATATTCGATTCTCGAGAAAAAGTTTTTTCGCCCAAAAAAATGAGAAGGGGTACCACTGTCCTTTTTTTCGAAAATATGAAATTTTCCGAAATATTCGGAACATAGGAATGATACATATTTTTGAAAACTGTAGAACCTACGCTTTCAGATAGTGCTAGCCGATTTGGAATAAAAATATTCATTCTATTTCAAATCGTCGATTTAGTTTGCATTTTTTTCCGATTTTTTTGTTTCCCCGATTTTCTTTTGGTAAAATCCCAGGACGCTTTCGAATCGAGGAATGATACACATATTTGGAATCAGCGTGCGATCTCCTTCAAAAATATCATCATGTATATTTGATTCTCGAGAAAAAGTTTTTTCGCCCGAAAAAATGAGAAGGGGTACCACTGTCCTTTTTTTCAAAAATATGAAATTTTGCAAAATATTCAGAACGTAGGAATGATACATATTTTTGGAAACTGTGGAACCTACGCTTTCAGATAGTGCAAGCCGATTTGGAATAAAAATATTCCTCGTATGTTAAATCGTCGATTTACGGTTTGCTGAATTTGAATTTTTTTTACTCTCATTTGTTATTCGTAAAATCGCAGGAATTTTTCGAATCGAGGAATGATACACATATTTGGAATCAGCGTGCGATTTTCGTCAAGAATATCATCATGAATATTCGATTCTCGAGAAAAAGTTTTTTCCCCCAAAAAAATGAGAAGGGGTACCACTGTCCTTTATTTCAAAAATATGAAATTTTGCAAAATATTCGGAACGTAGGAATGATACATATTTTTGGAAACTGTGGAACCTACGCTTTCAGATAGTGCAAGCCGATTTGGAATAAAAATATTCCTTCTATTTTAAATCGTCGACTTACTTTTTTTTTCCCGACTTTCTTGTTTCCCCGATTTTTTATTGGTAAAATCGCAGGAGGCTTCCGAATCGAGTTTCGAATCGAACAATAATACACATATTAGGAATCAGCGTGCGATTTCCTCCAAGAATATCAATATGTAGTATCATTGAGTTCTCGGCAAATAATATTATCCACATTATTTATGTTTTCCTTGTTGATGGAAGAATATAAAGATGGCCATCTATATACAGGGCTGGGCAGTATCTAAGCTACGTATATTTGAAATACGTATTTGAATACATTTTGTATTTAGTATTCTGTATTTAAATACCGTCGAATGAAAGTATTTTGTATTCTGTATTTAAATACATCAGATGAATGTATTTTGTAACTTCAGCTGAAAGTCGTCGGAGTTACTAAATACGAGCATAAAGCGATTTTTTCCGAATACTGAAATGAGAAATCATAAATCGACAATCATCTCGTACATGATGAAAATTTATAAAACTCGTATCATTATTTATTGTTCCGCTTTTGAATAAAGTAATAGTCAGCAAAACGGCCGATCATACAGCTATATCTATAAGTAATGCAAAATTATTTTTATCTAAAATCCGCACCCATTATTCTTATTTGAATTTTGCCCCAATTTGTCGATGGGCATTCCTTGCGAATGGGATTTTTGGTTTTTAAAGATGAATTCAATCTTGATTTCTATCGACGAATAAAAGACAACACGGTCAATTTAATCATTCATCCGTAGGGAAGATATGACATTCATAGACATAGATTTTGAAATGATCTACACAGGGTGAATAGACATTCAATTGCATAATTCCTAGACGGAACTTTAATCAGATGATTAGCTTATGACATCCACGAAAAAAAAGATAGATCATATCGAGGGCTTAGAACCAGAAGGGCGTAACCCACTGTTTTTTGGCTTTTCATGACCTTACTGCCATAAGGGCGTATCCCCAACTTTAACACGGGAGTTCCATAAGGAAGAAATCAGGCAGACTACTGCCAGAAGGGCGTGAGCCACTTTTTTTTTTTTTGCCCGCATCTTTTTTGAAGATAACTGGTCAATTTTTTCGAATTTCCCTACTGCCAGGAAGGCCCCAGGGGCAAAAGAAAAAAAAAGTGGTTTACCCCCTTCTGGCAGATTACTGATAATTTTTTCCCCGACTCAAATCGCCTTCTTACTGCCAGAAGGGCGTAACCCTAAAAAATTGAAAACGTGATGTTCGCCTTACTAGATGTGCGTAACATCGCCCTTTTTGGAATTTGGTAACCTTGTTACAGCCGGAAGAGCACAACTAGACGTCACCGTATGACAAAATTATACATGTAACAAAATAACGAGAAGAAATGAAGAAAAAATGAGAAATTATAAAAGATTAAATTAGAAACTGAAAATCTGAAATCGATTCTTTTAAGGCAGTCATATATATGGCAGTCATATATATGGCTGTCATATATGACTGCCGTAAAAGAATCGCAGATTTTCAAGTTCTAATTCAATTTATTATAACCTCTCATTTTTTCTTCATTTCTTTTCGTTATTTTGTTACATGTATAATTTTCTCATACGGTGACGTCTAGTTGTGCCCTTCCGGCTGTAACAAGGTTACCAAATTCCAAAAAGGGCGATGTTACGCACATCTAGTAAGGCGAACATCACGTTTTCAATTTTTGAGGGTTACGCCCTTCTGGCAGTAAGAAGGCGATTTGAATCGAGGAAAAAATTATCAGTAATCTGCCAGAAGGGCGTAAACCACTTTTTTTTTCTGTTGCCCCTGGGGTCTTCCTGGCAGTAGGGAAATTCGAAAAAATTGACCAGTTATCTTCAAAAAAGATGCAGGCAAAAAAAAAAGTGGGTTACGCCCTTCTGGCAGTAAAAAGGCGATTCAAATCGGGGAAAAAATGACCAGTGATCTGCCAGAGGGGCGTAACCCACTTTTTTCGGGTTGCGCCCTTCTGGCAGTATAATAGTGGGCTTACGCCCTTCTGGCAGTAGTCTGCCTAATTTCTCCCTTATGAAACTCCCGTGTTAAAGTTGGGGATACGCCCTTATGGCAGTATACTCCGTTTTTGGTGGGTTACGCCCTTCTGGTCCTAAGCCCTCGATATCAGCAGCCATACACGCGTCGCATTTGCTAAATTGAGAGTCAACACATTTTTGAATATAGTATTTCTTGGTCTGAAATGTATTTTCGAAATACTATTTTGTATTTTGTAGCTAAATACTCGTTCGCGAATGTATTTTGTATCTTGTAGTTAAATACCGTCTCGAAAGGTATCTTGTATTTTGTATTTAAATACAATTTCAACTGTATTTTGCCCAGCCCTGACTATAGATATACTGCAACGTTATTTCGGTCAACGGACTGGCACGCCAAACCCCATGAGGGTAGCCATCTTTATTCTCCAATTATACTGGGTAATTTCCTATGGTAATTTCGTTAGCCGAAGAAGTGGGCACGAGGTGGGCACGGGGATATCAACAGCGCCCAACGTTACCCACAATTAGCATCACAGTCTTCCAGAAAACGAATTCAGCGGCCGGGCGAAAAATTGAAAATTAAAGTCACATGACACTGAGTCCTGACGCTGATAAACAAGCGTCTATTTGTCATGATGAAATAGCACTATTACATCATTATCTAACGAATTATAAGTTATTCATTGTTGCAGAGGTTGATTGATTACTCGCTTACTGCGGTGTCCGTAAATAACAGCGGCTACTTCCCTTTTGGGTATAAGGCATAAATAAACAGATCAAAAAGCAGAAGAAGAAGTGTCCGTAAATAAAAAACCCTCTCTTTGATATTACGGCAAAAGACTTCATTATTTCTCAGCCTTTATCCTCTTCCAGCTTGTTCGATTCGACAGTGTACATACCAGGTGAAGTATATAAGAATTCCTAATTTCCGAACTTTCTTGTTATAAATTGAGATTACAGAGTCATACTTCGATCACAAATCTCGAGAGTTTTTAACAAATTGCAATAGAAACGGAAGAAATAACAGTAGAGAAAAAAAAACAAAAAAATTTCAATTGAACCATTGCAATTAGATATAACCGTTTAAAAAATGGCTTTCTACAATCTAAGTTATTACAAGCGATTTATACTATATATGTATAGTAAAACATAGTGAATATACCATAACGGTAGTTATAGAACTGTCATTCTAGCAAAATTTAATTATAATGGGTATATGCTTATACATACATGCATTTTGTTTTCTTTCAAATTTATTTATTTATACCATGTATATGAATCATAAATAGACGCCGTTTCATATTCATAATAATCCACCTTTCGTATCAGGAGTTATAGAGATACACCCTTCGTTCTCTACTCTACTCTTCTCTTCTCTTCTCTTCTCTTCTCGTCCTCCATAACATGTCTCTGATGAGAATTCGTCTCAAAGTCCATTTTCATCTCATTCAGTACTCATGATCCTCATCATTGTCATCATTGCCGTCATTGTTCCAATTGTTGTGCAAGTTGTATACGTATTATCGCTGCACTCTTATTATCATTGTTTCTTGTCTCCAACATTTTGTTATATAATATGGATAATAATAATTAATAGTATTCAATAATTAATATTACTCGATAGAATAATAATAATAATAATATTAATAATAATAATCATAATATATTATTTTACACTTATTAATTTATATGATTTATTTATTCAATTATTCATTCGTTTATTTATTTATTTACTATATGCGTATGTATATCAATAATAATAATAATAATAATAATAATAATAATAATAATAATAATAATGAATAATTTTATTTAAGCTCCGTACTTCATTATCATCATTTTAGTCGTACAATACCTACACATGTAGTAAATCGGAGTAAAGCGTAGACTTGATTCTCCGTTATAGTCGAGTTTTTTTTTTTTTGTCTCTAGAGCTGCGGCATAGTACCTATCGTAGTTATTCCACGTTACATTCAGTTGAATCCTCAATATTATTTTATTCTTACTTCACTTTATTTATGTATTTATCGCTTATTTACATTCCCGCAAAGAAAAAAAAAGTAGAAAAAAAACAACAGAGCCTGGTCCTCTAATAACGTGTTTAATATTTAATTAATTAATTAATTAATCAATTACTATAAAGAAACTTGCCCGATCGACAAGCTCCAAGTAATCAATTTAATCAAACTCTTCTATTATTGCCTCTTTCTCTTCTACCTTTTCTTTTTCTTTTCTTACATTTTCCTTTCTCTCTTTTCCTTTTTTGCTTCTCTTGCATTTATTTTTATGTATTATTATTATTCACGATTTAATTAAATATTTTTTTTTATACTATCGTCACTTTTTCAAACGCTCTCTACGATAAAAGATCTGAAACAATAGAAGAAAATATTTCTCAAGTATTATCCACATTTACATACATATACCTATACATAGATATATTCATCAATCAATGACAATATTCGTATTTTTTTTTTAAACCATTACGTGTTACAATAAAAATTCTCTCAAATTATACTAGTAAAAAAAATAGGAAAAAAAATAACACGTAATTACAAAGCACATTTTTTAATATAAAACTGCATTCTCGCCCCCACCCTCAATTACCTGGTACTTGATTGTTGTCCTGCGAAGTTTTGTTATTGCTCCCAAAAGTATCTTGTGTAAACGGGTTGTTGGTATCGTTAGCATTTGTAGAAGCCGGTACGAACGGATTCGCCATAGGATTAAATGCTATAGCCGTTGGGTTAAGATTCGAGTTGATAGAATCCTCGTTAGAAAGCTTTGGCGTAGTCGCCGTTGTGCTCAGCTCCAGTATCGAACCGCTACTCGGCGTATTGCTCAAAGTGTCGAACTCCGATAGGTCTAACAGGTTGTTCGTCGCGTTGTTTGCCTTGCTATAAATAAAAAATCAGTCCAACCAAGGGGGATAACAACAGATCGATGATAAATAATTATTCAATTCAAGCGCGCATTACTCAGACGACCTAAAAAAGCACTATTATGCCAGTGTGTAAATTATTGAGTGGTAAACGTCGATTGCTCGGACGAAATACCATCCATCTATCCGAATAAACAATACAAAGTAATTATTTGAATTGGAATTTGTTTATCTAGTATATTATCAAAATAGAATTCTATCTAAAACGGGTTTATTCAATTTTGCCAAAAAGCATACCTTGTCCATTATATTATACCTTCCCTACCTTCACCCTGGTTTCTGGCTTTCAACTAATTGATAATAATAGCTAAGCAATTTATAGACTTATACTAAACAGCGACGGCGTAGGGGCATGCTTACAGCGATAAATATCTAGATCGACGCTGTAAAATACGCATTATAAGATAACTAAGAGTGTAGTTAGGTAAAAAAACAAATAGGTAAAAATACATGGCAAAAGTAGACAGCGGCGATGTTAGTTGACGTTACACATACATTGAATAATATGAATTAATGATAGACTCATTGGACAAAGAGAACATACAAAGGAATTAGTAGACAGGATGATTGTAATGAGAAAGAAAGAAGCGTTTTTCTTGTTTTTCTTTCTTATGGATTCATTCCTAAAAAGCGATGAATATCTAAGTAACTAAAGATCGCCTACTATGAGATCAGAGATTAAAGAATAAGTAGGTAAAGTAAGTAAGTACCTAAGTAAGTCAGTGTTAAGGGCGATTCGTGAAGAGGATAGAGAAATTCTAGACCAAGAAATCGATTAAGAAGAGAATCTGTGAAAACAAGCTGTGAGAGAAAAACAATTCATCAATTTGGAAACGAGATATTAACTGACTAAGCGTAGAGATTGATACTCAGCGTCTCGTCTTGATCGAATTCTGGTCTAAAAAATAGAGACAGAGAACGAAATTATGTACAAAATGTGTTTTTAGATGACTCAGAACATTTATGCTATTCATCGTATTGTTTTTCCTTTTTCCATTTTTTTTTTTGAATTTTTTTTTTTTTACATTATGTACACTGAAATTGGTTTTTTTTTTTCTTTCCACTTTATGACGTATGCGCAATTATTTTATTTTACTGTTACTTTAACTTTAACTTTTACGATATCTGTCGCAACTATATTGAGTATTAATGCGGATTTTTAGTTTTATAGTTTTGGTTACGAGGTCTGCTTGTTGCTTTCTCTCGACTTAGCAAACAATTATACAATATGTATCTACCTATCGTCAAATTTGCGTAATGTTGTTCTGAATCTGTGTGTCTTATTTTTTCTTTAATTCTGCATTATCTGAGATGCAAACGGTTGTTCATTCTCGTCGAACCGTCGTTTTTTGTTTATTTTTCATATAATAATTTCATATCGTTATCGTTCCTACCTACAATTATTCAATATTAGCATCTTAAATAACAAAACATACACAATTATGAAGTTATAACAAGGTGCGGGGGGCCCTTACTTCATTAGATGGTCAATTTATATATGATTAATCATAATAACAATAATAATAATGATAATATAATCGATAATATTCATATACTTGTATGTATAACGTAGCGATTTATTATTTTATATTTTTTTTATCATTATTTTATTTTAGTATTTTATTTTTATGCAGCAGCTCTCTTGCGCGCTTTTTTTATTATCGTTTTCTTTGAGTTATGGCTATAGAATTTCTTTTTCTTGTTTTTTTTTTCGTTATCTGCATATCATTACATGTGTATATAATAGACTTATCAACTATTGTCCACATATTGTTTGTATATATGTATATGTATATTATATATATGATACGATGCACATATAATGTTATATATATACATACATATATTGAAGTTATGGTTATTTATTGGAATAAGAATTGTCTTCGAGGAGGACGTGCTGCTTTTCTTCAAAAATGAACACAGATGTTTATATTTATTGTACATCATTAAAAAAAGCTGTTCATCTTTGTCGTTGACCGATGTTCCAAGAATTTAAGAAATTCCCAAGGCTGCTCTTCATTCAATCAAATAAATTAAGCTACGTATGGTATAAAGAAACACCGGAAACTGTATGAACAATTTCTTTTTTTATCCCAACAACCCTGTTCGCTTAGAATATCAACTCGGATCGGTCTCTACACATCTCGAATGAAACTACCACCTATTTCATTGATCATTTCAATTAATCATATCATAATAAATATGCTCGTCAAAAGATTCATCTATACAGAATAATTAATAATTAAGTCAACTCCTTGTTCTCTGGCTACTTTTGCAATGTATAACGACGATAATAATAATAATAATAATAATAATAATGATAATAATAATGATAATAATACAGAACGTAGTTTCAATTATTGGAGAATAAAAACTATGTATTCTTTCCAATTTGTTTTTCTTCTTTCTTAATGCAGAGTAGTACTGTAATATGTGGTGATTTCTATAATTTATAGTAGGCAGTATCGCGGTGCAATTCTCACTCTCTTTCTGTATTTCTTTCTATCCGTTTTTTTTTTCTTGTTTTTTTTTTTTGTTTTTCAGTTAATTACATAGTGAATTGGTGAATAGATATTATCATCATCATAATATGTGTGTGTGTATGTGTATATGTATATATATAGTGTGGTGAGATAATAAATTATGTTTAAATATTATGAACATGTACGTGTATACCATATAATGTGACCTGTGTCGCTCGATTTAAAGCTCACCATTGAGTTTTTTTGTTTTTTTTTCATATAAATACAAATAAATTTTGCAATTAAAAATTCTAGCTATAACAATTGCACAGTATACATTTTTAGACATAATTTTATGGAATTTCTTAATAACAAAAAAAGAGAATTAAAAAAAAAAATAGGCTCTCCATTCGTTATTTCACTTCATCTGATACACGTGTATGTATAATAATCTTTTTTTCGCATTCAAAATTGGATGTTCAAAAAGATTCCAACTCTAACTAAACAGATATCTCCTCGATAATCTAGCGCTTATACTATCAAAAACAGACAACGATGATAATAAATAGCTATCTAAACAACGCGTGTCACAATTCGAGGATAATTATCAAATTGAAGTAATTTATTCTGGGATGAAAATTGGTTTGTTTATCTAATTACGTATTAGAAGATGTCGATAATTGTGATTATTGAATTTCAAAAGATATATGAATCCTTTAAAATGCTCCTCTTCATTTATCTGTACATATAAATACATCGTCTTATAGTCTTCCCATTTTGTGTGTAATAGTTAATCGATAAGAGAAAAGTTCGATCGTTAGACTACTTATCTGTTTTTGTAGTTATTACTTCTTTCAAGTTATCGATAAAAACCGGCGTCAAATATTGGCTCTTAAAGCGGCGGGACTCGGATAAGAGCATCTTTTGTTATCTTGAGAATTTATTTAACATGCATACGTTCACACCTAGAGCATAGAGTTTACCTTTTTTTTCGTTCAATATTCCACCTTCGATGGAACAAGAGAAAAGCAACAGACGGTGGGCTAGCTAAACGACACGTCTGGATATAATTTTCAATTATTCAATGACAGACGATTCGAGTCGACACAAAGCTTCGCTGTGTTAAATACACGAATTAGGGGTAATCAGTATTAGTTACACTCAAATGAAATCGTTGTATATTACAATTTATACGCGCAATTAATGTCCACAGATTTATTCCCTCCAATGTCCCAAATAAGTTATTCCAATTGAAATAAATGGAATAGATTTCAAAGAAATCAAAACGCGGGCAAAATTATTTGATGTAATCGACTAGCGACTGAGATAAGTTGTTTATAATTAACAGAAATCTCTTGATTCTTTATCTCAAGTAGTCAATAAATTATAACGAGCTTCGCAGGCTGTAGAAAAAAGTTTTTCTCCACCAAGTAACAAGAATTCAGCTATCTGAATCTATCGAATCTGGCAACGTTAAATCCTGCGAATCTCTCAAAGATTGTAAATAGAGTCTAAACTTATATGATTACGGAATTTCCAGAACTATTGAGGGCTTTTTAACCCTGGTGAAACTTTTTGAGACAGTGAAACGAATAATTCCTAATTTACAGTGTAGATCCACACCTTAAAAAGCCCGTTATAGTTATTCAGCTGTGTTAATCGTGTATCAACATATTCGTCGTTCATATATACTTACACAGTAGCGTTGTCTAGCGCGATCGGTTCGTTGATCAGGCTATTAACGCCGTTCCCATGTAGTCCGGAGTGATTATTGTGTCCGTTTATCTCTCCCTCGCCGTTACCGTGCGCGTTGTCTATGCGCATTGAGTTATTGCTACCTCCGTTAACTCCGTTGCTATTGTGTGTACCATTCCGCAGCGTTACATCTGGTGTTGTAGTATTAGTCGTTGCAGCAGATGCTGGCAGTACGAACGAGTTGTGCTCGATGTGAAGAGCCTGTTGCTCGCTGGCGATAAACTGCTCTGTCGCCTCCGATATAAGACTCTTCGTCATCTCGTCGCCAGCCTTTTCGCTCGATAAAGTTTTATTCTCATCCCCTGGACTGTCTTCTTTTAGTTTATCCCCGTCTCCACCTTCCCCCTAAAAAAATTGCTTCGGTTAGGAGGGTCTTGGAAGATTGATACATCAGATTTAGGGGAAGAATCAGATAATTCGAATCTTTCAAATTGAAAGTTTGAATAGAGTTTTTAATACATTTCGGAGTTTGGAAATGGAAAGTATTTGTAAAGAAACACAGAACTTCATGTAAGGTTGAACAAAATCATTAACCGAAGAGAGAAATTGTTTAGAAAAATCAGGGAATTATAAAAAAAAATAAAACAGATATAAATCTGTGAGATAATTGAGTTCTTTTTGGTACTGAAAGACTCGTGGATGAGAAAATACCTTTGTGGGTGTATTGGGTTGATTCTTTCCTCTAGTTCTAAGCATAATTGCTTCGACACGTTTGCGTCTAGCGATTCTTTCTTCTTCCTCCTTTTTGAGACGCTCAGCCATTTCGATTCGTTGCCTGTAACAAGTTGAAAGATTAATTAAAGCCTCTCAGACCTGATACTGCTTATTTTTTATCATTCAACCTCAGTATTTCACTGAATCTTATTTAAATAAATCTTCAAATTCTCTTCTAGCTACACAAAATCCAAAAAAAACTGTATCTCCCTACGACTTCTTCTTCTTAATGCCACAAATTTCCAGTCTACTGGCTGGTTAGTCCCTTTGGGTATTAATTTATCTTTGAATAGTGAAAGCGAGTTGAGGAATGAAGATAGTTGAAAATACTAACTTCTCAGCCTCTTCACGAGCCTTTTTCTCCGCTTCCTCTTTCTCCAGCTTCTGGCGTGCTTCCTCTTCTCGTCTTTTGCGATCCTCTTCTTCCCGCCGTTGAGCTTCCTCGATCGCCAATCTCAGACGTTGTTCTTCGGCCTGTCGAGCCTCGCTGGCCAATCTCAAAGACTCTTCTTCGAGTCGGCGCTGCTCCTCTTCTTCTGCACGCTGTCTTTCCATTTCTAGCCGGCTTTCTTCCTCCTTCAAATAAGAAATCTTTTGGTTTAGAGAATCTATTGAACGACTTCAAAAATCTGATGAATCCTTCAAGTTTTGAAACTCAGTTTTATCTCAATAATTGCTATTAATTTTGTTATTATTGATTCACGTACGATTCTCTGCCTTTCCAACTCTGCTTCACGTTCTGCCTGTTCACGGGCAAGTCTCCTTCGTTCAGCTAACGCAGCTTTAGCTTCTTCTTCAGTCGTAATTCTGGTCTTGGCTATCATCGAAGCTGTTGAATAGATAAATATTATTATTTGAGGATGATGTCTGGCAAAACGGAGAACAATATTGAAGGAAGTATAGGGAAATTGAGCTCAAAACTAGTTATGAATCGATAAATTTACCTGACATATCCACGGCCTCCTCTCCGTCGCCTTCAGGCTTGATCTCAGGTTCTGGAGATTTTTTGTCTGCCTTTTTCTCGGCTTCTTTTTTTGTCTCAGGCTTGGGAGGAGCTGGAGAAGGCTCAGGAGCTGGAGTGACTTGGAGATTTAGCTCTTCCTTAATTTCTTCTACCTTAGCTACCGCCTCTGGTACAAGCACAGGATGCGACGGAAGTCTTGCAGACTCGACTTGCTCTGCTTCTGCGATTTTGGGGCTGGTTACTTCGTCGATTGTAACGTTGGTCTCCAATGCACTAGGCTCCTGCTGTACCTTGAATAATCAAAAACGGCAAAGGAAATATTATTTTATCTTGTACACAGTTCAAAAAGATGGTGAAATGAAATACAGTAGGCTCAATAAGTTCGCGTTCGGTTTGTGAATTATGAGGCAGAACAAAAAGTGCAATATCTTGGTAATGGAAGATCGTAGAAAAAATATCAGTAAGTATTTTAAGGGGGTCAGGTACCGAAAATTTGACCTCCAGAACCGCCAACGGTAGAGAACCGCTGAATTTTATCCTTATATCATTTCTCATATCAAAATACCTCACATTTAAAAAAATTTGAATAATCAATTTTTTCCCTGTTTTCAAAGTCATTTTTTTCGAATCCGTTGAGGTATCGAGAAGCCCATCCGCTCAATTGTTCATTCTGACCCAAAGAATGTATAAAAAAATCCACGATATTTAAATTTCAAAATTGTAGGAGAAGATAGGATTTGAAGTCACAAAAATCGTCCAAATGTGTACTAAATGTGTCAAATCGCCTTCTATTTTGTACTACTTTATACGAAATATAGGTCTTATACTTCTGGGGAAAAAAGTTGTTCCATGAATGTATTATATGATAATGATGAGTGTTGCATAATTTCGTCCTGGTAAAGTTTTACTCCATCATATTATAGGAATTTATTTATTCAAGTCATGGAATCCATTTTTTTATTAATATATACTGCCTATCAGTTTATTTAGTTGATTTTTTCATAACGAGAAAGAAGTAAAAACTAACAAAAATATGAGATTAGAAGGCAATATGATACACTTTTCACACATTTGGACGATTTTTGTGACTTCAAATCCTATCTTCTCCTACAATTTCGAACTATAAAAATCGTGGATTTTTTTACACATTCTTTGGGTCAGAATGAACAATTTAGCTGATGGGATTTCCGATACCTCAACGGATTCGAAAAAAAATAATTTTGGAAACAGGGAAACAATTGATTTTTCAAATTTTTTTTAATGTGAGGTATCTTGATATGGGAAATAATATAAGGATAAAAATCAGCGAGTCTCTACCGTTGGCGGTTCTGGAGGTCAAATTTTCGGTACCTGACCCCCTTAAAGCAGAGAACACAAACTATTCAACGGTTTCTGTGAAATAGTTTTACGATTGTTTTTCACAGAGTTATTGAACTTTTTGTGTGAAATATTGATTTTCTAAAATAGCTTATGAGTGAAAATCTATCGATTGATCAAAAAGTGTAAGTCGTAATACAGTTGAACTGATTTGTCACGAATACCCGTAACTTTTTTCAGTATTTTCTGACAAGTTTTCTAATTATGGTAATTTATTCACAGTAGAAAGAAATCTTCAAGTATTCGGAAAAGATCCGAATAAAAAATCGTTAACTCAATTCCATTTTTCCTTCAAGATCTCAAACTCATGAACGATACCATAATTAGCAAATTGAAATGATGTATTCCGTGAAGCTGGATGAATTGAAATCTAGGTAAATTCAGAAGGTGTCAAACTTACTTCCATCTTTTCAGTTCCATGGTCGAGCTTCTCATCATCATGTTTCTCAATAATTACAGGATCGAATTCCTTAACATCTCTATGATGTTCCTCTTGCTTAATGACTTCAGTGATATTAGTTTCAATGAGTGGCGGATGCTCCGTGCCTGGGCTCTGCAAAGGAGTAGCCCTGGGAGTAATTCTAGGCGAAGCTTTAGCGGATTTGATCAATTTGTCAATCGGTTTCTTGACGCTATCGACCGCAATCTTTTGCGTCGAAGGTTTCTTTGGAGTGCTGTGAACCTTTGGCAGTGGTGGCTTTGAGTCTTTCGTCACTTTCAGGTCCCCGATGAAGTCTAAAATATTGATCAAATCGTTAAATTCAATTCAAAGTTTACCTCCTTTAGAAAAATGTGTATTCTTTATATACAATTTCCGATCTAATATACATCTGTCATGTATTCACATGTGCTTCATGTATTGCTGATTATTATGCTTCGAAGCGATAGACGCGGCGTTTCAAGCGCAACGTTGAAAGTATAAAGATAGATAGAAAAAAGATAGAAGAAATAGAGACAGAGAGAGGAAAAAAAAAGAAGGCAAAAAAGATAATAAATACTTTGAAAAAAATAGTCATAATAAAATGGATAAAATAAAACTAAACTAGAAACTAGAAAGCCGTGCTCACTGTGTCGCTCTGTGACAGTAACGCCGGTTCCGGCGATGGAAGCGGGACGTGGACGACGCGGGGTTGTAGTGCGAGGTCGGAGACTGACATTACTGCTCCCTATGCTGCTGCCACTCTGCTGGCTCAACGAACTGTGGGGTCGCGACGGGCTGCTTGGAGTCACCTCCCCGCTGCGAATACCTGGACCCACCCGATTCAAGGCTTACATTTCGTTGATCGTAGATTCATCATTCATTTTTGCATCATTAGATTGAATTTTTGGTAACTCTTTATGAAATTGATTAATAACTTGGACCCAAACTCGTATTTTCTGATAATGAAATCTATCATTCCGGTGATCAAAAGATAACTTTCGGTTTGTTTAAATTTTTATTCAGGGAATGGATGGAGAGGGGCCATCAATGATATCAAAACAACATTTCGATCTAAGATCAAAAATCCATCTACTTAGGGGTGCGATATGTTGCATTACTGATATATATGGGATGGTATAGCAAATATGATACAGCAACCTACGTATCTATATAAACTGAAACTGAAACGAGATGATTCTTGTTAAATTTAGCTGAAAATAATATAAACTAGTCTAACGAGTGATAAATAATGATGAAAAGATTCATTAGAATCCACCAATCGACGATCATTGTCTTTATTTTAATTTTAAATTGACAAGCCGCCCACCACCATAGCCAAGTAAAGCTCAATAGGCGAATAGAAGAGTAAAAAAAAGTAATAAGCTCATATGAAGAAATTAAACGTAAAAGAGAGTAAATTGATTAAGTATATATAAAAAAAAAATTATAATAGAGTATAATTTGATGTTCCGGTACATATATTTATATATAATGTATTTACAATATGTGCATCTTACCCTGATAGTAGTAGAAGTGGTAGTAGTAGGTAGCGAGTCGCGGTAGTAGCATAATACCTTCACCAGCGTGTCACCAAAAGACTTAACTTTTAAACTTATGGAAGTTTGATTGATTATAGGTGCGCGAAAGACTTTAGAGACGATCAGACATTAGCTCATTAGTTCATTAATAATGTATAATTCATACTTACTTACGATTATACTGATAGTTTGTTGCTGAGAGTGATTATAGAAGCAAAGATTTCCCCAATTTAGTTGCGACTTTACACTTTAGAGAGAGTTCTAGTTTGTTAATTATTTTATTATCGTTAGTGTTATACACAGTACAGTATTGTCCATATATTTCAATTCATTTCGCCAATTTCAAGGCAGAATAAATAGTTTGATATCTCTGCGAAAAAACATCTAGAAAAACGATTTTCAATGAAATTTTAAAGCAGAAAAGACAAGCTCTCAAACGCTCTGTGTAAAATTTTTGATAAATTTTTCTATTCTATTACTGCGAAAAATGGCCAGATAGGATTTTTACGAAAATTCTTTAAAAATCCACGGCATACAAAGAGAGATCACTCCTAGATCAAATCAATAGTTTTTTAGCTATCTAGAATTTTCCAAAAATCAATTGTTTGGAAAGAAAGTTGAATATGCTAGGAAAAAAAAAATGGTGTAAAACATTTCACAAAGTACTTTAAGAAGCTCGATTTCTCTGCTCAAAAAGGTATCTTTCAACTTCTTTCTATGCCATTTTTGTGTCGAGATATCAAACGTCTGGTTCTACCATAAAATTATCAAAATGTTCCGAAACTTAGATACAGTACTGTAGCTATCAAAGAATGTTAATATGCTGACCCGAAAGCTTTGTTGCAAAAGACTCGACCAAAAAAAGCTTTGTTGATCAGAAGATTTAAAAGATTTGTTGCTCTTCATCTCGTCTGAATACTATAAATGATCGTAATAGCGTCGCGAATGATATCAACAGAATATAACAAGGGTTTGGATAATAGCGACGAGGACCAAAAGCTTCTAAAAATTACTTCAAGGCAGGAGTATTTCCAAAGTATTCACGGGTTCGATACATCGGACATAATTCTCAAATACATCTACTTTGTCAAGCGATAGAAGGAAGGGCTGATAATCTGTTATTACTGGATAGAATTGAAGTACACTTACTCAGGGGCTATCGAGGGAAAGTACTTCATGCTTTTTAAAAAAAACTTTGTATCAAAGGACGATAAAAATTTTCACAAAAATATCTCTAAAGACAGAGATTCTTTGCTATTTGAAAAAAACTGATGAAATTTGATGGAATCGAATAAAATATAGCGATGAAAGTTCTTCAACTCGTATAAAAAACAGAATAGCAACTTTTAAAATACTCCTTAGCGATTGGAAGTCGGACTTATGGTAGAGGCTTACCTTGCTGTTGTTGATGTTGTTGTTGATCGCGAGCCCTGCGGCGAAGTCTTTCAGCCCTTGTGGGTCTCGGAGTAGGTACGGGGCCTGGCAAAGTGCCCATACTACGAGAATTATCGGAACGTTTAAGGGACTTAGTTCCGGCTGCAGCCAAATGAGACATGCTGCGACTCATGCTAGAAGAAGCTCCCAATGGCTGGGTCTGCTGTTCAGCGAGGGTGCTAAGCTCGCTGGGTCGTTTTCTAGGCTGTGACAATTGGTCCAGCCTGGACATGGAGTAAGTCCTACCTGGAGATCGTGTGAATGCCTTGGCGCTTGAGCTCCTTCCCGTAGAGGAGGGTACCCCGTCCCTCGGCGATGGTATAGTCGGCATAAGATCTGTGCGCCTTCTATTCACTCTTAGGTAAGCAGAGCTAGGAGTTCCCGGTGCTCCACCCGAGTCGCTGTCTTCACCTGTAAATCGTCCTCCTTATATGCTAACCCAAGCTAAACCCTCGAATAGCGATATAAAATACCACAAGAACGCAATGTTTTCAATTCAAATGTGTATATTATGCTTTACGCAAATTTTGCTTTATGAAAAATCGTTATGAAAACCAAAGGGTATGAATGATGATCATATCTCTGTATCAGAAATTTTCAAATCAGCATGCACACAACGTGCATATTTTACAGTATCGTCCACAAGTTGCAAATTTTCAAGAAGAACAAAAAGTACCGTATCTTGGCCAAAAAAGATCGTAACAAAAGAATTTTACGGAGCATTTGTGAAATATTAATAATATTTGCTTTACATCCTTCTGGCTTTAAATCAATTTTGTTTATTCCCTTTTACGATGCCCTTGGCCATCATACTACCCATCTTGTTCTGCCTAAAAATCGACAAACTGATCTCAAACCGGCGAACAATACTGTATACATTACAGGTAACAATCATATTGCATGCAAAATCGGCAGAACACAATGAACGATAACACAAAATCGATGCGACGCAAGCCTAAATACTGATGCATTTACGATGCGGCTGGGAACAAGTAGCCAATTCTTGCTATTACTTTTGCATAAATTTCATTGACGAAGGAGTGCTGGGAGGATCGAGGATAGAGGAATGAATGACAAACAAATCGAGCAGTAACTCAAAAGACGAGAATCAAAGCGGCGAGTAGACGATTGAGTTTGATGCATGAAACTGTACGACGATAAATAAGAGAATAAAATCGGAATAAGTGTAGGAGTTCTCCGATACAAGACCTATGCATTATGTATAGTCATAGCTGTCTAGATTGGTATTATCTGGTGTTAGAATAATAGAGGTATATTGGCAAACATGCTTGTGTTTATGTGTTTGTTTTGTATGCGTGGTAATGCTGAATATAAAACTAAATAGGTATAGAGCCGAGACGTTAAACAGACTAAATAGTATTAGATTCGTGAGTGCGAATAATAACAACAAGAGACAAAATATCGACGTAGTATAGTAATTCCGACGATCTAACTATCCTTGAGAATGCAGGCATCGTCTGGAAACAGGATCAGAACTCACCGCTTGGTGGGCGTTGAGTTATGACCGTTGGCCTAGAATCTCTACCATGAAGAGCGACGGGCTTATGGTCGATGTCAATGACGTCGGTAGTAGGAGGTAGAGAGAGGCTGGCTCTCTTTATTTTTGCAGGAGTTAAGGGAGGGTGATCTGATCTAGCACTCCAATTGAAAACCTCATACATTGACGAGGACATTCGCATATCTGCAAATTAAAACGTCATGCGCGACGGCTGATTTATCTAAGTCGCGCCTAGTCGGAAGGTTTATCAAGAGGAAACAGAGATTGCAGTTTGGAATCAGACTACAACGAAGTATCGAGATCCATATCCCTCACGTGACGTTGCGCAGTTAAAACTGTTAGCACGCCTTTACAGAAGTCTCTAAGTAATAATTCTATCGATACCAGAAAATGTGAAGAAGTATTGATCAGATGATGGGAGTGTATCGATTGATTCCTCATCGATAGTTTGTGTGCCCGAGTACGATTTGGAATAACTCTGAATGAAAAACTAATGTGTGTATAATATGATAAAATATAATGCAGCAGAGCTTAGAGAAGTGGGAATACTTTTTGAGTTTTTTTGTTGGGATGCTGAAATGAAATCAAATTAAGAATCTGCCAACAGGTACATATCTATCGACGAATATATATGGTAGAAGGGTAATTTATAAAATTGCACATAAACGAAATGAAAAACAAATTTGAAAAAAATTTTAAAATATCAAGGGACAGAGAGTTACAATTGCCATCATGTTCTATAAATGTGCTGCGGACAATATCCTATGTGACTATTATATCCCATGCATAATCAATAAAATGAAAACCCATTATATCCACCAACATATATTTACATGATGATGTTATGATAGAACAGAAGAAAAAAAAAACCAGGAACCTAAATAAAAAGCAATGTGTGCATGTTGTGAATATCCTGAATCTTGTCTCTCTCGACTTCTCATCTATAACTCCAGCCAAACTGGCCCCTTTATTCATTTACCCGTGGTCCGATTATGAGAAACAAATCAAATCAGTGTCATCGAGAAACATTTCCAAGAGCTGCGCATTACATCATTTATCTTTGCCAAAAATGATCTGAAATATTGCTTACAGATCTTGGAAGAATTTCTCTCATTCATTTCAATGTAAACATGATGATGATCAATGAAACGAACCTTCGCCGGGTTTACGGTCTAATCCACCGGCGGAAGTGGCTCTCTTCTTGCTACCATCGAGTTCTCTCTCGGAAGATCGCCTGGTCAGTGGTTGGGCGGCTGTGAACATCATGACGTTTGTGGTTGAGGTGGCTCTGCGGGTACCCCAGAATGTCGAACCGCCAGTATCCGCAGGTTCGAGCATCCTGGGTGTCGAGCTACCGAATGCAAACACTATGTGGGATCTTTCGTTTTTTTTCTTCGCCTCGATCCGAGCCTCTCTCTCCTGATTTTTTCGGAGTATAGCCTCCCTCCGCTCCCTTTCGGCCTCCCATATCAAACGTTTTCTTTCTTCGACCTGGTTCCGCCTAATTGATATAAGAAAAGCTGCTCATTGCCTGTGCCTTTGGATCTTCTCTGTTCTGCCGATGGCGACAAGAGCGATCTTTGCTCAGTTTCCCTTACCTGTCGTTGTCGCGTGACCTGAGCTCGTCGATTCTTTTCCGTCTCTCTTCTTCGCGCTGTTCTCTAAAACGTTGAGCAGCTAAAGCCTGTTGTCTAAGCTCCTCGAGCTTGCGCTGTCTCTCTTCGTTCTGTCTGTCGCGGACCAGCTTTACTCTGTCTGTATCTTTGGCGCTCCCCACCGAATCTCGCCCTAAAGAATTACACTTGATACAAATGACCTTTCCCCAAATGTAAAATCTATAGTTTGGTTATTTGTGCTTTGTTCACTGTTCCATCAAGCAAGCTAAATAAAAACTGCTAAAAGGCTCTAAGATGATGATTCAGAGTCAAAAATACACAATATCAAATCAATCGTTGTTCTTTACCTTGGAGATCATAGGGATTGTCGCCGTCAAGGGAGTCTTCATCGTAGAGGCTTCGACGCTTCACATCTGTGAATCATAAAACAAAAAATTCACATCAGTACAAGGATTGATCGAAATGTTCAGAATTTTCTTAACTATCGTGACACAAAAACATAACATTCCGTGGAATCAGGAATCGTTCTATAAGTTCTTAGACACATTCCAACACACTTCAAAAGGAAGACAAAGTACTGATGATATCTTGCCAGGAATAGTATTATTGAAACTGTGTGAATGTGCAGCCCTTGGAAGGATTTCCTAATGAGACTATACGAAACAGTGATGAAACTACAGTCCAGACATTGCTCCTGATTTCTGATACGTGCTTGCATGACTGGTCTGATATGCCGGTGATACAGAAAAAAAGGACTATGTGAATCGCGATTGTTGTAAAACCCATGACAAAATAGAAAAAGTCGATGGAGAATGAAAAAAGTCGCGACTCACCCTTAGTGAGAGAGTGGCGATTGTGTGCAGAGGATGACCTCTGGCCAGCCTCCTCAGGAGCGGCTCCAGCTGCGAAAGAAGAACATAGGGTTCGTCTTTTACAAATCAAGTTCATGACCGTCATTTATGATCATTTAGGCTTTTCGTGATAATAATTGGGTGTCCGATGGTATCAGCTGGTAAAACCAGTGGGAATCTTTACAAGATAAGAGAGTGTGGGTGGCCGTGAGAGGGTGCGAGGATTCTGATCGAGTTATTTCCGGTCGTTTGGAGAGGCTCGTCGAGGGTGGATAGAAATTGAATTCCCCGGTTAGTATCAGGGAGAGACAAACGCCAGTCCAGGTTTATTGCTAGTCTGGCAATTTTTCATTTTGACGAGACTGACGGGCGAGCCCTGCGGCCCCGGCACCCAGTCCAGTCCAGTCAGAAGTGCTTTTAACATCGAGACGATTAATCCCCGTTGATCGTCGTCAAAAGGTAAAAGCCATGGACGTACCCAGGACAATCGACCTAAACGCATTTTAGGTACCACCATTCTCTGTAATCACTTTATAGAAGGTCGGCAATTTTAGCGTCTTTCCTTCTGAACGGAAGCCCTTAGCAGCCCGTCATGAGGCTCGAAAAATCTCTCCTAAAACGTATCCTGACGTTATTATATCGTGGGTATCATGCGCATCCTCTCTTCACTCCCCATTATTCCCCAGGAAAAGGAAATATCACGCGAAATAATGACGAATGAAGAAGAGAGGACTGGGGCTAGACAGCACTATACATATTTTATGACGAGTATCATTCTCATTCGCTGAAGAAAGCGAATGAGAATGATACAGATGAGAATTTTCACCACACATGACGCACCCAATGTTCACCATGTACCCCATCGTGTTCCGACGGATCTCTGAAGATCAGAGAGGATGTATCCTGAGAGATTTTTCGGGACTTTGTTTGGCCCCAGTCCCCTGGGGGTTTGAAGGTACGCGACCAATTCGTCGTCCCAGAAACCTACAGGAAGACGGGAGAGTAAGCCGTGGATATCAATAAAGCGTTTGCTAGGACCGTCCCAGGCAAGCCCGGGGGCCTTTTTTGGTGCCGGCTGAAGCGTGGCTTAATATCAACGGTAGTATGAAACGGGCCGTGAATCAACCCTTCGCATAATTCGAAAGAGGAAAGACGAAGGAAAAAGGTAAAAAAGGAATCGGGAGCCAGACATCATCCAGCTAAGCCAGCTAGCCCCAAGGAGCGAGAGAGGACTCGCCAGCACCCCCAAATGTCAAAGTTCACCAAGTGCCTCGCGCCAGAGCCGGTCAATAGACCGGGACACTCCAGGATCCCTCGCCTCTACCTTCTTCCCCTCAGACCAGCTGACACTGCGATAACACCTGCAGTCGACCAAGAGACCACTAGCGTTCATAAAACCGCTGGTAAAGATGTGGGATACAGCTAACATATCGTCTAGAATCGGTCTATCGCACTCAGGGACCATGTGAACTATGGAAGTCCTAAATCGCCGATAAGTCACAAAGTGGTGAAGATCTGCTGGTGACCGCATTGACCACATCAAGACATCTCCAGACACCATTCTTCAACAGAAAGTATGATGTTCCACCATAAAAAGAACAAACCAGTGTCGATCATGCTGACACATATTTAGGCATCATTCATAGACCAAAGACATAGCGCGGCTAATATTCCACATCATGTTCCGACTACGATATTATGAGACTACACTTAGAGCCCTAGATCTCATTGTCGAGATAAGAATCTCGGTGTGGGCGGTAAAAACGTCGGTATAGTTTCGAGGTTGCCGAGGCAAATTGAATAACCGTTAATTGACATTGCCTACGGGAAAAGAGCTCCCTCCATCTGATGGAATGAAAAAAGCGGTTTTGTGAGGGTGGGTAAGACTTGGGGGAATGAGTGAGTATCGCAAAGTTGAAGGAGCTTCCAATATCGATACTCGGAGTTCGAGTGGATGCGGGTAGGCAGGTATATGTGCTATGATAAAACAGGATAAGAATTTCCCTGGAATCTTCTCTCTCGACCCCTTCAGAGTGAAGAACCAGCGAACAAAGCAGCGAAGCTGCACTATAGCTTCGATCACAAGTTGAGCAAAAAAAAAAAAAAAACAAGAAAAAAAACCGACCAAGACTTGAAACCCTTGTGAGTTTTACCACGTATATTAATGTATCGAGCCATAATATGGCCGGATGTGTCTCTAACGGTGAACTTTGGCTAATCATTATACTTTCAGAGAGCTTTCGACAGTGAGGCTTCCCTGCTTTGGACAGGATTCAGCCCCAGCATTTTCTGTTTCTTTCTCTCTTTCTCTCTTGCTCTCTTGTGCACACATCCGTTTAACAACTGTTGGTTCGACATCACGTTCATTTTTAACAAGGTTCACTGTCTCACTCTCTCTCTCTCTCTCTCTCTCTCTCTTGTGGCTCGAGGCCCAGTTTGTAGAGGCTGATTTCTCCTGGCTTTGTGTCTACCTGTTGAATCGTCGTCAAGTGCCCAGTGTGCTACGTGACAGAGGGCGATCAAACATCGCAGGGTTCTCTTTTAAAGTTGTTTTCTGGTAGCATGTCCTGATTTGAGGTCTAAAGGTTCCGCCCAGCACTATTACCCATTATCCATTTTCCGGTATCCTTCAATTGTGCCTCGAAATTGCTGGCAATGTTACTGGACCGTGGTTATAAAAGTTCGACAATGAAATGCGGCTGATCGTTTCTCGTTAAATCAACAACCGCAATTCGGTATCATGATAACAGCGGAGATAGGAAACGTTGCCACATAACGATATTGATATATAGTTTTCCTTTTTCCCTCTCATATCCCAGTTTGCAGATCAATGTGCACGAATTTTGGGTCATAGAGTAAGAGCAAAGTCAATCACCATTACTGCGAGACGATACCTCAAACCATTCTCCAAGTTCTGAGGATCTAATCAGCCTCTACCATCCATCCATCTATGCAATCCCACCCGACCTGACTTTACTTAAGTCCCGTCAGCAAATACACACACACACACTGCTAATGCAGTTAGCGATATGCGATTAATATGCCTGCGTCTTGTGCCAACCTGGTTCTCTTCTTATACTGCTCTAGTGTACTGTAGATATGTGCCTTCTTGTGTACCTCCTCATCATCGTACATTGTAACAGCGTTCATCAGGCTTTACGTAATGATGATCATATTTTTATCGTTATCAAGGTCCACGTTGCGTTATCTCTCTCTCCCCTACAATAAAGATGATTTCAATGCGAAGAAAAGTTACGTAGGTGATAGAGCGGTTTTAAAGGGGATATGACTCGACACGATCGTGACAGTATATATGTGGGTTTCGTTGGACGTTGTGGGCATCCATGGAGACAGATTACGGATTATGGAGCCCGTAAAATGAATGTATGCTTGAAGGTGTACTATACATATACTTGTGAATATAGGTACCAGTTTGAACGGAATGGTAATAAAGACCTAGTACCAGTTGAGTTGAGTCAGTTTTTTGGTATGATAGGTATTCAAAATATGATCCATGACCATGGCGTGCCGGAGGATTTATTCCCGTGGATTTCATGGCATGGGCTTGCCGGTAAAGTGGCTCGTGCGACTTACTAAATGCGTGACAAACTGTGATAAGAGTAAACGTGTTGCTAGGATAGGACCCTGGTACGAATCGCTCGCCCTGAAATCGCCCTAATTTTCTCGTAGAGAAGATAGAGGTAGGGTAGGTGTTGATCGTTACTATCGTTTTACTCCATCTCTACCCCCAAGAGATTCCTTCTCGTTTCTAACTTATCTTCGCAATTATTACCGTCATTTATAAATTATGACTTCCAGTTATCTTTTAATGACACAATATTCTCTGTCTGCAGCAGTCGTACAAATGAGCCTAGGATGATATAAATTACGTGCGAAAATGCGCCCTAAGTACAAACCCATTGAAAAAAAGAAGAAATAAATTTTTCGATCTTTTTCTTTTAGATTTCCAGTCGTCGGTAATGAGCTTATTAATTTTGCGAATACATATTTTCACTTTTACGCTGCGCCAGAGACGTGACTATGATTTTCATCCACCGCCGCTGCAGGCAATTTTCGCACCCTCTGCCCTTTTTTTTTTTTTTTTTTTAATTCGTTTGAAGATTTTAGTCCCCATGAGTGTGAAGGCGTTGGAAATTTATTTGTACCCTCGTTTTTATTTAGTTTTTTTCTTTTAATTACTCTCTCGGCGGACTCGCTAATTAAAGTCGAGGTAAATTTATTCCGCACGTCGAGAAATGATCGGGAGTGGTTCAATTCAATTTCAGTATGTATCATACGTTCGCCTTCTTGCTTCTAAGCTATACATACACCCGCACCTTTGAGGCAACAGCAAAGTTTCATATTCGGTATCAGGGTCGGTCTTCCTCAGCGTTAATTAATTTCCATTAAGCGTGTGGTCATTAAACCGGCGGCATCAACTCCAAGGTGGGGGAAAAACACAAAGAAGAAGGAGAACATAATCATCATCACCATCATCGTCCTACGGAATGGTTACGGGAACGATCCAAATCACTTTCTTGCTATAAAGTTCCCGCGAGAGTTAATCGTTTTCCGATTTTCTTGTATACATCATGCATCATTATACAATGTGTAAATTTACGCACAATTTACTTTCCCGGGGGTTCTTCGAGATCGCTTTGACAAAAAGTTTGCTCTCCCTTTTTACTTCTTATAATAATACCAAAAGTGACTCATATTCCATCGTGAGAGTACCGAAAGTATTATGACAGTGATCAACTGCTGTCTCTCTCTTTCATGTGTTTGTTTCGACAAAAGTAGCTCATAAGGGTACTGGTTTGCTAGCAAACCCAACTGATAGGGATGGTTGTGGACGCGGTACTATTTGTCCTCGAAGTATCAATTTCCTTCGATACAGTGGCTGGATGTTGTTCCAATATCTGCTAGTTATTGAGGAAACGATAACGTGCACAGTTTTGGACAAACTACCTTCCTTTGCTCGAGTCGAGCGTTTGGTACGTAACTTCTTCAACACATCACCAGTACCAGTGTAAGAAAACGGTTTAGTACGTTGTCAGTCGCACCGTTGGAGTTAATGACAAGGGTTTAAACTCTGTGCAAGAAGAAACTGGCGCATGCATCCGCATTGCCGGTGTTCAAGGCAGCAGTACAGTAGTGCGGCTCGTTGGCAGTACCCGCAGTCAATCTAGTGCACGAAACACCCTCTCGAACCACTAAAGAGTGCACGTGAAATAAACTCCGCAAACCCACACGCGCGTACACAAACATGATGTATGCAATTTCTAGATTCCAAGATATGAGGGAGAGAATTCTGCGCAGAATATAAAAAAAAAACTTGAAAAAAGAATCGTGGCCGGGATCGCGAACGGCATTTAAAATCTAAGCTACAACCGTGTGGTACCTTCATCCTCCGAAGTTGAGGACTCGTCCATTGGTTCCGGAGACGTTCCTGGAGAAGGGTTACCACCGCGTGGAAGTACCTCGTGCCGTCCACGTTCCGGAGAATGGCACATAGCCCTTCTTGAATCCCTGTAGTCATTTCCAGGGGATCTTCTTCCGGAAAAATCCGTCGGCATGGCGGGCCTCTTTCTAGAGGTAATTATCAGGAGGTAGAATACGTTATCATTACAAATTGGGGTTCGTCTAAACCCAGTGTGCGGTTTATTCCTACAGCATCACTCCTCTCCCTCTTAACAGAGGAAAAAATACGGTAAATTATGAGTAAATGGAAGAAGAAGAGTAGAACTGTAGGATCAGCACAACGTGTTTATTTTGCCGTTTCGCCACGTACTCCTTGCTGATTGAGGGCGGCGTGACGATTGGAATGGTCCTTTTATGTGTGGGATTAGACTCCCTGGTCTCTGAGTATTGCGTAGATCGTGTTGGGCCCTGAAATTGTGGTGCAACCGATGACTTTGGCTCTTTGGCGGGAGAAGATGGTGGCGAAGTCGGCGGCGACGGTGAGGGACTGGCTGATCGTCCGGAGCTGTAGCACACAGCAGCCTTCCTGAGTGTCTCCCGGCACAACTCGGAGAACATGTCTTATCCCCCATGGCCGGGCCCAGAGGCCACCCCACCTCGCTTCTCTTCGTCGTTCACCTTCACCTTCGCGAAGATTTGTCTGACCAACAATGAGTCCGCATACTTTTCCTCATAGGCGAACACCAGCAATCTCCATGTGCCCCAGTATATGCTATATCACCAAATGATCTCGGATGCTGCCGATGATGCGAAACTGGCAATTCCCGACGCACCACGCGTTATCATGATCGCAAACAACGAGTACGTCTATTAAATCGAATGATTGCACGTGTGGTACATTGTAAGAAGTACGACTTGATTCCTGATCATCGACAACGTAACGGTACCGTTCTGGTTAGGCGGGAAAATATTGAACTGACATTGAACTGACTTCTTCAGTGATAGTGGCGCGAGTACGCTGCCTCGTGTCGTGTTGGTTTGACATTTCATCCATGAGGTGGGCGAGAGGGTGCGCGATCTCTGGGGTATGGATGTGCACTGAATACTGAGCTTCGGTGGTGCGCGATGGGCACCCCGAGAGGGAAGTTCCAGATGGAGACACCGTCGCCCTAGGGACTCCCCCAAACCTCCTCCACGCGACGCTGTTGCATCGATCAGTTGCGCGTTGAGGTTCGCCAGCGCGGCTTTCAGCTGCTACCGTACTATACTACAACCCTCAGCCACCAGGTCCAACCTTTTCTACGTGTAAATTTCATTCGCAGCAGCACCTCGGATTTATGTTACCATGGAATTTAGCAGAGAATCGAATGCGTGGCACATAAGGAATGGCCCTTCGAAAGACAACGAAAACACATGAATACGCTTTCCAGGGTTTTTATTTCATCACAACACCATGAGATTTGTAAATATCTACAAATTCTCAGAGGTTCTGAGGTTTGCTGTGGGTTTTGAACATTTAAAACGAGTTTTTGCTTCATCAATTTGGATTGAATTTTAATGCTTGTCCCTCTTCCAATTCATTTCGAATCGTCGATTAGTCAGTTGACGAGTTTTCCAATTGTTTCGAATAATCGATTGACGAAGGGTAATTTGATTTCTTGATATAATTGGTGAAGATTGGTTCCGGCGTTTGAATGCTCTAACGACCGTTCGTCTGTTGTACGTCTAGCTCGGTACAACGAGTGGTCTTATTTCAATCCATCTAAGTTAAGAGCGTCCGAAGGTAGAATGGGAATTTTCCTTTACACCCCATTTACCGTCGTTTTCGTGATGACAAAAGGAAGGAGTCTTGCAGAAATTGGAGGGCCCAATGTACAGAGTAGTTCAAAAAGGGAACAAAAGTTCGATAAGCGACTGTCTATGACTACCCCAGACACACGTTTATGGAAGAAACAGAATTCTGAAAATACTACCCCAAACTTTTAAGTTCGAGAGTAAGAGAGAAACAGAGAGACCCTGACGCTTTCAAACTTCCTCAAGAACAGATGGAGGAAGGAACTAGCTACTAAATTCCTAAACGTTTTCAAACTACCGGTTCAGCTTTACTCGATAAATATATATTTTTTTCCTTCTATGCTCTTTCTCCTCCTCCTCTTCTGCCACTTCCTCCTTTAATCCGAGACATCCGAAGCTCTGAAACTGCACAGTCTTAAATCGCCCCGCGGCTATCATACTATACCTCAAGTGCTAACTAAAGCCGGGGCTTAGGAACAGATCGATATTAGACAATGGGAGAGAGGTGGAAACGCGGTGGGGCATTTAGTCCGATTCAAACACCTCTCTGTATTAACGTTTGTACTATTAATTAATTTTCACGCCTCGAAGAAGAGGAGATTACCCCTCCGCCACTCGATTCACACTTCAGGTAATACAGTATCAACCACATCGGTACCCGACTAATAAATTCTATAGCAAAACCCAACCAAGAGCAAAGATATTCGCAACACACCATTTCGTGCGCATGGAGATAAAGTAGATGATTATATACCGGGGTGCGAAAACTGTACACCAAGGACTAAGATATGGAGCAGCAGGTAAAATCTCGCCTCAATTCCAAAAGGTCAAGTACCAATTAAGCCAGGAGCCATTTAGCCAACGGATGGATATCGCCACTCGTATAGTAGACTCCTTCTTGTTTCGCCGACAGGTCTTCAAGGGTTCGACATCGATCACTATATGCTCGTATTATAAGTCATACAATCCAGATATCTGCTTGAATATCATAATACTCTTTATATGCTGTCTCACTATGCCTGCATCATATAACGAGGATGAAAGAGCTTTGTGAATTGGTACTGGATTATCCTGCAGCACCAGAGTGCAGTGAAGATTTGGTATGATTCTGCTTTCAATTCACGATTGTACTTTAGGAGTTTACTTCCATTGGGCGCATCCATCTGTGCCGGGGAGTATAATATGCATGAAATGCTGTCGGTCCCTTCCTTCCTTCCTTCCTTCCATCCTTCTACATATCTATCCCTCTGCAGAATAAGCATTGAACCGTTGAGCTGGATCAGGGCCAGGGCAATATTTTGATGAGGAGAATTCGCTCTGTTTTTAGTTCAGTTTTGTTTTTATGCTTTATTCTCTCTTCGAGAGAAGGCCGGAGTTTTAGTTGGCCTAGGTTGTTGTGGAATGGAAAGCAGGAGGTGTGATTGTAACATGGAGTGAACTCGAGTGATGAGACTGTCCTCTACTCTTATCTTGGTTGAATCAGATAACAAATTTTGTAAGTGAAAATAGATGAAAAGAAACGGGAAGAAGCACCGGTGAAGACGTGTTCCTCTCCTATTCCTTCCCGGCTGCTTCAGCAAACTTGACTCTTAAGTACAGAACTTTTCATCCCAGTGGTGTTTACATTCCTTGGGAATCGATTCGCACGAGTGAATTCAAATCTACCATCATCCAGTATGTGTGTACCTACACAGTCGTC
Organism: Ametastegia equiseti; assembly: GCA_963989295.1. NCBI lineage: Eukaryota > Metazoa > Arthropoda > Insecta > Hymenoptera > Tenthredinidae > Ametastegia > Ametastegia equiseti. The sequence goes on from OZ022395.1 coordinate 13,613,054, forward strand.
ATCTCCGTCTCTCTAACTCTAGTTAATCTCGCCCTTCTCCTTTTTCTCCACCCCCATTCTTTTTCTTCTTTAGACAAAAACTTTCCACTACTCGGCGAAGGTACTAACTTTAAGGTGACGGGTCGAGCTTCGGAGACGAACGATGCCGTTCAAGTTGCTAGCCACTTTCAATTCTACATCGAATGAGAATGAAAAGAAGATGTTCTGCTTCAGGGTCAAGGCAGTGAGACCACCAAGCCCCAAAAATATTAGGGCAGAAGTTTTTTGCTGCACTGTCTACAGAGGGTGGTGGTGAAAAAAAGTAAGCCGTGTATCAGGGCCCAGAAACTGGCTGAGATTTTCCTACGTTTTTGCCAAGTATTATATATGTGTGTGTGTGTGTGTGTGTGTGGAGGGTGGCCAGGAGCAGCACAGGAGCGGAGGGGCTAGTTGGTAAGCTTCCAACCGCTTTCAAACTCCTGATTTATCGTCGATAGCGCTTCGTGCGCGCGTCTGTGCTCCATATGGGAGGGATAGAGATACGTTGAGGAATCTAGTGAAAAACTTCATTTACAGGATACATGCGTACCCATACGATAGACAAAGAGAGAAACACCGGAGAAGAGACAGGTTAATACCAAAACCGAAATACGAGATCGACCAGGAACCTGACCAACCGATCTGTCCAGGTTTTTCTCCGTCGAGAGTAACAACGGTGTAGAATTCGTTTTTCACGGCTAAATGGAAGCGGGATTCGCTCGAGGAAGATCCATCATCTTCAACCGCGACGGTTGTCATGTGCTGGAAGAGTTTTTTCGTTTGTTTGTTTGTTTGTTTCCTCAACAAAAAGAGAACAAACGTAACGGAACTCGGAGTGATGAATTTCACCGAATGGTTTGGGTTTGGGTTTGGTTTTCATTTTTCGAATAGCTCTGGATCGGACCATCGTAAAGTTTAACTTTAGAGTTAGCAATACACAAAGTAAGAGGGCTTAGCTTATGAGATGGAGAGAGAGCAAGAGATAGTGGCTGAGCATAATATCTCTTGCAGTGCTGCCCCGACTGTTGAATAATGTCGTAGTAGGTAGGTACCGAAGTGAAGTGAGCTTTGAGTAACCCGAACAAAGAACAATGCCAGCCTGGGTATTAGATACACAAATGAAAGACTAGAGGAGAGGAGAGAAGAAGGTGGAGGATGAAGAGGAGGATTCTAGTCTCTCCATTCATTCATTCAGTGGTTAAATTCAACTCTGGCGAACCGAATTCCGGGTGGTCCCCGCAGTGGCACGGAACCTCGGGTGTTCCTTTCAGCGTAGGGGCTTTCCGGGTTTAATATTCTCGCACCGGTATCTCCATTTCTCCGTCATCATCCAGTCATCCGAGAAAAGAGGTGGCGAATTTCCTCCGGCCTCTTTTAGAACCTGGTCCCCAGCAGTGGTAACGGGTAAAATACTCAGCGACATACTACGACCACCGCCGACGGGAATAAAATAGCGGACACACGGGTATTTTCTCTTCTACGTTTTGCTATGGATTCAACTATACGATCTCAGTCATCCAACCAAGATTGCGCCGATCGACGCAACGTACCATACTAATGAACGTATTATCCCATTTGTTATGGAAATTAAACAAAACAGAATGAACACGTGTCGTTTTTTTAGTATATATACATTGAACAAAACGCTTAAGTGATGTGATTCAACCCGAGTAGGTACCGGAAATGTGAAAATTCTTCAGATATGTGATCACCGTTGACACGTGTCGGTCCCACACCGGTAGAATTGCCTTAGTAATGAGTTTCGCGTCGCCGAACGAACAGCATATGGTCAGGTGGAAATGATTGAACGACCAATCACGGTGTGTCGTTCGTCAAGCTGTCGAGTGGGGAGGATAGAACAGACGTGTATGTAATATACGGAAGTTTCTTTTACGATTATACATGTACCAGTCGGTTAGTTTTCTTTCATCAGACATGCATATATGTGAATAATAGAATGATAAATAGTTTGATGATAAATGAACAACCTTCGAAGAAGTGGACCTTCCTGGTGGACCTATGTCTGATGTTGGTGTTGCTGTTGGTTTTCTCATGTATCGGAAGGTCGTGGGGACCGAGATTTTCACGGGACAGTGAGCTGACCAGAATTCCACGCAGAGTGGCCAAAGTGCTGCTGGGTATTCCCCTGTCCATCTCGTCTGCTGTACCCATTATTCGCTTTAGCTCACCGCCGTTATCCACCCGGCCAGGCCAGTGAGACCAACCCCCCCGTTAAAACGTAACGTTCATCGATTTCAATCAAGACCGGTCCCAGTGCTGTCACCAGTTTCTATCATCCCTGGGATAAACCAGCCCCTAACTTCACGTAGCAACTTCTCTCTTCCCGAAAGTCTCAAAGGTCAAAGATCCAAAGTCAGGGACGGTATCACGATTACATATTTACTCCCGTAATTCTCCACTACTCATCATTAGTCACAGTTTCCTTCCTCGGCCGAATAAATTCTCGTTCATTTAATCACACCGTAAATCTATCCAGAGGGAAAACTCCAGGTGGTTGCAAGGCGAGTGTAGTAGTGGTTCACGTCGTCTCATAAAGTCCACAAAGATACCTGATCGAAATCTCTCTCGTTATCAATGAAGCTAACGATCTACCCACAACCCCTAGCTCATTATGCGGTATCGTAACTTAATGACAAGTCGGTTTAGTTTATGGACAGGATGGACACTGAGCTTGAAGCTTCACGAAGGGTGTCTCCATTGTTAGAGAATGAATTTCAGAAAAAGCTTCCTGAACCTGGTCGACTGATATGTCGAGGAACAGAACTGACATGTGAATAATGATAAGGATTCAGGTTGACGAATGCCAAAAAGCGTTGCCTTCAGTAGCATAAAACAATTTCAGTGTGGTGATGATATTGATGATGATGAAAAAAAATGGCGAGGAAAGAATGAAAAAGTTTGTGCAGACAAAACGTAGTTGCGATTAGTAGGGAGCCGTCTCTTTCTCGAAAGTGTAAGTAACACATATATGGGGGAGTGAAAGGGTAGGACGGAAGGCGGCAGTTCTATTCTGCTGGCCAGAGCGCATAGCCGGAGGGAAATTAATTCGAGAAAGGCGAGGTGGTTTTCCGTGAAATTAGAGTGTCTCGTGTGTGTGTCTTTGGCTGTTTGTTAATTGCGAGGGTGCTTTCTTCCTCTGGGTTGGTTAGAGAAACGTGTTAATTCGTACGTCAGTTGTATGAATAAGAAGAATTTCGAGTGGCTTTTGAATCAGGTTTTCAAACCACCCAGTATGTAATGTAGATGACAAATGAGAACGCCTACGTCATATATAGTCACGTGCCTCTATAGCTCTACCCCCACATGAAAATTTACAACATTTACATTTACCTTGCTCGGCACACTGAATTACAATCATTATACGACTCTCGGAAAACAAGACGCGAGCTGAGATAAAAGTCTACACTACCAACACCTACACCTAGCCATACAGCTAGCTAGTCATCTAGCTTCGAGACGGACGACCTTGCCGCGACCCAGAGAAAAATCTCGGTTACAATGCAGTTGCCTAAAACTAGTAAAACGATAGAATTAGACTGAATGTCTCGAAGACTAACTTCTCGTGTATGACAATGAGTTTTACTTCGTTGCTCACCTCAAAGAAGGTGAATTAATTTTGGCACAAGACAGTTATAAAGATGATGATGACGATGAGGGAATGACATGGGTGCGGTAAAGTGTAGAGAGAAGAGCCATTACCACTACCACATAAGTTAATGCCACGGTACAGCACACGACATCATATACTGGTGTGGGACTGCGTATTTATGAATATGTTAATGAAGTGTGACTCGGGTCGAGAAGCCAGATTAGCACTCTTTGAACGTGACGCCTAATCCGAACCGCCGTTGAGAATGCTACTAGTTTGTCAATTAGATAGAATCTGTTTTGTAATCCAATGTCCTCGGACCTAATCTAATCCCACCTTTCTGTTTACCAGTGACTGACTGACTTACTGACTTACTGATTTCTGACTGACTGCACTTTCTTTTCATATCGCTGAGTGTCCCTAAATTTTCGCTTCACTCTATTCTATCATCAACCGTGATACAATCAGTGTGCGACATTGTCCGATATGATATGAAGAAACTCTGATCGGGCAAGCCATATGTTGTTTGAAATGTAGGATGCGATATAGCGGCACGTGACTAGTGGATGACTGTTTCACCCGATATCATACCTATGCAACACATGTATGATGCACAAGTACTATATAATAACTTGCGTAACACTTAATATCACACTCGTCGTTGCACTCTTTGCTGCACTGCTGCTAATGTTACATATGATACTGACGAATGCACATAATCCAAGGAAACATCGTTCTGCTTACTCCCGAGACAATGTCAACTTCTGGTTGAAGAAATACTTTCCCGCAGTTTGTTTGCTGCAAAACGTTGCAGCAGCAGCATTGAAACCACGGCACGCACCGTTCGCTAAATTAAAAAAAGAATTAAAAAAAAAAATCCTCACTGCAGTACGAAGAGAGAGGTCTAACGGCATATACCGACTATTATTTTTCCACTTTACTTTGCAAATACCACAGAGTACTCGGCTTTATTTTCTTCATTCATCATATTCGTAATAACAACTCTAACAATGTTCACTGGTTGGTGTATTATATTGTTCAAATCATCTTTTCCCAATGTGTGTTCATAATGAATTTCTCCATTATATATTTTTTTAATGCACTCGCGACGACGAGACACGATACTGACTCACTCTGCACTCACCTAGCTAGCGAGGCAGTCGTAATGAAGACTGTCGCCTTAGCTGGATCATAAGCCTAACTAACACAGCTGAGATTAGCAGTTTGTGTTGGCATCAGACGCAAGTAGGTAGTTGTATGGTAGGTGGTGGAGGTAAAGGTAGAGGTAGAGGCAGACTGTTAACCAAGAGAGCAGTAAGTAAGTAAGTAAGTAAGTAAGCAAGTATATAGTGGGGAGATGTGGGGATCTGATGAACGTGCCTTGACCGAGCGATCGGGACAACAGTCTACCTTCCACGACGACGACGACAGGAATAGTCAAGATATATGCGAGAAACTGCGAGAAAGTAGTATACCGATTGCGGATATTGCGATTAGCGAATAAACGCGGAGATGAGATTGATGGTTGTTTAATTAATTAGTCAGGAATTTCAAGAGCTGTTAATAGAAGAGAAATTAAGACCGACACCCGGACTATAATCGTAATGGCCGTAGTCGTCAGTTGGCTACAACGATATCTCTACAACAAATCGATAGGGAAATTATACTCATTCAGAAGATGAAACACCACTCACTTTCCATTTCTTCCCTCGCACTACTTTCATTATAATCGCGTTACTCAGAGTCATTACATTACAAATATAGAAAATAACAATAAAGATTTCCTCCGAAGAGGAACAAAACTCTCCATGCATGAATCCACTTTTTTTCTCTCTCTTTCGTTTTTACAGATACGCCCAAAATAATGATTACACGCTAGATAGAGAGACCATTGCCGTTATACTTGTTCAGAGTAAACATCGGGCGGTTAAGTGTCGTTTGATAACGTATATACATATTACAAAAAATTCCGTTCGATTGGAGCAGCTGATTCCAGCTGTGCAAAGTATGTGTTGTATACAAACAGCAATACATTGTGTATGGCGACAGCAGCGACAACGACGACGATGACGATAATGATGATGATGATGATGATGATAAAAGACATACATGCCGTAGGCTATGTGTCCGTTGCGCAATGATTAACTCAAGACTTGGCGATCATCTCTCTCTTTATTTTTCTCTTTCTTTTTCTCCATATCTTTTTCTTCTCTCACAGTCTCGTGAAAGACCAATTGTCCGTACCGTAGTTGAAGGTGTGCCATACAGCCAACAGCTAAATGCGACATAGTCGTACAAGTAGAGATACGACTGATGATGATCAGTATACATTACCGGTTACCATTCCATTTATTGGTGAATGCTTGAATAACAATTGGTATAGTCATCAGAATCATCATCGTGTGTCTGAAGGAATGTTTTGGTCCCCTTCAATCACATTAGTGCATAATTCATCCTCTGATAGAATTTGAATATAATGTCGCTGTTGTAATGTGGTGTAGAATCGTGTATACGAGATAGAGAAAGAGAGAAGAGAAGAGAAAGACCCATACGTCTTCAACTGCTGCCTTCTGATCAGCTTTTAACTCGCCCACGTTCCCCGAATGATGTAATCAGTCACCAAACAAGGTGCTTCTGGGACCCAAAAAGTCCACGTCATTATAATCGCGCTATGTCAGCCAATCAGCCCTTATAGATCAGAGACGATCTCCGTTTATAGGATTTCCCTCACCACTGTCTCTCATTGGAAAATGCTTATTTGTAACATAGAGTTCTAGAAAACCCCAAAGAGGGATGAACAGGCAAACTTTACACACGTCTTTAAGCCTCTTAACGGGTGTTTTTCTCATCAAAACAAATTCTGTGACATGGCCAGTGAGTTGCAGAGAAGGAATTCAATGATTTGATGTTCCAAATGAAGAGAAAAGACGACGAAAAAGACCCAATGATGAGAAAATAATTCTTATTATTGGTTTATTCCATCTTGTTCTTGATAGGTAAAGCTCAGCTGCTGTTAGTGAGAGAGTTTGATACTCGATCGTGTATCGCACCGATTGGTGACGAGGGTATAGGATTGCAATGCGGTTACGCAAGGGGGGGCCTTAGGGGGTATGACGTCATCGCGACGCAACGTTTCGTGTTTCACCGCGCGGTTCTCCGCCGTCGCCGATCCCCCACAGTCAGTCGGCCTTGCAATGCCATCAATAACATAGACAAGCCTGTGCAGCCCATACTACAGACCACCAGTAACCTCCTCCTTCTATTCCTATGTACCTTCTATCCTCTTCTATCTAGGAGAGATGAGGAGGAACCAAACCAACCCAAACCCTCATTGCTGCTGCACTTGATCCATAATCCCGGGATTTTCGGTTGCCAATATCCATCAGTCCAATCCTACCATTCCGACCTGGGATATCGATTCTGTGTCAGTTTCGCGTCTGAACAAATAGCTACAAAATGTCGTTCAACCTCACGACCCAACCCGAACATTGTATATACGAACCGTTACCATTCAACAGAAACATACAATATCCCCGATGATCAAAGAAAGTGTACGTGTAGAAAACGAAGAACCATCAGTGAGAGAATAGCTTTTTGCACCAGGCGATATATCCTCGAAAGAAATTTTCTAGTGTGCAATCATAGCTGAGACACACCATCAGCTCATCATCATCATGATATAGTGTGACGGTGACTGTCTTGCAGAGACTGCAAGTATCGATATCTGGTATTGTATAGTGGCTCAGAATATCAGTATCTGTCGATTGGAACACACAAGGCATGAAATACACTGTGTTCTTTTATGTACATGAGTATCAAACGAACCAGTGCTTCCTCATCTTGATCGATTTCTAGCTACATCTACAAGTAGGCAGTCCGCCAGACTGACGCTTACCGATATTGTTGAAGTCTTATGTGTAAATGCTGTCCATAAATCGGACTATAAATAATTAAAACGGTATACAGCGCACTACATAGTGGTTATACCCATACAGAGAAGTTCGAGTTTGAAAAATCCGATTCTCGTAACAGGGTAGACCGAAAAAACAAGAAAATATGTGGTTTTGATCAAAACTACTCATTTTTAAGACTGAAATTGTTGGTTAATCGATGTTGGGATTGAAAGTAAGAAATTGGAATGTCTGTACTTGGATTTTTCGAATTTCATTTTTTTTTTTTTTTATCAAAAGGGCTGAATATGGCGCTTTACTGCTTCGAACGATTCAAGTTTGAACTTAAAATCAAATATGCCAGGAGCTGAAAAATGTCGTTTTACATCACATTAGAGGCAGTAGATTGACGACTTGCGGGGCTTATATAAAAAGAAGTTGTTTTAGCACAGTTTCCCCCTCAATTTAATGAAAGCATTTAGGTACACTTTCGCGGTAGCGTGGAAATTATCAGAAGCAGGCAGGGTAAACGCGCCAGAGTCGAGGGTTTGCAATTCCGCTCAAACCCGCAACTCGCGGTAACGTATATATAGCTGGTTGAGGAAAGGCGTGAAGAGAGAAAAATGTCTAAATAGAATCTACGGTATATACATGTACACGTTTACCTATAGATGTTAGCTCTTGGTAACCGGGTGGTTGTAGGAGGTAGAAGGCGTGCAGGTGGAATATAAGACGAGGGATAAAAAGAGTATGAAGAGAGTACAAGAAGAAAAAAAAAGAGAAGAAAAAAAATGGGGGATAAAAGAAAAAATGAATACCATAAATCTAACGAGTAGAACGCGGCGTAGCGCAATGCGCTCGAGTGCCGGTAAGGCTCGTTCAACATACAAGGTGACCATTTTTGGTAGAGTTACTACTTCTACTGGTACTACTGCTGTATAAATGCAGTATGGTAAAGAAGAACTCATACGTACTCTTCAAAGGAATTATACAGCGAGAGGAACGTTTTACTCTCACGAACCCTTGCCTAGCAACTACATATAAATGCATGATGATGAAAACAACGTCAGCGTTTACTCCTGTTATACTTTTACCTTTTCTTTTTAATTATTTATTTGCATATTTTATTTTATTTTTTTCTTATACTGTGCGGATTGAACCCCGATAAATTTTACTTGGAAAATCAATAGAGGGTGCAAAAGCACATGAGAGCCACAGCTGGAAAGCGAGTCATCAACGATGCCTGAAATACAGAATCGTGATCGGAAATTTTAGGAAGGATATTGCAATAGGGATCGGTTGGTGGGTCGGTCGGCGATATCGGCACAGGACGCATTAATCTTTGCTTTTACATTTTTCTTTTTCATTCATCATTTTTTTATTGACTCTCCGCATTGTTTCACGGTCCGTTTTTATTTGTACTTTTTTTTCAATCGGCTCTGATATATATTCATTCCAGTTCTACTTCACAACTTTGAGGCAATTTTTTTCATCGAATGTTTTGAGAATTCGAACGAAAAGGTTTTGTCCCTGTTCAGAGCGGTGAGGTAATTGAAAAAGGTCCGAATCTCATTTTTAGAATAAATCAACCGACCGTGCGAAACGACGAAGGATATAAAGAAATTTTTCTCGCTCTTTAAAATCCCGACGCCATTTTATTTACGGATCATACTGTCTAGATTTAAAATCGGAAAAATCGTCCACCTCGTAACTTTGAGTGAAATTTTCTCAGCCAAAATTTAAAGGATTCAAACAAAAGGTACTGTCTGTTATTCTGAAGCCGTGAGTCAATGAAAAAATGCCCAAATCGAGTTTTTTTAAATAAACCAGACGACCGTGAGACCCGAGGACAGTTTTTGCGACGACGCCATGGTATATACTATATACGTGTTTACAGCCCTGCTGATTTCTTAGCCAGTCAGTCAGTCAGTCAGTCACGGCCAGTGCGTTTATAAAAGTACCTATACACACTTATCTTGATGTGTGTTAAAACTGGACCTTCACAATGGACAGTTGGAGAATAGTGCTCGTTAAATAACAGTAAATTCTATGCAATTAGAGAAGTTGTTTTTAGGCCAGTGCATGCGTCGGGTATAAAGAGTCCGACCCAGTCGGTCCGAAGATACAGTACAGGGGAACGCATCGCGTTGAATGAAAATCATCGTGGCACGTCAAGAAGAAATAAAACAAAGAAAAGGATAAAAAAAAAAGAAAAAAAACCAGGCTCTAAGTATCAAGGAAACAAACTAATCCCGTTAATTACACAGTGTGTAGTTATATACATACACAAGATACGCCCGGTATAGCACGCAGGTGCAACGAATTACGCGAGTTACCTACCCGCGCTTACTATTTATATTGCCTCAGAGTTGAGGGAGGTATAGTATAGATATAGGTAGTACAGAATAATAATGGGTAAACCGAGTTCAATCGTATATAGCCAGTAATTTTTCAAACCGTAAATTAAGATTTACAGTTATATCAAGAATGAATTGAATGAGTAGTGCAGAATGAATGAATAAATTAATAATACAACGGAGAACAAAGATTCGAGGTCGTTATAAAATTATTAAATTAAACTAGTTAAAATTTCATTCAACGAGAGAGAGAGAGAGAGAAAGGCAATTAGTTGAATAATAAAATTAAAAATGTCTAAATCCGATGAATAATAAAATTGTATATGAAGTGAAAAAACGGAAGCAAAAACAAAATTGAATGATCTAACTAATTAATCATCTAATTAGTTATTTATTCTTTCTAGAGTTTATGCCTCGAAGGAATTTTCCTTTGATCAGCAGAGATACACTCGCGTTTATACATCATTTTACAGGTATCTATCTATGTATGGTACCGTATCTATTCCACGGTCACGCACGTCACCACTTTCGCGTAAACTATGCGAAAGTGCGTTGCCCGGAATTCTCCACTCCTCTTATCCTCTCGGAATTATTATTATTATTGCCCGAAGCTATTATAGCCGAGTATAGACATCGACAAATCAAGAGAGATTATCCTCCATCTAAATATAGCACTAAATGAACAACGCTACTTCCTATACCTCTTATAATCGCAACGCTTAATTGACCCCGTAATTTGAATGGCTATCCTACCATATAATAATTAGAGCCTCCGCGGTATTTTTTACCCAATGACCTAGTTTTCACCGATCTGAATCATTTACCGTTCGAAAAAAGAGAAAGAACGAATAAATTGTCGAAATCGGCAAACGACAAAATTGAGATGTAAAAAAAAAAACGGAATTTTTGTGCATCCTAAATTTCGAGAGAATAACAGAGATCTGTTTTACCTTCGGAGTGAGAGGTAAAAAACCATTTGTTTTACCAACGATAGGTAAGAACCTTCTGTCGGTAGGTTGCCGACGGAAATCTACTTCGATGGTAATTCGTGAGGGTCGATAATATAGCAAGCTGTATATTTTTAAGGTAAAAACGAGCACGGTCATTTTGTATTTTATCTCTAATTAAGCATCCAAATAATGACTCATGTAGTGGAATTTTTTCTTGAAATAACGCGTTAACCCGATTGCACACAAGATTAATCAGCAGAGAAATTGCGCGCTATTTAAACGCGATGAGCTAATTAGATATCTACCCTAATATACGTAGCGACTACGCCTATCTCGATTCATGAAATACAAACTGGTTGTTGATTCTCATTGCCGCTGTATTAATTAATTATTCAATTAATCAATTAAGCTTTTATCAATTTCAATTACTCGCTTGTTGCCGTTGACTGGAAAATATAAAGACGACTGGCCTTATGGAGAAATATGAACCACTCGAGAGTTATAAACAGTGTGCAATCTTACCGACGGAATACCACTACGGTATATCTATAGCGGGTGAATATATAGATATACTGGAACGTTATATCAATCGGTAAGGTTGGACGTTGCTCGTATCGTCAAGCCAACCGAAACCAACTTTGTGGGCAAAAATTTATTCATCGGAGTAAGCCGTTTTTGCATTCTTCAGTCAACGCTTATTAGCGGCTACTTCCCTTCTGGGTATAAGCCAATGATAAAAGGATCAAGAAGAAGAAGTCAACGCTTATTGCAAGTGATATTATACGACTATTTATCAAAACGGGTAAATTATTTCATAAGTTATGTGTATAAAAATAATATCTGCGGTCAAGTTTCTTAACATAACGCTAGCTTGATTATTTATTTATTTATTTTATTTTTTTTCAACTTTATGTACTTACGTAGAATCCAGAATATATAAGGAATTTTGTTTAGAAATTTGTGTTGCAATTTACAGGACTTGGCTGACTTACGATAAGTAGTAAAAACTGGCGAAAACTTACCGAGCGCAAATAGTTATATAGTTACTTACTACAGACCTCGAATTACGTCTCTTTCGCTCATACTTTTTATTAACCCAACAGTCCCCCAAGATATAATTGAGCCAGCAAATGGTAGTGGTAACTTACCTGCAACAAAGAAAGAATATCGATCGTTAGTTAGTTATGGATTATATAGATAGATATATGTATAGGGGCTCGTTGCTTGAGCTCTTCGCTCTCTTATTATACAACTACGTATTGTTGCACACCGATTTATACGGTGAACATTCTCTCAATTATAAATATATACGTATATGTCTAGTCTTTTCTACCTATATAGGTATAATGTATAGCCTCCTTTGTATGCAGCCATATCGATTCGTATTATAGGTAGGTATATGGTAAATATATAATATATTATGTATTATGTGTTATAGTATATAGTCCCTTTTGTTGTTTACGGACGCGTGAAAAATTGCCTCAAAGGCATATATTCGCATATATCTTCGCGATATCGCCAATGATAAAGTACATTATTTAAACGATAGGTTATATATAAATTTCGATCATCCTCTTAATTTCGACACGTATATCCAAAGCGATGGAAAAATACTCCAGTTTTCCGGAGAAAGTCCATTTCATCCCTGTCTTTTTTCCTTTCGTATATGAAATCTGCGAATAATAAATTTGAGCTAGGTGATCTTTTTGCCGTTAGGCAAATTATCGATACGTTTTTTTTAAACCGAAGAATCAAAATGAATCATTCAGTCCAATTCCCAGGAAATTAATTTACCGTCACGTGCGCCGAAAGAGTATAGATAGATCCGTTTCGTCACCTCAAATGACAAATGAAAAATTCTCGTTCAGTTGAGAAAAAAAAAAAAAACAGCAACAAGAACACAAGAAAAAACACAAAATGAAACAAGAAACACTTTGATCAATTTTTCCCTCCAATTTTCGTCCGAAAATTTTTTGTGTAAAAAAGTTCCGATCTTATCGAATATCAAATCCCTTCTTGGGTAGATTTCCAACAGTAACAAAATACGCGTTTATTTGCAATAAGAAGTACCGTTTCTTTTTTTTTCACAATTTTTCTAGACAGAAATTTATTTCCATAGTTCGATAAAGAATAGCTGAAAATTTTACCCTGCCTGACACCGTAGACATTTTCGGAGTAAAATTCGTGTAAAGCTTGAACCACGTATGGTGTTGTCATCAAAGTTTTGATCACCATCGATATCCATCGATGGACTTTAATTTCGAAAGTAAAAAAGAAAAATTGTCCTTTTCTTTATCACGAAAGACCACGTCGCGCTATACCTTTTATTTTTTCCGACGACAAGAAGTGTTCAAGAAATTCGATGGCAAAAATTCAAGAAAAAATTTGATCATCGTGTGACTTGTGAACGACACATCGAATTCTTTGAACCTTCATATCTCGTCGTGCAAGAGAAAATAGGAGAAAAAAAAAGAAACGAAAATGTGACGAACAAAATAATTTCTTTCACTTGATATTTATTCAAGTTCACCTCTAATTTGCGTAATTGCTCACATTATACAAGATAAATATAAAAATATATCGGTACATGTATAAAGGAGAAGAGATATAGACTTTGAAATTTACGTTCGAGAGGTTCACTATATTATATTGGCGCCCACGATAGTTGGTCACCAATCAACGTGGTAATTCAATACCGATTGCAAAGTAGGTGGGTTTGATCACTGATAGCGATCAAAGCTGATGTAGATAGCAATTCTGTCCATATCTATACGTATACTGTATACAATACATGTATACATGTATACGGACAACAATCGGCATTGATTAGCTTGCATAACCGGATCCGATTGGGTTACGGCACGTTCGTATATACCTCCGAGCTCTAGTACAGCTTGTATACATATTATCGCTGTCAACGATACCGATTTCCGTAACGAGAAGTCAATGAAAGCGATTCTTATTGGGGGAAGATTTCGGTGAAATTTAGATAAAACTGATTTTATCAGTTTTTAAATTGCTAAAAAAAAAATCAAATCAAATCAAATATGTAATAAAATCAGTTCGATCAACAAATTCTACCGAAATTTCCCCTTATCAGTCTATAAAATTCTGGGAATCTACCGCATATAATCCCGGTGAAGTTATCAATATACGGAGTAATCTTGTAGGAGAAACTAAAATTTCCTGACATTTCCGGGTTCTTCATGTTTTCTCAGACCGTGACCGGGTGATTGATATTCTTTCTCGTCAATTGAATAATCGTTTCAAGTGGAAATCAATTTGTCTCTCATATACGAACCAATGTTCATTAAAAAAACACCCGTTGCACAAATTTATGGACACACCTTCGGTATCGTTGGATTTCTCTGGGATAAAGATTGCTCGAAAGATGTGGGATCATGAATTGCACGTGGAAAATTGAATAGGAAAAAATTTTCGCCGAAGATATTGTCAATTTTCCAAAAAGTGAGCACTTCTTTGTCACTCGTTTGTTGACGACACGCCCCATCATTGAATTGGAATTTCCCGATTTCTATCACTCAATTTATGAGACATGTATTCCGAATAATTAATCTTTCACCCAGGGAAGTCGAGTGAGACGAATCTGTGTGCTTGACCTTCATGCAGCAGGTGTTTTAAAACGAAACGATCATATGCGAATGTGGAATGAACTTTTTTGAAACGAAAATTTGGTGTTGGTTAATGTCCAATTTTTCCAAAGCCGATCATTCTATCCTATAATCCTCTTGAGATTGGGTTTCGAAACAGATGAAGGAAACATGCGAGCTTTTAAAAACAGAGTCAAATTTGAAGAAAAATTGTTGGGGAACATCGGAAAAACAAGTTTTTTTTCCCCACGGTTTCTGAGCATATCTAGTTTGAAATTGATGTCATATATCCCAAAGGGTCAGTGACTTGTGAATGTGACTTTTTTCTACTATACAGCTTTTTGATGGTATGATATAAGCCTGTGTTCTTTCGGTTATTATTGAGTGCCCTGAAGAGAAAACCGTGAAAATTTGTACACGCGTACACCTAGTAACGATTTTCAACCTAATCGATCTCGACAAATTGACACGCGTTCCAACTCAAACCGCCACCTCAACTCGAGGAGGCAAGTTCAAAGAGAAATTCGAGGTATGGGGTGGACGAACGATCGATACCTGGTATGATTAGTCAAAGTGTCCGCAGGACTCTGGAATACTGAATGCGATGACACGATGGTTGGGAAAACTCAAATGAACTTTAACAAGGAAATACTGTTCTGGTGGAAGGACGTTATTATACATTATGCGTATACTAAATATGGCCAGGCATCATCAATTTGAAATGTTAAAAAAATAAATAAATAAACGTCCTGGTTCAAATTGTGCTTTCGAAAAATGATAAATATCGATCTGCTTCAAGAGATGCTCAAATTGCGATCAAAATTTGATAAATTTAGTCGAATGGTAGATGGGAATTGTAAAATTTGTCCAGACTCCAGATAAATAAATTTCCATAGATTTTTCGGGCCACTCATATAACCAATCTAACCCCGAAATGGTAAAATTGAAAAATGCAGACCCAAAATTAGCGAACACAGATTTTTGTAAATCAAACGATTCTCGTAAAAATTGATTCCCGAAGGTTTACGGATCGCTGATCACTCAAAATAACTCGCTTTTCTCGAAACTATTGAATTCAAAATGGCAGATTAAAAATTGGCAAATAAATATTGCCGGACCAAAAATTCAGGAAGATAAGATAAGATCCATGAAAATCGGTTTCCGAAGATTTCTTAGGTCGGAGATCACGAATCTGACCTCAGAATAGCAAAACTCAAAATCACCGATAACAAAGTGGCGAATGAAAATTGCAGAACTTGAAGTTCAACTAAAATTCTGCTGCAATTTTTCTCTGCTTTAGAAAGTCTTAGCAATGAGTTAGCAGTACAGCCTACCCATTTTTTTTTTTTTTTTTTTTCCTCCACGAGAACCAAATGACGCCGTAGGTACGTAGTTTGTTCTTTCGTGTTTTTCTACATAATTCTTTAATGAGCAGGCACAGAATAAAGAAGCGAATACCTGCAGGTACGATATAGGATAAAGAGTAAAAAATCGCGTTCGACAAAAATTGTTCGACTATACTATAGATATAACACGAATATCGAATATCGTTCATCGATATACGTTAATAGGAGGTCGCCTGGAATTTTGGACCAAGTATCTCAGTGTGTCTCTGTCCAGGCATCGTCGTCATCCAATTTCCATTCGATTGCCGGAATTTGAGCGACTGCTGCTTATAGCCACAAAGCTGCTACGTATACCGAACGATGGCAAATGCCTCGTCGAAATTGAAATACGATACTTCGAAAAAAAATATCCTTCAGGGATACGCACAGCTGACATCGTATTGTATTACCCCGTTCTCAATATTCAGTTTTCGAAGACGAGGCAAAATTATTCCCCATTTTCTTTTTTTCTATTTTTTTTCAATTTTGGTATTTTATTTTTATTTTTTCACGGATTAGAGAACTGAAAATATCGATTTTTATCGTTGTTATCATTAAACTATGATTATCTTCTATCTCTCATTGAATAATCGTCGAATAAATCAACTTTCAAACGTGATTTCTAAACCGCGAAGGAAAAAAGAAAGGAAACAAAAAAAAAAAAAATCGAACAAATTTTCTAAACATCACATATGTAGATATGCAGCAAATTATTTATATCTTTGTCTTTCTTTCTTTCTTTCTTTCTCTCTTTGTCTCTTTCTATCTCTTTCTGTTACACGCGAAAGTCTATAGATATTACATACAAAGTAATATTATAATTTCACCGTGCGTCGTGCTAAATTACACAAAGATATTATCTACGAATAGCTATGCGAGAAAGAAAAATAAACACAAGACAAAAAAAAATAAAAATGCTGCGCCCTTATCACGCGTGAGTCATAGCTATTAATCCCTCCACTAGCCCACTGCGAATTTAATCATGTAATTACAAGTGAGAGCGAGAGCTATTTTCGCACTTGCATATATACATTCATATGTATGTAAGTATGTGTATAGTATATGCGTATATCTCTACGCATATATGTGTAGCTTTATCATGCGGTTGAACAGAAATTCCAATCATATAGTATATAGGGATATATACAATTATACATCGATTACAATTATATTGCGGTTTGATATGCGCGATATCAAAAACCAAAAGCTTGTTTTATAGATAATTGCAGAAAACAGACGAAATAAGAATGCCTTCGGAGTAGAGAGAAAAAAAAAAAAAAAAAAAGAAGAAATTCGAATGAAACAAGAAGGCCCATGCACCAGGTTTCAATCGATCGGTACATGGGCCTCTTGATCTCGAACGGACGTTTTCAATTATTTATCATCATCATCGTCTCCATTGAACAATATAACACAATTGAAGGGTTACTCACAATCAGTGCCAGAGTAGCGTAATCCACATTGTCGATAAGGCCCATTTTAAATGATTGATGATTATAGTGAAGATGAGCCTTATCGACAATGTGGGTTAGGCTACTCTTGCACTGGACCCTTAAATTTTGTCTGTTTATCAATAATAATCAGCTATAGTATAGTATAAGGTGAACATGGACATTAACATCGCGGAACTTGACCAACTAACGTGGTGTAAAGATATACTTTGTATCCCCTTAACTTTCACACTCGTATCTTGCAGTAGCAACAGCCCAACACGCGTTAACAAGGACAACGAAGAAGCAAAATAATAAGAAGAAAAAGAATTTGAAAGGAGGGGCCCCGCAAGCCCCCCTTTTCTGCTCGGTAAAAATAAAAGTAACGGTAAATCGGGCCGTAGTCCCCCGCTCAGATAAGAGGGAGGTAAACCACGGTCCGAGTTCTCTAAATCGCGTGCTGTATAATGCCCACTGTAATAATAACTGTTATTTGGACATGGTACGACTTGGCATGTCGCAAGGGTGACCCAAGGTCACGGGAGGGAAAAAAAAGGAGGGCCAGTACCTCGATCCACCTAATTTCAAATTTAATTCCCGAAACACCGAGCAAAACCCTCATTATCTTCAGTCGATTAAATGCCTGAAAAGAGGGGAGTTTCCATTAGGACGCGTATTCCCTAGAGCAAAAAAAAAACAACAAAAAATATAAAAAAACCTCGAGGATAATCAAAAGAAACCAGCAAGGAAGAAGCGAGCGAGTCCCTCAAAACATTGCCTAATCAGAAGAAGATAAAAACCCTCTGTCGAAAGGCATCTTCGATGTAGCAGCAGGATTCGGCAATAATAACCCTGATCTTCAATCCAGAGTTGGTAATGGACATTGAATCGGAAACACATTCGCCGAAGGCGTTTTTGGAAGAACAAATTCAGATTCATCGAGTGATCCGAATGTTCAATTTACAGTCCATCAAGAACATTACATCGAAAGCAACTTTTTTCAAAAGGGTTTTTAAAGTAGCGAAAGAACCTATCAATTAGTCCTAATGATTCGTTCATATTTCGAAACATGAACAATCCATAATTGGGATTGTCTTTCCGGTACACAGTTAATGATCATAATCCGCGAATTGATGACTAGATTCGATCAAAAAGACAATTTCTGAGGGTATATATCTACACGATGGAACAAGAAGGAATCAATCGACTGATCCCTCAGTTTTACGATAATTCATGATGAACAATCCCGATCATCGTACAAGCTCGTCGTCACTCACACAGCCAAACGTTGCCTCTAGGTGCCATGTGCATCAGGTTGAGGTGAAGGTTAAAGTCAAGTCCTTCAAGGTCCTGTCTCAGTTGGGTGCTATCCATGCCCAAAGCACGTTCAGGAAGTAGAAAGAGGTGGTCACTGCCATCAGCAGGACCCAGAGTCCGGGGTGCTGGGTCTGCTGTAGCAGCCGACACCCCGATGGCTGGATTCGGAGTGGAGCTAGCCGTGATGGTCAGCATGTTCGATGAGCAATGAGAAATAACAGGGCGAAGACGGTTTTTCTCCGACTATCCTTACTCATTGCTAAATAATTCTCTATATCTAACTCGATGACAAAATGTCAATGACGCGGTTCGATTCCATCATTATTTTCGACGTACCGAGCTGAAGAAGGGAACCGGAAAATAGGAAAATCACACTAGAAACACGTAGTTTCTCTTCACAAAACTAATGTCCGTTCATCAATTAGAATAGCTTCTAATTCATAACGAGAATATCTGGATGACCTTTTGACAACTAGACAGTGTCGTTAATGAATGTGGCCACGTCTTGATCACGATTCCTTATATTAATTTGTAATTCACTTCTCGAAAGAATGATTTGCTGCAAATGAGGTGCTGCAAATAAGACTAATGATTAGATTTCTTTGATCGAATTTCATCACAAAAATCAAACAATTGTCTGCGTCGATGTTTGGGACTGAAGAAAAATTGTGTCAAGTCGATGAAAAACGTTCACTGTTACCCAGCACACACACACACACACACACATATACATATACACAAAGCGGGTGTGTGCAGTTACCTAACACGGTTTTACAACTAGTGTGAATGATATTAGTCAGTTATTTTTCTATTTTTGTTTCTTTTTTGCCACGTTTTGGATGTTGTTTAAAGCTGAGTTGTGCTGAAAATGGTGTCACGTAATTAGCGTGGCGACTGAAGCGAGTCGCAAGAAGAACAAGTACCCCTCAAGAGACTATAAGTGAGTTTTTGAGCACTGCTATGAAGCTCATGACCGAATGATCGGGTATACAGTGCCACATAGAAAAAATGTATGATGATGTGATTCTGGGTCTGTTACAAGAGTCCTCTGTTACACTACATGAGATTGCTGGATTTCAAGGAGTCTAGCGCACTGGTTCCTGGATGATTGCAGATATACGTAAAGCACACACGACCGAAAATTAGCACATCAGTTTGTACCGACACACACTTGTCAGTGATCAATCTCTTCCGTCATATGATGATGAGGAATGTATGAGTCGCCTCTCGCGTCAACGTATTCATGATATACTCGTTAGTGTTTAATTAGCTATTCATTATTATTCATCGTTCAAGTTAAGCTGACGTTATCATAACGAAACTCGCGGTTTTGACATTTCTCTCTCTTTCTCTCTATGAATTTCTTCATGCGACACAACCTCTGCGGCGGACAGCGGCTGACTGAACTACCGCCACAGTCGAACTGAGGCAAGCTTCAGCACCTGCTGATCACCAGCAGCAGCGCCGAAGCTGGAAGTGAGCGCAGTCACACCGACAGTACGATGCTACGCGATGTGACGTTCTGCTGATACACAGTGTGTGTGTGTGTTTGTTTTATGCAGGTCTGCACTGATGTTGGGTTTCTATCCAGGTGGTGTACTACTATGATGAGGTATGTAAGTATACAACGTGAAAGTATTAATGCGCTGGACGGTTGTTCGGTATCGGTATACATGAGACAGAGTTTGCTTTCTCTAGAGTTCTAGAGACACTCGAAGTCGTCTGGTACAGGCCGCCGACTGGAGAGAGGAGGCTAGATCATAGATATGCACGTATATATCTATCATCGTGAGCCGAGCATTGAACGTGTCTTGTAAAGTGTCTACATCTATGAGATATACTGACTCACCGGGTGCTTTGTTCATAGCGTGAAGATGAAATTCGTTTCCTCATTGCTCGTATGAGCGAATATATGAGTGATGTGTATTCGCCGGAACCACCACACACGCGGGCAATTAAAGTATTTTAATTCCTATTAGAAATTGGGATTCGGCCAACTCTATAACGTCAACTTCCAATCTTTCGACGCAAATTCTAATTTTAGAAAATCTATATATGTCGCTTTGCTCTGTTCAGCTTAGCTTAGCTTTTTGAATACCGCACACGATTTACCTTAACCGTATACTAGAGAACTGCCAACGTCATGTGTTCTTGAAGCTTCCCAAAAACATGACTTTTAGACAAGTCAATAGATCAAGTAACCAGCCTTCAAAAACACGACATATGTCAATTTGACACCGCGGACTCACTTCTATGAACGGTGAACATTCTAAATCAGAAATTGAATTTCATACCACACCAAACATGTGAACCATGTGGAAAATCTCTTGGAATGATGGAAAACTTAAAAATCATAGGAATACCACGGATACATAGAAATTTACTTCCATATTCAAGTGTTCTAGTTCGGATCGATGTTTACTTATAGTTCAGACGAAAGGCGGATCCAAGCTGGTCATTTCTAGACCAGATTTTTGTTTTTCAACCGTATCGTTTCCGGTCCGGAATGTACACCGTGCAAAAACAGAATCTACAGTTTATCCGGAACGGATGAAGTCTTCGGATATTTGAATTCTGTTTACAAATCCAACTGGTATACATATCATGGGTACATATATTTCGCCAGAGCACATATGTATGTACGTACGTACATATCCGGCCATCGATAATTAACGGATTGGGAACATCTCCGCAAGTTTCGGATGCACGATAAACCGGGTTGCCGGGGCGACGCGGTGAGCGAGCACCGGGGCGCCCCGTTGACGGAGTAAAGGGTCGATAGGACGACGTCTGGCTCGTAGACGAGGCTTGGCGCCACAGGACTGACGTATCCTTAGATGACCCGCCCGCTGTGGGGTCATTCCACCCCGCAATCACTTAACACTGATGTCAATTCGGGAGTGTCATTTTGCAAAAAGCTACCAAACTCTGGAATTCTGGACTAAAAACGCGGATTCTGTTCTGAAGTTATGGAGCAGTTATTGGCTATTTCGAAAAAAGTCGAAACAAGCGTTTTTGACGTTCATCGCAAGCCATTTTGAGCCACATTCACTCACTCAGATCTGATATCAATTCATCAGTAGGTACCATGCGATATAAAATACAACAGAGCTTTAGGTTCACGGCAAAAATCGGTTCCAGAAAGTATGGCCCCTCTTTTGAAATCATGCGGCAGTCATTGTCCTTTAAAAAAAAAAAAAGTCGAAGAGAGCATTTTTCATGATGATTAGACGTCAATCCACTGCATAATCGATTCGATCTGATCTCAACATATCACTATGATGTAGTCAAATGATACAAACTCTAAATTCTAGAATAGAAATACTTTTAACAGAGATGGGCCATCTTCTGGAGTCACGAAGAAGTCGATGGCCACCTCGAGGAAGTGGTGAAAACCGTTTTTCATTACGATTAGATGTAATTCCAGCCGACAATCGCTAAAATAGGCCAGAAATTCGTCAATATCGTGAAATGAAATGATACAGAAGACTGAGTTCCGAAGTACAAACGCTTTCAAGAGACATGGACCCTTTTCTAAAGTGATAGAGCGGTTCAATGGTCATTCGAACGGAGTGAAAACAATGGTTTTTCTTCACGCCGATTAGACAGCATAATGATATATACTTTAGCGTGATTTCCATAATGAACCTCGCTTCATTTCCTTCCTTCTTATATACTACGCGGCATGTGACATAACTGGTGTCACGCTCCGATGTGGAGCCGGAAAAAACGACGGTCATGAGCAACCCAGATATATTATAATCTGTTATAAGTACCTTACGGTATAAGTAGCCTGTGCAAGTATATAAGCATGCTTCTAATATAAGTATGATGCATGTGCAATGTGTACTTTATGTGACCGTTATATTTGCAGGTGATTTCCTGGACTACTGAAACAACACTGGAGGGGCCCCTGCAGAGTCCGTCCACTCTACTGTGACTCAATTCCTCTATATTCCACGATGGTTAGATAATTCAACAACCGGAGTGTAAGTAACTACTAACTCGATGGTGACAAATCTCAGCCAGCTAGCTAGCTATGCTAGGCTAGCTGTGTACGTCACGGTAAGTTAAATCGGGTATGAAATCGATTATAGGACCGTTAAATTTCCATCGAAAATGCGATGAAGAAAAACACTGACGGATAAGAATAATGGAGAGGAAAGTAAAAGAAACTGACGCAGAACTAACTGAACAGAAAACCTCATGGAGAAAATATCTTAACAAAACGTTACACGCTTCAATATCAAACCATGCACGGTGTACTTCTTATTTCATTACTAACTCCGTGTGCTCATGAGAATGTATTCATGCATGGGGCACAGGTGACAGTGTCACGGAACGAGAGTTTACCGGGTCAGGAAAATCCCCGCCAGACCGCCACCCATTACCTCCTCACGACCCCATGCCTAATCGTGAAATTCTCTATTCCACATGATCGCTCGACGATCACACTTTCGACCCCGGATTCTAGAGACTGTATCGACTCTTTTCGCGGGTCGTCGCGTGCTTGGGTTCCAATTGTACCGACTAGAGTACTAGACCGTCTGATCGAGGTGAGAGGTTTATCAACTGATCCACACGCGGCGCCACTGACAAAACGGTGCTTTTTAAAGCAGGAAACTTCATTTCCTACAGATTCTTTATCCTTCTTTCTTGGCGTAAGGCGGGTCGCAATTTTATTAGACGATTATGAATCATTTGACAAAACTTTGACATCGTTCCGGTTTTTATTTCATTTTTTTTTTTTGTTTTCTCTCTGGCTTTTCGCTATTTTTATTATGGATTATGAGTTATTTGGCAAAACTTTCATACCATTGTTTTTTTTTTAAAGATAAATATTTTTTAGGGCAAGGGGGCAGAATTTTAACACGACTCAATGAAATCATTTGAGAAAAATTGTTACATCGTTTGATACGATTCATTATTTATTTTTTGTTAAAACTTGCAAAATATTTTTGATTTCAATCTGAAATTGACTACTGGTAGTATTTTCGACTGATTCGAATATCTGTGATTGAATCTTTGTGATTATTAATTTGAAAATTTCTGTTCGTCTGATACGAAATTATTATCGATCATTTGCAATTTTTCCAAATAACGGTACATGAAATATTAAGAAATTTTATTTCAACTCATATGAAATTCTCTGAAAAAAATGGTTACAAAAACCGTATTTTCTAGAATCATTGGAAAAGAAATTCGTAATTTAAATTCGAAATGAAAATCTGTTTTAAAAGAACACACGACGAAATCCTCGTACACTATTTAATAACTTCTTGCTAGTCCGCAAAGCACAGAAAAAATTGGAAAAAAATGTAATAAAACGAAAAATAGAACTGTAGAAGTTTCATATGACCCGTATGAGCTACCCAAAATAATTTCGGGAATACCCAGAAAAAAGAGAGATAGAGAGAGTACCGCGCCTTTGCGGGCGTGGCGGTCTAGAAATCAATCTGCAGCCTGAAACACTCTGAACTGTTATACGAGTGCAGAGATAGAACGAAGGTAAGAACGAAGAACAACTTCTCTGAGCAACAGCAATAAGAATAAGAAGAGTAGGAGGAAGAAGACGAAGAAGAAGACGACGAAGAGAAGAGGGAGAGTAAATTTAGCACTTCAAATTCCGCAGTCGATTAGAGATCCTGACCCGTAGCCTATTTTCGCAACCCGCGAACATGTATACATGTATAATATACAAGTATACAAGTACTTGCTACGTACCATCGTTTCTCTGAACACATCGAACCTCACCAATAATATACATAAGTATATACTCATACGTGCTACCTGAAGACGTTTCCAGAAATCTGAGAGATCTAACATATGCCTGCTTCGTCAAATCGATGAATTTTTATACACCTTACCACGTTTTTACTCGCAGGATGTTAGACGAAAAGAAGTTTTTGCACGAAACGAAACTAAAAGAGAAAACTACCCGGCTAAAAATGCCGGATGAATTAATATGGTTCTACCCTGAATCTATACGGTTTTTGTGTCCGGGCTGTATTTGGCTGTATCCGAAACTGTTTCTGGATACAGTTTCGGATACAGTTGCATATAGAACCAAGTACAGCCCGGACACAAAAACCGTATAGATTCAGGGTAGAACCATATTAATTCATCCGGCATTTTTAGCAGGGTATACTACTGCCTCCTATTGAAATTCTATGAACATTTTTTTTCAATTCTCTCATTTTTATTTTTCCTGTTTCTTTTTCTAATGCTTTTGTATTGGAGTCTTTTCTCATTTGAGGCGATGGTAAGATAATTACGAAATTCTGATTCCGAAAGATAGACCAGCTCCCAAAGCTTTATAGCTATATTTGTTGCACACTATGATCGAAATAGTAGAACTAGATTGAAACTTCAGTAATATATGCCAGGAGCAAATTGGACCCAGACAGGTCGGCGCGGCCCTCGCGATACGTACGCAGTCTTCGTCAATCGATACTAGATACACATAGTACCTATTATTACGGTACCTACACTAGTAATCCTAATATTAGTGAACAGAGCCGCAATGCTGGCTCAATTCCGTTTTTTTTTTTTTTTTTTCATTGCTTTTTTTTCCTAACGGTAATGTATTTACGTCCCTGTGTGGAAATACAGAAAGAAGATAAGAATCGGAAGACAATTAGTTTTCCAAAGAAGACAATGACAAGAAAAAAAACAGGACGAAAAATTGAAGGAATTCATAAAAATTAAAGAATGACAAAAAAAGAAATGAAGAAAAAATTAAACACAGAAAAAGAAATTTGTATAATGAGAAGTAAAAGGTTCACCGGATATATATTCCTGGCACGCGCACGCCGTCGTCGTCCTCCTCTTTGGGGTTTGAGAATTCCGTGGCACGCGACTTTGCCCAAGGTCAAATCATGGATTACCTTTCCCCGCGATAATCTTCAATTCGTTGCGGTATAGGTACGTTAGCAGTATACGTGTCATACTAAACCTAATCTTCCGGAAAAAAAAAATAATAATCACAATTTTTTTCTCGAAATCGTAGAAGTGAATGAAATTAATTAGAATTCCAACAGTCAGGTTCTAGAATCGAATGTGATTAAGTAAAATTTTGTCTTGCGGTCAACAAATTTGAAAAAAACGAAAATAAAATGGCAAAAACAAAAAGAATCGAATACCGAATGAATGAATAAATGTCAATGAATGAGATAAAAAGGTATGGCCACGACGAATGGTCGCGATGGTAATAAATCGAGGGCATCGCTATGCCTCGGTTATAATTAATTACTAGGCATATATACGTAGTGTTTGCTACTATACATTGGTGTAATGATAGTAGAATAATGTGGCAGGACAAGGGACAGCGAGTTTTACTGCAGCAGTAGCAACAGCAGCCATGCTATTTGCTTGCGTCACACACAAGAGCACTGACTCACAAGTGGAATTAGATTTAAATACGTGAATGCCATTAAGTGGTAGCAATTTGCATCAGTGACACGTTTCGTACATAGTACGGCTTCCTCTCTCATATAGTTTAGCTCATTCTTCTTTCTTCCGTCTCATTCCTAATCTCTAACCCTTTCTTTCTTTCTCTCTTGATGCTATTCTTCTTCTTCCTCCTCCTCCTCTCCTTCTTCTACGTCAAAGAATCCCTAATGTTTCGCTTAGGTTCTACAGTCCATAATAATGCTCACAAAATGATAATCCATTTGGACATAACGTTATCCTCGATATATAGTTCCGTCCGACTTCATCATCAGCATGTAGTTATTGACTTATTGTAAAAGTAAAATATAACCATGTGATATGTAGTAGTGGCGGAGCGTATCATGTGCGCGAAAAAACCCTTAAGCCGAACGCAAATCGATCATACATGTGTATAATGAAGCGTTACATATGTATGTACACAGCAATTAAATGAATAGGGAGTCTAAAGAAGCTTTACGTGTATACAGTAGTAGTAAAGCGGTGGTTTTGTCGCAAAGCCGCTGTGATGATGATGATGATGATGATGGTGATGAAGAAGCGCGCAGCACTAAACTCAATTCAATTCATTCAATTCAACTGAATGCAACTGAACTCATCTCAACTCAACTCACAAGCTTTAAGTCTTCGAAAGAAGAAGAGAAGAATTACCAACCTCTAATATCATTTCGTACGATGGTAGTCACCGGCCAATCCGAGGTATCTAATCTTTTGCAACACCACATATTAGTAGTATCGGTAGTAGTAGTAGTAGTAGTAGTAGTAGTAGGTAATAATGTCTCGATAATATGATATGATGAAGATGATCACCGCGCACCGTGAATATACTGTGCGAACTATAAAACTATGACTATGACTAAGTAGAATGAAGATGACGTTGATAATTCATTCGGTACATCACATGAGTATCGGATATCTCAACTCAACTGAAGTACCCAGTGTGAAGTAAACGTCCATACAACATATCAAAATAAGGCCAAAGTCAGAATTAGGGATCTTATAAATTCGACGAAAGAGAACAAGAACCGCAAATACATGGAGGACGATGTTCAGGAGCAACCAGACGAGGAGTGCCGGGAAACCCATATTCACAAAAAGAGAGGACAAGAGGGCGAAAGCTTCGGCTGAGGGCGCAGCGGTAGTTGCCCTCGCGACCGAACATGGCGTCCCAAAATGGCGGGGGTGGTAGCTGGTGGTGGTCGATAAGAGCTACCGTTTCTGCTACCACGGCAACACACGATTTACCGCACTAATACAACTTAATATACTTGTTCGGTAGACCCGATACCCCAGAGTGGGGGCAATCCGACAAACCACAGACACGCGATAAATATTGATGTTGGAATAACAAGAAAGGTCATTTTTCAACCATAAACCTTGTCAGTATTATTACAGTCCATCATCAAGGTTCAAAATCCTGGGACAAATGGTCTGCAGACTATAAAACCGGAAACTACTACGGAGACCAGGAATAGGTGTATTCAAAGTCCTTGACCAGACCATCGCCTGCGCTGTGGTGCACCTCATCTGTAGTTGATTTCAACGAAGAAGGAAATTGAGCAACCACACATTGGCAAGAAGGATGTGTTTCTGGTAGTGAGGATATGGGTTGTCCAATCGAGCAGAAAGTGCAAAAAAAGAAAGCAAAAAGTATTCTTTTTATGAAATGGACGGTAGCATACAGGAGCCTCCTGGATGTGATGAAGAAGATCGGCGTAGCACGCGAGGCAGGAACTTGACTCTCCCCTGGGTCTGAGGTTTTCTAAACATAGACTCATTGCTGCAGTAGTAGTAAGAGAAGGAATGCGTCTAGTAGATGGAAGGAATGAAAGTTAGAAGAAGAGAGCCGGGGAATGAGAATGACGGGAATCAGAAATGGAATGAAAATAAAATGGAATAAAAATTTTACTCGTAGTGTGCGCCAGACACTGATTTGGTGGTCGTTGTGGTGGTTGTGGTGGTGACCGTCTAAACTATTTTTAACATCCACTCGAACTCCCATATCGCTACTTTTTTTAAAATTGCTACTCTGACCAGACTAGACCCAGACCTAGACCTACATATAAACCCCACACTTTTGAACCCAAGGACATTCAAGGGTCCTCCGTTTTATGGATTTAATCATCCAGGTAGAAGGCCGGGGATGAATCGGTTCGATTTTTCCTTGATCCCTTGATAGAATTTGGTGGTCAGCTTCAGGATAATCGTAAACATAATCCATATATTCATCAGCAACAAAGTTGATAACCAGTTGGTAAGAGCAGCTGCCGAGGAATGCGACAGCTCGTAAAGTGATTACCATAATGAATGAAATCGCGGGTTGGTTGCAACACGCGGTGTCTCTTTCTCATGGTAATCAGCAACAGACACGCAATCCTGGGCGTGACCGGGTCTTACTTAACGACACAGGAACTCACCTCCGCTATAAGTTCGATTGTCGAATTAAATTTGCTTCGACGTAACTTGATCAATAATCATCATCACTTCTTGATTGCAGATCATGTGCAATTAATGATCTATCAAATATTCCGAATTCGGATGAACCTTAATGGAACATGATAACGAATTTTCGAACTTGATATCGTCTTCAGATTATGTGAAGTCCTGCGCAATCTCCAAGAGCCACGTGGTTTGGTATCAGTACTGGTACTAGAATTGCGAGCTATCAGCTGTTCCACGATGCGCGCGACTTTCCGTACGGACGGTTTATAGTTTTCCACGATGAATTGATTTTCTTCACTCCGCCACGTGGCCATGCGGCTGCCGCAAGGGCCGAAGGAGAAGAAACCTTACATCAGCAACTACTAGACAGGCTTGGTACGACATCGTCGTGCAGTACCATTGAGCAGAAACAAAATCCTAGGGAAAACCCCTCAGGTTTATACATGTACGAGCTCTCACTCCTCGTGATTCGTCTATCCCACCCAGCCCGCCAAGTGACTACCATGAAAAGACACACGTACCGATATTTTTTTTTTATGCTAGTTTTTTCTTGTTCTAACGAAAAGCCTTCGTCAATCGATCATGTAAGTAGCGTTCGTTGACAAGGCATCAGCAATTAACTACCTCTCATTCCTTGTTTGACCAAAACGCATTACAACTTGTTCTGCATGGTACTTTGACCAGAAAATTTATACTAACGATTATATCAAGTAAATTTGAAAAGTAATCATGACACAGTATCGAGCAATGCAAAAAGGCGATCGGGACGGATCCTCAACTGTCTATAAAACACGTTCAGAGTTCGATCGATCATTGATCAACTGAGATTACTGTCTCGGCTCCTTTATCGACTGCACGCGGTCGGACCAGTCTAAACTTCAAATATCGTTTGTTGATCAATTAAGAAGATTGCTGCATCATCAACATAATATCTAGTGGTATTTCTTGTGTATAACGGTCTCCTCAACTTTATCGTCAGTGTAGAAAAAGAAAAGCATGACAAAGAGACCGCATGTGAAAGAAAAGAAAAGAGAGGAGGAAGAGATCTTTCTCGGTGGGTAGTTCGTTGATCATGATGATCATGATTAAGAGAAGACGAGAAATCCGTTCAACGGAAGAACGTTGATTGCTTTAAATTAATCCGGAGGCTAGAAGCGATGCAATTAATGCAGTAATTGGCCACTTAGTTAATTAAGCCACCGACGGTTCAGAAAAATTAACGGCTTTCACGATGCGCTCCGAGACAGAGAGAGAAAGAGAGGCTGACTGCACTTTTGTCTTTTCTTCGGTCATTCCAAAAAAATCATAATCTCTTTACTCTAACAGCTTAAAACTGGATAATGACGATGATGGATAGGCACATGCCACGAACTGCAGACTTTAGATTGCTGAAGATTTAGAACCCAGTCACGCAAATATACTAAAAGGCAGGTTTTACTACTGCAAGCATTTCCGCCCACTGTATGGCAAGTCGCCAAAAATTTTCCACAGTAAATGCCTCGCCTGAACAAAGTCCAGAGAAGCGTAAGGATAAGAGGGACATCGAAATATTACGAACTTTCGACCCTAGTAGCAGAAAAGGTACAAAGAGAGAAAGAGTTTCGACATGATCAATCATTATCAATCGATGATGATCAGGGACTGTCACTGATTACCATCGTCGCACACCAACCTTTGGTCGGTCACGTTGCCTAATTCGGGCGATGGTCACCAACGATAGTGGATAAACCACACAATGTTGATTACAACGAAATGTTTTCAACGAGAAACTACTCCTTCGGCCTGGCATCATATAATGACATTTTGGCGTCGTTCAGGTGTACGGTTACAATTAGATACGCAAATGAATAAATACCCGCGTTATTTACGCTTACGTAAACCGTACACCTCACGTCTGTATGTGCCGGCATATGGGTGTGTTTCCATATCTACACGGTTTGCTGCAAGGCTCGAAGCGCAGATCCGTTCGACTTACATAACGCAGTCCCTACTGCAGTAGTTAAGTGTTTTGAATGTTGGTTCCTAGTCCTGGGTTTCCTCGTTCAGAGGGGAAGAGAAGAGTTTGTCGAGTTATCTAATCTACCTGACTCGACGGACTCGACTCGATTCGATTCATTTTATCATTTATCAACCTCGAGAGGCCACATCACAGATAGGACTCAAAGCCACCGACCGAGATCGATATACAGTTGCTCCCATCACATTTTATCGCATAGCCAGGTAAACTGGATCGAAATGGATAAATGGAAGCCAGGGAGAAGCCAGAATTGAGTAGATTAGGTAAAGAGAATCACTGAAAGATTACACCATGACGAAATTTGGAACCCTTAAGCCATGGAAAAAGAACTCGAAAGCACTTTTCCACAGTGAGAATTATGCGCTGAACTAACTGTAACTATTTTCAGAGCGCAAGTTATTTGTCTGTCAGGGGATTGAGGATGGTCAAGAAATAAAGAGAAAGAATGGCTAAATGCTGACGCAATACCGATTCACGAGCCACGCCAAAGGCGGGCAAGGCAGTAGCTAACTTCCAGCCTGGAACTGGGTCAAGTGCTGCACGCCACACTGCCGAGGTGTTTCCTCGACGCATTTATCATCTGGAGAGTACCATTTGATAACGATAACAAGCGGAAGAATGCATCTAATATGCCTGAAGAATGTCTAAAACGTCCATTTCTGATCTGGTAACGTTTCCTTCAACAAATTTATCAATTGGATGATCAAATCCCCAAGCAAAGAAGCAACTTCAAGCTATTTTCTGATTCATAGAGTACACAAAAGTGAATTTCCCGGTCTGACTCCTCAACCCTAATCTAGTGACATCATAGTATGAGTTCATTGATGAGGGTTTGGTCACCGTCTATCTATACCAGGGAAGCGATTGTGTAACTCTGAAAAGAATCGAGGTATACCGAAGATCATCTACCGGTACCGGTACTGAGCAGGCGATTCACTATTCAGCCATTCTTACAGCGGAGAGAATATATCTATGTGGCCAGTGTGACCCGTTCAAATGAAGACGGACAGTTCGTCGATGCGAATTAGGAACGTGATTAGCAACAAATCCATAACGTTTCATGGTGCCAGAAGTACACCATATAAGGTGACAACGGCTAGAAGTGCCAATGGTCAATATCGCAAGCAAGCAGGCAAAAAACAACTTCTCCTCTTCCTTTATCATCTAGATACAGAGTGTGCAGTCAACGTCCACAGGCCGCACATTACCACCACGACGACGATCCTAGTCTCAATGAACGTTAACGAGGATGACGATCAAAGTTTAGCTCCAATTCCGCACAGTAGAACATACATCATCCGCACCCGACCCACTCCTAATATATTATTATAATGGATGCCCAAACGCAGCACTGCTGCTTCATAGCAAAGAAAAAAGTACATAGCATTCTTTGTGCGAAAAATTTGTCCTTCAGTTTTTCATGTACATTCGAGTTCATACAGAAAACAGAGGAGTTGATCACTGTTTCGAAGTGGTCCACATAATCATTTGATATCCTGAAATTAAGAGATGGGAGGAAGAGTGGACTGTGGTCAACCCCTCGAAGTTAAGTGAACGTACCTAAATCGGAGTCACTGTATTCCGAGTGCATCACCAGTGTCATTCCAGAGCCCGAAGAAGGCACTTGTCAATCAAATTAAAAAATTACTTTCACGTCCACACAACTCGACTCACTATAAATCAAACCGATCAGCTACAGCTTTTAGTCTATGATTTCTCCTGCAATCGTGCAGATTATGCTTATAGTCCACACGGCAAGCGAATAGTCTTGATCCTCTAGAAATTGTGTTGTAACCAACCGAGTCCATCCACTTCACACGAATTTCTTTCAATATGAACAAAATGTCCGACGAATGATCACTCGCGCAGTGCTCAACAATGACAAGAACAATATCAACAACAGCACACTCGAGATATGAATCTTCTATAATAACTAATAGGTAAGACGTTATGGAAGAAGAAGTAGTCTTTTGCTCACGGTCATCGCAGATAAAGTTCTCCCTATATCAGTTATGTGTGTACGGAATTGTTACACTAGTGTGACCAGTTCATACAATGAGGAATTACCACGTGCAAAAATGAGACCATCTAATTGTGAGGTAGATGCGATCAAAACATCATAAATGCTGATAAAGTTTAATTATCCAAAATGCACCGGTGACAATTCAGCAGCACAATTCAACAAGCACTAAACCATACATACGATTTATCAAAATTTGCACAAAATTCAATTTTTCTGTTGGATAGAATTAGTCTACATTCGCGTCCCTCAAATTCGGCTTTGATATAAAAATTTCTTTTAATTCCGATATCCATGAAACAAAAAACTTGGGTTTGAAAACAAAAAATATATTTATATGCTTCGAGGTCTCCACGTGGTGTGGGGTTTGGTTATATACATATGTGTGTACTGTTTACTCTTCAGCCACTACTAGTCGCCAGACGATGACACTGCACTGCAATACAAAGCAATGCAATTCTATGTATGCGGTGTATGTAGTAGTTAGAGGGTTTATGTGTTGTTCGTTGGACGACCGACGACGGAGTAGTGCGTTGGGAGTCAGGGCGTCGTCTGGGTCTGGCGTGAATCACCCCACCCCGATCGACGAGCAAGTAAGTATAAGTAAGCAACCAACCAACTAACCAAGCAGCCAAACTGTGCAGACGGTAGGTACATACGTAGGTACATACGTACCCATACCTACTCGTATTCCACAATACGTATACATGAATGTACGCACACGAATGTCCTCAGACGTTTGAAAGAACCGTCGCGACGACCGGCGTCGTCGTCGAATACGTCTATGCGGCGTTTTTGCTATCTACCTCCCTCCCTCCTCCTCCTCCTCCTACTCCTTCGTTCTACAGGAGTAATTAAATACTACTACATAGATCCTGTAGGGGTACTTTAACTCCGTTTTGCAAACACTCAAGTAGAAAAAAACCGATCGAATTTTTCGTTTACGCTTTCCATCCGTGATAAAAATACACGTGCTTCCGTTTTCAGTTGTACATATATTTTGTTCCGTATTGTCACTATTTTCAAAATAGTCGAAATTTCGCGGATGATAACTTGCCAAGAGAAAAATTGGAGGGGAAAAAAAATTTGAATAAAATAAGCAATTTAAGTGGATTTCACTATCAAACCTCAGAGTACTCAAGACACTCGAATTAAGGAAAAATATGCGGAAAATTTGTGTATAAATAGGGGATTCCGAGGAACCTTATAAAATGCGGCTCATACATTCAAAAGAAAAATATATATACACGTAGATACCTATATACATGCATTACTTTATGTGCAGTAAAGTATTTTGGAGGCTTATACGTTTTTTTTGGTCTCATCGTAAAGAAGTATTTTTTCTCATGTGAATCGGTTCGAGAAATTTGGACATACGTTCTTGCTGGACGAAAGAAAAATCTTGGATTCTTGCAATCTTTGATACTTTCAATAATTGAACGAAATACTAAAAACTAGTATTTTTTAAACTATTTCACAAATCGCATTAATTTTAGCGTGAAATAGAGGATCTAAACTAGACTCTAGAGTCCTTGTATGCAATAGCAGAATACAACAAAAAATAATAGTTTTCACGAGAATTGGGGATCGTTTTTTTAGACTGAAAGCTGTGATTTTCAGAAAATCATTAATCCTTATTTTATCCTTATCACTTACATTTGCTATAACGATTTCCTACAATCAAAAGTTGGTTTCATTCAGAAATATAATAATATTAATTCTCCTACTTTGGTTTGAATGATTCACTACACATTCTTTATTAAGAGCTAGTATCTAGAAGTCTGACATCCAGAGTCTCTAAATTTATAAAATTAAAGAAATGAGAAAAAAAATGTCTTAGATTCGAATCCAGTTCTGAGATTGATTTTTTCAACAAAAAAGACAACAAAAAGAAATAATCGACAGCCTGTACGAGATGATGTTTTTTCAACAGTCCTAACGATTCCTCAAAGTCTTTCTCATATCTCTAGAATTAGAAATTAAAAGCTTGCATGACTGAAAAAGATTGCCAAGAATCTGTAGAACTATGAGGAATAAACAGTCTTATTAATCTCAGGGGAGTATAAAATGAAAATGAATCCAAATTTAAATCTGTATTGCAGTGAGTAACTCGACAATCACAAATGAATTGATCCAAACCGTTTCGTCACGGCTTCGCAATTATTCTACAAAAAAGAAAGTGACTCATTCATTATTCCCAGACCTATATCTAATCTCTGAAACGCGAGCATTCCATAATTTGAAGAATACTAACCAAGAAGCATGCACAGCCCAATAATCGCAATGATCAAAGACATTGACACTGTTTCAGGCCAGATTACTGAACGCGACGATGATGATTACCAGTCAAGTTGCTACGATGATTCTACTCCGAATTAACAAAGACTTAATTTTCAGTATCAATAGTGAGTGACTTTTGATCATAATAAAAGAATTCATCGACTACTTGAATTTATGTTGTGTTTGTTCACCCAAAAAAGTTGGTAACTCTTTGCAGTTATTTATACCAACTAAGACTCATTATTGGAGTAAGAAGAACAGCTACAAATGTTGATACAAGATCAAAGTCAAAATAGTGGTAAAGATCTCAGGATATGAAAAATTCAAACACATCTCAAATGGAACAAGAGGCCAGGAACGAAAATCTTGTAGTCGAGAAAGCTAAAAATTAAGAGTTCGGTTCAATTGAATAAAATAGAAATCACAAATTAGGACAGAAACCAAAAATCAGGAGTCAGGAACATGGGCATCGAACCCAACCAATTGATTGTCAAATTATCTACAATCTTTCCAACATTAAGTCTGCAGTCTTCTGTGTAAAATCAATATCCAACAATTTTACTAACCGAAGAAGAAAATGTGATTAACAGTAAGTTGGGATTGAATGAGTAGAATTAAGAAAGATTTCCCTTCAAAAGCCAGAGTAGTTGAGTATTTCAGATGTTTTACTTGAGTCGAAAAACATTCCGGAGCACCTTCTCTAGCCAATGAAATACCCACATCTTTCCATTACCGAAACAGCTGACAACATTGACTGAAAGGCGATACCACCCACCGATATATCCGTTAAGCATTGCTCTGTCAATCACAAGGCCATGTCAAGTCACATGTCAAATTCCAAGCGACCTTAATGACCAAGAATCATAAGTCGAACTAGTTGTAAAATAATACTCTGTTCATCATAATAAGCAAAGGAAAAGCATAGAGTCTATGGATAGAACGTCACTTTATCAATGGCCAGCATTGACAATCAATTATCAAGCACCAGTCTCACTGCACAGAGATCGCTACATGTGTCTGTATAATGTCAGTATCGACTAGGTATTGCTCGAAGGCAAATCCTTTTTTTTTTTCGGAGTAATCTTGAGAAATTTTGACAGCTAGGTTACCTGTCCTCTGCGCACTCGGTAATTTGGAGTAAAGTGACGATTATTCGACTTGAAATCAGCAACGAATACAAACTAAGATGTTCATGATAATAATACGCGAATAAGTAAAATATAATTTAGTGTCTTGGTCTTAATTCTGCAGACCAAAACGACAAGCTTCTGGTATAAAACGGTATTAACAGTGGCTAAAGATCGTTAAGTTGGTTATAATTTGGTCAAAGGCAAACGGGCGAAGTGGTATTGGAGAGGTAATGTATATAGACGATAATATCGTTGCGATGTTAGTGATTCGGTATACGTATATAGGTGTCTAGATAGTCGTGGATACACGACGAGGCAGTAGGTAGGTACAGATGTTTTTAGGCGCCGCTGTTTATCGGGGGTTATTTAAAACCGGGTTGACAAAAGGGCCGGTATATTTAACGGGTATATATTCAGCCCCGTTTTAATAATCCCAGATGTTTATCGCGGCCGTTATGTACAATAAATACCTCGTTTTTCTGCGAGCCCCGAAATCTCCTCCTTGTTGTCGGCCATCTTAGCACCAGTCACTGATCTATGTGTGTTGGTGTCTATCTATCTCTGCTTCTCTCTTACCCACTGTAGTGCACTATGGGTAAGTTCGTTGAAAACAAACTATGCTCGATCAACATCAGCGCCTCTGTCGGCCCATCGCACCAACCCCTTCGAAACCACCGCGGCGCCACTCACGACGGAAACCGCGAACTACTAATTGATATACTCAGAGTGGCGCTATCTAGGTAATTGTTAAATACTATAAGCTTTTATCGACAGTGTCATCAATTTGATAAAAGTTTATTTCTATTTAGAAATAGATAAATTGACTTGAATAGGATGGAAGGTTTCGTTGAATTGGATATAATCCATCAGCCACACATTATTTCGATGTATTGATTACAAAAATATAATATTATTAATTGCGATTGTATAATTTTTGTTAAAGTTTTTTTGATAATTGCGATTTGAAGTTGGTAGAATTGTCTGTCGGCTGCTGTCTGATAGATTATTGAAATTGTCAAGAGCGGCTGGCGCAACGCGGGCCAGTTCGACATTTCGATTCGTTGAGGTTTGACGTTTTTGAGTTTGCACAGTGAAGGATCGAGATTTTCGGGATGAGTGAAAGGGAGGTAGTAATCGTCTCGGGTGTAAGAACGCCTATAGGTAATATACGTTTTTTATTTATACTTTGAAGATTGTTTAACACAATATTAGGTTATGTATGTCAATTATTACTCCGCCCCACCACCCGGCATGCCTGCATTCCTGTAGATCCTACTTGACGCATACATTCACACTCGATACGTACTTTTGTACGTATGTATGTATATCGTGTTAACTGTGTGAATGTAGGTATGTATGTCATATGGAGACTGGAATGTGACCCGTTTGAAAATTCTATGCGATAACAGAATTTCTAATTTTCAAATTACTGTCGAAGACATAGATGTGTCACGGATTTCGAGCTTATGAATTCGAAATTTGATTGGAAAGATTTCAAATTCCGTGTTTTTTTCTTTCAAATTCGAATTATTTAATTTATGTAATTGATATTTAAAAAGATTTTACACTTTTCAAGGTTTTCGATCGAGACACGATTCAAAATCGCATTAAAAATAAAAAACAATTACATTTTTCAATTGTAATATTTTGGAGTAAAATCAAGTGTTTTACCATTCTCAGAGTTTTACATTTTCAGAAACGTGAATTGAATTTTTGATTGATTTCTATAAATGTTTGAAAAGTTTATCTAAGTTAATAAAAAAAGTTGACTTAATTTTTGCTATTTTGGAGTAAAATCAAATTCAAAACTAATCTCAATTCACCATTTTTTAAAATACACAATTCACATTTACTACCGTTACAATATTTTGGGATTCTGGACTCAATCTGATGAAATGGAATTGAAAGTGACCCCAATTTCTGATGTTTAAAGAATCAAGATTGAGAAACTGACAAAAAAAAATGTGCATTCACTTCAATGCAAATGTCTAAATGTTTCTCACGATTTGGGATTCAAACTATCCAGAAACAATTGCCATTCACAAAAACAAATGGATCAATTAAAATCGTCCTCTACTTCCAATTTGAAATTGTTCCATATTTAAATGAACAATCAGAACTACCAATACGTTTCAATCTCTTAAGATTTCAGATTCACAAACAACTTTTCCGAAAGGAATGAAGTCTATTCTTTGAACCGCAATCCAGAATCTGAAAAAACCTCATTCACCAATACTGTATTCAGAAAAATATTCCGATAATTTTGCAGGATCGTTTTGCGGTTCTCTCTCCTCGGTCAAAGCCTCAGATTTAGGAAGTTTAGTGATCAAGGAGAGCTTATCGAGAGCCACTCTCCAGCCCAGCGATGTATCCGAAGTAATACTAGGCCAGGTATAAACAGATAAACGCTCAATGCACATTGCAAGAATTCAAACAGTAAGAGACAGCGACTTCATTCTGTAAATTGCACATTTTTTCTCAGGCGTTAACAGCGGCTCAGGGTCAGAACCCTGCGAGGCAAGCAGCTATGAAGGCAGGGCTACCTATATCAGTGCCTGCATATCTAGTTAACATGCTTTGCGGCTCAGGCCTAAAGTAAGTATCTTCTTTATAAATATCCCAGTTGACCGTTGATCCAAAGCCGCTATTATCCTCATTCTGTATAGAAATATCCAGCTGAATATAGCTGAAAAGGAATTTTCAGATGTACGAGATTTTAGATAGAAGAAGGTCAAGAGCCAACTTTTAGAGTCGTAAAGAAATGAAAGAGGGACACAATTATCCAAATCTTAAACATTGCTAGCACGAAATTCAGTCTTAATTTATAAAACAAAGATAACAATGATCCTTTTTTTCCGGTATATTATTCGCAAGACTGAATAGAAGTTCAGAATCACGTGGTAAAACTGAAAGATGTGGCAAAAAATGAGATATTTCTCATTTCTCATAGGAATCAAAAATAATAATCTTATCCATTCCTCTCAGTTTCTGGTAAACTCAGTAGATTTTTAATTACGACCTATGTTCTGAGATCAATATTTTGTACAAAGACTTGAATCACTTTGCAAAACAAAAATTGTAAAAATACACCACAGAGAATTATCAAAATCGTATTTTCTCAGCTTTAAAACGCTTCTTCAAAGTATTATCTGTAATGCAATTTCATTCAGCTATTGCACTTTATATTCTGTCTTAAAGTTTGCAAAGTAATCTCCTACTTATAGATCGTACTGTAATTAACTGCGATTTTTTTTTTGCCAACAGAGCAGTAGCGAATGGATATCTATCCATCAAGGCTGGGGAAAATGAAGTTGTAGTTGCAGGGGGACAAGAGTCGATGAGTCTAGCTCCGCACGCAATCCATTTAAGAAACGGCGTCAAGATGGGAGACGGCACTATGGTCGATATAATGTTATACGATGGTTTAACAGACGCGTTCAGCGACATTCACATGGGGATTACTGGTGAGATTGCTCATATTAAACTTTGGAAAAAAAAAACTATCGCTAATTAAAGAAGTAAAGAAAAATGAGACTCAAATATCTTCATTGATTAATTTTTCTAAACGATATTTCAAGAAATTCTATAAAACACGTCGTAGCAACAAGAATTAAACAAACTGCTGTTTGTGTTTGTTACATTTTTTTTTGCCTCTGGTTATAAATTCCTCATTCTGGAGTCTCATTATACGCCTATGGTGCTTGTATACAGTATATATTTACGACCTAAAGTAAACGTTCTAACTCGATCGAGGCCCAGATGAGAAAGATTAGAATGAGGAAAATGAAAAAACTAAGATAATCTTCATCGCAAAAAACTTTTCACACATTCTAACTTCTTCTTTCTCGCCGCACCAGCTGAGAACATCGCTAAGCAATTCAATATCGGTAGAGAAGAGCAAGACGAGTACGCAGTTAAGTCTCAACAGAAAGCT
This sequence comes from Ametastegia equiseti, assembly GCA_963989295.1. Classification (NCBI taxonomy): domain Eukaryota; kingdom Metazoa; phylum Arthropoda; class Insecta; order Hymenoptera; family Tenthredinidae; genus Ametastegia; species Ametastegia equiseti. Next base: position 13,652,894 of record OZ022395.1, read on the forward strand.
GAGGCGGCTATAACAGCTGGATATTTTAATGAAGAAATTGTCTCTGTTACTATACCAACGAGAAAAGAACCGATCGTTGTTTCTAAGGATGAATTTCCTAAGGCTGGAACAACAATCGAAGGACTTGGAAAACTCAGACCTGTTTTCACCAAGGTATATGTAGTTTTAGTCAATTTTCAAATATTTTTTTAACATCTGTCGAAGTAATGGAAACTCATGTTAACCTGTTGATAGCATATTTGTAGCTCGACCGGGACAACAGTATGCAGAACTAGTTTTGAAAATTTGTTTTCACCGAGGATATCTCCTTAAAAACGTTCTTCAGTATGAAACAGTGTCTAAAAATCGATTTAGAATTATTTTCTAGTCAATAAACAGACTGAAAATAACAATTCTAGTTTGTAAATAGCTTCGGTAAAGTTTTCGAGTTTCTGAACAGAGCGAAAATAATTTTTAGAAGTTTTTCCAGTCTGCGAACAGTAGGAAAAATAGTCCAAAATGCATTAATCATTGAAAACCACTTTACCAAAAAGCCTAAAATCGAATCATCAGATGATTTTATGCAATACTGGGAAAAATCATCATCTATCTAAGGCAATGCGTTCTATTCTTGTTCAACACTTCCCCTAATCACATACCGATCACCGTATTTACAGAAAGACGGTACCGTAACGCCAGGAAATGCCTCAGGAATAAACGACGGAGCGGCAGCAGTGGTTTTAATGTCCTCTGAAGCAGCTGCGGCCAAAGGAGTTAAAGCGCTAGCGAGAATAGTTGCGATTGCGCAAACTGGCGTAGAACCAAACCTGATGGGAACTGGTCCGATCTCCGCAGTTGAATTAGTTGTTCGTATTTGGTATTATTTAATAATGAGAAAGAAGAAGCCAATGGAATTCCCTGAATTGATTCAAATTTGATCTTGAATAACTTTTCAGCTCAAAAAAGCCAACTGGAACAAAGACGAAGTTGATTTGTACGAATTAAATGAAGCGTTTGCTGTCCAGTCAATCGCTTGCCTTAGAGAACTTGGACTGGATTCAAATAAAGTCAATGTTAACGGCGGAGCTATTGCTCTGGGGCATCCGATCGGAGCTTCTGGTGTGTAACGCTGAGTTTTTAGCAGAGATTAACAAAATCAATTATGTTATGAAGGAGAAAAGTGAATTAACAGATTTTTTCCACTAATTTTGATCAATTCTCAGAGTTTTACATTTTTAGAAACGTGAACTGAGTTTTTGATTGATTTCTATAAATGTTTGAAAAGTTTATCAATTTTTCGAAAATTTATGAACTTTTTAATCAATACAAATTTGTTTTCTAATTACAGGAGCAAGAATTTTGGTAACTTTACTGCATTCGCTGAAACGTACAAATGGAAAGAAAGGAATAGCTTCGTTATGCATTGGCGGAGGGATGGGAATAGCCATCGCTTTAGAACGACAATAACAAATAACGAATAACGAATCAATCAGCTTGTAATGGCGATAGGAAAGAATATTTAGGTGCTAAAAGTGTTCCTGTCTTTGGATTTTTTTTTAGCTTTTCAAAAACGAAGAAAAACGGTTTCAGAGACAAAGTTTGAAGAATTTCTGACCTGAAAACCGAATACAAAAAATCTGGATCTTCGAAAGACGATTTTTATACATTATTTGATTATCATCACATCACTTTTTTATGTATTTACTGTTGTTCTATTGTTGTAGGAATATCTGTAACTTTTGTGAGTTTGACTCGCGGTAGTCGTTCAAAAAGCTAAATACGACAGATTAACTGCTTCCTTCAAAGCTTTTGAAGCATGTTTTTTTTTTTACTTTCTTAATCATATGTTTTTTTCTCTTTGACACAATTTTCACAATCTTGAAAGCGCAAAGTACAGGCAAAGGTATTCAGATTTCAGTATTTAACCAGCTATTTTGTGTCACGTGTTTTGAGTGCCTTTTCTACTTACACACCTCGTGTTATCTCGTTTTTCATGATTTTCTATATAATAGATAATTAAAAGGCCGAGTATTTTAAAAGATTAAGATTTTATACGACATATATCTATTGTATATAAAAATATATATATACAGTTACATTTGTAACGTTGAAAACTAAGCAAATAAAGAATGAATAATGTAAAAAGAAATTTTCAAAAATAATCATCTCTTTTACTTGTCCTTTCCCCTCCCGTCCTTTGGAACTTATTTGGAAAATTCAATGAATCGAGATGAATGAACAAAGAAGACAATAAAGGAATACACAATTTTTTCAAAAATGACTAAGAATGTTCTTGTTTTTCAATTTCTTTTCTGTCAGTTTCATCCCCTTGAATGATTTCTCGAACCGCTGATAAATCCTCCGCCTGTTTCTGCTGTGCTCTTTTCATCTTCCAAGTACGTTTGGTGCTTTTCGTTTCCTTCGGTCGTTCGCAAAGCATTTTTAGCTGCTCTTCGATTGCTGGTATTATTCGGATCTTGAAAACAAAAAATGAATAATCCAAAACAGCGATTGAGAATACTCTCATCCATTATCAAAGAATTATTATTCTCTTGAGAAAATTGTAATTCATTATTTAATAGTTGATGCCTTTCGATTGTGTTGATAATTTAAAACAGCGCTATTAATTCGTCTCCCAATCAATTAAAATTCAGATTGATCACTATTTCCATCTACTGATTAACCGAAATCAAACAGTAAAATAAATATACGATTAATCTGAAAACCAAGTAATCGGAAAAACACTCATTTGTGAATATCGATTAATTGACTGATCAAGTAGCAGAAATAAAGAATCATTGGCAAATTCGATCAACCGAATAAATGCCCATCTCTGTTAAATGTGAAAATAAAAAGATACAAATGAAACGATTGAATTAACAGTAATTTTCTTAGTACTCAAATATAATTTTATTCATTTAATCTGTTAGTAGTTATTGAATTTTTAATAACACTAATAAATTTCCGAACACCTAGTTTTTTTTTTTTTTTTTTCTTCTTCTATAATAATAACTTAACAAATACTTTTATGTACATATACAGCATACGACAATGATCATCACTGTCTGACAGAGTATTTGAGCAATGAATATATTAATTTGTACATACATCGTTACTCATAGCAGCGATAAATATATTTTCCTAATAGACTCGCATTTTTTTCTGACCTCCCTCGTTTTAACGCAAGAGTATAAAAATGCGGTGTGTTAAAACCAACCGAAAATGATTTTAAACCCCCTGAGTCCTCGAGCATCAAAGCATTACAACACTTTTAGGTTTTGCCGGATGAAATCCGCATAGTTTCTTGTCCTTGTCGATACCGAAAGATTTTAACGGTGTGTCTAGAGAGTTGTTGACGATAAAATCTACCGAGGGTAAGCAGATCTTTGAATAACTATTAATAATGTGGCTCCACAGCGAAGCATGAAGACCGTTGTCTTTGTTTTCAATATGAAAATAAGAGCCCCAAACTTTAGAATTCAGAATTTGTTCGTCAGAATGGGACAAGCTGTGGTCTAGCATTCCTTCGGCAAGCTGTTCCTCTACTATTGCTACTGTGTCGCAGTCTGCGTATCGTTTCGGGGTGTAAATATCCTGGATCAGGTTATCCCCGACGTAAAGACATGCGGGGGAAATCTTTCCCGACTCTTTTGCAAAGAATGCTTTCAGTGCTGTCCAATTTCCTTGACTGTAGATTTCTCCTCTCTTCAATTTGCCTTCGGCTATAGCTTCTCCTTCCGAGTAGTCGTCTTCCACTTTTAGAAAAGGCCGAGAGCCAGTAAAGAAGCCTGGTTTCTTTGCATAGCAAATTATCACATCGAATAAAGATTTCCAATCCGGACCGAGGGCAAAAGATGCCGTGAAGTTAGCAAAATCTGCGTTAGAACCGGTGATCAGATACGTCAGTCTCGACTTCTTCAATTCCTGAAAAAATAACAGGATTCTAAATTTTTTTTTGGGTGGGATCTTTGCGGATTTTACGAATTACCCTGAAAAGGCGATTTTTCTATCTTATGAAATAATGAAACCAAGTTGAGTTGAGATTTGATAAATAAATTGTATTGCAAATATCAAAATGAATTTCAAAGGTCTATTTTTCTATCTATCAATTTGTATTTAGACTAGATTTGGACTCGACATTGAGGATTCTAATTCTCTTTTTATTTTAAGCTGTTCTCACATCTCGACTCCGTCGTCTCTTATCGTAGTTAGTTATCTCAACTGAATAAGGTCACGATCTGTTTCTTTGGGTAAGAAATTTAGAATTGCGTGAAATCTAGAGCAAGGAAGATAAATTTGATAAAAAATTGTTCAATCTGTAATCAAATCTTCAATTCTCTGTTATCTTCTTTCTTTTTGATAGTTTTACCCACTGGGTAAATTCCACTACTTTTAATACACAATAATAATAATAATAGAAACAACTCGGACTGTTTGTGGCTACCTATAATGAAATCGGAATGATGAATTTGACCCGAAAACACCTCAAAAGCCACAATTGATACACATCAAATGATCTAGCAAGCATCTAGGAAATGATAGGACTAGATCGAGTCGAATCTCAGCTGGTAGCTTGCGTAAAATTGATGTAAAGAACAAAATGAATCTAGAATTTGAAGGATTCTAGAATGAAAAAGACAAATCACATGATTGAGAATAATAAATCTTATAACTGAAACAAATATACTAATATTTTCAGATTTTCAAAGAACATGACCAACGTAAAATCGCATTTCTTCTAGAGTCTTGGAAATTCATAAAATCCATTCTAAACTAAGTAAATGAATCTTTCAACATACCTTTAGCCACGAGACCAGCTCGTCGCTTGATTTGTGCATAAATTTGCTAGGATTATTTTTGAGAGTAGAAAAATAGAGTCCTCTATCCCCGATGAAATTCTGTCTATCAAACATGTCGACGAGTCCGTCTAACACGTGAGGCCAAACGTTGTACGTCCTTTTTTGGTCATCTTCGTTACACGCCTCATCCAAAGTGTCGATAATTTTGCCGAAGACAAGCGAAGCCGGCATATCAAAGTAGTCCAAAAGTGTCCTCATCCTCTCCGACAAAGGTCCGTTCCAAGTGACGAGGAGATCGTTGGTGAAAGCGTCGGTGACTTCCCATTTTCCATTTGGATAAAAGGATAGAATTTCTTCGTCGTTTAATATTCTAGTCCCGTGACTAGCCCTGAGTATAAAACCGTCGGGAGAAACACGGAGGATGTTACCTCTCTCGAAATCAAGTACCAGCCCTTTTTGCATGAAGTCAAAATCGGCAGGTGTTAACTTTTTGGTTAAGTACTTAGGGTCGTAACCCCGTTTCTCGACCATGAATTTCGAAAGGACTTCGTACTCCATGCAGACCATATTCGTGACGTTGTAACGAAGTAGAGTGTTGTCGAGGTCGAAACCGACGCAATCGTAATCGGAAAATCTGAATACTCCCATTTTTCTCGATTTCTCAGAGTCCCGGTATCGTTGTTTTATGTCCCCCGAATACGGCCTGGATGTGTTCAATTGACACGAATTTAACCGCGGAAGGTATAACAACGTCCCCCTTGACAATCGAGCGTCACTTAGGCGAGGGCGGGAAAAAAGAGGGGCGATACGTGGCGGCCGCGAACACGAGGCGATGATACTGCCGGATTTCCCCTTCCCCTTCCCCTTGGCCTTCGACTGTTTTCGTTCTGGTGTTAAACATGACAGATGGTGTTGTCGTCTGCTATGGGGTATTCTAACCTCGAACGAATTACGTAGGTTAAAATCCAACCGGAAGATCGCAATGGAAGAAAAAATGACGGGAGGTCTGAGGCGGGAGCAGATATTCACATTACGGATCATTGCGGTTGGGTTTCCTTATTTTCGGGCGATATTTAGCGGGCCGATACGACGTCGGATCAAAAAAGCCCGATACTGGGCCAAGGACGTTTGCATCGAAGCAATTTTGACCCCGCAGGATATAAATAAAATTCATTTACGCCGCGCGCCAACTGTCAGATTTTCGGTACTTTTATTGCTGCGAAATCCGTCGCGCATAATTTCATCTTTCGAGTATCAACCATTCGAGATTCGAGAATATTACCCGTCATCCCCGCTCCGGCGCGAATTGGAATTATATTCTACCAGAAATCGTGAAAACAAGCTAAAAACTTCGTTGTTTGATACGAAAATAGATCTAACATCGCTATTTGGATATCGAACTATTTCTATTAACTGTATCATGCCAATAAAATCGCTGTTTTAACCGAAATTATTGATTCTTACTACAATTTCTCAATGTTAAGCGCAGGTTTTGAGAATCGAGGTGAACTACGCCACAATCGAAATATTACAATATAATTTGGCGGGAAAATTCAAAAAGATGTTATGATCTAACCTGTTGAGGTATGTGGACGTATCTTATGTTTCGTGCATGAACGAAGAACATGTCGTAGTTGAATTCTGACCCTCTAGGATCAACGAAGACGCAATCTTTCATGACGATGTTCATGTAGCTGAAGAAAAACAAACCGCATGTAATTTAAACACCTGTTGTTGTTGTTGGTGTCGTTGACAGAAGATATTTTCCGTCAATGTTGTTGTTCAGGATAGACACGAGGTTATCACTTTCATCATCTTTTCATTCACACTGACCCGTCAACCTGTTCCACAAATCCCGTTATTGAAGCCTCGTTGCGAAAATCTACGGTCGTCCTTCTTCCCTCAACTGCTTTTAACAGTATCGACAGGTTGTTGTGAAAGAAATATCGCTCTTGATTGGAAATACGCTTCTTTGACGCCATCTTGGTTTTGACACTAGCGCTAGCGTCGTCGGTCGTTGACGAAAATCTGCACTAGTGTCGAGACTTCGATATTCGATTGCCAGTTGTCAATTGTCGGAATTTTCACAAGAGAAACATTTCCGCGGATTTTTGAATTTTGTTGATGTTTTTCAATCAGAATAGAATTTGTAAGAACGGTATGTATGTGATGTACGTATGTCAAAAGCTTGCGTTATTATTAGAATTCATATTGAAGGGTCCTCTTTTTAGCGCTCTTTGCAGCATTCCAACACAAGGTTATCTTATAACAACAATAAATTCATAACCTAGCATAACCTCTCAACTCTCGGGCTAATCTATAGAAATCGTAAATTCTATCAATCCATGTCCCAAACTTACACCCTTCTGATCTAGAAAAAAAAAAAAATTACCTCAAACTACTCATACAATTTTAACACAGTCTGTCTTCGATGCGGATTAATCTCACCATTTCTTCAGTCCCCTGATGAATTTTTCATCTCATATTCACAGAGAAACTAGTAGAAGAACTTCTGATGTGACCAGAAACCAATTTGGTCATTTCTTCAATGAAAGAGTGATAAAGATCAATATTCCGAAATGAAAAGAGTTAAAGCGAAGCAAAAATGTCCGAACCCGTTGTTCGTCGACTGGCTAGAGGAATGGAAGGAAGATGCCAAGTCGAGGGGTTCGGAGATGCAATACTGCTTTGGAAAGGCGTTGAATAGTCTCAAGAAATTTCCCCTGCCTTTGAAATCTGGTCGAGAATGTATAATAATTGAAAATTTCGGGCCTAAACTATGCTCTATGTTGGATAAAAAACTAACTGAATATAAAGCGGAGAACATCGACCATGCCGCTCAGTTAGAAACAGCTTTTGCCTACCAGTTCAACGATCAAGATTTAAACAATGCGGGAAATAACAATGTACCATTAAACGAACCTGATACCGCTGTCAAAAGAGCAAAGAAGAACGACGGCAAGAAAGAGCCGGCTAAGAAGAATAAAACTGCTAACGCCGAGAATGTGGGTCAATTTTCTTATGAAGTTGAAGTTCGTAACGTTAATGTTACAGCATTTTTGAACAAAACTCGCTATTTTATGACTCAGATTTTGTTAGAACTGACAAATGGACGAGGTATATGTATATTTTACTCATTTCGGAAAATTATCCATTGTATTTTGCTGTTTTTGAAACGTTGAAATCACGAAATTCAGCATTTCTTCACATTATTTAGTGTTACATAACGTTACGAACTTCAACCTCATATTTTCTTGTACTTTTGATATCAAATCGATGATTTTTTAGGCCGGTTTTCGGTCAGTTTAGTCTAATTCTAATTGTGGAATTTAGAATCGAGTTTTGATCTTGAATAGAAGCAGATTTTCTGATAAAAAGGCAATTTGATAAACACATTCGACTGAAATATTGTGATTTGATGTTAGGAAATTCATACTCTCTCTGAAATTTGATCAATATTTGATATGTGTTTATTATTTTTGTTGTTCTTAGGGATGGCAAGAGAATAAGACCGGATCTTACATTCCAGCTTGGAGATCCGGGGGATATGCAATTCTTTTAACGCTGTACGAAAAATCACAAGAACCAGACTACATAGGTAGCGAACTGTCTTCTTTTCTTTCAAAACCGTCACTTCATCAATAAACTACAATTTTCTTCTTGTTTACTGATATTCTATCTCCAATTTGTGAACATAAACTCTTCCTGCCGGATTTTTAGATGTTGAAAGCTTGTTTGTGCTCTCGTTATATCGATGCATCACTCAATGCATTTCTTCAAATATTCTTGAACTCATTAAAGGATACATGAATAAGACCGATCTTCAATCCGATGCCCAAAAACACTGCGACGTGTCATTAAAAAAGCCTGATCCTGGGACCAGGTATTCTGCCTGGTCTTCTATGTCGACTCTCATCGAAAAGGGACTTGTTACCAGCAAAAACAGACCAGCGAAGTAAGCAAAAAAAGAAAAAAAGGGACCAATCCATAGCCAAAGCTTTTGGAATGATCTCCAATTCGGTTGCAAATTATCAAAATCGGAATTTATTGTGAAAAATTGTTTCAAAATTACCTCAAATTCGTTTGCAAATCATCAAAATGTGAATTTCATAAACTACAAAGTTAAAAAATGGGTTTATTGCCATTTTTTCGTAGCTGTTCAAGTCGAAAATGAATAATTGCTCATAAATTAGAAGCTATACCTCGAGTTTCAAGAGTTTTTCAGAGTTGTGAAAAGTTTTTAATTCATTAGAAACTCTAGCTTAGTTTTAATCAAATTTGCTTAAACTTCGAAGCTTCTTCACAATAATTCTTGTATCTATTCAAGGTACAGACTAACGGATGCAGGATTAGCAGTTGCGATGCAATTGTCCGAAGTAGACGAGAACGATTTTCCGCTACTAGGACAGTCATTGTCTCAAAGTACCAGCGAAGGCAGAAGTGGGAAAACTCCTGTACCAGACAAAGAGAAAGACAAGTTTTCGGGTTCCCGCAGCAGAGAGAAACGAAACGAGAATCAAAAATCATCTTCGAATTATCAGATCCCTACTTGTAGCTATGAGGAATATATATTCGAAGAGATTGTACCACCCAAGAGTTACAAGGAAAATGTAATACTGGAAGAGAGGACTTCTCTTTCTCCAAAGAATAACAATCATCATTTAGAACCTATTGATGTCAACCAGCGAGTCAACAGCAAGCAGAGTACAAGCTCTGAGGACGAGCCAAATATCGTTCTCGTACCCCAAACTTTCGACGTTGTCTTATTAGTCGACGATAGAGAAACGGCAGGGTATATACTCTTGAATTCAGTTGAAAATGTGGATGGAAATCCCAAAATTTGAACAACTTTTCCACTTTTTGTCTCAAACGACTATGCTCATCAATTTTAAACAATCCATATTCGATTCCGGAGTAGTTTATCTACTTTTCATTACGATTTTCTAACTTCTCACTCTGTCTTTGAACATTCTTTTCGTGTTACCAAAGGGGAAAGATCAGACCAAAGGACGACATGACTATAGCAGAGCTGACGCAGTCTGGTGTGCGATTCGAGGTCCGTAACTTGAAGATAGGGGATTTTGCCTGGATAGCAAGGTGCAGAAATTCCGGAGAAGAGTTAGTCCTGCCTTACATAGTCGAGAGAAAAAGAATGGACGATTTTGGAGGAAGTATCAAGGACGGACGATACCGGGAACAAAAGGTCTGCAATATTAATCGTGGATACGATAATAAAAAGAGAAATTTGATATCTCTGATAATATATCATTTCGCTTTTGTTACAGATGAGACTGCGGGAATCAGGCATCCAGAACATAACTTATCTCATAGAACATCACGGCAATAATCAATTCACCGGACTGCCTATCACAACTCTACTCCAAGCTGCGACTAACACTTTGGTCCAGGACGGGTTCAACGTCAAGTACACTAAGTCTCATAGAGAATCTATGTTCTATTTGGCTTCTGTTACCATGATGCTGACCAAGATTTATGGGGTATTCAATACTTCCTAACATCCTAGAAAACGATCTAAGCACAGCGGAAGGCGTTTGGGATCTTTTTTCAAACCCTATCTTGAGACAATTGAAAAATATGTGCAAATATTATGAAATTATCGAAGAGTATAATTAAATAGTGAGATGAAAAAAAGGATCCCAACGACTTTGGGTCGTTGAGATCAATAAATTCTATTCGTATTTGAGTTTCATTCGATTATAGCTCCTCTGATCTCGACTGGGGTATGATTTTTCAGGAAAAGACGCTGGTAGGATGTAGAAAGGAGGATCTAACGCCAGCTAACACCGCAAACGACTTGATACAGTTGATGGTATTCAAGGATTTCCACAAATCCACAGCTAAAGTACAGGTGAATGATAAAGACTTTCTAAAAACAAAACCAGGCCTTGATCATATCGAAGAAAGAAGATCTTAATTTACCAAAAAATCAAATTTAAAGAAATCTTCTGAATCCAGAAAGCTCAGGAAACATCTAACTCCTCTAATTGTTACTTTTCAGAACTTGACAGCTAAGGAGATGTTTATTATACAATTGATTCAACTCCAGGGAATGTCGCTCGAGAAGGCGATGGCAATCGTCGACTTTTATCCAACACCAAAGCAGCTGAAAAAGGCATTCCAAGACGCAGGATCCGCCGGAGAGAATCTATTATCCAGTATACTCTGCGGTCGAACTAAACGCCAGGTTGGATCCGTGCTGAGTAAAACTCTTCACCAGTTTTACACCAGAAGTGATTTTTAATCCATGTTTTTCCATTTTTCGTAACAACGTTTAAAAGATAACATTTATTCTCTCTCGCGTCTTTTTATCTCGTTTATCAAGTCTTTGATTTTTTAGTAGTTTTTTCTTTCTTTTTGTTCACCAAGAGACAGGTTTTTATACTCCGATTGCCGTAAAAATTACAGAAATTACTCAAATTTCAATGAAAACTCTTCTTAGAAGCTAAGTTACTTCTGTAATTTTACGGAATCTGAAGTATTGATTCAACTTTTTCTTTAAATGAGCCTCTCGTATAGTATCTATTCAGCAAAAAGTCAATTCTTAATCAAGAAATTATGAAATAATTAATAAGTAAGCTTTTTTATCATTTGTGAGATTATGATCAGATTTTGAAAGCGAAAAATTTTCGCTCACGAGTCGATGAACCTGCATTTCGCATCTAAAATGAAACTAAATGTTCCTATCCTCTCATTTATCGATTGATGAGTGAAAACTGATTAGGTCTATAATTCTTCCATCAATATTGACGATATAGTTAGATTATAATGAGCAATATTTTATAATTAGATAGATTTTCTTTAATTTGTTCCTTTTTTAGAAAGAAAACAAAAAACAAAAAAGAATTGTTTCATGTATCGATGTACATACATATTTAAATATTTTTAAGTATTACTATAGTATGTATAATTATGTGTATATGTACAATATTCCACAATATATATATCATCACGAGTTATAAAAATACTAAATTCCTCATAACAGTCGCTAACGTAATCTATAATCCCTCCGCTTCAATATCTAAGACTTTATCTACTCTTTTTCACACAGTACGAATCAATCATTCAATAACGAAATCCTCAAGGATAGAAATGATTTAATGCATTTCTAAACTGTTTCCTCTCTCGCTTCATCCCCCCCAGAAGTTTCGTCTTTTCGATTCAGGTCTTGCTGTTGAACATCGACCGATAACTGCCTGGAAATTCTGCGCCCTGTTGGTTCGACCTCTTTTTTTCCTTCAGTTTCAATCTTTCTTGCCAAAGTAGTAGAGCTCAAGGTAACTGAGATCTGATCAGGCAGAGGACACGCTATGAGCAAAAGTTCTTCGGCGGTATAATTGCTGCTCAATAACTGAAGTAGCTGAGTAAATGCTGCTACTACATTGTTCTTTATAGGCCTAAACAATATGCATTCAGTTTCTCTGTTGGCTAAATAGAGCTGCATGCTCTGCTGAACGTTGGGTAATTTGAATTTAATCAATCTCTGTGCCTCGCCGACCGTCTTGGCAATTTCCTGCGCCGAACCAAACGCCTGTTGTCTTATTCTGCTCGTTCCGTCCGAATTTAAACAGAGCCTCGAAGCTTCCAGGAGTTTTAAGACTGGATCGATCAAGAGCTGAGTAGCGTGTTGGATGAGTCTCTGACAAGTTGACTTGAGCTTGGCGTCAACATGTTTTCTAGAATCTATGAGCTGCTCTTTCATCTGCGGAGCTCCCTCGAGTAGAAATTCGAGAAGAGCGTTATTCGATAGAGTGAAAAGTCTGGATCTTTTCTCGAGTAGTCCAAAAGCGGCGGTTTTTACTTTGGAAAAATCCAGGCTGTATTCTTTGATGGTAAAATCAACTTGAAAAGGTGCGATTTGTTCTCTTAGTATCAGCAAATGCTTGACTTGAAAAAGCTCTGCATCTAGAGGCCCGGATCTTAGGTTTATCTTCTGTCTGGCATTCTCTATGCTTTGAACACAAAGCGAAATCGCCTCCTGGCTCAGTGATTGAAAAACGGGTCGATCTACGCAGCGATAAAGCCTGGACAGACAGACGAGGGTTCTTCGGACAGTCGGATACCACATTCCGTGTAAATCAGCTGGAGAATTAGCCGCGCTTGATCTCTGGTAGTTTAGAGGATCCATTGTGAGATGATTCCTTGAAATAGCCTCGGGAGTTCCGCTGTCGTTTGAGGAAAGAGATATTCTCTTCATTCTCAACTGGTTAGTCTCCTCGCGAATTGATTCCGCGATGTCTTCCATCATCTTGAGTTTTTCGGGATAAGCAAGGTCCCCGGCAGATGGATTGTAGTTGAGAACATCAGACTGCAAGTAAAGATGAGCGCGAAAAACGAGTCTCTCTTGAACGTCGTGAAGAAGCTGAAGGCAGATGCTTCCGAAGCCTTGAAGAGGCTCAGAGTTATTCTGTACGTGTTCGTCTAGCATTTCTATTCTCAAAATGCAGCAGATCTCGGCTAATGTCTCCAAGTGGTTTATGTGGATTATGAAAGGACGGAGAGCATCGTATAAAGATGTGCAGAGACCCTCTAAGTAGACCGTTAAAGAGGAGGAAGGCTTGCTGAAGAACTGGTAAAACAAACGATGCTCATCTATCGATGCGTGTAATAATAAGGCGCAGGAATGACGAACCAGGCTGCAATGGTCCCCGTTGTATCTGAAAAAGGCAAGAATCAGTCAGAAAAAATAGCTTGGGAATTGATTTGCACAAAATTTAATAATCTCTGCAGTAATCTCTTCGAGATTACCTTTAAGAAAATTGAATTGAATTAGAAAACGAGCTGAAAGTGGATATAGATGAGATAATTTTATGAAAATGTCTCGAAAATTGATTCGGATGATTGACTCGAAAATTGAATTGAGAAGATAAGATCGCATAATTATATCGAAGAATGATTTAGATGGGATCACTTGATCTTTTGAAAATCCTTTTGGATCAGACAATTATCCTGAGAGTTAATTTAGATTATGAGAAAGGTGGATTTGAACCAAATTGTGAATCAAGTACAAAATTCCGCCCGATGCGATTATCTCCCAAAGAGAAAACTGCCCAAACATTTAACAAGAACTGACCGTTCCTTGACGGAATTAAGTGCCTGTGCTACGCCAGGGCCTAGAACAGTGCCTCTATGGCTCAGGTAGGACTGATGACATTCGACAAGCAGCGTTTCATACTCTGCCCTCTTGGCAGCCTTGGTTTCGACCTGTTCGATAATGGCCTTGACTTTGGGAAGTATGGACTGAAAGCGACCATAGAATAGAGCCAGAGCCGCATCCGAATTGCGGCTATTATCTCCGTCGCCTTCTTTAGGACTCAATATGCTCTCAGTGGCCAAAGCGAACTGGTTAAACACGTAGTGTTGTATCATTGCAATAGCTTTGGACTGGCAGTGTCTGTATTTGACGAGGAAAGTGCTGCTTTCTTTAAAAGTATCGTTGTTCTGAACAAACTCCATGTTCGTGTCGATTCTATTGAGGATTTCGAAGAAGATCTCGCTGTTGACGGACAACGTCGGGGCTTCTAGTCTCTCCAGGATTCTTTCTACCTCTTTGAAGTACTTAAGATGATCGATTATCGCGTCATTAAATGAATTAAGCTTTTTCTGGTCCGATATCAGCTGCTCGCTCGCCTCGTGTAAAGACGTCGTCTTAGATGAGACGGCCGTGTATTGCTTGGAAAGCTTGGTGAAATCCGATAGGGCGCTTTCGATGTCTAGACACAAGTCGTGACACTCTTTTCTACGTGATTTTAGCTGCGATAGGTAGAGCGTGTATTTCAAGTCCTGGACGGACGTGAAACGCTTTTCTAAGGCGGTATAATTCTGGAGGAGCTCTTGGTAGGTTTCTATCTTTCCCTCTTCTTCTTTTCCTGCTTCTTCAGCTTCTAGATCTTCTTTTATTTCATTTTCTTTGGTTTCTCGCGGCTTTTCCATTCTATCCGTTTTCAAACTCGCTTCTCTTCCTGCCCATGTTTCAGTCGAAGATAATATCTCGTCTTGTAATATCGAAAGGATTTTTTTCTGCGTTTGAGTCAAAGGCGATAACGGATCTTCGGGATTGTCCCATTTGGTTAGGTTGTCCGGCACGCTTTTCTTGGATCTCGTACCACTCATTGCTAGTCTTTTGTTTTTCACACTATTTAGGTTATGATACTCGAGTTGGATGAAACATCTGTGACTTTGAATATCGACGATTATATTTCGAGCAAGTTTTTTTCGCTGTAGTTCGCGTACCGTTGTTTCTTCTTTTTTTACTGTTTACGATTAACAAACGTTAATCCATTTCTAAATACTGACGATTAGCGACAGATGAACGACGTTTGACGTTTAGACCGGCCGCCATCTTTGCCACGAAACTGTAGATAGCGTGGCAAGTACTGGATTCAGGCAATCCGCAATACATTTCCGTTCTAGAGGCTGCCTGCTATATTTAGTATTTATTATTTTAGTTGATCACATCCATTTTCTAATGTATTCTCTTCCCAGCTTTTTATTTTCGAATCGTTTCTCAATAATATTCCATCTCACAGACTCGTTGTAGATCATAAGAACATCAATTTTCGCAAATGTCTTCCCAATTTCGAAAAATCTCCTGCAAATAGGCAAGCCACAATGCATATATGGTTTAAGGGCTGCCTTCGATTTTCGATATTCATTTTCTTTTGAATTTATCTTTTCAAAATTCTTCTCTTTTTCCTGCCGTATATTGCATTTTTAATGTTGAACAAATTCTTTCTAACAGACCGTTTATTCATTAGAAACGAATATAATTCGAAATTCATAAAATATTCTCGACATATCCTGCGCGATTGCACAGGCAGAATATTTTTCGCGGGGAATCTCCAGTAGCGGACGACAATAAAAATGAAAGTGAAATGATCACTGCAAGCGGCGACGCGTCGCGGAGGTTATTTTGACTGTTGAGGTTATGTTTGATTCCTGTTGCTTGTGGTAGGCGTATGTGAATGTAAATGGTTGAAAATAATTCACAAAAACAGTCATAACCAAGGAACAACGAGAACAAGTATAACTTTGTGGTTATCTACAGTTTATAACAGTATAATTGTAAAACTATATGCATAATCGAGTATCCATTCACTTTGCACAAACATCATCGACGTCGACTCACATGTAACAAAAATTCGTCGTACATTATTGAATACGGGTTTTTTCAACGGAGATTGTTCCCCGGTTACAATAAACGAAATAAACACATGACACAGACGTGTAGGAGATAAATAATCACATATTTGGAAGATACATAACCTTAAATATATGAATTAATACTAACGAGAGAGAGAAGTAATATAATACCGGGAACGAGATGGTTGGGAAGAGAAATCCTGTTTAGTAAATAAAGGAAGAGATACAAACGGAAAGAAGAACGTCACGAGGAGACAGGTGTTCAGTAATATCATTTCAGACGAGAAGAAAGTCAAACGGACAATTGTTGATTGCTATTTAGTATTTACAAATGAAGAGGAGACAGAGAAGGCCAGTTCTTGACATCAGCAATGAACAATCCGAATCTTCCAGGGGACGATGGCAAAGTAATTACCGCTTTCGTTTTCGATTATTTCACTATCAACATGTTTCTTATTTATCTTCACAACTCGATATTCCGATCGTTTAGATTAACTTACTCTCAAACTCCCTTCAATGCCTTTTTAATATCGAAAAATAACTCGTTGACCCTTAGTAATTGTTTTTTCTTTTCACAGGTCACGAAAATTTTTCTGCTGTTTTTTACCGTTTGTTTTTCCACAATTTTCTACATTTCTCATTTTATATATTGTTTCATAACTTACGAAATTTTCATTCTATTCAATTCACAATTTATAACAATTTATTCCAAATACTTTCAAGATTTATCCTAATTTTCACGCATTATTTACACATCTAATTAGAATTTTTTGAATCTAAAATTTCTCAGTCTTTTAGAACTTTTTCTACAATTTATTTTAATCTTTACAGCCATTTTCAACAACTGTATTCTGCAATCTCTGAATTTTTCAGATTTCAAAATTCACGTCAAATTTTTTTGATTTTCCATATCTTTTGAAATTTATTCACCCATTTTATTCTCGATTCATTACAAGTTTTCCAAATTTCTTGAACTATTTTCAACAACTTTCAACATTATTCCACCCAAATTTTACGGAGAAGTAAAAATATTTTCTCCATGTGTTTAAAATAACGAAATTCTGCTCACTTTTGAATCAACAATAGCCTAACTGTGCTTATTTCCATAAAACTTGATTCCATTTCATTACGTAATTACCTAATCGCCCTCTTCAATCCTTTAGACAAATATCAACAGATCGCGGTTGATCATCCTGAGCAGAATGGCACGCAGAATAATCCGCTGGCCAGTTTACTTGGCCAGTATAACTCGGACAGTGAAACAGAGGACGGTAAACAAGAGTCAAACAAACTGAATGACAAAGTAAATGACTTTCTGAAGGTAATTTACTAATTTGTGGATCAGGATGAAATATTTCGACTCCAGAGTCTCAAATTACAACTCCCAAGATTGGAAAGTTAATATTCTAATATTTTTTCAGGAAATCCAGATGATCGCCCCAGACACAACAAAATCTAACGACGATATCAAGCCGGCAGAGACCCTGAGAAACACCAGCCAGCCAAACGAGACCTCAAGCTGTTGTAATTACAGATACTTTTGCAATTATAGTCGTTTGAATTAATAAGGGGAAGATATTAGCGACTATTGAGATTCAGAGAGGCTTGTGATTAGCTCATTCATATTCGTTTTACAGCCTGGCAAGAATGCTTCGACGAAACAACGGGCTATCCTTACTACTGGCACATAGAAACGAACGAAGTAACTTGGGAGATGCCAGCAGAGATGAAATTATCCAGGGAAAAATCAGGCCAGAATAATCCTAACCAGATACAAACGCATCATCCTCACGCCCAGGCACAGCAGTGGGCAAATTTTCTGCCAAACACATGTGAGAAACGTCTGGAAAAATCAGATTTCCAAGAATCTTTACAGTTTTTGGACTAAATTGAGTTCCTAAATTGAACAGGATCTATAACTCCTAAAAAGGGCTTCAATCTGGTGACTATTGTGCTAGATCTAGGAATTTCCCCGCAAATAAATTTTCACACTTTTCAGACCCGGAGCTACAAACCAACATCCCGGAAGGCATGATTCCCAAAGAAGTCGTTGCTAGGAACAGAAACAGACAAGTTGGTCTTGCCAGAGGCCGCAAAGACCTGGAAACCAACACCCAAATTCCTAAGAAAAGTGGACCGAGGGATGATGACTCAGACGACGAGTAAGAAACTGAAAAAATTATTTCTGCGAATAAAGAACTTCGGATATTAGGCTTTCCTGGTTAAAAAAATGCCCAAAGATTCAGACTTTCAGACAGAAAATTGAAGAATGCCATCTAAAAATATCTTTTCTATCATTATTTTGACAGCTCAAATTCTAGAATCACAAATTTCTTTTTTAAAAACAGGAAAATCGAGATGATAACGTCCTTTGGAAACGACGAAAGCGAATCAGAGACAAGTGAGACAGATTCCCCAGTGAAAAAGGACTCTGTAGTTTCCCATAAACCACACAAATCATCGCTGGACAAAAATCCAGTCCCTGAAGATGAGGAAAGTCTTTCTATCGGCCCCTTACTGCCTCCAGGAATCATTCCCATGATCCACGGCCCGGAAAACGTTAGTTTGGATGAAAGGAACGCGTTAGAGAGTCGAAAGACTGTTGGCAAAGCGCCGAGCAGAAGACAGAGCAAAAACCAAACTGATAATTCTACTCAGGAAACTAAGGAGTCTGGGAAAACGGACGATATCGACGAGGAGGATATTCTAAAGCGGCTCAAAAACCAGGCCAAACTTCTCCAGTCTTTAGGCGGTGAGGTTCCTGAGTCAGTTGAAACTCTAATAAATAATGACGCGGAGGAAGAGGACGATATTATCTCGCAAATAGAAAAAGAGATGCCGGTTGACCATGCGGCAAAAGTTGTTGGGGAAAATGAATGCAGGAGAGACTTTGTTACGGACAAAAATGTTGGAGAAAACGAGACGGGGGGCAGAGTCGCAGAAGAAGAAGTTTACAGGAAGAGAACGCAAAGTATTAAAGAGTTCAAGATATCGCTAGTTGCTGGTTACAGTGACGAGTCTGACCCCGAGGAAGAAACTTCTCCGAAGAAGATAAGCCCTCAACCATTATTTCCCATCTCGGAATACATCGTTAAGGAAAATTCAAACTCTGTGAAATTCTCAGGAGATTCGAGCAGAGAAGCATCTGCACTCGATTCCAGCTCCAGAAATTATGATATTAAGCAAAATGATATTCTTGTACAAGAAGTAGAAGAAACTAACGTTTTTAATGACGATTCTCTCGGGAATGAAAATCCTAGTAAATCGGATACAAACGGTATGGATTGTGTCGATAGTGACGAAAACAGAATCGCTAGACCCGAAACCGAACCCCCCAGGCAAAATTTATTTCTTGAAAATCTGGAAATACCCAACAAAGCTTTCCAGAGAAAAAAACGAATCGCTTTTGATGGTAAATTAAGGCTTTTTAGAATAACATTTAGCTCCTCGAACGCTATTTTTCACTCTACAAACTAGAAATTCATCAGAATTCGTTCCGGATTCTGCCGCTCTTAGAATCTTCATCTTTTTCAAATGAAAATTGAAACACAAGTGCACGAAAAAATCTCGTATAATGGTAAAAGCGTTCAATAATAATCAGTATTTGCATTGAAATGTAAAGTGAAACCGATTTGCCAACTAGAACAAAGAAAAGCGTTTGATAATCAAAGCCTCAGCTAAAGTAATGAAACATCTAATTCCTTCCACAGTTGTGCCGAATAAGATGACCCGAGCTGCGCCAGAAGTCGGAGTGGCGAATACATCAAAGCCGGAGTCTCTGCCTTTGAGTTTTTCCGACGAAACTGAGCGGCACGGTTTTGGTTTCCACAAAGATTCACAAGTGGACGGCGAGGCGCATACAGAGATCTCTGGAGAATCTGTAGAAAAACAAAGAGGAGCGGATCGAGAAGCTAGTCAATTAAAAAAGCCCATAAGCTTTGTGAAAGGGGAAACCGTAGACAAGGACTCTAAGCTAAAGACAAAACCCGACTTTGAGAAACCGAATCGCGATAGCGATAACACAAAGCAGCTCAAAGAACTGACCGAAGTAGTTATGGAAAAGGTCAAATTTCTCTCCGAGGGAAGCCAGAATCTTTCGGCGATACAAATTATGGTCATACAACTGCAAGTAAGACGAGTTTTGTGCTTCGTAGAAGGAATGATATGTGTTTTTTTAATCTATTCTTGCTGATTTCTCATCATTCAATGGTTATTTTTATTAATTAGACGCTGGTTGTCGCCTGGGAGGCTGGGGACCTGAGGGAAACCTACTTATACGAATGGCTGAAGGAAACTGGACGCGAATTGGCCAGATTAGAGGAAGCCGCGGCTCCTCCTGGATGGGATTGCCATTGGGATAGGTAGAGTATCTCACGCACACCGTTATTACATGAAATAAATCAAGTTCTGGGCTTAGTTTTACCAAAATTGGTGAATTTTCTTTCGAAAATTGGCTTCTTTTCATTAAAAAAAAGAAACATGTTTCGTTATCTAGAAACAATTTTCGATGCTGTGAAAATCATCTTGTGCTCTGTATTCATTTTTGTCGTTTAAAATCGATGTAACTTTAATATAAATGCTTGGTATAATTTATTTGTAAGGATTCTAGGTCTGTACGACATGGTAGATCAGTACATCAGCCCTAATATTCGTGATTTATGCTTTGTCTTGCTGTTATAGGTCATCGAGAAGCGATCGTGATTTCAGTGGAAGACCTCGGATCGTCAGACTGGGAATATTTGAAATATTTATTTGTTATTCAGGCCCAGTTAGCCCCTTGTAGCTTCGAAAAAAGAGAAATATCCCTTTTCTTTTTCATTCTCTTTAAGAGAAAACGGCAATCTGATTAGCTTTCAAATCGAAAAAATTCTCGCCAAAGTACAAAACTCTGTCCCTCTAATTATTCCCGTTAAATTCTCTGCAGACATATTTCACTTTATCTTTGATTAGGAATGTTTTTTAAAAGAAGGAAATGGTTCTTGAGCGAACCGCTACGCAGGTAGGGGTATGAACAATGGATTATGTTACAGTACTACTTCAAAAGAAAGAAAGAAAGAAAGAAAGAATCGTCGAGCACGGAAGTCGTTGGGCTTTCCGTGTCATGAATAAACAATTTCAAATATGCCTCATATTCTCAGACCCTATTCTCTCTCTCTGGGGGGATGTTTTTAGGTCTCATAAACGATACTATTATCGCAACTCCCTCACCGGCGATGCTCAATGGACTTATCCCGAGGCTGACGTTGTCGGCGGTACGGAAGAAATGGATTTGTGCACAACTCCTCCTCCCCCGGACGATGAAGACCCACAAATCATTGGTAAATCTTTTTTCTGGATGACAAAAACCTGACTTTCAGGCATGGGAATTGTATCGAAACTTCGAATCCTGATATCTGGTCCATGGAAGTCCAGAAAACGATTTCAGCATTGGAAATCCACCTTCTTTTAATCTAATATCCATATTTTTTTGTTTTTCTGCAGAAGAACAGGCGCGTAACGGAATAGTGGAGAAACCAAAGGATACTAAGTCTTCTCTGAGTATTACCGGGGATAATAAAATCATCCAAATAACTAAAGACGAGTATAAAAGCCTCGAGGCTCCACCACCGCCCCAGATATCAAGTCCGAGTCCACCTCCGCCGCCAAGAATCTTTGCAGAGGATTTGAAAAAGGGCAAAAAACGACGCGGAAGTATTAACGAAAAAAGCTTTGATTCAAAGAAAGAAAAAACAGGTAATTTGGAGAATTTCTGACCATAATTTCTGGCAAATTCAAATTGCAAGGCTCTATTACGTTCCAAATCATTTTTGTCCTTAGATTTCACCGCCACGAGTTCTTTAGAGGGAAAAGAAAGTGTGGATCCTCCCCTGCCCCCTTCCCCACCAAAAAACTCGCAGCCTCCGCTTCCGCCAAACCCTCCTCATGCTCCGGTTATTCCAAATCCACCAAGCAGCGAGCCTCTGCCTCCTGGCGTTGACCCAAAAGACATGCCTTACCCTTTGCCTGCTGTTACGACCATGGAGCCTGGTGGGGTTGTTTACGCCGGATCTGCTCAACAGACTAATCCTATTTATGCCGCTACCATCGGGGATCGAGGCGCAATTAGTCTTCCCATCATCGACCACCGCTCAGCCATCATTCAAGGACAGCTTATGCATTATCCGACTTATCAACATTTACACAATGTAAGATTGAGGCGCAGGTCTTTGGGCCAAAAGTAGACTAGAGAATATGTCCAAAGTTATTTGATGAGATTAAATAACTCTAGGGTTTTTTGAGTAGTAATCAACCCGGGAAAGAAACGATATAACAATTGTGTCGAAATTTGATCTAGAAATCGTTTAAAAACTCATAGTAGCGTCGATATTTTTATTCTATCATCTCCCAAAGTCGTTTTTGATATCTCAAGTTCAATTGTTTGTTAATTCTATATTCTAAAATCGTTGTCTCTATTATAACAATGAATTTGAATGGATATACCGCTGATCCTACAATCTGAACATCATATTTTTTTGATTGTTTAACAGCAAGCGATAATAGCAGCAGCGGGAAGTCTGGGGGCGCAGGAAGCGGTGCAATTTATGATAACAGACTACGCTCAGGTGTACGCGAATACTCAAGTTATCGCAAAGCCACCGATAAAATCTCAGAACGATCATCAGTCTCTGGGCTCAGCTTTGGACTCTTTTTATAATGATATTGCATCTATAGAGAAAACTAACGCAGAACAAGATTCAGCGTCACAGGAATTTGACCCAACGCTTAACAGCACAGAAGCAAACACTCCGCCTCCGACAGCCATCAATACCCTGCCTCTTCCAATCGCGCCGACTACTACTAGTACCCTCAACGACGTAGAGGAAAAAGCTAACCCAGCTATACTCGATCCCGCTACAGGGAAAGAAAAGAAAAGGAAAAAGGTTTGTACTCTTGATCGCTTCTTTCACTAATAAAAAATCTTTCTTCTTCAACTTTTTGGTTGATTCCGAGAGAAAGATTTTTTTTGCTTTCATTGCAAAATCTTTGAACTATTACTGGGATCTTGAAGTATTCGGATATTTTTTCTGGAGCGAATAATGAAAATTTCTTGGATAGAGTATCCAGCGATTTTGTATTCTAGAATTTCTAATTAACGATGTTTAAGCTTTTTTGGTATTAATTCTCTATTTTTCTGATTTTCATTGATTAACAGGCAAAGATTGGGATTGGAAAAAAGCAGAAAGAGATGTCGACGATGGTAGCCAAGTGGCAAAAGGCTCAGCAAGACTTTGACGATAGCGAATAAGAATTGGGAGAGTTTGCGGAGAAGCTCATATATGGAAGACGGAATAAAGTGATAAATAAAATATGTATACATGTATAGTACGATATTATAAACGGCCGATCAATGGAATTGGATTAAAGAGAATAATTGAGTAAATTAAATGAATTAAATTAACGAAACTAGGTTGATAAATGAATATTCATCGTATTGTATTATACAATTTATAGAATATAATTTTTAAGCAAATAAAATCAATTTTTTAATCAAAATTTGCCTCAATTTCTGCTGTTACAAATCCATCAACATTTTCCGTTTATTTTCAGTTCAGAAGAAGTTTGTATCTTTTTCCAAAGGACCAGGATGAATTTTGATGAAAAGATATTGAAAAATGATTGATAATTCATAACTATTAATCAATAAGTGAAATTTATTGACGTAATATACATTTAAGCGACAAGGGCGCTCGCTGTGGAGCTTTCGTACTTCCAATTGGGAGGAAGGGTGCTTTTGGTTTTGTAGTAACGAGCGAGCCTGTGAATTCTAGACTCGACTAAGATCAGGCGGAATTTACTATCCTTGTCTTTACGGTTGCGTTCCAAATGCTTGCGGATAGCAACGGCTTTCTTGATCAAGTAGTAAAGATCCTCTGGTAGATCTGGAGCCAGACCCATCGCCTTTTGAATTCGCAGAATCTTGTTGCCCGTTAGAAAACGAACCTGAGCTACACCATGCGAATCACGAAGAATTACGCCTGGAATAAAAGTACAAATAAAAAAATAAATAACGCGAGTTGGTAAAAAAATATTCAGGTCTGATTGAGGCAATTTGAATAACAAATTCAGAACTAAAATTGAGAGACTACTAGACTAGTTCAAATGTACTTTGATCGAGATCCGCATGGTACATGTAAATCCAGACCGAGAAAATCGAGAAGCAAAAGCTGTTGAAACTTGAATCACAAAGAAAAGTTGTAACTCTGGAGCTAGCTCAGACTTTAAAATCTGTGTTTCGACCCACGCATTTATATCAAGTTTGTCTGTAGAGCATTTTGATTCTTCAAGAAGGATGATATTATCCCCCACTGACGTTGAGAGCGATTGGAAAAATTGCTAAGCCAGCTACGAATGATCGAAAGGTTGGCTTTTGTCACAAAGAATAGAATCCCAATGGTCTAAAATTGATTGAGAAATAATTGAAACAAGCCAGTTTTTCCTGTGTGTCAATCCGTATTCAGACAAATTCCCGATTCGATATAATATTAGAAGAAACTCGTACTGTTCGTGGCTACCTATAATGAAATCGGGATGATAAATTTGACCCAAAATCACCTCAAAAGCCACGATTGATATACATCAAATGATCTAGCAAGCATCAAGGAAGTGATAAGACTAGATCGAGTCAAATCTCAGCTGGTAGCTTGCGTAAAATTCATGGAAATTGATTTGAATCAATATAATACAAGAAAACACAGTTTCTCGTTTTGTTCTTCTTCTACTATTAGAATGAATGAATGAATGAACAAACAAACAAATAAATATCTCAGTGAAATCAACAAACATAAAAATTTGAACTTGTTATTTGTTCTTTTTTTTTTTTCATTACCAATTTGAGACGGGGTCAGACCCTTCTTAGCCAGTTTAAAGATATGGTCCTTGCAATCTTCAGGGGTGAGCTTGAGCCACGTTGGGACACTTCGTCTGTACGGCAGCGCCGACTGGGAAATACCCTTTCTACAATAAAACAGATAATCAGCGTTGCAATTGTGTTTCAACAACCGAAAATACCCTCCATCAAAAACCAGACACGATATCAATCGAATAATTTTTATAGGAAATAGGTTAATTTTTAGGCAAAATGAAGAATAAATTAATTAATTAAAAAATAAAAATTATACGACAAATTTGGGTAAAATTCTATTCGGAATCATCACTCAATAAATGGAGTTTTCTTCTTATTTACTCGGTGATAGATATTATTCATTAGAGGAAGTGAGGGAAGGAAATAAACGCCATTGATGTGTCGCCGCGTGAACACATGGCGACGACGTAGTGGACGGAGTTTATTGTCGTATTTACGAGGTGTAGGGCACCGTGAGGATCGGGATATCGTTTAATAAGAAAATAAACGGTTGGAGGATCATTAATCGATTGTATATTTACAGGATTTTGATAAAACATTTGGTTAAATTGAGAAATTCTTACCCGGGAGCGTGCATGCGACCCATGATGGAAGATTTTTCTTACCGAAAGACACTAGCGCGATTTTATACGACGGATCAGACGCGAACTAAATAGCCGATGATCCGCTACTTTGGACCCGGAGTATGAAAATTCTGACAAGGTGGCCGACACACTTTGAAAAACTGGAAAACTGTACCGTCGGTAATACAGAGCGTCTATTGTTGAGGACACCGACTATGTAGAAAGATCTAGCTCATGTAACACACGACACAATAATAGGAATAATCATAATGATATCGAGACTACCTAACATATTATTATTGTGACACAACGTGCAATTTGTTTATAACGAAACAGATAGGATGTATGATGTTATCTGATGACGTATCAATGTCAAAAACGTAAACTCCCGATAATGATGCAGATATATTGCGTTTTCTCTTTACCCCACAAGATCACCTTAAATAGGTTATAGCACAAGGTGACGTATTATTACTTCTACACATACGTATTGAAATTTTCAAAATCCAACTTTTCTTCATCAACACGCCACGTCACGCGCTCTCATAATAATATTCCTAAACAGTAAATACCAGACCAAAGATTGCATCGATATTATTATAAAAATCGAAGAAACGAGAACAATAATTCCAACGTACTTCACTAGCCGTTCACGTTATTTGTTATGAATATATATTTTTCTGAAAAATTCGAAAATTGTGGCTTTCTGAATAAAAAAAAAAAATGATTCTCTTTTTCTAGACTTTTGTCGACATGCTGACGATAGAAAATATGATAGCGGGGCCGTCGAACGCATCCGAAAATATCCTTGTCGATAATTTTGAAGATCGAATTATCAGTTCTAATGAACCTGAGGAGAATATTTTGATCCGAAATAATAGCGGAGGGGTCGATGAAAGTTTGATAGACGACGTAGTGGTAGCTGGGGCGGGAAACAACTTGTCATCCGATATACAATTGAGCCAAATAACAGTCGTAGCGTTGGATAATCGGGAAGAATCTTCTCAGGCAAACGACGCCAATGTTCATGAAATCGAAGAAGAAGGGGGGGCCAGAGTGAGGCGGAGAAGCGGAGAAAAAGTATTGCACGAAGTACCGGAGATCTCAACATCGACATTCACCTCCTCGAATGTTTTGATTAAAAATACCGATGTATCTGTTACAACAAATAATTGGACTGATTTTCCCAAGCCTTCTACATCAAATTCAGGAAACTCTAATTTCTTGAGCACTTCTAAGGAGTTGGAAAAATACGAAACGCCAAAAGCCGGGACTCTGGTGTCTTCCAATTCGGTCAAAAGGGCTGGACCTTACGTTCTCGGCCCTCCGATCGGGACTTCTCCTGTTAAAAGCATTGTTCAATGCCTGGCGCGCAAGGCTGGCTCTGATAAATTCTTTACTATTAAAATTCTCACCCTGAAAGACCAGGATGAATACGAAACGCAGGACGATAGACAGGGGAAAATGCTTCTACATGCCGAATACTCTTTGCTTAGTCTTTTGCACTGCCAGGATGGAGTTGTACATCATCACGGGTTCTTCAAAGTAATTGTTTTTGTCTGTTTCTAGACCTTTTCAATTCGAATTTGGCCCAATTCTCTATTTTCAAATAATTTTCAGTTCTCAAAACAAATTTTCTCTAGTTTCAAACTAGTTTTTAATCATTCGACCCGATTTCTTGTTTCACATCGGCTTAGGACTCGTGAAACAAATTCATTCTCATTTTGAACTGGTCTCAATCTTTTAGAACAGTTTCTTGCTTGATTCAACCGGTTACAAGCGCTTGAAAACGACTTCATTCCATTCTGAGCCTAGTTTTGGGATTTATAAAACAGAAATGTTTTTTTCTGAGCTGTTTTTAAGCTACTGATTCAGATAAATTACATGTTTCAATAGGATTGTGCGCTCGAAGAGAAGAGCGGACCAAACGGAGCAGTATATACAGGAAAAATAAAGCGCCGTTTGTGTCTGGTGCTGGACTGTCTTACCGCTAATGATTTTAATCCAAAAAATGATGAGCTGCTCAATCTTCAACATCACGTTATCAGAGAAAAAAAATTATCCGAGAGGGAGACGTTACTAATATTTTCAGACACCGTCAGAATTGTCGCTTGTCTTCATAAACGAAATATCGTTCACAGGGATCTGAAACTTGGAAATCTCGTTCTCAATCGACGGACTAGAAAAGTACGTCTCTATCGACTGTACCAAGATTTCTTGGTATTTAATATCTAATCATGTCTTAAATTGCTTTCCTTCTTTCTTCTTAGAAGAATAATGAATTCTATATGGATTTTCCAACCAATTATCTCAAATTAGTATCTTTGGTGTTCAAATCTAAGGATATGCTTAACTATAACTTTGAAAAATTTAGAGAAATTGATTCGTTTCATTATAATTCATAACAAATGCAAAAGATGCGTTTTCATCAAATTTTCTAAGCAGTTTTCCCAATTTTACAGGTAACAATAACGAATTTCTGTCTGGGAAAGCATTTGGGTAGCGAAAACGACCTATTAAAAGACCAGCGAGGATCTCCTGCATACATTTCCCCCGATGTTCTATGCGGCAAACCGTATCTTGGAAAACCATCGGATATGTGGGCTTTGGGTGTCGTACTATTCACCATGCTCTACGGCCAATTTCCATTCTATGATAGCAGCCCGACACAACTGTTTAATAAAATAAAAGCAGCGAATTATCACATACCCAAGTAAACGAGAGCGTTCCTTTGAGTTGTTAAAGTTAAACTATTACCACGTTATATTCTATGGATAGACGAACAAACTTCTCACTGTTATTTACCTCTTTGATACTAATCGAATGACTTTTATATCCGGTTTCAGCGATGGAAGAGTATCAGAAGGGACTATGTCTCTTATCAGGAATCTTTTGGTCTTAGAACCGAGTCGTCGTTTGACCGCTACAGAAGTTTTGGACTCATTATCTGCGATAATAACTACGTTCAAAGTACCGAGTGTTGTCGGTGAGGAGCTGCAAGTAGTACCGGACATAGATGACTTGAAGGAGAAATCCTGCGATCAAACGACGCAGGATAAAATTGATCAGGATACGAAGTCTGTTAATAATAACAAGCTGGGGGATTTTTCGAAGCAAGTTACGCTCCAGGTATCGATCTAGAACACAAATCATCGCTATGGGAAGATCCCAGTAAATTATAACTCGGTATTTTTCCCTCAGGAGCAGATGGAAAAGATGATAAAGCAGCAGCAAAGTTCCTTTGTACCGCAACGCAGACCATACGCTCAGATTCCACACCACAGAGTAGATTCGGATGCTAGGGAACTAACTCCTGCAGAATTGTCTCGTTTCAAACACCTAATTCCTAGAGACAGCCAAAGATCTCAATCCCAAACACCTAACAGAAGAGAAGGGGTGCTTCTGAGGCTCAGAGGAAACTCCAGGAGCAGATCGGTTGCTGCTAATCAGGTATAAACTGTTCTTCGGCTTCTTATATCCCTCTGGAATAATAAAATAAACTCGGTATCTAACTTTGAATTGTCTAGATTTCGGTGCGCCGTGATCACAACTCAACAGCCGTTCAGGGATCGCAGCAGAGCGCTGCTCCCTTCTCTCAAAACTCCTCTAGCTCAGGCCCGATCAGTTCAGCGAGCAGCGGAACAACCAGCTCAACTGATTCCCCACAGAACTCGTCTTCTGGTAGAGGATCAGGTCGTAATCCACCTGCAGGGGGAAGCGGCGGAAGAGAGTCCAGAGAATCTCCAGCTACAAATAGCCTGGCTAATAATTCCGGGCTTCAAATCGATCCGAACAATGCTCAGTATTCGAGGAATAATTTGCCAGCATCTTCTTACACTCAGCACAGGAGACTTTCTCTGCCCGACGGTCAAGAGGGAAGTTTGTATTCGTTGGAAACGCAAAGGGGGCAATCATCTGGTTCGGGAAATGTACTGGGGGCCGAATCCCACGGTACGGAGCAGCAGAACAGACGTAGTAATCCGCAACAGCCGCAGGTACAGGTTCCCCTATCTTCTCAGGAAGAAGCAAGGAGATCCTTAAGGTTGAACAGGTCACAGGGCGTCTTGAATCGCTCCGTACCTGACCTCCTTCGACAAAATAGACAGAATAGATTCAGAGAGGCGATTGTAGATCAGCTGGCTTCGTTCAGAGTGAGAATGCAACAGAACAGAATGAACAACATAGAGCGAGAGCTAAACATACAGAACAGACTGGTCAGCCTGATGTCTAACGCCGTGGAAAATGACCGGAGAGTATTGGACTTTCCTTTGCGTAGGCCTGCGATTGGCCAAAGCCGGTATTCGCCATATTCCCTCAGATCCGGGGGCCTGAACAACGACAGAGAAACGTACGGTGGGCGAAATTCAAGGCGGGGAAATGTGACTGAGGCAGGTTCAAGCGTGCCGAGTTTAGATTCTAGCTGGTCTTCGATCAGGGATCAAAATCAAAGACCGGTTCTGAGTAACGGGGCTGGAATGAACTCAGACTCATTGATGTCAAACTCTCCGTCGACGGCAGCGAGCGGTTCTGAGGCGGCGTCAAGCTCTAGAGCAATATCGGCTTTGGCTAGAGATTCGGCTTTGCTTAATAACGGGCATTCGACCGATAGCCAAGACTCTATTTTAATACATAGAGGAATAAGATTTCAGCTATCTCCAAGGTCGCAGAGAAATTTGAGCGCCTTTTTAAGGAGCAGATTGGACGGCAGAGGGAGAGATGCTGCGAGAAGATAGTATATTATTTTGTATATATCTGATTAATTATTAACATAGTATATACCGAATGAATTGTTAAAATCATCAACAATTTTACACAGCGAGATGTGATGTGTCTCATTGTAAAATTGATCAAGGTACACGATAATTTTTTCCGATGTCTTAGCGACATTGTATACTAAATAAATGAAAATGAAGTAATATAATTATTGGGAATGTTTATATTGAAAATTTGATGAATATCTAGGATATATAATATATATCTTTGAAAATTCAGAAGCAAATGAATTGTATTTTTCTTCAATTATCCCTTCCTCATAAATTCATTTTCATACTTTTATACGCTTCTCCTTCTCTGCTAGACAATATGAATAATACGTTACATTTCAAAAGAGCATTGAAATATATGTATGTATTTGTTTTGAGAATGTAATTACCGTCTCTGTCAAGCTGATTGATTATTCTTACTAACTCCTGGAGAATTACTTGTTTTTAATTTTTTCTTTCTCTTCATTTCTACTTTTTTCCCCGATTCATTTCGATGTGTATATTTTTTTCATATATCAAAATAATATATTCTGAAAAGAAGGTATTAAATATTTCACATTTTTTATTACTTCCATATAATTATTTATGCATATGTGTATAGATATAGTATATAGGTATATGCATAACTTGAGGATTACAATATAATATTTATTATTCGTTTATTATGATAATAATAATAAGGAGAAGAAGAATAATAATAAGAATAATAATAATAGTGGTAATAGTAGCGTAGCCGAGGCACCAAGTGCGACAAGAAGCCTTGAGCCTTAAATATATATAGTATCATAGAATCGAAATAAATTCTTGGTACAGAAAACTCTTTACAAATGAAGAGAAAATACAAAGCAAATTGAATTCAATTTCAGATATTAAAGAGTAAAAACTTTATCGCTTATATCGAGGATTTTTAAATTGTCTTCCTCGCACCTGGCGGCTGAATCATTTCATGTAATAATAAGAATGATAATAATGATAATAGTAATAACGTACCCGATATATATAAAGTAAATTAAAGTAAAAATAATAATGAACGACCTAACTGGACATTAAAATAATATTCATATAATCTATGATATACATAGATGCATATATATAATATACATATTCATTCATATATAAATGGAGTAATATTCTTAAACTCTAGTGATCCCTTTGAACAAGGATATCGATCTACTTTTAATTCAATGTTACAATAATAATCGTGTGTGTTCGTGTGAGTTTTATATTGTAAACACGATACATATACATACAGGGTGAATTCGCAACATCCGAACATTCAGATGAGCATTGCGAGCTGGCCACAAATCCGAATCAGCAATTTTTTTCAGTAGATTCTGACGATTCGATTCATTATACAAATGGCAAATAATTGACGACACTATCAAACCGTGGCCACGTCAATGCTTC
Source organism: Ametastegia equiseti (assembly GCA_963989295.1). NCBI lineage: Eukaryota > Metazoa > Arthropoda > Insecta > Hymenoptera > Tenthredinidae > Ametastegia > Ametastegia equiseti. The sequence goes on from OZ022395.1 coordinate 13,684,467, forward strand.
TCTGAATCTTCGGACGTTACTAATTTACCCTGTAATCATATGTATTCGTATATATATATATGTATATATTTATATCCGTATAGCAAACCGACTCGCTTAAATAAATATACCTACGTATATTTATATCAGACCGTCGATTAATTACACCATAACGAATACACCTATATTATCCTATAACTATACTTTATAATTAATGCGGAGGACAATAATAATAATAATAATAATAATAATAATGATGATGATTAATAGGATCGGAATATATTCTGATTGCGAAAAAATTGTAATATTCATTAATCGTCAAGTCTTTGAAGTTAATTGGCTCATTTCCGTCTTCTCGCTGCGTTGCTTACTTCTTTTTTTTCTTTATGCATTCAAATCAAATGTACTATAAATAAAAATCGTCTCTACATTGTTTATTTTCAGATTATCAATTGTAACAATCGATTAATAATCAATTAATTGTTGTTAGATAACATTGGATATTTAAGTTTTTTTTGTTTTTTTCTTTGTCACATATTTTCAAGTAAGTAAGTAAGTAAGTAAGTAATTCATGATTAGAATGGTACAAAATTAATTTCTTCAATTCTACTATACTTTGTACTCGCGTTGCATACCTATTGCATATAATTATATCAGCCAGATGCAGAGGTACGGAAGATAATAATTATTGAAGCGGTATTACGAGAATTGGGAAGATTATTTCCTCTTCGGTTCTTTTTTTTTTGCGTTGCATTGCGTTAAAAAAGCTAAAAATAAACAAATCGGGTGAACTATTAAGCGGAGCGAGATGAAATGTTGACGATTCGAACTTTAGAGAAAATCTTCAAACGGGGGATGCAGATCCGTTAAATCACAAAGAAAAGAAAAAAAAAACAAAAAACGGAAGGAAAACTCTTTTTTCTAAATATTTACAAAGACGTGCGCCAGCAGAGAGAAAAAGAGAGGAGAACAAATATCCTGTATCAAGAACTTTTGCCTAGATCAAACATAAGGATGTTCAAGATTTTTTATATTTCTCTAATTAGAAATAGGAGCTCACACCACTCCTATCTTGACCCTCCAGAGCATTCGGAGTCCTAGAAGATGTGACGAGACGATCGAAGAACAGACTTTATACATATCGTGGTGTCTCTATTTCTCCAGACAATTAGCTGATTACATATATGTATATGGATATTTGTATATGTATGCATATGTTAGGCAGCGGATAATCGATAACGACGTTAGAATGAAAGAAAATAGATAAAAATTCAACTAATATTTATACACAAGTTTTTTGTGTCTTTCTTCTTTTCTGTTTCGAAGCTACTAATATACCTAAGCAATGGAAAAGGAAAACAAAGTATTATTTTATATAATTTACAACTCAAGTTATTAGAAAGTTTTACACGCGTTGTATAAGTTCATTATCGAGGTTTTCACATAGAACCTGGTCCGTATTTATAGTATTTTCCTTGCTGTTTATAATGGAAACCTTAATTATGTACATAAAGTATGTAACTAGAAGACTGTTCGTTACATTCAAAGTTGAGAAGAATATTACAAAGATTTAATATTGTCTTAAATTGCATTGCCTTAAAAGTACAATACATTAGCGTCTGGCATTAACAATTTTTACGTGCCTTCGGAGATATGCAAATTCTAACAAAAGTAAGAATATCTAAAGCCTGATTGCTGTTAAAAAAATATATCTCTAAATGATATTATTTTTCTATTCAAATTCCTTTTGTAGAGATGAACAAATTTGATTTAAACAAGCCTCATAAAGTGAGATATGACCGTAACAACAACTGTTCCTTAATTTCCTTCTCTCTTCCTTATTAATCTTAGAAAACTACTAGCTGTGGATATCGTCGACGGATCTTTGTAGACGAAAGACTTGTATCTATGTGTATAAATACGGACCACCTATCCAGTAAACACATTACAATAAATTGCGTTATTGGATATCGGTTTATCTGCGTCGAGTCTCTCGATTTGCCTTGTAGGAGTGGTGCGGGCTTTGGAGTAATAGAGAGAAAGAGAGAGACACAGAGAGATACAGAGAGAGACACGAGTCCCCTCTCTGGTTTCTGAATCAATCAATCAATCAATCAATCAATGTAGAACATAGGTAATAGAGACAGTACCTTGCACTTGTCACTCAGTTTGAGCGCAAGCACGAGTTCTCCATCGCTGCTGTCTGTAGTACAAGTAACTTGCGTGCGTGAACACAGGAGCCGTGAGCGAATCGAGTTCTTTGATGATTTCTTAACAACTATATACTAAGTAATTAAATAATTGAGGGGATCATGTACCTGACTGTCTGTCAATATTGTCATATTAGAAATTATCTATTTCTCTCTATCTTCAGACGTTTAAGTTTGAAGACAAATTTCGTATATACATTCATAATCATTATGAAGTTCGATAATTGATTTCAAATATACAAAAATCATCATTTATTCAATATTCTTTCAAGCTCATTCGGAAAAAAAAAGAATCAAAAAAACCTCGTGCGAATTGAAGAATTCTCTACTAATATAATATACATAATTTCATAACATTAACCACGATGAAAGACGAGAAAAGATGGCAATTCATTGGCTCGTATGTAATACGCCGAATTCTAATCCGTGCCGATTATTAAAAAAAAAATCTTCGTTTCAATTCATAGAAATATATAGTAATAATAATAATAGTTATTATGATGCTAATAATAGTAATAATAACAATAATATAATAATAAGTGCGAGCAGATATATAAGAGAGAATATGTCATTGGAATGAGAACGCCATTAAGTATTTGAAAACGATTTGTATAAAATATTTATTATCCTTTTTTTTTCTTGTTGCTTTTTTTGTTGTTTTTTTAGTTCATCATTATTGCATTATTTATTTTCATTTTGAATAGAATAAAAATGAAATAAAAAATGAAAAAAAATAATTAGAATAATTATTACGTATGTATCTATTTATGTAGTTACCTATTATTTGTTACGTTTTGAGCAAATTCATTATGTAGGTATTGTTGTTGCTGTTGTTGTTTTTTTTCCTCACTCTATAAACCGAACAATAATAATATGTTTCATTCATCTAATTATTTTGTTTGTTTCCTGATGTTTTTTTTTTTTCTAAGAAAATATAAAAGTAGTTTTTTTTTCTCTTTTTACGTATTTTTTTATGTATGTAAGTATGTATGTATGTACAATTCAATAAATTAATTACGATACATGATTGCGACAGAGCTATAAACGACTAACGACGACTATAAGGGTACCATACCTTACGCACGCTGTAAAGTACTACCTCGCGATATTTATATTTTATTTCATTTATTTAATAATTTTTTTGTTTCAATTTTTTCCAACTTCATTTCAAATCTATGCAATTTTTGAATTTATAAAAGAAACTGCTCTTTCTTCTCCTTATTTTTGTTTTTCGTGAATTATTTTTTATTCCTCTTTTGCTAATCTAAAACGCGACGATGACAACAACATTTTCAAATCTTTCTTCGTCTATTCTGTGCTTTTCATTTCATTTCATTTCGATTAATTTAATAATTTGCTATAATAAAAAGTAAACGATATTCTTGTAAAATAAGAAAATACATCATGTATCGGTTTCGGCGCGTGTGTGACGATGAAAAAGTTAATTACCAATTATTCGATATGCTCACAAGGCTCGATCATATCGTGATTCATATTTTAAACAGCGAAGTGAAAATTCTGATTCTTATATAGTATTTTATTTTACTATCTTTCGTCGTCTAGGTACTTAGTAGGTAGGTCCTGTGTTCACTATCACAGCAGCAGTGTTTTATAACTAAGCAGCATTTAAAGTATAGTAGGTATAATTTTATCATGTGAATTTGATTTTAAAAATCGAGAATATTACCTTTTTTTTTGCCCCCTTTTTCTTTTATCGACAGATAAAAACCACCGCCGTTATTCGATTAATGTAAAAAAAAAAAATTCACTCTGGACCCATTTCATGCTCCCCACCACTCCCAAGTCCGGCACTTTAAAAAAAAAATAGCGATAAATCATCCTCGCTCGTTTCTCTCTAGTCCTCTCAGCTAATTAAATCAATCGAGATTAATCGATTGATGAAGTTTATGTACACAAAGACCAGCTTTTCCGCTTTCTCTCCCACAAACTTATCTTTATCTTTCTCTTTTTCATTTAAAAGTCTTTTCTCAACAGCAATTTTTACTTGTTTTCTTTCTTTCTCTCTGTTTTTGTTTTTTGCTTTTTTTTTTTTGGTCAATCAATTATATATTTACTATTACTAGAGCTCTTCGAGCTCAGATTTTGGCGTCGTCGTTGCCGCAGCAGGAGGTTCGCAGCAATCCGTATTGTTGTCCTCGATCTCTTGCTCGACAGGGGATTTACTTTTGCATATATTTTCATCTTCGTGGTGGTTTTTGTTCTCCACGATTTCGTCCTCATGATCAAAACTCTTGTTCTCAGGCTCGTAATTTTCTTCCATACTTTCGTTGGTATCTTTCACAGTTAAAGGCGCAGGATTTTCAATTACTTTTTCTATTTCCTCTTCTCTAACAGAAGAATCGATTCTTTCTATTCTATTTTCTTCCTCCTGTTCCCTTCCTATGAAAGATATTTCCTCCTCGGTACGTTCGTTCTCCGTTTCTCTACCTCTCTCCTCTTCAACTTTTTCTCCTGGTTCAGATCCGTGTTCAGGAAGTTCGTCAAAGTCTTGTAAATTTTTACTGTTAACAACGTCATCCAATTTTTCTGTATCCGATCGCGAGGTCAGACGCTCCATGTCATCCTCTAAAAAGATGGATCGCTCCTCGTTGAAGGTATGGTCGGCTGGAGGAGGACTGACGTTTCCCCATCTAGATTTTCTGCTCCTGTTATTGTTCCTGCTTTCCCTGCTATCCTGGGATTTGCCGCCCCCTCCTGGGGCCTCGTCATCCCTGTTTGAAACATGGTTTTCTAGCTGCTCCCTATCCTCAGATAAAATTTGCTCCGATATTCCGTTTTCCGGCTCTCCTAGAGGCCAGGAATTCGACGAGGACGATCCTGGAGGACCGTTTTCCAGATTTCTCCAAGGTCCGCTCTCTGGCCCGCCTGGAGAAGGTCCAGGACCTCCGAACGGCGGCCTGATTGGTGGACCTCGGGGATCGTCAAACGGAGGCCTAAAAAAGGGGTCCCCTTCTCTGGAGTCAAAAGGCGGCCCTCGTGGCCCGAACGGAGGCCTCATTCCTGGCCTCATTCCTCTCGGACCCATTCCACGTGGATGAAACATCGGAGGACCTAGAATGTTCGATATAGAATTAGATCTTTGTTACAAATTCATTTGATTATACAGAAAACTATGATTTTTCAACTTTTCTATTAGATTTTCATGATAATATAGGGACTTGAGGTTTTTCCAACTTTTGTGTCACATTTCCCGAATGAAAAATAGCATTATGAGATTTTGGGTCGATTAAGAACATTCTTTAATCAGAGTGATCATGTTTTGTGATTCTCTATTGATCATATTGAATAAAAGGTTCGGATTGTTTAGTTTCTATACCTTATATTATATACGTTGAAGATGACAACCGAAAATTTCTGATTTTCTGGCGATTATGATCTTTGGTTATTCAGTTTGATCACGATTTACCGATTCTTAATCAATGTATTTTTTCAACTTACAGTATGCTTGCTAGATAGATACTAAGATATAACTAGCACTTTGCGTTTTATGAAACAAGACGATTTACAATCTAGATTTTCTTGTTATTATACAGTTGAAAAATAAATTCAATAGCTTTCGGCCTAATACGATTTCAGGGACTTTGTAAATTGTGTATCACTGCTCTATATCACAATATAAAATTTTCTTCAGATTTACAGCGAGAACTTGTATACAAGATAGCTTCGTGATCATTTGTGAAGCAGCAACGTCAAAAGCTCAGCAATTAATTGTTCGCTGCGAATCGATTTTATCAACTTTATCAATTTTCATAGAATAATTCCAAATTTCATCAAACTTGATACAAAATTCTACAGTTTTTTTTGACATCATCATGAAGTATTACATCAGATTAACTCAAATTTCACTAGATTTTAAAAGCTTCCAAGAAGTCTTGACCGATGATTACAAAAAATTATGAAATTTCATCGAGCGATAAAGAATATCTTGAAACTTCCAACATTTTAGAAGACTCAAAACCTTGTCTCATGTGGTGATTCTACAATCGAAGCAAATATTTCTCTTCCCTATCCTCCTAGAAGATGAAATAAACGATTTTCCCTAGAAGCGAGTCTCACCATGTCCTCGTGGTCCAATGCTAGGACCCCTAGGTCCGAAAGCGTCAGGTCCCATGGGGCCACGTGGTCCCCTAGGTCCCATCATGGGAGGAGGACCAAATCCAGGATCCATAGGTCCAGGGAAAAACTCTCTCCTTCTAGGATCGAAGTCAGGATGATCAGGCATTCCCCTAGGATCGAAAGCGTCGTTAATCCTAGGATCGAAGCCGCCAGCATCGCGTTGTCTCAACTCGTACTCGTATCTCTCCCTTTCGTAATCGTCCATAGGATGTCTACCGCGCATATCAGGTCTGTCAAATTCATCCCTGACAGGTCCCATTCTATTAAACTCATCAGCCCTTGGCCCATTGGGTCCCATTCTCCCATCAAATTCGTCATTAAACCTTCCGACGTGCATTCTTGGATCAGAAAAATCATCCATAGGTCCTCTGGGCGGTCCGATTGGCCCCCTGGCCCCAAAACTTTGTCTCTCTCTATCCGCAACTCCTCGTTGATTATAATCCCTTGGATCTTGAGGTCCGCCCCTGAAGTCTGGTCCTCTAGGCCCAAAGTCTGCCCTGTCCTGAGGACCCCCAGGGAATTTAGGAAGATCCATAAGCGAGGGTGGGAGGTCAGAGGGTCTCCTGGGTTCGTCGTAAGCTCGATCTCTATCATTTCTGTTATTTCTACCATCGATTCTGTCATCCAAAGGCAGAGTGCCATCAGCCAATTGCCTGAGACGATCCGCAAGGCTTGGTTTACCGTCTTTTTTAAGCGGTGAGTCCATATCCTGGGAGATATTTTGCCCAGGTAAACCGTCTGCTCTATTATTGTCTCTCAAGTCTCGATCCCCTCTGTCTCTACGCTCTTCTCTATCTCTGTCCCTGCCATCTCTCCGCCGATCTCGTCCGCGGTCTCTGCCCCTGCCTCTGTCTCGTCTAGAGTCGCTGCTTTCGTCCCTTTCACGATCTCCGCGGTCCCTTCTTTCTCTTTCCCTGTGATCTCTGTCTCTATCTCTGTTTCTGTCCGAAGGTCTGCCGTCTTCATCGATTCTATTATCAGCCAATGGGCCTTTTCCCATCGCGGCTAAAAGCTGGTCGCTTAAATTCGGCGGTTTTTCTTTTCTCTCTACGCTTATAACGCTCGGGGGTAAATCGTCCTCCATGTCCATTTCCATGTCCATATCGTCTGAATGGTGGTGGTGCGATAACTGCATCTGCATCGAGGGTGGAGGTCCCATACCAAAAGGCTGCCTCAACATTGGTAAATTTGCTAAATTTCCTTCGGATGTCGGCGGAGGAACTCCCATGGGTGGAACGTTGTGCGGCATCCCTAAGAAGACGAAAAAATCCCAAAATTAAGGTATTGGCTTCAACATGGTGGCCACTAAAAAGAGTTGGAAAAATTCTTTGACTTTTCCTTGACTTTCCCTGACCAAATTATAATTTTTCCCTGACTTAAATTCGAAGTGATACCGCCATTTCAAGTACCTATCTAATAAATAAAGATCCGAAACATTGACAATAAGAAAAACACGTTCGGTTCAGGATTCCGCGGCGCAGGGCTGTTCCAAATTATCAATACTATTTCGATCTAAGATTTTTATTGAAAATTCCGAGCAGGTGGGGGAAAAAGCGTTGCTCATCTCTCGTTTCGTATTGCCAAGAAATTCCCCGACTCATTTGAAAATTCCCTGACTTTTCCCTGACTTCTCTGACTATTTTCGAATTCCCTGACTTTTCCCTGTTTTCCCTGACCAGTGGCCACCATGTTTAAGATGATAGAGGAAAACAGCAAAATTCTAAAGAAAATCGAGTGAATCTAGCTTATTTTGTCGATAAACTGTCTTTAAAATTCTTATAATCGAGGGTAATTCTTATTGGTATAACTTGGTGAAAGAAAACTAGTGAATTGATATAAAATTAGATTCATCAATGCCGAATCAGCTTCTATAGTAAAACCGTGTATGTAAAAGTTGATTACCAGTAGCGCTGGGCTTGTCTGAAGGTGCGGCAGGTGCAGGCAAGGGAATTTGTGCCAAAAGACCGACCCCGACGCCAGCTCCGAATGGAGAATTTACCGGAGGTGTCAGCATGGTTTGCATCATTCCTGGCCCTATGAGGCCTTGCATATTCGGCGGAGGTACGCCAATAGGAACGTTTGGCATAAGTCCATGCGCCATTTGGAGTCCCATGGGACCAATCATACCTGTTTTTTCGCATTAGATTACAGTTGATATTAATTTTAGAAAATGCTATTTCATTCAATTTCTTCGGATTTCCTCGAAAGGAACAAAAATAATCGCAACATTTCATGTTTGAAATAATTTCTTTCTAGATTCTCTGCAAAATCTATTAATTACAATATGGTATGAACATTCAAGATACCAAGAAAATATCAATCAATTTCGAAAGATTTCATATGATTTAGGCAGATTTCAATGAGGTTCCAAATATTTGGAACGTTTTTAAGTATTTTCACAAAATTTTTAATTCATCAAGTCAAACGCCTCGATAATATTTACTAAAGATTCCAAGATTTTATATGATTTCAATGATTTTAAGAATTCCTTCACACCAATTCCAAAAGATTTCACATCATTTCAGGAGATTTTCGTATAGGATTTCAAAGATCTCGCAAGATTTCAGGTCATGGTGGCCACTAAAAAGAGTCGGGAAAATTCCCTGACTTTTCCCTGACTTTCTTCGACCAAATTACAATTTTCCCCTGACTAAAATTCGAACTAATAGTGCCAATTTAAGTATCTAATAAATAAAGATCCGAAACATTGACAATAAAAAACACGTACGCGGCGCAGCGCTGTTCAAAATTATCAATACTATTTCGATCTAAGATTTTGATTGAAAATTCCGAGCAGGTGGGAAAAAGAGTTGCTCCTCTCTTGTTCCGTATTGCCAAAAAATTCCCTGACTCATTAGAAAATTCCCTGACTTTTCCCTGACTTCCCTGTTTTCCCTGACCAGTGGCCACCACGCAGGTATTCTACAACATTTCCAAACGTTTGAAAACTGAACGATTAGATAAAATGTCTCCAAAAATTCAATATTTCATATAATTGGTCAAATTTTGTGGATTCCTCAGTGCCAATTTCATAATTGACGAGTCCCTCCCCTTTTATATCCAGTACTCACGAGTAACGCCAGTGATAGGAAACCCTGGAGGCATCATTTGAAGTTGAGCATTAGGAGGAGCTAAAAGAGCAGCAGTAGTTTGAGGCCTGATAGGAGGAGGTTGACTTGTATCAACCATCTGTTGTTGTTGCTGTTGCTGTTGCTGCTGTTGTTGTTGTTGTTGTTGAGCGTTCTCAGCAGAAGACATAACGTTAACGATCCCATCGGTCAAAGTAGGAATAGGAGTTCCACCAACAGACGCAGCAGCCAAAGCTTGTTGCTGAAGATGCAACTGGTGCTGCAAACTCTCTGTGTTCGCAACTGTGTGCTTTAATTTACCTAAAATCCCCAAAATAATTAAGAAAAGGCCAGATTTCTTGATTTTATGCACAAAATTTGGAAAGATTATATCAAAGATGATCAGAAATATTGCTAGACGATTGATTACAAACTAAATATGGGAATAAAAAACTTCTAAAATTGTTCGTAAAGATTTATTTAGGGGGATGATTTGTTACCTTTGAGCCTCGGAGGCAGCGTATCCTCGTCTATCATTCCTCCCTCCTCCAACAATTCGAGATCCTGATCCGTAACGTTGTTCAATTTGTTCCAAGGGATGTAACTGACCCCAAGTTCGACTTCCCAATAATCCTTCCACTCCTTTCCCTTAACTCCTTTGCCTGGAGCCCAAGCAAGCTGAAAATAAACGTGAAGAGAATAAGATAAATGTTCAGAGATACCAAAATAGGAAAAAAAAGGACAAAAGAGTTCAAATTCCTTCTGAAAAAGAGAAATTTCGTATACTTTTGATCTCAAAAACGTTACATCTTTCATTTTTGGCTCTAACGGTTTTACTTTGCTAATTGTGAAGTAATTTTTCAGCATCGTGAATATCCAAAGAATTAGGAAAAGTCGAAAAGGAGATAAAGAAGATGAAATTCCTGTTGAAAGGGATAAATTTAGCATATTTTGCAGATTAAAAACCGTGACGTGTTTGTCTCTCGGATAAAACTCCATCAGTTTCTTACCGTGATAGCTTTTCCCTGCATTTTGTGGCTCTTCAATTTAGTCAGCGCCCTGTAAGCGTCTTGCCTCCTGTTCATACAAATGAAAGCGCATCCTCTGGGGGATATTAAATCGATGCTAACTATGTCTCCAAACTCTCCAAATGTATCGGAAAGCTCCTCCTGATGAACAAGCTTCGAGAGATGACCGACCCACAGCGTGGTGCTGCAAACTGTTGATGGAAAGACGTGAGAAAAGGTAAATTTCAAGTAAAAAAATCAAATATTCGAGTGTTTTCAAGGGTTTCGAACAAGAAAATTGACCAAAACTTGAAGAAAACAAGCCTTACCGCTTAGTTTGTCTCTAACGATAGGTGGTAATCCTCTTTTCCTCCTTTCCCGTTGTTTTTCGCGTTCTTCTTCAGACATTTTGTCCCTGCTTTCATCTCTTTTCCGTTCTCGGTCTCTGTCTCTCGATCTGGACCTGAAAAAGGTTGAGAAACACATAAGTTTATTGATAACAAAAGGAGACAAAAATAAGATGATTGAATTATTTACCTCCTGCGCCTCGATCTACTTCTAGACCGAGATTTCCTGTCTCTATCTTTGTCACGCTCGCGATTTCTGTCCCTATCTCTGTGCCTAGGTGACCTGGAACGACTGCGGCGTCTGTATCTGTCCGGCGAGCCGCTCTGAGATCTCAGATTCTCGCAATTTACAATTTCAACGCTGCTGCTGTCTCTCCTGGCTGGTGCGGAACTGAAAAAGAGACATAAAGTCGTTAGAAACGTTCGAGCATGAGAAAAAATCGTAATTTTCATCTGTGCTGCGAGTTTTCTGGTCTAAGCAGAGAGATAAGCGATTACTTCTCTCTGCGGCGATGAGAAAACAGCAGAGATTTATTTAGCAAGTATATTCAAGGCACGAACGAACGATTTACACTCGTGTCTAGATCGTACTTGCATTTGCGAGTTTGTATCTGTCGTATTTCGGAGATTCTACCTTTGGAAATCCATTGAATCTTGTCTCTCGTCCATTAAGGGGCTTTTAACATTCTGCAGGGAGGTTTGGGGGGGTTGAGAAGCATAGGGCAAGGCTGGAGGATAGCCTGGTGGCGGCTGACTCATGTCTTGATGCATGATTCCCGCGTTCATACCCAAGCTTCCACTCGTCGTGTACATTCCACTCTGTTGGGACGGCTTCAGGATGTCAGACGGTTTCAATTCACACTCAGAGGCAAACGGCAGACTCTGGAATATCGGAAGAACAGAATTATAAATAAAGCGAATGATTCTTTCTTTAGTTTTCTGTATACAAACGAAATTGCAAAAAATTCATGCAGTTGTCTATAGTTTTGGGATGAAAAATTTTGAAATTAGTACTTTGAAATATTTTGGAATCGAATTATGAGGATATTTAACGATTTTTCCATAGGTTTTCATCTCGAATTTAAAGATGTATAGAAATTTTAAGTTGTTCTTTAGTATATCTTGATTTCTAGAGCTGAACTAATAGAAAATAAATTAATTTCCATAATTTCGTGACTCCAAAACCATCTTTCTTTCATCGATAAGTCTAAAAGGTTTGAAAAGCCGAATGCACAACTCACAGGAACCGTTTGTGCTAAGTGTTTATCGAATTCATCTTCCTGCTGTTTCATCTGCTGCAATTTCCGCATTTTTTCTTCCATCTCATGTTGCAGGGTTGCAGCATTGCCGCCTTGCATAGTTTGCTGGAGAGTTTGAAGCTGCTTCAAGACCTGCGATTCGAGAAGAACAGCCACAAATACAAGAATTAGTTTCTTCTTGGCCGAATAACTCGCTCAAATTAACACAATACGCATCGTTAGTGTAAAACAAACCCAAAAATTACAATTTCAAAGGAAATAAACAAACAAACTAGTCACCTCGGGATTCGTAAGCAGAGTTCCAAGGCCCTCTAAGCCTCCGCCAGGAGTACCCGAGTTGTGTTGACCTAAACTAGACTGTGTAGCAGCTGGAGAACTGCCCATCATCATATCCTCGTCCTCTTCTTCCCCATAATCAAAATCGAGTAACTTTTTATCGAATTTTACCGGAGTCTGAGTTTCATTAGCAGCTGCTTCTTGCTTCTTTAACAACAACTGCTGAAGGTGTTGAAGTTGCGCAAGCAAAGAAACGTCCACTTGATTCGCACCACCGCTTTGGCCCTGAAAAATAATGAGAAAAATTATTGAAATGAAAAGAAAAATTGGATTAACTGAAGGGTTTTCATTCGTCTATTGACAATTTTGATCCTTTCAATCTTTGGTTGATAATTTGCTATTTACCATGAGTTTATTCGCATTAGCTATGTTCGCAGTTTCCATTTTTGTTTGAGCGAGCCAAGCCGGATCAATCGACGACTTTGAGGACGAAAATATCTTCTGGTCTTTTGGAGTGTTTTTCGCTGCTGATGAAGGCGGCGTCTTTGTTATGGAGTTCGAAGAGTTCAGATTGCTCGCAGACGTCGTGTTCAAGGTGCCTGTAATTTCAATTCGAACATAATTTACATTTCAGAGTGTTAGAGAAACTTTTGTAATAGTTTGATATTTTCCGGTCTCTTTCCGACCTTGTGAGATTCTCAAAAGCCAAATTCTCTCCAAAATTCTAGAATTTGAACATAATTACTCGACTATTACATAATCGAATAATTCCCAGCGTTTTCACGGCATTTAAGAAATCCAGAGGCTCAAAATATTCCGTAATCTTAAGGCTAATACTCTAATAGCTTTGCGCATCAGTACCGTTGCTATTAGAACTCTGTTCCTTATGAATGGGATGATTAGGATCAGCGAGGTCGAATAGCGGTTGAATAACTTCGGGTTGAAACACAGCGTTCTTCTGCCAGAGGTTTAGGACTCTAATGACCTTGCTCTTGTCCTCCGGAGGGCATTTGAGCAAGTTAAGGAAAGTAGTTTGCATATTCTTAGCAAATCTAGGGGCAAAGACATCCTTCTCAACTCCGAACTGATGTCTAGATTGGCGAACGATCGAGTCGATAACGTAAAGTCCTGGAACCTTGTACTCCGGCTTACACTGCAAACATAAAACAAGAAAAATGTAGTTAAAGCATGAAATGCATCGATTGAAAAGTGATTTAGTTATTCCAACGAATCTCACCTTTTGAATGAACTTCTCGACGCTCTGAACCACATGTTTGTAGAATTTTATCGCCTTGATCGCCCCCCGAGTCAACGAGTTCATTTTAGCCTTAGAAATCGGTGGCTTGACGTCGTAGAGCGACGAAAGCTGTGAATTCAAACGATAAATGAACAATTAGTGAAACATTGACATTGCTTCTGCATATTATCCAAATACATCCTATTTGTTGAAAACAGTGTATCAATAAAATTCTCCGCCAAATCCAATGCATGCATGTATCTGGGGACGAGTGGTGATCCCATAGAATAAGATGAAAAAAAAATGAATAAATTGCGCTGCATTGAAAATCTAAAGCAGCGTAAAATTCTCTTCAATTCCAATTAATGTTTTACTTTTAAATATCGTTAACGGGTTATTCTAAATTGCTTTAAACTTACCTCGGCGTTAAACGCCTTAACAGCGTCCATGTCTTTTGATATTTGTAGATGGTGGGGTAGCTAGTTGCTGAAGAGGGTAGAGAAGGGGGATTGAGGGGGGAAGAGGGAGGGAGGGAGGCACGGTTAAATTTGATAACAATACCGCACGGATAGCCGATGACCGTATTTTCTATATTAACATTTAAATACTAATTATCTATCGTAAAATAACAAATTCATTTTCAATTTCGGACTATCGTTTACGCACTTCGTATACCCCTTCTTCTTATTGCCTTGACTTCGCGGCCCACACCATGCCATTACGCGTAAATCAAGATGGCCGACATCCCCCCTCTCCGATCATCACCCATTTTACCCGGCATGCATCGGGAAACGTCTCGCGTGACGTCACGATAATATAATCTAACGTGATCGATCGGTAATGTAGATAGGACTAACTTTTAGTCGTCATTGGAGATTTACCTTACCGACCGAGATAGATAGCGTTGCATTGAGCCGTGTAACGTCACTAACTTTTCGTCGGTAGGGTAGATGCATTGGGGATTATCGGCCTTGTACGTTATCGGCCGAGTTTCAAATTGTGTGATATAAAAACAACAGAGAGGGAAGAGAGAGTGAGAGAAAGCGATGAAGTTGACCTGTCACTTTCGTAATCGAGACGCGAGATTGTAGAATCGTTGGAAAAAAAAGAAAACGAAGAGAACATGTTTCGACGACGAGTCAAAAGCGTAGTTGACGCACGGGTTGTCGGGGTTGTTCGTTGTAGAGATTTAACAATTTTCAGTTAATTGTTATCTCATGTTGTATCTACGTATGTGTGTTGTATGCAGTAGATTTATTTGTATTTACGCCGAGTAACACCCAACAGCTGCGGGCGACACACTCGAGAGCACAGTGTTTCAAGGATCTTAATTGTTATAACTGATTGTGAATATAAGGTGGCGACGGGGATTCGCGGCATGTTTCACATCGCGAACATCGGTTATCAAATGTGTAAGAGCTGCATAATAATATAATAATATTATGAATATTCGAATCACCATAGTGATTGATGAATAATCAATTTAGGGTATTTTTCCCAGAATATTGTTTGATCGTATACATGTACGTACACGCGTTCGTCGATTTATGGAAAAGCATGCAACATCTCCTCATTATTATTCTCTATTTTTATCTACGTATGTATAAGGTATATTATCCCATGCGTACATGCACATCACATGATTCCGTCTTATCATAAAGATCATCTTATTTGATCGATTGATTACTATGTGATTTAGTAATATGTACGTATTTACACATAGGTATACGTAAAATGTCTGAATGAGGCTTTTCTTGCACTGTTGCGTTATCGTAATAACGCCGATTCAATATTCATATCGTCAATATTGCCCGTTCTTGTGAATGAAATTCGATTACATAGACGTTGGTAGATACATGTATCCACACACACATATACGTACATATGTATGTATACTGTACGTATGTACGTACATACATCTGTTGTTTTCGCTTATTATTGTTATTATTACTCTTAAGAATTATTGATTTTCTATTGTTTCAACGCATGTTCACTATCTACAGTTTGTTGCGTATACCCGTACATATACATGTGTATGTATGTATGTATTATGTATTAATTTCGCGTAGTATGTATGAATGTATGTGATAATGATACACATACATACGACTATGTTTACATTTTGTGCTTCAAGAATCATCCCCATCATTATCATTGTAATATCATTATCACTATTACTATTCTTACAATTGTTATAATTGTTATTGTTGTTGTTATTATTATGATTATTATTCTCATTATGCGTGTTACAAATATCATAAATTTGATATAAAAAGAGATGGTATGCTGCGGTTGAACTTTGAACTGACGATATGATAATTACTCAGATAAATTGAGAATATTATCAGGAATGGTAACGATTTGAGTGAATTCAATTATAATCAAGTAATTATCCGGTTGAAATTTTTTTGCTTTTTCAACTTCGTTGATTCAAATCGTGAAAGTGACGGAAATATAAATCAAAATTTATGCGGATTCAATTGTTTTTTTACTATTTTTTAAGAACGATTTTTTCTCAACATTGAAAATTTAGATTGAAAGACAGAAACAAAAAAAATAGCAAATTGCAATTTTGAATTTCGGAGAAAAAAGTTTCTTCCGCATTTTCACTTAGTATCAATTAAAAAATTTCTTATCTTGAAGAAGAAACATCAAAAAATGGAATTCTAATAATTGGAAAAATTTGGAAAAAACACAAAAACTTATAAGCTCCAATTTTCAAGATTTAAAATTGCGATAAAAAATTTTTAACCAACTAAAGTTCGAAAATTTGAACTCTGAATAATAAAAAAAAAACAAGACAAAGAATTTTCATTGTCGACAAAACAAGTTGTAATTCTGTAGGAGAGCAATTGAAATGATGAATTTTAAACGACAAAAACCAATGAAAGTTTGGATTCTGTAGATAAAAAAATGTTCACTTTTCGATTTTGAACTGAAAAACAGTCCTAAAATAAACAGGTCTATTCATTGCACATTGCTTTTTCTTTTCAGAAAACAAAGAAGAAAAAAAATTGACGGCAAGCCAAAAGCCAAAGAACAAGCAATGAAACATATCGGCTCATATCCTAGTTGAAATAATATCCAAAGACAGAGAACGAGAGACAAAACGATAGAAAATAAGCCAGAAAATGCTCGGCAGTATAATAACAATGTTATCCTTAAGAAGATGTTTCTACATATCGTCGGTAGTAGTTATTCTATCGACGATGATGGCCGCATTGATAATAGTAAAGCTATCACCGTTAGAGTCTGTCAAGTGCCAGCCGCACGTGGTAACTTCTCCAGTTGAATGGAGCACCTCCTCAAATATAGGCGGTGATTTAATGCCTGGCGAAGGATTGGAGGATAAAAGTCAACAGCAGGAAATGAACGACAAAAACTATGGGGAAATGCGCGAAAAGATCGTGCAGAACAAAGTTGCGAGGATATCTAACAGGATGAGGAACAAAGTCTTGCCTCTCCTTTCCATGAACAGAAACTCTACCGTCGAGCCAAACTACAACGTTCATATATTCTACTATCCCTGGTACAGGTCACAAGCTTTTGACAAGAATTGGAAACACTGGAACCACGACTATCTTCCCAATTGGAAGAAAAACGATAACAGAGTCTTCAAGGAAGGCCGACACGAACCTCCGCTCGATATCGGCGCCAATTATTACCCCAGTTTGGGTTGCTACAGCTCACGTGATCCTCAGGTTTCTGGAATTGAACAGAAAAATTGTATTCGGAGTAGAAATTCTGATTATCAAACAGATTTGCAAATATCAGACAATCGATCGAAAGCTTTTCTGTGAAGAACAATCCAGTTTATTGGAACTTGGATAATTTGCACTCAAATATAGACTTGATTTTCATCTTGTGTAGAATCCTGTTACATAAATTCAGCCCTCTAGATGCTGAAATCTCTGGAATAAGATTCAAACTTGATTCTTGGAGTCGAAATTGCAATTTAAATTGTTCACTGAGAACCCTACCAACGTCTTTCAGAGAGAAATAATCACATCTATATTTGATTTTCATTTATTCCGAGTGAAGATTCTCTCATAGTAAAGTCTATTCATCAGATAAAGAAGAGATATGATCGAGTAGAATCCTTGCGGTGCAGAATAATCTAGTTTTTTGATCTTAGCTGACGTAAATTCTTATCTAAACACTATTATAATTAATAATTGACGATATTTTCGACCTACAGGTGATAGATCTGCACATGAGGCAGCTAAGAGAAGCTGGAGTAGGAGTAGTAGTCGCATCTTGGATCCCGCCAAATGCTATCGACAGTACAGACTCTGTAATGTCCGATTTGCTTGACGCTGCGCATCGGTATAATCTCAAGGTGGCACCGCACATAGAACCGTATGCAGGGCGGAACCCGATAAACCTAATCGAGCATTTAAAGTACTTGTTTAACGAGTACGGCTCGCACCCAGCGCTGCACAGAATAAGGAGAGAGAGCGAGTAAAGATTCGTTCCGAAAAAACAATTTTTAGCTTTGTATTCGAATTCTCGTTGCCAGAGGAAATAAAAAATCCAAGATTGTAATTGAATGACGAACTAGAATGATTAAAACACGAGCTTTTCTGTTCTCTAGCGGAGCTGTCCTCCCAGTTATGTACATCTACGACTCATACGTCTTCCCTTCGAGCGCTTGGTGGGAGCTTTTATCCGACAGAGGAAACCTAACGCTCCGAGGTACGGAGATAGACGCTGTATACATTGGGCTTCTGGTCGACGCCCAGCACAAAAATCACATAAAGAAATCCCACTTCGATGGGTTTTACACCTATTTTGCTATCAACGGATTCAGCTTCGGTAGCTCTTGGAAAAACTGGAAAGACCTCAATAGATTCGCCGAGCAAAACAGCCTCCTTTTTATTCCCAGCCTCGGGCCTGGTTACATCGATACACAAGTACGTCATCAAGGATTCAAGGCTTCGATCCACACAAGAAATTACTGCATTTTATTGTTCTCTACTTATATTATGCAGGATTGAGGAATTGGATAAGATTTTGGAACATTTTATTAACATCTACGAGATTCATTAGTTTCACTGTGCGTATTTTTAGGAGGAACAAAAATTGCAATATCATGAAAAGAATCAAAAACTTAGAGTAAAGACTTCTAAATGATTTCAAAGCAGAGACAACCAGCTTTTGAGAACCACTCGTGAAATATTTCTTATCATTTCTTTTCACCGGTTTATCACACTCTTTAGTCCGCTATAAAATTTGCACCGTGATCTGGAACTTGTAGACAATACTGTACAGACAAAATTTATAAATAGTTATAAAATTTAATTACTTTCAGGTCCGCCAATGGAACGCAGACAACACAAGGCACAGGCGTCATGGACAATACTATGAAGTGGCTTGGGGAAGCGCTTTGAACAGCGGAGCGACAACAATTTCGATAACGTCTTTCAACGAGTGGCATGAAGGTACGCAAATCGAGCCAGCGAGACCAGCGAGCAACAAAGAATTCACTTATCTAGACTACGAGCCAGAGGGGCCAAACTTCTACCTCAATTTGACCAAGTATTGGGTCGAACAATTCACAAGAAAATATAGAAACGCCAAATTTAAGGACTGATCGATCGGCAAGAGGCCAGAAGCTGATAATAACGAGGACAGAGATATACGAGAAAAAGATAATCTGCGAGAGTAGAGAAGAGTTTTTTTTTTTTCAAACTTGAAACCCTGTTTGACTCAGATCTTCAAATCATTATATGAATTCCTTATTGATTACTTTTCAACTGTCGTTGAAAAAAGATTGATAATAATATACCCAAGGGGCAGCTGCTACTGTGAAACGAGTATAACAAAAAACACAGCAAACAAAACAAAAAGACAAAAAAGATGGAGAAGAAATTTGTGACCAAAACTGAAACAATAATAACACTAATCTACTAGTAATAGCAAAAAAGATATTTGCCGGTAGCTAATGTCTATACCTCTTAATTAATTAAGTAAAGATGATTACGAACACGTAATAGTACCTACTCTATAGATTTGAAAAAAAAGAGAGAGAGAGAGAGAGAGAAAGAGAATATCTGCGAGCGATAGGTGTTATTTGAATAGATATGAGAATAGTAGATTATATCGAGTGAAGATAATTACTATTTGTTGTACACGCGCAAAGAAAAAGAAAAAAAAAAAAAAAAAGACAACAAAAATTTAGATGTTTTATATTACATGTATTATACATAGACAATAATTATCATCGGTCCCCTGCCCTTTCTATCACACAGGGTATCCTTATCCCCTTTTATCGCCCTCTTAGCTCTTAGGGATAATAAAAAAAAATTAATAATAATACAACTACTAAAAATTGAAAATATTAAATAATACTAATGCAAAAAAAAAAAAGTAAAGATTACTAACGTAAAATATAAAGTATCTTCATATCTATTTCTCTATAGCTAGTGTCGTTATTTTACGAACTTGAATGATAAAATTTTGTAATATGTTTGTAAATTCAACTTTTAAATACGCATATCAAATATTTAAGATTTCATTATTATTATTATTATTATTCTTATTATTATTATTATTGTATATGAATCGATGATGTCGAACGCTGGCGTTGTTCATTATTCGCATTTTGTGTATTTATTATATTATATAATAAGAACATGTATATCAATTATAAAATTAGTTGAATAGCTTTATACCAAAATTGTCTACGCCTGTTAGTAGAGAAGAGTTTTAATTCTCTATGTAAAAAGCGAAGGGAGAGACTTCGATTTACCAGAAGTTTGATTAAATTTAAATATAAACTTGTTTTAATTATATTTATCGTGGAACATTCACGAGATGTACTAATTTCTATTTAGGTTCTTATAAAATGACTTTTTGAGATAAAAGATTTAGTAGATTTGGAATTTATAATCATCGCGCGAATGTAATAGATATTAAAAATGGCATCTAATGAAAATGGTAATTTGCATGACGTGTTTCTTTATATTCTATTCTACTTATGATCTTTATCCAACTTTATCCAAATGAATATATATACGAATTAAGTATACAAAGAGATCATAATTCAAATCTCTCTTGTGAAATTCTTCTCGTACTTACTTATATATACATAAATATCTATGTAATATAATAATACATAATTAAATAATATTATAATATTAATTCGGATTCAAGGTAAACAAACTGATACACGTTGGTCATAGTACTATATCTAATTCACGTATATCCCCCCCCTCCCCCCTTGATTTGTTTTTAGCATAAATGTTCATTAAGTATGTACACATAAATATTTATATCATTCGTCAGACTGGCTGTATATTTCGACTATGAATCTATGTGTATAAAGAATTGGATAGAATATAAATAAAAAATGAATATTCCAAATCACAGAAGATATCAAAGAAAAAAAAAACAAATGGTTCACATGCTACAAAACTTGCTAAGTTTTACTATAAAATTCTTATCGCGACTATATCTGTGTACATATAAATGACAGATCTGTAAGAATAGAAATTGTTATCTTCTAGTTTACGTTGTGTATCATTATTATGTGTTCGAGAAAAAAAAAAAAAAAATGTATGAAGCGAACAACCAAACAAATAATAAAATACAAATGAATTATTATTCTTGATCATTATATTATACCTTAAAATTTCATCATTCGCTATGATAATTTTGGGTTATTAGTACATACATAGGATTCATTTATCCTTAGATTAGTGAAATCTGTTTTTATTTTATCCAATAGAAGCAAGCGGATACAATCAATATTACTTTACAACAAGTAGATGTGACAAAAGGACGTTAATTTTTCCTTATTTCATCTGTAAAATTGCTTCGTTATATTATTTGATGATGATAATATACTCGTCGTTTATCGATTAATCTCTATGACATAAATCACTGGAAATTAGGTGAAATCGACAGAAGAAACGTATTTAGCGAAAAATAATTAGAATCGCTCTCAGGACATTTCTGTTTTATTATTATCATTAATATTATTGTTATTATTAATGATATTATTATTTATATAAGCGAATTATAATACAGGCTTTTACTCTCAGAAGAAATACATTAGAACTAGGTATACATACAACAAACAGGAGAAAAAATTAAGAATTAAATATCATAACCACTGGCACTTTGGGAAAGCAATATACATACATATATAAATTGCTGAATTAAAGGTAAGAAAAAAGAAAAAAAAAAAACCAATGAAAGCCAATTAAAGATACGATGATTAATATCAATAAATAAAGATCTAGATCATCAAAAACAAAGATAGAGAGAGAGAGAGAGACGAGCGATTATCGTTTTAATAATGAATGAAGATTTTGACGGAGAAGAATAAGAAGAAGTACTTTTGATGTTAGAATAGTTTTACAGTTTTCATATCTGCTTGTATATTTTACGTGAATATTACTTTATTCATTAATTTACTATACACTATAATCGTAGCGCGATAATTGAGAAAAGCTTAATAAGAGATTAAACACACACACGTCGCGTACCAAAATCTAGGTAATTTGTTATAATATATTCAGATTAGACTATACAGTTTTTGTTGTTGTTTTTTCTTTCCTTTTCTTCAACTTATACAATGTATAGGTATAATAAGTAGAGCTATAGATTTTTCAAAGCTAATTATTAATCGATGTATCTTATAATCCATTGAAAACAGGGATTAAAAAATATTCTTTTATATATATTTTCTTTCTTAATAATTATATATATATATATATAATTAGGTAATATTTTCTCTTTATTTCTTAATCAATCGCGTTAAGGATTCCTCAGTATTATTTATCACTTATAATAACAACAACGAGAGAAGAAGAGAGAAATAGGGGCAGAGAAAGAGAGAGAGAGAGAGAATGTATAAATAAAATACTTTCTGATATAGCATATAGATAGATAAGTAGGTGTCTCTGATCACAATAATTAATGCAAAGGTAATAGATCCTTGGCAAATTCTCTTGAAATATATCATATCGTATAATATGATCCGTGGATGTTTTTCGTCTACAGCAAAATTTTATCTTCTTTGCATAAATTACTATATTTCTATATTACAATAAATTACGAATCACATACATATGCATTAGGGCGCTTTTTTTTTGCGACTATTTTTTTTTTACTCCCACCTCAAAATTTTCTTTGAAACACCTAAAAAAAATTCCCTGAAAGTTTCAGCCCTTAATATTAATATTAAGTACTCGCCCTCGAAGTTTGAATATTTCCCATTGAAAATGCACGTAACTTGAATTTTGTTTCTTAAAATTCTTATAGCTCAGAGGCCCTTTATGTTATCCGAACGTTCAAAGAACCAAATTGCTCAGAATTGAATGCTCTACAAAAGTACCAACGCAACGGAAATGTAACTTACACGGGTGAGACAGTACAGGTGATTAAAGTCAGAATTTCATAAATTTCTTGTTTTTTCATAATTGGCTGGACATACAAAAAAATTTCAAACGACAAAGTTGTAGTAAATTGAATTTCCTTCAAAAAAGGTTCTGGGCACCGATCTCTATTATTGATATTTTTCGAGATAATAAGCTTTTTGTTTTTCATGAATTTGCGGCTTATTTTGAGGTCTTGAAAAAAAGGTCCTGAGCATAGGTTCTCAGCACTTTTTTAGAGCATTCAGTCCTGAGTAATTTGGTTCTTCAAACGTTCGAATAGCATAAAGGGCCTCTGAGCTATAAGAATTTTAAGAAAAAAAAAACTTCAAGTTACGTGTATTTCAAATGGGAAATCTTCAAACGCCGAGGGCGAGTACTTGATATTGATATTAAGGGCTCAAACTTTCAGGGAATTTTTTTTTTAGGTGTTTCCAAGAAAATTTCGAGGTGGGAGTAGAAAAAAAAAAAAACATAGTCCCAAAAAAAAGCGCTCTAATATACATGATATTATGTATATGTATCTAATTCTCTGTCCGTCCTAATATCTAAGCGATGAAGTATATCAAATTAATATTAATATTATCATTGTAATAAGTATCTGTAATAATCTATTAACGATACCCTGATGTTGTCGTAGAAAAATCAGTTTAGTCAAAAATTGAATGATTGAATCTGATACAGTACAATACAATACAATACGATACGATACGATACAATATAATATAATATTAAATGACGTAAAAACACTCGATGAAATATTTGTCAAGGGAATAAAAAATATATTACATATTATTAAAGTCGTTTGTCGTTTATAATATTCATGCTAATATTATACTTTTCATTCATTTAGTTTTTTTTTTTTTTTCAATTTTTTATTATTTAATTTAAATTCTTACGTAAGTACGCTATCTATTATCAATTTCATTGTCAATTCAATTCAATTCAATTCAACTCCAATTCAACTTCAAATTCATTAACTCAATATTAACTCAATCATTTATAATATTCATTCTCACCTATTCATCACCCTAAGTAACAAGTTTTGTTGTTTTTTTTTTTTTCAATCTTCTTGTTTTCAATTACTTGACCATTAAAAACCCTTGAACGTTCACGATGAATTTGTCGAAATTGTCTCTAAACCTGAGCCTTTGAACTCTCTCGGTATCCAGACGGATGTTGGAAGTCAATTCGGTGAAAGCCGCCGTTAATCGTTCGGCTATTTGCTGGTCTTGCTGTGACGCCAGGAAACTTTCGACTAGCTGCTGATACTGTTCTTGATAACAACATATCAAGTAGTATAGTGGTATACTCGTGCTCGATATTAAATCCGAATTTATCTGATGAGACAGTATGAGATTCATCAGTAACTGAAAGTAAAAAAAAAAAACACTTATTTAAATTGTAAAAAAGTCAAAAGTCATCGGTAACGTGTTATTGGTTGTCAAAGGTTCAATTATTGGCATAGAAGTATGCTACGTCAATAAAAAAAACATCCTTTAGACAATAATATCGAAAAAATAAAAAATAAACTGTTGATTTTCGTTAAATTCCAGCAAAATGTAGAAAATTTGGTGAAAATTGATAAAATTTCATTCAATTGTGATGAAAATTGTTTAAAATTCGACGATAATCATTCAAAGTTGTAAGAAAATTTGATCAAATATTGTGAATTCCTGTGAAAATGAAACGGAATTGAAACTAAAAGATTCATCTGGAATTTGATCAGACTCTAATGATATGTTGGTGAGGTTTTATCAAATCTTGTGTAACTTGATGAAAAATGTAATTCCAAAGATGTAGAATAGCTCGTAATGGATTGAGAACTGAGATAGTTGGAATTTGATATGAATTTTTGTTTCCAATTCAATAAATCATTCTGAAATGATGTAAAATTTGAAAATATGTAAATGAAACGTTTATGAATGACGTAAGGATTGATGAAATTCAACAGTTTGTAGAATTCGTTACAAGAACCAATAATGATACGGAAATACAAAGAGGACAAATCGATTCCTTGACTCACATTGAGGAAAGGTGCCATAAGTTGATTTTTCGGACGTCCTTTTTCCCCCTCCGAATAAATGTGTTTAGCTAAAACTTGGATGATATCGCAGCAGAGAACAGTTATTTCGTGACCGAAAGAGAATAGACCCAATTCGACAGAGACTAGTAATTGGCGAAGAAGATCGGACGGCAACGTGCATACTTTTTCCGGGTATATTTCACAAACGAAAGTTATCATCTTGAAATATCTGAAAGAAAAGACATGTTATTTTTTGCAAAGTAACTCGTATCCTTAGAACGAATTGGAGCAGGCGGCAAATGGAAATTTGCGATTATTATACGTCCTTTAACTTCGAAATAAATTTTCCGTGCAGCAAATCGATTTCGATGAAAGACGCAGACCGGAAAATCTTATTGGATAAATGAAACTTTGGAAAATTCATTGAAATCTGATCAAATTCGATGAATTTTGACATATTTTTATCAAATTTCAGGAAACTATGAATTTGTTCATCAACAATCAACATATACTTCTAGTTAGCCGAATGATCAAAGAAAACCTTTGCAGTTTCCACAAATTTAGATAAACCCTGATGAATTGAAATGAAAATATGAAAGAAAGTATGTTTTTAATCAGCTAAAGTTGAAGTTGATTAGCGGAAAAGCTTACTGCAAGCAGAGGGAAGGAAATTTGAGTAAATCCATGGTCATCAAAGGCATGACGATGTTCAATCCGAACAGAAAAACATCGACAGGAGTGGCAGCCTGTTCCTGATTTGAGCCAGACTCGGTGTTGCTAAAGTCGATGATCTCCTTGCTCAGAAGATTGGTTAATAATTGCATGAGGAGTAGAATATCCTGAAAAGTATCTTCCTCAGCCGTAGTTTCGACGGTCAATCGATTAGTATTGCATCTGGCGTAGGCTTGTATGGTTCGAAGACACGCCTCGTAGATTCGTATACTGTCTCCCTAGAATTTGATAAATATCTTCAAAACAATGGAAATAAAATACAAGAAAATTAATAAAAACAAATTCGATGAATTTTCGAAGCCTTTTTGAGGCTTCTATCATTTAAATATTCATAAAAATCTTTATACCTGAAGCAAATAGCACAGCATTCGCCTCGTGCATTCGCAGAACAGTTCTAATATTAATTGTACTATTTGCTGGTAGTTGTGATACAGCGATAGTAAATTTGGAAGCTCATTCAGTACTGGCGATGTGTGTTCAAACGCGTATTCCACCGTTGGGGCTTGAACACCTTGCGCGACTCCTGAAAGTCGATCGATATCGATAAGATAAAATTTCTGAGACAGAAATTCACATTTTCAATAAGGAAAATCTTTTTCCCGGCTCTCTCTCTCACAAAAAAAAAAAAAAAAGACAAGAAACTGTATGATAGTATTTCTTACTATTTCAGAAGTCCTTATGCAATTTTATCAAATCTTTAACAACATTTCATAGGGATCAATAGTTTCAAATCCATTCCTAAAAAATCCATGACCATCAGTTATGAAGGTTTTGCAATTGAAACCCACTGTACCAATCATTCAGTAGTGCTTTTGCCCCGAAACGTTTAAACGACTTCGAATGTAGCAGGAGTTTTAGGATAATCTTTAAAATTGACTAAAGTGTTAGAGAAATCTATGAAAGATCGTTAAGGTATCTTTGAAGAATCCTTGAAATCCATTGAAATATCTAAAGAAATTTTTAATAAAGCTTCCGAATCCCTGAAGTATGATTAAAATATCATAATGAAGCATGACTAAAGTTTGCTGATCTTGTAAAACTGCTCTCACAATTTCCAAGCAATGTTCACACAATCTTTGCAATTCATTAGGTTCGTTGTGAATTCTATTCTAGAAGAATATTTTATGCAATTCCATAGAATCTTTGGCGATAAGTGATAATAATTTGAAACTTATAATAAAAAATTGACTGAAATACGAAAGAATACATAGCAAAGGAATATATTCTCAATAGTTTGCCGATTGATTAAATTGATTAAAATCTCACCAACGAAAGATTCAAGAACGTCGATGATTCCGAGTCTGATTTCTTCCTGATGATAATTTTGTGCAAAATTATCGCTTCTTACTAGTTGTTTGAACCGTTCGTGTAAAGGCTGTAACGTCTGTGCCCAGTACTGTTGTTTAGAATTAGGATCGTGAACAGCAGCACCGATTTGAACAAGAGCTCGCATAAGTCCTCTCTTAGCAGTCTGCGGTAGATCGAATCGATCCTTAGTGGCAAGATTAACAAGATTGCAGAGTCTCCCAGACTTGAGTATGCAATTACTCCTGAAAAAAATTGTAATTCAACTGAATCGATAAAGTCTAACAATAACGATGAAACTAACTTGACGAAATTCAAGAATACTGATATTCTCACTTGGCCTGTGATTCGACTAGCGTCACTAGCAGCTCCATAGTTTCTTTTATCAAATTAGCTTCTCCTTTGAAGGCGTTTACGTTGCATTCTATTTTTTCCAGGAGAAAACTGACCGTCCACAAAGCGCCTGGCGTGTCTTCGCCAAATGCTTGTGAAAGAGTTGTGCTTATTTCTGAATAAAAGCTTTCCGTTGGTAAAAGATAGCTCAAAGACCATCGGTGCAGGAACCAAACTATAGTACTGCTCAACTCAGGGCTTAACATGTTGGTCAGGTTTGCTGATATCGCGATCTTCTCTATCTGGCAGAGCCTGAAGACCGCAGATACTAATCGAATCACGTGATCCGCTGATTGCTCTGCGCCGTCTATGTCAGACAGACTGTTTTGGGGTGACGCTAACAGCTGCATAGTTGTGTCCACGTTCACTTGGCCTTGTTGAACCTGAAAATTATTCAGGTCATTATTGAGCAAGTCAGAAGCAAAAAGGAAATCTAGCGTTTATCCAACTCAAGAAAAAGCTTGAAAGATTTAAAGAGAAACAACAATCAGATTTTATAAATCAAAACTTTTTCCCAAGATACTAAGACAAGGCAGCTACCTAGAGTTAACTAGATGGATAGAAACAGTTTGTCAAATATCTCCGAGTTCGAGATAATTTTGCAGGATTTTATTGAAGCCTTTGAAGATTTGAAATTATATTTCATGAGCACTTCTTCAATTTTGTGCACTTTATCAAAAGATTTCATAGAAATTCACGATATTTCATAACATTTCATCGGTTATCTCCAAGTTTTATAGCATCCTAAGGAATATTGCGTACGATTTCATCGAGTTTTTGAATGTTTCATGTAAGTTTTAAAAGTTTTCCTCCGATCTCGCAGATTGTCATGAGACTTTATACAATTTTCGATGTATTTCAAATAATTTCGTAAGATATTCTAGAATTACACGAGTGTTCATTAGATCTCAAGTAATTTTCACAAAATTTACCCATTTTTTGTCAAATATCTTGTGTTGAGTTTCCTGAGATTTCATCGGATTTCACATGATATTGCATGGAATTTTTAAGATACATATCTGGGAGTTTCATGAGTTTTCAAGACATTTGGGGAAAGATTATGTGAAATTCGTTCTTAGACGCATAATAGAATTACATGAGATTTCACAAAAAATAATCAGACTTAAAATCTTCTACAGAATTACGTTGGATTTATCAACAAATTTGTTTGGATTTAATTGTACCTATATCCCTGAATTTGTATGACTATGAATCAGAATTCAACAGATTCCAAGTAATTCTACGAGATATTTTGTAAGATTACATCAATTTCTATAATATTTGACAAGATATATCATTAAGAATCTAATTTGATATCATTAAAATTCTCCCATATTTTCCTTCGATATAATATACCGACCTGTTCCATGCTGTATCTCATAATCTCTGAAGGCACGAGGGCGACCTCCCCCTCAGATTCCATGCACAAAACGTGTCCGGCAAGAAGAACAAGCCAGTGCATATCTTCGTAAAGAGCTTCGACAAGAGAGGAACTAGATATACTCATAGGCTGAGATTGATCAGCTATTCTATTTAGCTGCCCGCTCAATCTGCTCGTTCTATCTTCTAGCAAACGAGCTAGAAGTGGTAAAGAATGTCCTGGAACTTGTCTTCCAAAATTTCCTGCAATCGATTAACAAACAATCAATTCATTTTCAATATAGTAATAAACAGGTGACAAAATTTCCAATCAATTGAAAGATGGTAAAATCAATATTACCAATAGTCTGTAGCTGCTCCTTGAACTTAGTTCTATCATTTTCCTCAGTCGCATCGATTTCTTCGTCGTTAAGCTCCTTGCCTCCAGCTCCTCTGCTCCCGTCGGGCGGAGACAAATGGCATTGTAAATAAGTGTTGAATATCTGGGCTGAACTCTGCTTGCAAAATTCTGATGGGAATAAATGGGCCTCAGATAAAACTGAGATCCATGCTTCTAGCATGTGCTCAAAAGCTTCCATGTAGAGGCAGTCGTCGGCGCACATCTGCAAATTTTATTCCAACTAATTTTCTTTGAAAAGGTTTTTTATACGTTTTCAAGCTCATAAAGTTCAGAAATTATGGAGACGATGAAATTTGGTCTAAATTGAATGTTTTGAGAAAAAGTTCGTTGATTTCGGAGACAAAATTACACGTTTTTTATCAAGAAAATCCCTCTTTTTGTCAATTAAAGGTAAAATCATTGATTCTACTGAGGAATCTTCGGAATCTATTGAAACTATTCGAAATGAGACTGGATTTCATAAGATCTATATTAGAATCCTGTGAAAATGACTAGCGATATCAGAGAAATGAGCAGAAGAATCGTAAAAATTTGTGTAAATTTCATCGAATTATCAAAGAAACCGATGTAAAAATCGAAAAACGTGCGGAAATGTATCAAAGCACCAAAGATATCGTTCAGCAGTATTGTAAAATAATTAATCCTGCATTAAATATGAAGAGTTTGTTAAAAATCTTTGAAACAAGTCAATAAAGGCGATGAAATTGATTCTAAATCCCATGTTTTTGATAATAATTTGTTGATTTTAACATCAGCTTGAAGATTTCTTGAGCTTTACTGATTTGCGGACTTAGAAAAACTGCAAAACTCGATAAAATTCCATGTAGATCTTCAAAATTTCTCCAAAATCTGAAGAAAACCTACCGATTCCTCTTGTGCAGCACCCTCGGCGAATAAGCAAGTGAGTCTGGTGAGCTGTTCCATAAAGGACCTGAGAATATCGTCAGGAAGAGAAGTGAGAGTGGCGCGGAAGAATGTGATCACTTTCCTGACCATATTAGATATTCCGATAGCTTCTTGATCGATAATATCGATATTGGATACGAGTTTTAAGAAACTCCTCATGTAGGAGGTCAGATACTGAATTTTGGCTTCCCCAGAGTTCATAACTCCTCCGTTCAAAGTAGCCAGCTGTACCAAACAGTTTCTTGCATGATGAGCGAGCTGAGGATTTGTCCTGACTTTCCAATAAAGTGTGAAAAAAAGGTCGAGGACACTGGGGTCCAGGATAACGTCTCTCCACATTGGGCGCAGCCGAAGTGCCGGACTGCTGTCAGACTCGTAAGCTGATTCAAATACGCCTATCAATCTTTTAGGCAGTGTTTTTCAGTCAAGGAAAATTCGACGAACATTTTTGTGTTGAAGAGAAACAGTTTTTCTCAAAAAATGAAGGAAACTTAGACAGATGATCGATCGATTCATTAATTTTTGATATTTTCGTACTGTAAGATGCAAAAAGTTTGTTCTGTCGTTTTTTAAACGCGGTATGAACGATTTCTGAGTAAATTTTTGGAGTCGAAGCAGATTATATTAGATTTACCTATATAAAATTGATGAATAAAAGGATATAATTAGCGAATATGTATCCCCAGACTAGAACACCTTCTGTAATAGAAAGTAGATGTTTTATGAGGGGTAATAGGACTTCCTGGATGCAATCGCCCTTGGTGAGTTCTCCGAGGGCGCCGACACAAAATTTGAAGATTCGTTTCAGGTCCGATATCTCGAATTGTTTTTTAACTTTGAAGTGAACCTCCCAGGTCAGTCCTACATCAGATGATTTCACCGTCGTTGCATACTCCTGCATCAACGACGATATTATGCTGCATCCTAGAAGTTGCTGCAAGATAAAAAAAAAAAACAATATTCAAAGAATTTATTCTCAAATGAAGATTGAGAAATCTCTCGATGATCAGAATACTTTCGTTCGGTATGCAGAAGCCTGAAAAGCTTATATTTCATTGGTTTGTGTGTTAAATTCGAGCTAAAGTTTTCGAACATCGGAACACAATTTGTGTTCAATTCTCACAACTTGGAAAGATCATTCAAAGTTGTAGAAAAAAATTGAGGGGAATATCTTTGTAATTTGTGATAATCCTTTCAAGAATCAACGAAATATAGCAGAAATCTTTTAAACCTATGGAAAGGTATAGAGATATTAAAGAAATTATTCAAATACATTTTTAATTTATGAGAACGACCTCGAATATCAGTAAAATTATTGAATAATTTATAGTATCAATTGATGTTTCTAAGAAATCATCGAGAAACTGTTAGCAAAACTTAAAAATCTTAGAAGAATCTTTGGAGTTTGTAAAAAAATTTTCCAAATCCGTTAAAATCGATTCTGCGTATGAAAGAAATGTCTGCAAAGTTTATAAAGTTAATTAGATATTTTGAAAATGGATGGAAGGGATTATCAATTCTGAGCCTAAGATGGATGAAAGATTTCAAAAAGTATGAAACTTTACAGAAGTATAATCTATTGTGATGAAAATCAAATGAAATCAAAGCTCGTCTGCCTTGAATAATATTATATGCGAATTAAGAAGAAAATATTTACCCTGCGTAGATCTCCGCTCATAATGAGAGCCTCGACTTCGTTCAAAATCTGTCCTCTATCCTGGCCCATGTCTTCGACGCTGCCTCTTTTGACCATAATAGCAATGACCTGAAGTATCCTTTCTCTTACAAATGGGGCGAGTTGAGGTTTGCCGATGATATAATGAAGGAGATATTGTCTCAAGGAGACGATATCCGCCTCTGGCATCATTGACCATTCTCTGACCAGGGCAGACTTGATTAAACCGGCAGATTCGAAGAGGACGTAATCCACGGGACTTCGCTCTAGTATTTCCCTGCATAGCGCATAGGGAGATTTTGTTTTGCGAAAATTTAGGAAGACCGTTTCAGCCGACTGGCGTTGTTCCGCAGTTATCAGATTCGGCGGAGCCTAGAAATCGACAGAAAACAATGAAACGTCGTGTTTCGTTCGTCTACAGGTTTTTATTGGGATTTTATTGGTTTTCAAATAACACTTTATACAAGCTTTAGTCATTCTTAAGAGAAAACTTTCAGTGCTTTGCGTGCTTCGTATTTTAAATCGAGTTCCTCTTCACGAAGATCGGATTTTTCTTCAATTTTTCAAACTTTCTGCGTTTATGTTATTAATAAATCTCCGAGTATTTGGTATTGCGAGTCGATGGATGGTCAAACCTAACCTAAAAATTGGAAGATTCTCCCGATCATACGCGTCTCTGAATCCGTAATTTTAGATCGCGAAAGGTTTGAATAGTATATCAGGTTTATCGGACCTAATTATGTCAGTATTATCTGAGATATAGCCGGTTTTTTCTTACCAATATTATCTGTGCTGCAGCCTCTAGTTCTACGAGCACTTGATCCGCCATTTTGGTAAATAAAGTTTACCCGCTTCAACCATCGAGTATGTGGTTTTTTTTCAGTCCTATAGATCGACGAATCGACCGCGATTTGTTAACTCTGATGCCTGATATACATCATCCTAATAAGGAAAATAGACGAAAACTGACGAAGAAACGATTTTTCATTTATTCAGGAGCCAAGCGAATTATAAATTTTTTTTCTATATAAATATGGCTAGGTGGGGGGGTTTTGCGCCTTGAAAAACTAACTTCGTTGACATCGATGTATCGGCTGTTGCCTACCTTCAGGCGTGTTAAATGATTAGCAATTTAGATGCACTATTCCAAATGACTCAAGAATTCCAGTCAATATTTCAAGGCACGAATACCTTCTAGAACAATGAATGCCTGCAATTTTTATATTTCGAAATCATTTCTATCGTTGACTGAAGGATATCTAAATCCGAGATGAAATTTTCATCGTTATCATTAGGGTTCCCATCTCAAATCGATCACATTTCATGGTCAAATACCTAGCAGACTGAAACAAGATGGCGTCGGTCGGCAGAGTTTTGTCGACTGAAATTAGACATAATTTACGAAATTTTAAATCAATACGTAAGTTTAAATGACATTTATCATACTTTTGGAGATCAAGATCATCAGTGATTTCTTCGCGGATATTTTCACCCCGTTTTAAACGCGTTATAACACGTGTTTCAATTTCTAACCTCAAAAGCTCGGAGATCATTCGATTCCTAATCCTTTTCAACCACGAATCCTGATTTCAGTTCAGACATATTGTAATTATACCGTTTTTGATTCGAAAAATATATGTATTTGAATTTCTTCCTCTCGGATTCGTTGATAAATTCTTCATTCTTCGTACTATTTATTATTATTATTATTTTCTGTATTGAGATCCTAGTGAATTTTCTTAGTTTTCCCGCTGTTTTCGTCAATTCCCCTAGAATTCAAAAAAGTTTTATAGATTTTTCCCAGAATTCTAAAAAATTTCCAACATCATACGATTTTTCTTATCAATTCTGGAAATTTCCTCTAAGTTTTTTTCCATCATCTCCCAAATACGAATTCCGGGGATTCCCCGAAACGATTTTTTTCCCGAGTGTTACAAAGTTTGCTACGTTTTCTCAAATTTCTTTAAACTGGAAGATAACTTTTTAAAAACATAGAGTAATTTTAAACTCTCCACGTTCCTTCATTTCAATAATAAATTAATTTTATAGGATTCTAGAAACATTCAAAATAGGTTTTTACACAATTCGCACTCGCTAAATTTCTCACTTCCACCACACCAAATGAAAAGGATGAAAAAATGAGTATGCGATTCTTTCAGATTCACGCAAGCTATCGTCTCTCCCGCAAGAGCCATTGAAAAAGAATGAGGAATCACCGACGGTTCAAGAAGCAGCTGCTGTTCCAAAAAGACAAGAACAAACCGAGGAAAGGAAAAACACAGCGCCTTTAGAGTTCCGTTTCATGTACCCAGAGTTTCTTCCCGATCCTAAAATACAGTGGAGAAATTCTCTGCGAGAAAAGCTTGAGAGAATGGACATGATGGCTCGTCGAGCTCACATCGACATTCCGACCTTCTACGTCGGTTCTATAGTCGCTGTAACTCATTCCGATCCTCACGCGGTTGGAAAAACAAACAGATTTGTTGGCATTTGCATACTGAGACGCGGCTGCGGTCTCAGAGCTGAATTCCTCCTGAGAAACGCAGTCGATCAACAGGGTATCGAAGTTATGTACAACGTGTACGATCCAACGCTACTCAAAGTCGAGTGTCTTAGGTATACGAAATTTAACAGCAATCAATTAATTGAGAATCATTATAAAATTGGAATAACGATCGATCGGTTAATCAAATACTATAGGAAGAATCCATTAATGAAAAAAAAAAAAGATTCTTAATTAATGGAAGAAGCAGTGATTCACTGGATCAGAAGAAACGATGAGTCGATAAACTGAGAAAAAAATCTTGAATCGATAAACAGACAAAAGAATAAACTGATTGCAGCACGATTAATGAAATGATTGAGAGAACAACTAACTGGGACGTTTTCTTTTCATAATTAATTGATTAATCGAGCAATTTTTATCCAGAATATTGAATAGATGATCTTCAGCCAAACTAAGATAACATTTCATCATCTTTTCCTCATTTTTAGACTCGAAAAAAGACTCGATGAGCATTTACTATATCTAAGAGATGCCCCACTGGAGTACAGCACGTTTCCGTTTGATATGGAGCCAGAAATCCTTCCCGAGGGAACACCGTTACGTATAAATGATCTAAAAGTACCGCTTAAACCTCGTCCGTGGCAAGACAGATGGGAGAGAATGGATTTGAAAGGCGTTCTGCCATTTGTGATAAGCCGAAATCAGATGAGAAAGGCTGAAAAGCACAAGAAACCCTGGGAGAAATACGATTTGATGAAAATTTATCGGTATAATTTGTACAAAAAAACAGCTTTTTTTCGCAATATATTCGACTTTCTTACTTATCGTTCTTTTCTTATATTTTTCCAGCGAAACTATTCCCGTCGAAGAACAAAAGGACATATTTGCCGAGGTATACTCCGAGCTCCATCAGCTGGAGATAACGAGACGCAAATTAACTCGAAAGCGTACATTTACTCGACCAGTTAAATCCGCTTAGTTTTTTTTTTCTCAATATTTGTATTATAATGTTTACGTGAGAAGTAAAAGTTCGTAAAAGATATACAATCAACAGAAAAAAATATAATATGTACACACGATGCTTGATTAAAAAGTGTTTTAGTAAATGAGATGAACAAGAGATTAATTTAGTTAATTTCTTCACTATTTTTCCTTTTTTTTTTTTGTTCCTTCCTGTTTACTTTAATATATACAAAACTTTTATGTAACGCTATAATGTGGTTCGGGTTTTACAAATACATAACGTCGAATAGTAATCCTATACCCTATAATAATGATAATAATAATAATAGTAATAATAATCGTATGATAATAGCTAATCGACTAAAATCGTGTCCTCGTCTTTTAATGAATAGTAGATATTTGTCGTTATGTAGTAATATAAACTATAGCAGTTTCGTAATTATTTCAATTAATATATGTACGGTATTGTTTTTTTTGTTGTTTGAATTCGAAGTTAATTGAATAAAAAATATAAGAGCTTAAAATAATAATCTATGGATATAATTCATATAGGTCTAACTATCGAACGTGAAACGTAAAAACAGAACGGAGTCTCAACGCGTAATAGCATAATAATAATCATAATAATAATATTAATTAAAAAAAGCTTTTTCTCCCACATGAGAGCTCGAGATTATATTTTTTCCGAAACTTTTCTTATCGCGCATATTATCGAACGGTTGTCGATTATCAATCTAATAATAAATCCATGCATGTATGCATATAATATACCTACCCCAAGGAAATATCTCAGGAATAATAATAATAAGAATAATAATATAAATTTTTCAACGGAATATCTTTCTTTCGCCATACTTTTACTTTACTTTAATTCTATGTCTAAAAATTATCAGCGATTCTCACCCTCGAATCTAGAGTCGACTCTAGCGGACATAAAAACTTATCATTAAACTAGGAAAAGGAATACAGGCACACGTACAACATCTCGCATAATTTTCCAAAGAAAAAACAACTATTTTCGACGATTTGTAGTAATCTTCCACTTTTCTCTTGGTAATATTCTTAGAAAATTCGATTTTTCTCTTTTATCTCCATTGTTCACTTTTTTTTCTTCTCGAACGATTTATAATAAATCAATCAAATTTCTATTCACTCGCCGGGCAGGATCCCAAAGCTAATTATATTATTACGCATATTAATAATAATAATATTAATAATCATTATTATTGTTACATGAAATTAATATCATCGTCCACTGGATTATTCTTTTTCTCTACCGAATATAAAAACAAAAAATAAAAAACAATTTCAGCAACGTACTCGTAATTTTCAGAGGATAAGGATCACGTACGACGACAATAATAATAATAATAATAATAATGATAATAATAATAATAATATTCTTATTATCAATGATAAAACACCTGCGTATAGGTATGTAATATTAATATTAGAGAATTATTAACTCGTTAACAAAGCGACGTTTATTTCCTTGACCATTTTGACTCTGTAGAGCATTTTGATCAGGTGTTCCTTGGCCAAAGGAGACGTCGAGTACCAAACTGGACTGTCGGGTACACAACTCCTCTCCGGGAGAAGGTAAAATACGTCGTTTCGAGTCTTGACACTCTCAGGGCTGTAAAAAATATACACACAAACATACAGATAAATGTAAAGGATTAGAAAATTGAGCTTATTAGGCAGAAATATTGATAAGCAAAAAATAGAAAAGTTAATTTTCATCACCATTTTGATAAGTAGAACTCGTAAAGCTTAACCGGACATCTTAAAGGGTTGTCTTCGTTCTCCTGCTGCTCGTAAACCTTCTTTTTTCTCGAATTGGCTTCTGCGAAACGATGTTTTGGTATTATATTATTGAAACAGAACAGTTTTTTGAATATCCTGGTGAAATTCAGCATCGATCTATTAGTTTATCTAATAATTTCTCACCCAGGGCAGATTGCGGAGGATAAAAGCGTAGCAACACGTTACGAGAACCGGGCACCTTTCCAGCTACCGCTGCAGGCTGCGCCGCAGGATTTCTCTTCCAGTGTTTCATTATGTGAGAGAACGATAGCTGCATGTGTTCCTCGACGGTCTGAAGTTGAAGAGAGGACAATAATTTGGTTGAAAAATTGTTAATTTGAAATAATTTAATTGAGACTTTGATTGTTTTATCTTCATAAAGGGAAAATTTGAGTAACAATGATTAAACTCGTGTTTCTAGGATAATTTTTAAGAAGAAAGAAGGCACTGAAAAAGTTCACAGTGCCTCTTACCACAAGATTGAAGTGTTTGGTATTGAAGAACATCAGCGTGCTGAGTAAAACGTGCGGAGAATGAGCTCCGAGTTGTTTACTTTCCCATAAATGTTCCTCTTCCACCCTGGTGACTATGTATTCTGCAAAGAAAATTCATGATTGTTAATGGGAAAGGGAAGAAATACGAGATGAGTGCGATGTTGACAAAATGTAATCAACGAATGATGAGAGATAAGTCACTCCAAGATGAAATTCTTGAAGTTCTTGTAAATGTTAAAGAATACCGTTAAATAAATCTCAAGTACATAAATTGAAATTCATGAAATTTATAGGATTCAAAAGAATGCTCAAAGAAGTTAAAAAAAACTCTGAATAACTCACGTGCGTCGTTGTACAATACTGAGAATTTCTTAGCGACGTCATTCAAACAGTCAGTGAATTTCTCGTAGTAAGAATCAGTGAATATATTGTCTATCCGATTATTTTCAAAGAGATATTGCTGTATACCTGAAAGGAAGAGAATTTAAAAAAATTAGATCTGATTGATAAAAGGATGGCTTTTTAGAAAACTGCTCATAACTCGAAATCCACCAGGTTTATCCAAAACTAACAATAATCAAGAAGTTTGTAAATCTTTAGCGGAAGAAAAACAGCAGGTGAAAGTTAAACCACTTTTACCTCCTTTTATTTTGAAGTGATTCAGGTGTACTATATTCTACCGGACTACTACTCAGAAATATTTTGTACCGTTATAAAAAAAAAAGGGGAACAAAAGTCGAAAACCATCGGTTTTCAAGATTATTTTACAACGGTGAAAGAAATGGTGAAAATATATTACAAAGAGTTTTAAGAATCTCGTTCTCTGTCGTTCAATATGCTTTGCACAATATTTCATCGATCCTTACCTAAACACAAATAGTATATAGTATCAGGCGCGTATTCCGCGCCGTTCGGTTTTCTAACTTCTTTAACGAACAGGCACAAGGAATAATTCAGTTCGTCTGCGGTCAACTGGAGCAGCTCGGTCTTGAAAAGCTTAACTCTGCGTGTTGGCGTACTCTGCTTCTCCAATTCAGAGTTCTTCCCGATTACCTTTAAAAGCAAAAAAAAAAACAGCCATAAGCGACCAAAAGCTAAAACCTAACTGATTCCGGCTCACTAGCGTCTGCGATTTGCCTTCTCACCCATTGCCTCCAGGCGTTAACACCGAAAGTATATTTCAGAGCCATATTAGCATCCGGTTTTTCAACTGGTTCCATTATCCTGGGTTGCGGGGGCGGCTGAGGTTCCGGCGGAGGCATCAATGGAATTTCGTTTGACCCTGTGACTCGTCTGCCTCTTTTACTCGGAGTAGAACGTGGCTTGTATGGAACCATGCGTTTTCTTCCACGCGTCGATGTGATCAGTCTCTCTGGTTGGACTGCGGAGGTAAATAACAAAGAATTAATAAAACATGATATAAATACTTTGATTTCTACAGTTTTTTTTTAACACGTTTCTTTCTCAATTCACCATCTCCGTCGATCGCAGAGTCCTGTTGAGGAGGAGCCTGCGTCGCAGTTATTGTATTTGGTGTTAAAGCTGCCTCCAAGTCTACCGCAGGTTCGTCAAGCTCTCCTGTGGCCATTTTCAAAGCCATTTGAAGCATATCATCGCCAAAAGTGTTACTGGAGTCAACTCCCTCAGGGCTGAATCCGTCGCTTGTTGAATTGGCTGGAACGTCGGCGACATCGTCTCTGAAAAGTCGATTTCACGGTGAGAAAAAAGTACGAAAAGGACCGGAGGATGGAAAAACCTTTGAGATGATTTTGATTTAAAACACAAGCTTTCCGAAGCTTTTTGTTGCACACATTTACTAATTTTTGTTTTTGCCAAGCTGTTAACTTTTTAGATTTTCAGGAACTTGCTAATGAGTGGAAAACAGTATATTTTATCAAAAAGTGTGAGAATTGAAATAGTTTAACTATTCTGTTTCGAATGTACGTGAATTTTTTGTCCCAGAACCATTTTCTGATAAGATGTTGGAGTTTTATTCCACCTGAAAAATTCGCGAACTGATTACCACTTCATGGACACCGTCAAATTACCTATTGTCATCCTCCGAGTCCGAGTCACTCTCGTTAGGTTTTTTCTCTGTCGCCACCATCTCAGCCATCATTAAGAGCTCAGCCTCGAAAGGGTCGGCGGGAATTTTCTCCTGTATTCTCTTAATGTCCTTAAATATGCCTTTAGCGCTGTTTCTGGTCGTAGGAATGAATATTGGCACGGGTATCGGAAGTGGAAATGGGAAGGGAACTGGAAACGGCATGCTGTACATGTGCATGGGATAAGGAACGTATATAGGAACCGGAATGGGCACAATGATCTGCTGGCTTTCCTCAGTCTGTGTAGATTTGGTGCAAGGATGAGGCCTGACCGAAACCCCCTTGGTATGAGTCAGCGGTTTGCACTGCGTCATTTTGTTGTGAACTTTAACAGGACTGGGTGGTCTAGCGATGATCTGTTGTTTGTAAATAATTTGGGGAGGCGGCGCAGGCTGCCCCTGAACCGTAATGCTGCCAGATAAATTGTTGACAGAGTTTTGCTGCGTAGCCTGACTACAGTTCTGGCCATTTCCAATAGCGGCAAGACTCGTTACTGAGGATATAACGGGCAAATTTTTTCCCTGAACATCGGATTGCTTTTGAGCCACTTGAGAAGTTCCTCTCTGTTGTGAAATTGATCTTTTTGGAATTCCTGTAGGCACGGGATCGTCGCTCGAGGGTATTGTTATCGGTGACTTAGTGTACTGGCTTTGAAAGTTCATCACACATTTGTAGGAACAAAAGTTTCTAATCGTTGCGTCTGACATTGTCAGATGATACTGGGCCTGGGAATATTCTTTACAGAAATCGCAGTTTATCCTTCTTGCAGAAACTGCGTTGATGGAAACCTGGAAAGAGGATATTATGTTAATTATTTTATGTCTTTCAAGACTAACAACAAGTTTTCTGATATTATTTATGATTCTGTAAGCACCTGGTAAAGAGTGAGGCAGTTCAAACTGCACATCATCATAACTTGGCCAGATTTGAGCTCTTTTTTTATCATGTCGAAGTTGTATTTCTTGACTTTGCACCAGTTGCAAGGAACAATTTTTCGGTTTGTTATTATGAATACGTTTAGGCATGTCTTGTTGCAGAACATATGCGCTTCCCCCTCGTAAAACACTACGAAATTCTTCTTGCTCAATAACTGGAAGAACTTTTTACAAGTCGAGCATTGGTCAGGGTCTACTTTGTTCACAAATTTGAACGCGGCGAAACAAGGATCGCTGCATATCGCCACTGGACCTCCTCCGTTAATCTGTACCTCACAGTGAACGATCTTTTCCTGTTGGGGAGAAAGTATTTGAATTATTTAGACCTAGTTTTCTTAAAAAAATATAAAATAGAGCGGATATCTTTACCGTTTAAAAAAATATACAACAGTATCTCTAAATACGAGCTCATTTTTCAAATTCTAAATGCAGAATAAAAAGGACATCTACAATTTTTAAATTCATGTACATGAAGTGAAGGACGATTTGAGCTCAAAAGCCCAAGTTTCAGCCAAGAAAATACAAAAAAAAGAGTCGGAAAACGTGATTTTCAGAGCCTGTATTTCTCAAAACAGAGTAAAAAGAGCTTCTCGAAGTCACTCAGGATTTTTACCTCTTGGCAAACGCTGCAAGATTTTTTCTCCGTAGCAGGAGGTTCGCTGGAGCTCATTCGTGAATATTTTTCCATGCAATCCTGAGTACAGAAGTCTTTAAACTGTCCCTTGTCGCCGACAGGAGCTAAAAATCCTTCTGTACCAGAGCTAATGTCTTTTTGGCAATAACTGCAGACTTTCAGTCCCTTTTTGAACTCCTCTAAGCAAGTGGAGCAGCAGAATTGCCTCACGTCGTATCCGAACCTAACGCAATACTTCCCGAGACTAACGGCCTGCACGGAACCGTTGCAATTTCTACAGTAACTCCCGTACTTGGTCTGGAA
Source organism: Ametastegia equiseti (assembly GCA_963989295.1). Lineage (NCBI taxonomy): Eukaryota > Metazoa > Arthropoda > Insecta > Hymenoptera > Tenthredinidae > Ametastegia > Ametastegia equiseti. The sequence goes on from OZ022395.1 coordinate 13,725,933, forward strand.
TTTTCCAAGGCATTCCTCGTTGCAGAATTCCATAGTTTCCCAAGAAAGATTTTTCTCATCTCCCGCCTCCACGATAAGTAGACATCCGGCACACCTCTTTTCCCGTTTTGAATTAACTCCGTCGCTAGGAATGTCCGTCGCTTTATTATTGGCGGTTTTAAAAGTGTTTCTACACTCTTTGGAGCAGACGTTGAAACAGTCAAGGCCAATTTTGACTTTGATTTTGCAAGATTTTTCCTCCCCGCATTGCTTGCATTTTTCCTTTGTCTCAATTTCTTCTATTTCTGAGGTTTTTGACTCGTCGTCGATGTTTATAACTAAATCTGTGGAGGAGGTGGTCGATTTTGCAGCCTTTGATTTCCCCTCTCCCTTTTTAGTAGCTGCTTGTTGAACCGATTCCTTCTGTTTTGCAGATTTCTTCAGGACGGAAATTCCCTCCACATCTTTCGCACTATTTTTCTGCAATTCTGCAGCGTTGGGGGTCGCTGTTTTCTCTGGAACAGCTTTATCTTTTTCTCCAACTTTTTTCGCTGATTCTTTTTCTTTCTCAACCGTTTCGCCAGGCAAAATGACTTTCATACTATCAGGAATAATGCAAAGTTCGTCATCCTGCCCCGGGAGAACGTCTGAAGGTACATGGTCAGTGTCTAGAGCAGGTATTCCTTCTTTATCGAGAATCTTTTCCCCTTCTTTGTTGGTTTTTTCTATAGTTTGATCATTAATTTGCTCTTTGTCATTGCCCGGTTCTCTCGGAGCTTCTTTCTCCCCGCTTTGTTTGCTATTATCGATTGTCGCTTCCCCAGAATCGATCTCTCCAATCTCTGAGGGCTTCTCTAGATTGTCAGAAGATATATCAGATTTTTTTCCTACATCATCATCCTTTGGCTTCTCCCCCTGAAAGTTATCCTTGGCTTTAACGACGTCCTGGAGATTGTCGGCCTGATCACCCAGCTTCTGAAAGTCTGGGATCTCCTCGGATAGATTGTCGGTCTCCATATTCTCTTCGAGATTTTCAGAATTCAGATTATCCCCGCCAAAGGGATCCTCTGCGTTGTCTATCGACTGATTTTCTATCTGGGACTCGTCGTGCTTGTCTTCTTGAGATATTTGCACAAATTCTGTGTTTTCAGGCTCTACAACGACCACGTTTTTTTCTTGGTTTTGCTCAAAGTTTGTATCCAACCCCCCGGAATCACCCTTCTTGGTTGTTTCATCCCCCTCTGCTTTTTCCTCAGCATTATTCAGCGCCTGGTACTTTTGATATTCGGCAATTGACGAAGACGAGTCTTCAAAATCACCGTCAATCTTCTCTCGCAGACTCTCTTCCAAGTCTTCTGATATCTTGGATCGGCTCTCGGACACGCAGTCTTCAATTGCCGATGAGATTTTCAGCCTTGGAGACTCGGCAGCTACGATTTCATCTGGTTTATCATCTGAATCTAGAGTCTCTGAGTCTGTGACTGGCTTTTCACTCGCAATTGCTTCTTCAGTTTCTTCTTGGGCACTGGAAATCTTCGCAACAGACTCTATATCTTCATTTGGAAGATCTGACGAGTCTGGATCTTGACTTTTAGCCTCTGTGTTTGTGTTCTGAGGATCTTGAGAGGTTGAATCAAGATTTTCAAGCTCTGTATTCTCGTTTTGAGGATCCAGAGATTCTGAGTCCTGATTTTCAACGTCCATACTTTCGATTGGAAGATCTAGAGAGACTGAATCTGGCTTTTCAGCCTCCATAGTTTCAATTTGAGGATCTGGAGATGGTGAATCTGGATTCATAGACTGCGTTTCTGCATTATTTGGCTCAGAAGTCTCTAGCAAGATATTCGAGTCTTCGTTTGATTTAGGGTCCTCTTTGTCTTCAGAAGGAGGTTCAGGAGGCCCTGTATCCTGCAGTTCATCCTCGGGAATTTTCTCCTCAGCGGTGTGCAAATCTTCTGAGAAAGAGATAAAGCCATAGAAAGATTTAGGTTTTTGGAAGAATTTACATAGCGGCGCAGAAAAGATTAGTTTAGAATCCAGCAATCATTTGCTGTCTAAAATCGGTCAATAAAACGCAATTTTCAATCTGCTTTCAAAGTATAACAAAACATTGTAAGGGACATGACAGAAATAAAAATTTTTTAGTCTTTTTCTCAAATATTCTACAGTATATTGTAGATTCTTTGAACAAATTGAATCCGCGAGATTTAAGAGACAATTGTCAATCAAAATATGGAGTTTGAAATTAAGTTTTATTTTATTCTGCGCCATTTGGTTTAGATTTCTATCTTTTTTTTTGGCTACCGGTGTTAATTGTCAAAGAATCCTCGACGACTTTGGTGGTTAAAGAATCTGGAGCGGATTCAATTGTCTCTTTATCCTTTGAATTGATATCGTCTTTGTTCTGATCATCTTTATCCTTCTCCTCAGTATCTGCATTATTTCTAGCTTCAGTTATCGCGGAAGAATCGTCAATGGCTTTATCCTGATGATCGGATGGAATGTTTTTGTCGTCGTCTTGTTCCATGTTCTTTGATTTCCAACCGTTTTTATCGCACGTTTATAATTCCTGCTGGTTTCTTTGCAGTGTTAAAAATCCGTCTTTTAACCTCAAGACAGACGATGGTTGAGAGACATCCCTCGAAAAGCCTGTGACAAGAACAGGGGATGAAAAAAAATCTGGCATTATATCGGTGAAAAAACAAAGTGTCAGAAACGCACTAGAGTAAAAAAAAAAGAACAGATCGTTTTTTTCGACTGATTTTAATGAATTCAAAAAGTTTCTATCAAGTTTTAAATAGAAATTGAAGGTTAGGTTGTGGTTAGGTTAGAAAATAGTCGGCCATGTTGTATTTGTGTTTGACGATTAAACATGTTGTTAACAAAACTGACTTAGAATAACAATAGAAATGTAGACGAACCGTGGGATGAAACAATGAAACGAAAGAACGATAGAGGACGTAATTAAATCTCAAAATATTTTAGCGGCGACTCGAGAGCTTCTGAATGGTGCTTTATAACCAAACAAACTTATGTTTTATGTTGACACGGCCGATTCGCCGCGGAGGAGGTTATTGATAGTGCGATAGTGTGACCGTGTCGTAAATATCCAAGTGTTTATCGGCGCGGTTCATTAGCGGCGTTCGTTAATTTATGTAGAGAATTTCTTCCGCTCAAAATATCGTTTCTTCTGAATAACTTTAGCTAAGCTTTTAATTGATTTTTATTCACAAACACCCAGGCTTGAGCACTCACTTTTAACGATGACACTTCTCGAGTCGCTTTTTGTTCTTATGCGTCTGTGCTCTGTGTGTATGTGTTTTATTTTGAGCCGCTAAATTCAGCTTTTTATAACACTAACTACAGCTTCCGTGTAGATCGTTCGATCCCTCCAATGGATGTTCATCCCGTTACCGACGGAGACTAACGCAACTATAATGCAGATGTTTTAGTAATAAATCTAAACTGAGACTTGAAAATGATTCATAAGACACGATTATCTCCAGAAACGCTCAATACAAGAGTGATGATCGCATAGATACGTTACATTTCAATTTTTTTTATCATTTATTGTGCAATAAACCGCAGTGCCGGTAAAACAGTTTTTCACAATATAACTTTGGAACTGTCGGCATCTTGGAAGTGACAGTTTTTCTAATAAATCAAAAATGGAGACATGAAATCGATTTGATCGGTGGTTGTCTTATTTTGAATGAATCGTATGAACATTTTGCAGCCAATGATCCTGCGTTGAATATATTGTGATGAAAAAAACACGAGATCGAGATGATTTCACTCGATAAAAAAGGGTTAAGGTACTGTTTCATAATCTATGGTAGGAGCGTTTGGCGCTAGTATCGTGGCTGCGTCTGGTATGAAACGGTAACGTAGACCGACCATAGAGAATAGAATAATGTAATAGAATAGGGGATTTGATCGAAAAGTAAAATGGCCGAGGTTTTCGAGTACCAAGCGTACCTCGGGCTGTCATTAAATAATCAAAACGAAATCATCGTCATCAAGGGATAAAACACAGGTCGAATAGGTGAGCAGAATAATCTAATACTCCTAGATTAGTAGCGTCTATAAAATATCACCAATATATCCACACTATCTACAAACCCGCGGTCCCCTCATCGTTGATCATCATCATGTTTGGGACGCAAAAATCCTTACGCAAATTACATCCCGTCTAAGCAATACAACATCAATTCGTTATCCACGCCGCGCCGCAAGACCAGTCGATTCAAAAATACAGAATGCAGAAACTATCGGGAAATTATTTGCACTTTTTTTCTGAATATTTTCAATCTCTAATTTTCTTCGTTACTCGCACCTAACTGTTGGTTGGAAAAAATGTATGAATATGTATTTTTTTGAGCCTTTAATAAAGTCGCGTCGCGTTGTTCCTGTTCCTTTTCTCACACAGATGGTAAAGAAATAACATTCGAATATAAAATTCGACGAAATTTCTCAACAATCGTGGTTTTTTTTTTTTTTTTTTAAATAATTTTTCAGGCTTAGTCGAAAGACGCCTTGTCCTGATTGCTGCGGCGGCAAACCATCTTACGCTGATAATATTCTCCAAGATGTCGTCCAGCGACAGCGAGCATTCTTCTCCTAAACCTTCTAAGAGAAGACGTGTCGTCATCTCAGACAGCGACAGCAGCGATGGATCTATCATCAAAACGCACAGAAGAAGGAGGGTCTATGTTAGTTGACATTCCAATCCAGTGGATTTCTTTTGCTATTTTTTCATTTTTTCTGTTTGTTTTCAATTGGGAAGTAGGAAAATTCTGAATATTTATTCCGATGCAACCAACAGAAATGAGCCCCCGGTGTTTAATGCAATTTTTTATCCCTGGCTATTGCCTTCCATTCATTTTTCATCCCACAGATGATGAGTATTTCCAACTGTGATGGATTCCGAATCAAAGTATTTGAATTCCATGTTAGAATCACTAAAAAGTATCTTCAGAAAATTTGAAATCGTGTTGAATTCCGAAATGATTTCAAAACCATTCAGAGTTTTATTCTAATTAGAAGAAATTATTTGAAATAGTCGTGAAATCGTGTCGAAATATATTCAAATTGTCCACAAATTGTTGGAAATGATCCTCAGATCGGTAGAGAAGCTCGAAATTTTTCATCATTTTGATATTTGTCAAGATTATTTTCAATTCATTCCAAATTGTCTGAAACAATGTTCAATTCAGCGAATAGTCCCTTGACGCCGAACAGTATATAAATCTAAAGGTACAAACGAGGGATTTGGGTAGTTAAAAATCAAATTCTGAAGAGAAAGATCAACGATGAAGTGCTCTTTCCTGTACTTTTGGTTAGAAGATCTCCAAAACTTTAAGTTTAGCCAAGTTAGAGTCTGAATGCGATGGGAGCTGAACTACATCAGTGAAATGAATAATTTTGTATCCTCACTTTTCAGAGAGTCACTAGCGACAATGAAACCAGCGAGGAGGACAGCGACGTTCCAAAGCCTGTTATCAGGAGGAAGAATTATGTAAGTATGTCTGAGTTGGACACCGTGTTATGTTATCGCATAAACTTTGACACTATCGCTTTCTCTCGCCAAGAAAACGCAAGACAAGTTATTCGCTATCAATAAATCGCGAATCCAAGTTTATCAAAGATCTAGGATTATAAAGGCTTCGAAAATATTCAAAAAAATAATAACGAGTTGCCTCAAAACGCTGGGGAGAGAAGAGACGATCAAGGAAAAGACGATTTTCATTCAAAAACATGTCCACTTTTCATATTCCATATTTCTTTCAGTCTCCATCTTTGATTAGTATGTCTTTTCATTTAATTCTTGATAATGGCAGTCTCAGAAATTGAACTTTATCAATAATTTCTTACTTGATTTCAGAGAGTTGTGAGCGAGGATGATACCAGCTATGAAAGCAGCGATACTGAGGCTGATGGATCTAATGATCTAGGTAATTTGTTCAACTTCAACAAATAATCAAGTTAAAGAGTCGAACGGCTTGATTTTCCCTAGCATTCATATCCTTTTCATATTGTATCTATATCATAAATTCGAATCTTCCATCTGATATTGAATTTTCTTCGATAATTTCAATAACCCACTAAACTTTTCTTTGAATCTGAGTTCCACTTATTCAGAAATTTGTCTCCTGTCCCAATTACTTCTATTCAAAAGAAATACAAGCTTGTTGATGCACATAAATGATAATTGTGATTAGTTTCTCTCCTTTTTATTTCCCAATTCAATTTCATATTCAATTTTCTTACAGTCATAAGCGACAGTGACAGTTCAGCGTCAAATTCGGATTGGAGAAGCGGCGAGGATTCCCTCATGGAAGAGGAAGGGGAAGGAGGGCGTAGAGCTAAATTACCCAAGGGTTCTAAAAAATCTAAAAGCAAAGTTGTTAAAGAAGACGAAGAAGCGGCGGCGCCGGTAGACAGCGACTCTAGTGACGGACAAGCGGAAAAATGCCCCATATGTTTGCTGTCGTTTAAAAAACAGGAAATCGCCAATCCCGAATCTTGCGATCACTCTTTTTGTCTCGACTGCCTTCTTGAGTGGAGCAAAAATATCAACACTTGTCCTGTCGACAGACAAACTTTTGCTATCATGTTGGTCAGGAAGAAACTCGGCGGCAAGGTAGAAAGACACAAATGTTTTTTGCTTTCTTATCACAGAGCCCTGAATCTCTTTTTTTCTCAATTTGAATCACATGAAACTGCCCAATTATTGATAATTCGTGATTTGTTATCTTTATTCTTTGTAGATCTTTGTAGATCTTTATCAATATGTAACAGTTTTTGGTGTATGCTTTTAGCTGTTTCGTATCATACTTGAATTTCGCATTGATAAGTATGACGAAAACTTGATTTTTCAATTCCTAAAGATGAAAAACTTGATGAAGAAACGATATTTCTAGTTTTGTGGTCGAGAAATATGATATGTGATCAAGTTTTTCGATATTCGTGCCGAAGAAACGTGAGGAGAATCGAAATTCTTCGTTTTGGCTCTCTGAATAACTCTACATTAATTGAATCTTCGTAGTTTCATGATTGAAAAATGTCGAATGGGTTGTGATCTCAGACTACTTGTTGACAAATATGAAATAAGATCAGTTCTTTGACTAAAATCTCCGAAAAGATGATCTTTTGTGTATAAGAATGTGTATAAGAATGTGATTCCTTCTGAAAATTCTTCATTTATCGATTTCTCTGCCTCATAGTTTTGTTTATTTCGTTATTTTACGAATCTTGACAATGTTATACAGGTCGTAAGGCAGCTACCAGTTGCGGTAAGGCCGCCCGTAGAGGAGCAGATACAAGAGGACGCAACTTACTGTGAAATTTGTCAAGAATGCGACAGAGAAGATAGAATGCTTCTCTGCGACGGATGTGATCTTGGATATCATTTGGAGTGCCTGACTCCTCCTATGACCGAAGTTCCTATGGACGAATGGTTCTGCCCCGAATGCGCACAGAATAGCCAAAATGATGCCGAAGTGGTAATAGATCAATACTTTCTCATTGAAAGTTTAATGAATTTGAAAGAAAAAAATATATATATATATATGAATACAGCGGAAAGTCTGGGAATTTTGTTATTTATATATTTTTATTCTAAACTAATTACATGTCTGAGATGTTTTTTTTTTTCTTCGATTTTTACCTTATCTCGTACATTTACAAATGACAAAAACGGGATATAAATTATTAAATTATTTTTCCACGATGACTTTCAAAAGTTTTATATTGGAAATTGAATATTTTTCTTGTTGATTGATGCCGACAAATGTTTGAGACTGTAAATTGATAAGAATTTATAGGATGTTTATGATTGTGCAGTAACAAATATTCATGAGAAATTTTAGTTTTTGAAGAAGAAGAAAGTTGATTTTTGTGGTCAATTTGAAATCCGGTAAGATGTAAAGCCCTCAAAAAAAATTTCAGTCGTCAACTATAAATATAAAATTCTTTTCCACAAATATAGAAACATTAACTACCCTCGAATAATAATGTCGGTATTTTTTTGGAGAATTAAAATTCTGATTCAATAATTTGAAAAGTTATGATAACTTTGATAATTTTCGAAGATTCAAGTGCTTGGAAAATGAGAATCATCAGCGAAAAAGATGAATTTAATTTGTTTTTGGATACATTTTCCATTCCTTATCATGAAGTTTGAGATTTTTTTTTACGAACAATCGAAGTTTCTAGTTATACAAAATTGAATTTTCGGGTAAACTTGAGTTTCCCGAACGTTCAAGATCCTGGAAAAAATGAAATTATCAAGAAGAAACATGAAGTTATTTGTTCTTTTGATAGAATCTAAGTGAATTTATTCTGAAACTTGAGATTTTTCCTAAAAAAATCGAAGTGTTTTCGATAAAAACTTGAAATTCATGATTAATGTGAAATTTGTTAGAAACCTAAACGCCTTGAAGAATGGAAATCATTACCGAAAACGTAAAATTATTTCGTTTTTCGAAATGATTTATTTCTTTTCTAAAATGCAGTTTATACCTTTTCATCATCAGAACTAGAAATTTTCATCAACAGTCAAGATTTTCTTGCCAAAAAAATTGAGATAATTGACAAACTTGAAATCTTCTAACACCTGAAAACGTAAAAGAAAAACAATGAACTCCTCATTCAAAAACCGTGTAAAACTTTTCAAGAATCCAAAAAAAGAAAAAAAAAAAAAAAAAAGAAACCCCCACTAAAATATCAAACTCTGATAAATTTCAGGTGGAAATCGACTTGGACGAGCTACCAGACCTGATGGAGGAAGCCCGTCGTCTGGGAGAGTCGTACGGTAGAACGCGAACGGGTCGTGATCGCGAATCGTCAGTAGGTCCGCGCGTGATACCTAGAACTCGTCAAACTGAACGAGTACGAGCGAATATACGTGCAGATCGAGATCGAAATCGCGCAGTAATGTTGTCCCGGGATAGCAGAGAGCCCGAAATGGGATCCGGAGTAGTTTACATGGACCCGGATCAACCATCGACATCGTCGTCGGGTATGGATTCGGTTGTATTAAGAACAGCGGCAAGTCTCAGGACTTCGGAGGCCGTGAGAAGACGTCGTGTAAATGCAGGAGCCGCGACTCCGCGATCGTCGGGATCGGGAAAACCTAAGGGTAAATTAAAACGTAAAAGAAAGACCAAAAGACGAACTCGACGCGGTACAAACGCCGGTGGGAATTCCAGAGGCAAAGAAGGTACAACTCGCGTACGCGAAGTTAGAATTACCGAAATTAACGACGACGGCGAAGAGGAGGAATTCGTTACTTACGTTAAAGTCAAATCATCCGATTCTAAGGCACAAAGGAGCGGGAGAAAATACAAGAAGAGATCCAAGAACACCCGCAAGGTACAATACCAATAATCTCACCAACGACAAATGGGATACTAACAACTTATTTATAAGAAAAACTTCTTCCCTTTTTTTATTCTTCATAATAAGATTTTTTTTTTTTTGCTTCTAACAGATTTTTTCAACCCGTTTAGGGAAACTCAGGATTTTCTCGTTTCTTATCTTTGAATAGAATCTGATCAAATAATTCTTTAATCGAACTTTCATTATTTTCTGGGGAATATTTCTCCATAATTAATAACTGCAAATCAAATTGAATAATCGAGCTTTGAAAGATTCTCTTGCTGTTATCTGTTCTCGAGGGATAAGAAATCCTGATTTTGACTCAACGGAGTGCAACAAATTTTTTCGGAGTCAAAAAAATGCTCAAAATTTCTTTTTGTGTTGTTTTAATTTTCTTTCTTATCATTTATCTTTTGTATGGTTTTTATTATTGGCACGGGCTTGAGGAGGGGCACGCTTTATAAATATTTTCAATTCATGCTTAAGGAAAAAATTATATTAAGTAACCGATAATGATGGATAATTTAATTCATAAATTTCATCGAATTCAGGAGAATGCGAATCTCTATTTTTTCATAAAACATCACATCTTTGATACACCTCATGACTATAGGATATTTTAGTTGTTTGTGTTATTTGAATTATTCCAATCTCAAGACGCATAATCGTCATTCATTCATAATTATTTTTTCTCATTTCTCTGTATTTTTATACCCCTCAAACGTTTTTTGATATGTGAATAAACATTTTTAACACTAGAATCCTTCGACTTTTCTTTTACAATTATTAACGCTGCTGAAATAAAAAAAAAAAAAAAAACCAACAATAAACACTCATTTTCATTTTTATTAAATAATATTAGAAGAGTTAGCATGCACGGGATAAGGTATTAGAAATATAATCTCATCATCATCCCTTTTAGTCTTCAGTTCTATTTTCTATTCAATCGTGAACTACATGCATTAGAATATAAATCTTAATTTTTTGTTATCAAAAGCTTCAAATCGAATGATATAAGCTATAGTTTCACCTAAATCTAACAATCTATCACTTTTTCTTTAGCTGTGAAGGCACAAAGTCCTATAAACAAAAATCAACCTCTATGTATTAGTATTAGTAAATTTGATGAATCGCCTTTAATTATCGAGTTCTCAGACTTTTTTTCAGCTGCTTAAGTCCCTAAAAAATCATATCTAGATCTCTAATTATCAGTTATTAATAAATGATTGAATTCTCAAATTCAGAATCAGTAAAAACAGTAATCTTCAAGCTTGTAGTAGCTCAAAAGTCTCGAAAGAGATTTTATCTACTTTCCAAAGAATCCACTTGAAACGAATTAGACTCAGAAACCAAACGCATGTAACTATTGAAATCGAATAAATTCGATACATTGAAAAAAACACAAAGCTTTTCAACAGACGCATAAACTAAGCATTTTGAATGTTTCTCTGCTTCAGAAAGGGGCGAGGAAGCGTAGAGCAAGAACGGTCCGTTCGCAAGCAGCCAAAGTAGCAACAGTTAAAAAGCGGCTAGCAATAACGTTGGGAATGCAGAAACCGAATCGAAGCGTTCCTCTCCTTGTGCCTACGGTAAAAACTCGACAAACTGTCTCGGATCGTGCTGTGCTCAACAACTCAAGATATCACGCAGGAATATCGCAAGTCAGCCTCTTCGGAAACTCCCACGATCTCAACTACAGCCCGACTGGGTGAGTGATTTTTATTCACCATTTATTCAGACTGTGTTTATCGTTTATTTGACTGTTGCGTGTTTATTTATCCGCTTATTTATTCTCCACACCGTCTTTGAACGATTCATCAAACGATAATCCGTATTTTACCTATGCGAGGCTCGTGTTTGTAGAGATTTACGCGTAACGTCCACAAGTTTGGAGTCGGTTTGCTAATTTTAACGCAGAACAAATAGTGCGATATATCCGCCTGAAAATGCCTTACAAAAACTATCTCAAAAACAAGAAGAAAAAGTTAACATATTTCACACATAGCTTGAAGTTGAAATGACTGTTATCCTTTTTTTTCCTGCGGACTTTTATTGGCAAGAAATTGAAATTCCGCCTTTAAAATTCGTAAAGCAATCTGAAACTTATGCACGTTACTGTAAGCCATGAAATACGCACGAATAATTTGAGCTGATTTATGAATCTGGGTCCCAATTTCAGCCGAATTTTGTATCTACCTGATCGAATATCAAATCGGTAAATCCCACACGCCGAGCTCTTGTTTAATATTTTACAGATATTTTTATGGAACTACCTATTTTCGCTCAAGCGGATATATTAATCCAATCCAATACCGAACAATAGTCGCCGTTAGTTCAAGCGCAATGCGATTCATTGCCCTTTAGCTAGACACCGTTTAGGGTGCAAAATCCAAGCACCAAAACAATTCTGCGGCGTCTCAGCCTGTTTTCAGCTACTATTATCGACGTTATTTATTATTACAGCCTCTTAATTGAACGCGTTGATTGATTGAAATCTACCAATTTCGTGTACCAATTACTGTTAAAATATATGATTTAATCCAGGTTGCGCACAATACACATTGTTCTGGTTCACATCTGTGAAGAAAATTCTTTATTATTATTATATACTTGTATATTAGGAAACACTATTCTACGTTTCCATTTCTTATTACTCGAGCATTAATACTTATAATTATGTCTGGATATTAAGCATATTGAGGTAAAATTTTGAACGCTACGCTTTCGCAGACAATTACAAATCTTCTTTTAGCAGTACAATGAAAAGCTACCGAAGCAAGTACATATTTGAACAGCCAATAATAACACTTTTTCAAACAGATTTTCCATTGTCTTCGGAAGTGTGGTAATAAATAATCATTTCTCCCTATTGCTTGAAAAGGTCAGTTGGACCATTTAGATGAGATCATACATCTAAATGGTATGAAAATATTTTTGCTTGTTTCCTGAACAGGTCCGACTCAGAATCCGAGAGTTGTTTGTACGGCGGAGGTAACGGTAACAACAGCTTGCTAGTAAGTAGCCGTCCAAGAAACGCGACTTCTTCAACCCGGCGTCACGCTTCCTTAAAGGCAATATCAAACCCATTGATATCCCGGAATGTAGAAACGTCCGGTTCTCCTCCTCCCGAAGCGTCAGATTTTATAAGCGGAATATTGAACAGCCAGGAATTTTGGCACTCGAAAAATGAAAATAAAGTAACGCTAAAGGCTGACGGAACTTTTCTTATACTAAAAAACAACAATAACAATAACGATAATGAGAATAACGTCAACAAGCACAGTGTAAACAATAACGAGAGTCCCATTAAGGAGAAAAAGAACATAATCATCACTAACAACGACGAGGAAAATAATACGCCGACAAACGAAACCAGACTGGACCTTAACAATGTCAGTCAGAACGACGTAGTACAAAATCCAATGTACAACAGTCCAAGAGGAGGTGGAAACCGCGGGAATTTTAGAGGCGGGAATAACTACAACTGCGAAAATAACAGACACAGCTATGGTGGGGGACAGTATGGCGGAGGGAGAGATTCTTACGGTGGAGGAGGAGGAGGAGGGGGAGGAGGAGGCAGACACAGTTATGGAGGACCTGGTGGGCCTCGTGATGGTTATAACAGTGATAGACGGGATTTCGGGCCCCCGATTAATTACAATCAGGGTTTTGAGGCTCGAGCACCTCATCCTGGATTCGGGACCAATCAACAGTTCAGAAACCGCAATCCACAGCAAAATTTCCGCAACGAAAGACCGCCAAGATTTCCACCGCCTTTGATGAACGACCGTCCTCAGCATCAGCACGCTTTTCCACATCCTGATAATTCGGGGGACAGACCTCAGCCCTTCTCGCATCCTAATTCATTCCAGAGATTCAGACCCTCCTTACTTCCTCCTCTCATCTCGTCAGGGCCTAGGGTTCCTCTACACACAAATTTGAACCAGCCCTTTCAGGACGAGAGTCTTCAAAGCTTTCATCAGCACGACGACGTCAGAGAACAACTCGCCTTTTCTCAGCCTGGGGGCTTGAACGATCCAGGTAATTCGAGGGCACAAATTCCAGACGAAGAAGAGTGCGATCTTTACTCTGATATCGAACCTCCTGTCGCTAAAACTACTGGGGATGATTCTGCGGTTAATGAAGATGCCGAGGAAGGAAGTGGGGCTGTTCTTCTCCCTCCTCCGCCAGAACCACCCTCGGGACTCCTTGACTTCGAAGAGTCCAAGAGCGATAAGGACTGCAACGACAGTGATCAGGAACTTGTTATAGACGATACTCCCAAGGAAGATAACAGGGAGGGTAAAAACGATGACAAATATGACCCTTTCGCTGCCGACAGCGACAGCAACGAAGGACAAAGCTCTGCCGCAATTCCTTCACAGTCTTTTGCTCTAGCAAACTTTGATAATCAGGCATGTACCGTCAGCAAGCCAACAGTTAGATTGACTGCTTATGACGATGACGACGATGAAGACTCCCAGGCAGACTGCCCAAATTTTTCTATATACTCTTCGCAGACTATGGATGTTGCCAGGAACAGCGAACAGGAACTTTCTCAGCAGATCGGACCTCTGGAACCTCCTCCTTTACCTCCTGATATTCCTGACGACGACGATATCATCGTTGGGGATATTCAGGCCTGCGATTTGGCTGATATACCCGAACCCTCTGATCCGTATGTGGAATCTTTGCAAAAGGAGAGACAGACACTGAGCAAAATACCACCTAAGAAAATATCAAACGATAGCAGAGGCAAGATAACATTTAAAATCGGGAACAAATTAAGGCTAAGCAACAAGTTGAGTAATCTTTATGACGAGATGGACGAAAATATCGAGAATTCTATTCAACAGGAGAAGGAAAGCGAGGATAACGATAAAAAAGAGAAGAAGACATCTGAGGATAAGAAAGAAGCTGAGCCTGAGGATAACAAGTCCGACGAAGATGAGGAGGAAGAGAAACTCGAGGAACTTGAAAAGGAGCTTAAAGAGAAAGAGCAAAAACTTAGAGAAATGGAGCAGCTGGAGGAAATGGAGAAACTCAATGTCGAGGGAGAGGCTCAGGAGCCTAAAGAAGAAACCGAGGATCTTAGTTCAACAAAAATAGATGATTCTGATAAGAGAGATGACCGCGATTGCACCAGAGAAAAAAACCAGACCATGTCAACTATCGATTTGACTGAGAAAAGCTCGGATACGATCATATCCATAGCTGACACTGTACAATCATCTCCAAAAAATGCAGAAACCGAAGAGGGAGAACTCAACGTCGATTCTTCACACAACAGCGAAGAACAGAATGGGGAAAAACGAAGCGCAGGATGGAAAAGAGTGGAAACTGAAGAAGAAAAAGAAGGGAAAGTGGTGGATAAAGATGTGCTATATGATAGAATAGATGAGGAATTTATATCCAGAAAGCTCAATGACGACGAGGAAGATGAAGAGGAAGAAGAAAAGTCTAAAAAATCGACTAAAGATTCTTCTACAAACGACGAGACGCCACAGGAGGATAACGAAGGGGAAGAAAACCTGGAAGAAACTGGTGAAAAGCTGGACTTTATACAGGAGGTGGAAAATTTCCCTCTGGAAAAAGATCCCAGCGAGATATTCGAATCCGTTGGAATAAATCCGCAGAATTGGGAGTCTGACGGAGGATATACGCCCTGTAAAGATGAGCTGCCGGTCTCTAAAATTCAGAAAGATGCCAGCAGGGGTTCCCTTTCTCCTTTTGAAAGCGGCCTGGAACCAATTACTCCCACTAAAGATAAATCCAACGACGATTTAGATGGCTGTAGAACTCCAGCAGGCTACGCAGGACTCGGAACCGAAGCGATATCCGAAACTGATGAGCCGATGAGCTTTGAGGAGGAACTGACTCAGTTGAACCTTAGGAAAGAGAAAGAAATGGAAGATGGAGAAATCATGGACGACGGCAGGTTGAGCAGAAAAACTAGTGAGAAAAGATCGTCGAAGGAAAATGAGGAGGAGAGTAAGAGGAAGAAGAAAAAAGAGAAGAAAGAGAAAGGGAAAGAGTCTGACAAGAACAAGGAGAACATTGCTTCCCAGAATCAAGTGGCGTGGAAAAAAATCTCTAAGAATACAAAGGAGAGACAGTACCGGGATAAAGACAGGAGATCCAAGTCCAAGGAAAAGGAAAGAGACAAAGACAGAGATAAAGAGAACCAGAAAGACTCTAAGGACAAGGAAAAGGATAGAGACAGGGACAAAGACAAAGATAATAATAAATCCAAGTCTAAAAAAGGAGGCAAAGAAGTTGCCAGGAAGAAAGAGAAGCGCAAAGAATTGGAAAGATACGACGTCAGAAAAATTGTTGCAGACAAACCATCGAGACCGAGAAAAGATGAGTATGGTAGAGACATTAGAGACGAATCCAGAAGTCGTTCGAGAAGCAGAAGCCTCTCGAGGCGCAGATCCTTGTCCAGGGATCGCAGGAGCAGATCTTACTCTAGAAATCGTTCTAGGAGTAGATCTAGGTCTCGTTTGAGAAGGTCCTGGTCGAGGGACCGAGGCTCGTATACTAAAGGGGGCAGATCCTTGTCCAGAAGAAGATCTCTATCTCGTTCAAGGCGCAAAGTATCGCGACGTAGATCGGTTTCCCGAAAAAGATCAATTTCCCGGAAGAGATCTCTGTCCAAAAGAAGGTCCAGATCCCCATCTAGGAAACGAAGATCTCTATCTCCCAGAAGAAGATCGAGGGGTAGATCACTGTCCAAGAATCGTAGATCCAGAAGCAGATCGAGAGAGAAGAAAAAAGAAAAGCCCAAGAAGCAGCACAAGTCGAGAAGCCGTTCTAGAAACAGAAAAAGATCCCGATCAAAGACTCCACCTAAGAGGGTATCCTCCAGATCGAGAGACAAGAAACATGAGAGAAAGAGAAAACAACATGCTTCTAGATCCAGGGAGAGATCCAGAGAAAGATCTAGGTCCAGGGAGCAAAGGGATCAGAGAAACAAAAACTGGGAACCAGTTAACGAAAAGGCTGCTATAGACAGAGAAAGACATGCTTCCTCAAGGGACAGACGGTCTTGGAGCGCTCAATGGACTCCTTCCTGGTCCCAATCTCGTTCTAGAACCCCCTCGCCCACCAGACATGAGGAAGTAGCGTCCCACGGGGGTTGGTCACCTCCTGCGGTTTTAGACAACGTTGCAGTTCCACCTAAGAACTTGACGGTGATACTTACCAACAAGGAGGCGATAAAGAAAAAGAAAAAGGAGAAGAAAAAGGACCCCAAAAAGCTCAAGGAGCTAGACAAGCGCAAAAAAAATAAGAGGAATCGAACCCCGCCCCCTTCCAAGGAGGTATTTGCTAGTGGAGACAATATCCTGGTCAGCGTATGCTTCAACAAAGATAACGAAACGAACCCAGCCGAACTGCCAGACGCTCCAGAAGCTCCGCCACTCGTTACGCCAGCGGTCAAAAGAAGCAGAAGGCGAGAAACGACACAACAGAGTATAGAACCGGTTGTGAAAAGATCAAAGAAGGAGAAACTGAAGGAAAAGAGAGCTCCAAAATCGCCGAAAAACAAAAAAGAAAAGAAGAAAAAGTCAAAGGCGGCAGAGATCGCGGCTACCAAGAAACCTGTTGCCGTTATTGACCTCGACCAATCGCCATTCAGAGAACAGACTCCCTCCCCTCGAGACGTTATCGTACTTAGTGACGACGAGGATCATAAAGAAACACAGGAAATTGCTACTCCGGAGCAGCACGTCTCTCCCAGAGCCTCTCCGCAGCATGAACAATTCGTTTCTCAGGGACCCAAAACTCCCCCTGAACCTCAGATCAAATTTTCCATCAACAAACAACAGAGCAATCTCAGAACTTCCATGATTAATCCTCTTCATGAGGAAGAAGAGGAGGAAATTGACGAGAGGGCAGATGAAGAACTGGAAATGAGAGCCCAGGAGGAACTTGAACTCAGACTTAAAATTGGACCCAATACGCCCCCTGAGCCACCTACTTCTCCTCCCACCTCTCCAGACGCATACGATCCATTCGATCCCACAAAATCCAGGTCCCCTACGCCAGCCCCTAGCCAGGAAGCAACGCCAGCTGATGAAAGGGACAGGAACCAGTGTAATTCTCCAAGAAATCACGACGCCGATGAGAACACTTCGTCGTGCGTGCAAAATTCGGAGGGCGATAAACAGGGAAATCAGGAACAGCAGAATCAGGGAAATGAGAAACAGACAGACAAGCCAAAGATCATTTCTATGGTTACAATAAAGAGAGCTTCTCCTAAAAGAGAGTCGCCTACTAACGTCGGCGACAGCGTTCAAACCGAAGCTACTCAGCCTTCCAACGATAGTCCTAATAAAAATCAACAGGGATTAATGCAACAAGGGCAACAGATTCAGGGAACTGGGTTTAGCAACATCAATCCTGTTCTCGCTACCGTTACTGCAGCTGTTCAGAGATCTGGGACTCTGTTCAATACCAGCACTCCTATTAGCGGACAAAGAAATTTGATACAGGTGGGTTCTTCTTTTGGGTATATACTTCGATTCAATTCGGTCAAATACTCATCGGCTCCGGTCTACATCAGATTCCTAGAACTCAAGTTTTCAAATGATGTCGAATGATTTTATACAATTTTACACGACTTCAAATGATTCATTTCAGAGACTTCTAACGCTTTCATAGATTTCAAATGATTCATTTCATAGAATTTCAATGATTTCGTAGATTTCAAATAGTTTCAAATGATTCCGCATTATCTCCAATGACTTCAAACGATGAAAAAAAAATTTCACTAGATATAATAAATATCACAAAAAGGTGTATGCCAGATTTCGAGAGTGACTGACCTGTTTGTCTCGATTCATTGCGTTTTTCATTTCTCCAGGAGTTCATCATTCTACAATTAATTTTTGATCTTTTAGCCAAACAGAATTTCACCTATAAATCAGAACAAGCAGCAGCGTTCTATTGAGCGGCCTCATCTGCCTAACTTGTTTGCTACTCCTGGAAAGGCGACTCCATCTAGGGGCGCAAAGTCCTCTTCAAATCAGAGCAAGAACGCTTCGACGCTTGGGCAAAATGGGAGCGATACTGGGTTGGAGACCACCAACGATACGCTTGATATGTCTTCGCCTTATTCCCCGGGTTCCAGTCTTAGCGACGGAATATTTGACCCTCCTAGTCCGGGGGCTCATAGTCCACAGCAACTAATGCCCCCTCAGAATACTAGCAAAAATACACCGTCCAAAGCGACCGGAGGTGGAAAAGCTGCCGACAAAAAAGACGCCTTTGACGTTCTCTTTGGAACATCGCCGGCAGTTAAAAGTATCGGGAAAAATAGAGCCAGAAAAGTTCCTGAAAAAGATAAAAGAAAGAAATGTAGGTATTTAAAAAATTCCGAATGAGACGAAGGTGAAATTTCAGAATTTGCAGAATAATGAGACGTTTTCAGTGTTCTAAAAGAATTCTATTATCTCAGCTTCGATGTCCCTCAGTTTATTCAAACTTATTCGAAGATCGGATGGTTCCGATCTCTTCTAATCAATACAATATCAGTCTGAAAATCATTCATTTCTTTGCTCTAAGTAAAGAATCTAGAGCATTTGAGTCTCTGGAGTTCCTGACGCTTGCTTTAAAATAAGTAGAACTGTTTTTCCAAAAACTGTGAATAACTTTTCAATGCAATTCTGCAAGATCTGAGTTTTTTGTCTTGTTTTATTTCGAATATTTATCATTTTGGTGAAGATGAATCGATTCAGGAAACTTTTAATAAACAATTTTCAGCAACAAATCCAAAAGTCGGTGTGCGAATGGATGAAAATCAGCTTCAAATATTGGACGACCTACCGAGTTCTGCAGTTGAAATGCAGGTGAAAGACAAGGTTCGTTAAATCCTAACTAGATAGCGAAATAAAACGTAAATAAATTCATAATTTAGCTCGACTATTTTGCAGTGTCATTTTCATCATGCGTTATATTTACGCAGCTACTTTTTGGAATTGAATCTACAGAAAAGACGTAATTTACAATATCAAAAATGAATAATATGAACTGTATTATCCGATTTCAGTTTTTGAAGAAATTAAACAGGCAAGAGAGAGTCGTGGAGGAAGTGAAACTTGTCCTAAAACCACATTACACCAAGAAGCACGTAACTAAAGAGGAATATAAGGATATTATGAGGAAGGCTGTGCCCAAGGTGAGTATTCGATAATCTGAAGATCTTTATTACGATGAAAAGATTTTACGAATCGAATGATCTAATATTTTTCATCAATTTAAGAGATAAAATATAAAACCAGCGATTGTAATCCGATTTTACAGATTTGTCACAACAAAACTGGGGAAATAAATCCAAAAAAGATAGGCCAGCTGGTCGAAGCTTATGTCAAAAAGTGTCGGATTAATAAAAAGAAGGGCTCTGGAGGTGGGATTAATGCTGCGAAGGGGCCTAAAGCTGCGTAAGTATTACATAATTAACTGATTAGAAGAAATTAAATTTTCATTTAAAAAATGGCGAAGAAATTTTTTTCATCATCTTGTGATAATTGTTGCAGGAAAAATCTTTGGAGTTGATCATAAGCCAAATAAATAAAGTGGTTTCTAGTATTAAATGTATACATAAAATCGTCGTCGTCGTCGTCGTAATTTGTCGTCGTCGAGATGTGAGATTCGGTGGTTTTTTTATTATCCGTGGTAAGTGAATGAGCAACTAATTAAGTAACAAAAATCATGATGATCATGAGATATATATATATATATAAATAATGTAATATCTCATTGGTTCCTCCTCGATCATTGAGAGTGAGGTGAAAAAAAAAAAAAAACCGAAAGAAAAAACACAAAACAAAACCAACAACAACAAAGGAAGGAAAAAAAAAAAGAAAAAAAAAACCCTCGAACAATGTGTATTGTGTGTAAATACTTTGTATGAATTATTCAATGCGCAATATTTGTTTATTTATCGGTAAGTTTTTATGCTATTGATTATTATCGCCGTATTCAGTGATTTCCTCTACATCACACTTTACCTTGAGAAGGCCGATCTTCCTTCATTCATCAATTTATTATTTTTTATTATCCTCATCATTTCGATGTGTATTTTCAATTGAATAATTTTTCATCAAAAACGTAGCCGGATGATTCTTGGATTCTGAATACGAATCTTATCTATTCGACATATATTATTAAATTCTTATTTTCAACTTTTCCTTTTCATTCATTAGTTTTCAGGGGAAAAGAAAGAAAAAAAAAACCACGTGGTTTGAAAAAAGGAACAAACTACATAATTAAAAATACGTCACTTGTCCATTTTGATAGAAAATATCCTGGTCTACTATTAGTATTCAATCGTTCAAAAAACATAGATGACTTTTTTCAACAAATTTTGATATTGTTATTCATCAACCATAATCATTTATTTACAGTTATATGTATTTTTTGTTTATTTTCACCTGATCGATAAAAGAATCTAAGAGTCTCTCTGACCACCACCAACTATACAATTGGTAATTAATAATAAACGATGAATGCGTGACAAGAGAATAATAAACTAAATATTAAACATAGTTGAAAAAAAAAAAGAAATGAAAAAGTAAAACAAAGGTGAAGCAGAAATATGTATGTGTAATGTGAGTAAACGGAGTCGGCACACATTTAAAAAATAAAATTGTACAAAGAATTTGTACGACGAGTTTAGTTTAGTTTAGTTTAGTTTAGTTAGTTAGATTTTAGATGATATTAAAGTAACTTAATAAATGAATAAATCAATCAATCAATCAATAATAATTATAAGTACCTAAATAGATCAATTGTCGCATGATGAATAATACAGAATAGAAAAAAAAAACTACGTACATACATAGAAGAAAGAGAAAGAAAACAGAATCTGACGGTGAAGTGTTATTTTTTTTCTTGGGCTATACATATTTAATATGATCTAATCTATTGTCATCAATCTAACGCTAAAACGAATGAAAACTAACGATTACAAAGTTTATTAGTATTATTTTTATTTAATGAATTCATTATTATTATCATTATTATTGTAGATATTAATCTAACTTTTGTGACTATCCCCCTCCAACAATTATTGCTTTTTTTCTCTTGGATTTTGTTGTTGTTTTATTTTGTTTTTGTTTCTTTGCCCCCGAATTTTGTTCTTTTTGTATAGAATGATAGACTAATATACAGGAACGATATTTTATCTTGGACAAATCGATGGTATTTCTTTAATTTTCAATCCAAACCGATTTTATTGTTCTATGTATGATGATATTGTATAGTCGATGGAGTTTCATTTGTCAAAAGAAATAGGCAGTCTTTCAATCTTTTGGTATCCAGAAGCTTGATCTTAGCTTCGAGAGTTATAGTTATTTGCTTCGTTTATTTATTATAAGTTGAAATGGAGGGACACACTTGAGCTGTCCAGACAGAATCGGGTAACGTGGCATGTGAAGAAATGAAAGATAAACTTAGTCCTCCTCATCTTCATTTCATTTATTTTCGTTAATTATAATAATATCCTTGTTTACAAGGAGCTAATCATCACAAACATCACTCGTTAATATGATATTGTCATATATTCGTTAAAAAACTATCTCTTTTTTTTGTTTCATTTGTATTATACCTATGCGTTGATCGAATTAGGATTTACCTACTTAGTATTATTATATCAACGCGTGTCCGCTATAATCTCGAAAGAAGAGAAAAAACAAAAATAAATAATTGTCGAGAAGCTTTATTCCAATATTCTTTTTGGAACTTCTCTTTATTTTTTATCTTTTCATTATCTACTTCGCGATAGCGAAGCCAACTCTGTTGTTGCCCATATCGAACTCTGTGTAGTAACGACCAATGAAAACATCTCCCAATATCCATAGTGGTCCAGCTGGCGGCGGAATATCAATTCCCATAAAACCGCTAAGGCATATTGTCTTCCCGAATTGTTTGACCTGCGCAAAAAATCCAAGTTATTTAATTTGTGGATCATTTATCAAGCTTTTTAGATAATTCATTCAATTCATGAAATATTTATTTAGTTTTTGAGCAATTCGTTAAGCTTTTGTCATCATTTTTCAGGCTTTTCGGCCGTATATTCAATTTTTGGTCAATTTATTAAACATTTCGTACTCTTCTCCAACGTTGTGGATCATATGCGATTTCGTTGGTAAAATTACCTTCAAAATGTAGTCTTCGCCATTAAGAGTGAAGGTTTTGCCTCCTAGGACAAAGCCGATTGTTGGGAGCTTTGGGATGAGTTTGCAGTCGACCTGAAATATACAAGCGATGCAAAAAATATGCTATCAATCTTTTTTTCAGCTCTTAGAGGACCAAACATCAACTCTCGACGATAAAAACCAGTTGATTCATTGAATTTGAATCATTGTAAACAACACGCCGAGTTTTGAACTCTCGACCTTTTTATTTTACGCAGACTTACGATCGCTTCTCCAGCTATTATTGGCGTCGCTCCAATCGCCTTGTTTATCGCTTCCACTTCGGCTACTGGACCTGCGATGAGTGAAGTTCCGGTATCGGCTATCGCTTCGCAACCACTTGCACAGAATACTTTGTCTCCGACCTTGATTCTAGTTGAGAAAATTTAAGTAGATTAGACATTGGGTAGCACTTTGTTGATTTTTATCGAATCTTTCAAGATTTAGTGAAATTTATAAAAAATCTTCAAATTTTTCATTGAATTTGTGGCGATATTTCCGAATTTTAGACAGATATTCAAATTATGGCCATTATCATTACATATTTTGGAATAATTTTGAGCTTTTGAGTCACTTTTGTAATGTTATTCGAAATTTTGTTGACTATGTCGCAAAATCTTTGAAGTTTATCAGAATCTTGCAGATAAAAATGGAAAAATGGATGCAAAGCTATCAGAGTTATGTGAAAATCGTTAAAACTAATGAGAATCCATCTCTCTATCTAATACATTGTATTTTCAGACAAAATTGATGCAACTGGTGAAAATCCATTAGCATTTTTTAAACGAAAATGATGAACATCCATCTTAATCATGTAATATTCGACGAAAAATCATTCAGATTTCGTCTAAAGTTGTTGAAATTCGAAGAGAATCACGTACTTGTCCATTTTGAATTGCCAATAAGCTTGACGATCGACAGGTACGTAGGTAAAGTCACCAGTGTAATGATCGGGATCAGAACCGCCAAGAATCAATTCGCCGCCAATTTCAGCTGTGGGATCTCTAGAAAATGATTAAACTATTATTATAGGAACATGGATTTTGACGGATGAAGTTTTTACTTCCATAGAAATTAGGAGTAGATATTTCTTCAATTAAGAGATTGACAATTGCTTATCTCGTCTCAAACAAAAGGAAGAATAATGAAATGAGAAAACTCAAAGAGTGAATCTCTTTGTTTATTTAGTATCGACGATTTCTTAGTGCTTAGTACTGAAGCTCTCGTAAGAAAATGATGACAAACCTGTTCAAATAGAAGCTGAAAATAGGTTGAGAGACGAGCCCCTGATCTAGCATGTTGTTAAAAACTGGATTTACACCGTCAACAGAGATTTTGGGATAAGCCATTCCCAATATACCGTCGAATTTAGCAGCAACAAAAGCAAGGCCTGGCTCGCTGAGCGCTTCGGCAAAAGTCTGTTTCTGGACATTCACATTGCCGAACTGTAGTGAATAAAAACAAAGAGGAAAAAGAATTAGTTAGATACAATAGTTTGAGTTGTTCGTATCTCTTCTTGAGAAATATTCAACAAAAAGAAACTGTTTTTATAGCTGAAAAATTTCCCACCGTTACAACGTCAGTTGATAAAAATCCAGACAAGCTTCCAGACCCGTAATGAATTTCAAATTTCGTATCGTTCTTCTGGTAAGTCGTCGACTTCTCGCTTTTGTACTTGTTGTGAAGCACTGGAAGTATGAAAAAAAAATTTATATAAAACAAATGAAACAAGTGGATGAGAAACTTGGGGAATTTCTAGAATTTCTAATTCAAAGAAAAGATAAATCAAGGATCTAGTAATTTGTCTTCAACTAATCGATTGATTAGTTTTCTACATTATTCATACAGGTTTTCATCAATTTTAACATTCTGTAACAAAATTCTGATAGATTTTGATCAGATTCAATCCGACTCACACAATCCGAGTAGATTTTCATCAATTAAAATACATTTTGACGGACTACTGACATATTTGGATCGATTATATGAATTCATCACAAGATCTAAACAAATTTTTCACAATATTCTAATGAATGATCATTGTATTATAAACATCATTGTATTGCAGCATTAAGATGCGTGTTCATTAATTAAATTAATTTCAACAATATGTTCCAAAAGTTGGATAGATTCTCATAGATTTTACCAATTTTCATCATAAACTGATGATTAAATGTCTCAATAATGTTTGTATTTAATTAATTTCTCAATTTCTTTCTTTCATTGCGCTTCGCTGTACATACACATTATATTGAAGACAATCAACGAAGAGAAATAATTGCATAAAATATTCATGTACATGGATCTGAGTGTTTGAGCTTCAACTTACTGCAGGCGATATTAGTGAAGTGGCATTTGTTGGAGGGTACCCAAAGGTTGGAAGAACCGGTGTCGAAAACAACGCTGAACTTCTGGGGCGGATTGCCAATAGTGATATACCCATAGTACTGGGCATCTAGATAATTTGACAAAGGCTCTGGTGTTGGACCCGATCCGTACCGCAAACGGAGTTGCCTCACTTCAGTTCCAACTGATTCAAGTTTCCTACGCGGAGTCTGGGCCTTGTAGAGAGAGACCCTGTTTTCAATCAAGAAGAAAAATTGATAAAAAAAATTGTGATAAGAGGAGAATTCAAAAATTAACAAAAAATAAGAAAACACTATTTCCAATCAGTGTTCATATATGTAATATGATAATTCACGAACACACAAAATTGTGCATAAAAACCTAATAGAGAAAAGTACCAAAAATTATGCAAAATATTATTTATTTTTGCTATAATTTTTTCCGATCATTTCGAATCTCTACAGACAGCGAATTGGTTCGAATTCAATTTGTAGATGAATCGATTTAATTGCGCGATTATATGTATTTATATGTATGTGTGCAGATAGAGAAAGAAGCCTTATTGATGACGCGACCGAGTTGTCCACCTCGGGACTTTGGCGAGCTCGTTTAATCACGAGGTCCTAATATTCATTGACATTTGACGATTGTTTGATACTCGATAACTGGCACAATTGAAAAACACCCAAACAATGCATTTGCGAGTAATAAAACAGACTTTAATTTGAGAAAGGGAATCATTTGCTAATCGGAAAAACAGACGCCATATTGGTTTGTATTTTTTTGTTTTCGAACTAAATAAGTATATAGAACTGATAAGATTAAGAAAAATAGAAGACAACGAACTCTGTACACAATAAATACACAGCAAGTTTTATAATTACAGATAAAATCGACATCACGAGACCAGAACAAAGAACTAGAGTTCAAAGAATCTGGCGACGATGAGCTAAGTATCTATAAGTATGGGAGTATATACATATGCGTATGTGTAAATGACAGATAAAATGTCGCTGCATAAATAATATACTATAAATAGAGAAAAAAACAGAAACGTCAACAGACATTGTAATTACGGTTAAAGAGAATGACTAATATACAGATATACGCGAGTTAGGGGGAGATAATATGGCAAAACTTAACAACGATATCTACTCTAAATTGGCTGAATAATCGCAGTCAGTAAATATGATTAGTATAATTAACATTCACACATACGCTAAGGTGAGAAAATATAATGAGAATGAAATACCAAAATTTTAAAAATACATAATTGAATAAAAACTAAAGACACAAATGTTTGTAACAAATCAAACTTCAAGATATTTGATTATTACTTGATTTTATTTAAATTTATTATATTTACCTGGCAAGTTCGCCGCTAACAAGGGCAACCGTGATAGCGACGAATAAAATAATTCGCCAAATCATGATCGGCGAGTAGAATTTCAGAGTTTTATTTTGTATAATAACGTTGAGGTATTGTCTCTCCGAGTGCCGACGGAATAGTAATAAATCGTCTCTTACGATTGCTTCGGCGTAGTGAACAAAATGTCGAGAGACGGAGTATCCGTCAACAGCGGTCTACAACGTCACGATGAGCTTGCGGATGATAGCTATCGGCCGACAATGCAATAACAAACGACGGCATCTCGCGGGATTTTCAGTCACTGGCATGCATCAGCTTCTTTCGGTCGGTAATGGAGGGGTCTGGGAAGACGATCTGCTTTATCGACTAGATCGATTCTCGATGGCAAGGAGGAATGCGTGTTAAGTCTGCATTCTTATCAAATCTTTGCGATAATAATTATGTATGCAGTCCATATAGCCAATCAAAGGAGAACCAACCAACCATGTATGCATTTCGCAGGGCCTTGGAATTTCTGTAGGCATGAAGCTTCCGGCTCTTTTGTCTGTTTTGATCTCAGAATGGTTTTATATTATGTGTTCGAATAACGTCCGGGATGTACATTTTTCGAACGGCATTCTAAACGGCGTTTTCCAAACTCATATTTCGAATTTTTTGTCATTTACAAAGTGTGAGGTAATCAATGAAATTGGAAAAATCGTGCGTTCAATAAACATAGTAAAGGTACGATTTTTCTACAGTTAAAACGACGCAGATGACTTTCGCATATATGGATCATTAATACCTATAAGGGAGGAATAAATCCGCGAATAAATCTGCTGATCGATATGTCGCCATCGATTGATACAATTCATTGCATCCTGCGTTTCCGGCAAGTTTGAAGATTGCTGTACGATTATCCCCACCTCGCGTAACTGGCTGACGAATTGATGCTATTTTGCTAATCTGACCAATAGAATGCGAGTGTATTTTGTTGTTAGGAAAATTTGCGACAGCGCGGCCCGATGGTCAACGCGTACGTTTAGATCAGTACATTTTTGCCTTCCGTCGGAGGATTACGTTTGTTTCTTATTTCTCGATTACTATATATCGTTCTGTCCTATACCTTGATACTCGCTCATGGTCAGTTTTTATTTACTAATTAGTAGCTCAAAATGCAATACTGCAGTAAGCGCGAGTAAACAATCGGAGTGAGCAAAAGCAATCACGTCGATCGGTGATAAATGAGGATGTCGTAAAATCCGGGGTGCATAACAAGTGATCGTCTTTTATTCGTGAGTTTAGCTAAAAACAAAATATGACGGGCGCAGACGATGGCGGGATGCGTTCTCTTTTTTCATATTTCATCTCGCGGTATCATTTAGTTTGGAGGGATTTTCAGTGTCTGCGGGGGTGAGAATAAAGAGAATTTATGTAAATTTAAGATATGGAAAACGTCGATCGGCATCAGGCATCGGGAAATAAGAATATCCGCTCCCAGAATCCGTTGAATGTCTTTTCAACGCGTATGTTTGTTTTTCCTTGTTAATCCTATGATTACGCATTCAGTATGCAAGAATACGCATACATGTAATTATAATGTGTAAAGTGCTTTATGCTCCGTTTCGATGTCTCTTGTTCTGTGTTGCGTTGCGTTAGTGTTGTGTACTTCAATTTTTTCCCCGCCCTTATTTTTCGGTGTCTAAAATTCTGAAACGATCCGCATAAAAGAGTGTTGAATTCAAGTGTCAGTGCCTAGTCGCTGGTCAAGAATTAACTGACACGTTTTATATTATGTACGATTGTGGATCAGTATCCTGAGATCGAGCGAATCAAGGGTGAGTCTTTTCGCATTTAATTGATATTAAATTTTTGTAGAAAATCGTTGTACACATAGCGATTCTTCCGGTTTCCCCATATTTGTTTCTTTTCTCATGCCAGTGATGAAGATTTTGCGGCAAGGGAAATCGCATTTTAAAACAAAGCAATTACTTAAGTGAGCACACTGTCTTACCGACCGATGGTAATACTCGAGCTCTACTTACCGTCGAAACCAACCATGAATTTTTTCCTCGTTACCGACCGATGGTACACATAGTGTTATCGGATACCGACAGTTCCGGATACAGTAATCGAGAAAATTGAATACGGGCCGAATTCGGGCGGGAAATCTCGAAAATTGATAATACAAGAAAGAATTTTGGTTCTTTTCATGTATATCTTCATATATTTGGATATTCATTTATTATTTCTTGTCATAATTAACGATACGTAAAAAATGAGGCCTATAATATGTAGTTGATCGAGAAAGGAATAATCATGTAGTTACAAAAATGAAATACTTAAGAAATGAAAAGAAAAAGGAACGAAAAACAACAACGCTTATCGCTGTTTGCTGCGATTACTGACAATCGTACGATATTTTAGAATATTGTTTTGCCGATCATCACTTGACCAGTGTTGTAATTATATTCTGTATAAAACTCCATCAAAAATGCACCCCCCAGTTGCCAGAATGTTTGGTTGCTTGGTACGAACGGAGACAAACACACTTCCATACTCTGGTAGACAAGCTGTGACAAAAATTAATCAATAAATATAAAAAAATAAAACCCCGAGCAAAAGTAGAACAATTGAATTAGAATTCAGCTACCAAAAAATTGGTAAAGAATATTTCAAACGTGAGATTTGGTTTGGTTCCGGTTTTGCTCATCAAAACATACAACCAAAAATAAAAATAATCACCGCAAACAAACAAAAAAAAAAAAAAAAAGAAGAAGAAGAAATAAAACTGAAGTGATATTAAAAACAGAGAGTTATTATTGATATTATTATTCTACTCACGTGCTGAACGTAGTATTTTGACTGAATCGGAAATGTTTCTCCAGCCATGACAAACTGGATCGATGGCAATTTTGCAGCATCTCTGCAGCTCACCTATACATAATATGGAATTTCATATTTATTCACATTTATTTGAAGTAGATTAATCCAGAATAATTTTTTATAGTATTGGCATTTTTTCCTTCATCCTCTGCTCGCCCTCTTCTTTTCCTTCATTTTCTGTTCCAGTTGCATTAAAAAAATTATCATTATAATTATGTATCAATCCATCTATGAGGAATTATTAATTTTATGAAATTTGGGTTCTTCTACCTCATCTCCTTTTTCAATTGCATCAAGAAAATAATTAATTAATGAATCAATTAATTGCTTATCGAATTACCATGTATCTCGGCATCTTGAATATTTCTGGTACAAAAGATCTCGCACCGATCAGCTCGTTGATTCTATCAATCTCATCAATGGGTCCAGTTATCACGTTTGTACTGGTATCCAAGATCGTTTCGCAGCCATCTTTACAGAATGAATAAGTCTTCTTGCGACTAGTTTCGCTAAGCATCACTCTGTAAAAACATTTGAAAAAAGCCGTATTAAAAAATAATAATAATAATGATTCACCGATTACCATCAACGCAGATTTCATAATTATATTCTGTCAAAGAAATAATTTATCCAAAAAAATAGATTTTCGATTTTATTGTTATTTCCTCGGTTATTTCTCTCATTTTCACTCCATCAAGTACAATTTATCTCTAGACTTGGTAACTAAATGAGAGAAAGAAGAAAAAAGAAAAGAAAAATAATACTTCACACACGATTATCTACTTCCTTCATTTTTGTTATTCTTCTTGGTTCGTTTTTTCTCTTCTTAAATATAAAGAATGTATTTTTTCTCTAGTACCTGTCCATTTTGATTTTCCAATACATTTTATCTATCACCGGAACAGTCGTTAACGATCCATTCACATACTTGCGCTCGGTTGCTCCGAGTATCAAGCGACCTGCTCTTTCCGTTGTTTTATCCCTGTATTTACAAATAAATCATGATTGTTACCAATCCAATTATTGGATAAATTTGTTATATGTCGAAAAGCCAAAACCCACATAGGACAAAAAATATTACTGATGAAAATTCAAACAAACACTACAGGGATATTGGTTTCTTTTAGTGTTTCGAGTAATTATTCATTATTGTTATTTATTTATTTTTTGTAAATATACTTTCTAAACGTATGTGATTGATAGATTATTGAAATAATTATAGTTCGTGTCTACCTGTTGAAGTAGAAAGTGAAAACTGGTTTTTTGATCAGCCCTTGTTTGAGCATGTTATTGAAAAATGTCGGTCCCGGAAGTCGTTTTAGAGTTGGAAATGCCAGACCTATTATACCGTCGGCTTTTGCATATCCATAGGGTAGCCAAGGGATGTGAGTTATCTCCGCAAAACTTTGATTCCTTACGGTCAAATGAGCGAGCTGTAAATCATTATGACGAGAATAATATTCATAATTATCATAATAATGTTAATATTCATTGAATTGGGGAAGAATTGTTCATTCTTCTCATTTTCCTATCAATTAACTTATTTTTGTTTTTCGAATATGTAACAGGCAGATAATATAAGATATTGAGAGAAAAAAATCCATCGTTTAATCACTTACGTTGAAATCGTCCACCGATACAAAACCGCGAAGATCGTTTGCCGTGTTTCCGGTATTGAAAGGCGTTCCATCTTCTTTATAACTTGACGACTTACTGCTGTCATATCTCGTGTGGATCACTGTAATCATAAGTTAATATGTCAATGAAGAAAAAAATAAAATCAAAAATAAAAACAACAGAAATATAGTTTGAATGTAATATTGATATTGAAAAAGGAATAATAATCAATAGAAAACTACATGTATACGTATACTCATACGTATATCACGGTTTTACATCGTTTTAGAATTTTCGTAGCTGAAGAATTGAAAATCCTTCGATTGATTAATAATCCCAATAAACCAGAACAAATTGAGTATGCGAAAAATGGAATTAGACAGAATTTGAAAGACTTGTACGTCAATTCTGCAGAAAAAGAAAAAAAAAAAATGCCACACAATTCTCTTCGAATCTATTTGATTCGTGTTAATTCTGTTTTAGACACACTCAATTCGTTTTCATTCGTTTTGCTTTACTGGGATTACATATTTTTTATTCGTTATTATGACAATTATCATTATTGGTCTTGTTATTATTACTGCAAGGTATTTCCAAAATTCCGCAATGCTCTGAAGGGACCCAAGCATCTGCCCAAGTTGTGTCAAAACTCATTTTGAACTCCTTAGCCGGATTCCCGATACGAATCACTCCGTAATATTCACCCTGTAATTATTTATAATAATACACCAGAGTTATTCGAAATTTTGTTACTCAATTATTCACATTTTCCCGCAATTTTCGTACGGAAAATGAAGAAATTGGCGATTTTTTTGATTGATAATATATATTTTTTTCTCTTTCTTTTTTTTCATTCTTTTTCTTTTATTGGCTATTTGTAAATTTTAGAAGAGCAAACGAATCTCTTGAAAGATTTGTGATTTGAAAATTAATAGGTTTCTGTATTTTCGGGTGTATTTTCCTTTTTGTATTCTGATGTATTGAGGTGTTAATATAAATATATACTTACATCCATAAATTTGCTTAACCGGATAGTATCGTTATCCCATTTGGGTTTATTGGAAATCTGTTCGACATCACGATGATTTTTAATGAATTTGTTTGTAAATTTATCAACGTTCTCGGTTGATTCGATTATCAGAGGACGCCTGTAGATCGGTATCCTGTGTCCAATCGAATAAAATCCAAATACTCATTGTCCAATCATCAAATTATAATTATTATATTATATTATATTATATATATGTAAAAAATCCACGTTTGTTCTTATGTATTTTCTTTTTCCCATCTATCTAAATAGGAATTGTTATTGGTATTCAAATTTTTCGTCAACTTACTTGAATGATTTAGCGGCGATTCCTGATATCGTTATTGCGAATATCATCAATAAAACGTAGCTGTAAACGTCGGCCTTGAATTTTACCCCCATTTTTATTTTGCTTTAGTTCTTAACTTTTGATCTCTGTATCTTTCGGGTCTTGAGAACAAAAGATAAATTGATACGAATGAGTACATTAGATATTTATCAAAAATAGTATTGTTTAATCATTATTATTAGTTAGTTTATAAAACACGAATGATTCGTAGTAGATGATGATGGATTCAGATTATACGTAGATATGATTATATATGGTTTCTACTCACTGTACTCGTAGAGATGGAATTTTTTAAATTCCGTTGATTATATCCGGGTTCGAAAGCACAAAAAATACAATGCGGCGAAATGTAAAGAAAGAACGAACTTCCTCTCTGCAGCGGGACTCGTTCGAGAAAACCGACTAATGCGCTATACGCAGATGGACTATGACTGCGAAGCTCCGAGACATCGTCATCCTTGTATTTATTATCTGTGTACAAATACATAACCTAAGAGTCCGGGGAATCCCAGCGAACTCTTCCAGCTGGCTCTTTCTCTTACTCGATGTATTGCATAGTCGATTTACTTATCGAACAAATCGCAGGGGCTGCGTTCGCTCGATTTTTGCTCTCGCCTGCAGTTGAAAGGCTAATCTCCATATTTATTCTAAAACAAAATTGCCGATAAAAAGTATTGAATAGGTATATTTATTCATTATTATGTATCATTTTTTTGTTCTTAATTTAGGTGAATTATGTTATAGGTATTTCTTTCTTTTTCTTTATCATTTGACTATTCTTTTTTTTTTTTATTGCTGGTTTTTTTTTCCATTTATTCTCCAGTGTTATTCTCATAACAGAGATGATCGGTACTTGCAGACTTTTTTTTTCTTCCACAAATTGAAATCAACTCTGGGGGATTCCCATGCGATTGTAGATAGTCTGTATAATCATAAAAACATTATTATTATAATTACATATTTTTTTCTCATTAGTGTTACGGATATATCGATATATATATATATGTGCAATTCCACGTCAAGCGGGCCACTTTTTTGGGTCGTAATCACCGATTTTGATCTCCATCGAGGATTTTGTACTACTCATGGATGTAAGTCTCTGGGCCGAACCAAAAGCCAATACGCAACTCGGTTGTCTACCTAGCGGAGGTTGAAAAATGCCGTTTTTGCGCGCCAGCTTCTCTTCGGCGGCTGATATCTCAGTTGTTTTTGGAGCAAAGTACCAAAGTATATAGTGATTCTTGTAGCTATTTTCACACGCTTTCCGGTGATTATACTGACATTGCTCTCCAACTAAAATTTGGCAGTCAAAAACGAAGTCAAAATAAAATTTTCGTTTTTCAAGAAGTCCGCCCATTTTGAAAATTCTGTTTTTTGTCTCCAAAAAAGGTTCAAGGTATCCCTTACACGTAACCGAAGTGGCAAAGTGGGCCGTTCTTTCGTTGGTTTTTTATCTAATTTTTTTTCGATATAATCTGAATTATTCTAATAGAAAAATTTTTTCGTCACGCATTTCAATTTTTTGAAACAGTTTCTCCGCATGACGAGCTCGTTTCTGGTAATTGGAAAATGTTCGGGACGAAATTGACAAAAAAAATAAAAAAAAATGGAAAAAACTTGAAAAAAATGGTGGAAAAATCGACTAAAACTTGGATAAAAAAACATCGGAAAAGAGGCCCACTTTGCCACTTCGGGTACATGTAGGGGATACTTCGAACCATTTTTAGAGACAAAAAACAGAATTTTCAAAATGGGCGAACTTTTTGAAAAATGAAAATTTTATTTTGACTCCGTTTTTGACTGCCAAATTTTGGTTGGGGAGCGATGTCAGTATAATCACCGGAAAGCGTGTGAAAATAGCTACAAGAATCACTATATACTTTGGTACTTTGCTCCAAAAACAACTGAGATATCAGCCGCCGAAGAGAAGTTGGCGCGCAAAAACGGCATTTTTCAACCTCCGCTAGGAAGACAACAGAGTCGCATACTGGCTTTTGGTTCGGCCCAGAGACTTACATCCATGAGTAGTACAAAATCCTCGATGGAGATCAAAATCGGTGATTACGACCCAAAAAAGTGGCCCGCTTGACGTGGAATTGCACATATATATGGGGAATTCCAGCCCAACCTGGACAGCTTTTGACCCTCACCCCTCTCGATTTTTTTAATTTTTTTTTCTGATATTCGGTAGACTGAAAGGAGTGCTTGTGATTTATTTCAAATTTTTATCTCAATCCGTTTTCGATTTACATATTTTTGAAAATTCGCAATTCCCGATGATCGTGAAACGTTTAAACGCCTGTATCTCTGAATCTATCAGTCGGATTACAAAATGTGAGCACATGAAATTCATCGGAAAGAAGTGTACTTTTCGAAAAAAATATTTCTGGATAATTGTGCCTCGTCCTTCATAGTGAAATCTTCGTTTGAACATGAAAAATCGATTTTTCTCAAAGTATGACATAATTCAAAATTTTCAAAAAATTCTCAAAAATACTTCGAGAAAAGACAAAATTTTTGAGCTATGGCTGATCGTGGGCCTCGGCTGCTTTCTATTTTTAACAGAATTTTAATCGAAATTTTAATTGAATTAATTAAAATTCTATTGAAAATTGAAAAACAAATTTAATTAAATTAATCAAAATCCCGTTGAAAATTGATTTCTCAATTTTTTCTCAATTTTCTTTATCTTTCAAAATAAATTTTAAATTGAATCAATTAAAATTCTATCAAAAATTTGAGAAAAAATTCAAAATAATCGATTAAAATTCTGTTAAAAATAGAAAGCAGCCGAGGCCCACGATCAGCCATGGCTCAAAAATTTTGTCTTTTCTCGAAGTATTTTTGAGAATTTTTTGAAAATTTTGAATTATGTCATACTTTGAGAAAAATCGATTTTTCATGTTTAAACGAAGATTTCACTATGAAGGACGAGGCACAATTATCCAGAAATATTTTTTTCCACACTGCGTGCGCAAAGTTCGATTTTGCGCACGCTTCGCGTGCATAAAATCCAACTTAACGCGCGCTGTGTTGAAAAATAAAGTTCGATACACGTGCGAAAGATGATTCTCGACTCGTGTGATTATCACCCTCGCTTCGCTCGGTGGAAAAACTTCACACTCGTCCGAGAACCAACACTTTCGCACTAGTATCGAAAAGTACTATTTCATCATTCTAACCTCAAAATCGCAACTTCGTCGCGATTTCACGGCTCTCACGATGAAAAATAATGATCATCACTCGTACGTAAAGGCTTTTTGACGAAACTCGTTACAGCACTCGCCTTCGGCTCGTGCCGTAAACCTCTCGTTTCGTCAAATAAGCCTTTCCGTACTCGTATCGTAATGTACTATTTCCTAACAGCGTGCGGAAAACACTACTTTCGCGCACGCATTTCCGTGCGGAAAACACCACTTTCCCGCACGCTTCATTTCCGTGCGCGAAAGTAACTTTCCGTGCGCGAAAGTTACTTTCGCGCACGGAAATGAAGCGCCTGGAACAGTAGTGTGTTCCACATGGAAATGCGTCCACGAAAATAGTGTCTTCCGCACCACGCTGTTAGGAAAAATAGTATACGCAACACGTGTGGAATAGGTATATCTCGCACTCATGTGATTGTCACCCTCGCTTCGCTCGGGCGACAACCCTCACACTCGTGCGAGAATCACCTACTTTCCACACTAGTTGCGTAATGTACTATTTCGAAAAGTACACTTCTTTCCGATGAATTTCATGTGCTCACATTTTGTAATCCGACTGATAGATTCAGAGATACAGGCGTTTAAACGTTTCACGATCATCGGGAATTGCGAATTTTCAAAAATATGTAAATCGAAAACGGATTGAGATAAAAATTTGAAATAAATCACAAGCACTCCTTTCAGTCTACCGAATATCAGAAAAAAAAATTAAAAAAATCGAGAGGGGTGAGGGTCAAAAGCTGTCCAGGTTGGGCTGGAATTCCCCATATATACATACAGTATGATGTACGTAATTATAGAAATTTATCTTCCTCTCTGTCCTCTCAAATTGGTCATCGTCACATACAGTCATCGTATATTCTTATTTGTTTTTTCAAAGGATTGAGGAAGGGAAGGCGGGCAAAAAATAACAAATAACGCAGAGAGATTAAAACGAACATTTTATTGCCATACTAGAGAAACCAATTGTTTTTTGTTTTTTGTTTTGGTTTTCGACTATTATTGTTGTTGTTTTTACATAGTTTAGTTGGTTATTTATTTTTTTTTTTTCATTTTTGCGTGTTTGTATCTGCAATATTAGTGAACACATTAATTGAATTACACAAATATATATGTATGTATCATATTATTTTATATATCCTGTACATGTACATCTCTTATTTAAAACTTTTTTTTTGTCGGTTTTTTTCTTTTTTTTTTCTTACTTTTGTCTTCTTTTTTCCATTTATTTTTTCACTCACTATATCAATATTAGGTCATAATAACATTCTTGTAATTATTATTATCATTATTATTCATTTTCCTTCTTTCTGTTTTTCTACAATTGTTAGTTACGGTGATATACTTATATAATAATATATATTATGTACGTACGTGTGTAATATGAATATGCATATGTATATGATAAAATTATTCGTTATCGTAATTATTCGACATCTGCCTAATTGATTTAATTATTAGTTATGGAATCTTTCATCGGTTTTATTTCTTCGATTATCATTGAGTATTTCAATATGAAAGTCACCTGTTTTTTTGTTGTTGTGCTTTTCTTTCGTTATACACGTACCATAATTAGCATCATTATTATTATTATTATTATTATTATTGTTGGTGTGTTCCTTGCCTACCGCATTTTCTTTTTCTTTCACTTCTTGTTTCATTTGTTTTCTATCTTCTCTCATTAGAATCAAATAATCCTAGAGATTTAGGGATATTGTTTTTTTCGTATTTACCACGAGGAATATATATCTTATAGGTATTCATGTATGTATGTACATTGTATTCAGGTATAATAATACAGGTACGTTGTCGTATCAAAATAATATCGAAGAAAAAGCCAGAACAGGACACAACAATTTCATGGCAGTACTTTTTCTCATTATTAGGTATGTTTATACGTTTACATATTATACGTACGTACATTTCAATTTCTATATACTCGCAGAGATTTGACACATAAAATTATCATTCATTGAAATCGTAAAATTCCTCAATTATATTTGTTGAAATATTTAAAAAATTTAAAAGAAAAAAATCAACTTACCAAATATAACGTGTAATTATGTATACATATGCATATGCATATGGTGGAAAGTATACACCTAGGTGTGCATGCAATTTCACTAAATTTCTTCTCCTTTCTTTCTTTTATTTTCTTCCCTTCCTCCTCGGTCTCATCGTATTCTAAATATTAGATAATCATCCAAATCGACTTTACTCCCTCTTTCTTTTTTTCACTTTCCCTCCCACCTTTTCCTCTCAATTCTTTTAAAAGATAAACGATAATTGATCATGAAAATGTTAAAACATTAAACAAATGAAAATCAAAGAAAAAAACTAACAGACTGGTCGGATTCCTGAAGGTATAACGATAAGGAAATGGAGTTGGGTGTTAGGAGAGAAAAAAATTATTGTTATTGTTTTTTAACTTTTTTTTTTTGTTTGTTTTAGGTTGTTTTTTTTTTTCATTTTTTAATCATTTTCCGGCTAACGGTTGTCTATAATTCATAAATTCTTTGAAGGAATGTATACATGCTTTTGTCAAGAAAGAAATAATAATCATAATCATAATCATAATTATCATAGTCATAACATTATAATGGTAATATTAAAATAAAATATAATTAATTATACTGTTTGTTTTCAAGGAAACAAGAAACGAAATAAAACGAAAAATGGAAAAATTATAGGAAACGAAAGATAAAAACAAAATAAAAATTGCGATCCATATGACAAACGTGTATGTATGTATGTATATATTTTAAATAAAATGTACGTGTGCAAGTATTGTAGTAGTTGTAGTAGTAAGAGGCGTTGGTATTTTTCATTGTTGAAAATTTTGTATCTCCAACGTATATGTATTTGTTGAAATATAACGCACGAATAGCTAAGTCTAGGTACTTGTAATCCTATTAATTATGCCTTTCGAAAAACGGGTTTTAAAAGTTTGAGAGATAATTGGTTATCTTTTCGTTTTGTTTTTTCTAATTCTCATATCGAGATTTGACCAAAATTCGTATTTTGAAACGAGATTGCTCTTTAAGGAAAAAAAAAACATGTTTGCAAAGGATATGTGCTTGAAATTTGTACTTCAGAACGATATGAAGTTATAGAAAAAAGTTTTTCATTTTTTTGTATCGTTTTTTTTTTCTTCATTCAGATCCGTTGATGGGCTTATACCCTTTCGCGAAGTAGCCATTCTTTTTTTTTCTTGATAACCAAACATGCCTGAAATTACTTTTTCAAGACGACATGGCATTTGGAAAACAGTGAAATGTTCAAATACGAATTCGTATATCAGAACGATATGAAATTAGAAAAAACATTGTTCGGCACTCGCATAGACTAAGAATCGTCCTTTTGAACGAGATATTATAGCCTGAAATTTGTCTACTAGAACCACGCGAAGTTATAAAAACGTTATTTAGTACGTGACATGCCTAATACTCGCTCATCAGAACAACATGTTTGGAATGAAACATGTTCTTGGCATAAATGGCAGTATAAAAACCTGTTTCGGAAAAAATGGCAGTATAAAGCTTTTTTTTCTGAAGATGGGGGGGAAAAAAGATTTCCTCTTTTAAAATGTACATATGTGTGTAATGTGAAAAAAAGAAACGTAGAATACACGATCTTTGAGACCAGCACCTAACGGACGATATTATTTAGGTATAAGCTATAGGTAATAATATTTCAGCACTCCTAGGGTAACGTAAATCTAAATGTGCATTGAAAAACACACGAGACACATACACACGCACACATGTCAGGGGGAAAAGAAATAATATAAATCATAGATTATAATTATTAAAAATGACGGCTGAAATTTCTACAAGACTATGGTTTTTTGTTGTTAATGTTTCTTCATGGTATTATTATCATTCTTTTTTTTTTCATTTGTTCTCCAATCTTTATACCGATTCTAAAATCGAGAGAAAATGTTTTTTATCGAAATATTCTAGAAGAAGAATAAGATGGAACACAAAAAAAGGAACAAGACTTCAGTGTATAAGTTAGTTCGTTATTTTCTGAGTCAAATAATTTGATTTTCGAATCTACGCACACTTGAATCTTCCCCTCCCTTCATAAATGATTGATAATGATTCGGGATAGTCGCGTTGAAACAACAAAAATTGAAGAAAAATATCGAGATAATTACAAGGTACTATTTGAAAAGAGTTCGTTTTTCTCCTGATTTAACTAAAAATTGTATGATTCTGCCCTGACGAGGGGATAGCAAATTCTTTTTTTTTCTTCCCCCCCTTTTTTTTAAATAATTTTTCATCGTTTATGTCTAGTCTCTATTCATACAGATCCTCAGATGTATATCAAAACCGGTACGTAGCCCGAATATAATATCTCTATAAAATCCGGATGGAATTTCTATTAATGTTTCGTGAAATACGTTCAAGAAAATCAACAGAATATTAAAAATCTATCGATTTAAGATTTTTCATTTCTCATTGAAGACCGTGATATAACGAGCCAAACAACGTTTTATACATGTGTATTAAAAAAAGGAGAGAGAAAAAAAAATAAGAAGGGCAAAAGAAAATCAACTAAAATTAGGAGAATTTATTTGTTGTTCTTTTTCGTCTAAATTTCTAGTTGTTCAATTATCTCTA
Organism: Ametastegia equiseti; assembly: GCA_963989295.1. Lineage (NCBI taxonomy): Eukaryota > Metazoa > Arthropoda > Insecta > Hymenoptera > Tenthredinidae > Ametastegia > Ametastegia equiseti. Next base: position 13,765,893 of record OZ022395.1, read on the forward strand.
TCTTTTTGAATAATATTTGCTCAGTTCGTTCATTATTTTTCTATCTTTCTTTCGTGTTTGTTTCTATTATTTATAGTCAACAGTAGGGAGGGTTTTTTTTTGTATATTTTTCTTTTTTTTTTTCTTCGAACGTCTTATTATTTATTATTCTCAAAGTAATATTATTGTTATTTCTTATTTAATCTATTAATTTTTGTTTTGTTTCGTTTATTAATAATATTTCTTCTTATTTATTATTATTTTTTTTGTGGATTTGTTGTTTTTGTTTCTTTTAATTATTATTATTAAATATTATAGGATTAAGCGGCGGCCTCCGCTTCTCCTCCGCCGTTATTCTCCGCCTCTGCCGCTGCCGGTGAACTCTTCTCTTCCAATTTTGCCTTCTTCTCGGGACTTGCGCCTTCGCTAGCCGGTGATCCATCCACCGCGTCTGTACCGCCGACCGTTGATTTTCTCTTTATGCAACATGCGTCCGCTGCTGCTGCGGGCGCGTCTATAATTGAAAGAAACGAAAAAATAAGAATAAAAATTAAAAAAAATTACAATACATGAAAATCTAATTTTTTATTTTTGAAATGCTAAAAAAAAAATATTTAATCTTATCTATTTTTCATCAATTGGTTAAATTATACGCTGAATTGTGAAATTCTTCCAAAAAACCGATATAGTATGTATAATATACTCGCACGCGCATCTGCTCAGCATTTCCTCTTTCTTTTTTTCCTCAATTAATTGAACAGGTGCGGGACTTGATATAGCTTCAACTATCAGCTAAAGAAATTTCTTTATTTATTATGCTTTTGACCTCTTTCGACTCTATTTTTATCTTCAATCCCCCCCCCCCCCCCTTTTTCTTTCTGTCTCTTTCAAAATTGTTTCAGTTATTTGAGTCGTTGTTATAATTTTATTATTATTTTTTTTTTTCCGCTCACCTGTCGCAACCCCATTACCCGTTGATTCCGGTTCCTTGTCCTCGGCCGGTTCTTTTTCCTCGTTAGACGAACCATTCTCCTTCAACGGCGACGCCGATTCCTTATTCGCGTCACCATTCTCCGATGCTTTTGAATCCTCGTCTATTTCCTCGACTACCTTCTTGTTGTCTTCGTCTTCGACGACAACCTTTTTTTCCGGTGTCGCGACAGTCTTGGTTTCCCTATAATTCCATCAAAAAATCATACACACGTGTTAGTATTATTCTATTTCATACGGTTTTCGTTTATTTCATAATTACATTAGTCTGTTTCTCATTCATTTTTCATCATTAAATATGTGGATCAATTCTGTTTGTTACGTTTCGGCAATTAAATCTTCTCATCTATTACTATTATTATTAATAAATGGTAAATTTTGTGAAATATCGGTAAGAAATCAAATCAAATGAAAGTGAAAAGTTTAATAGAGTAATAAAGGAGAGGAATGGGAGGGGGGGGGGGAGAAAAATTCAAATACATAAATTAGAAACTCGTGTTCGCCAGAGAGAGACAAAGATAGGACGCCAACGCGAGCGCCACGTCGAGGCGTCGTTTGGTGGCAACCGCGCGAACCAGCTACCCCAAACTCCCGCCTCTTTCCTTTCCTACCCTCCCCCTCCCTTCCCTGCCCCCCACATTTGGTTCACTTTATTCTTAACCTCTCTTTTCCCCACTAGCGCCCCTCGCCGGGCCCATACCTTCGGTATTACCTAGGCGGGGGAGAGTGGAGAGGAGAGAAGAGAGCCGAGCAGGCGGGAAAGAGGGACGCGAGCGCGCGCGGCAAACCATACAGAAAGAGAGAGAAAGAGAGAGAGAGTAACGAACGAACACAAACACATACAAGCGTAGCCCAAGTGAATGTGTACAGATATACGTAGATGTTATAACCTGAGGTGAACAACAATACGATATACAACGCCGCGGCTCGCCGCACCGCGCCGGTACGCCGGTACGCCGGTTTGAAATTTTATAAAACATAACGGACGCTCTTCTTTTCTACTCTCCTCTCCTTTGCTCTTCTTTTCTCTTCGTCGTAGTCTTTATTCTAGTTTCCTTTTTTCCATCAGCTCATAGTAGATATGATAAATATGTGTTCGTATAGGATACAATTTTCAGTTGAAAAATACAAAAAGATAATAATAACGATAACGAGCAATTCAATTCGGTTCAAAAGAGGAACTCTATAGCTTTCTACACTTTACATTGTATGTATTCTTGTACTTTACAATGAATTTTCCGAATACGATAATTGTTAACAATTACGTACACAAGTGTATACGTATATCTTACGTAGAGATGAATACATTAGTGAGAAAAAAGTCAAAAGACAATTAAACAAAAGAAACAAAACAACAAAACCCAAACTGAAATGGTTGATATAATTGATTGATAACGAATAATTGTTTTTGGAATCAGAGAAAACTTTTCATGATAAAAAAAAAAAAACCGTTCGTAGTTGTGTGTGCACAGGTTACTAGCTGCTTTTGCTCCAGTAGAGAGAGGGGCAAACATACAACCGGCACTTTGATAGTCAATTCTGTAGGTAAGAGAGAGAGAGCGAACGTTAGTGTGCGTGAGTGAGAGAGAGAGAGAGAGAGAGAGATAGAAAGAGAGCGAGAGCTAAAACGACGATCGATACTCACTCAGGAGAACGACACGACTACGGCGACGCTAACCTACCTGTGTGTTTGTGTTTATGTGTGTGTGTGTACGTGTTGCGTACAGTCGGTTACAAGAACACAGATCCATACACATTGACGATTAAATAAATAAATAAATATACGAATATACATATACATGGTATAAAAAGTTCTTCGCAACTTTTCAAATTCTCTATCCTCTCTCTCTTTATATACATACATGCATACGTACACACATACACACACATGTGAACATACGTACACACGAGGTGAGAGGGGGGGGGAGGGGGGAATCTAGAATAATATATACACGATGTAAGTTTCTCGAGGTAAAGGAATGAACGTGTGTTGGTGTGAAGCATGGCGCTCGTCACTTATAAATATACAATATACATATGTATACCTGTGTGCGTATTGAACTAAACCATGCGATATAATAGTACAATGTAAAACTGGTACTGGAGGAACAAATTAAAAAGAAAAAAAAGTAAAGAAGATAAATAATTGAATAACGGGGAAACTTGTTGCTAATAGTAACGATCGATAACGTAACCGAAAAAATACAATTACATATTAAATACGTGTAGGTAATAAGTATTGATTGGAAATTAACGTTGAATACATACATAGGTATAAATATATTCAGTAATAATTAATAATATTGAATTATTTATTTAATTAATACTAACTTGGTATCAACGGCGGCGGTATCAGCCATTATGTCTTTCAGTGTAGTTGTGGTAGTGGTAGTGGTAGTAGTAATGATATAAAATTTGTACGTGGTAGTGGTTTATAATTAAATATACCACCGAAGAGGAAGAAGCGCGAAAAGGAGAATACACAATAAAAAAACGAGAACAACAGATAACCCCACAGTTAATTTAGTTGCGATTAAGCGTGTAGATATATATATGTATATATATTATCGAAACCTGCCGGTGTTGTTATTTTGTATTATTATTATTATTGTTATTATTATTATTATACGTTTGAATATTAGTTTAATTTATACTAGTTTCCAAAACGCGGGATTTTTCGTATCTAAGACACCACAATGAAGTACTATGTATATATCCTTTCCGGGCGAGCGTCGTTACCGTCACTGACTAAACTGACTGACTGACTAACTTGACTGACTTGAACTGACCGGACTAACAGGGTTCTATGGTATATTTTCTCTATTCTTCCCTCTTCTCTGCACTCTTCTTCTACACCCGGCTTACGCGTACTGACGCGCAAATATCGAGAATTGAGAGACGACTGAACCGCTCCTCGGCTAGGCTTGCTTGCTAGCTCGCTTACTCCCTCCCGTATTCGGTGGTTCCTTCTTTCTTTATTAGCCTCGTTGGTAGTCGGTTCAAACCACCACGGGGCTGATCGTGTCGGGTCGTGTCAAGTCGGGTTAAATCGGGTAAAGTCGGTTCGCTAGCTGATTGGCTAGTTTATTCGTAAAATACCGAACGCCCGCCGGTCGGCCTTCAAACCACTTCCTTTCCCGCTCAATTCTAGATGGCGCTGATTATTCTTCAACTTTACTATATCACTCAGTTAGGTTATGTACATGTATACGTTTATGCGATTGTGTTGCCATTCACACAATCTTACAAACAAACGAAGAACAGGAACAGGAATAGGAACACAAAATTGATAATGAATTTGAATAATATTTAGAAACAAATAGCAAGGATCTTGATACTTGATAAATTATAATCGTTTATTCTGATGCTTTGAGTTTAATTGGATTTCTTTTTTCTTAGATATTTACAAATAAATCGTGAATGAACGGATTGTGTTTCGGGAATCGGTTCTTTTTCAGTTATATTTATTTATTTTATATTTATTTTTTATTTTTCTTAGGAATATATACAGTTTGAATTGAATTCATTTTAAAAGCGTGTAAATACGTATACCCATGTGTCGGGGGAGAACGTAACGGATGTTGGGTTCTGGAAGTTTCTAGAAGTTTCGCTAATTCGCGCGCAACCGAGCAGGCCAGCGGCCTGTTTCCGGTTTCGGGAAGGATCCGTGTCGCGTCGGGTTGCGTCGCGTCGCGTTCCGTTGCGTTGCGTTGCGTTGCGCTGCGTTGCGTTGCGTTGCGTTGCCTAGAAGTCTAAAACAAGCGGCGCGGGTCTCACAGGTTCAAGCCTGCCGCTTGGGCATCTACCTCTACCTCTGGCTTGCTTGCTAGGTTACCGCTGCCCATGCCGTTCTAGTGTAAGCCGCTTGCGTCCAAGAAGTAAGAAGGTGGTAGCCGCACGGCGCCACGACCGCTTGCGTGTGGCTCGGCTTGGCTTGGGTTGGCTTGTTCGGCTCGGCTACGGAACGAGGAGGCTAACTCGAGGTCGACGGCTTCGCGCACTTACACACATACTACACATACATATACTCGCTTCTCCTGTCTCTCTCTCTCTCTCTCTCTCTCTCTCTCTCTCTCTCTCTCTCTGTGCCTCATACCCACCACTACTACTAATGCTACTCGATGCCTGACGTCCGTACTCTCTGTCTACACATCAGTTCTCATCCTCATCCTTTTCCATATGTATACGTATAATACATATATACATTTCCTACGTATGCGTGTGTTACCATCGTGTGTATTTTTCATACGTATGGAAGATGAACGCGATTCCGTTGCACTAACATCATGCGCTGTGATGGTTTTCTGCTCCTGCTGACTACGTTCATACATATACGTGTACAATGTATGTACATACATACGTACATACATACAAATACGTACTTTGTCTCACGCGGAATGTTGATTTTTACTTCTTGGTTTCGTGAAATTTTTTTTCGTTCCGTCTCTTCTTTTTCTATTCGGTTCCTTTTGTTTCTTAGTTCGTAATTGAATAAATAAGAGAAACCGTGGAATAAAAAAAAAAAATCCTATACCTTTAGAAATACATACATGAATATTTAATTACCCAGAAGCACAGGTCACAAAATTATGTATTTCTTTATTTCATACGAAACACGAAGTTGAAAGCTAACAGCCAGAATTAGCAGCCAAACGATTCTTAGTTGATGAAATTTAGGCAGGAAAATTAAAAAAACAAAAGAATCTGAATTTCGCTGTATATTTCATAGAAAGCGAATGAATTTTACGGAGAAAAGTCATGAATTTGTACTGCATCATCCTATTCAGAAGACGATTAGCACGTTTGGATGCTAACTTCAGCTTCATGTATACAAAACGTAAAAAAAAAAATTGAGATTTATATTAAACATACTCAAATAACAGTAACAGTATTCAAAACAGGGCTTCGGATACAAGAAATCAGATAATTTATCCTTATTTTGATTTGATTTAATTTGATTTCTTCTTCTCTCTCTCTCTCTCTATACCCTACGACCAGTTGAGGTAACTTCTATCAACGCGCCTAACCTTATCTAATCTTTATTTGCTTATACGGCGTATTACATGGTGCCGCACATACACATGCCTGCATCATCATTATTATTATTATTATCATTATTATTATTACCTACATACATGTTTTATGTATGTGCACATACTGTATACATTTACATACATATTAATATACAGGCATACGAACTAGATTAAGTAAAATATTCGTATTGCCCGGTCGTTTATCCGCGTTGCTGTTGCTTTTGCTGTTGCTGCTGCTGGTGCAGCTATTTCTGGCATTTATGAAAAAAAATTATCTTGAACAGTATTACATGTATTTAAGTATCATGGCTAGTTCTACCGCGTTTTATGTGCTGTGTTTTTTTTTCTGTATTTTTTTTTCTTGCGAAGGAGGTGAAATTTGCTACACGTGTTTCATTACTTTTGTACAATTTCGTTTATTATTTAGCCACTGCGATTTCAACAATTTTTAAGTAAATAAGTTGGATGAATTAGAAAATCCTTACAACAGAATTTTGAAAAATATGATATTTTGGTAAATAGTATACGTAACACACGTATATGATACGGTAGAATTCTGTTTAAACAAATTATGAAGACGGGGAATAAATAAAGAAATAAGAAAAAAAAAGTAGACAGATTCGAGATTGTGTACATATAGTTATCCATACATATAGATATAGATATGTGTACATACATAGTTGTACGCACGTGTCTATGTAGCAAGTACAGTATGTTGAGCGTATAGGGGTGTGGGTACGTGAGTTTATTTTTGAGATTGTGAATATTTCGCTATGTGCGGGATTGTGTCTCATATTCGGAAATACGCCGCTGAGTCATTAGGTTGTAGTGGTGGTTAAATAACTCACACATTGATCTGTAAGATATTCGCCTAGGTATACGTACATACATATATCATGTATATACCTGCATTTTACATATCAAGATTTAATACTTCTTGTTGCGGAAATTTTACGAAATAACTTTACAGTCAGACTTGATACATTCCTACGCATACACATACATAGATATACTTACAAACATTCTATAGATAATAATATAACGATCAAGAAATGTGGTCGAGAGTAATTCATCGAAATTCGCACCAAAAAAAAAGAAGAAAAAAAAATAGTATTATTCCAACAGATTCTAGATTCTCGTAATTAGAGTTTATTGTTGTTATTTTTATCTCTGTTATTATTCTTACATTCGAATTCCGCCAATTTTACATCCTACATTTAATTAACTAAAAAATTTAATTTATTCAATTTCATGTTGATAACAGATTTATCATTCAATTATTATCATTTCACGGGAGTTTATCAAATTATAGACATTTTATTCCGATTGGTATCTTTCGTTTTCAGTATCAATTTGTACAAAGAGAAGATAATATAACAAAAATACCGAACCAAAGAACCAAAAACTTAGGAATACATAATATACATATACAAATGCGAATACAATAGCAATCATAATAGTATTGATAATCAATAATGATAAATAAATACAATTATGATATGTATAATTATACGATATGAAGCACGTGCTGTATAGAGCGATCGTATCGTAATCAAAACACTTACTGTAAGTGCAAATTATACACATATATGTACACGTTTATACATATATGTATATATGCCTACGTATACGTATGTACACATGAAATTTTGAAATACAGAGAAACAGGAAGTGCAGCTGCTGCCGCCGCTGCTGCGCTAGGGATGCTTCTTCTCGGTCCGTCTCTTCGCGCAGGTGCGATTAAACCACCAAACCACCCCGACATCAGCAACGTGTGCCACGCAGATGGGGATACATACCTATGTACAACGTACATACATACGTATACATACATGACTGTTCTTTTACCATTTTACCTATTTATAAGTAGAAATGCCACTGTATCTACACATCCATTTTCGATTTTTCTTTTTCTTATTTCAAGAATTTGATTTTTTTTTTTTTTTACATTCCTTGTATACTTGCGATTTGGGATTCTTCAAACTTGGAATTATACTTATGGAAATAAACACACTAGCAATTCTTATGTCGTATCTTGTTTATCATCAAGTATCGTACTACGTATTTCGTTGGTTTTTCATTATGATTTCACATTTGATTTAGTTTTATTTTTTATTTTTCGTTGATATTTCAATCATAAAACATGAAGTATAACTAGGTTATAGAATTAAATTGTAACACATAAAAAGATCGGAAAACAAAAGGATTATACATTGTATGCACGAAGCTAATTGTTCACTTGCTATTTATTTTATTTTCCCTTCTGTTTTGTAGTGTTTTTTTTCGTTCTCACTTCGTACGTAAATACGAAGTTAGTTGAACGACGCTCACGCGAGATGGCGACACGCCTCGCGGTTGCCTAAAGTACAGTAAATACGCACGTGTGTATGTGAATACACAGATACAAGCGTATGTGTTGAATACGGTGAATTTCGTGCTGACGTCATCAACGCTCGTTACCCGTACACTGAAAAGCCTTTTAATTCATACTCGGAGTGTTTATGTAGTAGCATGTACAATATATTTATCCGATTATATGCGAGTATCAATGAAATTATGGACGTCATCATATTTCCTCGCAATGTCGAGTTACTTATTGTTAATGAATAAAGTATTGCAACGATATAAATAGATGACAAATAAATAAATTAATGCGCGAACGTGAATATCGTTACCCTACCTTTATACATTATACCTTTATACCGACCATCTATAGTACAATCTAATCGTATATATTGCTTGAAGTAATAATAATGAATCATTTATTAATCGTGGTATCAATCATTGTATCCATATTTACCGTACAGTAGTAGTAGTATCAGAAAATAATTCTGAACATAATATAACACCGTCTATGCAAGTCGTTTTCTTCGTAAAAATTGCTAGACACATTGTCTTTGAAAAACATCAGATTCCAAAATAAGGAGAAGAAGAAGAACGACGAAAAATAAAAAATAAAATTATTGTTGAAAACATTTTTGTTAAATTTTATTTCTATTTTTTATTATATTTTTTCTACAATATAATTCAGGAATATCGCAGTAACGTGGCGCGCACGCGCGCGCGCGCCTGTTCAAAAACTTCCTATACATATACCTACACCACGTATCTATGTACACATACCATACCCATACATACATACATACATGCATACATACATACCCATCTACACGCATACATACCTTTGTACATCTACATATATATATGCAATTTGAATCGATATGACCGACCCGAACCGACCCAACCGACCGACCGACCGACCGGCGTGCCTGCTTGCCTGCCGGCCGGCCGGCCGGCTTTTCGAGCTTCTCTCTCTCGACGCGCGCAGGTAGATTTTGAGCCTCGCCTCGGCGGGGAAGGGCGTGATAATAATAATAATAATAATAACAATAATATTAATAATAATAATAACACCGAGAATAATAACGACAAAATTAATAATAATAATAAGAGGGATAATAATAAAATGGGGAGGCGGGTGAGAGGGAGAGAAGGAAGCGCGCGGAAAGCGAAACGAGCCGAAGTCAACGGAGCACGGCGTATAGAACGACGCCGATGCCGAGAAAGAGAGAGAGAGAGAGAGAGAGAGAGAGAGAGAGAGAGAGAGAGAGAGAGAGAGAGAGAGAGAGAGGAGAGAGAGAGAGAGAGAGAGAGAGAGAGAGAGAGAGAGAGAGAGAGAGAGAGAGAGAGAGAGAGAGAGAGAGAGAGAGAGAGAGAGAGAGAGAGAAAGAGAGAGAGAGAGGACAAGAACCGAACTCTAAATCCGAATTTACCCGAAGCTTTATAAATATAGTATGTCTATCTGTATACATGCATTTTATATCTACGTACACAAAAAAAACGAGGGGAATTAGAAATAACAAGAATTGTTATTTTAATTATTTTGGTTTTTTTAAATTCGTTTTTGTTTTGACTTGTTCATTCTCTTAGTTCTTTTTCTTTTGCTTCTTCTTCGGTTGGTCCACCTTTCCAACCCCCCGATCCCCGTGAAAACTCCGTTTCAATATCGTAACGTTGGGTTGCGGTGTAAGTAGATGGGAATTATAAACCTACCAAAGGTGGCACGAACGGCCCGTTATTCAACTCGCAAGTCTAGATCTCTCTTTATATCTAACCTCTCTCTCTCTTTCTCGGTTTATTTCTATGTTTCCCACTTTATCGTCATGTGTTCGCAGCTGGTTGTTCGGCAATCGCTCTCTTTGTTATATGTTTACATATTCGATTTCACAATATCAAACTTATACATACATATATGTATATATCCGTATCTCTGACAATGAATACAAGTTAATATGAACTGTCCCCCCCCCCCCCCCTCCCCCGCCTCCCTTATTTTGGTTATTCTTTGCCAAAAATGGCAAGAAATAAAAAATTAAACAAGAAAGACTGTTTGCTGCACATTTTTCACGTTCAACAGGTTATACGTGATCCGTATAGATACTTGGAAATATTTGTATACAAGGTACGACGTATATACAGTTATATGAATATTTTTCTCTCCTTTGCTATCAAAAATTTACGAAATAGCGGAAATAACTTCTTTTTTTCTAGGGAAAATAGATTGAAAATTGTTTTTTGTCCGTTTATTATTATTATTATTATTTTTTTGTTTCATTTTTTTGTTGTTGTTACAGTTACGCGTATACGCCACTTTGTTCCTCACATGCTCGTGTTACACAGGATTTAGATACACCCCAGGTATGTTCACTGTAAATGTATCATGTACTACAGTACCTTATACATGTGTGTGTATGTATGAGGTCAGAGTTGCGGGAAACCATGCGGGGTTTGTTTAATCGGTAAACGATTATTATACGAACCAGCGAATATACCTACCCACCCACCTACCTAACCACCCGCGTTCATGATCATCCTTCCGTGCCACCGACACCCTTTAACACACTTTCGTACTTTATACCTCCTTTTTTTTTTATTTCCTATTCTATTTTAGGAGGTTTTTTTTCTCTTTCTTTTGTTATAATTGATAGTTTCTTTATCTATTATTTTCTTTTTGTTTCTCTCATACCAGAGAAAATTGATAGCATAATAATAATAATAATAATAATCAATAACAAAAACAATTGAATGAAACAAAAAACGAAAGCGAATCAGTATTGTTACATATTTGTACGTGTATACGTATGTGTATATCGTGGAAGAGGTGGGTGTGGAAAAGTTGAGGAAAGAGGCTAAAGAAACATGGGGTCCAAATATAAAACGTGACGTAACGTCCTCCTCTATACTTTTGCAAAGAAGAGGGAAATGTACATCAGTGGATAGCGTGGATAGTATAGGTACGTGCGTGTGTGTGGACCTACGTAAAATCGACGAGGACGAATATCGATAAACTAACCCTGTTTCGATATATTTTTTTTTTTTTTTTTAATCAATCAAATTTTTGTAATAATCAAATTTTTTGTACAGTACGTAGATGATAATTACATGTACCGTTATATGCATAAAATATGTATCGGTAAAAATGGATAGAATCTATAAAGAAATGCGAGTAGCGACGAAAAGAAGGGAGTAGAAATACAAGAAATAAAACCATAAGCGGGTACGGCTGTAAATTTCAAAACCTCAATACGTAGAATCGGCACAATTTCGAATTTTAATAATACGTACGTACATCAAAATAGCGACGGATAAAATATATGTACGTAGATTTTATTTTTATTTTATTTTGTCAATATACCCTATCGCTGTTTAACATTTGTGCTTCTGGCCATTCGAAATTTTGCTCCTAGCCCCCCCCCCCCCCCCTCCATCGATTGTTGCCATTCCAATTTTTTATAACTTTAGTGTATAGAAAAAGAAGGAACTTTTTGTTTGCTTATCTTTTTGAAACGAAAAAAAAAACCCTCCTAACGCGTACAGAGCGTATATTATGTACGTTGCGTATTTAAGTAGACACAACTATAAGTATAGGTAAATAAATGAAACTACGTTAAAGAAAGTCAAGTTCATTGTTCAAAACAAACGAACTAAACAACCAAAATACAGTCGGGGGTCGAGAGAGAGACAGAAAAAAAAAACGTGTTTGTATTTATATTTAAATTGTCTTCTCAGTTTCTTTCATGGAACATAAAAGAAAGAAGAATATAATTTCTAGTAAAAAATAGTAAAATGCACGTAAACAAACAAATTAACAAAATGGTCTGTAGACAGCAAACGGAAGACAAAGAAAAGAGAGAGAAAGAGAGCGATAGTTACAGAAAAAGTAAAAAGGAGTACACAGTCCTCTGTTCGAGAAAGAGCACACCAGAGAAGTTGTTGACGAAAGAAAAGTGAAAGCAGCGTCGGTATAATACCAGATTGTGAGAAAAAAACAAGCGAGTTTGGGCTGACCATAAGCCAGCCTTCGAACTTCCCGTTTTCCAACTCATTTCGAGATGAAATAATAAAAATTTTGATTGAAAGAAAAAAAAATACTGCATTGATGTATTTCAAAATTTAGTCATTTTCAAGTTGGAGCAAATGCTATCGATGAAGACCAAGAACATCAAAAGCCGTTGATCGGTTCTCGAGATATCCGCAATTGAAATTTTTTTTCTTCAAAATTTCGATTTCAAATAACTCGAAAACCACTCGTCCGATCCAATCCAAAATCTCACCAGTTCTGAGTTACAGAAAAGCGCATCAGTTGAGACCAGAATCATCAGAATCCGTTGATTCGTTCTCGAGATATCGTCGGACAAAAAAGCGATCACATACGTACATACAGTCACACATACATACACACATACATACATACACACAGCGTCCATCCAAAAATGGTCGGAAATGATTCGCTAGACCTCAAAACGTGGACATCTGGTGAAACCGCAACTTTTCATTTTTGGGGTCATTACAATAAATTCCTTTTTTCTCTGAAATCAGAGAAACGGGAAGTTAAAAATCACAATACAAAAGGAAAAACATGAAAAAACAAATTGTCGCACAGTGAGATCTGCGGGAGACAGACTGAGAAGATTTTTCACTTACATTTTTTTGTGTTGAAGCCTTTTTCACAAAAAAGTTCTGATTTTTGAATGAGCAAATTGAACAAAAAATAACTGGAAAAAATATCAGGAATTCAGAATTGAAATTGAAGAAATAATATACCTAAATAGAGAAAATGAACGTGAAAAGCAGATATATTTACTTTATCATTCTATGAATGAAAACAATCTAATTATAGACGCGAGAAAATGAATTCGAGAATAGGAGGAAAAAAAACAGGGGGGGGGGGGAAGTAAGTAGAAAAAAAACGAGAGAAAAATAAAGATCCCAACACCGTCGGTGCTGCCGCGGCTGTCAGTGGGGATTTTAGTCAGCCGACGCCACCGCTAGGGAGCGACACCGATCGATAGACACCACGCGTTTCCTACGTTTCGACTCGATTATGGCGTTGACTGAAGAATTCAAAGACGGCTATCCTTATGGGGTTTTGTGTGCTAGTCAAGTGGGCTCAAGTGGGCTCGGGGATACGAACGATCTCCAACTTTACCGACAAAATAACGTTGCAGTATATCTATAGTGTGCACATAATATAGATATACCACAATGTTATTTCAGTCGGTAACCAAGTCCATTTGCTCGGCACACCAAACTACCCAGGGTTAGCTGTCTTTGAATTCTTCAGTCAACGATTATGGTTAGTCTCTACCTCCATCTATCGCAATTTTCAACGAACTGAAATCACTCTGCCTTCTCTCTCTCTCTCTCTCTCTCTCTCTCTCTCTCTCTTTCTCTCTCTCTCTCTTTGACAGCCCCCTCCCCGTCATCCCTCTTCTTCTTCTTCTGCGCCCCTCGGCGGCGTATATTTGACTAGTTTGTGTGTTAACGGTCCGGGTTACACGGCGCAGCTAGGCAGGCAAGAAAGCAAGTGAGTTAAATTCAGGCAGGGATAGGCGAGCAAGAGAAGAAGAGACGGGCAAGGCGAGCGTGCTGGCAAGGCAGGCAGGGAGAACGAGCCGCTCGCAGGCACCAGAGGGACTGCGCGACTACTCCTCTGTGCCGTAGTCCTCGTTGTCGTCGGTTGTCGCCGCCGCCGCCGTCGTCGGTTTTCGTCGTCGTCGTCGCCACGGTTGTCGTGGTTGTCGTCGTTCGGTATCCACCATTTTCGCGTCACACAGTGGGTTCCAAAATCCAGTAAAAGGAGAGCGACAGAGAGAGAGAGAGAGAGAACGAAATAGAAAGAGAAAGAGAGACGGAGAGAGAAAGAGAGAGAGAGAGAAAGAAGGAGCTCTTGTGGGGCATTCACCATTATTATTACGCCCGCGTACATACGTGTGTACCTACAATATCTAGCGGACTCTTATACTGAACTCAACTCCACTACTCTTCTATTTCGATACCCGCGGTGTGTGTGTCGCGTTGTCGAAACTCTTACTCTTCTTTTTAACGAACGAAAGATCCGCGCCAGTATCGTCGTAAACAACAAAAAAAAAACCAAAAAAAAAAAAACGAAAAAGGTCCGCCTCATCAAGAAGAGGATACTTTGCGGACATTCGTACATTTGTTACATTTGTTAGTTGATCGTGTTCTGTTTCGCGTACCGTTCGTTTCGTTTCGTTTCGTTTCGTTCCGTTCCGTTCGGTTGTATTAAAACCGACGCCATTTTAAATAACCGAATACCCGAATATCCGAATACCGAACGGTCGTGTATTAACCAGTACTAATACCAGGCACCAATAGCAACTGCTCCACTCGCTAACGCGTCACATAACTATCTATCCGCAAATTATCACCTTTAACGTATTTATTTATTTATTTATTTATTTATTTATTTATCATTTACTCGATCTTTGATCATCGTGATAGACATTTACATTTATATATACGTGAACATCTGTCTCTGTAGTCAGTGTGCGGGATTCTCTCTGCCTCTAAAACAGTGAAAAAGAAACAACAACAAAAAAAAAAAAAAAAAGAAAACATCCACTAGGAAAATTACCGAGAATTCCTGTTTCTATCTTAAACAAAAGAAACTTAACGTAACGAATACGGACAGTTGGAGAAAAATAAGAAAAAGAATTTACACACGCGTATGTTTGTTACAAGTGTGTGAAATTTACGGAGAGATAATAAGAATAAAAAATAAAGCAAAAGCAGAATCTCACCACAGTGAGTTCTTGAAAATACTAGCTCGATATATCAAAGTGTATTATCAAGAATACAGAAGAAGAAAACTGTGCATATGTGATGGTGACGATGTATCGCATTTGAAAGAAGAAAGGAATCTATAAAAAGATTAAATATAAAATAAAGAAAAGGAAAAATACCAACAAAATATAAAAACTAAACGGCGATCGAAGAGTGCGCGATTTCATGATCGTACGATTTCATTACATTTGTGTATGAAGTGATATATAAATATCGGCGATATATCGAGGTTCGTTGTTATTGTTGGTGTTGTTGGTGTCGTTGTTGTTGTTGTTGTTATACAACTATAAATCGAAAGGGGATATAATATAGTCGCGTCGCGGTGTACCTCCTGTAACAGTCGTCGTTGTCGTCGTCGTCGTCGTCGTAGCAAGTCCGAGGAGGGTCGGGGTGGTGAGAGAAAGATGGCGCGAGTCAGGGACGACGGGGAGTGTTGACCCATTTAAGAGAAAACTAAGGAACGAATAAAAGGAGTATAATAATTCACCGAACAACACAATAATTCACGAAAACTGATATATTACATTTAAAAGTATCTTATTTCGAAAAAGATCGAAAACGTTTGTTTTCGACTGAAAAAACTCTTCCGGGGGGATTATAAACAAATATAAATATATCGTACAGTGGCTGTTTTAATACCCAACGTAACGGAGGTAATCTTTACAAAAATATAAAATCTATAAAATAACTGAGAGAAAGAGATAAAGAAGAATTCTTTTTAATTCCAAGGAGGTTGGAACAGGAGGAGCGGATATCTCCTCATTTATAAAAGTGATAATAAAACGTCGGCAAAATTTTGAAAAAATTTGACCTACGCGGAGCCCTGGCAGGGTCGGGCGGATCGTCAAAAATGGGTAACAATGCCGCGACGGCAGCGAACAAGAAGGTCGACGCGGCCGAAAGCGTGAAAGAATTTTTAGACCAGGCGAAAGAAGATTTTGAAGAAAAGTGGAAGAAAAATCCCACGAACACAGCCGGTCTTGATGATTTTGAACGTATAAAAACACTCGGTACGGGATCGTTCGGTCGTGTTATGATTGTCCAACATAAACCGACAAAGGAATACTACGCGATGAAAATACTGGATAAACAGAAAGTAGTGAAATTGAAACAAGTCGAGCACACCTTGAACGAGAAACGTATACTGCAAGCTATAAGCTTTCCGTTCCTCGTCTCATTGCGTTTTCACTTCAAGGATAACTCGAATCTTTACATGGTACTCGAGTATGTACCTGGGGGCGAAATGTTCAGCCATTTGCGAAAAGTTGGCAGATTCTCAGAGCCCCATTCACGATTTTACGCCGCTCAGATCGTTCTCGCTTTCGAATACCTTCACTATCTCGATCTCATATACAGGGATCTTAAACCCGAAAATCTCCTCATCGACTCTCAGGGATACCTCAAAGTCACAGACTTCGGTTTTGCCAAACGAGTCAAAGGCCGGACGTGGACGCTATGCGGCACCCCGGAGTATCTCGCACCTGAAATCATCCTAAGCAAGGGATACAACAAGGCGGTTGACTGGTGGGCCCTAGGGGTTTTGGTCTATGAAATGGCCGCCGGATATCCTCCGTTTTTCGCCGATCAACCGATACAAATTTATGAGAAAATCGTTAGCGGCAAGGTCCGGTTTCCATCACATTTTGGCAGCGATTTAAAGGATCTACTTAGGAACCTCCTACAAGTTGATCTGACCAAAAGATACGGTAACCTTAAGGCGGGTGTAAACGACATTAAGGGACACAAGTGGTTCTCGAGTACCGACTGGATCGCCGTATTTCAAAAACGTATCGAAGCACCGTTTATACCGAGGTGCAAGGGGCCCGGAGACACCAGCAATTTCGACGATTACGAAGAGGAGGCCTTGAGGATTTCGGCTACGGAAAAATGCGCGAAGGAATTCGCTGAGTTTTGAAGAAAATCAACCATCTTTTCTTCTCTATATATATACATAATATATATATTTGTTATTTTATTATCACGTTGCCTGATATGCGTGTTTGTACTGCCTGCGGTTCGGTTCGGTTACGGTTACGGTTACGGTTACGGTTCGGTTCGGTTTGGTTTATCATCGTCAATGACGACGAAGTTCAGACCGGGTTATTATTGTCGTCCAAAAACGTATATTTACCGTTCAACATCTGAATTAATTGGATATACATATTTCGAGATATTTGAGAAGAAGACGACGACGACACCTGGCTGATTGCAGCAGCAGCAGTAGCAGAAAATTATTCCCGAGCTTCGAAATGAGAGATTGAGATGAACAAGAAGAACGAGAAGAACCAGAAGAAGGAGACGAAGTGAAAGAAGAAGAAGACAGAGTTTTCTCACATCGTCTAAATCATGGAATAAATAGTAATCGTATTTGTCAAGATCATTATCATTGTCGGTGTGACGCGGAATTTTTATTTTTTCAATTCTGCGGAAAAAAAGCAAAAACGAAAATGAATAAATGATCAAGCAAAGGAGAATTAGTAGAACGAGAGTAGAAGAAGAAGAAAAAGATCTTGTTATTCGTCCTTCCGTTAATAATAATTTTAATAATAATAATAATGATAATGACAAAAATAATTTGACAAGAAGAAAGAAGAAAGAAGAAGGAGAAGAAGATGGAGATGGAGAAAACGTGAAAAAATAAATAAAAATAATAATAGATAAAAACAAGTGAAAAAAATATACATAAAATTGAATGAAATTGGATTAAATTATGATAATGAAAAAAATCAATGAAAAAAAAAGAAATACATATAATATACATAGAATTATTCGTAAATAAGTGTGTGCCTGTGTTTGTGTTTTTGTTAATAAATCACGCTACGGAGAATTAAACATAAAGAAGAAAGAAAAAGAGAGAGAAAGAGAGACGAGAAGTAAGGAAATATGTAAATTGAATACAGAATCAGAGTGAGAAGGAATTTGTAAAAATATGAAAAGAAATAGAAGACAAAAATCATCGTACATTGGATGAATTTAGCCGCTAATTAAATATCATGCGGAATAATATTAATAATTTCGATAATAATGACGGTGATTGTTGTCAACGAATTTTGTTATTATTATTACTATTATTATTATTATTATCATTATTATTCTAGTCGTGATGTTACGTGGTCCGAAAAGACGGAGAGTGAGAGAGAGAGAGAGAGAAAGAAAGAAAGAGAGAAAGAAAAGAAAAGAGAGAGATAGAGTATAAAAGGTAAATGTATTATTATTATTATTATTATAGAGATGTTTTTGTTGTCACTGTTCCTTGTTATTCCTTTTCTTTTTTATTCTTCTACTTTGACTTTGACTTTGAGGGAAGAAAAAAATTGAAAATGATAATGATAATAATAGTAGGAATCATGATAATAGTAATTGTAACGATTACAATGATGATGATGATGATAAATATTTGGAATATGATATAGATATTTGTAGAAGATAGACCGAGAGAGAAAGAGATAAAAAATTGTGAAGAATCTTCTTCTATTTTTTATTATCTTCAGGTTATGAGAGAGAGAGAAAGAGAGAGAGTAAGAGAACAAGAGATAGAGATAGATAAATCGTGGGATAGATAGATCGATTAATTGATTGATGGATTGATTGATTGATAAAGAGATAGAAGATCAGATTAATTCGTGGTGAATACTGTTGGATAACAAGTGAATAAATGGCGAATAAAAAAAAATTGAAACTTAAAACAAAGAAGTAAATAAATAAAGGAGAAAGCAAAAGTGAAGTTGAGTGTTTGAAATTGCATAAATAAATGAAATATAAGATGAAGAAAAAGTGATAAATAAATCCATCATCGCCCTGCGGATAAATGAATGCATGTAATGAAAGACAAGAATCATTGAAGATTCGTAAAATTGATTATAACAAATGGAAGAAGAAAAATTATATTCAGTGGTCAAAATGGTTTGAAAAAATAAAAATTTTTATTTTTTCTGTTTGACCGTGAACAACATCATCATCATCATCGTCATTGTCGACGACAACAAAAAGCAGCGAAAACAGCAGTAGCAGCAGATTGGAAATTACGAATTGAAAAAAACAAGAAAACTGAATGGTACAAGAGCGAAAAGAAATCGAATTTCGGGAAGAGTTTCCAATTGTTAATCGTACTAGTAAAATGAAAACTGCTACTCGTATAGGTAGAGGAGGAAGTATCTAGATATGTAATTAAAATTTGGTATGAGGTTGAAGTTCGTAACGTTAATGCAAGAAAATAATCGAAAAAAATTCTTCATTTCGTGATTTGAACGGTTGAAAGACAGTCAAATACGACGGTGCATAATTTTCCAATGTGAGACATTATTTTGTTGTTATCGATTTCCTTGTGTGTGTGTTTTTTTTTTGGTCTTCCTTTTTCCCAGGATCGTTTCGTACGTAAAAAGCGTATAATATTTCATATCACGACACATACATATATAAATATATATACGATACGATACGAGAATATGGGTCTTAGTGGATGAAAAAGAAAAATAATCGAAGAATATATAAAAAAAAAAAAAACACAAGAGAAAAGGAACAAGAAAAAAATAAATAAATAAATAAACAGACAAATATTGAATATGGTATAAATTATCTACCTGCATATATCTGTTTTCAGCAACAAATATTCTTTCCTTACGATTAAAATAATTAAACTACCATACTTATACATATTACGTATATATACACTACCTCCTCGAAATTCGTTGATTCACGTGTTTTACAATTTAATTAAATGAATAATGAAATAATTAATCATTTTCCTAATCGATAATACAATTAATTGATTGATTAATTATTCTGAATTATAGTGTGAAGTTCATATATTTTGCCGCACGTTGATATACATATTATTTTCACTTATTCATTCTTTCATTGCATTCATTCGTTTATTGATAAATGAATTGTTGAGATATATAAATACATACCTACATATAAATTCAGATATTTCCGAAGATATCTCTTTTTCTTGATTGATATCATAATCACTATCGAATCGAATCGAATTGAATAAAGTTTCAACTGCAAAGTATCATTCAATGGCAATATTATAATGGACAATTTTACAAACAAAAAACGAAAGTAAAATAGGAAACTATGATCTTCAAACAAACCACTATGTTATATTTACTTTTATTTATTTTTCGTATGTTTCCTCCCTTTTTCGATTCAGTCATTTTACATACATACATTATATACCTATATATATACAACGTAGGTACGTCATTATAATGAACACATACATATTTATGTACATATACATACCCTATAGCTACATACGTATTCATATATATTATACAATATTATTCGATTATACTACATGTGTATCTATTTATTATTATTATTGTTATCATTATGATTATTATTATTATCATCGTCATTATTGTTGTTATTGTTATTGCCATTTATATTACATGTATGGTATATGTATACATATTATCTATAATTCAGAAGTAATCTCTATGAGTGCGTGAATCTTTTTTACTTTCAACTAATTTTTCAAAAATTTCCAATTTCCTATTTTTTATTCTTATTTATTTATTTTTATTACAAAATTTTTTGTTTGGGGGGGGGGGGGGGGGAGAGGGAGGAGATTTTCTCACGTATCAAAAAAACACGTCCAATCCGAAAGATTTGCGCAGCGTGACCTAAAAAATTATGCGTATTTGTAAAGTGATTATCTTTTTGCTGTTTTCTTTTCGCTTCTCAGTTTTTTTGTCACTTCTCATTTATCAAAAGAAAGAGAAGGAAATTGAAGAAAAGAAAAAAAAAAAATCATGAAGAAAGAAATAGCGAAATGAACGGTAAAAACGATTCGAAAAGATTATAAATATAAAAGAAACGAAAAGACAAATACACTCATACACGAAGTCGCAGAGCTTGTGAAAAATAAAAATCCACAAACGAATGTCATACCTAAGTATGGTGTACGTGCATACCCTACAAAAAAAAAAAAAAATGAAAATGAGAAACAGAAAACATGAAAAAAACAAACATTTATATTCATATGCGTATACATGTGTCTGTATAGTATACCTATACAACTATTTTACATGAAACAGCAGCAGCAACAGCAGCAGCAGAGTAGCATTATTCAATAGCGCAGCGTTATATTATTCTATGTATACAAATACCTATCGATACATACAATATATGTATATATTAGTTTCAATTACAAAACTGGTAATCAAGTAAATCTACATATTGCTATTGTAGCTATCAAGTACAGAAATCTCCCTTGTAAATATATTATTATTATTATTATTATTATTATTATTATTATTATGATTATTATTATTATTGTTGTTATCATGATCATTATTGTGTTAGATGAATTTCGTAATCGCATCCTATTTACATTGCTATTATGATACAGATAAATATGCATGTATAGATAAATTATACGTACGATAACACGATTGTATAATATATTATACATACATATACACATGTATGTTTATATTGTTTATATTGTTTATATATTTGATCCTGTTTTTCTTTATTCTTTCTTTCTAAATGTATTCAATCAATCGATCTATTTTTTGTTTTCGATGATAATCTCGTGATGAAAAATCTGAAAGAATGACACGAAAGAAAAGATAAAAAAACAAAATCAAAAACACATGTGACGATCGGATCGGAGGAAATTCGGAGTTGCTACTATTATTAGTATAATTTCAATATTTGTTCCTTCTATTTCTTATCCGGTCCGTTTGTCAGAAATTGCTCGAATCACGAATATGATATATGTGTATACGTATACGTACTATACCCACATGCATGCGTATATGAATACAATGCTCCTTAGATATTTATTTCTTTTTACCGTCATCTAATAATACTGAAATTATTGTTGTTGTTATTATTATTACCGTAATAATAATAATTGTAATGATGATTATTATTATCATTATTAGGCATTTGCGGTGTCGTATGTGCTTAGTATTCTTATTTTTCTATTACAACACCCCTGCGAACCACAACAACATAAACAAGAACAAAAAACGAAAGATGTGCACGTGAAAAAAGAGGGGAAAAATAGCTAAATCGTTGAAACTGCAGCGTACCTATAGTGGAATAATAATTTTTGATCGATTAGAATAATGTTAGTAATTTTAACAGTTAGTTTCGTTGGGCGATTCGGACACCTACTTAGGCTTTTTTTGAGACGTATAATTATTCATTGATATTTTCACCTATAGATACACCACGTGGGATACGCATACTTATGCGTACGTGAGAAATTTTTTAATTTAATGAAAAAAGAAAAGCAACATTAACAAAGAAATTATGAAGAAGTCAAATTTTAATATCGTATCCGTATGTGTATTATAATTTTACACTCACGTACAAATACATATCGTGCACGTGTGTACAGCTGCGAAATTGAATAATGATGAAACTCTAATCGTTCAAGTTATTTTTCATATTAGTCTCTCTTGGTTTTTCCCTCGGTCGGTGCAGTGCTTGAAAGTTTTGTGGTTTTATGGAATTTGTGTGAGACGGAAAGTTTTCGTTTATACTAACATATATCATGATACAAGTACATACATCGGTATATTTACACGACTACATATAATAGTTCTACAACACAGTAGATCGACTCAATCAGTGAAGGAATAATTCGGAATGAGTCAAATCCTGATACTATAGTTTGATCGGAAACTTAGTTTTTTTTATTTGCTGTTCTTTCATCGTTTGGATCGGAGTCATTGTTATTATTTGAAAAAAGAGAAAAAGGGTGAGAGAAGGAAATCAACCAAACAACAAAAATGAATGAAACGAGAAGTTGTTATAATTCTCAGTATTATTAATAAAAAACGTGTAAAAATAAAATCCGATCGAATCGCCGTAGCTGTTGTACGTATGATTGTGAATTAAATTCACTTGTACGCGATACGATATGATGTGATATCTATATTGTATATTTACACGGCATTGATGGTGTATACCACGTGTGTTTAATGATTTATAAATATATAAATAATACACAGATGCAGGTATAAACGAAGTAGATAAGTCCCGACGTTGCCTTCGTACGTATCAAATCCATAGTAGCGAGCCACTTGAAGAAGAAGTAAAGAAAATGTGAAACAAAAAATAAGAAAAAAAAAAGTTTTGTTTATTTAACATCGTCTCGGTCGAGTGATGCAAATGTCCCGTGGCAGTGGTAGCTGCTTGCCGTATACGTCATTGAATGACGCGGGTGATGAAGGTGGCGTATAGGGATCGGAAAGGTGCTAATTATTGCCGTACTAAATATATCTTCGATACACATACACAATATGCCCATATACATACACATATACGCACGGGATGTTTAGAGAAAGAGAAAGAGAAAAAGAGAGAGAGAGAGAGAGAGAGAGATAGATAGAGAGGCAGATACTTGGCGAATAATAAATATTTAATATGTTATACAAAACGACACCTGCCAACCAGTTGGTCGCTTCTTTTGCTTGCTTAATAAGTCGAGTTCTCAAGTTAAGCCTTCGCTTCGGTTTTTACATTGTCTTTTACATGAGTAAAATACAATACGCGAGTATAATTATAGATATATTTTATATGAAAGAGCAGATTCTCATTATTATCATTAATGTTATTATTCTTATTGTTATTATTATTGTTCAGGTATAACTTCTCGAATCTGATCCGGTGATTTTGTTGTGAATTTTTTCTTTTTTGTTCCATTGCTTTTGTTGATTTTGATGATTAGGCATAGTACATTGAGGCTCAATAATGTGAAATCTGATGGAGTGAAAGTTGATTCAATGTTGGTTTGCAAGCGAAATTGATTGATATATATCAGAATGTAAATATTTGTATTGAATTTGGGGATTTTTGGATGCTTTGATATCGAAATTTCTATGATCTTGCATGTTCTTTAATTTCCTTGATTTAGTCATTTTTGATCTCGTGATCTTCAGATCTTGATGATTTTTCATCTTCGAAATTCGCAACCTTTGAATGTTGAAATTTCTATGTGATTGCGATGTTACTGAATTTTGTTATTTTCTTGTCTTATTATTTGGAATTTTTCGAGGAATTCCAATCCTTGTGTTTTTCCCCCCACATTTCTTCTCATCAACAAATCAACCGGAAAACATTCAAATTCTCAATTTTTTTTTCAATATTTCAGTTTTATTCAATATTCAGTTTAACAGTTTTTTCAACCTGACAATTTCACCGTTCATCAATAATCATATTGTAACATATCCAAGTACAGAATCTCAAGACTTGAAAAATCTAGTAATAGAATATATAATCGAAGACACGTTAATCTCACAATCTCAAAGAATCTCCAATATTGTAATAAGGAAATCGGAAAAAAAAAATGAAACTATCGAAAATGCAGTTGTTCTCTTATTGTTGCTTCTCTCGCTGTCCTCAAATTGGTGAACGATATGAAATCACATTAGCTAACAAACCAGAAAAAAAAGATTGCGTTTGATCAATACAAAACAAAAACAAAAAATCAATACAAAATAATTGAAAAGTCGAAATTCGAGAGAAACTCATGAATTGAAATTTGAAAAATGAAATCAAACTGCTTTGGCCTATGCCTATATGGGATGGGTACCGTTTTCCTCCGGCCACCGCGCCATCGACACATTCATTAGATACTCTCGAAGCACTAACGAGTTAAACCTATTAATTGAATATTTATTATTACCACTGGGGCTTTGCTGTGTGTTGCTTGGCAAAAGAGTGGCATGGCGGCTGGCCGGGGCTCACGAGTCAAGGTACAGGTTTATAAAATATGAATATAATTACGCAACGCACTAGTACACCGCTACACTATACACTATACTATATTATACGAGTATAATATCTTCTACGACGCGTCAAAAACATTCGAATCAATGGAATCTAATAGAATGGAATGGAATGGAATGAAGTGGAATGGAATTTTTTTTCCTATACTTATAGGAATAATATTCTCATTTCCCCCAAATACGTACAGAATAATAATAACAATGATGATAATATAATGGCGAAACACCGCGAAGAACATTTATCCATACAAGTGGATTAACAATTGTGAATATATCATATATACTGTATACATTCATTATATATACCACGTGAAATGAGAATACAGGAGAGAAATCTGCAATCGCCAGTTTTGAATACATATTTTAAATTCCATGTTTTTTTCTGCATATTACATTTTTTATCTTTCACATTTCGTTTCCTATTACGTTTGTAATACACCGGGCCGTATTGTATACTTTACAGAAATAAGAGTAATACTACCTAATGATGATAATATTGATAATAATAATAATAATAACAACAACAGCAACAACAACAACAATAATTAATAATCATGTAGATCTGTGTTGTAATTTATTGAGAATTTGTTTGCAGCTCGTCATCTATTTTTTTTTCCATATCCTTGAGCTAATGTATGTTGTATACACAAGTAATATATGTATACTATGATGGTGTATGAACGATGATTGAAGAAAGAGAGAAAGTATAGAAAAAACCGTATTGAAATTTGAAGAAAGGGGGAAAAAAATATAGCAAAAGAAAAGTACGTATAAAATTGTATGGGTACATCGGGGTGGTTGGTTGTAATAATCGATCGATTTTGTGTAATTTAGTGTACAGAGAGAAAGAGAAAAATGAAGGAAGAAAAAGAAAGAAAGAAAGAAATGAATACATATTTGTATAGGTGAGCATAGTGAAGAGAAAAAATGTTGTATTTTTGTTTCTTCAACTTTTCTCATGTGATCATGACTTTACAGATACGCATACATATACATATATACACAATACATATATCATACATCGTAGGTATAGATATATAGATAGTCATAGATATATAGTTGCATATAGTAGATGTAAATCGATATATTATATATTATATTATACATAATAGTAAATATTTAAATAATTTAAAAAAATATTTAGATATTTATGAATGTAGAAAATTGTATTATTTCCCTTTATATAGATATTATGATATCGCATATTATATTATATCACCTTATAATATTATATTATTATTATATTAAAATATTATACATATATATATATATATATATATATATATATATATATATATATAAAGATCAATTATGATTTATTCAACTTACTAATCTCATTTTTGTAAATATTAATTTAAATAAATCCTGTTTTGAAAATTGTATTATTTTAAATCATCGGCTTTATTACTCATCACCTTTCTTGATCATTATCGATATTGATATTATTATTATTATTAATTCATTTATTTCAGTTCATTATGCTTGAATTCAGATTATCGTAAGTAACTGATCACGTTCTGTTGTTTTTATTGGTTTTTTTTTCGTTATGGTAAATTCTCGAAAGCATTCTAATATTGACACTATGCTTTTTCTGTTTTGTCTTTCGATTGATGAAATTCCGGAATGATAATAATAATACTAAAATTTTACGACGAAAACTCCGAAATCAGCTAATAATTGCAAGTTTCACAATTCAAACATCAGATGTTTCAATCAATACGTATCAAGGTGCACCATTAAAAAATTCAAAGATGTTTAGAAAATTTGAAGAATTGAAGCATTTAAAAACTGCAAACTGCGTTCATCGAGAAATTTGAATATAGAAACAGCAGAAAAATGGCAAATCGCACAATTGAAGAATAAAAAAAACTCGAGAAATCGCAAATTGCAAATTTCTGTCTAAATAGCCCAAAATGTTTTCGATCTCTTTCATTAACACCTGTTTCATAACTATTAGATAACAAATGACAAATCAGTTATCAGTACGAATAAGTATATAAAGTTGAAAGCAAAATACTATACAGAATATAAATTTAAATTGACAAACAAAAAATTCACTTTACTTCTTATTCAATTTTTGAATATCATTTTTCTACCTTTCTTCATCCCGTTTTTTTTCATTTCTCATCCCCCCCCCCCCCCCCCCCCCCCCCCCTATAATAATTGACATTTTTTGAATATCTTTCGATGACTTCGCTATTTCGACCTACAGCATAATATTCTACTTTCCATACTTCTGTGTATACCCATTACCCATTATACAAACATTTGGTGAATACACATCAAGTTCATGTATGCATATATCTATTATATCTTCTTATCGTCGAAAATTTTTATCGCATTCAATAATTTGCGAGGTGCGAGCAACTCGACGCCACGACGTCGCGTCGCCTTGCGCAACCTAACGCGGAGCTTTAATTCTGCAGGCTTCCGCGACCCCGACGTGTTTATAGATAGGCGCACATGTTTACATACATACTAGCATCTACTATGTACATACGCACGTATGTATACTATATTCGTTACGCGAATACCATGAAAATGTATAAAAAATGTCGAAAAATCGCTGACAAATAAACAAAATACAGAAAGAATAAAAGAAAAAGAAAATCATTCGTTTTTCATACAATTTCAAAAACATCCTTCTTTTTTTTTTTTTTTTTTTTTTTTTATCATTCAATTTCCTTGATTTCTAACATCTTTCCAAAGTCGCGACGGAGGCAATTCTTCTTGTAAATAAAAAAAGAGATCAACCAAAATCCGCGCTGGTATTTTTTGTTTTTTTATTTTCCTCCTCAACGAGACTGTTAATAATCTGAAGAAGAAAATTGGAAATAGTACACGATGTTCGATTTATTCACAGATTAGGAAGAAGATAGAAAAAAAGTATATAAAAATGAAAAATCGTGCGAGTTTTGTCTAATTTACGATCTAAATAACGCATCTTCGATCTTCAAGCCTATGCCGCACAGGAAAGACGATGAATCGCTATTTTGAGGATCATAACAACTTGTATGTTATATATATTTACGTATACATGCTATTGCTACTGCTGCTGCATTACAGTCATTCGCCTCGATTCAATGCTGCAACGCGTAAATCGCGCTTTAATTCCGTGTCGAGTCAGATCACTCGCATACAACATATATATATTTTTTATTTTATTATGATGCGTTACTTTTTGCCTTGAGAAGAGGTATGAAAAAAAAGAAGCAAAATGAGACTAAAAGAAACGAAGTCTGAAACATTTTCGTGATTTTAAATGATTCTTCAAGGTATTTTCAAAATCACGCAAGTTTGGACATATTACACTGCATATTTTATGATCCGCAATCATCAGGAACGATTCCTCAAAGGAATGACTAGGTATATAGTGTGGGATTCCGGTTTTTTCTTTGGTTTCATTTTCCTCATTGTCAGTGGGCTCTCGATATTTTGCCAAAATTTTGTTTAGCGAACGTACTGCAAACAGTTGGCCGGATATCAAAGGACGAATAAAATTCCTTGTTCGAAAAAAACGGCTGGTCGGAAAAGAAATTCAAAATTCTACTTAGCCTATATTTTTTCACGATAAAATGCCAAGACTTCATTCTTCTTTTGCAGTATATAGAATAGTCATGCTCTAGGTAGCCATAGAGGATACACATACATAATAAATACATATATGTATGTGAAACCACGAGTCCTTGAATCGATATAAAAAAATGAAATAAAAACAATATCCTTTATCTTCGATGTTTTCCATTTTTTTCTTGACCTTTTCTTCTACATACTTCGGTTTTTTTTTCTCTCGCAAATAGACCTCCGTAAATATACACGTGAGTATTACCACCATTACTATACCTCTAAACGCGTATAGTCGTATACTGTACTTATACATGTCTATTTAGATACAATACAGGTATATTTTGGAAAAAAACGTACAAGTATGATACCCATATGTATATTTGTATCTATGTATAATATACGTGAATGGGTATACGTATACATACGTATCTGTGGATCTTAGAGCCAGAGGCTTCATATCGTAGATAAGCAAGCTAAACGTATATGCAATAAATATTAACTAATTACAGCGAAGACAGGATAGAAAAAACACAAAACAACTAACACAGATCTATAACTATATCTATACACGTTATACATACGCACAAGTATACATATATGTTGGTTATTCTTATCAGAAATTCTTTGATCATCATTTTCATTCAATTTTCAAGAAACCTTTCGAGGAGGTAGTGATAACGACAACAATAATCATAACAATTTCAATGATAATGAATGCGGAAAGAAATCATTGAGCTGCGCAGATATATGTATAACTTGAAAAAATATATCGTTTTTTTTGTCAATCTATATTCGTTCCTTCAATTTTGACAAATAACCTCCGAATTTGTGAAATAACTAAGTCATTTTTGGTATTTGTCATGTATATATATTAGATTTCATTATATAAATGCATTGAAAGGAGGCGGAATAGAAAAAAAAATTAATAAAAAAAAAGTAATAAAATTAAAAGAAAGGGTTTTTTTTTTTGCCAAAAAACACGTGGCTAGATTTATTAGGTCTAGATTTATTTTATTCATGTTTGAAATGTCGTTTGAATAAATTACCGGTATAGGTAGGTATACATATATGTACATACATTGTACATGTATGTACCTACCTATATACTACCTATTGAAGTTTAGAAAAATTATATATATAAATATATAGATTCAATCGACTATTATGTAATAATGCATTTGTAAATAATAATATGCAACTTCCTGTGTGAATTTTTTAGAGTAAAAGAGAGAGAGAGAAAGAGAGAAAGAGAGAGAGAGAGAGAGAGAGAGAGAGAGAGAGAGAGAGAGAGAATTGGATAAAAAAGTGTTCTATCCACGTACGCGTAACACATAATTATTGCCAATTCATTCGCAAAAAATAACCAAAAATTGATATAAATATAACAATAAACATAAATGAATGAATATAATAAAGTGAAGTGAATGAGAAGGAATAATCAATGAAATTATTAAAAACCAAACAGAGAAAAAGAAGAAGAAGAAAAAATGAAACCTTTATCGTCTATGATATAACAATAACAATAATAATAGTAATAATAAGAAATAATAATAATAATAATACAGATATAATAATAATAATTATAATAATAATGATAAGCATAAAACGTGAAGATTATTTATTAACGATATTATTAATTGGATTAGGTAATTAGTGTACACATAATTATATATTTATCAAATTTTCTTTATTCTTATGTATAGATATCAGCAGCTGTCTCTATATACCTATACACACATAGATAAAATTAATTATTATTATTATATGTTATATATACCTAAAACAATTACGATTACCACTACTACAACTACTACGTATTACCTTGTTAGAAGAAAAACATATTAATTATTATCGTATGTATTGTATAATTATTGCTATACTTACTGTTACCATTTGACTATTACATATAATGATATTAACATATGTAGGTATATCGATACATTACATTTATATTGAATAAATATATAAATATATAATATACCCATACATAAGTATATATGTACATTTATTTATTATCTATGTATACTTGAGGCTTGGAACGTTTTTAATATCCACATTTATTAATTACATATTATTAATTATCTATATCTGTCTATTTATCTTATTATTATTCGTTTGAATTTCTTGAATTTCTCCATTAGTTTAAAATAATGAATAAAATACACATCACTATTTTGTACATGGTATAACGTTTGAATGCAATAAAAGTGACAGAAACAAAATCAGTCATTGTTGTCGGTTGAAATTCGATTCGCTGTAATTGATATTTGATGAGATAACTATATGAATTGCGAAGAAATTGAAAGAAGAAGAAAATTATTTTTCATTTAAAATGATCTTTGGTGTTCAAAGTCCAAAAAGAGCGGAGGAAACAGCCGGCGATACACTTCCTCTTGTTATATAATACTTATATACCTATGACGGTATTTGCAGTTGCCATGTTGTTAAATAATATAATTAGCGATAAACATGGACCATTGAATCAGCAATACGTACATATATACATATTATAACCTATTATGTATAAATAAACATATACATATATAGTTACAGGCTTAAATACAGATAATTGATAATCCCACTAGTTGCCGTATAAGCCTGCTGCCCAACCGATCGTCTACACAGGGTGTATCGTACAACGAACGATATTAGAACCCTCGCGGCTGTATTGCTTGTCGAAAACCGAATCGAATTCGTTCGAAAATAATTCTCGTAGCTCTTATACTTTTTGAAATAGAGCCGATCTAAGTTTTCGAGTGGGGAGGCAGACCGCCGATTGGCCGGCGCTCGCGCGACCGTTACACAAAGCCGACTCGCGATTGGTCGAAACTTGAAATTGCTTCTAATTTGAAAACTGCCAGAGCTTGAAAAATTTTTCTTCAACAAAATCATCGCCGTTTTAAAAGAAGAATACGACGCGTCTTTGGTATGGTACGCTCCGTTGTACACCTCGTCTTTATACAATTGTATATGTAAATGCGGATGAAGTAATCGTATACATGTAATACGCAACATAATTTATGAATGTTATAGATTAATGTCACTTGTGGCAGTAACGTTTTCTTGTTGTTGTTGTTTTTCTTTCTTTTTCGCTACTGCAGATACTCGGTGTCTATTTGTACTAAACATAGCTCAGCTATCAAAATAGTATTTACCGTGACAAGGAGGAGTATCGTCGCCTGATGATCAATGATATCGATAATTATTTCACTATTTCAAATCATTTTTGCAACAATACAGGTGGAAAAAAAACACAGAAAAAAAAGAAGAAAAAAAAAACGGCAAACACAAGAACCGAATAAATGTATCGCCGGATAACTGAAAATTTCTATAAATATAAACAAAACTATTACTATTATCACAGATAATGATGTAATATAATATATAATATATATATATACATGAATCAATATAAAAGAGCTACTATTGATAATAATTACTATATCAAGGTTCGTGCATTTCAAATTTATTTATATGTATACATATATGTATGTATAATTAAAAACCGGATTCAAAATCCTCGAACTTTATTGAAGAAGAAAAAAAAAAGAAAACCCCAAAGAAAACAACAACAAAAATGATATTATCAACTGATCAGTGTCCTTGGTGTGAATGTAGCAAAATTGCACAACTTGATTCATCGCATAGAAAGTATGCTATCGCAAATTTGTCTAATCGGAAAAAATTTTATAAATCTTATTTCTATCTGTTCTTTTATCTCGCGTGCACCAATATCGGTGTTCTAAATTTTCTGTCACTGAAAAGAAAATAAGACGGAAAACGAAAGAAAAACGAAAAAAAAATGACAAGAAAAAACAACAACAAAATAATACTTGACAGAAGAAAAAGGACTGATAATTCAAGTCGAATAATTCCAGTCATAGATAGAGACTATAATAGTCATAATAATGATAATAGTAATTCATTTCTATAGGTACGTATAATAGTAATACCTATTGTCTGTCATATATATATTATAAGATACAAAAATGAATGTATAGGGAAAAATGGAGGAGAGAAAAAAGGATATCCAAAGAAAATTGAAAAAAAAAACACCCAAATATAAGCAAAAAACAATATGAACAATGCTTTATAGAAAATAAATAATTTATACCCAGCTGCTATAATATGTAAGTATATCATAGTATATCATTATATACACATTATACATATATATTTAGAAAATGAAGAAAAACAAAAAAATGAAAAAATGAAATAAAATCAATAAGAAAAATTATCTTCTTTCTTGCATTATTGTCTGCCTGTAGTCATACATCTTATTCACATATACACCCCGTCTGTGTACATATATTTATATTTATATTCATATGTATATTCATTCGTAACGTTGTAGGGTAAGAGAGAGTAATGGGAGTCACTTAAGCGAGAATTCAAATAAAAGCTTGTTTTATGATAAAATCTTCATTGCAACTGCACAATAACAAAATTTGCTCATTCAACTATCAATTAAGATCCGGTTCAATAACTTTGGCCATCAACTTTGGAAATGATGGCAGTTTGAAAAAAAAATTGATTTGACTCCCATTGCACCAACGTGGGGGCAATGGTAGTCACCCTGTAAGTAAACGGAACTGAAGGTAGTAAATCCTCCAAGACGTTGTCGCAAGTAAGATTTTTTGAAATATACTCTTTTGTAGACTTGAAAACAAATTTTCCATAATTTCAGCAGCTTTTTATAATGAACCCTGTTGTTCAATAAGCTGCACAGCTTTTCCAGACGGTCAGACTACCAGGTAGCCATTTCGATTACTCTGACCCGTACTTTCGACATCTAGGAAGATAAAATACTAATATAAATCATTCAGGCGATTAACTGTACAGAGTACATTACTTTGTGGGTACTGGTGATTACATGCGAACAATGGGGATCACCTGACTCTCATTGCCCACAACTACACAAATTAGAAAAAAGTCAAAAATAAAAAAGACGAGAAATTATTGGGGCAATCTATGTTGCACATCACTATTTTGAATGTCAGACTAATTACCCATAAAAGTCTTATTCAGTTACATTGTGAAATTCAACGCCTACCATTGATTTTATTTCGAGGAAAAGTTACATCGGCGGTGCACAAAAACAAAAAAAGGCTGTAAATTAAAAATGCGGGGCGACTACTATCACGAATCGTTCGCAACAGTGGCGAGGGGCACAAAAGGAGCCGAAGAGGTGCTCTACGCCAATCTTGGATGTATAGTTTTGTAGATATTTGGGTGACCACCATTGCCCGCTGACTCCCATTACCCGCTCTTCCCCTATACATATAATGACGTACATATATGTGCAGGTAAATATAGATGTACAATTACAATATTATCTGTTTTTTATGTATGTATGTACACTTCCTTTAATTGATTCTGAGCCGGAAGTGTTCGTTCGACAAACGATTTAGGTTGGTACCAAATGTCGGCAGCGCCCCTACAGGCCAGCCGTGAAGCAAGTTCTAGCTGTCATCGGTATAACCATAACACACGACGATGATACGTAACCTCGAGATGCGAACGCGGAGTGAAATCATAGTAAACGTGGGGTTACTTGAAAATGATTCTGCAAATTAGCCGCAAAACATTGTATTTCAAATACAAGGCGGCGAAAAACGAGAATAATATCTGAAGTTTTACTTAAAAACTGATTCTGCAAGTGTATAATTGCACTAAGGGAAGTCTATGCTTCTTCCGCGTTCGCATTTCGAGGTTCTGTATGATCGTCGTGTGTTGTGGTTATACCGATGACAGCTAGAACTTGCTTTACGGCTGGCCTGTAGGGGCGCTGCCGACATTTGGTACCAACCTAAATCGTTCGTCGAACGAACACTTCCGGCTCAGAATCAATTAAAGGTAGTGTACATATAGATCCCGTAGTATAGATATCGTTATAAACGTAGATTCATTCTCAAAATAGACTGTATAATTCATTCTTCCTTCTACTATATATCCCCTTCATAATTATTAATAATATTGTATATATTGTTCATTAGAATCAGCTATATATTTATGGGGAATTCCATGCCGTTTCGACCTGGGTTTGACCCTTTACCTCACGGATTTCGCTCGTCATTTTTTATATGACGGTTCCTACTTCGAAAAGCTCTAATTTTTTTTTTCAGATTTTCGCGACTCGATTCGAAATTTCTAGAATTTTTGAAAACCGTCATATTGATCGACACAATTTAAAATTCTGAAAAAATTCTCGAAAATCAAGTGTCAAATATCAAAATGTTCAAGCCGAAGTGGGCCGATGTTTCCTTGTTACTGTTTTCAAGCTTTTCCGAAAAAAAAAACATTCGAAAAATCACTTACCGAAGGTCATTTTATTGCGGATGTCTACTAAAATATTTCCAGATGTCACACCGGATTTTTCGAAAGAATTTTCAGAATTTTCGTGAGAAGTTTTTTGATTTTAATTTTTTTTTGTAATTTTGAAAAATTTTTGTCTATTGAAAATTTTTTTTTTTCGGGTCTAAAAAATCCGGTGTGGCATGTATAAAAATGTTTCAGCAACCATCCATAGTAAAATAACTCCCGCTTCACGTTTTTTCAACGTTTTTTTTCCAAAAAAAAGCTTGAAAACAGTAAGAACATCTGCCCACTTCGGCTATACGCTTAAAAATTTTGATATTTGACATTTGATGTTTGAGAATTTTTTCAGAATTTGAAATTGTGTCGATCAATATGACGGTTATCAAAAATTCTAGAAATTTCGAATCAAGTCGCAAAAATCTAAAGAAAAAAAGTTAGTGCTTTTCGAAGTAGGAATAATCATATGAAAAATCACGAGCGAAATCCGTGAGGTGAAGGGTCAAACCCAGGCTGAAACGGCATGGCATTCCCCATATATACCTATAGAATTGTAAATTTGAGAAAATTGACCATTAGTTGATTCGTATTATATTACCTAAAAGAACATGGGTCTTTGACACGCATATAATATATGTATGTACATTAGGGTGGATCGAAAAAAAAAATTTTCTCGGCTACCCTCAAAAATCGAAGATATCGCTGAAATAAAGGTCTCCGTAAAAGGATTCGATTTTTGGAATTTTTTTAGGAGGCCCGCGGGACTTTCAAAAGTGCCATTTTTAGCGTCAAAGTTACGTAACCGCTGATTAACGGAAATAGATTCATCCGAAAATTCTGATTTTTTTATTTCGAACCCATATTCACGGACCACTACCAATTGTTTCATATCTTCGAAAAAAAATTTTGAAAATCAATATTTTCACTATTTTTCACTTAATTATCGTTGAATTTTGATTTTTTTCCTTCTGAACCGTTTTTTTATTTCTTTCATCGGTTTTTTCTTGTGAAACTATCTATCAGTATCGCTTATAATGCAAAAATTGCTGAAAATTGCTGAAAAATAAAATTTTGATATTTCGGATATATTTCGAAATAAAATTTATTTTTCAGCCATTTTTGCATTGTAAGCGATACTGATAAAAAGTTTCACAAGAAAAAAACGATGGAAGAAATTCAAAAACGTTTTAGAAGGAGAAAAATCAAAATTCACCGATAATTACCTGAAAAATAGTGAAAATATTGATTTTCAAAATTTTTTCTCAATTCAAAAAAAAATTAAAAAAATCGAATCCCTTTACGGAGACCTTTATTTCAGCGATATCTTCGATTTTTAAGGGTAGCCGAGAAAATTATTTTTTTTCGATCCACCCTAATGTACATACATCTATACTTATACATACATACATACCTATATAATATAAGCAATGCCACTATAGATACTGGAAGGAAAAGTTAAGAGTAAAAAAGCAAATATTCGGTGATATGTGTTTTTCATTATTCAGGTGAACACGCATATAAATGTATAAATAAATGAATGACACACGCATGTATATTATAATCATATGTCGTAGTCAATTATTGTCATTATGTTATTATCATTATTAATATTATGACGATTATGATTATAATTGTAAACTTTTACACACTTTCCGGTCAATAATCGAAGTTTGCGAAAAATATGATAAACCGAAGAGGAAGTAACAAGAAACAAAAGAAAAATTCACTCTGCAGGTAGTTCTATTCACTCATTTATTATTTTGATTCCTGTGTCATGAAATTCAAATATCATGAATTCGGGAGAAATTTTGAGAACAAAAAACACAACATTTTCATAATTTTTTTCCGTATTACAATGTCAAAAATCGCAAACTACATCAACCTTGATCCAATATCTATGTAACGAGTATAAGACTGGGTAAATATCAATCTACATACACACGTATGTGTGTATCTATCCGTATATCTATGTACGTGTGTATATATGTGTATGTGTTACACACATACCTATCACCTCCTACGTAAGCCTGTGGCTAATTTCTTCGTTTAAACCACTTCCGGTCTCGCGTTGCACGTGTATGTAATATATACGTATATGCATGCATACATACATAATTATGTATGTATGTGTCTACGTATATTATAGTTTCAATTGAAATACATTTACAGCCGATGTGTAGGAGGCAGGGGTAGCTGGTCATTTACATACAGGTACATACATACTCAGGGGTCCACATATGATCATACGTACATGTACATATATATATATGAAATGTTGAAAAAGAGCCAAAATCAAGGCTTGGATAAAATAATTTTCAACAATTTTTTTCGCTGCATGGCCAATAGTAATTAATAACAGTAATATAGTCATGATAGTTCTAGTGAATTTCTATCAATAAGTTGAATAATTAATTATAATTAATCAATTGATTAATTATTCCGTTATTTTTTTTTTTTTTTTACAAAGTTCTGTACAACAGAATCGGGTTCGTTGTTGTTTTTTTCTGCTTCATTTTCATATCAATTTCATTCGCGATTTTTTCTTGTCTTTCTTTATACTTAATTTCCACTAATTTTGATTAGAATTCAAATTACGACAGTGATAATAATAATGAGGATGATGATATAATAATTATGCAGTTTTCGTCGTCGTCGTCAGGGTAATGTTGGGCAACGCAGAAGAAGCTTGTAATACTTGTCTGCACGTGTACGTAGACGTATCTATGTGTATATGGACAGATATGTATTATATGTAGAGCGAATTAGAAACGAAATTTTCTTAAACGATTTTAAACTAGGTACGAGCTCTGCCAAAACTCTGTTCTATTTTCTCCGCTGTTCTCACAAGGTATGGGTATATTATGGGTACATCAATAAATATATATGTACACCTATAAAACTAGACAGATTTGTACATAGATTTATGTATTTATATACATATATACACATGTATAGTTACGTTGTATAGATTCGCTTTACAGCGACTGAAGAATATAATTTTTGATTTTTTGCTTAGTTTTTCTATTCTTTATTTTTTCACTTCTCGTATTTGTACAAAAATTTCGAAAATCATATCGTCCCAACGTGGGGTTTTTTTTTTTTTTTTTTTTTTTCCTTTCGAAGGTCTGAAATTCTACCTTGAGGTAACGAAAATAGAAAACGGAAATGATAATGATTATTATTCTAATTCTAATCTCTCCTGTGTCTGGTTGACATGTTTCCTTTACCTGTATGTAGGTATACATATAGCTGTGCAACTTTCTGCATCCAAACAAATGCGCGGCTGGCAAGGCCACTTCCGGGATTAATACTAGACGCCTTCGCATAAATATCCTAAACTATACACATATATGTACACGGTTACATGCTTATTGTGTACGTACAGGTATATAGATGTCTGCAGATGTAGAGAATCAATAATAATACAATAATCGAATTTCACCACATTCATCTGGCTTCGGCTATATGTAGACCTATAAGGCATTAAAGAACACATACGATTCTACACATATACATACTATATGTTTATGTTACATACATACATAGATACATATTTATACAGACTATACGGATTTATCTTCAATTTGTAATTCAAAAGGATTCTCGTCCTTGCCTTGTTTTTTTTTTCGTTTTTTTTTCCAATTTTTGGACTTGTTCTTTGCGTATTTCTGAGTCGTAAAAAATTGATCCTCCTCAGATCGCGTATCATATCGAAAGCCCCCCCCCCCCTCCCCCCCAACCATGTTTTGATATGAAGATTGTCAAAAATCTCTTCCTCAACCCTGCACGAGGGATTTTTCAAAAACCGCCGAACCGATCTAAGTCCGATTTTTACCCAAAAAGTTGTCTTTTTCATTCTCTTAAGAATGATCAACCGAAAACTTGATGCGTTGATCGGTTTCTGGGGTACAGTTCATTCAGCGTGAATAAAAAAAATAAAAAAATAAATGGAAAAAAAAATGGAATTTCTACATATTTCTACGTATTTTGCAAGTACAATTCATCATTTTGACGAGCATCATTTGCCCGAGATGTGTCGAAATTTGATTTCATTTTCTTCGAAGGTTCTTTCCTTCGTATTTTTATCATCGTTAATCGGTATAATCATGAAGATTTTGCGGAACTAAACATTTCTTGACTCGCTGAAATCCCTCCTCAAAGAATGATTTATATGAGCGGGTCCATGTCATTTCACTCGAAAAAAAACACTCAAATCGCGGATCTGTGCGCCCTTCGAGGAATCTTTAGTACTATAGAAAAAAAAAAATAGAAGTTCACGGATTTCGAAAAATTTTCAAAAATGGCGGAGTTACGGGTGTTTGAATTTTTTTGCACTGCTTGGTTCGAAAATTCATATCTCCGAAACCATTAATCGCAGCTAAATGATCTTGGACTCATTTCATTCACAAAAGAAAGAGCTACTGTTAAAAAAATATGTTTAAGAAAAAAATGAATTTCTTCAAGTTTTTTTCGTCATTTTTTTCCGCAATTCGGCCGCCATTCCCAAAGGGTACGGTAAATTTCATGGAGACCATTTTTTTTAGATAGCTGGATCCTTCCCCTTCAAATTCGTAAAAAAAAATTTATGGAGACCATACTAGGTCCGGAGAAAACAATTAAAACGTCCGGACGTGCGTCGCCGCGCGTGCCGTTCCACGGTGGCGCTGCTCCGTTAGGCTCGCTGTTTCACGTAGCCGTTGAATTTCATTCAATGTTTCGCTATTTTCTAGGGCTATCCTCTCTTGGAAAATAGTTATTCAACTACTTTAGACTTCCAGAATACGTCTACTGGTTATTTTCACTTGGAATTATACTTGTTCCGAAAATTCCAGCACGGTTATTGTTAAGTTGAACACACCTGTGAGGCTGTGCTGCAATCAACGTTCTGGTTCTATTGCAATAGGTTTGTGCAATTTAATGACTGTGGCTCTTTTGTGATTCTCTCGTAACTTTGCACAGAAAAGCTAGTAGTTATGCTCCGTGGAATGGAAATTATTGATTTCTGCAAAATTTCGGTGACTCTGAAAAGGGCCAATGTTTTGAGTGCAATTGCGCTCGATAGCGCTTATAGTTGGACACGCAAGTTGAATATTAATTTCTAACTTTTACATGATCAAAATTTTCTGATGCGGAAAATAATTTCGTTTTTATAAATCCATCAGAAATCGGAATGACTACATGTTATTCGAGAATACCACGAACCATCAAAGCGTCATCGAATCGATTTTGTAAAATAGCTTCTTCTGCTGTATGTTCTGCAGCAGGCAAAAGATATGCTCCTGAAATAAGAGCATGCCCGATTATACAAATTCAGCGGTGTTCAAATAGGATCTGAATTGCCACTCAATTGTAAACTCGCCAGACAGTTTCATCTACCCCATCGCATGGCCATTGGCATGTGATGTAGCAAAAAAAATGCCACTCAGCTTGACATCCGAACGGTTCAAAATAATGCGTTATGTTGATGAAATTCTTTTCATTTTTATACTGGGAAGCTGCTCCATCTGAGAAAACTTTTTTTTCATTGTAATTGAACCTTGAAACTTCTCCTTCATAAAGTCGATCAATTTTTTGTTTGTAATAAATCAACTGCGATCGTATTATGTTTCAGACACTATGGAATTATTACAAAACTAAAATGGTTCAATTCTCCCTCGCTGCGACTTTCATAATAAACTACGATTGGATGGATCTCTAGTTGAACCCTTGAGTGGAATCTTGTACAATAAACGTATGATTGTCAGCGAAATCGCACACGACTAGAAATTCACCAACTTCCACGGTTTTTTTTTATCTCCTGCCAATAACTGATTTGCTGCTTTGCAATGAAATCATGTGCTGGAAATTCATAACCGTGCTGGAATTTTCGGAACAAGTATAATTTCAAGCGAAAATAATCAGTAGGCGTATTCTGGAAGTCTAAAGTAGTTGAATAACTATTTTCCAAGAGAGGATAGCCCTAGAAAATAGCGAAACATTGAATGAAATTCAACGGCCACGTGAAACAGCGAGCCTGCCGGAGCAGCGCCACCGTGGAACGGCACGCGCGGCGACGCACGTCCGGACGTTTTAATTTTTTTCTCCGGACCTAGTATGGTCTCCATAAATTTTTTTTTACGAATTTGAAGGGGAAGGATCCAGCTATCTAAAAAAAATGGTCTCCATGAAATTTACCGTACCCTTTGGGAATGGCGGCCGAATTTCGGAAGAAAATGACGAAAAAAACTTGAAGAAATTCATTTTTTTCTCAAACATATTTTTTTAACAGCAGCTCTTTCTTTTGTGAATGAAATGAGTCCAAGATCATTCAGCTGCGATTAATAGTTTCGGAGATATAAATTTTCGAACCAAGCAGTGCAAAAAAATTCAAACACCCGTAACTCCGCCATTTTTGAAAATTTTTCGAAATCCGTGAACTTCTATTTTTTTTTTCTATAGTACTAAAGATTCCTCGAAGGGCGCAAAGATCCGCGATTTGAGTGTTTTTTTTCGAGTGAAATGACATGGACCCGCTCATATATCCGAAGGTATGGCGAGAATATATTTTCTTGAAACTTGACAGCCTGCGGAGCGACCGACTGCGCATGTGTCAAATAATACAATTTTATTGGTCGGTGCGATCGTCACAGTCCAATATTGTCGCCCGAAAGTCAGGGGCACCAACTTCATCATACGAAATTCTCACCTCGAAATATCTTATTGAGGAGCTAGCAGCTAGAAATGAAGTTTGTTTGACGGCTTATCGCGTTAAACTCGGAGTGGCCAACCTGCGTTAGCTGATACGGAAACTCGCGCATGCGCAATCGTTCACACAGACTGATAAGTTTCTAGAAATGCTTTCAGTATGTGTATACGGATGAAGAAAATCAGTGGATGGAATGGTTAATGAATAATTGATCGATCGAGGACAGATACGCGATAGAAAGAGAGACAGAGATAGAGGGATAGAGAGAGAGAGAGAGAGAGAGAGAGAGATAATGATTCGGTGTCTTTTTGTTTGATCCCTATCGTTATAGCTCGACTCGCTGGTGCTCTTCTTCTCTTATTCTCTTTTCTTCCCTTTTCTGCTCTTCTCTTCTCTTCAGTTCACTTCTCGTCTACGCTTTGGAGAGCGAGCTGAACCACCCGGGTGACGTAGGTTGAGGTTTATGTGACGTCATTCGCGCGCGCGGGGCTGGCTCACTCAACCGTCAGTCGCATCAGCAGCTTTACAGCCAACGAAGTGGCTAATGTTGTTAATTTCGCTACGCTGGCTACCTCAATGCCTATATATACACATATGTACATATGTACATTATATATACATGCGTATATGTAATATCTATATACTCTTCTCTTTCCTATATGTAACTTAAGTATATTTATACTTATCTACATACTTTAGTGTGGGTATCAAATATGCACGTTTATATAGTACTCAATTTTGTATATTTTTTCATTTGTTTGTATACATATTTTTGGAGCTTTTCTTCTGAATTGTTTTTCAATGTTTTTTCCCCCATTTTGGTTGAGTGTTGACAAAAACATTCAAAATGTCTTCTATCATTAGTTGCGTGTATAGGTATATAGAAATTGAAATTAAAGGATACCAGACGTGGGTATTCAATGATGAGGGAATAGTGCGAAGGACTCGGTGAAGGATTAATTTTTTCTTCTCGTTTATTTTGTCAAACGGATTTAGAATTTGGATTCATTTTTGAAAAACGATGGAGAATACATAATTACAGATATAGAACATTTCCAACAACAAACAAAGAAAACAGGTCATTTTTTTCTTCAATTTCTTATAAAAATTGTAGGCAAATTTTTGTTTGAAAATGGTTATTTTTATTTTCCAACAGTCGAGAAGAGTTCGGGAAGGAATAGTGCGCTTTGAACGTAAGTCAATTACACATGTTTATTATATTCTCATTAAGTTTATTATATATAAAATGTTATGTAAGAATTATAAGTGAGGATGATCTGAAAACTTGAGAAAATAAAATGAATGAATAATCCACAATAGTAAGAAAATAAAAATTGTTCAAGGGGAAAAGGAAATCTCGATACGCCTATATGGATATGAAGGTAATTCTGGGCAGAAACTCGGAAATTGAATAAAATGAATCAATGAATGAATAAATAAATAATGAAGAAAAGTTGCAAAACTTGATGTGAAATAATTGCGGCGAATCCTGTAATTAAGTAATCAGACCTCGTTCTTCTCCTTCTCCGCTTCTCCGTCTACCATGTCGGTGCTCGTGCTGTTACCTGACTAATGATATTAGCCTTTCCTTCCGGCACTAGTCGCCCCGTGCTAGTCGAGATTCCGCTACTTCCGCATTACGATTTACGCCGTTCCTCGGAGTCGTCGTCGTCCTCGTCGTGCGGTCAATTATTAATTGCAACTCTCGAACCAAGAGAGCGGAAGACAGACAGATAGGTAGACTTCATTGGAGAAATAGAGAGAGAGAGAGAGAGAGAGTCGTTGAAAAATGCTTCATTTTCTTCTTTTGTTTTTTTTTTGTTTTTTTTGTTGAGTTTATCAAAGTTTCTGATATCTCATATGAAATGTAGAGATGAGAGGAAATTAGGAGATTGAATTTTTAATTTCTTTTATTCAGTTTTAGGATACAGTTTTGTGGGGCGGGATTGAAATTTCGGATTTCAAAAGCTGCGAAAGGTCAAAATTCCGAATTTTTATACTAC
This sequence comes from Ametastegia equiseti, assembly GCA_963989295.1. NCBI lineage: Eukaryota > Metazoa > Arthropoda > Insecta > Hymenoptera > Tenthredinidae > Ametastegia > Ametastegia equiseti. The sequence continues at coordinate 13,809,367 of OZ022395.1, forward strand.
TGACTCAGAATTTTTAGGATGATTATTTCCCCGAAAGTCTACGTAGCCAATTTGAAAAACTCCGAATGGAAAAACATCGAAGGTTCAAAATTTCGAAAGCTTAAGATCCGAAAGGTCCAAAACTCCGAAATTCGGAATTCGCGAGATGCAACTTCGTTTATTTTACAGCTTTGTCATGAGGTTCCCTTACATTTGCGGATTTCTGGACTTTCTGAGTTTTTAACTTTCGGATCATTGAGCTGTCTGCATTTTGAACATTCAGAATGGGCAACTTCTGAACTCTAACGTTTCTGGAAACTCAGAATCGCGTCTCAAATAAATTCGGAATTTTGACTGTTCGGAACTTTTGGAATTCGGAACTTCAATAATGTCCCAGTTTTATCCCAGTGCCTGGGTATATAGGTATAACATGTACATATGAATATACAACATAGTACATAGGGTGTATGATGCGTGTAGTGAATACCTATGGGATTTATCGACTCTTCTGGTGATCACCGGCCGGAGACAACGAGGATAAAAGGAAAAACGTTCGATTTTCCTGGCTTTGACGCGGCTTAAAATAACCGAGCGAGAATAATGAGAGGCGACCGCGAGAAAGACAGAGAAATAAAAACGAGAGAGAGAGAGAGGGCGAGAGATAGAAAATGAGTGAGGTGAAAAAAGGTGAGAAAAACCGACTACAAAGAATTGTTCGTTGAGGGACCCTCTCGCGTTCGTTCAGGGGTTGGATTTATCAATGGCTAACTACTCCTCCTCTCGCTGCGAAGGTGTATCCGTTTTTATTTCAACATTTTTCTTTTCTTTTTTTTTTCTCTCCTGCTCTCTTCTTATCCTTATCCTTCTCTTTTGGACTATAAAAAGACAGTGATAAAAAACGAAACAAAAAGGAAATTGAACTGATGCTCAAACTGATTTATTTCCGGAACGGTCGGTTATTGTATCGAGAAGTTTTCCAGGCGGTAAATAAAACCGGCTTTTCATGCTCTTCAAATTTGGTTATGAGATGTTCCAGCGAAAAGTTGACCGTGGCAGAGATAATCACGAAAAATAAAAAATTTGAAAATGCCTGTATTAAAAATTGGTCAAGACAAAAATGCTTGCTTGTTATTTGGTTTCAAATCTGCAATCTGGGTTTCGTTTTTCCAAATAGGTTCATTGTTCGCGGTATAATTGAAAAACAAAAATAGATAATCAAACTGTCTATTCCTTGGGTGTTTCGATTACAGGGTATAATCTAAACGTCAGTTTTTCTCGATACCGCTGCAGGGTCATGGAGAAAACTTTCCGAAACACGAAATGCGGGTTTTCTTCAGATCTACAATATCGGTTGAATAAAATTTTGCAAAAAAGTTCACGGTCAGCGAGATAATTCCAAGAAACTAACGAATGGTACGGTTTTTCTTATTCATTATAGGTACAAACTTATTTTCTGTTTTTCTCCGTGCCCAGTAATTCGCAGAAAACTTCAAATGAGATAAAATAGTACATTATGCAACAAGGGACTAAAGTCGCAGATTATTCTCGAGGGTGGGTTTGCGAGGGCAATAATTACCCGGGGAAATGATGGACTTTAGCCCCTCGAGTTGCATATAGTACTTTTTTTCCGACTAAACTGCATGTGGCCACTTTATTGTGATACAGAGAAAACAAGAGAAAAAAAAACTGAAACCGCATTTGCGGGACAAAAAGTAAAATTTGCGAGATAAAATACTACATTACGTTCCGCAATTTGTGGGACAAGAAGTACTTTACGTCCCGCAAATCTACTTTTCATCACTCTAACCTCAAAATCGCAATTTCGTCGCGATTTCTCGGCTTTTGTGATGAAAAATAATGATCGTTACTCGTAGGTACGTAAAGGCTTTTTGACGAAACTCGTTACAGCCCTCGTCTTCGGCTCAGGCCGTAAACCTCTCGCAAATCTACTTTACGTCCCGCAAAATCTACTTTACGTCCCGCGAATCTACTCTACATCCGGCAAATTTACCTACTTTTCTTCGAAAAATACGGGAGAAAAGTGAATTTGCGGGACAAAAAGTATAGCAGGGAATCAAGTCCCACTTTTGTCCCGCTTTTCAGGTCAAAAAAGTGGTCTTTACGGTAGAATCGGGAATAAAGCGTATTTTATCAATGCCTAAAATTTTGGCCGAAGGTCAACATCAATCGAAAAATTTGACCCTTCACAATAGAATTTGAACGAAATGAAAAATTGGATAGTTTTTTCGGTACTTTAGAGCGATCGCCCCTTTATATCGGCTCGAATCGAACAATATTTGTCCAGGGATATGGATGTGGTGCGTATGGTAAAAGACAGAGCCTCGCGTTTGTGCCGTGTCGGGGAAAAGATCGGCCACGGCGTCGTGCCGAATATATACCGGCATCAAAGTTTCAGAGCTTCCAGAGAAGGAGCGCAGCAGCTGAACTAGGGGGAGGAAACACGCCTATAGCCCATAGCCTCGAGTGTATGTGCTAGGGGAGTATCTCTGTCAGACGTTTGTGTTCGAAGTGGCGCAAAGTCCCGGGCTGTAAAATCAATACCTCCGAAAGCATCTCCGCCTCTCTCTGTTTGTTCTACCCCTATCCCTAGCGTCGGCTACAAACGGCACATCGTTCGATCCAACTGACAATGCGAATTCACCGAAGAAAAATTTGCAATTATGTCATTTACCGCGTTTACAAGGGGAAATAAAACACAATTTTCGAAAGCTTTTTTCTCGGAATAAAACATATCCGATTATAATGTTTGATTGATAACTGCGATGAAGGAGAATAGAACGAAGGGCCATAGATTACCCTTAGATTTTCAAAGATCAACCGAAAGTTTTACAGATTATTTATCAAAAGTTGTAATATTTTGAACTTTTTCTTGATTTTTGGAAATTCATGGGAGTATCATGCCCTTCGTTTGATTCTTATTTATCGCTGTTAGCAATTTCACCTTCGGATCGGATATATTTTTGCTGAGGAAATAGCTTTGAAAAATTTCAAGTGGAAAATCGTGTTTTATATCCCCTTGAAGAGAATCTTCATTCCGGGTACCACCGTGAGTTTCTCAAAAAAATTATCAGTTCCCGCATTGAAGTAGGAAAATTTCGATGAGGCATAAAACGCTTTTCAGATTCGGAAACCATATGCAGAAATTTTCATTTTTCACTAAATACAAAAATTTGACTAAATTTTTTTTTCTCTCATCGTTTGACAGACGGTTTTCGTGGATTTGAAAAATAAGTATCATACGATTTCACACAAAATATGAAAATTTTTGTGGATTCGCAAAATTTTGGTAAAAACACGTATTTTTCACTAATTTCAAAACATGAAAGTTTGGCTAGATTTGTGAATTTTTATTATCAAGAGTATCATCTTCCAGTAGAAATGAAAATCTTGTTTGACTTTCTTCATTGTGTTTGGTCGAATATTGACAAAGAAACAATTTTTTTTTCTCAATTTTGCTCACGTTTGAAGATGTTTTCGGAGTATTTGCGCGATTTCGCGAGGCTGTCTCACAATTATTTTTTGGGCCAATTCCATTTCCCTATTTTTAGTTAGAGGTTTAGCTCGTGTGTTACACATGAATCCTTAATGTCCGAACGTGGGCGCGTGTGGTACATGTATTAAGGTCAGATTCTAGACGATTGTTCTTTTCTTTCGTTTTTTTTTCTTTTTTTTTTTTACTTTTCTTTTTCCTTACCTTGCCCCTGCCGTTAGTTAGTTAGAGGTGGTATATTAGCGTGACGTAACCGCATCGTGTAAAAAGTGATTTAGGTACTAGAAATCGAAACGCGGTGATTATTTCAAGGTTGTCTCTCTCTCTCGCTCTCTCTTTCCCTCCCACCGATCGCGTGACGGTCGGTTCATTAGATACAAATACATACTATATAAAGTTATATGCATGTATACTATATCCATCACAGGGAATCGGGTCTTTGCCCCAAAATATTCACACCCACGTTAAAGAACCTCGACTTCTCTGAGTCATTCGAACGATTTGTCGATACGTAATTAATTTCATGGAAAAAAGACAGAAAAAAAAAAGAAAAAGAAGGGGAGAATAAAAAGAAAGTCATTCTCGTGTCTCATCGTTATCTACCTGCTCACTTGTGAACGGTTTTCTAGTTTTACGTCAGAGAAATAGAAAAATGTAGAAAATTTCGAAAAACAGAAAAATAGATTTTTCAATTGTTGTTGATAGCAAAGTCATAAACTTGGAGTAGGTTGGGTGACAAAATTTGTCAAAGTCGAGCACGGTAGGATATATTTGTAGCATTACGTCCGACAGCAGTTGGTTGCTCTATATTCTACCCCTTGCCCCCTCTTCTCCGCATCCCTCTCTTCCTATATATTGAGAGATCTATAATTATCAATGGACCTGCAGCGCGCAGGGATAGAAATGCGGTGCATGGCGCTGTCAAGGCTTGGAAATAGTTTATTTGAGACACGTAATAGAGATATGGGGGTCAGAAGTTGAGTAGGTTAAGTTTACCGGGTCAAGAAGGAGAAGAAGACAAAGAAAAATGAGAGGAATTTTTTTTTCCTTTCTTCCATTTATCTGTGCGTATTCCAAGAAAAAGAAAATGGTTGTCAAAATCTTTGCGAAAATACTTGAGAAATTTTCCCAAAAAGTTGGCTGAAATATTCCACGACGTTTCAAGTGCGTGTTTAGTTGTATATAATATATAAGTTTGCGTTGGCGCGAGATACCCAGCGAGAAGCCGTCGTCGTATTTACTCGTCTACAAATACAAACGATACATCGAAAATAGTCAACGATCCTCTATATTTAGACAAGTCGGGGAGTTTATCGCAGTTCTGATATATACGACGTCGGGAATTTTTCTCGACGACATACATGCCGTTAGGTAATTCAAACTTGCCCACAAAAAAAAAAGAACAGAGAAATTTGGGAACAAGATACGTTTTTTGAAACACCGCCATCGTATTGCTCGTTAGAAAACGAGACGATTTTATTTGAACCAGAGATTCGAGGGTCCAACTGTTTTCAAACTAGAGCGCTTCGAAGCTCGACCAATCACCGCTCGTTCCAAAAAGCAACAGTCTTTTTGTCGCGCGATGTTACCGCCAGTTGGCGCTGTCTATGTATTACATACGCCCGGATGTTCGATGGTGGATTACTCGAGAACCACTCGGCCGATCGGGCTGAAATTTATCAGGTTCTCTTCTTTGCTCAACTGGGTTTCAATTGAGCAGACAAAACGTCGATTTTTCAAACCGCAAATTCTTCTTTCAGTCAATTATTTTCCGCGAATGATCAAGAATCTCCGTCGACTTAGGGATGATATTCGTGTCCAGGGTAGTAACGAAGCATAATTCTGGGTCAGAGTATTCGATACATTGGTTTTCTCTACTCGTGATTGCAGATGAATGAATGTTTGATTGATAAGTATGGAAATCATATCGATTAGGTAAATTCAAAATAAACATGAAATAAAAATAATAAATGATTTTGGCAGGAAGGATTCAAGAGCCAAACTTTCTTTTCACGCGTTGCACCTCAACCTATTGATATATATACGTATATCCATTCCTTCTCATCTAGATAGTCAATGATTATTTTTATACCCTGCTCTCGCTGATGCTGCACGCGATTTCAAGGAGTGGCGCAAGCGATTCGCGGACACATGCATACGAGTATATATCTATAAACAGGGAATTTTTCCGTACATACGTCGTTTATGTTTCTTATTTTGTTTTCTGTTTTGCAACGAAAGAAAAAAACCAAAAGAACACAAAACAAAATGGTCTTCTTCATACCTAAGTTGCATGGAAAGCTGCTTTCATGATCATTGACTTATTGATTATTCATTTACCATTTTTGTTTCGAATGTATACAAAAATATGTATTTTTGGTTCAAGCAGTGAGCACCGGGTATAGAACCGCGTACGTCTCTGTCGGCCAATTAGTGGCTCAGTTTCGCATGTTTACGTAACGTACTATGTGTCTAAACTCTGAAACTAAGCTTTGACTGGGCGACGCAAAGCTGCTCCTGGGTTACAACAGAAGCGATCGGCAGGAGGGGCCCCAGCAACACTGCGAATACAATACGCAGGTGTGTGCGTACATAAACTTGTGGACGATTATGCAATCTGAAAATACGATTTGCCTATTTTTTCAATTTAGTTTGAAAATTGAATGTAAATTTTGCAAATTTTTTCTAAAATTACAACTAAGAATGGCGAAGAAGAATTTCACCAAAAAGAAGGAACAATTTGAGAAAAAATTACATAAATACGGTAACAATTCGCAAAAAAGAAAAGAAAGAAAAAAGAAAACCGATTGAATTGCAAAAGAGACAATTATCGGCGGGCGTCAGACGCTAGCATCTCTAGATATACTTGTTTCCCACGCGTTGATATACTTGATTCATTCAGATGGGAATGGCTTTGCCCACGCGAGGTCGTTGCCAAGGACGCAAACGCGTTGCACAGGGTTCAGCTATCAGCGTTATTTATTTATTTATTTATTTGTTAAGTTAATCATTCATTTTTTCTATGTACATAATTTCAGGTGATTTCTGCTGAATTTTCCATTCTTTTTTTTTTCCTTTTTTGCGAATAATGCATTAATTTATGAACCCTAAAGATTTGCGATCAATCGATTATTATTTATTCAAATTATTGAATATTCAGGTGTGAATTTTTACTGATAATGATTTTTCCTAATTCTAACCTCAAAATCGCAACTTCGTCGCGATTTTGCGGCTCTCATGATGAAAAATAATGTCCGTCACTCGTATGTAAGGGCTTTTTGACGAACCTCGTTACAGCTAGCCCTCGCCTTCGGCTCGGGCCGTAAACCTCTCGTTTCGCCGAAAAAGCCCTTCCGTAGTCGTAACGAAATGTACTATTTTGTTGCGATCGAAATCGTTGAAAATATTCAATAACAATTCAGGAATCGCGAATATGTTGTACAGTTTCCGGGACTTTGACCTCGCGAAATGCGAACGAATCGTATAATGGCTGAATCACGTGCCTTGGATATTTGCGAATTGTTGGTTGTCAACCGATCCTCGTGTCGCCTCGGTATATCTATACCATCTACGTGCAACACGATCTTGGCTGGTGTTAATTCATTGTTCATATACAAGTCGCAGTCTGCTTGCGTATTTACGATCTATAGATATAGTTATGTACATACATATAAATAAACACAAAGTGCAAACTTTGAAATAGATGAAAAAACAAAAATTTCGTTCATTATTATCAATTTTCGTTCAGTTTCGAAGTCAATCATCAGTGATTGATCTTTTCAACAAATAAAGAAAAAAAAACAACCAAAAACCAAACGAAATTTTTTATAAACTTATCTAATCGTCATATTTTCACATTGGAATTTGGTAATTTGACATAATAATAATAATAATAATAATAATAATAATAATAATAATAATAATAATAATAACAATGATCACAATAATATGTAATAATTTGACACCTAACAGCCTGCAGCTTCTGGCGCTAATGATGATGATGGTGATGGTGATGGTGATGGTGATGGTTTTGCTGCTGCATCATGTTTACTCGTCGATGGATATGTATATATAGTACATACATACGAGAATGTGCATGTGTATATTTATTGCTTATTAGCTTCCTTTCGTTAATCGCCTACTATGGATGTGTAGAGCGCGGGAAGGAGCGAGTGAGGAAAAGATTGTATTTCTCGTCAACTGGGTAGGTACATAAATGTACATACATATGTGTTGATAAATCGGTGTCCTGCAGAATTCAGTTTGATGCGGTATATAACTGGAAAGTTACATATTCCAATTGACAAGTGCCTGTATCTATTCATCTAGATATAACATCGGTTAAAATTATTCCGTCCCACAGACATGTTACTAAGCGAATGGGATTCGGCGATTAAAAACGAATACCAAAAGAAAAAAGAAAAATGACAATCGTCACAAAAATTCCGAGGCCATATTATATTCATAATACGCCCATGGAGAAAAGGGAATAACGCATCGTAAGGGTTATTTCTTCTCTCATTGTCAAATCAACTCCCGTTTTTCATCCCACTTGTTGTCTTATCCTCCTGTCCGATGATATACGAAGCAATTTCGAAAAAACGAACATCAAAGTGTAAGCATATTCATAAGTGATACGATAAACTTTTCACATTAGTCAGTTTCAGGTTGTACGGAATGAAGTACATTTTTATTCACTAGGTTCAGTCGTATCAATATGAATCTCGGTCGTATCATCACGATATTCAGTCGTCTTGTGATAACAACCAGTCGTATTGGACCAATATTCAGTCGTATCATGATTTTCCAGTCGTATTATCATGCCGTACCGTAATTAAATCACAATATGCAGTCGTATCAATGTGATTCACGGTCGTATCATCACGATATTCAGTCGTCTTGTGATAACAACCAGTCGTATTGGAATAATATTCAGTCGTAACATGATTTTCCAGTCGTATGATCATGCCATACCGTCATTGAATCACAATACTTAGTCGTATCAATGTGATTCTCGGTCGTATCATTCACGGTATTCATTTGTATCGTCACGATGCTCAGTCGTATCAAGATATTTTGGTTCTGTTATCACGATACACAGTCGTATCGTCGCAAAATCCAGTCGTATGCATCTATATTTTAGTCGTATCGTCACGATATTGGGTCGAATCATCGTGATGTCCAGTCATGTATCATCGCGGAATGAATTCTTGTCAAAGTCGTGTCCGAATAGTGATATTTTTTCATTCTTGTGTCTCCTAATTATACCTTAACGTGTGTGCAAGTATATTCTCGTTCGAAAGAAAATGATTATTTTTCGTGAGAATAATCGATGATAGAAAAAGTTGTTTTTCCAACAAAGTATGCAACGTGTCGAGCTTCTCCTTCTTCACACTAATCTTACTATACACAAGTTGCGGACAGCTGGAGTCTGGCTGGTATTAGCGAGTTGCAAATATACGTGTATGTATGTATGTATGTACATGCATCTGTATAAAAGGTATAACGTATATATCCACTTTGATCTGGATTACACCAAGACTACTTATATTGTTAGTATAATCAAATAGAATTAGATTCTCGGCTACTCATAATCATCTAATCGCGTTGCCTAGTTCACGATCAGCTATGCTGTTGCTACTGTTGCTGATGCGATATCTTATGTACTGTACTGTGCTGTCTACCCTCGTGAAATTAATGTAAGCAAACGTACGTCGCATCACGATGGTTATGAACCATCATCGATAAAATTACGAGTATCATATGTATAGTTACATACATACATACATACATACATACATACACTACAGTACATTACACTACACGCGACCATCTGCCACACTTCTTCCTTCTTCCGCCTCCACCATCGCCATATTTCGCGTTCACACACATATACGTGCTTTACTATATACTTCCTATCGCTTGATGGACTTTTCACCAACGATTGTACACACCGACTGGTACAACATATTCAGAAATAGAAAAAATAAAAAACATCAATCAAATGAAAATGAATTTCTTTGAAAATGTCTTTCAATCAATTATCGAATAATTTACGAAACGAAAGAAACTGTATACGTTCACGAAATGTACGATGTTTAATTACATGTTTATTATGCGGTAGACGTACAACCGTGTAGGGTTCGTTAGTCCATTTAGTAATTTTCTCTCTTTTCTTTCTCTCGTTTTTGATTTTTTTTTGTTTTTTTTTTTACTTCTCAGGACGTCACGTATTTTGACGTCTAATTTCATCAGGCCCGAGGAGCTCTACCTTTTCTCTCTCTCTCTCTCTCTCTTTCTCTCTCTGTCTTTGCAGTCTTCCACGGTATCGATCCATCCTCGAGCACGCAGAGGTATAGGTGTAAGCGCGCTGGGGTCCAGCTGGCGATAAAACCAGCCCGAAACACGTCGAGTGGTCGAGCGCGTAGTGTGTGACCATTTTTTTTTTTTTTTTTCTCTTTCATTTCTTTCAGACTTGTATAATACCGTAGACATACATACCTGCGTACCGTAAAGGACCGAACCGGGAGATTGATCAAATTATCAACACAATTAATTGACTTTGCAATCTTGTGTTTTGTGTCAGGTGAAATTCGACGGTTCTGTACAATATCTTCAAATTACAAATGAAAAAACAAACAAATTGAAAATTGTTATTTGCCATCGATAAGGCGTGGAAAACCGAGGAGAAAAGAATACTCGGTGTCCATCGACGATGTATTGGAATTATTACACACACATGTACCTACATGTACATGAGGGCGGATCGAATAAAAAAATTTTCTCGGCTACCCTAAAAAATCAAAGATATCGCTGAAATGAAGGTCTCCGTGCAAGGATTCGATTTTTTGAATTTTTTTAGGGGGCGCGTGGGACGTTCACAAGTGCCATTTTTAGCGTCAAATTTACATTATCGCTGATTCATGGAAACAGATTCATCCGAAAATTCTGATTTTTTTACAGGTACCTACTCTTTGAAACCCGCATTCACGGACCACTACCAATTGTTTCATATCTTCGAAAAAGAATTTTGAAAATCAATTTTTTCACTATTTTTCAAATAATTATCGGCGAATTTGGATTTTTCTCCTTCTAAAACGTTCTTGTATTTCGTCGATCGTTTTTTTCTCGTAAAACTTTCTATCAGTATCGCTTACAATGCCAAAATTGCTGAAAAATAAAATTTTGATGTTTCGGATATATTTCGGAAGAAAAATTTATTTTCCAGCAATTTTTGCATTGTAAGCGATACTGATGGGAAGTTTTACAAGAAAAAAACGATGGAAGAAATACAAAAACGTTTTAGAAGGAGAAGAATCAAAATTCAACGATAATTATTTGAAAAATAGTGAAAATATTGATCTGCAAATTTTTTTTTCGAAGAAATGAAACAATTGGTAGTGGTCCGTGAATATGGGTTTGAAAGAGTAGATACCTGGGCACCTTATATAAAATAATCAGAATTTTCGGATGAATCTGTTTCGTTAATCAGCGATAACGTAAATTTGACACTAAAAATCGCACTTTTGAACGTCCCGCGCGCCCCCTAAAAAAATTCGAAAAATCGAATCCTTCCACGGAGACCTTTATTTCAGCGATATCTTTGATTTTTTAGGGTAGCCGAGAGAATTTTTTTTTTCGACTCGCCCTAATGTATGTACATGTATTTACGTTTATACACATAAATACATTATATATATACAGGGAACATTACCCTCTCCGAAGTACTTATGTAGGTATATATTGGCGGTACCTAAACATATAGCTGTAGGTACTCTTGTAATTGGATTCGTCGGTAATTGTGGGTAATTAATTGACGGGCGGTTCAACCTATCTCCGGTTCACCTACTGGTGGTTGACAGCTGCACTTACCAAACGTCATGCCTGCCCGCGTATTATATCGATGTAGTACATATATCGCTAATTAATACAACTTGACTCTAAATTTAAAAAAATTTTCTTCACGCATCGCACAACGGTATTACACAATCAGGTATTATATATCAGGTAAAGAATCAGTATTTCATCAACTCTGAACACCCTTCCGCGATAACGGAATCGTACTGCGATCTCGAATTTTCCTATTCATATGAGTAAATATCGTCACAATATTCTGTATTCTGCATTTCATGATCGTTTTATTCAGTCTTATTTAACCCTATCACCATCTTATTCAATCAGCTTATCGCAATATCTCGTCGCATTTTGACGATATCGAGTAGTATCGTCACAAGGTTCAGTCGTATCCCCGCAATGCTCGATTGTATCATCTGGTGTTGAGTCACTTCAGTCTGATTATCTCAGTATTCAGTCGTATCATCACATTAGTCGGTCGTATCATCAAGATATTCAATCTTATCATTGCGATATTCAGTCGTGTCGTGATATTTACTCGTATCACGTTGACGTTCACTTGTATTTCTACGACACCAAATCTGGTCATCCTATAACTTTCACTCATATTATCATTGCTATGTTCCGTGAAATCATCATAATGTTCACTCGAATCATCACAATCTTTAGTCGTGTTATCACGATGCATATTCGTACGTATTATCGCAATATTCATTAACATTTCGTGATATTTAGTCGTATCAAACTGATTTGAACTCGTATTTCGACGATATCGAATCTTATTATCGCATCGTAGTGTCCAGTCGTATCGTCACGATATTCAGTCGTATCAACGCGATATTTGGTCGTATTTCGACGATTTTCAATCCCATCATCATAGTACATAATCAGTCGTATTATCCCGATATTTAGTCGTATTTTGACGATATTGAATCGTAAAATTATTGTAATATCCAGTCGTATAATCACGATGTAAATCGAGTTCCAATATCTGCAAGTCCATACCATATTATGATATCGGCGAGGAGTTAGACACGCTTACAGACGTTTGTCTTCCGATGATACGTGCATATGTGGTATGTATGTATGTTAAATACATATACACATCTCTACGGATGTGCGGATTTAGGTATACGTATGTATTTGTAAATGAATGTATACATACATATGTATATACAAAGCCGACCTATAGCTGTTTCGTAGGTTTATAAATTTGTATAGATATCGAGGGCGTGCTACAGTCTAAACCGGGTGGTAAAAATCAATCGGGTTTTTATAACCAGGTCAAATTTAGCTGCGTCGCCGAATATTTTTACGTCCGCACGATCAGTGTCGTCCTATTTTTACGTGACGGGTACCACCTCCTCCTCCTCCTCCTCTGCCTCCTTCTCCTTCTTTTTCTACCTCTTTCCCATTCTCGTCCAAATACATAGGTATGTATGTACACGTCCATATGTATATGTGGAGACACATGTAGGTATGTATAAATATGCATATGTACATATACTTGTATAGAAGCGAACACCAACGTGCCAGGAAATTTCAACTACACATACACAAACCCCGAGATTACACATGTATATATGTGTATAGACGTATGTACGTATCTATGTACGTATAGCCACGTATAAGCAATGATGAGCCAATTTGTTACGCGAAGCTTCGCCGGTTGGTTCGTACATACGTTGGGAGACGAGACGAGACGAGACTTATGCTGCGATGAGCGTATAAAACTGTAGTTTTCAACTTCAGAACAGATGTTTTATAACCCACGTTTATAGATAGATATGACAAAATATTATACCTATAGCCGCATACTCCGCAAAAGATTTCGAAAATTTAGTGAAAGATATATTTCCTATTTCTTTTTTTTTTTCTCGTTAGTTTTTTTGCAAAAAATTTCATCATACATTTTTATCGATTATAATTTCTTTACAATGTCAAGATTACACGTTTATTTTACCTTTCTTAGCATTTTAAGAGATTGAAAGTACAAAAACAGAAAAATTCATGGTCTCGATGAAAATTTAATAATTTTGCATCGAGTTCAATTTTTGGATTTAATTGGACAAGGACGTTCGTTTGTTTGTTACGTATCTAGTCTAATTGGCGCTAACAAGGAGATTAATCTGAGTTTACGTATATGAAAAAAATTACTTTATTTTCATTAATTTATTTTATGCAATCCTTTCTTCCATTCATTGTTTGTTCTATACTCAGGTCCTGTCTTTTTGATACGCATTTTGTTTGTACGTAAATTCCTTGCCTCGGAACGCTGATTAAAAAAAGATCGTTGAATATTATAAAAGAGAGTAAATTTGCCGTTTGAGAAAACGAGTAAAAAAGCTTTTCAAGTTGAAAATAAAAAGTAAAATATTTCGTACCTTTCCATACACACGTGCATGTATAATATACTTTTTGTTTGTTTTTTTTTTTTCATCATTTTTTCTTTTATGTAAACAATAAATGGCGCTCGCCGATCGTTACCTCGTCACTAATGTAAAGTAAACGTTTTCTAACTCCATCTTTAGATAATTGTCGTCGGACGATCATCATGCAATGAAATTTAAAGAAATCTATAAATCTCGACTGTATCATGTGTCGATAGGTTATCGACATATTGCTATGTCGGCTACTTAACATTCGAGTAAAATTGATAGTTAACGACCGTTTTTTTTTTTTTTTTTTTTTTTTGCGCCCCTGATAGTATAATTGATAGTCGACATTGCAGTTTCCTAACTGATCCCTCAATCGGTATGATTTCTGTCTATTTCTCTTATCTCTCTCTGTTTCTCTCCTTTTTTCTTTCTCTCCCTCGCTCTTTTTCTCTTCCTCATGCGCGAACCTCTCTTTTTCTGTTTTCGTCGGTAAAAACAAATACGAAAGAATTTCGGACTCTTCAGTATGCCGCGGAGTATTGCGCTGGGTTGACTAGCTGTACTTACAGAGTGTATCGTTAGACGGAACACGGTGGAGAAAAGTTGACGGCGGTAATATATTCTTCGTAATAAATGGCAGATAGAACCAAGAAAAAAGGTAACCAAAGTATTTTCAATATTATAAATATATCGATAGGATTTTTCTGAATAACTGATCTTCCATATATGTATTATGTGTTATTTCAGTTCAATTCACAATTGATTTGCGCGTGTACAATTATTCTCACACGTGTGGCAAATTCTAAATTTAAAATCGGCCCAACGTTGTAGGTACTCAAGTTGCATCATTACTGGCGGACCCCACGCGAAATTGCAGATACACTATTTTAGCACACCACACGATTTTTAGATCTCTATAATACAGTATACATGTACACATTCTGTGATCCAATAAATAATTTCTCTCAATTAGTAATTTCGTCAATTGACTGGAATTCCATTTCTACATTCTGTAATTTTATGTTTGACTAAAATGTTCATTCATCGCGTATTTTGTTCCTTTTTATTACCGTTGCAGTGAATGGATCGACAGATCGATACGTTTGGCATTCAAAATTCATCGGAATTTATTATTCGGCGTTCAATTTTTTTAATAATGGTAAAAATGATTTTTCCTTGTTTGAACTACATACATATGTGACACAGATATAATGAATGTCATTGCGGCGAACCAAGTTCCGCTCACACATATGAGTAAACATGCCTACCTACGTACACATAAATAATTATCAACAAGATTGTTGAGTTATGTAAAAAACTTATCTTGGTAACACCTCACAAATTTCAATATCATGTTGTAAAAAGAAAGTAGATAATTGTGAAGCAAGAATGGAAATAGGTAAATATTTTTGCACGGGTATAAAGAAATTAGTGCCTGTCTTAAAGAAACATAACAACAAAATAATCAGCTATATACAACAGAAAAAAAAAAAATTCTCACATACGACCCAAGTTCACGATGATACGACCGACTTTATCACATGACACGACTGAATATCTATAATACGACATAAAGTGACTCCATTTCTTGATAATACGACTACGTGTTATGGCGATACGATACAATATGACTTAATATCTTGATATGACTGAATATTATCATGATACGACCGAAGATTATCTTGATACGACTGTATATCATTACGATACGACCGAATGTCATCTCGATACGACAGAAGATGAATGGTGCTAGGACGGATTAAAAAAATTGCTTTCCATTATTGCAATCGTGATGTCTCGGGTTAACATAAGGAATAACAAATTTCTTATCAGAACCAAACGGTGAAGCCAGTATTTCTAATTCTGAAATTTTTATAATTTTTTGGTGTTTGTAATCGATAAACTTAAATTTGGAATTAACGCAGATGCGCCCGGGGACCTGGTGCAAGAGGCGATGGGAAATTTCGGAATTTGGCACTTAGTGATTGTCGTTTCCCTATCGATGGTGAAATTTCCAGTCGCTTGGCAGCAACTTGGAATTGTTTTTCTAGCACCAGAGACGAATTTTGAATGTGTTTCACCGCCAAGTGAGGGAAACACGTCTATGCAATGCAGTGTTTACGTCGCTAATGGGTCCCTTCAAAATTGCACTGAATTCAAATACGACACAACTGTTTTTACGACTTCTATAGTTTCTGAGGTAATGGAATTCCAATAATAGCGGAGATTTTATCTGATATTGAAATCTAATATGCGATTGCGATCGAGGAAAGATTTTCGAAAATTCTTCTTGTTCCCCATTATTTCATTCTATTGTTTTCACTTTCGAGTTCGATTTAATCGTTTCCGTCAGTTTTATTCGATCTGGAAGATTGGGATGAAACGAATTTTCGTCGTGAATGTAATTATGTTTTCTTTAAAAAATCATTTGTATATTCAAACGCGTGAAAAAAAAAGAACAATGATAAATTATGAAAAAATGACAAATACAGAAATGGATTTTTCTATCGTTTTTTTACAATCATTTTTTCGCAGTGGGATTTGGTCTGTGACAGAGCTCAGCTTGGCAATATTCTTCAGTCTGCCACAATGTTCGGAATACTAGTAGGCAACATGATTTTCGGGACGATAGCCGACAGGTGAGAATCATTTGATTATTTTTCGTTGTAGGGTCGGATGACGAAAATTGTTCGTTCCAGAAGTATTTAAGTTCATAATTTTTTTTTCGCTCATTTATTCGGTTACGTATGATTTTGTGTATTATTTCTTAATTGCCTTACGATTCTTTCAATTGGAAAAAAAAAACAGAAATAAAACACGTACATACATTCATTTCATTTAACAAAAATAGTAAATAATTATATTCGCTGTATTACTCACGCATTCATTCATTTATTTATTACTTACTTAGAATAGGGAGAAAAATTCCTCTGATTATCGCTGTCCTTATTCAGTCATTAACTGGATTGGCAAGTGCCTATGCACCTTGGTACGAATTATTTTTGGTACTGAAATTTATCGCCGCTTTAGCGACTGGTGGAACTATGCTGACCAGCTTCGTGCTCAGTAAGTGAAAATTTTCTTAAGATTACCCATGTATATTAAATTTCAATCAATCTCACATACAATTCGCCATCAAATTTTGCCGAATTTTCAAAAAAGTCAATTGCCCATTATTCAAATTGCAGAAATTTTACAAGGGCCAGAAAATTTTCTGTTGCACAATTTTGAAAATTTTCCTGAAATTTTTTCTTGAAATCGTTCAGAATTCGCAAAATTTCATTTTAGCCTGTCGAATTTCATAGGATCACATTATGAAATTTCGTTTCGCAGTTTCATACTGATTTATAAAATTTTATCTACTATTATAAAAATCTACCACAAAATGAGTTGGTAAAAATGTACACAATTTTACAGGATATTATGAGTTTTACATGGAATAATTTATGATTGAATTTTACCAAATTTTTTTCAACTTCAGTTGATAAAATTTCACAAAATTTGTTTGAAAATGCTCAAGATTTGATTTTCAAAAAGTGTTTCTTCTCAATTTCGTGGCATTGAACCAATTGGATTTCGACTTACTTGAAACAAAAGTGAAGAAGAATTCATAATAAATGTATTTAAAACCAAAAATGTATTCATGCATATATTTTTACAGTAATGGAAATCGTTGGTGTGAAATGGAGGCCTGTATGTTCTGTTCTATTTCACGTACCGTTCATAGTAGGGCATATGATAAGTCCAGCAATTTTTTACTTTACACGAACATGGAGTGGATTTCAAATGGCAGTTTCGCTCCCTTCAGTATTTCTACTGGCCTATTTCTGGTAAGTTGTTGTTGTTTTTTTTTTTTTTTTCCAAATTGAAGACACATTTTCTATCATTCCAATGTTCCAACATTAAAAAACAAATTATGAAGCGAAAGAAAATGACGTAAATCGTCGGGAGAAAATGTATCAATTTATAGTTGAGTAATCCATAGTAAACCAATTAACATTTCGGCTAGGGCAAGTGTTATCTGGGTCGGGGCTCAAGGCTATAAAATGATGGTTTTGTGTAATCAACATATAGATCAAATTATTCTCATCTCATGGGCTTAGGATAGCTCTTCTTTCTTGTGTCGAACTATTGTAGGCAATATTAAATTACGTTTCGGTCAATTTTATTACATTTTATCAAGTGCATTTAATTTTACGTCATGCTCGATCGTATCACAATTCGCCAGATTTCGTACGAATTTGTTGGATTTTATGGGGTTATTTTTATATTTCATGGGGTTTTGTCAAAATTCGGTTGAATTCATGAATTCGGAACAAATCTCAAAAAAATTTGGTTCTGCATTTTACGAAAATTATTAGGATCTGTTACATTTCAAGGAATCTAATTATAATATACCTATCGAATCCAATCTCATAGGGTCCTGCACGAGATTTTGTCCTAAACGGTTTATAACGATGAATTTTATTTCCGCAATGACAAAAATTCGGAAGAAATGTTTAAAAGTTGAGTCTATTTTTCAAAATTTCCCAAAGTTTAATTAAATTTATTGAACCATTCTTCATTTATCCAACGATCATATAAAGAGGAAAAAATTGTAACAAATTCAGAAATAGTACAGTTTATAGTAACTGAAGACATTTCGTTAATTACATAAATCTTTATAATTCTGAGATGTCGGTAATCGCGCGTTTATGCTAATTATTGTGAGTTTTTCCCTTCTTTCATTCCGTCTCTTTTATCAGCACGTGACTCTATATCTCTTAGGGGTCATCCAAAAAATTGTCTTCATTAATCGTTATCATGAGTTCTTCAATGTGCGCAGAATTTAGCTAATATAATGATAAAAATGAAGAAAAAGCTGAATATAATTATACGTTTGTTCAATATCGAGCAAAATTTGATGCATCCGTAAATACGTATCTTATTATTTTGAATAATTTGTAGCGAAAGATTTTCTTTGCCTTTTTGTATAACAGGATAATTCCAGAATCGCCAAGATGGTTACTGGCGATGGGTAAAATATACGAGGCAGAAGTGATTCTTACGAAAGCAGCAAAGCGTAATAAAATAAGTTTGGAAAAAGTGAGGGATGTTATGGACAACCACGAGATAGTGGTACCCGAAACGAGAGATACGGATACGAAAAAATTCAACATGACGCATTTGTTCAGAACTCCAAATCTCAGGAAAAAAACTATCTACGTTTGCGTAAACTGGCTGGCCTGCGGCATATGCTTCTTTGGACTCAATCAGTACATCGGAAAATTGGGCGGAAACATTTTCGTTAACGTCGCTGCTTCCAGTGAGAAAAAAATGATTTCATTTTATTTTTTTTTTATTTTTAATGTTTCCCATCTTCATTGAAGTGAATTGAAACAAAACAATTTTCCAATTTTCCGCAAATTTTTCCTGAATTAGTATTTTTTAATCTATATAGTGGAAAATAGGAAAAATGAAAATTTACTAAGTACATTTTCCTTGTACCGAATAATCAACAGTTCTGCTTGGAAACAGAACAGAAATGAATTTTTTTTCACGATTTTTCAAATGAAAGAAGAATTGATGAAGAAGAAATGAATACTAAATTCTTCAAAAAAATTTCTGATTCTAGAAACAAGAATAAATTTGCCAACATTTAATTTCTTTCAAATTCACATCGTTTCAAAAATAATCCGAATATCAAATTAATCCAACGATATTTCAGCTGCAATGGAATTGCCAGGAACAGTCTTGGTGCTCTACCTGATATCGAGGGTGTCTCGTTTGAAGATATTAATTGGCGGTAATTTGCTGTCCGCATTAAGTTTGCTCTTGCTAACTGTAGTCATATCAAATCGACTTGCCACGGTCTGCCTATCAACTTTGGGTCTAGTAGGAATGTCCATCAGTTTTCCAACTATTTACCTCTACAGTACAGAAGCTTTTCCAACTGTCGTCAGAAACGTTGGACTCGGTCTAGCCAGCCTCTGTGCAAGGGTGGGCAGCATGGTAGCACCGTTCATAGCTGGACTGGTGAGAATAGCAATTTTTCAATCAAGAAAAAAGAAACTAAAAATCTTAGTTGTTCATATTCGTAAAAAAAAAATCTTTTCCATTCATTAACTTTCTGAAAAATTGCTTGAAATCTAAAAGTTTTTGTTTTCTTTGAATTTATATTCATCAGGGAACCGTTCAGCCGTGGTTACCTCCGTTGCTGTTTTGTATCGGTCCGTTCATTGGCGCTGGTTTATGTTTCTTGTTACCGGAAACGATGGACTGTGATTTACCGGACAGTATAGAAGATGGAGAAAATTTTGGAAAGTGAGTTGCCTGCAGGATAACAAGAAAAAAAGAACTTCTTTTCTTTTCCCCCTCTCTTTGTTAAATTATACATCATTCCACGATTTTATTTATATTGAACGTATTTAGTCGTGTTTCAGAGAAAGAGGACAAACTACGGAGAGAATTACTTAGCAAGGGAGATTCTTGCAAGATGGTAACAAGAAAATACGACAGTATCACGTAATGTACCTATATAGTATTTTTTGTTTTTTTGTTCCTTCCATCTGTGATTTTGTATAACCGATCCGAAACCCTTTGTTCTTGTTCTCTTGTTTATTTTATTCTTCAGTTGATTTTCAGTTTTATTTTTCTGTTGTCAATTATTTGTCATATTATTCTGAAAAAAGAATCCAAGAAAACGTAACGATTTGATGAAAAAAAAACGAAAAAAAACAAAAACATGTTGTTGGATTCACAAGAGCTGTGGCAGCAGCACCTTGTTTTGCAGAAATGACTGCAGGAATTCGCGGTATATTGCGCAGAATTACGATTGCAGTTTTGAAGACTGAACTTTTATTGAAAAAACAACACATTTCCCCCCCCCCCCCCCCCCCCCTGTATCTGTACACACATCGAAGTATATGCGTATTTGAAATTTGTATGTAGCATTTATTTTGAGGAATTTTATTATTTGTTATCATATGTTTATAAATATGCATGTACACACTTTGTATGTGAAGAGAAAAGAGAGAGAAAAAAAAAACAGAGAGAATAATCATGTTGACGTACGTATGTATTTATTTATTTATTTCTGTTTCGAGATTTTTTATTCCGTATAGAATTTTTTGAATTCTATGATACTACGATGATTTCCTTTATTGTTTGATTTTTTCGAGGTACCGATTGCCTCGAGGGTTTTCTAAACGCTGCTTCTAATCCTGGATTCCTATCAAGTTCTAAGTCTCACCATCAGGTCTTGAGCTCTAGGTCTGGAGCCTCGAGTTCCAATTAGTTTCACTAATTCTTTGAACGTGTTTTTTTATACGTAATTGAATACAGCAAGTTCGAAAATACATTCTTTAGAATTATAAGAATGGCATTGTAGCCGTAGAAAAAATTGTTCAAGATTTTATAGTTGCTCACGATATTGATGAGGATTTCCAACGATTTTTAACGTGATGAAAATTGTAAAGCCTGTTATTTCAGCTCTGGAGGCAGCTGTGAATATTTTTTTACCGCAAATATGATCGGAAATATGAAATCCCAAAGTTTCTGATTTTGCAAGAAAATTGAATGCCTCATAACTTGTAAACATAAAATATTTTAGAGGAACATCTAAACGCGTCTTCAAATATATTTCTTGCAGAAAAAGTTCTGATCGATTCTATTTGTCTGATTTGACGAGGAACTTCCCATATACATGCTTCATAATTCCATTTGATTTCATTATACATATTCTTGTAACTATAATTACGTACGTACACATAAAAAACTAGCCCGGTTCAGCCAAAAAGCTCATCGCTTTTTTGCTTGAGGCACGATCACCGATTGTTTTTATTTTTCTTCTATAAAAGAACCAGCATTTGGATCGGGTATATGCAAAGACATTTTCACATCTTTGAGGTCAGAACAGTATCCTTTGCAAATTTAATCAAACTCGATTGAGGGGTTCGGCTAAAACCGTGTTCACGAGAATCGTGGACGATTTTGGGGTGTGACGCAGGTATC
The DNA here is from genome assembly GCA_963989295.1 of Ametastegia equiseti. NCBI lineage: Eukaryota > Metazoa > Arthropoda > Insecta > Hymenoptera > Tenthredinidae > Ametastegia > Ametastegia equiseti. The sequence goes on from OZ022395.1 coordinate 13,831,081, forward strand.
GGAACAATCGTCAAAAATTCACAAAATTTCAATTGACAAGCATTAGACTGCATCTTAGCGCTCGATGTTGTATCTCGAAAATTGACGTAGATAGCTGACGCCATTTTCAAACCGGAAGTCGGATCGAGTCCATATTGAAATTTGCACATCTGCGTGGTAGAAGAAGTATCCTCTCCGATTTTCAACCAAATCGGTTCAGCGGTGTGGCTGAAAGCGTGTTTACAAGAAATTGAGGGGTCACATATACATCACTCTTAAAAATGCTCGAAAACGACTACCCAGATGCCAAAACGTGCTCCCTATATGATTTTAGAACTTTTACTCGATCCGACGTTTTTTGCGATGGCGAATGTATATAAGGCACTTCGTTTTCAACGATCGTGCCTAAAAATGAAAATATGCAAATCTAAAGGTAAAAGAAATCAAAATCGACCAAAGAATTATAAACGAGTGTAATATCAGCGAGGTGATATAATTTCAAATATACATTATTATCATTATGTACAAACGAACCGCTGATTCATTTATAATTAATTTAATATGCATATATACGTATACAAATACACATAGAAATATACAAAAGACGAAAAACTATTTTCATTAAATAGGTATAAATAAATATATTGATTAAGCATTTAAAATCGCATATACCTACGTACAGGTTCCGATAAATTACAGGGCTAAAAATAAGCAGCCAAATTCTTTTTTCTATTCTTCTAACGTAAAATCATCGCGAAACGTATTATTTTTATTTTATTTTTAAAATCATTATTATTATACCACTGAACCTTTATTACGTATTGGTGTAGTTCATTATATCTTAGGCATATTATGTTTTAACAGATCATTGGAATGTGCGAAGAATATTATCCGTGTGTAAATTGAGTTGACGATTTTTTTGTTCTTATTTTCTGAAATTTTTCTATTTTTTTTTTCGTTTTTCTTTTCATTTTTCTTATTTTTCTATCTTCAACTTCTAACCGATTGTGGAAAATCCTAAAATTAATTATTATCAGCGATACTATAGACTAGACGATCGATTCTTTTCTTTTCTTTTCGTTTCTTCAATTGAATTAATCGATTTCGTTGCACAACTTTTCGGAACATTTTGTATGCAAAAAATGATTCAACGATTTACATCAAGAAGAAAAAAGAAATGGAAAAATTGTTTTTCCGTTGTAATAAACTGTATAGACAAAATTACAAAAATCGGTAAAAAAAAAAAAAAAAAACAACGAAAGGAAATTGAGAAAGCGAAATGATTATCACGAGGGCGTTTGTCCCATGTGAAGCATTCTGCTTGGAAGACCGTTTACCATTCCGTTAGTCTTTTTGTGAACTGCGTCGATTACTTGATTACCATATTTAACGGTATTCGATATGGAACCAAGCCACGATGACATCATACTCTTACTCGGTGATTTGTCAACGTTTGACTGAGTACCTGATGGAAAAAAAAAATCGAAACGTTACACAGAATAACGAAAAACATTAATAAAAGAAAAGATAATATACAAGTATACCAATTGAGAATGGTTAACTAATTAAAATAACAAAACAATCTGAAAGAGAGTAAAAAAAAAAATAAAATAAAATAAAATACAAAGGAAAATTGTGTAATAATTTTCAGCCACCGTTAATTAATCACATCTTCAATTATTCAATTAATTGTTTTTAAGAGAATTCAAACTCACCGATTAAAAATTTTAGAATCGTCTCGTTGACGACGTAGGGTTTTTCTTGATGAGGAAAATGTTGGGCCCCGGATATGACTTTGAGGTTAAACTTTTCGCAGTGTTCCGAGCTGCGGACAACATTTTCGAGGGATACTTTCGGGTCCTCGTTTCCAACAATTAGTAACGTTCGGGTCGAGATTTGATCCGATGATTTCGGATTTATTCTTGCGAACGGTAGATTGCGGTAATAATTAATCGCCCCCGTCCAATCCTCTGCAAAACAGAAGAAAACAAAAAAAAAACAAAATGAAATAGAATAAAGTAAACACATGAAAGTATCCAAATTATCAATAATACAAAGAATTTTTCAAGATACGACAGAAAGAATACTGTTAAGATTCAAAATTAATAAATTCGAAGACAATGATGACAATGAGGATAATAATGACCCTAATAATAATAAATACATTCAGTGAACTTTGGATTAAGATGAATGAAAAAAAATCAGTTTAATTTGGGTTTCTCAATATATTTCCAATACTTTATGTCAATTATCCAAAAAACTTATCTGGGATATTAAAATCATAGGTTACCTTAGAAAATGTCTGTTCTATTTCGTTTTTTTCGAATAACAATCAGAAAAGTTATATAGTAATGATGATGATGGTTACCTTTTCGACTGAACGAATACTTGTAAGCTTCTACGTAATTTTTGTCATTATCTGTTTGACTGATTTGCAGATGTTTGTAAGTCTCGTTTATTATCGATATATCCTCTTTGAGAGCGTCTATCTCTGGTAAAAACGGGAGTTGACTGAAGTGTATCCATCTGTGAAAAACAAGACAATACGTGAATTATTTATTTCTTCGGAATTATTAATCTTTTTTTTTCCTTCTCCTATTATCTTGAAAATTGAAAATCAAAAATGTAACGTGAAAAATCGAAAGATAATCAAAGATTCTCGATATTTTTCAGTGAATTAATTGATCAGAAGATAAAGTTACTGGTTTCCATCGTGTTTTTAGAAATCTTCTCAAAATGATCTTGACATTTTTTGTTATCCAGTAGAAAACTCCAGGATATTTGGCATTGTACATTTTTCATTTTCTTTTCTTTTCTTCTTGGAGATTTCCAAGATGTCGAAGATTTTGACAAAAGTTCAAAACTAACTTGTCGTTGAATATGCTGTCATCGGAGAAACCTTGCCAGTAAAAATTTGGGTGTGGGCCAGATATAGCGACGAATTTGTAAATAAGTTCTTCGTGGAGGGTGACCATGTACCATCCCAAAAGTGCCCCCAAATCGTGCCCGATTATTGTACAATTTTTCACCCCCAAGGCTAAAACGAATTGTCTCAATTCGTCAACAAGCGTTTCGATCTTGTACGATCTTCGGTTCGTCGGCTTGTCACTGTCCCCAAAACCCTTCAGGTCCAATGCTACAACTCTGTAAGAATTATTTAGTTAAAAATCAAACGAAACGTGAAGAAGAATAATTAGGAAGGTATGGAAATAAGAAAAAAAAAAAGATACGCTGGTATGAAGTTTATGGAAGAAATAATTCGTTGATAAATGAAAAACCAGCCACTTTTGATGGAATGAATCAATTAAGAAAGAATACCAATACGGAAATGGAAGATTTTCAAAAGTCGATTCCTACCTGTGATATTCGGCCAGAACGGGTATCTGTTCTCTCCAGGTCAACCAGCAGTCGGGAAAACCATGGAGAAGTAAAAGCAAGGGTTTATCCTTATCGCCTGCTTCAACGTAGTGCAATTTAACACCCTGCAAATTAAAATTTGAACAAAAATTCGAAAAATTCAAATGAACAGTACAGGTATAATACAGCAAAGTTTAAAAGTCCAAAAACAAAACAATCGCAACAAAACTAGTCGATATATTATAGTTGTTGGTTGTTTTTTTTTCTCAAATATTTCATCATTTGGTGTAATGTGGAGAGTTTCTAAAATTGGTCCAAATTGAAAGAATATAAATAAAATTAAAATGCTCTATGCAATTCCAATGCATTGAATACGATTTCGATTGAAATTATCAGTAAGGGAAAAGCATTTTCTATCAATTAGAATAAATGCATGATGTATGTAATAATTGAAAAACACGAAAATTAGATGTCTAATAGTAATAATAAATACTTTCTCAGTCACAGGAATTAGAAAAAGAAGAATTGATCAACCAATGTATGTACTGTATAGTTCGAGGTGTTTCCATTCTTGAGTTATTATTTTCCTTCAAATGTACATATATGTATACATACATGTATACATAATCATAGAACTTGTGTATATAATATACTTATACATATATTGGTATCTTATCAAAGGTCACGCGAAACTGTGCGTGCTTCTTCTTGTAATCAGGCTCTGACTTCGTTAACTCATTCTCTTTGTGAACTCGTAATGAAATATATAGTATTACTTTCATTATTGGGTCTAATTCCGGATTATCGATTGGAGAAACAAACAAAAAACTAAAAATAAATAACGACAGTACTGATTATTTTTGACTGCGCAATCATTCGATACTTATTATGTAATGATAGTAATAAGAGTAATAATAAAAGTAGTAATAAATAATCAAAGTAAACATGTATACGGACCTTGAGTTTAACGTAGGAATGTTTCCCCAGACTATTGTCAACCAAACATAACGGAGGATTGTCCCTCTCGTGTAGTAGAAAGAATTGATTTGGGTTCCATGCCCACTTTATGAATCTTTTGGCAATTAAATATAGTCCAAAAATAAATGATAAAAAATGCAGTTTTGCAGTTTCCCAGAATGAGATTTGAACAATTTTCAGATCCTCCATACTATTGTTTGAAAATCCATGCACAAACACGAGAAGAAAATACCAAAAATATGAATAGCAAAAATCGAAACTCTTTTTTCTATATCACTTTTCACTGAATTTCATTTCATTTCGTTACATTTTATTTTATTTCATTTCATTCATTTTGATCGTTAAAGCGAAGAAAACGTGCTCCGTGCTTAACCGACTCACTGACTCTACGCGACACTAACTCGTTAACAGCTGGGCTCTGCCTCGATTTAACACTTATCTCAACATATGTATACAGACACTTTTGAAATTCTTATATACTTGTATATCAATATTTGTCCGGTTTTCCCTCCTTTGCTGTCTATTCGTAGGTAAGACGATGAACTACCTTACCCCGATCGTAGGATAAAACAGACAGTTTCCTTCATTTGTTACTCCAGTAATAAGTTGCGGAGTTTCATCGGCGATGCATATGATACGTTATTACCGACGGAGTAGATGAATAATTATTAAAATTGTTAATTAATTGAATAAGAGATTTGTAAATACTTAAAATTAATTGAGTTTTGGGGCGTTATTCGAAAACCTTCACAATTTTCTGGAGTTCACTGTTATGTTATTTTTTCAAATTCAATTCGTCATGTGTTTATCGTCCAACGAACTGCAAAAGACTGTGCAAATCACACAACGGTATACTTCTGCAGTATGTATATATATAATCGAGTGAGCAAAGGTTGAACTTGGCTTGAGATAGTGTGTAATAATTCTTCGGAGCGTAATCTTCACGCGAATTATAATATTTACGTACGCTATGTTATTCACGTAGAATTCTAAAATCCGCCATTGATTTATTTCTCATTGCTCGTTAGAATTTGTTGGCTTTTTAATTTTTGTAACTATGTGATTTATCTGTATATCTTCACTTTTGTTTGTTTGTTTATCGAATCCTATACATCTATTAATTTATATAATGCTTCTCATTATTGTTACTGATATTTTCTTTACAGTTCAGAAACGTTGAGTCACGTTTTCGGGTATTATTAGTCACACTCACTACTGCAGGTATAGGAATTTCATTCTGACTATAATCTATTTCCAGTCTGCAGTCGAGTGACTAATTCTTATCTCTTTTCAAATTTTATCTACACTTATGTACTGATACATAGGTAGATGTAAACTTGAATGTAGGGAAGGGAGGGGAACTAGTTCGAGATATTTTCTTATCTTTATGAAATCAAACGATCATCGTTGAGCATTTCCATTTGAAATCAATTCAGATTTTTCAATATCATCACTTGTGTTTTTTAATAATTTTTCATTCTACCCAAATTTGAAAAATTATGTGGAAAACAGAACGAAAAACAAAATAAAAAATGTTACTAGGAGTTTAACGGAGGATTCGAATAATTGACGATACCATCTCCCTACCGATAACGATAAAAACATACGTTGCATGATCGACGGTGAAAAGTTTGCGATAATGTGAAGTCTGACTTGATCAGTCGATAAAAACGTGCTCTGAATTACCGACGGTGTTGATCAAACAACTGGCGGCCCCGTAGAAGAAGCGTGGAGCGATTCGAAAGCTATCATCATTGAATCCGTGTGAAGGAATTCTGCATATCCCCTTAGCAATCTTTTCATTTCTTCTTTTGTTAATTCGAAAAATAAATTTATATAAATATTGTCCAGTACCACCGATTAGTTGAAATCAAAGTTGGATCCAAAAGATTGGCAGCGGTGGGATTCGAACCCACGCCTCCGAGGAGACTGGTGCCTTAAACCAGCGCCTTAGACCGCTCGGCCACGCTACCTTATATCTACAGAGTTACGTAAATTAGAGACAGGAATTTTTTCATCACCCATAAGACAATATTTGATTTCGTACAAAAATAAACCTCCCAATCATCATAAACAAAAGATACGTCGTGATATCGGCCATTTCTTCTTATTCAATTACATGAAAACCAGCTTTTTTAAAATTAATAGTTCGATGGAAGAGACTACTTTCATTCCGGTATTGGAGGACAAGAAGAAATGATATAATGACATGAAATATCAACAAAAAAAAAAGCAAAAAGAAAAAGAAATGAATTGAGGTTAGGATCGGTTGTTTCGTCTGATTTGTGCATTTTTTGATCTTCTGTATATCCTATACATGTGTACATACATACATCGTGACAATACATAATGCTGTACGATATGTAATATCAGAGACAGATAGAGATGAATAGATGGATAGCTAAATAGGAAGAGGGAATGAAACAAAGGGGTGTCCACTGTCTCGTTCGCGAGCGGGCGGAGCAAAGCGAAGCGAAGCAAAGTGTAAAGCGTGCGAGTCGAGGTATCCTATCGCATCTATCTGTCTATCTATCCCGGTATAGAATATATGTATACGTGTATACGTATTCACATAGATTCAATGGTAATGGCTGTAGAATCGAGTGTGGGGTCGCGTCGGCTAGGTAGGAGGATCGCTGGCTGTTCAACTTCGGAGTTTGTAACGACGCGTGCGCGCGCCTTCGACTCGTTTACGGCGCATGCGCAGTGAGGAATATCCACGAACCGCGCCGCGTCGCGCGTTCGGCTATGGTGGGGAGCCCCGGAGCGCCCCACTCGCTAAACAGACACCCAACCTAACTCAGACTAACCTAACCTAACTTTTTTCCTCTCGCAACTTGAATTTCGATCCCTGGTCACGTACCATGTATTTCGTTACCGCTAACGGGGGGGCGGACGAGCTACAGACTATACAGGATACGCAACGGCGTATATACCTAGCTTTAGGACACATACTTGCATACATACGTACATACATGTATTGTAGATGTATAGATATACACAGCGTGTGTATATTTATACATACGTATGTATATAAAATATAGTTTTTTTTCCCCTCTTCTTTTAGATCCTTGTTGTATGTATGTGTACGTGTACGGCGGCCATTTTGTTACCAGCTCAGGACTTAATATTCCCCTCTCATTTTGTAACCCTAGACGGTAGACGGGGACGAGTTAGATATGGAGGAGGTGGAGGAGGACTGGGACCACGGGACCTCGCGAGTTCGTATACAATTGTTCGCCTTTTCATTCTAACCTCACTCACTCGTACTTCTAGCTTTTGTATACTGTATACCTATGTATCTTTCCTCTCGTTCGCCTTTTTACAGATTATTCTTTGTTGTTGTTATTGTTGCTGTTGTTGTTTGACGTTGCATACGCACGTATACACACATGCACTATAGCGATTCTCCAATGCCTGATTGATGCTGCAGTATAGTATAGTATAGTACATGGTATAATCAACCTAGTTTATTGCTTGTTCGATAAGAGTAGGTGGGATAGATCGTACTTGTATATTGGTGGGTGGTATGTGCATAGACACGTTTTGTCCTCATGCTTGTATTAATTAATGATTCTATGCAATCGTGTTCGTATATGTTGGGCATGATTGGAGATTCGAATCATTACGTATTGTCGCGTCATCATGTATATAGGTACCCGTAGGTACCTACTCGAATTATACATATTCCATTTTATCTCTACCTACCTATACCTATATATGCATACGTTTATTCACATAGGCGAGGAGATTTTCGCTAATAAAACGTATAGATATAAATACATTTCTTTTTTTTGGCTATGTTTGAAATGTATATTTTTTCTCTTCTTATTACTAACAATTTTCATTTTGGTTCATGAATCAAGCATAGCTGAACATAATTTTTTGAAACTATATCGTTCATTCTCTAACTAAAGGAATAAATACCTCATGTATCATCATCAGATACCTAATGTAAAATCATGTCGATCGCGTTGCTTATACAGTTTGTAATAATATGAATATTGAAAAACGATTAGATTTTGAGTCTTACTGAGCCATTGGATATGCGTTTTGTTCAAATCGACGGGGAGATGATGGACTTTTTTCTGTAGCAAAAATGTTAATAGTTTTCTGTGTAATGAAAATTACTGGAATTCATTTCGAATCATTGAGAGTTGCGTTATTCATTCCGAAATTCACTGTAAACTTCTCAAAGTTTTCGAATATGTTACACTGAGAAAAAAAATTTGTTGAATTTACTAAATATTTCCAAATAGGAAAATGAGTTGTAATAATCAGGTATGCATTTCTCCTAAGCGAGAATTAGTTGACGGGAACGTAATTTCTTCGTTTCGAGAAAATATTTGGTTGCCTCAAGCAAATATCTATTTCGCCGCCCGTGACCGCCCATTTTTTTGACTCAAACGATATTTTTTTGATTCAACAAATTCTTTTTCTCCGTGTATGGTCTTAAATTTATCACGATTCAATTTGAGTGAACAAACCGTATCAATTGCCGCGAGAATCATTAAAAACCTCCCCGAGTCATTGGACATCGTCTTAAATTAACCGTAATTCATGTCAGGTCATCAAATATCGTCATCAAATAAATTTCTTCTTTGGTATATATTCGATTATGATTCGTCGCGAAGAACATTACTATTTTCTCCAAGCAGTCATTGAATTTAACCCAAAATCATATGATCATTGAAATTTCATTCTAGCTATCAAGAATCTCAAAAATCATAATTGTCACCGAAACACTGAAATTCTCTTAAACTCGCCAAAAATGACCATATAAACTGAATCGTGTTATTTATAGTTTCCGATTTCTCAACATTTTCGTATATGAACCATTGCGAAAGTATGGTTGAAAAAATCAGTAAGTCATCAAATATCATCAAAAAATTACCCTTCTTCTAATTCGGGACGTGAGATTAATTTGAATGGGGTGCAGACATCCGCGGGTCTTTGTGCAGTGTTTCGATTTCCGCTTTCGATTCTAAATCAGCTGATTTGATTTTTTTCTTTTTTTTTCGCGGGGCAAAGATGATGATGGGATGATTGATATTTGTTGAATAATCAAAAGGAAAATGAAAGAAACGAGTTTAAATGATTCGAGGTATTCGAATTATCTTCCGCCGCTTTGATTGACGTAATCCTGTAGATTTCGCGCCGCGCGTCTCGACGCGACGACACCTTTGGTATTTGAATTAATCATTTGACAGCCTTGCAGCAGCAGCTGCTGTCGCTTTTATGATAAAGAGAGAATGAGAGATGGAGAGAAAGAGAGAAAGATAGAAAGAGAGTGAACGAGACCGGGGGAGGATAAGACAATTAATTTACGTCGCGTAGCTCGTTAAAACCGGCGTAATCCTCTCGTTCATTTATTCCGTCTCTATATGTATTTACGTACCTATAATATGTATGTACAGTACATTCGAGTGTATATATTTATTTTGAAACACACATAACTCGGCACGAATATAGAAACGCCCGACGTACATTTCAACGTTATTTGCTGCCTAGATAGTCCACGGAATAATGAGAGTACGTGCTTCCCCTTTATATTTTTCACCTTAACACTTGATCCCGCAAAATTATTCCACGGAGATAATAAAGACGCGGATTTTTATATCCGCTGAAACTTTTGTAAGAAACATTTTTTCGCTCGGCCAATATTGAAGACGACGATCATATTCCAGAGAATAAATAATATGTAAGTTCATACCGGTGATAGCTCCGATGTACAATCCGATCGGAAAGCTTTTTTTCATTCTCATTTAACTCCGAAATACTCAGTGCTACGAAACAATTATACTGACGTAAAATAGGTGGTTTTTTGTGAACTACAACATTTGTCTGAAGCACTTTTTCGAGAAGTCGATAAACATGGAGATATTTAAGAAAATGAAGATATATACGTTTCGGAGAATAATGTGTACAATGAAAGCCCTTATATTTCTCTACACCTCGATGTATCCCCCAAGTTGCTGATGTTACGTGAAAGTTGTGGGGATATATAAAAGACACATTTTTTTCGAGTACCTATACAAACTTCTCCCTGAAACAATTTTTCGAAAAGTCTACGAATGTGGAGATACTTGAGGAAATACGAACGATATTTCGGAGCTTTTAAGAAAGCCTTTGCGGAACGTATATACCTATATTTCGGAGTACCTACTTGATACATGCATTTACATAACTCCAAACTCCTTGATGTCAGAGAAAACTTCTAGGGGAATCAAATGCGCGTGTATTCCCAAACTCCAACTCTTGTTTGAATAGAGATTTTCAAAAAATCGACAAAGTGCAGAGATAATGGAAGAAGAAGAAGAAGAAGAAAAATAAGAGATGGGAAAAATTGAACCATCGAGTATAATCACCGTCGAAATTCTTCTTCTACTTCTTCTTCTTCTTTTTCTTCATCCCTGAGATTCTCCCCTCATCAGAAAAATCACGTTTCTATTCTCATCGCGCGTGGCCATCTTGGAACTTGGACTCAACAGCTCGAGGAAGTAGTTTGTTTAGTGGTTTTAAGATTAGAATCTGGTCTCCGGCGTGGCAACGTATTACACAAAATCATGTCTGCTGCCTCGTCCCTGTCCATCCATCCATCCTTCGTATATCCTTCCATCCCTCCATCCGTGGCCAGAATAGTTATACTTGCATTGATTCTCGAGATCTCAGATCAAAGATAGTGTCAATACGGGCGCCACCGGGTGCCCAAGTCTTTTCATTCCTGATGCTCACCATCACAAATCAGGGTGACTCATTTTAAATTTCTTTCTCATTTTATTTCTTTTCAATGATTTTCATTTGTGAATCCTACATTTTCTATATTATAATATTATCATTATATCGTTTCAAAATGTGTTTATATTCACACATTTTTGCAACAATTATAAGAAATAACAAAAAACTATAAACTCTTTTTGAGAATTGGAAAGGGAAAAAAGATCGTTTTTGTTTTTTATGTATATTTTTTCCCCCTTTTCTTTTGAAAGTGAGCGAAGGAATAAATTATTACCAAAAGCTTTGTGTTTCGAAGCTATATATATTCGGGGCGCGTTGTACGTAAACCTACCCCCAGCCGAAGCTGTACGATTCGAGCTCCATTTTGTCATCCCCTGCAGCGAGCTAACCTTCCGGGGGTGGTGATTTTCACCGTTGTAACCATGGATACCTATCCCTATGTACCATTTCCCTCGCGACAGACTCGCGAGAAGGGTGGCGCGGTCGTGGATCCAAAAAACAAAAAAAATTCTTCATAATAACCGACCAAAAAAAAAAAAGAGAAAAGAAATGAAAATAAAAAATGGAGACAGACGCGTGGCTTGAATTTCGAAATACGTTGCCTCGTTCATGTATATTTGTGTATATAATCATTATAGTCGTTCACGTAAATTAGGTATGTATAATCTAGAGACGAAATAAAATTGATAGAGAATTTACACAGAAATATGTGTAAAATGCAGGAATAGAAATGAAGATAAGAACATAAAATAATAAACAATAATTTGATCGGTCTTATAGATTTGCATACTTGTATCTTATTTGGATTCTCGAAAGTAGGTAGGTATATAAAGGAATCGGTCAGTTTTGGTTGGTACGGTGTAAAAGAAGAATGAAAAAAGAAGAAAGAAACAGGTTAGGAAGAAAAATTTGTTGGTTTGTCTTTTTATTTCTGAATCGGGAATTTTTCTACCGAAATTCCTAGAATGTTAATCGAGTGGGTCAAGTTGGCTTGAGAATCCTCAAGGGATTGAGGAGCTTTGATTATGGAGTGGCTAATAAGGAGTCGTTAATTTCTTCGGTAACGAGATACTCGATGATGATGGGAATATTGTAATTAGCTTCCATTGCTCTGTAATAGACGGTCGCGCGATTCCTCAAGAATCTGCATGGACTGGCTGAAAACGTGATTCTGCAGTGTTTCAGAGAGTCTCTCTGATTTATGCGATTTCTCACTTTCTTTTCCTTTTTCTAATTTGATATCGAATCCTGATCTCAAATTCGCTTGAAATCTTGATATAATATTTGGATAGGAAAATTTGTTGGGTACGAAATTCATCGAGATCGAACAAAGTGAAAATTTGTTCAAGTTAATGCGGAATTTGACCAAATCCTCTAAAACTTTTGTAGGATATATTGGGACAAATTTTTTTTTCAAATTGCCTTCCGTTTTATGTGATGAAATTTGAATCTCAATGAAATCGCATCTACGGCTATAAATTGGTGAAATTTTAAAGAGTTGGACGAAATTTGAAACATATTATCCTGAGAAATGAAACTGAATATTTTGAGATCGAATTCAAAGAAATATTCAAGAGAAGATCGAATTCTCAAATATAATCCGAGCAGAATTTTTTTTTAATTTTATTAAAATCCCGTGACTTCTTCTGAGTTTTGAAAAAATCCAGAGAAATCAATTTAAAAAAATTGAGAACGCAATTGAAAGTTTAGTGAAATGGCGTTGGAGAGAGAAAAATTTCATGAAATTTGCCGAAATTCTATCAAGTTTTACGAAATCCTGATAAAATTTCGGATATTCCCTCAAAAAATGAAGGTGTATAAAGTCGCCCAGAATTCTGTGAAATCCTGCACGGGAACGGGACTGAAAATAAGAGTAAAAATCAGAAGTTTCCATACGGTATGAAAATTAACTCTGCAGAATCCGAAAATTCTTCTAACCCTTCAACTGCCAGCGTTTACCATAGGTATAGCAAATTCGCTACTTTCAATTTTTGCGAATTATCAAGATTCGTCAGTCAAACGATTATACGTTTCATCATTTTCAAATACAGTCCGCCCTCGGGCTGACAAATTTTTCACACAATTTGAAATATTTTTGAAATTACGACGATTTTTGTTTTTCAAAAATGTAAAAAAGCGGATGAAAAAGAAAAGAAGAATCATTTTTCTCACATTCTAATTGCAATATTCAGCACTTTCTGAACAACAGCCATAACGTGGAAGTGATGTCTAACGTGAACCGGAAATAGGCTTTTCCCTCGGCTTTTCCGTTTAGGGAGACCATTTGTCCTTTGAGGTACGAATTTCGTACAATTTAGGGCCCAGATTTGAGCATACCGATGATCTGACCTTGACAACTATATACGTTTTTATATCATCAGGATTACGCATCTTTGCTCGAAACTCGAATCGATACTATTTTTCCAAATACGTATTATATCATGTATTATATGTCGGTTGTTAGTATGCGAGAGTTATAGAATCAAATCAAATCAATTCAATGCAAAATATTGACGACGGCGGAAATGTTAGGATAATCAAACATTTGTATTGAAATACTATAGTTTTTTTCTTCTTCACACCGAATAGACTACAATCGTAGGAACCAATCGGCGTGTCAAGTTTCTATGGTTCGCCATTCCAAAGAGGGTGAAATAGACGATTCATTTTCGAAATCGGATTCAGATCGGTTCAGCGGTCCACAAGAAACGACGCGACGCTTCGGGCCTAAATTGTTCTTTATTTTTGAGAACAGATATTTTCTCGTGCAGAAACATGGACGGGGCTCTGAATAATACACGTGAATTGAGAAAAGCGATTTCTTCAATACCCAGAGACGTACGTGTCCCTTTGAAATTGGATCCAATCGGTTCCAATGATTCTCTGCGCATAATATGTGTTCATCAGTTTTCTTTCTTTCATTGACTTGACGTGCAATAAAAATTGAAAAATCGTTTCCCAGTGCAGACCGTGAATCTTCGTGTTATCGCGATCGGAGTCTATAGTTTATGGGTATTACCGTTAAAAAATATCGTGCCACATTCTATCAAGTGGATGAATGTCAAAAAACAAACCAAAAAAATGTAATTTTATTCCAATATAATTCGAAAATTAATATAAACTGAAACCTGAAATCTTTCATCAGAGATATATAGTTCATGCTGTCTTGACTACCCCTGCATGCAAGATCAGCAATATAATATTACTCAAATCATATTTATAGGCAGTGAAAAACGATTTTTTAATTTTGATTGTATATAGCTTATTAAGTCATAGGAATAGTGAATCTCCCCGTTCGGCTGGGTCTCAAAAATTCAGTTTTTGGATGTAGTAATATACCCGTGTTTTGTTCCAAGAAGATCTTAGTCGAAGTTTGTAAAATACATACCAAGAGAACGGTCGGAACGAAAAATTCGAGAAAATTCCCAGTGGTTTTTCGATGTATCTGTAGACCCAAGGTGGACGTACCATTTTCGGCCACCACAGTACCTTTTGTGGCCATATATACATCGGCTTGATCCATTTGTGGCCACATCTATTACGTGCAAATGGAGCTAATGGCTACAACTGTTACACCAGCGTTTCGACTTTCAATTTTTTATGAATTTAGTGCATTATAGGTGTTGATTTATTGAATAATATGCCATTTATTACTCAGTTAATTCATGTCCTATCTTCGCTTTCTGTTCAATGTTTGGCTAATTCGAAAGTTACCAGGAATAAATACAGACTGACTTTAGGTGGCCACAACTAGTATACACCGGCCACTTATAAGGATGTTGTTCGGGTTAAAAAAGCCATCCTACAAAATGAACAATACATACTGGTGTTCACTTTTTGTTAAACATTTGTGCATCTATGAAGACTACGAAAAAAGAACGTATAACATTGTCCGTGTACGAGCTTAATAATTGATGAAAAGCACCAAAAAGGCCTCAAAACAGCCATTTGCTGGAAATCAAACCGGCGATAAAATACTCAGGATTCAACATTCTCCATTTTTACCCTGTATCAGAGAGACAAAATAAAAAGATTCACGAGAGCATTATTTTTGTTGTACGGTCGAAAAGTTTCGAGGTGATGAATTTTTACCACGTTTTTCATCAAAAAGAGCACTTTCAACCCGAACTACATCCTCAAATGGTATACGTCTACCCTACAGCGTGTAAAATTATAAATAAAAAAAGACGAATAATTAAAAAATGTCCAGGCGAATCGCGAGTAAGATTGCCTGAAAAACCCCATAAAGTATACAGCTGTATAAGGAAACCAATGATTATCTCTGATTTCTTACTATAAGGGATCCTCTCGGTCTCTCGCGGGCTCGAGTTGCCTTGCGATAACAGGGCCTTTGGCGAACGCAATTAGTGAGCCCTAACTGATTTGTCGAGTACCTTATACACTACCTAGTAGGTGGTAGGTCGTCGTCGGTTGTTCGGCATCGGCGGGGAACCCGCAGACCCAGAGGGCTGCAGGGATATACGGAAGAGGGATGGAATAAGAGCCGAGAGGGCGAACGTCGAACGAAAACCCTTGATGTTCAGTAATAGGGAAGGGTCCTCCTCGACTCGCGAGGCTCAAGCTGGCTCTCAAGCTATCGCGAAGAGTAGGTTCTCTACGAGTTGGAAGGTACTCTGTCCCATCAGAAACTTCCCTTCTTTCTCTGGGCTTATTCATTCAGCTTACAATATGCTAGCCTATCTTTCCCCAGGACTCTATCGTCCTCTTCCAATTCTATGTATTCAAGTATACATATAGTCTGCGAATAAGGCAATTGCGAAAATCTATGGATTCTTAAATCCCTTTTTCGCGAATTTATTTATGAATAGAATGATTACAATAACTTCCTTTTTTGTTTTTTTTTTCTTTCAAAAAACGAGTAGTTAAAAAGACCGAGACAGAGACTCGAGATACCTACATCACGAAATGGATATATTGTTTAGCGATTCGCTAAATAAATTCCCGCCTTTTGCGAATCTACGGAAAACACAAAAATCACACAAGCGAGAGGGACATAACTTGTCGAATTAACATGCCAAATGGTATCGTGAATTATGAGGGATTTTGAATTGACGTGAAATCATTCGCGTTACATTTATTGATTCGGAATAAGAATAACTGATAAAAATTCAAATCAAAATATTATAGATTGAATTAATTCAGAATTAATTAGGCGAAATTAACGAAAATTAATGCTATTTATAATTTGTATTATTTGGAATTAGCTTGGATTCGTGTCCAATTAACTATAATTTTTCGAGGAATTGATAAATTAGTTTGATTTGCCGTAAATCGGTATACAGTATACTCAAAATGAACTATTATGTATCGAATTTATTTATTCTGAGCAAATTTATCCCGAATCACCCAAAAATTCAAGTGCAATTTCATCCGTAGGGTAAGGTGGTCTAAGAGTGCGCACTTTTTACATGACATCGTCTGTATTTCCATGAAAAAATTCGGTTTTTGATCAAACTATTTTTATTATTACTCCTTCATACTTGAGATACAATAAATTATAGTGAAAAATTGAATTTTGGTTTTACGTTAGTAACAATAATATAAAAATGATCACCCAAATGAGCACTCTTATAACACACCCCGGTGTGCGCATTTGGGGCGGTAAGAGTGCGCAATCTAACAAATCACTCACAGGCACTACATATATACGTATTGGACGAAGCCTAAATAATAAGTGGGATTCTTGTGCTAACATTTGGCACAAAAAATGCACTCAATCCTTTTTTTTTTTTTTTTCTTTTTTGCCAACTCCCGGTTTTATTTTTTTCTGAAAGATAGTTATTCTAATCACCCGAAAATGAAATATTTAGTTTTCACCAGATCTGCATGTTTTAAGCTCCGGAGAATCAATTCCGACTATTTTTGGATGGACGTCCGGGGTGTGTACGTACGTATATATATCGAGGGCTAAGGACCAGAAGGGCGTACGTCCCTAAAAAAAAAAAAAAAAAATTGTGGGATTCCAATGGATCTACGCGTTTCTATAAATTTCAAGACGATTCCGATAGCAGAGAAAAAACTTTTTTTTTTTACGGATCACCGAAACCGTCCGGAAAAACCGATCACATGTATGGTGTATTGCAGGTACATTATACGTATCGTGTAGTCGCGTTCCGTCGGACAGCCGATGCTCAGACGTGACAATATGTCATTTTGCGAGAGACGAGAAAGAGCGAAATCGTGGATGTTTTTTATTTCGGGAGAGAATAAAGTCTGAAATGGAATTCAAAAGCTTTCGAAATATTCAAAATAATCTGAGACAGTTTTGAACTTATTAATTGAGATTCCAGTAGCTGCGAATAATCGATTCCCAGATTACAGACGCTTTTGGAATCATCCGCGACAAAATAAAAAATACAAAAAAAAAAAAAAAAACCCTACGATACCGAAAATTCCTCAAATCAAAGAAAATTTATTCAACACGACGTTGAATTTTGTTCCCGAAAAACCATAATTCCGCTGGTCATAAGCAAACAAGCTTTTGTTATTCTTTCTCATATATAAACTCTCGAAAGCTATAAACTCTTCGATTCACATAAAATATCAAAAGGCGGAAATACATACAATGAGGATAAAAAAACAAAAAAAAACAGAAAAGTCCTTCGCGCCAAGAAAGACGGAGATGAAAATAAAAACAGAACAAAAAAATTAACGAAAAACCTAATCTGTGAATGAAGGAAGTTGGAAAGGCCTCCAATCGTAGAGACAAGTACGGTATATATATTCACATGAATTAAAAATTGAATATAATTGTCATAATTCAATCACGTTATATTGTTTCACTTGATTTTACACGCGGGAGTTTGAACGCTTTTGACGATTTTGAAAATGATTTTATACCTACCGGTCGTTTCCCACTCCACGGTAATCTTAATACCGAATACCTAGTCCCGAAAGATAATTTTACTTTTCAAAAGCTGTTATATGTATATATATACATACGTTTTTGCTTGTTACGGTCCATCTATATATACCCGCCCAGTAGCAATATAACAGATCATCAGATAAAGTCAAATTTGGACTTGGCCAGGTTCCTACACGGAGAGAAATTTATGGTTCAGGCTATCATACTTGGTATAGTAATTTCGATATATCCCGCACTTTGAGTGCTAGAACCATAAGCATCAGATAACGTGTTACAACTATATTAACTTCCATTTGTTCAGTAAAAGATCATTTATTATCAGTATAATAGGAATATAAGTAATTACAAGCATACGGCATTGCAAATAATAGTGCAAGAAGATGCGAAATGGTAACATTTTCTCAATAAAACTCATCATATAATTATGTTGCTAGTCACATTGTCACGTGTAGCATCTCATAATCCACAATTGTAGAATTTGAAATTATAATTGGATTTTACATTACTGAACTGTATTGTCCTGCCCGCAAGGTATGATGTGATATTACTTTTCATGCAAAGTTTCTTCTGTAATGGGATACTTTATGTAGCACAGTTTCATATAGTAATGAATTCTTGTGCGACCCGTATAGCAGCAGATACTATACGAGATAGAGCGAACTCCACCAGTCGCGCAAATACTACCCGCAATACGTACAGTGGGTGCTAATAGTCGTATGGCATTCCTTACCATACTGTAACAGATGAATGCTCAGAATGGGAATAACGGGGAGGGAGTTCTCTGTCCACTATGTCATTCTAGCTTGAGCTGCCCTGCAGTGAAGTGTGCGAATTTCACTCTCGAAGGAATACTCTTTCTTCTCAGAAGACTTTATATATTTGCGTTGTTCTGAGAGGTGACCGAATAACGAAGAATTCGATTATAATAATCCCCGATGCAGAAAGGCCAATGTTTTTCGACGTGCAATTATTGTGACTCAACAGAGCGAATGGAATCTTCTTCATAACCAAAAGGCTATGAGATTGCATCTTTGATGAGCATACCCAATCTTTCAAAACAATTTATGTACTCGCGGTTGAATGGGTATATTTGAAATTTGAAAGTTTAACAAGTGCCTCAGTCTCATATAAGAATATCTTGAGCGAATTCTACCTATATTGCAAAGCTGCAGTTTGTGTAAAAAGCTTTCTTTTGCCTCCATACTAACGTACTATTTTTTCTATAATACTTGCACATCCCATGAAAAAACCTACCCATAATTAAGAATGAATCGATGGGTCCGCGGAATAACCAGCTATCTCAGAATTTACTCGAAACAGCAGCCATCTCAAGTTTTGCTTGAAAAAGCAGGCATCTGAAATTTTGCTTGAAAAAGCAGCTATCTGAAATTTTGCGCGAAAAAGCAGCTACCACGTGAGTGACTCTGGAACTGCTCTGTAGCGCTATTGACTTGCCATGCAACTACAGAGCGGTTTCGGAGTCGCTCGCGAAATAGCTGCTTTGCAGAGCAAAATTTGAGGTATCCGCTTCTTCAAGCAAAATTTGAGAGCTGCTTTTTCAAGCAAAACTTAAGATAGCTGCTTTTTCAAGCAACTTCTGAGATAGCTGGTTATTCCGCGGGGCCATCGAAATACAGAAATTTGCATCATAACTGTTTTTATTTAAAGATATCTTATTACGCTATATAGGTCGTAGAATGTTTCTTTGACAGTATGAGAACATCTCTCATACTTGTGCCTAAACTAATTATACTTGACTATCACAAGCCGTTAGACGGATGTATTTCTCTCCTACACTATACATCTGAGCTATCAACGACGAGTATATTTTACTATGCTACATTAGTTTGTGGTGCTTTGTGAAAAGTATGAGATCGGCAACTATACTGGTTTCTCTGAAGTCTATCATACTTATAAGATCCGACTCTAGAAGTGTAAGAATCGCTCTACCATCCGTCATAGATGTGTCCGCTGAAATACGCACTGCAATATAATATGACTAGGGCTACCATATTTGCGCGATATATCTATTTTATTAGACTGTTTGGGAAGAGTCACTATATTATTATAGGATAAGTTGATATAAATTTCTCTCCGTGTATCACTCGATCTCAAATAGGTAACACCGCGCGAAGCCATCGAATCCTCCCATTAGGAAAACACCGAATTTTTACTACCTATTCCACGGTTTATTTATTTATTCATTCTATCCGAGTATATCGTTTCGCAAGATTCGAAACTTGGCACATTTCTCACCTGCGGTAGTGGATAATTAACTCAAATTCACTCACATTTCCAACGATCCGATCTGGTCGTTCTTAGAATCGATCTGAAAGCCTGGGGTTCTTATATACTATACATTCATATTTTTTTACAAACATGCGTTATATGTGATTTAAAAGTACTGCGGTTACATGTCAAAAAGGACTTTCGAGAATGAAGAAAAAAAAAAAAAATTAGTAAGGCTCAATATAATGATTGACCGAATGATTTGACCGCGGAATGTTATACACGGTCGTCTGATGATTGAAAGGAAAAATAAAACGAAAGATGATAAAACGTCCAGGGCCACTACTCGGACTTTTGATTCGGATGATTGAAATTCATTTAGAAAAATGTCACTTCATCATGAGAGGAAAAACATATAAATTTGACTTCCTCAATTATAGGCGTATGAAAAAATGTATATGTGTTTTGAAAAAGTATGAAAAAACGAGGAAATACCGAGACGATAAAAATTCGAGGAATGAGTCACCCTGTTACCTACCCTAAAGGAAGAAAGAAAAAGAAAAAAAACGACCCAAAAACTTCCAGCGCAGGTAAATATATGAATGTATGTACATATGTATACATATATGTAATATAATGTGACAAAAACGCGTGTCGCAGATCGTGAGGGGTATACCTAAGGTAGATTTCCCTGATAGAAAATACATACCTACCTATATCGGAAGAAAAGGTGGTGTTGGGGTAACAATGCTTGAAACCAGACTCCTATTAAACCAAGACTCTTTGTCGAGAGAGTACCCCGCGTATACCTCATTGTACACCCATTACTGTCATCATCGTGATTATTGTTATCCTTACAACTACACGCACATATCTTTATGTACTTTACCTATATATTTATATATATATATATATATAGAGAGAGAGAGAGAGAGACGTGCCGCAGCCCCAAAGGTGAGCAAAATTGTATATGTGTTCAAGTTTGAACAATTCGTTTCATTTCATTTCGTTTCATTGTACACTCGTATATATGTATCAATGTGGGTATTTAAGTATATATATATATACGTATGTGATTCTCTATGGTGTAACGTATGAGCTTAGGCCTTCTCGAGGTCTGGGTCTAGTTCGTGTAACACCTGGTAAGTGTAACGTTGCGGAGAACCTCGTGGTACCAAGCCCATTACCATTTATGTATGTATGTACCATACATACCTACGCGGATATATACGTAATAATTCGACACCGATCTTGTGTCAATGTCCCATATACATGTATATACATTGTAGATATATGTATGTAAATACGTCTATATTATATACCGTATCTGCAGCGAGTGCCGTAAGCTGCGAAGGATCCTATTAATCCCAATTCTGCCAATGACAATGTATTACGCGAAATTGCAGGTGCGAAATTTTCCCTTTTTTGTGTAACTGATCATCCCGTCGGCCGTCACGATTCTCGAAATTTTCCTCATAGTATTTTATACTTTCAGACATTAGAAATTGTGTAGATAACATCGTCGAGAGTGCAGAAAAAAAGTAATCGTATAAAAATTCCAATCCTTTCGTTTTTAGACAGAAAAATCTTCGGGAAGATTATATACAAGTGAAATAGCACAAACGGAAGACTGCATTTTTTCCAACGTTCCTTCAATTAAATTTCGTTTTTCATTCTCTCTATTATTCTATAATTTTATTGAAAAACCTTGAGAATCTTCGATTTCGGACCCCCTCGGGACATTGATTTTCAGAGCTGCAGGATTGACCGAGTCAAATTTGTGCAAAATCGAAGTTTCGATTGATCGAGAAATGAATTTTGTATTTGTAAAGATCGGATCTTCTTCTTTCTCTCCGTCACCACAAAAAACACTTTCGGTGAGATTTTTTTGGATGGTATCAAACGACCGGAAGCGATCAAATTCCGGAGGATAAAACCCGATGAAAAAAATCGATGGACGTTGTCCTCGTAAACGGTTCAAGCCCCAGAGGTGTCGAATTTTTCGGAATCTTATGTCCCAGTATACAATACAATGACTAATCGTGAAAATTGATGCCTAATTAAAACTTCGGCTGTATTCTGGTTCATCTATCTGTAATTACCGTGCAAAATGTAGAAGATGGAGATAAATTTTGGTTCCAAGGCGGTTTTTAGGCCACGTCCTTCGTCAAATTTGGACAAAATGGAATCAGCTTTTTGACTTTGATCATTTGTCACAGGACAACACCGTGAAATCTTGACTTTCGAATCATGTGGGGGAAAACAGAAATATATGCATGTAAGAAAATCGTGGTATCATCATTATTTTCAGGACGATCCAAAATCTGTCCGCGTTTGCTGTCAAATTTATCTGAACTGTCAAATCTTTCGGCTAATTTTCGCATCTCATTAATCTATGGAGAGATTGACGTATTCCATGGTGCGAATCAGACCATGTTTTATTCTCATCATGGAATGAAATATTTTGTAATTCCTATTACCTAAATTACCTGTTTACAGGTCAAAATTTTGTTCGATTCTTATTCGTAATTTTTCAACAACAAAAGAAAAAAAAAAAGAAAAGAAAGAAAACACCGTTAATCTCTTCTTTTCTCTTTCAACGAAAGAACGGAAGAAATTGAAGAATTCGTTTCTCTTTTTTTACTCCAAAAAGGTTTTTCCCAGTTGATAAAAACCAGATGAATTTGTCAACTGGTTGGCCCTGATGGACTCGTCGTCGTGCCTTTACCGATTGATTTCAATTTTTCGTTTAATTGGAAGTTGGGTTTTTCTGCGGCCGAACCAGTTGGTCAATATGCTGATAGGACTATGTGAATTTTCATCAGGACACGAGCTACAGTCCTGTTAGGTTTACAATTTTTCTGTGCTTTCATTCAGCCCCAAATTCCCTCTTTTCCTATACTTTCAAGATGATCGGGGCCCCCGTAATATGCTAACGGATAAAATGACGGCACGTGGAGAGCGGGCATCGGAGTGGGTAGGAACCGAAGAGAGCCCCTTTCGGAAAGGGCGAGTAATACCCATCGAGAGCCCATAGAATCTAATTCAATATGGCGGAGTCAATTGAACGGGGGAACGAACACTTCTCGTTTTCCTTACACTCCATATACTCCATATACCTACTCGTACGAACTCGTATATATACGTATATAGGAACGGGGAACGAGCCTTGGTAACTTATGGGCGTTGGATCCCATCTTCCAGCTATATACACGTACGAGTATTTATATACCTATACATTCATATATTTACATGTATACGTAAATACGTACAGACGAGTATACAGGTGTGTGTATGGGTTTTACCCTCTATCTGAAGCACGCGATGGCAATAGAGATACAAACGACTTTGTAATACAATCGATATACCGGCCCTGCAGCTAAAGCCCTCCAAAGAACGACGTGAGTACTGTAATCGTAAAAATTTTATTTTACAATTACGAATTGGCCCCAAGTACTGGGCGCCACGCCGTAACTTCGAGGTCCCAAACGCTGTACGTTATACAGTACATGCATCGTACGTTATCCGCTATGTGAAAGTTCGGTGCTGCCCTCACTTTGGACTGTTTTTCCATGTTAAATCTTATGGAGCAAAAGTAGTTGATGCGGCTGCCGTCGGCGTAACTGGCCTGCATTCCCATAAGATTACGTGTTAGAATGACACTCAGCGCCACTCCTCCTCCCCTCCAACGACTTTATTGATATCCTGATATCCACTACACAGCTTTTAGAACTGGATTTGGAGTTATACCGTCTTCTTCAGCTGATTCATTTTTTCTGTTTTTTAATACTTTTCATCACCTTATAAGTGATAGATCGGTCTGTCTGTCTGTCCAAAATATAATTAGGCCAAGTATTCTGAGAAACGGCTTGATGGAAACATTTGAAACTTTACAGGATTACAGATAATTGTGCCGTGACGATATAAAGTTGCCATGATGTCCCGGTGAGATCGACCGGATGGTTCGACCTCAATTTTGAAATTCAATGGAAACAGATAAGGCCAGTGTTCTAGAGATCGGCTGAATAAAAAAATTCGAAACTTTACAGGATTATAGCCTGTCTTCTGACGGTGACAAATTGCGAGGTCCCATTATAGCATTGACTGCAAAAAAACATGACGTTTGAACCGAGTATCGAAAGTTCGCGAAAATCGTCTTCTTTTTCATCTTCCGTTTCTCCGTCGATCTGCATAAGTTGGAAGGTATATTACCGATTCTTGTATAGCTACGTAATTTAATGTACGACCGTGTATCGACATCGAAGATCCTTACCGTCATTCTCATTATACATGAAGAATCGTTATAGGAATCGATGTTTTTCTTTTTCCTTTCTTACTAAAAATGTATTTGCATAAATGGATGTTGTTGTGAATCGATTTTAACAAAACTCACGTCGACGATCATCGAATCTTTTGAAACATGTAATCCGAAAATTCTTCTCTTAATCGAAATAGTCGAAAATGGCAACGGTAAGGAATTTTCTTCCCTATCTTTATTCCCAAAATTGTTTCTACAATTCTTCGAGATTATCTAAACCTACCTATAGGTACGTTATCTCGACAAATCAAGGATCATTCTCTTGTTTATGGCATATATTATAAGAACCGGTCGATGAGGAGGTTGTATATGTAATATATTATATGGGCGATTATTTCAAAAAAGAAACAACAACTGGGGAAAAAAAAGAAGAAAGAAGAAATGAAGAAGGAAAAGACAAGTAAAGAAGAAAAAAAAAGGGAAAATAAGTTAAAAGGGAAAGTCACTTGTTAGCAGGAATGACTGTTGAATTTCTTTGAGCAGACGATGGATCCGGGCTCGTGTATAGGTATATGTTTAAGAATGAGATAAGTATACACCTTCCGTCGCTCGCTACCATATTGTAACGAACGGTAGCTGCATCACCAGCCGTCCATCTAACCCAAAGTACCCTGGTTACCATGTTCCATCGCCTCTTCTCTGCCTTCTTGTTTTGTATACACGTCATTTATGCAATCAACCACGAATCTTGCGTATATATATGCCAATTAGGCGAAAGTATACCTTCTCGGATTCTCGACACCGCCATACATCCATGTATATAAGGCATTCCGTGTCGATTCTATACCCTGACCGTTTTCGATTCAATCCGCTATAGGTAAGCTTGGAAATCATCATCTTTTCGGTTACGAATTGTTGATTCCTTGCCTAGATGTCTTGGGGAAGTTGAGTTCGATTCAATGTGCAACGTAACGGACGATCAAGAGTCCAGAGTAACCGATTTTCAATCCAGTTGACCAATTATCTCACCAGGTACTAATGGGCAAAAAAATTTCGAGTCTAGTATGCAACCAGTACTGGGTGGTAAGGCGTCTACTGGGGATTTGGTGAAAAGCCCCATGTCTACCATCCACCTATCCACCCGTATATATCGGATACCGCACACTATAACATCACAGTATACTATAGGGGGAGCACTCGAGAACTCATTGACTTTGTTCATTGATTTTACGTCAATCTAGTCGCACAGTAGTCGGGCGAAAACCCCTTGGTTAGACATATATGCCAACATATACACGTTGGTTTGTCCTAACACATGCCTGATCTGTCTACCAGTCTACCATACATACATATAGTACATGAAAGGCGAGAAAATATAAGGGGCTGATAACTTCTCTCCGCACGTATATCTATTTATCTATCCATCTATCCATCTATTTCTATCTCACTTTTCGATGATGCGTTTATCCCTAAGCGACTGTAGGTACTGGTATAGGGGGTTGGTTTGCCCCATTTGGTAGTGGCGTGAAGCTAAAGGAAATACGCCTTTCCAACAAGACCCTAGACCTTCTACGCACGTACATATACTAAAGAGAAATAGAATAGAGAAATGACCCCCTACCCCTTACCTCTGATAACCATTCGCCTCATCCACCCCATAGAAATCTAGTGACTCGCATTAGGGACACATGGCCGAGTGACAAAGGACCGACACGTCCCTTGCGCAAATTTCGTATATATACCCTCGGGGGGATATTTGACTACCTACGTATTGGTGGGACGTGTGTCTGGGTTTCACTGTGTGGGGGGGAGTAGACTATACGGCCGGTTGCGTAAACCGGGTTCCCCATGGATGAATTCAGGGGCTGGATAAAGGGCGGGTTGGTGTTTCGGTACCCCATGTCCCTCCTGTCGAGGGTTCTGTTCCTTCCTGCTGATGCTAGCTGATGCTGATGTGGCGGGAAGACGCCATTTTATAAAGACTATATCATGCTTACGCCTATAAATTTATAACTATTTTACATCACCCTATAGTGATTTCGTAAATGTTGCAAACATATCGATGAGCGGATTTATAATTTTCAGTCATTTTTATATATTATTTGTAAATAATATATGAAAGATAAAAGTAATTCAGTATGTAGATAGTGACAAATTATTTAACAATTATTTCGGAAAAAAATAAATTGGCCAACTCGGTTACCCTGAATCTCGCATCATCTTCAATTATTTTCATTCAAAGTAGTCGGTCAATCTTGATGGGACACTGTAATTTTTTTCATCCTCAAAAGACAAGCTTTATTCCTCGCAAGTTTCAAATTTTTCTATCCAGCCATTTTTCAGGAAATCGGGCTCATAAAGACAGAGTCGGAGTCGAAGAGACGAAAATCACGCGAGAATTTGCAAAAATTGTTTATTACACGAAAACGATACTTTTCTATCACTCATAACTCGATGAGAATGAAACATTCAAGCATAAACTGTCGTGATTATCAATTTATTATTATTATCATTGATGTGATTATTATCAATATTGTTGTATCTTGTAATTCGGACTGTTATAGCCACATTATACCTGCATGCCGAGACTAATTCTCTCGCATATACATATATAGGTGTAATAATTATATGTATGTGTACGAGTCTTATGTACATTAAGTTAAAACTTTGAAAAGAAAGATGGGATCTTGGAAATTCCAGAAATCTATTATATATGTATATTATAAGTATGAAGGTGTACACCCTAATCTAGAAATATAGAGGGTAGAAAAAGACGATCAGCTAAACCTGAACCTGAACCTAAAGATAAACCTCAACCTCTTGTTTCGTGAGGGGCATCAGAAGCAGCAAGGGATTCGGGGGATTATGTACCCCACGCTTATGTTAACGTCACTCGGATTATATCGACCGCGAAAAGTTAATCAGATATACTTAGATGAAGTTTTCACTGCACCGTGAAGCAGGGCCTCTAGACCATGGTCCGTCCTCTCTTCTCCTTCTTTTTCTTCTTTTTTTCCAGTTTTTTATATTCTTCTTTTTATTTTAGAATCCAGAACACCAGGTTCTTAGCTAAATTTTAAGTACTGCCTATCCGAGCCTTCCAATTTTTATTCTTCATCACGTGAGGGATGAAAAAGTACCTTTTGATTTCGTGTCAACATCGACTCGAACCAATTCGGAAAATTCTCTATCTGTCTCTGTACGTCGATGTTTTTGAAAAACGGTTGGATGAAAAAATTTGAAACTCGACATTATTGTAGCTCGTATACCCTGAAAATGAAAATTTGCCATGTCCATTATTGAAATCGACCGAGTGATTCTGCCGCAGAAACTCATAACGTCAGCTAACTTGAACGGAGAAGAAAGCAGAAAATAAGAGAAAAAGACAAAATTAACGGTTACGAAATAAGCCCGATTGACTAATCATTAAAAATTTTACATTCCGAGACGTTTTTACCAATGGGAGCATTGATGATTAAAAAAATCACCGAATTATACATATGGACTACCCTAATTTCGTACTTATAGGTAAATAAAACTTTGACGGATTAATCGATATAACACATACAATATTGATTATAATATCGTGGAAAAAGGAAGAACGTAAAGAGAAAGAGAGAGAGAGAGGGAGAGAGAGAGAGAGAAAGAAAAAAGGGAGGAAGAAGAAAAAAGGACACTAATCCGAAGACAGGAGATGACGGGGCGTCCTGAGTAGGTCCGTAGCCAGACACTCGCCTTAATTGACTCTGTTTTGTCTGGTAGGTACATATATATGTATATATACAATATACATATAGATAGGATAGGTATTTATGGTAGCCACTATAGCCAACCGATCATCATCATCTTCCTCTCTTAAGTATATTTCCAAACCACCATCTTCCTGTGCCCACCTACCTTTAAACCTGTATTTTTTTCGCTTTTCTTTTTCTTCTCTTCTTTTCCTTATTCTTGTCTTCTTTCCATCTCTCTTTTTCTCCTCCTCATTTTTCTATTTCGTCTTCATTATCCCTAATTACTATACGCGATCTGCTCGAGTGTTGACAGATGAATGACGAGCAGTCAAAACAAAATGTAAAAAAAAAGAGAAAAAAAAACTAAAATAAAATAAAAATAATGCAGTACATACATATAATGGGGCATTCCACAAAAAACAGAGAGGTCACAGACCTTGCTATTTTGAATTTGACTGAAACTTTTTTTTCCAGCGTACTTTTGTCTATCGAACGTACCCCCCGCAGGATTTTTCGATTTTGGTTTTCGATTGGCCGGGACAGCCAGTCAAAGTTTTGCAAAAGATGACATTCGGGGCAAGT
Source organism: Ametastegia equiseti (assembly GCA_963989295.1). Taxonomy (NCBI): domain Eukaryota; kingdom Metazoa; phylum Arthropoda; class Insecta; order Hymenoptera; family Tenthredinidae; genus Ametastegia; species Ametastegia equiseti. The sequence continues at coordinate 13,859,822 of OZ022395.1, forward strand.
TTTCGGGCAGCAGTGAGAATTCGTGAAAAACTGAAAGAACAATAACTGCTAGTTTTTTGACGTACTTTCGGAAAAAAAATACGGCAGTTTTCCAAAATCACGGGCGGCGAAAATAACCACTATTTTTTCGACTCCTGAAAATACGCCATTTTTGATTTTCAAAATTCGAATTCACAATGATTCCTCAAAAAATGACGCAACTTTTGAGCCCAATTCGAGCGTGGTCCGATTAGATCTTCGATTTTTATTACATGATTTTCGTTCAGATTTATTCATTTTCCGTTGTTGTTTTCGTAAAACTTATTTATTTATTTTATTTATTATTTATTATTACAACTAAAAAATTGGGGATTCTTATAAATTTTATGATTAATTTTTTTTCTTTAAATTAAAGGTAGTGTAAGTAAATTAAAAATAGTTTTCGTCGGAAAATGAATAAATCGGAACGAAAATCATGTAATAAAAATCGAAGATCTAAATATCGGATCACGCTCGAATTGGGCTCAAAAGTTGCGTCATTTTTTGAGGAATCATTGTGAATCCGAATTTTGAAAATCAAAAATGGCGTATTTTCAGGAGTCGAAAAAATAGTGGTTATTTTCGCCGCCCGTGATTTTGGAAAACTGCCGTATTTTTTTTCCGAAAGTACGTCAAAAAACTAGCAGTCATTGTTCTTTCAGTTTTTCACGAATTCTCACTCCTGCCCGAAAACTTGCCCCGAATGTCATCTTTTGCAAAACTTTGACTGGTTGTCCCGGCTGAACGAAAACCAAAATCGAAAAATCCTGCGGGGGGTACGTTCGATAGACAAAAGTACGCTGGAAAAAAAAGTTTCAGTCGAATTCAAAATAGCAAGGTCTGTGACCTCTCTGTTTTTTGTGGAATGCCCCAATATACAGTAGGTATATTTACAATTAATAACCCTATATTATGTATATATTATATGCAAGATAGATTTTTATCTATATGAAAATAAGAAAATAAAAGGATAATTTTGTAAAATATGTTTGTAAAAAATGTTCAGATGAGATTAATAAATTTAATAAAAATAAATACAAAATACAAATGAAAGTCGAAGAGGAGAGAAAAAAAAGAAGCAAAAACAGGAACAAAAAACAAAAACAAAAAAACAACCAATAAACAAAAATACGCCGTAGAAATTTACAAAAAATTCACGTAAAAAAAAATAATATAGGGGTATCAACCATACCTGCAAACAAGACGAAAATATGACTGTTTTGAGCTCACGTTTAGGCTATCTTTATAGGCAAATATCTGACTATTCTAAAATATGATTCTATAGAAATGGTCATGCGTATGGCCAAAGTAGGTTATAGCCATATTTCCTTGCTGTTGCTATTTAAACCATACGTATGGCTAATGGCCCCCATATTTTTTCTTTCCGCGTACGTCAATTATTATTCAAAGAAAAAACATAAAGATGTACCATATCATTTCTGTATACATATTGCGCATGACTAAAAGCAAAAGGGTCTAAGCGCCAAAAAAAAATTTTCGCTTATTTAGTGCCAAAATCTTTTTCATGCAAGATAAGACCTTTTAGGCATAGTCACAAAAAAAAATTTTTTCTCAGGCGCTCAGGCCATTTTGCTTTTAGTCACGCGAATTTCATACGGAATCTACTATATCTACGTACATACCTACATACATATGTATACGTTCGAGAACTTAGCATTCATTCGTTGTCACGTACCTCTAGAATTTAATACATCAAAATCCCCCCCCCCCCCCCCCTCCCCCCTTGCTCCTCTCCCTTCCCTCACCCATTAGAAATACAGCGAAGTGGCCGGTACCGACCAACCAAGCAACCAAGCAACCAAGCAACCAACCACCCAGACAGTCAGCCAGCCACCCTCTCGCTTTTATGTACTGTACAGATAATCGTGAGGCAGAATCGTGCCGTACCTAATACGTTATACCCATGGCGGAGATCCGCATCTCTTCTGTTCACTGGGCTACTTACTTTGTCTTCGTTGTTGAAATTAATTTGTTTTGTAATATTGTTCAAATTCTGACGTTGCAATTCCCCCGATGCGGAGAAGTAAACTGAGGATGAGGGAATGAAAAAGAATTGACAAACTGGAGGTAATAAAATAAATAAACTGGGGCTAAGTTCACGTCGAACCTTCGGGTCCGAAGGAAAACAAAACATGAAAAAAAAACACGTTAAAAAAAAAAAAAACTTGTAACAATCGAAAAACCAAAACTATAAATAATGTAGTACATACCTACTATAGGTATGTATATTGTATGTATAACGGAACAAAATGTGTATAATCTCTTTTGTTTCCCCGGCGTGAAAGAAATTCACCCTCTCTCCCTCTCTCCCTCCCCCCCCCCCCCCCCATTTGTATTTTCATTGGAGGGCTCGAGCTCCCCTATACGGCCATGACAGTATTTTACTTCGGTACAAATATCCTGCCAATACCATAACGATGGGCGTTTCTGGGCGGGGTTTTAACTTCGGTTGTATTCGGCCGTGTTCGGGATCTTTTTATGATACCTTTTTTTATTATTATTATTATTATTATGACTATTATTGTTATTATTATCATAATCATTATCGTTGTCATACCTTCTGTTTCTCGCTCCTTTTTGACTCTGGGATACATGGATGAAGGTATTGTTGAATTATCGTCGTTGGTTTATATCCACCAGATGGTAACTTAACCTCTATTTGAGATCTGGTTTTCTCATTTAGCGACAGATGGCGCCTCGCGGTCTACCGTGTGATCGTGTACACGAATTAGCTATAGCTGTTCGAATCGATTTGAAATTCGTTGTATGATTTACGGTTTTTCTTTCTTATACTTTTTGCACGTTCTATTTTGTCATTTGAAATAAATCATTTTATTCGAACTACATTTTGTCGTTTCCTATTACGAAATGAATATTCTTTCCTCTCTAATATATACCATTGGCCCTTTTGAATCCTCTTAACCTTAAATCTAACCTACAATCAACGACCGAATGATTAAAATTATATGAATAAATGATTAAAAATAAGAACTAGTTAACAAAAATGACTAAGAAACACGTTTTCTTCATTTTCTAAGATTTCTGATGATTTTTTCCTTCTCTCAGGCAAAAGAGCGGGATTGTGATGCATTGGACAGTGTTGCCATCTATCCCTTGTATTCGAAGCTTTTTTTACTATACTGAGCATTGCTCTATAATGTAGGTTTTTATAATCAGTGCATACGAAAAAAAGAAGAAAAAAACCAAAAAAAAAAAAAAAAAAACAGAAAATAAATACAAAAATTGAATCGGCAATGTGGAGACAAAAAGACGGTTTGTTCGGAGGAGTCCGAGTCTCGAAGTTGATTCGTTACAACACATCGCAATCACGATATCGTCGGTAATGTAAAGATCTGTATTATTCTCTTTATGCGGTGAGGTGAGGCTAGGCGGGGAACCGAACCGCTTGGTAAAGGTCAGGGGTTTTAATATCCTGGACACCCACGTGCTGTGCTTCACCACCAGCTTTAGCAGCGATAATTTCAATTAATCAGCACTAATTGGCGCGAGCTTTGAATATATGCGTAACTAAAATATCTAGACGTACAGTTCGTGTATTGTATGTACAATTTACGTATAATGTATCTATACGGGGTATATATAAATACGAATATCATAAATGGCTGAAGATTTCTTAATATACCTAATCGGTTTCCTTGAAACGATACACAAATTCGATTTTCAGACACGATCGCTTAGAGGGGAGTCCTGATATTAGATTTCTTAGATAAGATAATAAATTAGACATCGCGAAAACGCTGGATTGAATCAAAAATAAAATACTAATCAACTTAGAAATTTCCGTTTCTATATAAACAATTTTAGAAAAAAGTTGTGAGTGTGTAAGTGGAGAACTTTATATCCCGAATTCTGGGAAAACAATTTGATTAATTGAAATGAAATTTTCGGGGATAGTCCTGCAGTAGGTACTTCGTAAAGATGATCCACGAAACTTCTGACGATCCGACCACTTCCGGTCAAGAAACGGTGAGTTCTCGAACATCCGAATGAAAAATAAAAAAAATTAAAATTAAAAAAAAAAAACGCAGCTTTTTTTTTATTCGTACCGCTGACTAATTTCCAAATCACTTTTTCTCGTTTTTGAAATGTTTGTTTTACTTTTAAGAAATCCAAAATTATGATATTTGAAAAAAATCTTCATCATGCATTTGTGAACGTACAGGAAAATGTATATTATGTCACATCGCGCCGATCAAGTGCGGAATGCGATTTCTCTGAGAGGGCTTTATTTTTCATTCCCTCATTGCCGCTTCGAAATTTTTGCACCCATCTCTTCCTCTGTCTTTTCTTCTATCTATGACCACAGCTTTGATGTACACCTCTCGTCAATTACCTCCTCTCGTAAAATGGTAAATTAGGGATATTAATATACACTTTTTTTCAGTTGAAGACATACGAAATGAGAAAATTGCGATATTTCGTATCACAGTGACGTCCTCGTCGCATAAACATCGGAGTATATACGACTTCTGTCTATTCTTCTTCTCGGTTTTTTTTTATTTTTTTTTTGTTTATTCTTCGTAAGTTCTTCGGGGTAGAGGATCACCCGCTTCATTCGGCGTCGAGTGAAGATGAGCTACGATGATGAGCCTAAACCGCAAAACTCGTATTCAGCTGCTGCAGCAGTCGCAAAATGTAATGAGAAATAAAAAGCCTAAGGTGGTCAAGAACGTGATGAGGAACTTTAAAGTGTCGCGATTTCTCACTCGTCGCGTCGTCGAATAAATGATATTCCTTTCGCAATATTATATGGCTAACCGCAAACTACATGTATGGGTCATTCCGCGCCAAATCAACCGGCACTCTATGACCCATATGAACTATAAGTCTGTATCTACGTTATAGGTACATTTATTTCAATCTTTTGGAAACTTGATACATCTCGCAGAAGAAAGAAACACGATCTATATTTTTTTGTGAATTTCGGAAAGATTTGTAGAAATCTTACAAATTTGGCATGAAATGTGCTATACATATAGCATGATGCATATTATCTAACAAAAGCTTCACAGCTCGGGGGCCACAATACTTTGCTCGGTGAATTTTAACAACAATTTTACTTTACTATTCATCTCCTGGACCGAGTACATAATATCGAGATTTTGAGTGATTTGTCATGCGATTCAAATTTCGATTCAGATTCGATTGATTCTGGTTGTTCAGGCTATTCATATGAAGTATTTCTTTTGAATAAAATATCGTTGATAGTTTCCAATCTCGTTTTGTATTACGGAACGGAAGAAGCAGAATTTAAAAATCGACAAATCAAACGAAAATCGTCAGAAGAATGAAACGATCAATAACCGAAAAAGCAAAAACTCTAGAGTTTCTTATTTGAATCTTATAATCGATTCTCGTTAGATATGAACGGACGGGGGTAAAAATAAAACAAAAATGCTGAAAAAGGCAAAAAAAACAAAAAAACTAGACAAATGAAACAATGCAAAATGAAAAAGTTTTAGAGCTGTTTATTCGAAACTTACACATTCATATCTAGACTCTCGTTTTTGACCAGACGAAAAATAGATGAATGAAACAAAAAAAAAAAAAAAGAAACATGAATCCCGAGAGCCCCAAAAAAATTCAAAAATGATATTGAAAATGAAACAACTATCAAGTTTCCTATTCAAATCATGTGATCAATGTTCCTTCCAGGATGCAAAAGAAGATCGAGGCCTATGTGTATATACAAAAGCGAAAGAAAAATCGCCAAAAGATGAAGAAATCAAAAGTCCAAAAATAAAATAAAATAAAATAATGAGAACGAAAGGGAGAGTGAAAAGTCTGCAGTTTCTGTTCCGAGTCTCGTATCTACTGAGATTCTTATTTATCTGTATTACACAAGGGTCTGGCCCTGCAGGGTTAGCCAGGGGTTGTTCAAAAGGCAGTAGGTATATAGCCGCGTATACATAGAGACGGGGGTAGTAGGATGGGGCAAGGTGCGGTGGGTGGGTGTCGAATTTAAATAATCTTCGAGCAGACTTTTTCAGGGAGGAAACGAGCCCTCCTTCCTCCCTTTCCTTGCCGCCAGGACTGCTGCCACGCAGGACCTCGGCGATATAAAGATAAAGAGAGATAGAAAATAGAGGAAAAACGAAAGGAAGAGAGAGAAAGGAAAAGAAGGGTTTTATACATAAGGGCGCGAGTCTCGCACCCTGTAATCTTCGGCCACGTGCTTCGCTACCGTTGCCGTTCTTCGTGCCCCTGGTACCTACTGCTTGTTCCACAGGGATCACCGAAAGCGCGTTCAACCTCTGAGGGGAACACGCGAGTCCGCATAGAATTGGCTTCTTGTGCAGTGTTTGGGATATAAGGGTAAAATTTCAGGGGTATGAAAAATCCTGTACTTCCAAAATCAAGAGGAAGTACACGAAATAAAAGAAAAAAAAAAAAAGAATCAAGGAACGAGGAAGAAATCACTTAAGAAATCATTGAACCAATTGTATCCAAAATCAGACAGGAAACCCCCAAAAGTTCTGGAAATCGATCGAATCGCATGATACCTGATGATTTCCTCGTGAATTTTCAAAATATATTGTACAAAATCATGGGAAATCACAAAGAAATCACGTGATTTCGGGAAACGCTGGGAATCTTATTGATTCAGAAATAACGGAAATCGCAGTCGAGATAATAAGAAATAGATTCTTTTTGGAAATCATCGTGCCACCGAATTTGCAACTGAGCACAGACCCTCGAAAATGCACTCACTTGCGCACACATGGAACATTCCATGGGGCTTTAACCTGCACCGAAAAAGTGACCACGGTATGGAATACTGTTCCATAAATATAAATCGGAGCAGAAGTGAGCAAGCACGGATGTCGGTTATAAGGTGTATTATTTTGACCACCGCGGTGATCAGTGATCAAAGTGATTTTGAATGTTCTCGTCCTTTCTCAATGCATATGATTAAAGAGACAGAAAGTGATCATAATCACTTATATCAGTGATCATACGTTGAAAAGAATACACCTATAATGTGCATTGACACCCTCCAGGTAAAAATTCGTATACCTGCGATGTTGACGTCGTGATCAGGATTGGGAGTTATCAATCACTTTTGTAATTCGATTACGAATTCGAGTGTCCATTACATTCGTAAGGTACGTGTAACTGAACTCATTTGAAATGTAATGGTAATTTACTTACATTTTTCACAACCCTATCTGGTCCTGATGACGTAGCTGGAATAATCAGGCTATAGACATCAGTAGGAGAAATTGCAAAACATATATAGAATCGTTTTTGAGAATGAAGATTATGAAATTTTACAGCTGCTGGTTTACGTTACGTTACGTAAGACGTTTTTTATTGTTGAAAAATTGGTTTTCATACGGTTCTCGAGGATCCAGCCTGAAACGAATTTCAGATTCGGAGAAGTCATTCCATCGAATCGAGATGACGGATGAAATCTTTCGGGACGAGAATTTGAAGGTGAAAGTCAGTCTGCAGGTCAGAGTTGCAAAACCGATCAATTTGTTTCTCCTGAACGGTGAGATCTAAAGGTTTGAAACGCGGGGGACTCAAACATCTCAGTACTCACTATAAAATATCAAAGTTGCAGAGGAATCGAAATTTCTCCCCCTGATTTGCTTACGGATTACAACTGATCGACCTGCCCATATGTAGCAGAGATTGAATAATGATGGAAAAAATAATTCACGTTCATCTTCACGTATATATACATATAACTTATATAAATACACATGTATAGTTATGTGTCTATGTATATATGTATGTACTATGATTCAGCTTTGTTTATACAGAGCATATGTATTTATGCGCCTATAGGTAAACGAGTATTGCTTCCACCTCGCCTCCCTCGCACCTTTGAGCTTTGATCTTGAGTTCATCCACATCTCTTCTCTTCTTCCCATCCGATCTCTCGATACCTGTAAGTATACAAAACGTTCATGTATGGGTATGGATGGATATCTATGGGTATTGGGCACCGTATGTATGTACACTATCTACTTTTCTACTCTGCTATATACTGCAGCTGATAGAGTCGTCAGGTCTTCTCTCGCGCGCGCGCGCCATGGAGCCGGATCGGGACGACAGATAATGTTTTATTATAATATCAAACCACGTCTTCGGGGATGACCCCGGTTTATACACCGGACTATGCTCGCTGCGAGGCAGGGCCCCCTTATGCCTTATGTCTTATGCCTGGTCTTATGCCTCGCTGTACAGATACGGAGTGTCCTGTTGAACAGCGGGGATCCGGACTCCCCGATCTTCGCTCTTCTTATTTCCCTTCGTCTTCTTCTTCTTCTTCTTCTTCTTCTTCATCTTCATCTTTTTTTTCTCCTTCTTCTCATCTTCCCTCTCCCGGAGAGAGACTATGATCGATTTGACGCGCGGCGAAACTTGGCGCGTCATTGAAACAGCGCGACCCCGTAAACCATATCCATGCATCTACCTATACAGATATATACACGTATATACTGTGTACCCAAACGTTTTCATTCCGTTTTTGCTTTTGATCATATAAGGGATGAAAAAGTACCCATTGATCTCGAGTCGGAGACAAAGTTTGAAAATTCTAACTAGCAGGTCAATCCGCTGATCACGATAGACCAGCCCCAAAACTTCTGGCACAGAACTTTCAAGCTCGAGCGATAACAAACTACAGCATCGATCTATTTCAAAATTCAGTCATTTTTCAGTTGGAGTGAATGCTATCGATGAAGATCAGAATCATCAAAATCCGTTGATTCGTTCTCGAGATATGACGATTTGAAATTTTTCTGTGTACAATTTTGTTAGTTGTATTACTGAAAAACTTATACCCGACCGATTGAATCGAAAATCTGATCACTGAGTTACGAGAAATCCCATCGATTGAAATCAGAATCATCGAAATCCTTTGATTCTTTCTTAACGCATCGTCCATCCAACAATAATCAGAGGTGCAGATTCTCTGGATCTTGAAATCACGTATCGGGTTAACGGATCTAGTGGACATTCTACTTTTCATTTTCAGGGTGACTTTCATGATTTCCTTTTTTTTTTTTTTGAAGCGGGAAATTAAAAACTCTCGACTTTCCGACCGTTTGGATTGACCTTAAAGGACTACAGTTTGTGCCCTGGTAATTCAAAATCGCCACGTTCGCCTTGACTTAGAAATTTAATAAAAACGTAGCATTGCGGTGATCCGGAGAACGGCTCGATAGAAAAATTCGAATCGTCCGAGGGTCTTACAGCTCGTCCTTACTCCTTTAAGGATTAAAAGTTCCTATGTCTGATCAGGATTGACCAACTGGTTCGACTGGAGAAAGTTGTAACGTTTGAATCGAACGAAATAAAAATAAAATAGAATAAAAACTCATAATAAACAAAGGTGATGAAAAGTCCAGGGGGACTCAGTCGACCAATTATTTTCTACCCACTTTCCTACTCTACGAAAATAACAGAAAAACGCGTAGATATAATATGTATAGGCGGTGGTTCGCGTGTCTCGATGACTGATTCCCAGGAATCATTATATCACCTGTACACCGTAGTTTCTTGTGTACAGTTCTATTATATGTATGGGTGGGATGCCTACGGGGTATCCCCTTAATCTCGATTAAGGGGACCGCAGGGAGGCGCGGGGGATTATCTTATTTTATGTCCGAGGTGAGCGCGGATGAGAATCACTTCATCATAATCGGTCATCTGGATGGTCATTTTTGCCCCCATCCTCCATTCCCCCCTCACTGACTAAGAAATTCTGTGTGTAATACCTACGTGTGTATAAGCGCCATAGCCGTGGCAGGGAGGACCCCTGCGGAGGACCTCGACGCCCAGGATATCTCTTTTAAACGGCGACGAGGACCACGGCGATGACGATGACGACCAGGACGAGGACGAAGGTACGTATATACTTGGAACGAAATATCTTCTATTTCTACACACACAACTGCCATATATATAAATGTGTAATGTACAACGCCGCTGACAACCTGATGGAGACGAAATGAAAGATTAAAAATTGATATCGTGATTAATATCATGATGTATGCATGATGTATCATTGTATATATGCGGTATTTCACATGAACCGGGGCCATTCTAAGGTGATATAGTTATAGGGGTCACTCCGAACTTAAAGGGGGGCAGTATATGTCGCGGTTGGAAAAATTAAACATAGTTCAAAATCAATTTATGTCATCACCAAAGTTCATCTTGCATCATTATAATAATCTCACTTAAAAACGGTTGCTCCACGAATTCAGGCGCACTGTAGGTCCGATTCGACTTATCTATGACCAAGATTCGGAGGAATACAGTCCGTCACAAATTGATCGAGGGAAATTGGAAAATTTAATTTTTAGGCTGAGTTATTTGCAAATAAGTGAAAAAGAAATGTTCGATTATCGGAAAATTGGCCATATCTTCTATGATAATTTTTTTACATCAATTTCCCTCGTTCAATTGATGACCGCATGTCTTCGGTACAATTCGGATCCTGAGGAAGTGAAATCGGACCTACGGTGTGCCTCAATTCGTGCAGCGACCGATTTCTAGTAACATCATTGGCGAAGAAATAAATTGATTTTGGACCACGTTTCATTTCTATACTGCGACCTACTGGTACCCTTAACCTAGCTAACATAAAAAACATGGGTTTTACTGGAATCCGGTCGGTATTTTTTGACTAAGTGACATACTTAGCCACTTTCTGAAAAAAAAAACAACTGAATTCATTCGTCGAGGGTTCGTTCGGATGGGTTGAGTAGTCATCGAGAAATTACGATTCGCTTTCTTGAGGTGACAACAATTGGTAATAATCAAATTTGGAACAGCTGATCCAAAATTCGTTGGATATCGAAAATTTCACATCCTGGACTGCTGACGGTAAAGACTCGCTGATTTTTGTCTCAATGACATTTTCCATATCAAAATCCCCCACATTGATGAAGGTAAAAAAAAATGCCTCTTTTCCCCGTTTTCAAATTTCTGTTTCGTTTCATATCGGAAATCCCGTACGATCAATTGTTTATTGTGGCCCGCACAGAACGTCCGTAAAAATCTACAACCCCGAAAGTTCAAAATTGTCGGAGCAGATGGTATTTGAAGTCGCAGAAATTCGTCGAAATTGTTTCGATGTTCGAAATTCATGCTCACAATGTGAATGGGAAGTGATTGCTTTACACAATATTATAGAAAATGATTAATTTACATATATTTTTGTTAATTTTCGTTTGGATGTAAAATTTGATCCTCATGTAGTTGGGGGATTACAGAAAAGCCGAAATTCCTTGGGGGTGATTTTTTTTTTCTTCAAATTATTTTCATCTGACTGACTGGAGGTTCTGGAAAAAATGAAATGAACGTGTTTTTTCGTATATCACTCCCCAACCCAATACGTACGTCGCGATGTATAATTTAAGCTCACCCCGTATTTGCGTTTCGAATTTTTAAATTTAGTCCCTTTACGTGCTGCTCCTCTTATTCGTCTCTCTCTTTTTCTCTCTCTCTCTCTCTTTTTCTCTTTATCCCTATCCCCCTGCTTGATTCAGATCGCAGTTCCCAGTTCGACACGACACAGTATTTGAGAGTAAAAGCGATGGCTGTAGAGAACCGGAGGAGGCCTCATTACTAGAGCAAATATCTTATGTAGAATCTCACTGTAGACTGAACACGCGAGAAGCATCGATGGAAACGAGGACAGGAGATGAAATGTAGGATAATAAAATAAAAAGAGAAGATCAGAGAATAGAAGAGAAGAGAAGAGAATACGTGTGCAAAAAGGGATGAAAATGAAGAAGTAGTAAGATGAAAAGAAGAAAGGAAGACAAAGAAGAAAAAGTCGAAAGGGACGAGAAGATTTGAGAGAGCCTGTATTTTATCCGTTTCTCGATTCCATTCGAGTCCCTGCACCAGACTCCATCAAATCTTTTGCCAAGTTTGAGAAAAGAGAAAGAAAGAGAACGCGAGTGGGCGAAGGGTTCGCCCCAATGGGGTTGCAAAATGCGAGGAATTCTTCTTTACACCCTACTACTGTGTGTATGTATTTCCTATTTCTCTTCCTTTCTTCGCGCACTGCTCTCTCTTATTCAAGTCGAAAAGAATCTGCGAAAGATTCGGATTTAAACTTACCTTCTTTAATCTTCGTTCCTGAAACGGAGAATAACCAATCGTTTCGTTATACCTGCAATTTCACTCTCACTTTATACTTGGCGATGTTAATCTACCGCTGTTTCGTTTAGGCATGACGCTTACTTTTTTCCAAGTTTTCCTGGGCAGTTCTGGTTCGGAGAAAAAAAAAAAAAATGAAAAATTGATTTTTTTTTCACACCGGTTCCTTAAGTAATTCATCAAAATTCTATGAATCTAATTTTCCGTGCAGGAAGACCTGAAAACTATTCGTCTGAATGTATTTTCCTTTCGCTTACATCTGCGCAGATTCTTGCCTCATTATTTCAACTAGTATCTAGAATGATATTCGATGATTGAATGACTGGAGCGAGGATGTTTAACACGGAATCGCTAATTTTACATTTTTTATCATGAAAGTAGGTTCAATCAATGCATATTTTCAGTAGGATCAAAAATCATTTCCATTTCCTTCTTCATCACTTCTCCGTTTTTAAAAAACGCTGCTGCTCCGGACGAGACAATAAAAAAGTGAGAATAAATGAAACAGAAAATTGGGATCAAAGTACGCAGGGTTGTGTACCGTGATTTTGAACGTGCGATTGAAATATCATGAAAATGTGAAGAAGATGAATCATTGAATGAATGGTTTCGTTAAAAAAAAATTCAATGTTACCGATTGTGCTAGAAATCTCAGGAATGAACCGATTCGTTTAAGTCTAATTAATTTTACTATCTAATCTTCTCACAATTTCGAAAATCATCCAATCAATCCGAATCAGAATCATTTGATTATTTCAAATAAGAATCGTCGTATTCATCCGAATCATCCGATCATTTTGATTGCGTCTTCAAAATAATCCGCAACACTCCGAATGATTGAATCACCATTCGATCGGGAAAATCATCGGTTGGGTTTTAAAAATAACCGAAATCATCGAATTTTCAAATCATTTAATCGCCATTCGATCGGGAGAATCGTTTAATCTCCAACCGATTGCCAAAATAATTAGATTTTCGATTGCAGATCTGAGAAGCTATATCCGATCGCAAAAATTATTGGATATCTCAAGAACTAACGACGTTTATACAAAGTTGAAAATCATCGAATCTCGAAAAAGTACGAAAGACGGTTTATTCCGTATATAGAGTATTATCTAGTATTGAAAGTCGAGGGGATGAAAATGGAAAATAACTTGAACAACCGTTGAGTAGGTAGAGCAGCAACAACGCGAGTATAGGACCGATAGGAAATGCGGGTAGTAGTGATTTGATGCGGAAGGGAATGAAATGAACGTCGAATGATTGTCTTCCGAGCAATTTGTTTGGGTTTATAGACGATTTGTGTGCCGCTGACTCTCCGGGGGTAGCAGATGAACAGAGTAAAGAGAGAAAGATAGAGATAGATAGATAGAGAGTGAGATGAAATAGTCCTACTCTTGTATAATAGGAAGGGTGACGGAATGGGTAGTAAAATGGCGAGCAGGACGAAGAGGAAAAGGACGAATAGAGTGAAGAAAGGGGCCAAGGATGTGTACTGGCAAAGGGATAGAAAGAGAGGAGAGAGGGAGAGGTGAGGGAGTTTGTTCGATGAATTTCGTATAATGTTGGATGTATTTGGATCACGTTCGACGATATGTCAATATAAAGGAGTCCTTCGGGTCCTGAATACGAATCGAACAGTCAGAACAGCTTGTTATCCTAAATACACTAAATCCTTTGGTTGTAGGCCAGAGAATGAGAATGATAGAGTAGCTGCGAGGCCTTTGAACGCTAAAGGTTTCCCGAAAACCTTTCCAAGGGCCTCCAGCCCTCAGCCTCCAGCATCCAGCCTTCAGCCTTCAGCCATGATAATGATAGACAAATTTACGATTCGGTCCCCGGTCCCCGGAACAAGGATATACTACATCCTATTTCATACGGTTTGATCAATTTCACTGTAAATTGTTACACATGCCGAAGTCGATTATCTCGATTATCTCCGGAAGTAACAACTGCATACAGGAAAATTGTCGAATAGTATAATATTGCGATTTTTATTATTTACATTTTGTTTCATTACGGTCTTCCCGAGAGATCAACGGTTTTTGAATTGATTCGAAATTTAAACGAAAAAGTGTGGTAAAATTTACACCATCTTTCTTTGGAGTCTTTCGATTTTCTCATTTCATTTGTGTTATTCCCTTTAATATCAACCTTTTGCGGTGAAAGTGTGAGGTTTAATGCGAAGGGTTTCCCGCGTCTATAATAATTTCATCCCAAGGGTTGATATATTTTTTCTTCAACACGCGTACTTCTGATGTCCAAAAAATCACAGGACACGATTTTCGATCGGGCCATTTTAGGTAGTTCATTCCAAAGGGAACAAAAGTGGTTTTTAACAAAGTTTCAGTATCGTCTCTCCTCGAGGAAACCAGTACAGCTTGGTTTCAGAAATTTAGACTAGCCCAGAATTTATTTATTTTTCACCAAAGTGCATTGAAAATTATGAGAACAAATTTTCTTTTCCAAAACCTGTGTCGTAATTAGGGTTGTGGAGCACCATTGATTCGATTAGGGTCGTTTAGGGCTCGTTTTGTTCGGGGATTTTTAAATCCTCATCATGTGAACGAGGAAATCTGTATAAATCAACTGTGTGCAAACTTACAGTTTCGCAATTATCCAAAGTTTCCAAAATTTTTGTCAATAACCAGGGAATAATGTAGCGAAAATTCCCTCATTTACACGATGACGATTTCATTTCCGAAGAAAAGACCCTTAAGGGACCACCGGTGCTCCAAAATCCTTACGACATAAATTTTGCAAGAGAACATTCTTGTCATGTTAAATGAACTTTGGTTCAAAAATGAATGGATCCTGGTGTACTTGAAGTTCAAACAATCCAGCTCTACCGATCTCCCTAAATATCTTGAATCCTTTGAAATGTAAGTGGATTCTGATTCGAAGTATCTCATACTCACCCACATATCCATATCTAGGTGTGATAAATCCTAGCAGGTATCTATATACCTACGTAGTACCTTCATAGTACATGGTATTGTGAATGTGTGTGATGCAGGTATTAAAATACCCGAAGATGGATATCCGTTTCAAATATTCACGCCCTTTTACAGCACGTTCAGTGCAGTTGGTTTCGGTTCGGTTCAGTGCATTTCGTTTCATTTCATTTCATTTCATTTCTACTGCTGCGATATCGGTGCTTCTTGCTCGGTTGGTTGGTTGGTTGGTTGGTTCGTTGCACGCCGCTGTTACTGCTGCACGAGCTGTGAAATGAATGCTTTTAGAAACCCTTTACTAGAGGGCGGACAGTTACTGCTCGGTATAAATATTACACCCAAGTCTAGAGCTAGTGTCTGCTGACCACATGGCATGCAGACAGAGATAATATATCCGTATTGCTTATTCTCGCCCACCTATACCCACTATATAGGTACACATTCATACGTATGCACATATGTACGTATTTGTGGCCACCAGGAACAGTCCTCGATATACATTTTTTTTCTCGACTCCAAAAAATCACTGTCTTTATTTCTTTTTCTTTCAAAATAATTAGCTATATTTCTTACAATTTTTGTCTCATTTGTCAATTTTTTGTTTTCCGTCTGTTATTGTTTGTTTCCAAATTGAATTTTTCAAATTCTTCAAACATCAGTGATTCTTATCGATTACTTGATGATCAATGATTTTCTTTCGTTTTGAAATCAGATCTCCGATGTTCTCTTGTAATAAATGTATCTCAATAACTATATGTTTATTAGTTAGATACTAATTGAATTGATCGGTCATATCAACGATGATGATAAAAATGATATAGTGATCATTAGATTCGAGTCGAATGATATGGATACTTATAGACTTACATAATATAAAATAATATCACACATATGTAGGTATCTGTCAGGTATTATGTATTATCATAACGATTTGGTTTAATTTTACTTGTTTGTGTGCATAATATGACGCGTACTTCCGCTTCCGTTTCTGCATATAATGATTTTTTTGTTTCTTCTCTCCTCTTTCTTTTTTTTTGTCTCTTAGCTTGGTCGTACCCCGAGTAACTATATCCAAAAAAGTCCATTCACTACAAATGCCACTACTACAACCATTACCACTACTAATACCAGTACTAGTTCTCTCGCTCTTTCAACGTTTATTCCGCCCTGAAGGCGTGACATGTTTATATCTGTACGTCAACCGCTGTTCATATTCCATTTAGAAAGGCTCACCTCTAATTCACACACATTCTTTATCCTTCTCTTTTCTCTATTCTCTCTCTCTTTCTCTCTTTCCTCCGCTATAATATATGTCACACTTCTTTTTATACTCTTTGTGTGATTTTCTATTTCTTATTTTTTCTTATTTACTCATCACATTTTCTAATCTAAACTTCATATAGGTTCATTTCATTCTTTCTTTCTTCTTTCATTAGGTTACTCCTTAAATTCTACCACAACTAAATGATTACACATAAGGGAAAAATATACATATACAAACGTATGTTTTTCCTTTTAATTGTTATTAATGCTAATCACCTCTTGTTAAGGACACGACGCAATTATTATTAATCGCTTATACGTACGTAGTTTGTGTGTATATATGTACATACATATATAGGTACCACCGGCTAGACCTTGATTAATCGTTCGGACTCCTGCTAATGGGACACTTTTTTCTCTATACATATATAAGTATATACCTGTGTATATCATATATAGGGTATATGCATATAGAGGTATATTTATATACACCGAAACAGGAAGGTGTCAAAATAATTCATTTGCTGTGAAATATTACCATTCTTTTCATTTTCTTTTTATCCTTCTTCGATATATACCTCTCTACGAGACACTTTACTGCTAATTGTCAAGCTCACGAATATACTATAGATATACACGTGTATATTCGATCTAATTACTCGTGTCGTGAACCATCTGTTCATTAATGAAACGCGACATAGTCGAGACAGGATAGATAAATGGAACGAGAATTAGAAAAAAAACAAAAAAAACACAAATACAAACACAAAATTAAATAGTTGTCGAAGAAAAAAAAACAACGAAAGTTTAAAATAAACAAATTGTATCACTGAATATTGATTAGATAAGTTAGCAATACGTAATTGTAGAGAAAAAAAACAACAAAAAACAAAATTTACTGAAAAGGACAATCGCGGAATCACAGACATGCGTATAGTAATATCTACGCAATGGATACGCTACATACCAAAATACCAAAGTATTCTAACAAATAGAAGAAATCAATAAAGAACAAGGCGGAAAAAACCGTTTTTTTCTTTCACGATACTTTTCATCACGTTACAAATTAATATGTCATTGCTCGGAATACTGTATGAGCTGTGGTCGAATTATTTCATCAAATTGATTTTAAGTTTGTACGAAATGGTTTCGTGTTCGTTATGAACTCATCTTCTGTTGCAGCGTTTTAATCGTATTATAGTAATTCGTGGAAGACTTTACTTAATGGGCGTATGCTCGTTTCAACCTATAGCTTTGGATTTATACCTAACATTTTTGTATTCCCTGATGATTAATAAATATACTTGAACAGCATGAAGTTGAATTTACCGCATGTACCTCAATTTTCTCGAATCCACCCATATATACTTTTATGTATACGTAGGATCTACTCAAATTCACCCATATATTTTTGTATTATACCTCAATCCCCACGGTTTTACCTCGTATTTCAATCTACTTGAAGAAAATGAAATAACAGAATTGAAAGTTGATTTTTTTCCGACAGAAGCGACAATTCAAATTTAATGGGATATGGCAATTTTTCATGTCCATCATTTGCTCTTGATCCCTTGTAAATTTCATTTTTTTTCATCGAGCCGTACTTCTCAGATCATTAGGTGAGTTTGTCCGCCGAGCGCGAGACAGACCGACAGACAGACATACATTTGTCCGCAAACCTGTTCTATACATATACTAGTGGGTCAAAAACGTAAAAATTCGCTCAAATAACAAAAGTCACTTTTCGTACTCAACCAATACTTTTCTAATATCACCAAAGGTGATGAAACGTTAAAAAGAAAAATGATGTAATTGTGTGAAGGAAAATTGAAATGAATAAGTAAATGATGGGGATGCGTGATTCAATGGGCAAAGGAAAGTGAATCGATGAGATAATAATTGACGAGGAATTCAAATGCAACGAAATATGATCTTTGAAAAAACCAACTGAAACGTAATGAAAAATTGTAAATCAATGAGGGGAACCAATTTGAATCATATGGCGAGACATGGAGTCACATAGAGTCGAATAAAATGATATGAAGTTACATAAAATGGAATAAAATGAAAATGTGCGGTGGAAAAGATGAAAAGAAAGAAAAATAGGCGAGAAGAATGACGGAGGAAACGAATGAAAGAAATGAGAGTACACGAATTATACATATACATATACATATATGTATATTAGGGTGGATCGAAAAAAAAAATTTTTCTCGGCTACCCTCAAAAATCGAAGATATCGCTGAAATAAAGGTCTCCGTAAGAGGATTCGATTTTTTGGATTTTTTTAGGGGGCGCGCGGGACGTTCAAAAGTGCCATTTTTAGCGTCAAATTTACGTAATCGCTGATTAACGGAAACAGATTCATCCGAAAATTCTGATTTTTTGATATAACGTGCCCAGGTATCTACTCTTTCGAACCCATATTCACGGACCACTACCAATTGTTTCATATCTTCGAAAAAAAATGTTGAAAATCAATATTTTCACTATTTTTCAGGTAATTATCGTTGAATTTTGATTTTTTTCCTTCTGAACCGTTTTTTTATTTCTTCCATCGTTTTTTTCTTGTGAAACTATCTATCAATATCGCTTACAATGCAAAAATTGCTGAAAATTGCTGAAAAATAAAATTTTGATATTTCGGATATATTTCGAAATAAAATTTATTTTTCAGCAATTTTTGCATTGTAAGCGATACTGATAAAAAGTTTTACAAGAAAAAAACGATGGAAGAAATTCAAGAGCGTTTTAGACGGAAAAAAATCAAAATTCAACGATAATTACCTGAAAAATAGTAAAAATATTCGTTTTCAAAATTTTTTTTTGAAGATATGAAAGAATTGGTAGTGGTCTGTGAATATGGGTTCGAAAGAGTAGATACCTGGGCACCTTATATCAAAAAATCAGAATTTTCGGATGAATCTGTTTCCGTTAATCAGCGATTACGTAAATTTGACGCTAAAAATGGCACTTTTGAACGTCCCGCGCGCCCCCTAAAAAAATTCAAAAAATCGAATGCTTCTACGGAGACTTTTATTTCAGCGATATCTTCGATTTTTGAGGGTAGCCGAGAAGATTTTTTTTTTCGATCCACCCTAATGTATATACTATACTATACTATACATACACGCAGAAATACATAACACGCATGAAGTTTCTAGGAAAGGTATATCATTGGCACGCTGGGCGTGGTATGACGGCGTGAAGTTGGTGCCGGCAGCGATAGATACCGCTAATTATCGATCATAAATAATATTCGAGTCGTTAGAGATAGGTAGGTTGGTAGGTGGGTTCGAATGCACGGCAGCAAAGCACGTGATCCTATCGCTTCGGAATCGCGCGCGGAAGAGAAAAAAGAAAGAAATTCAGAAGAAAATATATGAATAATGGTAAAAAAAGAATTGAAAATGAAAAAAAAAAAAAACATTACACGACAATGATAACAATAAAAACGAAACAACAAATCAAAAATGAAAAAAGAGAAGAAGAAATTTACCGCCGCGATCAAGTGATACCTACGTTATAACACATTTAGAAATTAACCGAGAATAATTTTGTCATCGATCCTATACGATTCGATCGATTTATAAAACTCGATCTAAAATATTCATTACATACTTCAAACTCGGTCGGACCAATGAAACCTCTCCACGAATTCCATTGCACTGCTGAACATTAAATCAGTTTTTTTTTCTCGATCTGTTTTCATAGCTTCGACGATTTTTTCCTATATTCAAATTGTCCCCAGCCGATTTTTACAATTCTTATGAAATTTTTTTAAACAGGTCTCACCAAATTTGTTCAGTTTATAACTACTATATTTGTACCGATTAATAGATCTTCATTACCGTGTTCTCCTTGCTCACGGTCTTCATAATTTTACTAATTTTTATGGATTTACGTAAGTTTCTAACGACTTACGTATGGAATCGAGTTCGGTCGTACCGATTTTTACAGAATCTCGTCAATGTTACACGATTCATATCTACTTGAGACCAACCATAAGAGTTTTCATCAGCCTCTTTTTAGTTTTGCCGATTTCCGTCGGTTTTACCGATTTTTATAAAAATTCTATGAGCTTACAAAGATCTGTGTCAATTCCGATTCAATTTCACCGGTTTTCAATGATTCGTCTATCAATTTCAATAATTCAATTCAACAATTTGACAATTCATTTTTCACGACTTCCAACGAATCTCATCAGATTTACACGATTTTATTCGATGCACATTCGATTTCACCGATCGGCATTTATTACTATATTGAATTTTTTTCCGTCGATTTTCATCGATTCCAATATACGTGATCGATTTTCCTCAATTATTTCAACGATTTTTACCGATTTTTAATTCCATTAATGCCGCATTCCATTAATTCTAGTCTATTATTGAAACGATTCGTACCGATGTCAACTAAATTGTATGTTGAATTATTTCATCCTTATGAATATCCATCAATTTCTGAAAATGATTATAATAAGTATAATCGAATGTTGCCGATTTTCATCAATATCTCATTAACATTAGCCAATTATTTGCTTAACTTTCCGATTTTCGTTAAATCGTCTTACTTTTCATTCGTCTTGATTCCTTCGTGGGAATCCCAACTTTCTTGATGAAAGATAATTTGAATATGAATTGAATATGAATGTTCACGTTATACGCTACGGGCATAAAAGTTGATCACTTATTATTAGGGGTAGTCTGAAGCTCACGCTTGGGTATATAAGAGATCCGGGAAATTGTCAAGCGCAAATTTACGGAGTGATATCGCGTTACCAACCCTAGTCTTTGATCTCGCGACACTCACAATTTCCCGCGCTCGCGATACACCCCTATTTTCTGGGTGCTAGACGAGCCACCCTGATGATGAGAGGCCTGGGGACCCGGAGCTACTCGCCTACCTATAATCACAAGGCACCAGCACCACGTCCGTCAAGGGCGTAACGTCAAGTTAAACGTCGACAAAAAAAAAAAAAAGAAAGAAGAGTTATAACAAAAAAATAAAATCGATAAGAATAATGATGATAAAATAATCGATAACAATAATCAATACAGTAAAATGGAGTAAGAATAATCGAAAATTACGTTTTTGACTTGGATTTTCAACGTAATTTGGGAAATTTTTGTTACCGTATCGCTTCTCGCTGTTCAAGATATATGTTTTTGTATCAATTTCTGACTTGCTGACAAAACGTAGAATTGACAAGTGATTTTGGCTCTCATCTCTCGGCTAGAAATAGTAGATATTAATTTCTAGAAATTAATGACCCTAGGGCTAAACCTTCGCGATACTTGAGGCACGTACTTTTTCCCCACTTCTTTTGGAATCTGTAGAGGGAAAAGCCTTACCGCAAATACAATAACCCTTTGTTTGTTTCATTCTTCTTGATGCCTTCGGTTCTATCTTGAGTAGTTCGTGATTCAAACAATCTAGACATCCTGGCAAACACTTCGAGCGCCTTTGAGCCTCGAGCGATTTTCTGTTTTCTCCACCTTTATCTGGTTTCTGGTTTCTGTTTTCTCCTCCTTTCTGGTATCCAATGCTCTCTACCAAATTTCTCTCTCTCTCTCTCTTTCTCGCTCTTTTCACATATGTACATACACATACCCATCTATGTATGGTTAGTTACTCGCATTGGAATTGTAGCAACGACCCTGTCTCGTGGATGAATGGCAGCAGTAGCACCAGCAGCAGTAGTAGTAGTGCTAGTGATAGTGAAGAGGAGAGCGTTCACGCTGGGTAAACACTTTGCCAGATTACGAACGCGTTTGCGAATCGGATTCTCGCAACAAGAACCCTTTTGGCAAATCTTATTTTGTACCTCAATCGCGTAGATGATTAATTCATGAATATTATAACACGAGAACAAAGTTGAATGAATTAATCATAGGAATGGGATTTTTCTAGAAATCCATCAAATCGATTTCGAAAGAGATCATGAGATTCGTGAAAGTTACGTATGTACATAAGGTTCATTCGCAATCACAGATCAATCGTGCTTTCAAATTGTTGTACAATAATTGAGCGAACATCCATAAAAATGATTCTATAGCTATTTGTTTGAACTGATGAAAATTGAGGAAAATCTATTCGATTATGATCAGAAAATGAATGAAGTATTCGATGGTTTATATACAAGAAAAATGATTCAATCGAATCAAAGAAATGATCGAATGAATGAGAAATAGTTGAAAGATGATGAACGTCGATAAAAATTCATGTCAACGAGTTGGAAAGTGACCAAAATTTCGTGAGAATCGAGGAAAAACTATGCTGTCTGAGTCAATGATCTGAAAATCAATACGATAATCGATAGAGAAATGATAAAAAATGACACAACTGAATGGAAAATTATCAAAGCTTGATGAAAATCGAATTAATTAGATCAACGAGCGATGATTGGTTGAAAATGACTGAAAGCAGATGAAAATAAAGGAAAATTACATTAAACAATGAAAACTGAAAAAGTGAATAACAATAGAAGAAAATTAGTAGAGACGAAACGACGTGATGGTCAAATGAATGAAAATAACCTCGAATTGACGAAACGATTGATAGAACATTGAGTTTCCTCAATAAAATTTGATATTTCGACAAACGTTTTATGATTTTCTAGTCATATTTTTCAAATTTGAATATTGGGTTCGATCTTATCTGCTTGTTACGATTTTTTCCGTGCTATTACGAGTCTTTTCTTATTCCTGTATTTAAATCGAACGTTTCAAACGGTTTAATTTCATGGTAGGTATATATAGAGTCGATCAATTTTGTTCTTATTTCCTGGCGCGAGCTAAAGGAATAAGAAGGGTGGAAGCTAGAAGGCGAGAAGGCGAGAAGGCGAGAAGGCAAGGAAGCGAGTAGGAGGTAAGCAATTAAGTTTGAAGTGTTTCCTGCAAGGTGTGACTGCAGCAGTAGCAGCAACAGCAATAGCAACAGCAGTAGCAGTAGCAGTAGCGGGGCTGAGAAACTCGGTTGCTGCTTTTGCTGTTGCTATACTCTGGTATAGACGTCCACGTCAACGAGCGGAGCAAACGACTACGAAAATTAAAAGAAGAGGAAGAAGAAGTAAAAAAAAAACGAGGAAAATGGAAAGAGGGGAACAAAAATAAAACGATAATAAAAGCTAGGCGCTAACCACCTGACTTTTTCTTCTTCTTCTTCTTTTAATTCTTCGTTTCGTGCCGAACGGTAGCCGAATAGCTACCGACCGTTAAATCATCATTATTATGTCATTTTTATTCGAAAAGGATGCGAGTATCGGAGCGTTTAAGCTCATCCAATTACGTGATGAACAGGAAATTTCACCTTCGATACCGCCTAGACTCACATTCCTAATTATCAATCACTAATTTTGGAAAATAAATTGTTCACAAAAGTGCAAAGTTTCAGAAAATTTCGAGTGCCAATAATTTTTTATTAATTTTATCCCACGATCTCTGCTTTGCCATCCAGAACGTGATCGGTATATCGAAATGATCATTTTGGAGGCGCCTGGAGTTCCGAACGTTCATTTGAACGGAAGTAGCAAGAAAAATCTCATATCACGTGCCCAAAATTTGTGAATTTTGAACTCTTTATAACTGATCTTCAATTTTCAAGAAATCCAAAATTAGTAGCTATACTTTTAGTGGATGAGCAATCGTTGTGAACCTTATACTTTTCCAAATTTCAGTTCAAACGAACGTTCTGAACTACAAGCACATCTTTTTCGTCACATTAGTGTTTTCAGCAACTGAACACTTTCCAAATTATCTCGATAATGATTAATCTAGTGAACAAATTCTAGAAATAAAAGATTTAGGTATTTCGAAGACGGTCATTTTATCTCGTATAAATTTCTTCTTACGATGTCCAGTTTTTCCTCCAGATGGTATAGAACCTAAAACGATTTCTCTGATCAGTCTACAGTTAGTGCTTCGAGGAAGTACCTACATGCTTTTCCATTTACTTCAGCGGCTGAAAATTTACTAAAAAAA
Organism: Ametastegia equiseti; assembly: GCA_963989295.1. Lineage (NCBI taxonomy): Eukaryota > Metazoa > Arthropoda > Insecta > Hymenoptera > Tenthredinidae > Ametastegia > Ametastegia equiseti. Next base: position 13,884,210 of record OZ022395.1, read on the forward strand.
TCCTTCGTATAGGAATTGTAGATATTCTAAATACGCTCATTTCATTTTTGACTAACTATTTTCATACGATATCCGGTTTCACCTGTGGACGGTATAGAAAGTCGAAATGATTCTTTCGAGCATTCCGCACAAATTGGCTGAACGCTGTTTAATTTATCTCGGCAAATAAAAATACGAAGAAAAACTGGGTGGAATAAAAATTAGCGGATACAATTTGGACCACGGTGGTTTTACCTCGTAAAAATCTTACTCTAGGACGTCCATAGGTCGACGTCTGTCGACGTTTCGAAGTAGAAAATTGTACACGAGACCGCGACCTCTGCAGGGTCTCTCTTCATTTCTACATCCACGATCCTGTGCCCATACCTACTAATACTCGTGAGAGTTATTCGAGGAGTAACCAAAAGAAACATAGTGACGTGACACAACCCAACGTCACGTGCCTCGTCACGATGAAACGACAAAACAAAACACGCTTTTATATACGAAGGTGGCCATTTTGGTTCCAAGTTGATTTTTCAGTCGATAGAAATTTCAAACTACATATCTATACTATAGCTATTCGATTTTTTTCTTCTAATTTCCTGCATCTTAATTGTGAACATATAGGTACAAGTACCGATGCTAGGCTTTAATCAATAATTTTACAATTATTTAATCAATTGATTGAAAGAGTAATCGCAATCGAATTATTGCAATTGAATTTATTCGCAATTAAAAGTGAATTGCACGTTGCTATTGAATTTAGTTGCAAATAAATCTATTACCTGTATATAACAATTAATTTGGTCATGAAATTAAATTAATCATAACTAAAAATTTAATCGTCGATCACAATTGAATTTTCAGAACCATAAAATTCAAGATATTTTAATTTTGGTTTCTCTCCGTAGCATTCATTATTCGTATTGATTATTTATTATTTCGTTTTGATTATTTGATATTATTCGTTAGTTTCACTCGGTCGTGAAACGCGGGCAAGTTTAACACACACGTTTAATTTTTGGAGTGAGCTATATGACAAACAATATAGTTGACCGAATTTCAATTGTAGTCAACTAATTCCGAAAACAATTAATAATTGATTAATTATCATTGTCAGTATACAGAATGAAATAATTGAATAATTTTGAGATTTTGATGTTCATCAATTATCGATTAATCAAATTCCAAAAACCGAGTATGACTGGCTTTCCTAGTTGGATATAGAGAGCTTACGATTATAACCGTAACGCGGAAAGAATGTTACGAATTAATAAGTGAAATAAAGCGAAGTGTGGGTATGTAAAATAAAGTAAAGTATAAAGATAGAATTGAATTAAAATCCGTCACGTCACGTTCCCTGTCGGTTAAATCCGAATTAATTAAGCTGTTTGAGCGGCCCTCGTCGAGTAGCCTCTTTTGTTTGCGTTTTTTCCTTTATCCGTATCTGACAAGACTCAGTTTTATCCATTTTTTTCTTTCTCTCTTTCTCTATGTATTCATTCCTTCTTTTTTCTTTTTTCATTCTATTCCATTTCTTTTCCTTCTCTCTTGCTCTCAGATTTCTTATTCTCACTCTATAGACCTAACTCGCTACGAACTCTCGTACAACTCGGTAGCTGATTAGCTTATTAACTGACGAGAGAACAAAGAACAAAACAAAAAAAAGTCTCAGTCAGTTTCCATCGATTTGTGAATTTTCGTTAATCTGTCATTCAAACAAAGAATGAAAAAATTGTCAAACAAAAAAAAAAAAAAAAAAAAGAAAAGACTCGAGATTCAGATTCATGGTCTAATTTTTCTTATAGCTAATTGTGCATTTTTTTGTGGGTTAAAAATTGTAGGTCTTCAAATTTTCTCTCACCGTTTGGATAGAGACGAAAATTCCGATCGGGTTTTTTGCTGATCATTCATCGATCGGAAGATTCCCCTTGGACGAATGAATAGGAAAATAATACTAAAAATTTCCTGACTCATATTCATTAGTTGGAATTTTACAATGTGGTCAATATCCGTTCCCCGTACAAGCAACTGTGAAAACAATATTCTCGTTTGAGTACCTCATAAGTACATCTCTAAAAAGGGTTCGACCCCTTTTTTAATGTCTGCAAAACTGGTCCATCTCCATCCATTCCTCCCTCCCCAATATTCAAGATCTGTCTAATAATTGGTGTCAAAGATCATTTATTGTCAGTAATACACGTCAAACTGCTGGCCACTGGTCAGTGGTCAGCCAGATCTGGTTTTTATGTTTCAACAGCTTGCGACTGTACAGCATCCCTATTGACTATGGACCAGTTATTATTTTTTATTTTTTCCTCCTTTCTACAAATTTCATTCTGTAGACTCGATGGTCATTATGTCCCTCTATTTATTTTCACTTCATTTCTTTTGTGCTCGTTCTTTTTTTTTTTGCTCCAAATTACTATTCGATGATCGAAAATGGGGTAGAAAATAAAAAGGGTTGAACCCCCAACTGCGATGATGACTTTCAAATATTAAAAAATCAACAAGAAAAAAATTATCGATCCACAAATTTTGTAACTTAGGAAAATGATATCCAAATCAGATTCTTAACTCGACTATCTGCCATTTCGAGAATTCTGACTAGAATTATTCCAACTTTCTAATCAGGATGTGAAAATATTTATGATATCAGTAATAGGGTTGAAATGAGGCTGTGTCGTAAGTAGAAAAAGAGATAAAAGAAGTTAGAGAAGGAAATAGATGAATATTTAAGAGAGGAGATCTCTACGTCGTGTCAGAGAAAAGTATAAGGTATATAAGAAAAATACGCTAACGATAGGCGGACTTTATTTTATTTTATTTTTATTTTTTATACTTTTTTTTTCTACTGTTTGGTGAGGACGAAAAACAGCCACTAGAGTTACACTGTTTGTGGTCCACGACGTTACCGAGTAGGATGAGAAGAATAAGAGACAGTGAAATGAAGTGAAGTGAACTGAAGAGAATTTTAAGTTGAAGTTGAAGTGGCATATGGCATGGCATGGCTCGTTTCAACAACTCCCTTGGAATCGTCTTTACCTGGCGATAATACGGGGAACGAGGAACTGCGATGCCTCAATAAAATTAAAGTGTGAAGTCACCTATAAGAGACAAAAATGAAAAAAAAAAAAACAGAAACAAAAAAAACAAAACAATCAACCAAACAACAAAATTTAAGAAAAATAAATAAACAAATAAAACCCAAGCTGCACGTATCACTTCTACCTCTTATTTATATAAATGACAAGCGAATAATCATATTATCATCGTATCCATCCTTCCATCTTCTTCCTAGGTTTTTTCTTTTTTTCTTCTCTTTGTTTGAGAGGTAAACTTTCTCGGAGGATTGTACCACTATAGGTATTGTGTTATTTTCAATACACATATATATATGTATATATAAGCCCTATATTCTCGAGACTTCGGTTCTTCTCATCCTTCTTCCTCTTCTTCTTTAGGGCATTGTGTTTCGCCTCGGATCAGTGAACTTTTTAGCTTCTGTATTGACCAGAGCAGGGTACCAATTAAAATACCTACCTTGAATGGAGAAAATCATCATCCGGCATCCTCTTCATGCTTATACAAACCTACTCATCGGCCTGTCTCACTTTCCTTCAAATATCAAGAAATTTATATTACAATTTCGGTATTTGAAATTAATACTCAGTATCATAGATTTTTACGAATTACTATGAGTCTAGTATTCATTTTCTTCTTTCTAGAAACACTTTGGAAAATATTAATCCGTTTCGTCGTCATTGGTGAAAGTTTTCAAATACTCTCAGTACAGGCCACAGACCAAAGTGTTATGAATGAATGGTAGAAATTATATATTGTACTGTTCAGTGGTTTTCAGGTTATCACGGCTGCGGGAACAGCCAAACGTATGGTTTCTCGATTTGTTTTCATTCGGAAAACAGTCGCCGGAAAATATTTCAATTCATCATAAATCGTACGAGTTTAGAGGAATCATTGGTACCGACGATATCCGAAAGTAATTTGAACAAGTGTGAAAATTTCCAGAATTAAATCTCAAACGATTTTTGATCTCTTGCGTTCACCGGACTCGAAAATGTCGATTCACTTTCACAGCAAAGCTCGATTCTGTCTCCTGGATTTATACCTATAAGGTATGTGGGCGAAAACGAGAGAAAAAAATTTCGAAAACTGTTTGGTTTTTTTATTTTTTATTTTACCGAGTCTGAAGTTGGTTTACAGAGACGTGTGGAAGGGCGAGGAGGAGCAGGACCACCGGTGCAGGATCGGTTAGTTAGGGTTTGTGTTTGCGAACCGCGTTACCCCTAACCCTGGAACTCGGGCGGTTGGCGGAATTAAACGTTCACCAGGGCTCGTTAACGCCATGAATATGTACCCTCCTACAATCCCGAACGGTGGCAGTAGGCATGTACCTTCCGCGAGGACGAGGACGAGGATGAGGACGAGGACGAAGAGGAGGATGAGAAGGGAGAAATTCCTCTTCGAAAACCCTATACCGGCTACATAGCCGGCACCATCACCATCACCATCACCATCACCATCACTTCCCCTGTATCTCATCGTGCGCGCAAAGCGGAGCCAACATTTAGATTTAGGTTGTGCGGTGCGGCTACTGTTTGCTGGTTAATATTCATGAACGTAATTCGTCGTCGTCGTCGTTGCTTTGTCGTTCACGTTGCCATTTCTTTGTTTAGATTTTCAACGCTTATAGCATCACCCATCCTCTTCTTTTCGTTACGTAATTATCTATGTCAACGTATTTTGCGATTAGCCGATCGTTTGTTTATTCACTTTTCGATTTATTACTTCGGTGTACATCAAGACCGTTGGTCATCGAATGTCGACCGTCAGTTAGAAGGCAAGATTTTGTTCCTGTTCTTTGTCTGGATAAGAAACAAAATATTCGAGTTGTACACAAAGCGATATTTTAGTGATTGGAATCTGATCAAAATTGATGTATGTATTTACAGAATGATTGCCCTGCTAAAGGTTCCTTCCATTTCAATTCAATTGAATAGTCGATACAACTTATACTAAAGGGGTAACAGATTCTAGCCTAGACCCTAAGCCTTTTGTTTCAAAGTCGAAATAGAAGAAGACGAAAAAGAAGAAGAATGACTCCGTGGAATATGAAGATAGGTAGAAGTATCTCGATCACGATGACGATGACTGTTGGTCAGTAGGAGCGTTATACATAATATAGATTTGAAATATAAGTATGAGGTCTACTAATATAGGTGGGAATTCCCCGTGGGCGTTAGCCCGCGTCTATATCTGTAGGTACAGAAGAATTTTAGTGTTGGTCCACCATGGTGTTTGTGTTAGTGGCGCCAGAGATAATCCCATCCGATAGTTTCTTCCCCCAGATAAATTCTACTCTCTCTCTATCCCGCACGTCAATCAGGATTTCATTCGGTTTCAGGCCTTTCTATACCATACGATGCTGCGGAAGAAGACGTAGTGTGCCCCATGGCTTCTCCTCAGTCTTTTCTTCTCTCTCCTCTCCTTTCTTCAACAGAGTCGTTCAAAGATCATTTAACACCCACGCGACAAGGTGGATTCTTCGTTTCCCCCTACTCCTATACTTTCAGAAGACAAAACTTCTACGAAAATAAATTACAACCTCATAACTAGCTCGAGTTGTGGAAAGTTATTGGTAGATACCATGGTTAAAAGTGTCGTGAACCAGTGCTCAAAATCTCAGATTGATACGTCAAACGGTATTTAAATTATCGTGGTTACAAGTACACCAAACGTGATCCAACCTCGGATCCAACACTTTATTTCTCTTTTCAGCAATACTTATTTATTCATCACGTCAAACATAGTATCAGTTTAGTAATACCGTTGGTATGGTACTTGAGGACCGTCCCCTCAGTATTGTCTTGTACAAAACTACGAACGAAATCAACTACTATGCAGGATTCATCGAGAACTATTGCTACGCACCATAAAGTCGCCTTCTTTCTGATCAGAAAGGAAAAAAAAGGATGAAATCGACTATTACGTCGTAACTGGGACGATTTTTGAAAAGTCATTAGTACAAACAAAAACCACAAGTATTCAAAACGAGTAGTGAGAATTCCAGATTGTTACGTGAAATGGTTTTTGAGTTGTCGTGGTTACCCGAGTCAAGAATGATGTTAATTTCTAACTTCGACTATTCATAATACACTCGTTTTTCTCCATATACACAGTCATGAAAATATTTGACGTTATATCGCTCAGGATTTCGGATAGTGAGAAGAAAAAAAAAGAAGAAAAAGAAAATCTTTCGAGTGCGAATCTTAACGGAGAGAATAATACGAAAGGGAGTAATCGGGGTAATCCCAGCATTTGGGATTCATGAATCGCACAAAATTCTTCTCCTGCCTGTTCTTCAGCCCGCTTCCTTAGCCTCGTTTATAAGCATGTATATTCGACGAAGTAGTATATTTTGCAGAGAAGTAAAGCCACTTCCATATTTACATCCGGGAGAGAGATGAGATGAGAGAAGGAGACGTCGGTGTTGATGGTATATGAAGAAGAACCGAGGAACGGCAGCAGCAGCAGCAGGCAAAAGCGAAGTTAGAGAGAAGCTAAGCTGATTTAAGCATTCGTTATTATAATTCTTGGAAAGCTCGCCTTCGCTCTTCATCTTCTTCTTCTTCTTCTTCTTCTTCGTCTTCTTCTTCTTTCTCGTCTTTGCGCTTCGCTACGCGGAGGAACTTTCTTCTTCTGAATATGCTGAGCTTTTGCTATAATAAAACTCTTGGGGAAAAGCCCGGGAGCAAAATTTTCGATGGGATACCGTTATCTCCACAGCTTGGATATCGGAGCAGAAATTTATCGATCGAAAAGAGTACAAGATTACAATGATAATTTATTGGTAAAGACCGATAAAACCTTATAAAAACTAAGATCCGTAAAACTCGGTACTATAATGATACATTCCACATCTGGAAATGAACTTCACTTCTTATTAACGAGCGAAGGATATGAGTAAATGATCGGTAGCACCTTGAATAGCGATGATGATATGAATGATATCACATAAACATGATTGCGAATCCAAAAACAGCTCGAGAGAGAATAAGAGCTGAGTCCTTCTTTTTCTCTCTTTCTCTGTCTACTCGCTCGAGATTTCCTTGCTGAATAGAATTATGCAGTGCTTACATGTCGCGAGGGAGCTTAACGCGAAGCTTTTAGAAGGAAGGCTGGGTAGTGTCGGGTAGTCGCTTCGCCCTTCACCCTTCGCCCTTCCCTCGTCTCTCTTCTCGAAACAGGGGTAGTTAAATGTTAAACATTATGCAAGCAGCTTACTAAACTTCGAAGCTACTGCACTAACAAATTGGTAAAACCCTCGAAACACCCCCTTCGCTACTATGATTCGAGACCCTGAAGCCTACACCTCTCAAAAGCCATATTTGAACGGTCCGAAACCCCAAAAACAGGATGAATTCTTTCTACACTTGTTCCTAGGACATTAGAACATTATAGAAGAAAAGTCGTTGTTCTTTTTTGCCGATAGTACTAAAAAATTGAGGAAAAAATCATAATTCTTCATGAAAGACAACGTAAAGTTAGTAGGTATTTCGTTAAAGATTCGCATGAAATCGCATAGAATCGTTCACACCGGGGTGCGATAATTAATTGAGAATGGTTCTCGTGATCAGTGTTCATTTCTTGATACCTATTACACCTCGGATGAATTTCCCTGATGAATTTGGTCGTTATGGAGAAATTAGTTAGTCATTAGCCCGGCTCGCTCTGGGGGCTAGAGTTGGTAATTAAGAGAATCATGTCGAGCGCGTGCTGCGGTGGTGTTTTTTTGGTATTTTTTTTTTTTCTGTTCTCTCCGGTCAGAGGAATCTATCACCTCGATTAATCCTGTAGTTTCGAAAAAGCCGAATTTGGCTACCCCGAGGCAAAATTTTGTCCGTAGTTTTTAATTAATAACCGCGTCGCAGCTGCGGGAGCGTCATTACCGTTTTTTGCTGCCCCCGAAGTGTGGGGCTATATGCTTCCTTTTTTCGAACGGTGCGATGTGGTGCGGTGCGCTGCGGTCTGAGATATCGCTGATATACATCAACTCGGCACCACCAACGGCGCACGGGTCCTTCATAATGAAGCCATACCTCGCGGAAACTAAGCGAATGGCCCCAAACCCTCGTCTCATGGAGTCGGGAGAAAAACGATATACTGGGGAAACAAATGTCCGAACACCCCGCATGAAATCCGTTAACACAAATGCCGGACACTCGACTTGACTATACTCCACCTTCCACTTCCGATTATGTCCACGTGCTGCTATGTTCATGAAAAGACGACCCACACGTCTTGCAGGTATCAACGCATTAGAGTTCACATGTGAATGACGCGTGATGTGCAAGCTATGTTATACATATTGTGCAGAGAATGGATTTTATCGCAAATGAGTGGCGCAAATGTCTCACTCGAAGAGAAACAGGCGCAGGAAACTGAAGAAGAACGTGATAAAAGGGGAACCCCGGTCAGCCTGGGGGGGTAATGGTATTATTAGTGTTGAGAGTCATCTTGATTCCCGTGGAGAGGCTATCATCATACGTCACGTGAGGGGATGCGTCCTCTCTTCTCGCTTCTTTTTAGCATTTCAGTAGGTTGAAGCGAGAGAAAAGTTATATGTACGCAACTTGCTCCACGGTTACAAAGTATGATGATCGCCTTACTACTGCGAAACGCTCCGATGGAATGGATGGTGGATAGGTGGTATGTGCGGAGGATGCACGTGAGATAGGAGCCTAATGAAACCGTCAACTCTTGATTATCCTCATACACGACTTCTTGATCTACACCCATTCTTTTAGAGATACTGTACATTTCGTAATTGATGGCTATCGTATACTGGGTGGACTGAATATCTGCGATTAAGACATTTGCGTTGAAGCTTTTTTGACGTACAACCGCCCTTCGTCCGCAATTTAGCCGATTTCAAAATCAAACCAAAAGTCAGTCTATTTTAAACCCATATGATATCAGTAGGCTATAAAAATGATCAATGACCCTCATGGAGATGGCAGAAGCCACTCACCGAATCTGAGTCGAATTCGTAACATTTCCATCATTATTCGAATGAAATTGGTAAACTTCGATCAAAGGGATCTGTGAAGGATCTACAACAAAGGGATGAGAAGTAATGAAGGGATTTCATGAAAATGCAATAGAATGAAAGAGGTATTGATCGAAACATAAATTAAATGTCGACCAAATCAGTGAATCCTGATGAAAAACTCTATGGAGTCGATGAGAAACCATATCGAATCAGAGCGAAAGTACAAAGAAATTGACGATAATGATTAAATGAAGTCATGGAGGAATCAACGAATTTGTGGAGCGCGATCAGAATGTTTCACGAATTACTGTGAAGTCTGTTACACAAATCAGCGAGTTGTCGACCATAATATTAATTGGTAAAAATCATGCGTGTAAAGGGAATTTCTTTCTCGGATGATTAAATTGAATGAATGAATCAACGAAATGAAGGAATATAAAGGAAATCATCTGAATCTACGATATGTTCATCACATTTCATCGTAATTTTGATGACGCGAGTAGTTCCTGATGAATGAATTTATGTAATCGATGAAAAATCGTATCGAAACCTGAGTAAAAGTAGAAAGGAATTCACGACGACTGAATGAAACTATTGAGAATTCTTAAAGGAATCATCAAATTCGTCATGATTCTGATGAAATTAGTGAATTCCGATCAACAACTGCGACAATACATGAATAAACAATATGATCATCGGCCGTTCGATGAAGCGATATTATCAATGTCGGAATGCCGATGAAAGGTAATGGAAATGATGATGATGATGATGATGATAAAGATGATTTTCAACTATGTAACTTGAGGATTTTTCTTCTTCGACTTGTAGTCCACCCAGTAGATTCATAAAGATGGGCGGTTGATTTAAAAGTTGAATTGACCCTAGGGAAGGAAAGAGAAGGATGTATTCGTGGATCTATACATGACATCACCTCATTACCGTAGTGGCCTGGCCTGGCATGGTCTGGGCTCGCATCGCGGCATCACGTACGTTGCACCAAAAAGAGAGCCGCACACATAGAACAACAGAGAGACCACCAGCCCGCCGAACACAACGTCCTCCTCCTTCTCCTCCTGCTCTTCGCAATCCGATAGTTTATAAACTGAGACAAAAGAATATCCGACTGACAAATTAACGAATGAGGCGGATTGACCCCACTGACCATAACCCGGGTCTCGTCGACGATCAGAATAAGAGAGACCAAAAGAGAATAGAAGATCAGAATGGTAGTTATGGTATATAAGAATGAAATTGAAGGATGTGAAGTGTAAGTAGGCGAAGGAGTAAAGACGATGCCGAAGAGTTGAGAAGAGCAGCACAGGGCGGACGTGAACGTTGGAGATCAGGTTACCCAGCATCAACCACCACCACCAGCACCACCACTTCTCTGACGAATTACTCCATCAGTCCTTTAGGGAGTCTCTATCTCCGAGAGTTGGAGCAGTGATTCTCCACGTGGACAATGATGGGTATTAAACGGGGAGTGGTTACCGAGGTGAACAAAATGGCGAGATAGGTATGAGAACCGTTAAGCTCTGATCAGGATCACCGGAGACGTCAGTCATTCTTTTGTTCTCTGATACTGGCTTTCCGTAATGGGCCACACCATATTATAGCATAGCATCGAGGCTGCTGCTGCTGCTGCTGCTCCTGCTCCAGGGAACACAATAGATCGTAAAACTATGAGAGATAACCGAAGACTTTAGACATGCAGAGCTTTAGCTATAGCTCTGGCCCCAGCCTCTGCAGCAGCAGCAGCAGCTCGCGAGAGGAACTCACCGATTAACTCATCTACTGCTCGCTTTGTTGTACTCAATGGGAGGACACTGTCACGTCGTCCATATTATTATCGGCATCACACCGTACCCCGTATTATTACGCAAACCCTCAAACCAGATAGGAAGTTCGCCTTCATTGACCGTTCATTTTGTACTCACAATCAGCCATGCAATGGTCTCCCTCTTACCGTATGGACTTACATTGAAATCATCCATGAACGTAAATCGTTGTCGTACTTAACAGTTTCGAAAAAGTTTTCCCGCGACGAAACAATCCGTCCGAATGTATGACTTTTCACACTTTTAGTCAGTCGTGATCATTCGTAAGTCGTTTCCAATATGAATTACGGTTTCTATACTGTCAGTCCATATTTCAGTCCACAAGCTCATATCTGAAGGTTCTCATAACCAAAAAGTAGTTTTTCAGTCTGCCAGGCAGTTTTTCCGAACCACAAACTGTTGGACCTATGGAAACGGTTCATAAGATAGACTTTCCTCAGTGTAGATGCCGATTTTGCAGACTATCGCAGTCACTTGTTTAGACTATCTGATAGTATTTCTGAGCAAAAAAACTGATTGAAAAACAAGTTTTTGGACTACGTTCTATGGAAGCTTGTCAAACCAGTTGTTTTAGAGCTGGAGGATGGAATTATGGACCCGATATGACAACAAAAAGAAAATATGATGGACAAAAGAGTATTTTCTCTTCGACTGCGATAGTGGTATCGGTTCAATGATAACGACATATGCCATTCCACCCCCACATCGAGCACATAAGTATGTATCGAGGTGCGTACGTATGTACATAGGTATATTCAGTTGGATAGATAGACGAAGTGCTGTAGGTATAGCTGTAGGTGTTGGGTTAGCACGTATCGACCGGGTAGCATCGCACCAATCCCTCGCGGTGGTACCCGCGGTGAAAACCACGCCCTTTATATTTTCACTCCGATATTTCCCCGCTTTCAATGAAGACTAAGAAGAAGAAGAAAAAGAAGGAGTGCAAAATGAAATGCTATGGACCCGTTCTCCAGCCTCCATCATGATATTCTAGAATCCACTGTTCATATCACGAAATAATGAAGAAGAAAAAAACTCTTGTAAAAGACGGAGGAAAAGAAACAAACACGGTTTTCAAACATTTTCAAAAAATGTGCTCGTTGAATATTTTGATAGTGCAAATGGTCAACTGGATTATCTCCTGTTCGAAAGTTGCGGAAATTTCTGTTGATAAGCCAGAAACACAGCAGAATCTTTGATGATGATGGTGACGATGATGAAGTGGTCTCTCTTCAAGGTGCTATACTGCGTTCATATACCACGGACTTACAATGTGAGAGACGCGGAAGTTTGAGGAACATAGAGAGCTCGCTGCGCTGCCCTGCTAATGAGCTTTCTCACCCTCAAAGCTTCAAAAGCTTGTGTTGTTACTCCGCCGGCTTCTCAACGATCAGAAACACCATGCGCAGAAAACGCTACTCCACCATCGCTGTGCAGATCTCATTCTATCCAGCAACTTCATGGAATCATTCCCAGAATGTATGCAATCACATCATTCGAATATCACAAGACTCAATGGAATTGATCATCAAATATGCATGTCATCGATACGGATCTCTCAAAGAGCACGAAATGGTGGGACAGAAGTCAGTGTTTCGTATCATTTTATAGACCTTTGTCATCGGATTATGACTTAATTCCGCAAAGTGCATCAAAATGTTGTCCAGAATGCAGTGTGAGACTGTGAAATTCTGATCGTTCCGGACGATGAGAAGCACCGTCTGTTCGCTAGAGTATCGGAGCTCAATGTGGAGAATCTACTCATCTACTACAGTAGTAGTTGGTTTAAACAACACACTTAACCCACAGCTAGCTACTTAGCTCTAAGTTATTCGACTACTACTAATACTACTATGAGGCGGTGTGGCAGTCGGAGAGAAATAGGGCCCAAACTCGCTCTCCCTCTCAACCTACCCCTTGCAATAATAACATTTCACCCCATAATCCAAAGCTGCCGTTACTGCTTAGTGAAGTAATTCCGCACATCCGCTAGCCAGCCAGCCAGCCAGCCAGTCAGGCAGTCGCTTCGCTCGCTCACTGGCAATCCCCATACTCTGGATTTGACTGACTGGGCAAACTAATCGCAAGAACAGCACCGAGAACAGGATGAAAACGAAATGAATGAAGTATTCATGAAACAAACGAATTGAAGACGGAGTTCTCCTATTCCCGTACCTCTTCTTGTCATTAAAATGACACATGCATCATGACGGAGTGTTAACGGTGTTAACTATTTCCCAAGGTAATTTTTGCAGGGTTCCATATTCACATGCATCTGATGAGAACATGGCTAGATGTGGATGTGTATTTATGAATAACGAAGGATCGGATCAGCATCAGCAGCAGTCCTGGGTCCTGGTCAGAGAATACCTACCAACCAGCCTACCGTGGGGTTTGGTTCATGAGGCAGATATGTCAGGCGTCACTGGCCTTCCTAGCCCCATAAGCCGCTTAGCACCACAGGGTTTATGTGTTTTGCCAATGGGGCAGAGAGGGCAGTATACTACTTCTAACGCCATGAACCCCATTTACTAACTATACACATATACATACATGGATACACACATCCCGACTACATTGGCTATGGAAAATGAAAGATACAGAGACTGGTAAACCAGGTTCCTCCGGGCTCCCTTTTCCCTTGCTAGTCTTGCCCCGTTCGATGGTGTTCCATTCCTCTCCTATACGCTATATATACGCGGAGGCATATACGTCGCCTTATCGGATCCCTTATTCCATATGTTTCTATTTTGTCCTACGTTGTTGATGGAGCAGATTTGCTCAGCAGTTTAGGGAGAAAAGAGACGTCCATACACACCATACCCGATATGGTTTTCAACGATGACGGAATTGAACGTTATGAGTGAAATCATTGCATAGCAAATCTCACACATATATGTATATTGACGTAGGAAAATTCCAATTGACCAGAGGCCCCCGGTAAAAAAGACGACATCTCTTACAAATGATTACGAGTCTCATTCTAGCATAAATAGGTCCGCTGATGATTATATAGGCATACAATGATTTTCAGTGATTGATCATAGAATGAACTGAAGTTACTTTCTTTCTTGTTTCACTAATTGTCAAATATCAAATTACTCCACTCCCCCATCTTGCCCCTACCGATCACTTCTTCTAATAAAAACATTAACCGTTACTTTCCCATGGCTGCAGTTGTGTAGGTATAACGATCACCTATCTGTCCACTGTAGAGAGCCATGGTATATAATAGATTAGTAGATATTAGTAGATTTTCATCAGGACCCTCCATCTCCCCCCTGAAACATTAGTACCGATATAGGGGTAGTAGTTTGAGGGGGGGGGGGGGGGGGGGGAGGGTTGTACAGTAGCGAGAAAATTTACTAGTGGAGATCAATTCACGCCCCCTTCATGGACGAAAAGAAAAAATAGAAAAAACACCCTACCTCACTGAAATCGGGCTATATTAACTGTGTATGTATAATATGTGTGTACCGATTTACCTTTATACCCCATGTTCACGAATCATATACATATATACATTCGGTATACTTGTATTCATGTATGTACATTGATATACATACGTACATGCATAGCTTGTAGATGGTGTAGCTTCGTCTGGCATTGCCGAATAATAATACACCCTGTATGTATGTATGCAGCGGGTTCGCATTGCAGCGCCGTATTATGTATGGATGTATGTAACATAGGATATAGTTACCCCCATTTATACCTAACCCGTAATTAACGCCGTGCGAAACTAACTGCAGTTCTATACCTATACCTATGTATGTGTATAGCGTCAGCAAATCACCAGTTTCATTCATTAATTTCATTCATTCATTCACTAATATACCTACTGTGTGTATACCTACATGTGGAGCGAGGATCGATATCTCGTATACTATGGTATAATATTATATACCCTATAATATCACTCTCTGAATCTGATTGATCATCAAAATGATAACGACCTTCATATGCATGTACGAGTAGCAGGCATTACACATACATGCGGTTCACGTGTATGGATGAATAGTTGCTGGACTATATCGTAATCAGAATGTTTGCTACGATCTCGATATATCGATGGTAATAATGATAATCACGATGACAATTGCGACAGTGGTGACGATGACAGTAATTATCTGTTGTTCATGCTACGTGCATCGTCCATTTTTAGATATCATGCCATGTTCGTAGTCATCTATAGAATCACGAACAGACATTCATTACGGAGGAAACAATTCATGACATATACATGTATGTGTGTATGGGGGTAGCCTGACCCACCAATTTGATTCGATATACTTGTATGGTATATATTCATGCAGTATCTATATGCCCAATATATGTCACTGATCGTGAACCTTAACTAAGTGGGCCACATTAGTTGCTATTTATAATATGTACATACGTACAGCGGCTGTACTTCAAAGTCGGTTTCACATACGAGTAAATGTGTAGCTTTGCAGTTACCGAATTGGAACTGGTTGATCATTCAACATTATTATACACATATGTATAATATATTGTACGTGTATACGTGGTGTAGTCTTCACGATCATGTATACAGTCTTTAACTTTATTGTCATTAATTGAACACGCGTCGTCATCTTATCTTCTTTGTTTTGTTATTGTTATTGCCTACATAGAAAGAGAGACAGAGGAAAAATGATGGAGAGAAAGACAGACAGAGAGAGAGAGAGAGAGAGAGAGAGAGAGAGAGAGAGGTGAGGAATATAAAGGCGAAAATCTGTTAATGGTAGATCATGATAGTTCCTTTCATAAAGAGAAGTTGGACAAGTTGTCATCGCAAGACGCCTGGATGACTATTTCTATAAGACATTCTATAAGACGTCTTATAGACGAATTTCTACTACTACTTTTTTTCAGGTAATATTTGCTTCCTGTTAAAAACGACTCCCGCCGATTCCAAAAATTTTCAACTTCTCAACCCTGTAACTGACTAACGAAAGTCATAACTATATCTGAATTTAACCCATCGAAAAAATAATTGAAGGTGATGAAAATTTCAGGGTAACCCAATTGACCAGTTATCCGGTTTTTCTCTCTCTCTTTTTGGGACTAGTTTTGTGTTCCTTATGGTAGTGGCAAAAATTTACTCACAGGTTCTTGAGCGCCCAAGAGGGCGTTTTCAAACACCTATACGTCTATATACATGTATGCACGCAGAGGGATAAGTATATACGTATACATATTATACATATTGGTGAAGAAGAATAAATAAAGAATGGAAGAATGAATGAACGACTGAACAAATGAGAGGTATAGGGGATCAACATAATCGCTGTAAGAGTGAGCTCGTATATATTCCGTGACAATGGAACAAGGTGTGTAAAACCGATTTCCTCAAAGAATCGTCAAGATTCAGAAGAAGAGATTCACTCCTAACACTGTACATATGTACAGGTATATAGATATAGGTATAGGCATTGGTGTATTGGCATATGGCAAAGTAAAATGCATCCCTATAGGGCAGCCTCATTTCTCCTCTTCTAATTCTTCATCTTTTCCTTATTTCTCTTCTTCTTTTTCTTCTTCACACCTTTTTCTCTCCCTCTTTTTGTGTCCATTGACGTTAAAAACCGCCATAACAAATACCTGAGCCATACCATAAGCAGTGCAACCCCGTGACAAATATCTGTATAATCTTGTACGCATATCTTCTCCTCTCTGTCTCTCTCCCTCTCCCTTTCCATCTCTTCCCATCGATATACCTATATACGTATATAATAGTTACTGTATAGAGAGAAGGCGAGAGAAGAAGAAGGCTGTGCGGCGTTTAGGCGGATAAAGAGCCCCGAAACTGCGGGGCACACAGAGAACGGGGATCCCCATTATGATTTCACGGGGTATTGTTAGGGTGTCGAATCTGTCTACAAATAACCACTAGAGAGTCTATAATATGCGAGAGGAATAGTTACTTCGTAACAACTCCCTCTTTCACTCTCTCTCTTTCTCTTACTCTCTCTCTCTGTCTCCCTCTCTCTTTGGCATATTATATTTCGTTCGTTCAGCAAGCCAAGAGAGAAAGAGAAAGAGAGAGAGTGGGGCTCTTGTAGCTCCTGCGCGTACCGCACCGCGACCGCATTATCCTAAACATCTAAATCCGAACAGCTGTGGACGGACGCCCGTCCCCGAGGCTCTCAATCTTTTCGAAAATGTCGATTTTGTACATTCGTTAGTATAATTATTAGCATTCATAGTTCAATTTCGTATCAAGTTTTGGTAATTACAGAAGTTTAGAATGTCGTATCACGGTCGTAAGGCGTATGTCAAATGAATAACCAATTGTTTTTTTCTCGTCGTAGCGAAGGAAATGATTATCGTATTTCGAGAGATTACTGGACGTCTGAGGCGACGAGAATTCTGTCGTATTGTATTCTGTTTTTTAGCTAGAAGACGTCTGAAGTACGACATCGGGTTTTAAAAATGTTTAAAATACGACACAAGGCTGAAGCAACGTCTAAAACGAGGTAATCGTTGGGATTTCAAATGACAAATGCGACATGAGGCTTTGGAGATGTCTGAAATACGACATAACGGTCTGAAAAATGGTTCGCGAACTATGCATGGTTTAGAAAAATGCGACGAGGTTTTAAAAACATTCAAATTATGTTATGCGGCTTCGAAAGAATGTCCTAAATACGACAATCGTTTTAATAATAAAATCCAAGTACAATATGAGCCCTCTGAGACATGTTTAATGAGGCGTAGGGTCCAAAAGACGTCTGAAATACGACACGAACGGTTTGTGAAAACCGATTTGAATACGATATAAAGTAATAATTATGTACATATGACAAATATGAGGTAAAATATTTTTGAAGTCGTCTTCAATACGATAAAGAATTCAAAGGCGTTTTCAATACGACACATGAAGCAATTACAATCCAGTCAACATTAATGATAAACTTCAAATCACAAGAAAGTTGTGTCAGATATTCTGTAACCACGGCCAATTATTTTTATAGATTTTCCTTCATGTGGCACGAATAACGAAAGATTTTATTTGATACGACGTAAGATGTATACACCAATATTTCAGATATTTCATAAGTTAAAGTCGTCTTCAGTCGTGTTAGAAATATTGAATTCAACGATTTACCCGATCCCCGACGAGAGAACCGCTTTCTATTTAATGAATGTGGCTGAGGTGTCGGACCAGCAACTGTCAAAACACGAAGAAGAGAGCGAGAGACAGGTCGAGAAGCGTGCTGTCGTGGTCGGGGCTATGGCTATGCTTCTAGTAAGTCGCGTATAGACGAGAAAGACGAGAGAGATCTTTCAGCCCGTTCAACGCTGTCGCGACGAGCGCGCGTCAGCGTGGTTTATATCCTTTTGTACCTATTTGAAACATGAGTGAACGAACCCGATCACCGATAATGATCATCTATTGATCGCTGCCGCAATAGGCTTTTTCACATTATTATTATTATTGTTATTATCATTATTATTGTTATTCAAGCGAAGCGTAAGGACCGGTTGGATACGATATTAGTTTCCCAATTCTTTGCTTAGATATTACATTGTGATGCACCAAGTACTCGGCTGAGACATCTTTAACGCGATATTTTGGGACTTAAAGACGTTTCAGACGACATGTGAAAGCGTCTTTTATATATAAAATGAAAATACATTTCAAATACGACGTGAAATTTGAAAATTGTTTAGAGTACGACATGCGCGAACAGCGTCTTGAATACGACTCAAAGAATGAAATAGCGTTATAAATATGACAAGATATGAAATACGTCATAGATACGTCAGTAAATTCAAAAATCATCTTGAAAATGACATGAAACGCGTCTCGATTTCAACTAAAAATTAAAATACATCTTAAGTACGACATGGTAAACAAGAGTCGTATTCAATTTGGTAGGTATAGAATGTGGAATACGTCTCGAATATGAGAAGAAATTCGTAATGTGTCTGAAATATGACTTGGAATTTTTCAATTGATCTAAATGCAACTTGAACAGCGTATTGAAAACAACACAAGGTATGATAAACGTCTTGCATAAGGAATAAAATATAAAAGTCGTTTCGAATAAGACAGTAAATTCTTAAATCATATTGAACACGACATGAAAAACGTCTAGATTACTATTCGAAATCCGAAACACGTTGGAAAATTCGACAAGAAATTTGAAAGACGTCTTGGATACGCCTTGAAAAAGATCTCGATTACTACTTTAAATTAATGAATTCTCTCGAATACGACAAGACATACTCATAATAGACTTTCAATACGACACAAAAGACGGAAGGAGCCTCAAATACGATATGACATGTAACAGACCTTTTAAATACGACAGAGAATCTGTACAAGTAATTTCATGTGGGACATTTAAATCGCATTGAATAAGATCCAGAATTTGGAAAAGTGTTCCAAATACGTAGTAAAACGTGATGAAAACTTGATATATGATACGACATATTATCTCATAGGTATTTCGAACGTAAGTACGACACGCAGGATCTAAAAAAAAGTTATCAATATAAATACGACGCGAAATCGAATGAAATTATATAAAATACGCTACAAATAAAAAATACTACCTGAATACGCCATCGGACAAATGTCTTCTGTCTTTTTTTATTCTCAAATAATTCGCCAGAAAATTACTGCCTTGTTTTGTTTTCTTATTCTCATTTTGTTAATTTTTCACGGAAAGGGATTTGTCGTAGGAGATGTTAGAACCGTTTGTCCGATGTTCAGCGTACCGCGAACCTCCCCGGTGTTGTTCATCACCAAATTTCAGGGTGGAGTCAGACCGACGAGCCAGAAGGTAGGTATGTACGTACGTATGTCATATCCACTGTTGAGCTGCGGCAGTCTTGCGCAGCAGCAGTGGCAGCAGCAGGGCAACCGCCAGCTTTGGAACTGTATGCGTAGCTCCAGTCGAGAGTAACTTCTAGCTGTATACTGTCTATGTATATGTATATATATGTATTGTACATATACGCGACATAATACGACCAAACCTAACCAAACCAAACCACCGCAGCGCACCGCTGCGCCGACGAGCTTCGGCAATGGGTCGATGGTTTCCTCTCCTAAAGTTCTGCCCTAAACCTATGAGGGATCAGTTACAACGAACGGTGTTTTACCATTGGGCGTATCTTTTTTGTCAACTACACCCACGCCCACGATTACCAAGACGACGCGTCGCGTCGCTTATAGCTATGCGTCGATTTCAACCGCAGTTCCGTATCTAGCTACATGCATCTAGATTAACGTCGTACAACTAGACGGCTGTAGATTTGTCTAAATGGAAACTACAAATTCATTTAAATTAAAAACTTTCCTTCATTTTATCTTATTTTCTTATTTTATTTCATTTTATTTTTATTTCTTTTTTCATCTTCTTTTTCACGTAACGGTGTGGACTTATACAACAGCAGCAGATCTATGTACGCACCTGAATCGTTTTCTCGGTACTTTCTAACCCGACCCGTTAAATAAAATTAGATCGTTTGATTATACGGAAATGTATATCCATACTCTATCAAGTATATACCTATATGTATATGTCGTGATTTTGGTTAACGTATAGTAATAAGAAGAATATATATATTTATATTTTTTTTCTTCATAATATATTTTGTCGCGGGCAAGATTTATGTACAGGCGTAAATAATGATAATAATAATAATAATAATAATAATAATGACAGTAATCATAATAGTGTTTATAAATTTATATATATATATATATGTATATATAATTTTGTATTAATAATAATGATAATAATAATATTAATAATAGTAATAATAATAATAATAATAGTGATAGTCTATATGTAACTATCTATATATGCATATATACATATATATACTTGCTCTCTGTAGCTTGTATGTGTGTGTGTGTGTGTCTTTTTTTATGTATACAATTTTTATACATACCCATATAGTTATTATGTATGTTTAGGTATTTATATGTACCATAGGTATAGAATTGGCTTGTACATACAAGAATCGTCTGTTCTTTTTCGTTTTTTTTTTTGTTTTGACTAACCATACTATCTACAAAAATTTTGTTTGTTCATTTATTCGTTACGAATAGCAGGGGGGGGGGGGGATTTTTCAAACAAATATCTCACCGCCTTTTGTTCTTCTTCCATCTTCTGTTTTTTCTTGTTCGAATTTAGTTGTTTAATTCTTACGTTTTCGTAGTTTATATGGTATGGAAATTGGAGATTCATGAATTTTTTTTTTTCAAGTCACAGAAATTTAGCACGTAACAGAATGATAATAATAGTATTAATAACAACAACAACAACAACGCGGAGGAGAAGAAGAATCAGGAGAAGAAGATGAAGAAGAAAAAAAAAGGAAAAATAGTTAGATACCTATAGTTTGTTTTTGTATGTACTCGTATTTTCTATTTTATTCTGGTTTCTAATTATTTATTTATAAAAACTGGCGATAGGTAATAAAAGTTTAAATTACTATCGCTATCTTCTAATCCTATTATATACTCAGATACACACACATATATATCTGCAGTTGGGTGGATAGGCAGGTAGGAATAATCGCAATTCGAACAGATTGTAGTATGTGTAGTATATAGGTAGGTATGTATGTATGTACATACCTATATGGTGTATAGCTATACAAATGAGTGTGAAAGTATAACGAATCGTCATGTATAGGTATTTTTTATGTTTCGCGTTTTTTTTTCAGTTTTTTGTCTTCTATGTCATCTCATTTTCAATACTTCTTTTTTTTTTGTGAATTTATAAATTAATTTTCTTATAATAATTATAGCTCACTTGTGGATTATTTATCTTTTCTTCATTTATATATAATATATACCCACATAAAAGGTATACAGGTATACACGTTTGTATATATGTATTTGTGTGTATCACGTGAAAATCGTTTTTTCTTTTGTGCGCCTCCTATGTATGTACGTATATTGATATATACATATATGTGTCTATGTATACATATACTTATTAGTGTTGAATTAAAAGAAAATTTTATTTCTCATTCTTTTACTTTTATTAAGCGTTTAATGTTCGATATATGTATACTTATGAGCGTAAACACTGCAGTTGTCCATGTACGTAGCTTATAGCGAATCACCTCACTTTTTCCCTATATTAGAAAGGAGAACAAAAAATTGTTCTATCGATTTTATTTTCGTCGTTTTACACACATATCACACATATCACACATATCACACACATATCATATATATGTAAATACATACAGAAATATATATACATATATGTATAATATCATGAGACGCGGAAATCTTGTGGCAGTGGAAATCTCACTCCAAATATTACTGGGACCAAAAGTCGTCTCGCTATAGACGTCAGAAGCATTTAGAATATTTTTGCTGATTGGATTGGACGACTGGAATAGTTTCTGGACGACTCAATAGGTTTTTAGACGAATTGAATGTCTTCTAGACGACTGCGCGTTTTTTCAAAGCCTCAAAGACAATTTTCGGACGCGTTAGCCAAGGTTTGCGACGGCAAACCGAAAAATAAGTTGGAATAATTTTTGAGACGTCTTCCATAGAATGCTTGAGTTGACTCGAATGTCTAATTATTTAAAAAGTAAAGCTTATTTCAAGAAAAATTTCCGCAATCTGCGGCAATGCGAAAAAGTCGTCTGAAAGAAGTCAGTCGTCTTTGAGACGACTTATATACGTCTTGTGCAGAAGTTAGAATCTTAGTAAGATTAAAAAAAAATAATTTCCTTCAGGACTTCTTCAGCAACTGAACAGTCGTCTTGAAGAGTCCAGTCGTCTTTGAGACGTATTTTATAGAACGACAGATCTTTCGGGCAAAAAAAGCCGCCACGAATATTCATTTTTGTATTTTATCAAGATTATTTTGAAAACGCTGTAGTTTTAATTAGGTAAGACGACTTTTGGGTCCCGCAGTACTTGGGGAACCGCCGAATTTTATTGCGGCAAAATTTGCTTTCCTCCAATTTGTCTGTATGTTTGTTAAACAAACTGCGATTGATTGATACAATTTTGAGGTTAGGTCGCTCAACTCATTACGGTATCCCTAATCTATTTTACGCGCGATATTTTTGTGTATCACGCGGGCGAAAACGGTCTGTGTATTTGGGGGGGTTTGGAGTTCGGTGGTGTTGTCGCCATCCTTTTTAATCCCTGACCTTGGGCGTGACCTTGAGGCGTCTGTTGCGCCGAGGGCGGACTCCCTCTCGACGACGGGGTGTGCGGACTCGGTACAGCTACCCTCAGAGGCCCCGTAACCGAGAGATTCGTTGCTACCAATGGCGGACTGTGGGCCTCCGAAAGACTCTCAGACAAGTGGGACACCCCGCCGTCTGAGAGACGGGAACCTTCGGATAACCTAGAAATTACTTCCGGCAATTGGTGCTGGGGGTGGGGATGGTGCAGCAGACCTTCGTGCGGGTGGATCCGAGGTGGTGGCAGACCCAGCGTTTCTGGAAGTCTGCACAAAACAACAAAGAAAAAAACATTTGAATCCACCTGCTTCAACAATCTTAACCTCTTGGCTGTCGGGCGAGAATGAGCTTGTCGTACCATTTTTGTCTTGGAAAAAATTCTCATTGATTTATTCTATAGTTTCAGTATTACGGTTTTCGAGGTTGCTGATTCCGAATCTGAAATCAGATTTTCAAAATTGAAAATGGCTGATCCAATATGGCGGACTCAAATTCAAAATTCGCGATCACAAACATCTAAAAATACTAATTTTTGTCGAAATCCAACTACTTTTCGAATTTGCGTCTGCCACATTAAGGCCGCCATTTTGAATTTTGAAAATCCGAGTTCAGATTCGGATTCAGTGACCTCAAAAACCACGATAAACCAAATTACAGTCGAATCGAAGAAGTATGTATAAACATGTTTTTTTTTTCAAATGCCCACATATGTGTCATGAGACAAAAATGGCTCAACTTTTTTCTGCCCATATGTGTGTCACTGACACTCAAGGGGTTACGGAATTTTTCGAGGTTATAATCTTCCACCAAGTTTGTTTGATCAAAGAAACTTTGATACGAAAATTGGAGAGTGAATTTTTTATCTGAAAAGTATTTTCATGTGATCATCCGATTGAGAATAACGAAGATTGTGGAGATTTTTGAGGTTATCTTCCAGCAAGTGTGTTTAATGAAAAAAGTTCCCACTAAAAATTGTAGAGCGAATGAGTACCCACATATTTTGTCCGCAAAGTTTTTGGACGTGATCAACGATTCAGAATCTACAGCGCTGTCACGTTTCTAGAATAGTTTCGATCGAGTAATCGGCAGTGACGTACCTCGATCCGAGGTCGCCCCTTGGTCCTACGGCTTGGAATGGACTAGTTTCCGCGAGTCTGAAGATTCCGCCTCCTCCAATACTCGGGTGGTTGTGCTGGGGGCTGTGGGGTCCGAACCGAAATCCAGTTGTCGGAAATTTGAAGGCTGGCGCATGCGCAAATCGGAATTGCGACTGCGCAGAATCGAACCGAAAGTTCAATGGGGGTGGGGGCAGCGGGCCCAAAGGGCCCAGAGGTACTGGAGACGGTTGGTGCATCGGGGGCGGCGAAGAGGATGGCGAAGGGGGCGACGTTCCTCCTAAGGAAATGTCCGAATCCTCCGAATCGCTTCCGCCTGGTCCCGGGCTCAACGTTCTTCGCTGGGATCCACCTCCAGGGCCGGATTGTTGCTGCATTCTGAAACACAAAAATTAGCAAAATATTTAGAACATTTGGTTTATAGGTTAGAATCGAGAATGGCAACTGAAAACTTAGGTTAGAATCGAGAATGACATAACTCAAAACTCCAACTTTTTTGGAGGTTATGGCACATCTGTCGGAATATGGATACTGGCTTCAGTCAGTTATTTTTTGATCATTTAATTTGATTCTTTCTTCAGTTCGAAATCGATATCTGCTCATCTCTGGCTATTTTCTCTAAACGAAAGAATGGTTCCATTTTTGATACAATAAAGAGTATCTGTCGAACGGCTTCTGTTTCTCAATTTGAAAAAAAAAAAGAATATATCCGTTAATCCAAATTGAAAACCAATTCAACGTCGTACTGTATTTTTGTCCTTCAAATACCAATGAAACCTGCAAAGAATCGAGTATCCTCTGTCGAACTTTCTTTCTCTCTTTCTTGGGTTTTCATCTGAGATCGATGTTGTATAAACGCGCCTGTAGAGCATAGCCGTAGCCATATTAAAGCATGGCATAGCAGAGCGTGGCATCGGGTGTTTTCGGTGCTAATTGAGTCGCAAGTCGCTCTGCAGGTTGTCATGGCGACACATCGTTACATCCGAACCGTGAACGGTTCCAACTCCTCCTTTACTCCCTTTATAGCGTTGCTCCCGGTTAATTTAGGTTAGGTTAAGTCAGCTTATGTCAGGTTAGGAGGGTTTCGGAGGGCCGTTAAAACGTCGCAACCACAAAAGTCACCACCTGAGCAAGCCTAACCTAACCTCTTAACCCCCATTCCGACGAAATCCAATTTTTGATTTAGTTAGAAATCCAATAACTTTGATTTAGTTAGAAGTTGAACACCCGCTTATCTATAGACTCGTTCGATTCGAAAACAGAATTTTGAATTACAAAGAACGACAAAATTCTTTCTCTCATGTTCTGAACGGAAATGTTCATTGATATTGTTATGATTATTTCGAAAACGGAAAAGACGAGAGAAATAAGTATACGAGCATGGGATATGGGTAAAGTGCCTATAAGTTTCGGGAGCTAAAAGGCGTCAGCTGATTTTGAGCCCGAACTAAGGACGTGAGTCGGTCATTAGGGTGTGTCTGTACCGGGAATGATGGCTATACGCTTATAACCGATGACCAATCAACTTTTAGTCTGGACGCGAAAAGAAGAAGAAAGAGAAGAAAAAAAAGAAGGAAAAAGACGGTTGATAATTAGAACTGCGAAGAGAACGAAAGAATAAAATAAATAACAAATAAATCTAATAGTAAACATTATAGACACAAATCTCGGATAGACACAAACATATACGGATTTCGCATTAGAAATCATGTTCATGTTCAAAACGATTCTCATGGTCAATAGACATTTAGCATCTTTCAGACATGCATCATATCTTTATGGCATTATCTGGAGATTTGACACGCTTTTCAGACACATCTTATGGGAAAAAAAGAGATTTTCAACAACCGGCATTTAGGGAAAGATCATCGACATGTTTTCAAAACTTATTCTATGTCATCGGGATATTTTCTGAAGGCATGACGCAGAACATGTCTTCCAACTGCTATAATGTACGCTCGATTCGATGTCAGTTGTGCATTCAAAATGGCTTTGAACCATTCGGCACGTTTTTAAAATTCCCTTCAGACTCATGACATGTATTCATGTAGCCTTTTGCAAACATCTTGTGTTTGTCTAATGTATAGTAAATTCATGCCGTGGCTTTCCTACGCCTGTCGTGTCTGTAAAATCCAAACGTATACCTGAAGCATGTCGTTCATCTTTGATACGTCTTTTATAGTCTCATTACTTGTCTTTATGATGATTTTCGACAGAATGACATTTCTTCGAATATCTGATCACTCATGCCATACATTTTTTACGCCGGAAATGTCCTAAAAATTTCTTTTGGATTATACTTATGACATTGCAAGATGTGTTTTCGAAGCATTTAACCTGCATTCGTGAAACTTTCTAAAAGCATGGCATGTCTTCAAAACGCTATTTTGTTTTCTTCATGTTTTGGCGCCATGTATTAATAACGTATTTCACACACATCGCATGTTTTTCAATCATCTTTCACACCCATGTCTTGTTCGAATTATGATTTTTACAGACATGTATAATTATCTGATCCATCTTCCAACCACATATTTCCATTTGTTCCATGTTCTAGAAACTTACTGCCTATTTTTGAATAGTTTTCTTATTTCATCACATATTTTCAATGGACAAGTATTTTGCAAAACATATAGACCATTCATTACTCCTTTTAAATCATGTTCTTTCCGAATCTTCATGTAACGTTTAACATACGTCACTATACCTACTACGTCTTTGCGACGCTACAAAAAACAACTGAATATAAATTCGAAATTGTTTGTAGCATTAAATGAGCAAAAAATGAACAAACATTGAAAAAAAAACACGTTTTTTTTTCTCTGCTCTCTCTTGCTCTGTCGGGTTCTCTCTGTCTCTATCCATCCCTCGGGATTGAAATCAAATAATACGGGGATATCATTTTAACAAAATCGTACCCCGTGACACGAGACACCGTTCTTATTGAGAGACGAACCTATATATATATCTATATATCCCACCCCATGCTAAATACCCAGTCCTTTAGAATGCACCATCCATTGGTGTGTGTATTCGTGTGTACCTACGTCGACGATTCTATATATCGTTCGAAAATCTGATCTGAGGCTGAAGCTGAACCTAAACTGTACGGTGCAAGGCTTACAATAGGTAACTTGATACTGCCACCCCGCTGCTGCTGCTGCTGCTGCTGCCCAAAAACCTTACTCTCCTCTTTACTACTTCCATTTCATGGTATGGTATAGTATATATGTGAAGAGAAAAGAAGAGAAGAGAGAATAGGGCGCGATTTATATACCTATGAGAGGTTTTTTCGCTGTTCGGCTTTTAATAGCCGCTAATAGAGACGTTAAAACGATACTGCTGCTCCTGCTGCTTGCTGCTCATGCTCTTTCTTCTTCTGCTTCTTCTTCTTCGTCTTTTTATTATTAGTATTCTTTACAACAGCCAGTTCTCAGTTCTCAGTCCTCCCCCTTTCACATTATGGTCAGAGATTCTATAGTAGGTAGTTCTTTGGTATTAGAAATTTCTTTTATCAATGGGAGTTTGTTATACTGATCATTTCATCGAAACCAGTAAATTATACCCTTTACAATTTTTTAGTAGTACCTATTCTTCTTTATTGAATGGCATTCATTACTGATTAGAAACAATTTTCAATACTTGCAGATATTGATTTATATAGTATTACTATGACCGACCTTGTCCAGTTCGGGTATTCCGATATTATTTTTAACTAATTTCAAATAATTTTGAATGAGTCTGAGTATCCTTCCATACCCAGCATCAGATTCAAGATACTTTTTTCTTCACTATTTACAATTTTCATTGATTCCAAGTGTTTCCTATATGAACATCGATCGTATTTTTATCGGATTTCCAGTTACTCTCAATATCTCTCAATAATTCGGATAGTATTTCAAACTATTTTCCAGTCATTTGTTAATTATTTCGAAGTATCCGGAGTATATCTAATTTATTTCGATAGTATTTGCGACCATCACAATATTCTTCGATATTCTGGATAGTATTGCGATTTGAAATATCCGGAAAATTGAATTAAAAAAGAATTGGATACTGGATTAAAATGGCTCTCTAACAACTATACAGCTCAACGCTTATACCTATGTGTATAAATATACGCGTATATAGCTGCAGAACAGGTAGTCGATGATTTGCAACATTTCACCCTGCCTAACAGTGCAGCATTCTACAACGTATACTATACGAACTTACATTAGCTCCTAAAAGAGAATCCTCTGTTTCAAACCGCCTGTCGTCCATCGGAGTGCGATCCCCGCTCAATTAGGAAGACACAAAAAGTCACAAAATTCAATTTTCCCTTCCCTTCCCATTTTATTTTTTAATTTCTTCTAAGAAACATAATATTTTTTGTTTCGAATTTTCAATTTTGCTACTTCTGTCGCTGTTTCTTTTTTTTCGTTTTCTCTTTGATTTTTTTTCTCGTTCTTTGCTTTCTGATTTTCTCTCTCTCTTTCTCTATTTTCGACTATACCTATACACGTATATACACGTTGGCAAAGTTTTTCAACTGACGAGGGACAAACAACGCGAGTGTATAAAGTAGGTACTACCTACAAGAAGATGAACGAGAAATGGGAGGCTAAAGTGTTTGCCGAGGTCCCTGAACGGTCGACACACAAAATCCTATCTCTGTCTCTCTTTCTCTTGTGTCTTTTTCTATTTTTTGTCCCTATTTCTATTTCTCCCTCTCTTTAATTTTCTCTCAGATTCTCCACGTCTCTCTCTCTCTCTCTCTCTCTCTCTCTCTCTCTCTCTCTCTCTCTCTCTCTCTCTCTCTCTGTCTGTCTTGTCTGTCGTGGGAACAAAAGTGTATAAGAAACAAGAAAAGCAAAAAAAGTAAATAAGAGAAATTGAAAACGTACATCAAGTCCAAAGTAGGAAAGATTTTCGACGTTCTCGTTTTGTATTTTCTTCCCCCGCACGTTTAATGAAAATGATCTGTATGCAATTATATACGAAGCAGCAAATAGGGGGAATGTTAAGCATCATCCCCTGCGATTGTTTCAAGTGCCCAAAAATTTGAGGAAAAATAAAAAAAATTCAAATCGCTCCATGAGTTGGAAGAAAAAATGATGTAGAACTGGGTACGAGGATATAATAGTATAATTATAATCCTGTTTGTCAGTGGGTATTTAGGTAGAGGGTACAGGGCATACCTGCTAATAGCAGCTAGCCGCTGGCTCCTGCTCACAGTACGTCATCCCTTTTCTGTATTTCTCACCGGAGCGAGATAAACGGCTATAATTATTAATTATCCATTCCCGGTTCATTGATTTTGACAGATTTTTTTTTTCTCTGTACCTATTTTTCAAGCAGCAATACCCAAAAACTTAGTACTAGGAGGCACTTGCTCATTATCAATTATCATTATTTACGGCCTAACGGATAGAAGAACAACTCTAAAATAGCCCGAAAATTGTCTATAATTTAGTGTACACTATATACTATTATAATCGCTTGAAATCAGCCGTAGAAAAATAACATGTGGCAAATGAGGAGGGCAAAACTCAGTGAAATGTAGAAAAACAGAAGATGCGATCATCCGCAGTCAGCATAAGCCTCTTAAATTTCGAAACGTTCTGAACCGATTAGTTCAGAATAATCGGTCAACTGGATTGCCATGGACTTTTGATCACCAGCTCTAATCATTATTTCCCCTTCATTTCAGATGGTATGATTTTCTCCAGTCGAACTAGTCCATCAATCTTAATGACACATAGGTATAGTTAATTACTCTTGGCTGCTACATATGTATTGGTAGATAAAAGCTGTGGCAGAGAAAAAAAGAAATAGTTTTTGGCATGGGAAATAGAGATTCGAGGAGAAGGAGGATGTTTGCTATGGCAAACAGTGAAAGGACTCTCGACAGATCCTTGGCTATTTTTTTCTATTTTTTCTTTCATCTACTCCGAATCTTTCTTTCCCTCTATCTATGTCTCTGATTTGTTGTTCTCTTTCACGAGAATACGAAAAACTGCAAGAAAAGAACCGAAAACCATGCTAACGCTCTAAGCAAAAATACTATACTAGATACAAATGTTACAAAAAGCATAATACTTGAAATAGAAGTATCCACAATATGGCTAAATAAGGAAAACTACTACGAAAGCGATACTGAAAAATACCAGAAAGAAAGAACTGAACAAAATACAGTTCAACGAATGGAAATTACATGAAATTACAAGGTCCCAAGCAACAGTAGTGCAGATACTAGAAAATACTAGCCAAGAAAACTACAAGAGCACTGGAGAAACCTACTGGGAATTCATCTAATTTTCTAGAGGATGCTAAAAAAATGAGGAGAAAACAACCGAAAACCCTACTAAGAATCTGAGAAAACATACTGTACTACAAATAAATGAATACTAAAAATACAAGTATCTATCTAGTACCTCTACCTCAGGCAAAATACTAGGATAGAGATACTAGAGAATACCAGAAACCGAGTACAAAACAAAAAAACACTCCAAGAAACGGAAATGCCATGCAATAACAAGGTCCCAAGCAATAGTAGAGCAAATACTGGAAAATACTAGCCAAGAAAGCTACGAAAATACTGGAGAAACCTACTGGGAATAAATCTACTTCTTTTTCTTCTTTCGTAAGAATACTAGAAGACTGGAGGGAAGGAACCGGAAACCGTACGGATTAGAATCTAGGAAAAATACTGTTCTAGAAACAAAAAGTTACTACAAATACAAGTATCTAAGAAGTGCGGCTACATCAGGTAAAATACTAGCAAAGAGATACTAAAAAATACCAGAAACCAAGTACCTACTAAACAAAAAATTCTCGAACAAATGGAAATAACATAAAATTACAAGGTCCCGAACAATACTAGAGCGAATACTGGAAAATACTTGTCAAGAAAACTACGATAGTACTGGAGAAATCTACTAGGAAAATACTAGCAGACGGATACTTGTTGTAACAAGGATCTTTTGAAGTTGAAATGACGGGTTTGATTAGGCCACGTGCCACTTGGCAGCTCCGATGGCAGTTAGGTACTCAGGCACTCCGCGTACCCAGTGTCACTTGCACTTGATCCAGTAAGGCAAAGCCAGGCTAGGCCAGGAGGCTATACGAGCATAAGTTATAGTAAGAGTCGCTCTTCAAGTACCTACTCCTCTTAAATCGATTTAATTCCCAGGAAGTTCGTGGGCAGCCACTTTCGTGCATATATTTACTTACACATATGTATTGGCTCACGTATATACGTATAGATTGTTGAATATTCATATAATAAAGAGTCGTCACTCGATTGTCTTGCTTTTTTTTTTATATTCTAACTTTTTCTTCACTATAGATTTTGAGTTTATGAAAAATCCAAGATTTGGTATCTTTGAGCTCCCTTTTTATGTTCTGGATTAGTAATGGGAAGAATAAATATTTTAAAGTATTACGTATTATTAAATCTGTGATAATTGACAATTTTTTGGCGGAGACAAAATTTGAGAATCTAAAGGAGAAGAAAAATCATTGGAAACACAAAAGCACCATAGAAAAAGTAAAAAGCAGTTGGTTTCAACTTTCGCTTCTCATCTTTCGGTTTCGCAGGTAAATTAACCCGAATTTATACCTATATACCCTCTTCCCTCTAGCCTCGAAGATATAGGGAAAGAGAAGAAGAAAAAAAAAAGAAGAATTTCTATCCGCATCGTTTCCAAATTCTGGGCGACAGGGCGTGTAACAAAGATCAGAGGACAGAAGAGGGGAAGAAAGACGGAGACAAAAAATACAAAATGAGGTGAAAGAAAGAAAAAACTTGAGATAAAAAAAAAGTCGAATAAGAAAAAAGAACAAAGAAAAATATCGCTTGGTATTGGATTTCACACGCGAGATCAAATTGGCCGGGTTTCGCGTAAGCCGTTGCAAATTACCCCTTAAGCCTTCTGCTCCCCGGCGTCGCGATCGCCGTCGTCGTCAAACTGAACGAGACGCTATGTTTTTTCTGTTGTTTTCAAATTTATTTGCATTTTTCTCAATGCTTTTCTCGTTTTTCTAGTTTCAAGTTAGTTTCCACCTAGGTAAAGATGCCCTTATGGTGGTATATTAGAGATCACTTCCGACCTAACCTAGCTAACATGAAAAATATGAGTTTTACTGGAATCTTATCAGTCTTTTTGACTGGGTAACGTACTCGGCCACTTTCTGCCAAAAAACTGAATTCGTTCGTCGAGGATTCGTTCGATTCGGATGGGTAGTCGTCGAGAAATTACGATTCGCGTTTGCGAGGTGACAACAATTGGTAATAATATAGAGGACTGAACAGACTCCTACATCGCCTTATTGGCCAGAAGGGCTTTTTCGGACTCGGTTAATTTTCCGACTGATTTCAGAAAGAGGGAGAGAGAGAGAGAGAGACATCTATGTAAGTATGTAATATCATGAAATAAGGGATGGGGAGTAAAGTGAGAGAAGGTTGAGGGGTTAGGGGGGTCGGGGATCTCTAGGCTTTTGGAGTATGATCCATTTTCTACCTCGCGCAGTAGGTAATAACGGGAAACCCCCACAGGGCTTAAGATTTCAATCCACCAAAGAGAATGTTCGTTTCTAGCAAAATTACTCGGGCGCGGTTTAGGTGGTATACCGGCTACGTCTACCTATGTGTATATTGCATATATATATATATATATAAATGTATACATACATACGCGTATTAGGTACATACCGAGGTGTTTGAAACCTGCTATACGGTATATTCCCTGGTTTTATAGACGGGACGAGGTAGGATCAGAGGGAAGTAAGCATGGGGCGGGAAAGAGAAGGACGAAAGTAAGGAAGGAAGGAAGGAAACATTGATACAGCTAGTTTCGCAAAGAAATACAATAAGGAAATTGGGGAAAACAATGTAAGAGAGAAACGGGGATCCCCTGATCTCCCCCTCCTTTTATTATATCGTGAGTGTTTTTTTTTTCGTTTTTTTTTTTACCATTTCCTTCAACTTGATTTGATTTCCTAAAATTTTCCCTGGTTCTCGAAGAGAAATATTGTATACATGTATTCTAGTTTTGAAACAAAACGATCCCAAAAATCGTGCGCGATTCAATTCATCTTCCTTTTATCCGGAACGATTGAATTCAATCGAATCGAGCTGAAATTTTTAATGCCAAAAGGAATGGTATTTCTTGATATTTAGCATTGAATGTTTTGATTTCTGATTCGGAAAGATCTAATTTTACATCAAGACTCGCTGTAGAATCGAATTTTCTGATTGTAATAATATTCGCCGATCGTAAGAAATCCAATGGAATTTGAGATATGATTCTGGATATTAGTTGGATTGAAATCTCATTCACGATTCAATTTATGAACTACGATTTTGAATTTGGTCAATGATAATTAAATTGATTTCGGTATAATGAATGAATCGAATTATTATTTTGCTAATGGTAACAAGTCGAATTGAAATAGTCAAAATCCAACCCTATTAAACTGCAATTCGTAACTGAAGAAAATCTACTCAATTCTCAAATCGCTAAAAATCACTTGAAATTCAAAGTTCAAAATGCAAATAAAAAGCTTGATTTTTAATTCCGATGAATCAACAACTCGGCGTCGTACAATTGCCCAAAAAAAACGAACTTTAAATTGTGATCGTATCTTCAGACTGGAAGTTCAATTCTATATTCTAACGAGTCAACCATTGATTTGATTCCAGAACATAAATTCATTCCGCGACAAATAAATTTGAAATATTAGCACTGAAATTCAAAGTTCAAAATGCAAGTCAATAGCTTGATTTGTAATTCCGATGAATCAATAACTCGGCGTCGGATAATTCCCAGAAAAACTAACTTGAAATTGTGATCATGTCACCAGACTTGAACTACAATTTGATATTCTAACGAATGAACCATTGATTTGATTCTAGATGATGAATTTATTTCGCGACAAATCAATTCGAAATCTAAGCAATGTCGACAAACGACAGCTGAAGTATCCCGTCTTGTCAAATGAAACAAACAAAAAACACTATATTTTCAAGTTTCAACAAATCAACTTGACTGCAAAAATGAATAAAAAATAAAAATGGTAAAGAGCAGAATTGATGTTTCCGTATATTGGTGCAGTATAGATGTGTAGGTGAAATAACAAAGGTATAGAGAAAATTGTCGAGGGAGATAGAGATAGATAGAGAGAGAATAGATGAGATGGATCAATTTGTCGCAAAGCATCAAAAGACCAACGAGATCGGGCTGGAGACGACGACGTCAACGACGACGAGGATGATCATAATCGTTGACTGAGGGACGAAAGGGGGGGGTCACCAGGGGGATGGTGGCGTGCGTATAACCCTCAGGGAATGACGTAACTAAAAATTTAAATTTAATGCAATTTCAAGCGATTACCCTTCCCTTCTCTCCTAACTTTACTACTCTTCTCTTCTCTTCTCTTCTCTTCCCTTGAAACAGTCTGTGATACATATACCTACACCTATACCTCCTATCATCTACCCTCGTATTCTCGGTCTTCATCGGTCCCCGGTTTCTTGATTGGCTTACATTGTCGATGCTCAACTGTTTCATGCTCCACTGACCGACCGGGGGATATCATTCTGTGATAGGGGTACTATTTCATGCCCCGAGGCCTAAATATACCCAATTTATCTATGCATGCGTATGCACATGTGCGATTGTATGTGTAATTCATCGATGTATACGTCTTTCTCGATGTATTACAGATTTTCTATTCTACCCAGGGACTCCACGATAAAGTTCTATGCAAAGATATACAAAAAATAACAGCATTATTTTCGTAGGAATGTATAAGCGGGAAATTTATATTCCTTTTTATTCACTTTGAGGAAATCAGGACCATCGGATCAAGTCGAACAAGGGTTAAGAATATTCGTTTTGCAGCAACGAAAAAAACTTGATGGAAAAATTCGCGAATTGATAAAATCAGGTCCACGAACTCAATCGAGTTGAATTTTGAGATTAGAAATATGACAGAATTGCAATAGATCTTATGGAAAATGGATAAGAACTGTTTGAAGATATTCTTAGATTTGATAAACGGAGACTAGAAATTCGAGTTGAATTGCTGAAGTCAAGAATCAGCAAAAAATTGCCATTAAATGTGGTAATGATTGTGAAACAAAAAAAAAAACTACTTCGGAA
Organism: Ametastegia equiseti; assembly: GCA_963989295.1. NCBI lineage: Eukaryota > Metazoa > Arthropoda > Insecta > Hymenoptera > Tenthredinidae > Ametastegia > Ametastegia equiseti. The sequence goes on from OZ022395.1 coordinate 13,919,554, forward strand.
AAGTCTTCATTTTAACAAACGAAGATTGAGGATTCGAGTTCAATTTTCAGGGTATAAAATTAGCTACAATCCAAACTATTTGCAAAAGAAAAGCGAGAAAACTGTCGAAAAAATTCTTCAGATGAAAATAAAAAATAGGGACTTGAAATCCAATTAAGTTGAATGATCAGATTCAAAAATAGCAATGAGCTAGAAATCTATAACTTACTATAACTGCTATAATTATCATTAATTCATTCTATTGTGTCTGGTGAAATTATGAAAGTTGCAAGTCGATTTTTGACTCGTACAATTCAAGTTGATTTGTCAGGATTAGTCATTGCTAGTAAGCCTTTTGAATTCGAATGATTCAAAGTTGATTTGCCTTAGTAGTGTATCATATTCGAGCTCGATTTCTTTTCCAAACCCATATACCTTATACTCTCAGAAGTTGATCTACGAAAATCAGCAAGCCAATCAAGTTGATTTGATACATTGACTTGATTATATTGATTTGGATTGAATTGGATGTTGGAATCCTCTACAATTCAAAATCGGTATTGATGAATTATAAAAACTGCAAGTCGAATCAAACCAAGTGAAACTTTCCATAGAATTTCGGAAAATTCAATTCCAAATATCGCAATAAGAAACAATTCAAGTGACGAGTTTATGATATCGGTTTATCAAAAAACTTCCTATACCGTCTATTGCAGGATAAAAATGCACCAAAGAATTATATATGTGTGTATATAATATATAAGGTGTGGCTATGTATTATAAAGTATATAATAAATATATGTAGAAATATATACCTATATACAGTGTGGTAATTCGATACTCTTATACGTGGACATATGTACTATTAAAATAAGTACATAGCTATACTATTTCGCGATATAAATACATGTATACATAGCGTGCTGCTGCAGGATCACGAAGATCCTATCTCATTCAAGGACCAGGATCAGGATCAGGGCTACGCCACAGTGTTACGTTACACCAGGTCCACTTTTATCCCATACCGTATACGGGGTGTTCCATAAAAATATGTTCGAAAAAAATTGCATCCATATAAAATCAATTGAAACTAGAAAAACTCACACTAAATCAATTCAATAAAGAAACATTACTTCAACTCGGAAAAAAATTATCGACACTGTGGAAAAAAACTCTATAATTAGTGATTCGCATATGTGTAGTAGCTCTGATGTTTGAATATAAAAAATTTCGGATTTTCGGGTTGTTTGATTTTTTTCAAATTCGTTTCTCTGATTGTTTAGCGTGAAATGTGGGTTTTTTTTTCAGGCAGTCTCTAATTTCGTCTGATTAACTTCGTCCCCAGACAATTAATTGGCAAGAGGAAAATGGACAACGAGGCAAGTAATAATAAAAAAAAAAAAAAAAAAAAAGATGAAGAAGAGAACGACATAGCTTGGGGCTGCGGGAGAAAGGAGAAATTAGCTAAACTAATAAATTCGTCTTTCTTCTGGCCTATGCCTACCCTCAACGTTTTTATTAAACAAGAAGATTCGAGAGACGAGAAGAAAATCAAGAAGCCCTAATACATAATTCTTTCGTTACACGGTGTGTAGGTATATATGTATGTATAACACACTAGAATACACCGTCTTATTATATTACGTCATTATTCTTATTAATTTTTATTCTTACACTTTGTTAAACTCTCTCATTAATAATTATCCCCCTTACCCCCTATGTTCCCCCTCTATATTTAATTAGCTAACGACAAAACCATCCGCGTAACAATTTTTACTTCTCAACCCCTCTCAGGCTATAAGAGATGTTTTGTTTTTATTCATTTTCTGCCCAGTTAATTAATTTTTTTTCCGATTATTCTCTTTCCATATACTCAAAAATTCTAACACAGCATAAATCTCCCGAAATAATTGGAAATTTTTGTTTCAAAACGATCAAAATTAAAAAGATGCTATGTTAACGTCACGATTGTTTTTTCTGTTTCGAATTTTAACGCGACATACAACTGTTACTCGTATGAACTATCTTGGTTGAGTGATTAGAGTTGTAAAAGAAAAAAATTTTTGATAAACAAACGTACAAAGACAGAACTAAAGTCAATAAAATGTAAAAAAATCAACCCTCACTTCTCGAATTCTTATGATCGATTTGTATACATAATACATAAATCGTGCCACAGCCGATGTGAATAAAAATTGTACTCGAAATAAAAAAAAGATGTAGAGAAAAAAAAGCAAGAAAAGAAAATTGAACTCTATAGGTAGGACTCGTTCAGCAGAACCACCTATATATATATATATATATATGTATATATACCTATGTGTGTATAGACCATGGAGTCGGTAAATCAATTTCGGTCAATTTCCCGTCAAGAATAGCCTCTCGACAACTAGAATTGACCTTAGAAGGACCTTTCCAATTTTAACAGCTCTCTCGCTCATCTCATCTCACTCCTGAACTCTGAGAAGAATAAAAAGAGGGAGAAAGAAAAAAATTGTATATATACACCCCAAGTCCCTACCAACCACCTACCACCTTCTTGCTACAGATCCTTGTCCAACGGCTTCAAATAAACTCTGACAAACCACCCCCTGGCTCGATTTGACCCCAAGTGACGTTTATATCGTGTCGACGTAATAAACACACGATTCAAGAATCACCAAACATAGAAAAAAAAATTATTGTAATAATTCTATTTCGATCTGAAACGATTCAAAACCAAATAATTAATTCACCTTCTCGTTTTCAATTTCTTTTTTTCAAGGATAGAAATTGCAATTTAGTTCCATTTTCACAAAAATTGATATATTTCGCATAAATTTTGGAGAGAATATATCCTTTGAAGGAAGACTCTCGGCTTTGATGGTGTTTAATAAAAAATAGAAAAAAAAAAAATTGAGAAAAGTGGCCCTTCCATCAAAATTTCAATAACCAAAAAAAAAGAACCATCAAAAATGGGAAAAATGTCGAATATAGCGTTTGTATGTAGCTGTACGGTATAATACATGTATCTATAGTATAATATTATAATCTATATATTGTATATTTATGTTTCGTTTCGTCGAAAGTGAAATTAGCGCGTTGGTGGATCGAGAGATCCCTAGAGAGCCGTGAGTTGTGAGGCCGTCAGAAAACACACCTTATACCAAGGGGGAATCCCCTGGCGAGAGACAGTGCGAGGAAGAAGATGCGATGGATGGATGAGAGATGGAGATACGATTTGGCACACCGAGTTCTTCGAGTGTCAAATTTAATAATCGAAGCTATGTTTTAACAATATAAGAGAACGACTCGGCTTCCCTCCCTCATTTTCTCCCCAAAACCCTAGAGACACTGAGATAACGATTGCAGTCGCTTGTATTCATCGATTCAGTTAATTTTATGCGTGTGGTGATAGGATCCTCGCTGGAATGCGTGGAGAAAATTTATTCCTCTGGAGAAGGACTTTTACCTCAATCATTTTTTTTTCTTCTTAGTATTATGCGGAACACAAGTTATGTTTTTTTTTCTAGAAATTCGAGATCCTACATAATCCCACTCGATTTAAATTTGGAAGATGTACTTTAGTGTCCGTCTTTAAGATGTTCAAAAATTTTCACAAAATTGTTCGATATGCTGAGAATTTTCCTTAGCATTTGTAAGATTTGATGAAAATCGACAAAGTGTGACAAAATTGATTCTGACGTATTTAGAATCGACAAGAATTTGACAAGAATGCCAACGAAAATTTTCCTGAGAATATTCCTAAGCAGTTGAAAAATTTTATGGAAATTGAAATCGTCGAAAAATCCATTTGGAAGTATTTAAAACCTTGGGAAATTTCTCTAAATCGATGGCAACGTTCGTTCGTTGGGAGTGAACATTTTGCAAATCGATATCAACGTGATTAGAATCACCGCGAATTTTAATTGAAAAAGTATTTTAAAAATTTGTCCAATAATTGGCAGATATGTTTAGAATTTTCTTTCAAAAAATTTCTCAATTGAATTCAATGCATTTACATATTCTCCCAAATTAGCTGAAATGAGTTGAAACGTCTCGAATATTTTCTTTCCAAGAATCGTTAAATTCATAAGACTGAATGAAATCTGCGAATAATTATACCCAAAGAATGGAACAAAAGTTGCAATAATAAAAAAAAAAAAAAACGCATCAAAGATGTGTTCAAACAAATTTTTGAACGATGATTTTCCAAGCGCGGATAAAAACCTTCGTTCTCTAATTTTCTGGTCACTTTGCAAGCGAAAATGCGTCAGGTAAGTTGTTACATTGTATTTGACGAGGAGTAAATTGCTTTGTCCTGAATAGAAGTTGAGGAGGCAGTGGGAAATAGCTGATGTTAGCCAGAAAAAGAAGATGAAGAATCGGCCGGAGTCTCGTGCAGAAGGTATTCTACCCATGTGTTGGTTCCACTGTATACACATATAGTGTAATATAGGCGCGAGTCAAGTCGGTCGATCTTATCTTCCGCGTTTACACAAAAAGCCGAGAAGAGGCAAGAGGAGGCGAGAAGAGAGAAGGTAGTAGTTTCCTTCTCGTGTCCTGAAGCACAATACATGAAGACACATTACCCATCTCCCTCACTCTACGAATTAGATAGCGAACGAAGTATAAGGAACGGTGTTTTGTGTCAGTGTAGGTACACACTATAGCCGGTGCTCGGTGTTGTAATTACGTCGTTATCGCTTATGTACGATCGGACGATTAATTTCACGTTTTAAAATATTATACCACCTAACGTACCTACTACCTACTCCGCTATGCCAACGAATTTAAATTTTTTTTCCACCTTCCCTCCTCCCTATTCCCTCTTTCATACAGCAGTCAAGCTCCTCGGCTTCTCCTCCTCGTATCACTCTTGCACTGTTTTGCTCTATGTGTACCTTGTCCAACTACCACTCTGCAGATCGTCATCAAACCATATTAGATGAGTTTTTAATTCATTCTCCCATACGTATGTATAATCAAGCCTACACTTTTAACGACTACTACTTCTTCCGGCTTGAGGATGAGGTAAAATAAACATATTTAACCACTTTTTCTGCCTTTCTTTCAGACCACTGATGGTCTGGCTAAAAAATCGCTCACACCAAAGTTGGACGGTATTGAAACACGCGCAAGATCGTGTAGACGGATTTTTTTCAACGTGAGTTTTTCGAGATATATCCAGGCTAATCTTCTTTTTTTCGAATAGCACCATTCCATTTTTATTCGATAATCTTACAGAGATTTTTCAGACGAATCAAACGGTGTGTAACAAAGCATATTTCGTGCACTAGAACATCAAGAAATTCATTGACAGAGCATGGAAATAATAATTTGGCGGAAACCACGTGCATGAATTATTGAATAACACACACCATCGAACTCATTCCCAAGGAATCCGCCATTGCATGAAATAAAGATGGAATGATTACATCCAAAAAACCAAAATCTGCTCCATATATATCCTCGAGACTAGTATTCCAATTGAAAATCGTGATGTTTAGGTTATGGCTCTTCAGATACCCTGCGACTGCATGGTCTGAACATCCCCAATGACAAGTTTTTCACCTTCCCCAGGGCTGTATTTGACTTCCAAAATGTGCGGCCGTCCTTTTCCGTATTTCTGAATTAACTGATTGCCAATGTATAATAAACGGTAAAAATTCAAGACTCCTGCATAAATAATAACACTGCGATATAGTTGCGACTGGCCTATAGCCAGTTGGTGTTCTGAGTGCGAACCACTTTGGTATATATGGAGGTATAGTTGGTTATCAATCGGTAAGATCTTGTTGCCAGAAAGTGTCGTTTTTCCCCTCAAATTATAACAACCGTCGGCCATTTTTATACTCGACTACCGGATATGACGTGGTACGTCGCCTACCTATACCATACAGTTCAGTTGTAGACGCCCATACAATTATTGCCTTACACTATACTAGTGACCGGACTGGCCAGATATCGCCACCTCGAACGAACGGTAGCTACGTAGGAATACACACACTTAGTGACCAGTGGTCTCATTTTTTATGATGATAGTCGCCGACCCTAATCATGAAATCGATAAAACTTGGGTAAAAATACGTTTCTTCCATATTTTGTTTTGTTTTATTACTTTTATCGCTACTTAGTGTTAGTCGACGAATGATCATGGAACGGTGGAATCAAGCCTGACAAAGCATATTCTTTTACAAGTTGTGGGCAGTGGTAATTTAAATAATTGTGTTATGCTTTTACGGCAGCGAGTCAGTCGGCTTGTGAAATTGCCTCCATGGGACGGTAGCCAGCTCCAACCAGCCAGTCCTCGTAATTACAGTTGCTCAAATTATTATCAAACGGATCTAACTGAAACTGAACACAATGCCGAGAAGGAGTCGAGCATGCGGTGGGTACCATCACTTTGTTGAACTTTAGTCTACTGTGTCGAGGTTTTCGAGCCAGGCTTGGACAAGGCTAGTTAGCCAGCGCCTCCAACAGTCGAGAATAAATAAGTGGGTAACAAAACTGTGGCTTAAGAAAGAAGGAGGGGTAAAAAAAAAAAGGCGAAAAAGATGGAGAAGAAGAAGCAGAGGAAAATTACATCGTTCAACGTCACTTTGATTCCAGTCCAGTCCAGTGTGATGACGGACATAGGAAAGCAAACTATCGTCCGTTTCCACCTCCCGAGATAATTTCTCAAATTCATTACTCGTTATGACATTCAACAAAAACAATCACTCCTTCCTTTTATTATTCTTCTTCTTGTTATGGTCAATTCGTTCGCGAGTTATACACCTGGCCGAAGGAACCTGGTTACCGTCGTCTTTGTCTTCCACGCTTTAACTCGCCAACTCATTCGCAATTTTAACGTCGACGTTTCCTTGCTGATCTTCGGACCGATTCTTCTTCACCTTCTTCTTCTTCTTCAGGGTTCGACTCAGAACTCCCGGTCATGGTCCCGCTTTTCCTCATCGATCTGTCGACGATTTCGAAATTCTTTCCACTCAATTCCGGATCCGTAGATGTAGAGAAAATACCAATCAGCTTCTCCAACATTGATGAAAGGACGTTTTTATGGGATCTACTTCAGTCCAGGGTGTAAAACTAACTTCTAGTTACTTGTGATTAATTCTTGACATCTTTTGAGTGACTTCCACACAATTTTTAACCCTCGGTGAAAAATTCATTCCATTGTGTGATACCGTAAGGGAATTATCCTTATCCGAAGAATCTATTTCAATTTGTGATATGAAACCGATCGCTAGTTCTGGTCGATTGTTTTTTCCAATTTTCTGGGTAACTTCGATCAAGGTTGCAAGATTTACTCTACGGATATCAGAGGTAGAGGGACGGCTGTGGTTACGGCTGCTAACCAGATAGTGGAAAGCAAATGATCAGCACTGGTAACAGCAGAAGTAGCATAAGCACCAAGTAGCAGTAGCATCTGGCAGGTGTATTTCGCACTGCACAAGTGTGTGCATAGGGAGTAGCACCGAAAGTTGACAAGATAAGCCCCCAGAGGCGAGTTGGTAAGAGTGGTATATGTGTGAACGTACTGCTACGCACCATGCCGCACAACTCGACGACGATGTAAATTGCAAATTGGATTATAATTTGCGGTAGATAAGTCACGCTACTCCTCTCTACTTGGACAGACAGACTGCGACGAAACGAAACGAGCATGATCAAGAAGAGAGAAAATATACGAGAGAGAAAGATTGAGGTTGGGCTAGCCGGACACACATCACATATATGAACAGTCGAAACGAAACGAATGACCATACTGCAGCATCAGGTTCATTCTGGCATACACAGAAGACAGATACTCAGTTATGGAATCCTCAGCAAGTTCCATACCAACGTGTAATCATCATACTCTGGTCTCGTGTCCCTTTCGTCACTACACCCTCCTCCGATGCCAATTATTTAGTAATTGAATACCAAGAAGAAGCCGAGAGTCATCGTTTAAATTATCATTCTTCGGATTCAAGACGGCTCTCCCTCGTTTGGCATAGCTTCAAAAAAGAAACAAGCAAAATAAAAGAACGGACCAAGAGAGAAACGGTTTTCTCGAAAAAAAATAAAAAATAAAATAAGAATTAAAAATACTGCAACATTTAGGGAGTAATCTGAGGAGGATCACACTTATGTTAATTAGCAGCGTTTCTTATTTTCTTTTTTTTTTTTTTCTTCCTACGTTTCTTTTTCCTACCCGCCGAAGTATAAGGGAACTCTCGTCTGCGCACAGCAGCCATATTTGTTTAATGACGTAGCACAAAACGCGAGTATAGTAGAATCGCATATCATTAACATTAATTATAAAACTCAAGACGGTTGAGACCGTACCGTTGCTGGTTTTAGGGCTTAAGTACACTACTACCATTGATGGAAATCTCCAGAAAAAGGGATAGTGAAAAAATTGGTAAAATTAATAGATTTTTGGTAAGAAAAATTGAAATTTTCGGATCGAAGAACATGTGCGTGATCGACTTCCCGTTTCCCATTCCCCTTTTCGATTCCCTTCGCCCTTTGCGCAGTCTCGTTTAAAGCTTTTAAAGTGATCCTCTTATACTCCTACACAACGTAAAAATTTTTTTTTTCGAGGTTAGGTTAGGCGTTAGCTATACAAGAATCGTGTGTATGTATATATACATCGTCGAACGCCCGCGCTCGGCGCGTAGGGATTAACCCAAATGGTAATCCCGTAGGCAAAGCACTGCCCTCAACACGGGGTATATTATGTTTTTACAGCGGGGTACATTCTCCCTCTACATGTCGGTTGGTTGGTCGGGTCCGTCACTTGTTCGTGTTTGCTTGCTTGTTTGATCTTTGCACGCGCTTCAATTGTTTTTTTATTTCCCATAAACTCGCGCGCGACTCCCAGTCGTAGTCGTATAGTCCTCCGTCTGTCCGTTGGCAAACACCCCGCGCCACTGTTGCTTATGTACTGATTGAACTTATCCCTATTTATGAACGTCGACCCGGTATTGTATATGGGGAATTACTTATGTTCACAAACCCGGTTCACCTTCGAACAAACAAAACTAACATAACGTGACAAATCGCCGAGATATCAGACCTCAAAATAACGAGGTGGATGCTCACAATAGATCTCTCACCGCCATCTTGTATACGTATAGGTATAACAATTGTCACATATAGTTTCTTTACCTTCTATATTCTTTCCTCACAGCAGAGAGTAATTTGTTATCCGTGAAAGCGTTTCTCTTTTGTCCTGCGGTTTTCACCATATATAATATAGTATATAGATTTATACCATTGTTGTATATAGGACTCGGAAGTATTAATGATGTGCTCGTTAATATAGAAATGGGGGAAGAAAATCTTGGACTATTTTTCCCCACACTCGCTCAACGTGGCCTAGGTAGGTATATGTATTATATTCTTCACGCCGCAATTCGACGTGGTTATATTAATTTCACGATTTTAAGCCACGAATTTCAGTCTCCAAGGAAGCAGTGGTTTTTGGTAGGTAAGAAGAATTAGAGGTGGTCACATCCTGATGTCGTTTGCGCGTGCTGCGGGTATACCCGTGGCTAATTGACACGCGATATAAGAGAAGGGTATCACCTTGTGGTTAAGACATGTATACACTTTGTGTGTACCGAATTACATTATAATTTATAATAGCCGCCGCTTCTCTTCCACATCGAAGTGAAGTGAAAGATAGCCTCTGGAATAAAAACAATCGAAAAAAAAAATGAAAAAAAATTTTTACCGTGATAAATCTGAAATTTAATTCTTCCCCGGAGGCCTAAAGAGGATGGGGTTCTAAAAAGAGAATTGGAAATGTAAAAACAACACCACGATGAGCTTCGTGGTGGTTGAAAACAAGAAAAAATGTATTCATATCCGTCTGAAAATACGCGAGGATGATTTTAATTCCGGTCTAAACCCGGATGATGAATGTTTAAACCCCGAAAAGACCGAGGTCGAGAAAATCTTGAATTTTCAACACACTGTGTACCTCGTATAGAGCCGAGTTAAGTTGTCTGTGACGTGTTCGACGTCGACTAAGTCGATAGTGTTTTGTTTGACCCCGAAGACCCTGCAGGAGCACCAATACCGTCTGTGATGCATGGGGTGGTGGAGCAGCAGTCAGCGAAGCAAAACACACTCGAGAATCTGCTCGGGCCGAATCGAGTGTCACTTGTTTTCACCATCGGGGCCAAAACTCCCTAGGGGGACGTGTACAAGGGTGTCTACACTTATTCTCTCTTCAGGGTTATATAGTGGAAAGCTGGGCACAGTCCTCAAATCGATACTGTGTTTTGTTTTTACGTAGTTCCCTAAAAGCTCCATCGCCTAGTTCTCCTTCGCGTCCCTCCCCGTTGTTCGTCGTTGACGTATTATTTTTTTAAACATTTCAACCCCAGACACAAAACCACCCCTCTCTTCATCATCGATGATAAGAAACTCGAAGAAACAAATCGATACTTCCACGTCCCCCCTTCGGCACTCAAATCTGCAGTCAATTGTTTCCAACTAAACTGTTTGCCTTTGAAAGAGAAGGAGGCATCGCCCCATGTAAAACCCTCGTGTTTACAGAACTAAATAGATGAAGAGATGAGAAGAGAAGAGAAAGAAAGTAGATGGAGAAGGTTCGAGGACTGTTTGTAAATGAAGAATTTGAGCAGGGGATCGTTTAGGTGAGAATCGTCGAGACAACGTCAAAAAAGTATAAAAAGAAGAAGAAGAAGAAGAAGAAGAAGAAGAAGAAGAGGAAGATGGAGGAGAAGAAGGGAAGATGGACTGCTCTTCAGGGTGTACGGATTAAGATTCAATACAGATTAGTTCATCTAGTTAGAAATTCTGCATTGTAATGATTGCGCGACCGGGAGAAGTTTTCAATCTTCAGTGGGTCTCGACTGACCCAAGAAGAGATCGAGTCGCTTATTACCGAAGAGCTAGTCTCTCAAAGTTCGAATGGGGTATTTGGTAGAGCGGGGTATGATCTCTTCAGAGGTATAACACCGTCTCATGAAATTAAGACGCTTGCGTGAGATGGGTTTTCAATTTGAAAACAATTAATCATCACCGCCGTCCATACCGGGTAACGGCTTAATTATAAAACAATCACGTTCCTTATATACCAAAGAAAACACTATCACCCTATCCTCTTCTAGTCACTATGTGCTAAATCACCATCGGGTCGTTTGTTACCTGACCATACCCCGACTCTTCTCTCTCTCTCGAGAGAGAGACTTCTAACGCTGAAATATGTTGTTCCTATCTCGAGAATCAGACCGTCGAAGACACGAAATGAAACACCATCTCCTTCTCCGAGAAGAAGAAGATGAAAAGGAATACAAAAAGAAACTGGAGTGAAAGAGACAAGAAGATATAAACCACTTGATGGTTGGTTGGTTAAAAGAATTTCCCCCAGATACCCTGAAGAGCGCATGCTGAAATTGATCGCTTAGTTAAATTCGGATCAACTCCAGTCGACTGGTCAGAGAGAGAAAGAGAGAGAGAGAGAGAGAGAGAGAGAGATGGTGGCTATCCAGAAATCTCGTGAGATATTGATCTAGAGATCTCTGCGTCTTCATTCATGGTTGAAGGAATTTTTTTTTTTTATCTCCACTGTTTACGTATCCCAGAGAGAAACCAATACACACTATATAGTAGGTATATGAAGATCGTATTATGAAGAGATCGGGGGCCCACCACCAACCACCGCTTACTACCGCGGTCAGATTGTCAGTTGTTTAATTAACCATGAAACAAGGGAAGGGAATGGAAAGGAAAAGGGAAAGAGGGGAAGACAGGGAAGGAAAGGACACCATAGACGAAACCGCATGGGACATTCGATACACCCTCATGCCCGGGAGGCCCTTTATAAGGTAGTCCTTGGAAAACACCATCGGTACCTGAATCCTCGTTGAGTAACCAGATACCGCATGATCTCGAACCGTTCACGTTCACGTTCACGTTCTTCACGCTCGTAAACTTGGAACCCTATATCACAGGTGCTGATGGCATTATACAGATATACCTGTATACTGGAGCAGGTAAAAGAGTCTGCAGTAGCCGCATAAGAAGAATAGAAATAATATCGTAGACTGGACTAGTGAGACGCAATGAAGTCTACAAATAAGTATGCTGAAGAGTAGCTTTATCTGCAAGCTTTTGCCGTGTTGATCAACATCGAATGGTGTGTGAGGTGTTCGAACAGTTCACTTAATGAATAAAACCACTCGTCAGTAGCGAACTTCCACTCAAGGTACTCGATCAGTACTTTGCTTTAATGGAAAAGAGAATCGATACGTCGAAGAAGAGGATGATGACGATGTTGATAATGATGATGATGATGATGATGATGATGCGAGCCAGTCGTTAGCCGCAAAAGCTAATGTCTCAATCTCTGAGTAATTAGCAAGTTACTTGATGTGTTATACACCGGTGGTAGAATATCGTCGAGAGATAATGCCCAGTGTCGGGTTATGAGACGTCAACCATTACCTAACGAGCAAGGATAACGAGAGGGTACCGGCTACTACAGGCTTCGAATCTTCGCTCACATAGGTACTTCACATGATACTATCACGGAGCTAAGGACACGTCTGCACGAGATATATACACACTCCTGAGGAGGGTGAATAGTATCGCGTGACAATCACTCGTATAAGATATTCGATTCATTCAGGACATTTTATTGTTATGTACCTGTAACTGCACTGGGTCATGCCTCTTTTCACCAAAGCTTCGAATTTCTTTCTATCTAATTTTGAACAGTTTGTCGAAGGGATCCCACTCCAAGATCAGCATCTATCATCTACTATATTTCCTTTGTCCTTATGGAGACGGTTCTCGACTTTTACGAAAGATCAAAGTGGACTAGATCAAGGCTCCGAAGAAATGTAGGAATGAAGCTGCAGTGAGCTAGATAATCGTCTGTATTTGGACCGTAAATTATTTTTCGTCGTTTAGATACATTCGCGACAATTCCTTTATTAGCAAATGAAAGCTTCCGACATTTTATTTTCTCCATAAGATCCTCAAAGAGTTTGGTAACGAATCAACCGACTCCTTAAGAGGCGAGATGATGGTAAGGAGACTCTCGGATCTACTGCGGCGGTCTCGTGCGACGGAGCGTGATTAATATGAAAGGTTCTAATATACGAAAGCAAAACGCCTAACGCGTCGTCACGGACCCTTTCCTTATACCATTCCATCCATTCCCTGGACGGCCGCCGGTCTGGGGCCTATACGATATTTCATTCTATTCTAAGAACAATGTCGATGGAAGGTATCGGTTACCTTATGACCCCTTTTATGCGCTGACGAGTACTCCTTTCAACGCCTCGGAAATCTTTTCTCTTTATTTATTGCGCTGCTGCTGCTGCTGCTGCTGCTGCTGTTCAGAGAGGCTTTATCTTTCCCTTTGTTTTACACTCCCGCTCTTCTTTTCTCTCTCGGTGATCTCTCTCGTATTTTCTTTATTTCACTACTACCCATAATACACCATCACCGTCGTTCTTCGCCCGGCTAATGAGCAACGATTATTACGTCTCCTGCGCGCCTCGCACCAACACAATCGACTCTCGTTCCTGATATATCCAAGGCTCGTTTATTTCTGAAGAGAAAACAAAAGCCAGCCCCAGTCCAGTCCATGGGGTCTGTTCCAGTCCAGCCGAATGACGGACTGCCCAAAGATCAGAGTGGCCTCCGCCTAATTCATTTTTCTCTTTATCACATGAGTTTCATCCTATTCATTCGTTCATTCATTTCAGAATGTTATGTGGAAGAAGAGAAAAATATCAAGGTAATCGAATGGAACGTAATGGGAATGAGATACGTATGTACCTAAATATAAAAAATTGATCATTACATTAACGATAATAATCGAGAGATGGACATCCTCGTGTAAGAAGTCTGGAAAAACCGTAAGCGAACAAAGAGATGTGATGAAATCGACGATTGTATGTACGTTGTATCGAGTGTGAGAGGGTGAGAGGTAGAGTGCGGAATGGAAACAGGAATTGCCAAATGCACGCAGGGCAGGCGTGTGAAGCCAGTGATCGATATTATATATACCAGACAAATTAGTTGCTTGTGGTCCAATATCTACGCCCTAATATCTTTCACCCCATCAATGGAGTGGTAGGTAGGTAGGTAGGTACTGGAACATCAGAGAATGAGGGGAACCCCTGTAGGGTTGGCGCGAAAACGAGCACCCAATTCTGCTATTGCAAGACCGTCAAGAACCATGAAACAAAAAGCCATGCCATTCGGGTGGAAACATAGTGACAGAATCATCGATATACCCCATCCGTTCAATGCTCGACACAAAACGGTCATGAAGAAGAGGATGACTTGTGTCTGAACTCTGAAGGAGTAAAACGTTATTACACTGTTCGCCATTGACACTTGGTGATTTTTCTCCCCCAGCAATTACTTGTTTGTCTTTCTATGAGTCCCCCCTTTCATTTGCCCCCTCGATTAGCCACATTGGAATGTGGCTAATTATTTTTCGATCTGTTATAGGGAATACTACACGTATAGGTAGAGTTGGAAGTCGTTTATCTCGGTAATACCTTTACCACGCTACCTTTATCTATACACGTAGGGGTTGGGGTGCCGGGGAATTTGTTCCTGGGGTTTTTATTGATTCACCAAGAGAATACGGAGCGAATTAATGGTCACCTGTCCCCCAAGGTAGACCCTAGTTGTGATGGATTACGCATAGGCCGTCAATATAGTTCTAGGTATGTATGTACATACATACCTACGCCAAGAACACATTAAGTCTTTGTTTAGATAACTGGGGCGTTATCATCAACGATTTGTCCACATCATGACTTTTGATGACCGAAACTGTATCATTCGAACTAACCGAAAAACTCAAGCCTAACAATATAAGGTATAAATTTAGTGCAAAATGAGAACGACAAAGAAGGGAGAAAAGATGAAGAGAAAGAAATATGTAGGGAGAGTGATGATGAAATTAGTCAAAAAAAAGAAGAAGACACTACGTGTCATTTATCAAATGAAACCTCCTGCTGCAGGTGTTATGACTCGAAGAGTGTTAATTACTTCGCTGGACATCATCCTAGTCTTATATCTAAGAAAGGGGGCTTTAGGGTTTTCGGCTTGTGAACCATGCCCTGAAAGTGTTTTTGCCCGTACTGGTAAAGGGTGGGGCGGTGAGGGTAATACACCTGGGATTTTCTATCAAAATCTGATAAGACCGGGCAAGGGAACATGCCGTCGAGGTTGCCCTAAGCTAGTCGTAGCTCTGGGCGAAAACCTTACCCGAACCCAAACCCTGTGCGAGGCCGAGGAGTGAGAGGAACGGAACTTGAACCAATCCTGGGTTCTGGCACTGGCTCTGGCTCTGGCCATGGCTTTGCGTGTATTCACAGTGTGGAGAGGATCAGGAAGGATGAGGATGGGTGATGTGATGGTGGTGTGTAACTCCATATCCCCTTCCCAAACTCACTCTGTCTCTATATGTATATCTCTGTGTCTGCTGCCTGCCTGGCTGCCTGGTTGCTTGCTTGCTTTGCTTGCTTGCTTCATGCTCTCCGAGATTGCTTGGGGGCTTTTTGGGTTCGGTTATATTGAATAACTCGCTCGCTGGACCGCGAAAATATACGATGAATCCATCCAGACCAACGAGAAGAGAAGAGAAGAGAAGAGAGGAGAAGAGAAGAGAATCGAGCTAGCTAGCTGGCTGACTGAGCGACTGAGTGTATGGATTTGTTTTCCCCGGGGTTCATATTATTCCGAACGAGGTTCCTTAGATTGCTGTTTTTGGGTTATTTTTTATTTTTTTTTCTATTCCTATTTCGGAAACTCACCAAGCGCATGTTTCAGGGCTTCTAATTGAGCTTCTTGATTGTTTCCTCGTTTACTGTATCAACCGGATAATCGACCGGCGGTTTGATTCTATATTTAAATGAATGAAGCCTGAGGCGTCCTATTTTTGTCAATTCCATAAAAGCAATACTTTTGGTGATCGGTTAGTTTAGTTTCGCAAGACCGAGTGCACTCGATGTTAACAATACATTAGTCGTTCCCGGATAAACGTCGAACCGTTTATTTAAACGCCGATCGTAAGCAATACTAGGAAGTGATTAGTCTCAATCTATACTTAAGGATGTTCCGGAACTACGGTGAGTATTAACTGTAAACAACCGTTTCTCTGTCTCGATCTACTCGACAATCGATGAAACCAATAAATTGTTCGAACCAAAATCTCAGCCGTTCAATTATTCTCATTTTGCCTATGATCTTAGAAATTTGTCATCAGGCTTACTCGTTTCGAAATACATAATCAGAGATAGAGATTTCAATTCGTTCTTCAAGTCAGTGATTAGATTATTAATTTTATAATTCACCGATTATCTCGAGATCTTCGAGTGTCTCGATAAAATGTTGAAGACAAATATTATGGCGCTTGACTAGATGCGAATTTTGTGTCTAGATGCATTTTTCGTCAGACTAACTGCTGTCGAGATAATCGAAAATATAAATTTCAAATTGTTTGCCTTGTGAACGTTGTTTTGAAATGCACAGGTCAGTGTGATTAGAAATATGACGATTTCTCGATTATCTAAAGATCCCTAAGTTTTTTGAAAAAGTTCATAACTAAACTTCATAATTTTTAGGAATTCGCTGCATTGTTGTCTGAGTAATAATTTTGACACGTTGAATCGGTTCAAAATAGCGCAAAGAGTTCAAGAATCGTAGCTCACAACGTTTGATCGACACGTCGATCTACTTTGAATTTCGAGTGAAAAATCTGCTCCAGAAAGTATACGAAAGAAGTATAATACAAAAGATATATAAGGAAAATGCCAGGTTTTTCCCAAAGCCGTAAATCTGCCGAAGTATTAATTCCCCATAGCGATTTGTTGGTGTAATAATATAATAAGGGGATTGGGAAATCCCAGAGTACCAGCAGGTAGTATAAGCGGCGGGTGATCCCTCATTCTCATTCATCATATATAACATAAGAAGTTAAGAAAAATTGTTCATAAAGTCATTTGACTATGGCGGGGGGGTTGAAAAACCTGGGTAATATCGAAGCGGACGTTTAATCCCCATTAGCAATCAGACCCTGTGAAAAAGCCATAATAATAATAACAATAATAATAATGATAACAGTCACGAGTACAACAAACATTGTATGTTGTCCTCCTACACAATGAAGGCCATTTCACCACGACAGTGCGGGTATTGCTCTTCGCAACCCTACGGGAGGGCAGGAAACCCACCTTCTTCTACCACCAGGCCACTCGACAGGTGGTAATCTACCGAAACCATACCATCGCACCACGGGCTATCCGCTCTTTAATGCCCTTCTTGCTTGCTTGCTAGCGGGGGATTCACCCTGGGGAATACCTAGCCGCGTAGCTAACTAGCTCAGGTGTTAACGGCCCCCAACTACTAATACCACTCCTTCCTTTTACATCAATTATTATGCATTTGGTACAGTTTTATCATCACCCCATACTCATCACCTTTTTTTTCCATCTTTCCAACTTTTTGCACTACATTTAAGATGATTTCAGTTTCAACGAAGAACAGGAAGCAATATATTGACGGCAGTATGGAAGAACGTGCTGTCTCAAATTGTGGAAGAAGAATGTGCTATCTCGAACCGGGAAGATATTTTCATTGATACGGCACTGAAATTTGGGGTGCTCGGAGTATACAAATCACTATTTTCTATTGGATTATTTGATTGTTCCAATTATTTTTCCATTCATTCAACTCCTATACTACTGGAACGAAAAACCCAAGATAAGTTTGAACAATCAAAATTTTTTTCTCGTTAAATCTTGTCGCGAATCTTCTTTTTCTGTATCATAGGAACCAAATAAATGAGAAAATAATTGGAACAATTGATTAATATTGGAAAAGAATGCTTATTAAATACTCCAGGCACCCCAAATTCCAGTGCCGTATCAATGAAAATATCGTCCTGATCGAGATAGCACGTTCTTCTGGCACATTGTGAGATAGCACTTTTATCTGGCACAATTTGAGGTAGCACGTTCTTCCATACTTATCATCTTTCGTCCGTTTGTGGACGATGTTTGAAGAAGAAGAAATCGATGCTGGAAAAATGTGAATGAATAGAATGAGAAGGGTATATAAAAGCTGAACCGAAATATCTCGAAAGGAATAAGAAGAAGGAGTCAAGAGAGGCTAGAGGAAGCTGTCGTCGTTGTCGTCGAGAGAGAATGGTTGTTGAAATCAAATTTTAGGAAGAGGGTTAGGTAATTTGAAAATGGTGAACCCGACGGGAGCGGAGCCGGTCCCGGGTCCCGGGCCACGGGCCACGGGCTTCCCGGCGGCATTATGATGAAATGAAATTACGGAACCCTCTCGCAGATTGTGTATTCCTCGGGTCCCTAACGTTCGCGATCCTGTCCAAACCCCCCGAAAGCTACAAAGGCATATCTCATTCGGTGCTTTTCCACCGACCTCCTAATAGCAACACGACAATTTGGCTAACCGCTAAACGCTCGATCCACTAATCAATTCTCTATAACAGATTAACCCTACGACCCTGAAGTGCAAAACAACGAGGGTCGAAACCTTCAGTATCGTCCCTAAATTTCAACTCTCATTCGGATCGTTTTGCTGATCACATTTTCCAATCAGTAAACTATACTGTTTTTCACTAAACTATCAAACATCATTGTTAACTGCAAACAACATTTTCACTGCAGTCTCGTTTTACTCTCGACACTGCAATCGATGGTTATTCAAATGTAATGAAAACAAAACTTCTACCCGTCGGACAAATTTTTTTTCCTCGTATGAGTCAAATCTTCTTCGAGATTTGACATCGATGAACAAAATATGATATTTATGGATCGCTTGTTATTGATTGCATGATTGAGAATTTCACAATCTAATGATTATCTTAAAATTTTCAAGTTTCTCGATGAAGTGCTTGAAACAAAAATAGCAACCTTTTATTTGACGCGTATTTCATGTTCAGAGTAATTTTTCGTCGTACTATCTACTTCAGAGATAATTGACGGTGTAAATTGAAAGCAGTTCGCCTTACAGACGTTGTGCATTACACTGTATCAGAACGAATGGTAATACCGCAATCTTTTGATTAGCTCGAGATCCCAAAGTTTGCCATTCCAAAATTACGGTTTTTGGAAACGCCCTGCTTTCCTGTTTGAGATATTTTTTGGAACCCGTACGAATATAACAAGGAATGTAAAGATCGAAGCTCACTGTACGATTCGTCGACATGCCAGTACATAGATATTTTGATGATACACATCATGTGATGAGGAGATTGGAAAATACTTGATGAAGAAAACTCACCGATTTTTTGCTGCAGCAGCTCTGTCCCTCTGTCTTCGATTTTTGAACCAATTTCCAACTTGGGTTGGTGTCAGTCCGGTGGCCGAAGCAAGTTCCCGTTTCTTTCCTGGATTCGGATAAGGATCCTGAAGGTACCACTCCCTTAGCAGAGACCTGGTGCGTTCCTTGAAGCAGTGTGTTTTCTGTTCACCATCCCAGATGGTCCTAGGTAACGGAAACTTCTTCCTGACCCTGTACTTGTCGACGGGGCCCAAGGCTCTGCCCCTCAACTTCTCAGCCTCTTGATAATGGGCCTCAAGCCACATTGCTTGGAGCTTTCCATGGGAGTCTTTGGTGAACTTGTGCCTCTCAAGGATCGCGTAAAGTTCACGAAAATGTCCTGAATGATACGCCACTATCGCCCTAGCCCTAAGGACCGCTTCGCTTTGGTTTAACTCCTGGATATTTGGATGGGCTACTGGAAGGCTCCAAAGAAACCTGGCCAGTCTCTCGATGTCGCCACTCTCCTCTAGGGTCTCGCAAACCGTCGCTACTTGACCAACAGTAAAGGACAATGTTGGCAAGGCGAAAACCGGCGCCGGTACTATCGGCCCGTTACTCGTCGCCCCCGTACTTCCAGTTCCTGCTGGAGCGACGGCCGACATCTCGATGATGATTTTTACAGCGTTGCTTGGGGTTATCTCACTGATTATTCATCCGAGGGCGGATGATGGAACTCTTTGAGAGTTCTTTCTTGAATCTTGTCTGCAACTTTTCGGAATTATAGATCCTGATGACGAGAAAGGCTCTCTTCAGGATTCGACAGAGATGATGGAAGGGTCTTTATCAGTTCATCAGACAGAGCCTCTTCAAGGTCAGAAAAGCTCCTTCGAGTAGTTGATCAGAAAAGTGAAGCTTGTTTTTTTGGTCTCTCCAAGCATGAATAATTCCTATATGCTGTTGATTGTGCTTTTTGACATCCTCTTCACCAGCAGTAGCTGAAATAGACCTTCATCAAGGTCGAGGAAGTTTCGAGAAAGCGTTTCAGGTACTGAATTTACAATTTTCGATTGCCCTGGTCAAAAAAATCTTCCGGAGTGGGTTCTCGACATTTTCTTCAACGAGACTGGTCGAAAACCGCCTTTCCAAGTTGAAAAAAGCTCCCAAGAGGTCTTTCGAATCGTCAATCAGAGCTTCGAGGACATTTTACTCATTCCTCTAGATCGCGGTTAGTTTTTCCGAACGGATTACCGTCGACTTATACGAATTAGTACGTGATCATATTGCGTTTTTTAAATATCGTTGCACTTTCCGAAGTTATTATTTTATCTTTCGTCTAAAAAAAAAAAATCTTCGTCGCTAAATGTCTCTTTATAAAATACACCCACAAATACACGAGTCCACACGAATGGGGGAAACTGTTATATTATTACATTTATATATCACACGTATAATAGTATACATGCATATATATGCACGAGTGAGAAAGAGATATTTTATCTAATTGATCTCTTCTCTTGTTCTTCTTTATCATATATACCGGCGGCGTTGAAGTCACTCGATCAACATGATCATCGTAGCGTTATTCGTCGTTCAAATAATATTAGAAAAAGAAGTTCAGCTTCTAGGGAGGGAGGCCACCAACCACTATACTTTTTAAACTTGCTTCTAGAACTTCGCATTTGTCTATTTTCACTGATATTCTTATTGTTTAATAATTATCAATTTTCTATCACTATATTGGTATATTCATATATTTATCAGTGTATTTATATTATACGTCATAGTCCCGCACTAATAAACTTTCTCTTGTATATTATTCATCAATTAATTATTTATTAATCAATATAATTATTTATAATTCTTTCTCTCTCTCTCTTTCTCGATTTCTCTTCGTGATCGTCATGGAGGAGAAAAAATGTTTTTCTTTCGATCTTTAAATCACTCACTCGATATCCAAAAACAATAATAAAAACATAAAATAAATAAAATTTCAACCGAACAAAAACAAAAAACGAACTTCACTCCGCACACTTTTTCTTATTCTTGCATTTATATATATATTTATATTTATATTTTCTATTCGCATACGATGAAATTATCACAATAATTCGGTTTGTTTTTGGAAAATATTTTCCGTTGTTTGTATTAAAATACTCAAACCAGTTACTGGCAAAGTGAAACGCGGTCGAAAGAATATCAAGTATAACAATGATGATCGCGATTCGGGTATGTAAATACCGAATTATCGATATACAGGTATTGCGATGTGTATAAGCGATGGGTCAACAGCAGCATCAGCGGCAACAGTAGCAGAAAATGAAGTGGAAGATGACGACGATGACGATAACGATGATAACGACGACGACGACGAGGACGATGACTATGACGAGAACGAATAGGAAATAAGAATATAAGAATAATATCAAAAATCGTGTGGTCCGTCCGTCCAGGTTACTATTTTGTTGGGCTGTTGCTTCGGTCGGATCAGATAGCAAACTGGTTTCGTTTACAAGACCGCGTCCCTACCCCAGGTCTCCCCTTCATGATACGTTTGTCCGTGGCTGGCCGTTCTGCAGCCAAGGCCTGCCAGAGGCAGCAGCCAGCCAGAGGGGCAGAGCCCAAAAGCCCAAAGCCCCCAAACCCCGGAGCCCAACCGAGAGAACGAGAGAAGGAGAGGAGAAGAGGAGGAGAGAACGAGGTAGGTATAGGTAGAAGAGCAAAACCCCACAAACCCTAGCTTATAGAGAGCTCTGCTGTTACTAGAGAGGCACACTAGTCAACCTCCCTCCCCTCCCCCTCCACCCTTCGCCCCCCACCCCCCCTCCCCTCCCCCCACCCTACCAAATGTTCGCGCCGTATACGAGAGCCTATAGTCGCGTATCATCGAAGGGCGCCGGAGGGGAAGGGGCAAAAGTGTTTCTCCTCCTCCTTTTCCCCAATACAACCAAAGAGAGAATCTTATAGGCCAATATAACGTAGCCACGCCTACGTTGAGTCTCACTATTGGCCAGATACCGTCCCCGTTACCATGACGACCTTTATTTCCCTTCGCTTCGCCCCCCCCTCCCCCCCCCCCCTCCCCCACCCTCGCCGCACCGAGGCACATCCGACTTGCGCGCTCTCTTCCCCACCCCACACGTTGTATGTTTTATAGCCGCGACGCGATTTTCGTGTCTCTCTGCTTAATTATTCCCCCACCCGCGAGAGAGTGATAAAGAGAGAGAGAGAGAGAGAGAGAGAGAGACCCCCCCCCCCCCCCCCCCCCTCCAGTGTGTATTTTACATCGCGACTTTTGTGTGTGTCTGAGGGTGGGTGGGGGGGGGGGGGGGGGATCCCACCAAGGAACTTTGCTTCTCTGTACTCCCCTTAGCCCCCCCCTGAAGCGCGATTTCATCGAGCTACCGCGCGCGGGTCCTAAAGTCGAAGTAACAACCCACGCCTTAAGCGCGACATCGCTTACATTGATAGAGGTAAGTATATAGGTATATTATATCGGTGGTATAGTAGCAGGTATGGTGAAGTATAGCTGCAGTAGGTATTTGGAAGGAAAAAGTAGGTAGAGAGAGAAGAAAAAGAAGAATAAGAGTAAGAAGAAGATGAAGAGGAGTATGCAATTGAAGCTCGCGCAAGCTTGGGTCTAGAGGGTTGAAATACCTGAGTTCATAATTAATTATTATTAGTAAGTATATATGGAACGGTGAATATCTTTCGAAGTGTTACAGATATGGAAAAATTTCTTAGACGAATTTTTGCGGGTAGTCGAAGAGATATTTGATTTTTTTACGTTCGAGTCTGTGGGTACGGTGGTTTTTCAGTTTTGGAAATATTCCTAAGAATGAATAGGTATCTTCGATATAGTCTTACACGGAAGAAGGAAAGAAATTTCCCTCTACCTATTTGAGCTATTTTTTTTTTTTTTTTTCATTTGTTTTTAGGCGTTTCTAAAAGCTTTCGCATCTTTTTTGGACCAGCCGTTTGTAGGTTAGAGTAGATACAAGTTTTTGAGTACGCCAACTTTCTTTTTCGATTATTGATTTATGATATTGATTTCCATCTAATTACTCGGCTTAATCAAAACATTATGAATATATCTTTGCGAATTCTGTAGGTATTAAAAAATATCTTCTCTTATAGTCACGATTTTGTGTCCTTTCTAAACAGTTCTCAGATCGTTTTATTATTGATTTATTTTTGTTCCTTTTCTTTGTAGTAGTCTATGGGGAGGGTGTTTAATTTTTGGGTTACAATGTTTTTCCTGAGTTCAAGTAAAACATAATTGAACAACTTTATCCGAAGTAATATTAGAGATATATATAGGGGACATTTTCAGGCAAGATATATCCTTCGGATTTCCAAAAACCTAGTAAATTGTGTAAATCAATTTTTTCCGAACTAGAAATGTTTTTTCTGATCCAACTATGCCGCGACACCGTGCGATTTCTTGTTTGATTTATTCTCAACTAAGAGCGGTTTTTTTTTCTCTTTTTTTTTCTCCATTTTTTGTTGCTGTCGCCATAAAAAACGGATCTCCTTTTCACACAGTTTGCAGGATGAAGCTCTGCATCAGAAACACCGCGTGCTTATGCGGCGTCGCGACGCTATCGAGCGCCGCCGCCGGCATTGAGGTTTGATTCTATACACCAAAGCACGACTGTATAGTCTCGCGGAATAGCATAGCGGTGGATTCATTAATGTTTATTTTACTGGCTCAAAATCGACGTCTCGACGATGCAATTTTTCCCCGACAAGTCATTCATTCATTCATTTATTCATTCATTCATTTTCTTCCGATTGCTCTTGCGAATCATCCTGATCCATACCTTACATCTTCTCCAAGGTATAGATGTGCGCACGTGTAGGTAAATGTTGCTCTTATGTCTAATGCGACGTTGTAGGTATACTAAAGTTGAATTAGTCGATTTCCTGTTATACGAAGCAGATTTTGGGATTCCCCCGGCTGGTACTCTTGCCGGTGTTTGGGGATTTCTGGGTGTCGAGAAGACAATGAGGGTACCAGCAACGCACCGCGGGGTGCACTCGAAGCTCCTTTGAACCCGTCTCGAGGTGTCGCAGTCCTGGTCATAGTCATATAGCCTCATAGCGGTAGTATATACCAGGGTGGAGGATCGAAAGGTGGCTAAACCGAGTCGTATATATAGATATACAGTAATACTATACAGACACATATACCCATTTGGAGGAAGAAAATATACTTACGATTTTGTCATATTGTTGCCAGGGGCCAATTAGCCCTTTACTGGTGGTCGCATTCAACTGCACCAGACTACCATACTATACTTTGCAGAATATATAAAGTCCATGGGCTCTACTCTCCGTATATATTTAGCTATATATATAGGTATTTGTTATTAGTCATGGGAAAGTCCAGCCAGACTATATGTATATTTCACCCTTCGCTTTCAGGTATATACCTATGTATATGTGTATACATAAACATTATACATACTGTACAGTGTACTTGCTGCGTTTACCGTTTTTCTTACATCTTTCAAACCGTGGCTATAAGGTGGATGTATGTTATTGCAAGCAGCAAGATTTATACTACCACCTCTTTAATTCACCAGCTTACTTTACTCCCGCGAGCTTCGGTCGTACGGTGAAAACTATACGACTACCGTATACGCAGGTGTATGTCACTGATCTGCGGGATATTGAGAATGCTCATGCTCCAAAATGGTGATTTAGAAATTGTATCAAAACTTCTATGACTTCTGTAATTATATGTATATCGATGAAAATTGATTACGTTTTCAAACCGACGACAGTCCAGCAGCGAGTTACATTTTCCAGAATAGTTCTTCCAGACTTTTTGAATCCAAAATTTGGAATGGCAGGGATATTTGTAAGATAAAGCTGAAGCTAGCAGTGAGAGTTAGCAGCTAATTGTATGCTGAACTTTTCTTAAATTTGGATGATGCAGTACAGATCTAACTCAATGATTCAATAGAAGCTTTGGTTTTGCTGAAAACTTGACAAAGTTTGGATTCTTGTCCTTCATAGCCTCATTTTTATTTATAGCGCATTTCATTTGGCTGCCATAGCTTCAGCTTCATATTTGTAATGTAGCCATGGCATAGTAAAAATCGATTCAGTTGGTATAATGAAAAGGACATATCTTCCACAATTTTTGATAAAAATTTACGTAATTCATAGGATGATATCTCATCATCAATCTCCACTTTCGGAAAATTTTACCGAATTTTTAATCCGTCGAATTCGAAATGGCGACTGTTTTTACATTCTGGCAAATGATCAAAGATAATTGAAAGAACCGATCCTGACGAATCCTTTCGGAATTCGTTGCTCGTAGGATTCTCTCAGACAATTCGAAAAACTTGATAAGATCATTTGACAAAGTTCGATTCTGGGAATAAAACAACGTTATGAAAAATGGTGAAAGTTTTTGAATGTTTTTAAATATGTTTTTTTTTTTTCTCATATATCGGGAAATAGTTAGACTCTCTCCATCCTCCCGCAGGATATCTGATTCTGGTAAGAGTGGCGCCAAGGAAGTCCTTCTTCTTTGCGGCGAGGTGTTTACTCAGGAGTTGACGCGAGACAGGAGGTCTAGGGGGAGAAGGAGAGCTGGTGGAAATTTGAGGTTCTTCCCATTACTCCTCTCTTTATTTTCCTCTCTTTCTCTCTCTCTCTCCCTCTGTCAAGGAAGGGATGGAAAAGGAAAGGAACGTAAAGGAACGAATCTTTCCGCCTCCGAAAGTCGAGGCTCCAAGGCAGCAGGCTCCACTCTCTTCCTTCTTCGAGTTTCGAACTCGCGAAGGATGACGAGGCGCATCTGGGATGGCGCCATCTCGATTTGTTTGTTTTACTTTGCGGTGAACACAAGCTATGGCCCTACCTACCCGTGCTGCAGCCTCCTCCTCTTTTTCATCATCATCATCATCATCATCATCATTTTCATCTTCTTCTTCTTCTTCTTCTTCTTCTTCTTCGTCGTCTTTGGCCCCCAAAATCCTATGCAATGGGGTTTTAGGGCTTCCCTTTACTTTGCGCACTGCCTCGACATCACCCCAAGACTTTTCTCGGGCTAATGAGGTTGTCAACGGACGCGTTTAACCAACGAAACTTTGTTGTGTTTATTTCTGGTATAACATAATGTAGTGTGAGAAAAACTACCATCTACCGTCTTTCCATCGATACACTTGGATCGTTTCACGATATACTTTAAACACTGTTTTTTTAGCTCACGACGTCGTTTCTCAAAAAATTCTATATCATATAAAAGATGGGGAATTTTATATTCTACAAATTTTGTTTAGCGAATTTTTCCAATTTATGCCTCCCTCACTAGCTATGGATCATTATCACAATCTGCGCGACTATTAGTTGTTCGGATCATTCCCTAAACTTAAGATATCAATTCATATAAGTTCAAGTTGAGGTTCTACAGAAAATTTGTTGAACCCAAAACATGGGTAATATTCCAGCAACCCAAAACACGGGCTTTGGGGTCTCCTTCAATATTTGTATGTCTTCCGATTTGATGATTCACTCCTGAGTTATGCTTCGAAGACTGAGAGACTTGTTCATTAGAAACGAGTTCAGAAGATTATTGAAATCGAGAATGTACCACGATTCGGTCAAAACAACGTTAAAAAAAAAAAAAAAAATAACATGTATTCGACACAAAACATGCCATTTGATATGAAGCTGAAGATAGTAGCCAGAGTTAACACACAAGCAAGCTAAGCGTCTTCCAAATAGGATACCTAATGCAGTAGAAATTTATGACTTTTCTGGTCAAATATTCATTCATTTTTTATGATCACGTAGCGAAAATCAGGTTTTTGAATTTTTCTGCGTCATTTTCATTAACTAAGAAACGTTGGGATTTTATACTTCTGGCTGCTTATAGCTACTTCAGCTTCATCATTTGACATTTTCTGGAAAATTCTTTCAAGGATTTCTTTGACATGTTTATTCTCAGGCAAATTATGCTGACAATTATAGAAACGTCATTCCAATTCGTTCCCCGTTTGCTTCCCAAACAAGATCAAAAATATTGTTTTTACCGGTCATAACGAAACTCTATACAGAAAAATTCATGGAACATAAAACGCGTGTCTGGATGTGCTCTGCAAAACTTATCTCACGAATTTTTTCACTAATCCATCACCGGCTGAGATAAATCAAAAAAATGTTGCTAAAATCAATCTGGACTAAAATTTTCGTACCATAATTTTTGTATTGGCATGTAAATGTGTGGATACATAGATATGATTTGGTATATCTCGTTGACGTAACGATTGTATATGTATAACACATTCGATGCGCGTGCAGGTGGAACGGGGACCCATCGCATCAGGTCTGCAGGAATACAGTAATAATAATGATTTAAACGGATCGTTAGCCAATTATCGAGTCATTTGCACTGCCGTGAATTATATTTTGTTGGTACAGCCTCGACCCGCCGCGTTGGTTGCAGCTCTTCATGGTTACAATACGGCACCTGAATTGTGATTGAATTTTCAAAATTATTCATCACTGCGAACGCGTATATATATATATATATACCGTTAAACATATTTTACGCCTCCTCGATTCTGCGTTTTCCAATATTATGCTCCATTACCGCAGGCAATCCGTTCTGCATCGAATAATATTCCAGCATCACAGAGATTTGCTAATTATATAATCTTTTCACGCTTTGAATGATTTTTGATAAACGAAAAATTCCCATTTATTGAATTATATTATAACAATCAGGGAGTTTGAGTACTAAAAATAATACAACGAATCGGAAAGACGGAATGAAACAAGACGGAATGATATTTTTTTTTTTTACGAAATTATTCCGCAACAAGTTAGAGAGAAATTGAGACAAATTTCTCCCGGACTTTATATATATTTTAATACTCACGACGGTATTTCTGACAACCCGGAATGCACTCAGATACTAATTCCGAGTTTCGGAGACGAGGGTGTTATTGCTGTCTCGTTGTACGTCAGGCGTCACTCCGAAAGACGTGGATGCGCGTCGGGATGGGCCAGGAAGTTGAACTGGGAATTCGATATCGCGAAGAGTAAGAGAGAGACTATAAAAGACAGGGGCAAGACACCAGGGGCCAAAACTCCAAGGTGTTTGTTGTTACGACTTCTGACAATTTAGAAGAAGGAGAAGAAGAAAATGAACTCTAAAACAGAAAAAAAGAGGGAAAACTTACGTTGCATGTCGCGGCAGTTTGTCCAAAATCACTTTTTTTTTTTACAACATTTTCACTCTTAATGGTCCTAATTCAGAGTACCATACTTATAACTTTGTCTATCATTCATACCCGCTTTTTACCCCAAGAGCTTCGAACGCTCAATACCCGAGTCCCTGAACTCTTCAAGTATGGTTCAGGAAAGTTTGGCATTTTTCTCGATCGAAAATGGAAAATCGTTTGATTTTCTCGTCGAAAATAAAACGTCTGACTAATTTTCAATACTTATCCAATAACACGAAATCGTTCAACCCTCGTAGTCCACGCGGGGTCATTTTAACCCAAAAATTATATTCCAATTGGAATACAGCGCTGAGTAGGAAATGCTATTTCCCAAAGCCAAAAATTGACATTTTTACGCGTTTTTTTGGTAATAGAGTACATTTTTGCCCGCAGCTTTGACATCAAGCACCGTCTTTTGATAAACGAATCTTACTTTTTCGAAAATTTTACTACGTGATCTTGAAGTAGGTGCGTTAAATTTGCTATACGAAAAACGTCTCATTATCTTATCAAAAAAAAAAAAAAATGCGTATAGCTCTCGAGATTTCCGAGCTGGAAATCCCCTCGGGTCACTTTGACCCCGTGTGCACCGGAAGGGTTTATTTGCCTTTCGAAATACTGAAAGTTCTCTGAATTTTCCGGGAGATAAATTGATCTAGTCTCTTTTCTCCGTTTTAGCAGAAAATTAAAAGCTATTGAAAAAACCGTCGAATTTCCTTATACATATTGTAGAAAATGAATATCAATGGAAAAACTAGATTTTCGAAATAATGTCGAGGTCCGAGCGATTTGGCAATATCCAAGAAATTATAACGACTGCAGTGGCAGGTTTCGTTTTGATGGCACTTGATCCTACGTATATTACCGAAAGCCACCTTTGAGTTTAAGGTGTGTGGGTTCTATGTACTTATATACATACCTTTACCTACGTCTAGGTATTAGGTGTGAAGTAAGTAGGCTCAAGTAAGTGTTGGTGGCTGTACATATATGTATACATATAATACATAGATGAAGAGATAATAAAATATGGAAATTGGCTAGGGGTGGATAGAGTATACCTACTATAGACGCGGATATTCGTAGCCGGTATACCGCGTGCACATCTGGAAGTAATTACATAGTTTCCTCAGGTGCAAAACCCTAAGCAGTAACCATCCCCGTCCCCATTAACCACCCCATTACCCCAAACGCGCGACTATCGGACGTGACTATTCTCGAGGGTCAAGGATTAGCTCTGCTCATCATTTTTCCTCTACGAAATATTTCGCAGAATATATATATATATATATACGTATATAATATATTTCTGAGTGTAGGTACCCTATGGTATAGCTGTACAACTGTCAGTTCATGGTATTTCTCAATATATTTAGTATCCGGATATACCTCCGTTCATTAATTACACCATTATTTCGTTTAAACAAGATCCATTTATTTCCCACCTTCTCTAACGCCCGGAAAAACGGTTCTGGAAGTTTTTTTCTTTATTTTACTATTGTTCTGAAACAGCGTAACTCATTTTCACTTTTAGCAAACGGCTCAACGGTTTGCTTATGTTTTTTTTTTTTTTTGCTGATTAAATTATTCGATTGTTTTCATTCCTTGTAATATTTTGCTTTCATTGTTCTTGGTAGATTTGGATTATTTTTTAGAGCTAATGTAGAACTCGTTGTCACGGATTTTCGTCTAATGAAATTATTAGCTTTTCTCATTTGGGGATGAAAATTCGAAAGACTTGATGTTTTCTCGTAAAAAAGTTGAACGATTTTCTCTTTTTCAATAACGAAATCGAAGATTTATTTAGTTTTTGTTGAGAAATTGTACGTATATGTAAACTGTCTTTGAAAAACATTTGAAGATCCTATACTTTTGTATAAAAAAAAAATCGGAGACTCCTGATATTGTGATAATACATGAAAAAAAATTTGAAGGATTTCCCCTTTTTCATTGATAAAATTGAAGCGAAAATTCTCTCTTTCTCATAATCAAGGAAAAAATGTTCATTTCATCGTTTAACTCAAGAATTTCTATTTTCTCGAAAGGAAAATCGAGGAATTCTGCTTCGTATCGAAAGAACATTGAGTAACTTTTCCTTCTTCATCAGGATAATTGCAGGATTTTTCTTATACGAAGAAAATTGAAAATTGTCTTTGGTCTCACAAATCGAATGTAAAAATGATCCATGAACATTTTATTTCCGTTTTGGAGAGGATGGCAAGCGGATCATGTCATTTCAATCAGATTCTCGTTTCAATTTTTTCGAAGTCTAAAAAATGAGAGCTTATACCCAAAACTGTACCAAATTTGGAAAATCAAGAATACCCTTCTCCCTACAGAGGCTTAGAAGAAAATAATGTCGATAAAATCTGGTACGTGCCTTTTCGAAAATTCGAAGGCCTACCTATTACTTACCTAAAATATCCTCCAAGCCAAGGAGAATAAGGACGGAAGGAATAAGGGTCTGTTAATTTTGTCTTCTCAGCTATAGCTTCTGGAGTAGTTTTTCAAAATTTTCCTGAAAGAAACACAAAAACAACCTTTAGCTGAAGTCGGGGGAGGGGGTAGAAATTGGGAGCGATCGGTGCTCGGATTTGGTAAGCCGCTTTCCTTCCGCACTTTTAAAATACATAGGGTGGCAAAGAGAGCTTCTGCAGGGCTCGCATGGATTTTACCGTTTTACTTCAGCAGCAGCAACAGCAGCAGCAGCAGCAGCACCGACGGCAGCATGAGAAGAATGACAATAGTTTAGGTAAATACCTACATCGAGCCGTCAGAAATGAAAAGCGTTACTTCCTCCAATCTCTACGATGTTAATATACGGGGTGATTCAAAATTCATGGAAAATTCTTCACAGGGTGGATTCTCTTCGAAATTAAAACTGAAATTTCTCGAAGCATCTTATTCGCTTTCAAAAATGAGCATTTCATTCCGGCTTTTATTCTCTGGAAGAACATTGACATTGAACATTTTCTATTTTTAATCTTCACCAAAATTGGGCTGAAATTTCTCTTGGCCACGAATTCCTTTCAAATAATTTTCCGTGAATTTCCTTTTGATTTTTTGCTGAATTTGTTTTTCCCGAAAAAATGTGTTTTCTGCAGTTCCATATTTTTTCTATTCGATTCTTCGTCAAAATTAGAATAAAAAATAACTGAGCCTAATTTCAATGAAAAAAAATTATGACTTGGGTTCAGCTTTCTTTTTTTTTTTACTTAAGAAAAAGCTTTTAAAATAGAAACACCCCAATTTCAATTTCAACGAGGATTTACCCCGAGAGAAGTTTGTCACGAATTCTGAATCACCCTGTATATTTTGTGGATTATGTACAGTACGTGTAGATATACATGGATATACATAATATCTTGGTGACTGACTGACACAAATTCACACCTCGGTATAGTGGATTATACGCAAACCCCGCTGCTCCAGGTATTGGGCAACCGCAATTCCTCCCCTAGTCACCCTTGAGCACCCTTCTCTTGGTAGACGCCATGTTTTAAAACTCGCTGCAGCTCGTGAATGATTATTAAAAAGTGCTCAGGAAATAGATGGAGAAAATAAATTTCAAAATCGTTTTAATTCTGTTGTACAATTCTTTTAATTTTACAACAAAGAAAAGTCGAGGTTATCCGTTATTTGGAAAATCAAATCACATTTTTTTTTTGGCACTGGCTAGTCTTTTTACCCAATTTTTGCTGAAATTATATAATTTTTCTTTTTCTGGGAATCAATTTACGGCTTACTACAGAATTATCAATGATTGTCCATAAACAATGTAGAATTTCGAATAAATTCAGTTAATTTTCGAGAAGGAATTAACAAATTTTCAATTCACCACGCAGAAAGTTGAAGGATTTTGAGTTTTGGGAAAGAGAGGATTCAACGATTGTCAATTTTCCTTGTATTAATCTTAAAAGGAACTGAAACTTCACCGCTATTGGAAAAGCAAATCGAAGAATTTTTGTTTCCTGAAAAAAATATTGCAGCATTCAATGTCTGTATCATTACCGTTATTTGCGCAATTTCCATTTTCTCACAAGGAAAATTCAACAATTTGTCGATTTCTTGAAAGCATATTGGATGGGTTTGAAATTTTCCTTGTGAAAACTTTGGGGAATCACATTTTTTCAAAAAGGAACCAAAAATATTAGTCGTGTTCCTACTGAAAATCGTTAAATTCTTCACTTCGGCCAGTGAAAATCGAACTATATCTCATTTTCCAGAAAAATATCTCGAAAGTTCTCCGATTTGCCCGGTGAAAATTTGAAGAATTTGAAGAATTTTCACTACCTCGCCAAGAAACTGGAAATTCATAGCTACGTTACTAAGAATCATCTGAATTTTAATCCATGCAGAGAAATATCATAATTTTTATTAACATCATTTTCGCAAATTTTCATGGGAAATAAAAAAATCCATAACGCCAAATTTTCGTATTTTCATGAGAAGAAAAACGAACAGAATATTCTTTCGTTTTGGCTGGTGTTTCAAAACGAAATAAGATCGATAATGTATGGCGGAAGTTCAAACAGATCGCATTATAAAAAGTATAATAGACAAATAGGTGTGTGTATACCTATTCGCGTTAGAACGAATCGAAAGCGCATTGATGCGGACGTAATCCGTAGCGGCATCGAGCTAGGTATGTATGTACAACAACACACAGCTACTTAGCGATAACATCACAGTATATGGATTTACTTTCGTTATATTCATTTTCACCCTGTTCATGGTCCCCATGGGCATATTGTAGAATATGTACCAGCGACACTTTCGGCTTTGGTAAGTATAACGATCGGCGTAACCTGGACATGGGGATTACACGCCTAAACACTAAACCGCATAAACGCAATATATCTTTTACCAGATCGTACTTTTGTGCTTATGCGTCCACTTTATCTGATACATATGCCTACGGACGGGAAAGTGTTCAAGAAACGATCATTACTTGGGGTGGATATACTGGATTTTGATTCGAAATCAGTCGATGGAAGAGGAAATAGTTTCCTTTCTACTATTTTTTAATTAAACAAAAATTGTATATCATAGAATTTCTTTCGTGAAAATGTGTAATGCAGTCCACTTTCTTCGTGGAAAAATCCAATTTTCACGATTTTCTTCGTGAGAAAATGTTCATTACATGATCAAGGACAAATGATCAGTTCATCTTGATGAAAATGTATGAATAGTTGATTTCCCTTCATAAAAACGAAGTACATCGTTGATTGTTTGCCAATTAGAAAAATTGTGAATTGTTGCATTTTCTTCTTAAAAATATCAAAGTAATTCAATTCCTTCACTGAAAATACTATATTGTATGAGGTTCTTTCGGGAAACAGGAAAAATTTGGAAACACTGTTTTAAAAATACGAAGAAGCCCTCCCTCCTTGGAAAATGGAATTTATATTGTATTTTTCCGTAAAAATAGTCGTATTTTTGTCATGGAACACATAAAAACTTTGAACTCTACCGTTGATAGCCTGAGTATACTCTTCATCTTTTTTTTGTTTTCAAAAATAGGAAAGTAGTTGGGCTCTTTTTGAGAACGAATTAAGTTTTTCCAAATATCCATGTCGTCATGAAAAAATTATTGAACTTTCATTGAAAATCATATAGCATTCAATTTTTTATTTCATTATCCGAGACGGTAAATTATTGAACTGTCTTTTTTCATTGAAATAAGGTAAATTTTGCGAATGACAAAATTAATTTGCAATATCGAACAGAAAATCTGTACAATTTCGTATTTAAATTTCCTGAACCATCTGAAAGGAAATAAAATATTCCTATGACTCCAGATTCAATGTTTTCAGTAAAACAAAACGTAAAATCGTTGGATTTATTCCAGCGGTCAAGAACGCATCGAAAAATTCTCAACACCATGTAGGAGTTGAAGAACAATGATCGACTTCCCAGTCATTATTCCACTCTCTCTCAGAAAATCCTAATGATTATTATTTCCAAATCAGTGTTTAGCGATGGTCAATGATGAAGAAGGAAGGGCCAGGGGCCCGAGGCCCTGTAAGCTTTAGAGAAATTTTTCCAGAGGATTGGCTCTCGCCAAATTGGCTTGAATTAAATATCAAATTACAGACATCCAATATCCGTCTATCCGCATGCATCTATCCATCCATCCATCCATCCCTGGTGGGCAAGAGTCTCGGATAGCAAACCGCAGTCTATAATATACCATTTTGCAGGTACGCAGAAGCGATCGGTATAACAAATATACTATGGGGATTTTACCACCATATATAATATTACTATATTTTTTTCTGCTTTAATCTATACCCATCTACTACTATACGTATATATATATTTAGGTATTGGGTGTAGCATTTACCTATAGTAGTTCGTAACTGTCTATACACCATGTAACCCAATAGCCCTATGCTGGAAAGATCATGGTCCCCGTACAAAGGATGATCGCTACATCACACGCGATCAAGGAATACGTCAGAGCACGTGACGGCCGTTAAAAACACACCGAGATACCATTAATCCTGCATGAATTGAAAAATGATCATTTTCGTTTATTAGTCGTTTGTTATAGTTCTTTTTTATCAAAATTCTGGCTGATTTTTTAATTGGACAGGGAAAATGGTTGGATTTTCTTGTTAACACGGAGGAAAAAGAAAATCAAAATTGTCAAACTTCACAAATTGTGATCGTTAAGGTGCAATATAGGAGTCTCTTCAGACAACAATTGGACAACAATGCGGATAACCATTGTTATCTGAAGAGACTCCCGTGACACCACAAGGCGATATTGCACGAGTTGCTTTGAACTTAAGCTAGCTAACACAGGAAATATGAATCTGACACGAATCTTATTAGTTTTTTCCAAAAAGTGAAATACTCTGCCACTTTCTGCCATAGTGAGGCGTTAATCTCCTGAGTTTCATGCCAGTAGGTTGTATGGCTTGGAAGAAATTACGAATCGCGTTTTCGAGGTGAGAACAATCGTTAATAATGGGGTTCGTACTATAGTCACGTGGCACCTTGAGTCTGTGCGAAATTTCATTATTACCAACTGTTGTCACCTCGAGAAAACAAATCGTACTTTCGCAATTACTACCCAACCGATCCGCATAAACCCTCTACGAATGAATCCAGTTTTTTGGCAGAAATTGGCCATATGTGTCACTTCGTCAAAAAAACTGATTGGATTTCAGTAAACCTCGTTGTTTTTTATGTTGACTAGGTTAGGTTTGAAGTGATCTCTACTACATCACCTTAAGAACCGAATCGACTGATTTTATCTTGTTTATCGTTATTGTTATTTCACTTTTCTCTTGCTTCTTTTGAAATGCCGGCTCCCCTCTGTCGGTATTTGAAGATAGAAAAAGATTTCTGAAGGCAGGTGCCCGTATGGAAGAATAACCCTTTTTTGTGATCTATTTTGTTACAATTTAATATATCCTTAAAAATCGAGTTGCGTAGCAGCTCTACGGCAGCGGGCTCTAGTTGAATGGAATTATTCATTGAGGAGTATTCGACCATGTAAATATCCATAAAGGCCATGGTGGTTTATAGAATTACCAAAGAACAGGGAAGAGAAAAAAAGGGTTTTTTCAACTTGGATTAACGAGACGCGTGCTTCCTTTGATTTCCTTTTATCTTTTTACTTTCAAATTTCTTTCATCACAAAGCACAAGTAGCTTATTCATTATTGAACCAAACTCGAGTCCAGATTCCTTCCATTTCTTCATGCTGCATTGTATTTGAAGATATTTTTATGAAAATTAAAAAAATCAACCGAAAAATCACAGACGTATAAATATGAAAGTCAAACGAGGTACAGAAACGTATTTCTTTATTAATATTTGCTAATTGAATTATTTAAATAATAATGGCAATAATATTGACAATAATAATTATAAATCTAAATTATAATCACCTTCATCGTCATAATATTTTTTCGATCATTTGAAGAACAATAAGAAAATCATTGATTTTTGTTCTTCTTTATCGACACATTATTTGCTACTTTCTTCTTTATCACAAATCGATCAGTCGGTCGTTTTGCAACAATAAACTAAGGGTAGTCGGTAATGTCGGAATGTTCGAGTATTTTTTCCGTATCGTTTGTATTGGGTTTCATATTTTTGTACGTAACCGTGTCCCCGCGATTCGACTTAGTTGCCCATTTTCTTATCGAGTCTCTACCAAAGTATGCCAGAGCTGTCATACATCCGATAAAAATTATGGATCCTAATGAGAGCCAGAGCGCTAAATAATTTATTTTATCACACCCAAACTCTTCGACGGGGATTTTGTATATTAGCTTATCCCGCCACTCTGGCGGAGTGTTGCATCTGAAAAAATCAAATTTGTTCTTTTATATTCTTAAAAAAAATCCAAAATTAGAATGAACGAATCAACCAAATTTTTTCTTTACCTAATGTGATCCCGGTATCGGATCGTCGAGTTCAATTCTAGAATCCACATTATTCCGCAATCGCAGTGCCAAGGATTACCCTGTAGATCAAGTCTTGCAACTCTATTCATTATTGACTTTAAATCATCGCCAAGTTTTTCGAGAGCGCAATTTTCTACAGAGATCTGTTCTAGGTCTCTGAGTATATCGGCCGAAGGTATTGCAGTGAGCTTTTTTAACCGTGGACAATTATCCATCGAAAAAATAGCAAGCTTGTGGAGCTTTCTGAGCTGATAAAAATTGAAAGACTCGAGCTTCGGCATAGAGCCTATTGTGAGTGTTGTCAGCCGTGGAGCATCCAGATTTTCCAAGTGCACAATATGCGTTCCAGATAAATCAAGAGTTTCGAGTCCGATCGGTAAGTTAGGCACCGATTCTATCGGGTTCAAAGACAGGTCAAGATTCCTCAAACTTACCAACGGGGTGAATATATCGGCGGGTAAAATATATATTGAAATATCACAAAGCTTGAGTGTTTCGAGGGATTTTAAATTCCTGAACGCGTTGTCGTCGATGTTGTTACCGATCGGATTTTTGCACAATGAGAGAAATCGCAAATTCTGGAAAAAAAAGTATACATGATCACAGATGTTCAAACTGTAAATTACCTCAGAATAATGAAACCGATCTTTGAATTGAAAAAATCAAATTTAAAAAAATGTGAAACTGTTACATCCAGACAATTAGAATTGAAAATTGTTCGTTGCTTTCAAAAAATTATTCATTTTCTTTGACTTACCTCCAGATGCTGAAAAGTCCGGTCAGTAATTGTATGTATCACATTATATGACAAATCGAGTATTTGGAGTTTGGAAATTCGTTTAGTTAGGGCCTGATCGTGCAAGAAAGACAATTTATTGTGGCTGACGTTAAGACTGAACAAATGGTCGTCTTCCATACATTCGAAATAGAATGACTTCAGCAAATTTTGCGACAAATCCAGTATTTCAACTTTGTCCAGTTTACCCGAACAGTCGATAAAATTGTCAAATGCATTTCCCCGCAAATTCAACTCCGTTGCTTTCTCGATTTGTTCGGATACCGAGCCGTTCTCATTTCTAAAAAAATCCTCCTTCTTCATCTCCTTGAAAGAAAGATCCAACTGCAAAAAATACAATACGATCTTTTTCTCTCTGCCGAATTGAGAATGTATTATAATAAACCAACCGTGCGAAAATTTGTTTGTTGTTTTTCTGAATTTTTCTGCAATTCAAAACTAGCAACCGAATTCGAACACAACAATCAACAACTAATCCGAAATTAATACATGAATAAATTGACAAGAGATAATTGATACGAAGAAAATTGTCTTTTGTCTTGTCAATTCGCAAATGGCAGTGAAATAATGCATGCAAATTTTCATGTGCTTATTTCTAACAAAAAAAATTTTTTTTAATAAAAAAAAACAAAGAAAGAATAATTTCACTCACCGTGGTCCCAGCAGTAAGGGTGAACGCGAGAGCGAAGACCCAAACGGATTCGCACCACATTTTTATTTTTTTATTTTTTTTTATCGTAAGGTACCAACGATATTATTTCACATTTATTAATTCACTCTTTGGCAGTTGTGCAAAAATTATTTGAGGAATTTTTTCTCTCGCTTTCGGAGCTGCGAATAATTTGACGTGTTAAACGAAACTGGTCTGGGTTAACAGTGTCGCTTTCGAAGAACACTAGGGCAGCAGGATAGATTGATTGCGGTGAAAAGGTCCCAGGGTCAATACCAAAGTGGCAATAAACCATTTTTCTAGATAGTTGCATATGAGAATGAGACAAGTACATAATGTTCTTTCTCATAATTACTTTTGCCTGTACATATAGAGCGGATAGTAATTATGTATGAGATTGTTTTTCTTATTCCAATTGAATTAATCCCACTGTTTTTTTCGCAATTCACTATCTAGACACAAACAAATAATAAGTATAAGACAATTCTGTGATTTTCTTTAATTGGTACCCCCTCCACCTTGTCGATCGATGCAGTTCTCTTTTTCATTCATTTATTATTATGATTATTGTTTTCTGCATTTCATTCACTTTTTTGCATAATTTCGGTACTTTCTTCATTTTTATTTGAAGAATTTCTTAAACGGCAAAAATCGCATAATCTTATTCGTAAATTGAGACCAATTGTTGAATATCTGTTTTGTTATATCACTGGATAGTGAAAAATTCTTTCTATTATAGATGAAACTTTTGAAAGTTGCTTTTAGTA
Organism: Ametastegia equiseti; assembly: GCA_963989295.1. Taxonomy (NCBI): domain Eukaryota; kingdom Metazoa; phylum Arthropoda; class Insecta; order Hymenoptera; family Tenthredinidae; genus Ametastegia; species Ametastegia equiseti. The sequence continues at coordinate 13,958,702 of OZ022395.1, forward strand.
AGTGGAAAAAATTTTATTTTTGAATTTTCTATCCGAAAATATGATCATTTTTCAGTTATCCAGTAAAATGATCCGAATTCTTCGATTTTTCTCTCTTCAAAATGAAAAGTTTTGAGTTTTTTCTCGGGATGATAACAGGAACTTGGAAATTTCTTCGTTATGTATCACAATTCTTCAATTTTGTTCACGAAATGAGAGAAATTCTTTCATTTTCTTCGGTAAAAACCAACATTTCCCAGATTTCTCAGCGAAATGGATTAAATTTCTTAAATGGCGATGTGAATTCTCGAGTTTCCCGTTAAATTGAAAGAAATTTATCGAAACCCCTTCCAAAAAAATAACAGTTCGCGAGTTTCCTTCACGAAATTACAAAAAATTCTCCAAATTTTCGCGACAATAGTGAAAATTTTCAAGTTTTTTACACGAGTCGAATTGATATCCTAGATTTTCTTCGTCACAATATATAAAAAAAGTACGAACGTTATTATAAAATTTTCTTTTATCCTGGAAGCAACAATTTAAATTCTCGAAATCTAATTGAAGTTAAAAATGAGTTCTTGGCCCTTTTTTTAGGAAATATACACAATTTTTGACAATTCTCATTCAATAAGCACAATTCGTGAATTTTTCTGACGAAATGAACCACTTCAATTTTTATTATTGAACAAAAGAAAAAAAAACACATTGGGAAATGTTTTCGTCATAGAACTGCAGGGAATGTTCAAGTTTCTTGTCAGGAATAAACTAATATTTTTTTAAATTTAGCATAACAAATAATGAACAAAAAATTTGTATTCGAGTTAATATAAGCTGCGAATTTTTGTACTTTTGTTTTTAAATGAATAATGAAGAATACATTTGTTGAATCTATTCACAAGTACGTACAATTTCCTCGCTGCAAATGTAACTACTATGGAAATGTAATCATGCGAACACGGCTCTATATATATGTACCTACTTACTATGATGATGATGATGATGAGGAAGAAAAAGAAAAATACGAAGAAGAAGAAGAAGAAGAAGAAGAAGAAAACAATGTATACGTAAATGAAGCGCGGATAGTGTCTCGGGGCTGATAAACTATTGAAATTCTTCATTAACTCATGCGTATCGTACGTCAACAAAATATACATATTGTTCGTATTATTATACATATTGTTATGGCTGTTGTCGCATTCTATCTATTCGCAGAAAGTAAATTATACATTTTGTATTTAAAAAACGGATTATACGTTATACATATTTATGTTATACTCTGCAAGATATATTTATGTATATCAATATGGTCATTTGTAAACAGGATAATTAATAATTCTCAATGTTGCATGTATGGATAATGAACCAAAATAAATCTCCATAAAAGTCGCATAAACAATTATAATTTTGTGTCATTCATTATCTGCATAATTATATATACTTTTGAAGAATATAGATATGAAGTATCTCACGCCAAATCGTCCAACTCAAAACCCTCACCATCTCAGATTTGAAATTTGATCGGCGATTTTCAATAAAAATGGTACATGCGTGCTGCTTCTCAAACATTTTCATATTTCCACCTTAGTCAAAATTCCGGAAAAAATTATCGGCAGGTCTGTATTTCGTCCCATTTTCAATAGCTATATAACGGAAAACGCGATAGCGCGAATGGTTAGGCATGTCGAAAAGTTATTCCACTGAATAATTAGTTTCGGAGTTGATAACAAACGGGTAAGTTTTACAAAATTGTTGAAATTTTCCCCAACTTTGAAAAGGTATCAACTATTAACTGCTTTATTGAGTCAATGAAAGATGCTGTTTTGAAAAATTGAAAATAAATTGCTAAATTACCGGAGGATGTTGAAATTAATGATCATAGGGGAAAAAATATAGAATAATTGCTAAAATATTCCGACAGCGATCAAAAGTATACATTAGGGTGCTATTTTTTTAGCGACTATTTTTATTTTTTTTACTCCCATGTCGAAATTTTCTTAGAAACACCTCAAAAAAAATTCCCTGAAAGTTTGAGCCCTTAATATTAATATTAAGTACTCGCCCTCGGTGTTTGAAGATTTCCCATTTAAAATACACGTAATTTGAATTTTTTTTTCTCAAAATTCTTATAGCTCAGAGGTCCTTTATGCTATTTGAACGTTTGAAGAACCAAATTACTCAGAATTTAATGCTCTAAAAAAGTGGTAAGAACCGGTGCTCAGGACCTTTTTTTCAGGACCTCATAATGAGCCGCAAATTCATGAAAATCGTACATCATGAACAACAAAAAGCTCATTATGTATCTCGAAAAATATCAATAATAGAGATCGGTGCCCACAGGCTTTTTTGAAGGAAATTCAATTTGCTACAACTTTGTCATGTAACATTTTTCTGTATGTTCAGCCAATTCTGAAAAAACAACGAAAAAACAAGAAATTTATGAAATTTTGACTTGAATCACCTGTACTGTCTCACCCGTGTAAGTTACATTCCCGTTGCAATGGGCACTATTGTAGAGCAATAAATTCTGAATAATTTGGTTCTTCAAACGTTCGAATAGCAGTACGGGCCTCTGAGCTATAGGAATTTTAAGAGAAAAAAAATTTTAGTTACGTGTATTTTAAATGGGAAATCTTCAAACGCCGAGGGCGAGTACTTTATATCAATATTAAGGGCTCAAACTTTCAGAGAATTTTTTTTTAGGTGTTTCCAATAAATTTCGACATGAGAGTAAAAAAAAAAATAGTCGCCAAAATAAAGCACCCTAGTATACATATATACATGAAGGCAACTAATTTCACTTTCTACATTAGGTATTTTAACATATTTTCAATCCAATCGCAAATATTTGAGAAATCTCGGGAAATGTTCACGTTTCATGAATTTTTTAAGTAATATATTGATTGGAAGGATATTCCAAAAAATGGCTTCGTCGCGGGATGGAACGTATAAGATGCTTGGGAGCTAAAATAGAATGCCCCGTATAAGTATATATTTACACACATGAAAATTCAATACAAAAAACGTGTGTTTATTTCTACCTATACCAGATCATGAATCTCAAATTGTACTTGATTTTACATTATACCACCTCTTATTTCTTCAATTTTTTTCCAACATATTCCATCGCATATCCCATAATGATATCATCCATTATTCTATGCAAGATTTATATCGAATGAATGAATAGTCGAATTGTTATTGATGTTATATTATATTATTATTATTATTATTATTAATATCATAGTTATTGTTATTATAGTAATTTCATATACCTATGTATGTACATAAGTTTGACCCAAATCGGAGCATTTGAGGGTCATACCCTGCATGGTCGCACTGATTCGGAATGCTCCACGTATAAAAGAAGAATAATAATAAGTAGATAATTAATAATAACAGGCGTATAATTATTGCTAATAATGAACGGCACTAATTATTAACGTATAATATCAACAGTAATTAAATGTTAAGATATACGATTAATACGTATATACCTACCATGTCGATACGTAACATAAATATTGGAAATCTAAAAGGAGCAAAAAAGTTTCGATATAAACGTGTAATTAATTATTCTGTGATAAGATAAAACAGTACGAAAATTCTACAAAAAGCTTAGATTGTTCTTAATGAAGAAAAATAAACAGAAAATTAAGAAAAGCATACAATGGCGCACGTTTATTAAACGTGTATGGAATACGTGTTTTCGAAATCGGCTCACGACGTATAAGATACGTAAAAAAAAAAACAAAAAAAAAAAAACGATTTCAGCAAATTAGGGGCGTCTTTATTACTGCGCACCTCTGCAATTTTATTATTTATTTAATTATACATTGTGCCAGTTTGAACAGAAGGTTTTTAATGAATTTATTATAAATATCTTATATACATATTCAATGATAAATTCGTCTGCTAATAATTGATTGAATATAAATCAACCGATCAAGTATATAATCAATTAATTGAAGAAAACAAATTCTCAAATCAATTCAAATATCATTCTGATATTGGGTCTTCTCTCGATAATTACTGCAGTAGGTATCTGTTCATAATTATACGGAGATAAAAGCTAATAAGTTGTACTAGAAATTAAATGTAAGAATCCGTTGCATGTATATCCCTGTAGGCCGTAGGGAATTGATAGAAAATAAACAGGAATAAAATATTATAAACAACGAGACAAAAACTAAATTTGTTTATTGGGTTTCTGTTCGGATTTTTATATTTTTAGGCATATGAATTACTCTTTGGCTTCTCGAAAGACTGGCGAAGCTATAAATACAACAGCAGATAAGATTCCGGTCAATACAAAATTCGTTCGAAAAACTAATATACATATACTGTTCATTTATTTTTGAAATAAGGATTATTAATAAGTTGAATGCAGAATTTTGTAACGTTGCTTCGTTATTTATTTATCAATTTATTTAACTGATATTGATTACCATTCTATAACAAATTATATTCCATTATTAATAACACAAATCGTGATTCATATAATATTATACATATCTTCATTATTATTACAAGTCAATTATTACAGATCCATATCAATAAATTACTTTTTTGGAACTTGTGAATTCCCAGTAGCCGTCGCCTTGAAGACCAGAGGATTCGAAACACGGAATATACTCGGAAGCATAGTAGCCAATGTTCCAAATACCTCTTCAGACATTCCCTGCAATATACAAATAAATGCATCCAATAAGGATCTTTCCCGATCCTTTAAGGGCTTATATACACCTTATGCTGAAAATTCGGAGGCCGCACGGGAGAAGGTTTTACAAGAAAACGAATCTATGCATCGATACCAATGTAAAGTATGTTTTCACTCTATAGTTTCTCTATAAAATCATGCCATAGAAAATTAGAATTTGTAACATATTGACGTTCTTGGAATCACTTTTGAATACGTAGTTTTTTACGCCTTGCCCAGGATTACGGCCAAACCAATCATCTGAATCAAACCATGTTTTACAGGAATTTTCATGAGGGATATGTGCATGGATCCGACTAACCATTATTTTCCAGAAATTGGAAGACACTCGTAAAGAGTGTAAAGATTATTTTCCGGAAGCTGAAAGACACTCTTAAAGAGTCTAAAGAGTGTCTTTCAACTTCTGGAAAATATAATGGTTAGTCGGATCCATGCACACATCCGTCATGAAAATTCCTGTGAAACATGGTTTGATTCAGATGATTGGTTTGGCCAAAATCCTGGGCAAGGCGTAAAAAACGACGTATCCAAAATTGATTCCAAGAACGTCAAGGGGTTACAAATTCTAATTTTCTACGGCATGATTTTATAGAGAAAATATAGAGTGAAAACATACTTTACATTGGTATCGATGCATAGATTCGTTTTCTTGTGAAACCTTCCCACGCGCGGTCTCCAAAATTTCAGCTCAAGGTGTATATAAGCCCCTAAAACGTCATTACACACTTACCTTTGGTACCAAAAACTGCAAATTCTTTAACTCCGCACCTCCCCAGGATGCCATCTCGATCATGAAACCCTTTACACACTTGAAAACCAGCTCAGCTCTTTTGGTACACCAAGCAACGGTCATGTCCTGTATCATTAGAAGAAAGATGAATAAAGAATTGTGATATTGCTATTGGATATGTTGATTTTATGATCCGTTCTCTTGTATCATCACCTCAGACATTTCGTGCACCAACAGAACTGGGATAGTCAAAGTTGTAACGTCGTTGCTACAGGCTGTTTTCAGGATGTTTCTGAGCCCCAGAATTGCTGGATGTCGAGAATTTATCTCCCCTGAATGGATTTTACTTACTTAAAAAATTCTTTAGACATTCATAAATGTTGAGACTTATTTTTGGGTCATTTACCTGATCTTAACGAGTCCTGCACCACCATGTGAAAGACAATGTGAACTTGGGCCAGGTTCGAATGTCGAGTTATGAAGACGTCTCCTATTTGGAGACTCTTGCTACCCGTTGATCTCTTTGTCTGTTGATCAATTTCAAGAGGGGAATTCATTCCGATGATTAGAGAATATAATTAGAATTGTTATGAGTCAGTATATTGGCTTTGGTCTTGGTACACAAGCGAAGAACTTTGATGTTCTCACCTGAGGGTCGCTTCCTTCTCTGTGGTGAGCTTGTCGCCATGCAACAACGTCCTTAACATCTTCTCTGAGCTTTTCTAGCTGCTCGTCAATCGCAGGGAAGTGGAATTCAGTTGTTAGTTGACAAATTGAACAGAGCTCTGGAAGGTAATACCGTGAGGATTACAAGTTCTGGGTCTGCATCAGTTTCTCAGTGAAAATGCGTTCTTCGAATCGTTTGAACTCCGTAAAAAATCATCAGAATAATTTTTCAGGAAAGAGTTTTGAAGCATGAAGTTTTCTTTCCAAAACCCACTCCTTGATCACTTTAAAGCTTGAAGTTTCTTCATCGGGTCGGACTTTTTGAGATGTATTTACGAATTTTTTTCACCAAAGTATAAAGCTTTAGGTAACATCATACATTTTGCTCTAGATCTCGAAATTCGTTACTCAAACCAGCATAAGTCGGTGAGAATTGATCGCGTGGAGAAATTTAAGAGAATGATATTGAAGCCAAAACTTCGATCTTCAGAATTCTGTTCATTTTACTCTCTTTCCTCAATTTTTCAAGATTTCCAGGTGCAGGACAGTTCATTCCATTGCTGAATGCATTAAAATTATGCTACTAGCGACAAACATGGGACACTGACCTTTCGTAATCCCAGAATAACTTCCGACGTGATTATCGCTGAGTAGAACCAATCCGCAAAGATCATTTGAGTACAGTCCGAGAGCAGTCTGTAGTCTCTGAGGAGTTGGATCCATCCTGGAATTTAATAACTTCATTGCGAGGATTGTAAGGCTGAAAAAATGTCAGTAGTTCGGTTTCCGATTCAACATATTCTCACCCTGTATCCCCATGTTTGGTTTTACAGAAGTCAAAAACATCCCCAGTCATTATCCTTATATTGTGCATCTGCTTCATCTGCGATCCCAAGTGTATCGTGAAGCTCTCTTCAAGCTCAGGAAACTCTGCCGCTCCTGACCCATTACCCGTCTTACTCCCAAAACCGCTCAATCCGCTCCTCATCGGTGGTGGCATTTGCATCACTGGAGAACTCCTAAAGTTTTATCAAGCTTTATAGCAGTGGATTTTTTCATTGATATCTACTTTTTGACCAGGAAACCTAGATAACTGGAGTTTTGGAGCAAATGAACACCTTGCAGGCTTCCAAATCATTGATATAAGAAGTTAGCGCTATGAACAAGCGTGAAATAAGCATTTTTCTGCATTTTTCTCAGTCTGTTTGATGACTTGCAGCGTATACTAAGTTCAGTTGCTCCAAAACAACAGCAATCTCAACTTTCCGAAGCTTCGCAAAGCTCCTGAGACCTACACAGGAGTTGGCAGCATGTTGGTTTGCTGTTCCTCCAGTAGTCGCATAATCCAGTTGCGGTACTGTCTCCTCTGCTCCAATTTCAAAGCATCAACTCTGGAGCCCCAGTGTCCCTGGAGTAAACTCTGTTCTTCAAAATGTCTGCCCAGCATATCGTTGATCGATCGTTCAGTCGAGCCGGTCTCCAGAGTCTCCACGGCGACTCTGACTTCCTCAGTTTGCCTTGAAAGTAAAATTCACAATGACTAGAAGAAGGTCTATGTGAAAAGTGGCTTTCTGTGACTAGCCAATCTAACTTTTTGGTCAGTTTCTCAAACTCTGCGTCCCTTTGCTGAACAACGTCTGTTACAGCTCTGCCAAACTCATGCTCAGCTTGAAGAATTGTTTCAAGCGAAGGGGAATGGACTAGTCTGTGATAAGCAGCTGCGAACAGCTCCTCGTCAGTAGTGCCGATCGGTTCGGCGTAAGCGGCTGTTTTTTGCTTGTAGATTTTCTCCCAGCTCTTGATCACCTCTTCGACGTCAGTGTCTCCGTTCTGGGCAGCTTTTATCAATTGCTCTGATTTATCGTCGTGGTATTCTAGGGTCCATTTTTTCACAGCGATGTCTAGAGAACTTAGTAAATCATCCTCGACGTAACAAGGCAACTTGAAGGCTGATATTATCCGATGTGTTAATTCTTTCGTCGACCCATTGTGAGGGATCTTCAGGGGAATCGATAGCTCATATTTTTCACCTGTTGTACACGTCGGAAATTCGAACGTGAACGTTCTCTCCACCTCGTCTTTATCCCCCATTTTATTCTGCCCGATTTTGTCGATTTTTGTACTTTTTTCTATCAGAATTTGACCCTTGATTGATATGACTCTCGTTCGCTACGTTTCAATTTGCAGGTCAATTTATTTCTTCCCAAATTTCGTTCTATTCAACCTGAATTTTACGGCGGGATTCTCTTTCTCTGCGTTTCAATTTCTCGCTCAACTCGTATATTGTTTCAAAGTGTAGGTATATTCGTAAATTTCAATTTTCCCATCGATAGTTTCATAGTTTGTTTTCATCTTTAAATTCGAATTTCCCGCTCATTAGCTAATCTGTTCGGTTCGATTTTCCAGCCGAATTTTAGTTTCTATCAGATTGAATTTCCTGCCATCTGTTGGCTACATCTGCAATTAAGATTTTTGTTCGGTATTGCAAGAGGTTAGGGTAAATAGTAACAAGAGAAGATATTGAGCTAAGAATATCTTAGAATAAATGATGATCGAGTACAGTTAATATTTCATTCGTGATTTTCTTAATCTCTTCATCGAATAAGTTGCACATAACGATAGATGAGTGATAGGTTAGGGAACCTAATTACCGAGGTTGCGCGTCGGATGGCGCCATCGTGTCAATACAAATTGAGGTTCTGTCAACGGACTAGTTCGAAAAAAGAAACGTAATTGATCAAATCTTACGATTCATTCGATGCTCTAATCCGTGACAAATTTATAACGGATAAATTCTTGCTCAGATTTTACACGAAATTAAACTATCTTTAAACTTTCATCACGGCAACACCCCTTTGTTTACTTCAGTCGGTGACTTTTGAGGCACGATTCTCTTTCCGTCATACAATTCATGACCAAGGCTAATTGACGTACAGGTTATTCCAAGCATTGAAATACGCTAATTTTGTCTACAAATGACGCGAGAAAACGGCCATTTTTAGGTTGGAATGTTTAATTCTCCATTTCCGAGACTAAAATAGTATATTGTGCACCGAGAGCGAAAACGGGCGATTGCGAGCCGCGTATAAAGTTGGGATTCCGAGGCGAAGCCGAGGAATCTCAACTTTATACAAGGCGCAAATGCCCGTTTTTTCTCGAGGTTCACATACTATTTTCTTCAACAGCGGTGCGAACGCAAGTTTTCGCGTAGCGGGCGATTCTCGGATCGGTGGATATCACCAGATTAGTTTTGTAACTTGGCACGATGGCCCACAGAGACAGAAGGGAGTTCAGCCGGCGAAGGCTCGGGGCAATGGTCCAGGGGGGGGGGGGGGGGGGGGGGGGGTTGCATGTATATATAAGTAATCTAGTCCCGGTAGGAATGTAATGCAATCATGTCACAAATTAAAAAAACTCGGGTGAGTCCAAAAATCTTGGAAAAACCGACTTTTGACAAATCACTGTGCGTGACGGCGGGGTCCAGGGGCGAAGCCCCTGGTGGGGTCGAGGGGCGAAGCCCCCGCGGGGGGTTCGGGGGGCCAGAGGCCCCCCGACCCAAAACACAAGAGGCAAGTTTTTATTGCAAAAAAAAAACGTGAATAAATAATTCATTTTTATTCTAAATATTTTTCAAATCGATACAATTATGATCTGTGATGATCTTGCCACAATTTCATAATTTTCACAAATAACGGTTCGGATTGTTTACACATGAAAACTCTAAAAATTAACAAATTCATATCGAATGATGTTTGGTTATGAAATTGATACGGGAATATGAAATCGTATTGACAGGTCTACTCAAGAAGACAAAGGCAGCGGGATGTAAACAAACCTGGTCGGGTACTAAACAGACATGGTCGGTATTGCAGTAAATCTACATTTAGACCGTAATTTTGGCAGTGATCTCTTTTACGCACGCAGTGCGATGCGTAAAATTGGTGTGTAAAAATCGCGTTTTACGCACGCGGTATCGAAATAGTCCATTTTACACACTAAAATTAGTGTTTAAAACGCGGATTTTACGCACGCAGTGTCAAAAAGACAATTGTCTTCTGAGAAGTGCAGTTATTTTACAATGGATTCGTTTCCAATATTTCCGAAATGTTTCCGTAGAGTGCGACACGTACACAAGCAATACGAGTGGAGCTCCTCACTCAACCCCCTCTCTGCTGCTTATCCTTATCGCAATTGAGGTTAGGTCTTTTGGTGACTTGAATATTAGACGGACTGAGACGGACTTGTGGTCGCGATTCTCCTATTCCGGATCCACTTGCGCGGATCGGCATCAGCCAATCCCGAGCCGCCTACCCTCGGCGACACGTTTTCAATCCTCTCTTTCGCCGACCGAGAATCGCCCGTTTTCGATCCTCCCGAGCGGAGCGAAAACGAGCGTTTTCGCTCCGCTGTTGAAGAAATAATAATTAATCTGATTTTTTGTTCAAACATTTGCATAGAATGACCGAAAACGTTGTCATTTGCATTCGAAATTCGATATAAGTGTTTATAGATCTTGGCAATGACGTCACAGCGAGATTCGAGAATCGAATTCGCAGCTACTTTCAGAATGTTTGGAGATCGAGTTTGAATCTCGATTGTCGAAGATTGTTGGCCAATTAATTTCTGTTGCTTATATTTTCCGAGCCTAGACCGTCTAGACAGTCGCCGGTTCAAATATTTTCAGAGGTTAGGAAGATATACGATAAACAGTGGTAGTTAAAAATGAGCGAATTAATAGATACGGATAATATTATCGAGCTGACTGACGCCGAAGCCGAGCTTTATGACAGACAGATTCGACTTTGGGGCCTTGAGTCTCAGAAGCGGTGAGAAAACCTAACCTCTATTCCAGCGTCAACGTTGTCTAACCTCAAACTAAATTCAACGAATCCATACACATCTCTGCTGATATTATTTATTCTTTAGATAAAAACAGTAATCTTTATAGTAAATTGGATAAGTTACAGATAAAGATTAGGTTTTCATCTTTTTTAATGTTGTTTTTATTTTTCGAAATTAAAATTTTGATGAGAATTCCGCACGTTTCTACCAATGTCGATTTACTTTTGAAATTTGTGTTTGAACTGTTAATTTCCGTTTAAAGATCGAATGTAATCTAAGTTCGAGGTGAAATTTTCCGTGAGGAATTTAAATTCGCACTAGAAAATTGAATACTGATGCAATTCAACTTTTATCCCAGATATATCAGAACCTAAACAATTGAAGTAAACTTCCGAAATTTGAATTCCGATTTCTCCACTTGATTTTTGCGTTCTAAATTTGTAATTTCGTTTGAACTAAACTTGAATTCTCCTCGGACACTTGAATTTCACGTTCGAATAAGAAATTTTGTATTGGCATTTTCTCCCGTATTAGTATTCTTATTTTATGATTAAACCTGCAGTCAAGAAAACAACTAAAAAGCCCCCGACAAAATGCTGAATCAAATGTTAAAAATCCAAAACAACATAATCTTTCGATACAGCGTACTCAAAACTTGGAAAATTATTGTTTTTTGATTTTTCTTTATGCCAGATTGAGATCAGCGAGGATACTGCTGATTGGTGTAAACGGTTTTGGAGCCGAAGTAGCCAAGAACATAATACTGGCCGGTGTGAAGTCAATAACATTTCTCGACGATGCTGAAGTAACAAAGTTGGACATATGCTCACAATTTTTGGCGCCAAAAGATGGGGTTGGAAAAAACGTAGGCATCTTTTCTCTCTTTTGCTTCAGTAAAAAACAAAAAAAAGATTGAACTAGAGTGAAAATTTTATAAATACTATTCCAAACTTTACTTCAATTTTAAACATTGGAATAAATTTGAAATATTCTCGACAAATGCAAAATTTTTTTCATTCCATTTGTAAACAGAATAGAAAAACGATCCAAAATAATGAAATAAAATTGAAAATTGGTTTTTCAGCGGGCAGAGGCGTCTCTGCCTCGAGCACAGAGCCTAAATCCGATGGTGGATGTGATTGCGGATACAGAAAGTGTGGATTCGAAGCCAGATTCGTATTTTGGTAATTTTGACGTAGTCTGCGCGTCCCAATGCACGACAACGCAATTAAAGCGGATAAATTCGATCTGTCGAAAACAAAACGTTAAATTTTTCGCTGGTGATGTTTGGGGAATGTTCGGATATACCTTCGCCGATCTCGGCACTCACGAGTTCGTCGAGTAAGTAAATAAAACAAAAAGAAAAGAAATCTACAAAAGAAGAAAATGCCGTTTCTAATATTGTCAGCACATTTGAATGGATAAAGAACGATTCAAGAATGAAAATTCATTCATTTTTCGGAAATTTTCTGTCAATTCCAAGTCGAAAATCCTCCAAAAATAGATTACAAAATAAAGCTTGTACCTTTTTTTACAAATTTGAACTGAAGAGTCCAACAGAAAAAGAGAACAAAAACTTATTCAGTAATTGTTTTCAATTACTCAATAAATAAAATCAAACATTAGAAAAATAGAGACCAAAAATCATAGATTTCTTTCACGTCTTTTGTCAAATTTGAACTAGAAAATGAATAAAAAAGTCGATTAACGAATAGAATTCAATAAATCTCAAATTGACAATTCAAACAAATGAATAATCAAAACATAAATTACGAATTGAAAGGAAAATCGGAGCTAGAAACGGAAATTTCTCGAAATTGTATTAAAAATTTTTTTTTTTTCCTACCTGTCGACTATTAGAATCAATTACGAATGAAAATTTTTCCAGGGATGTCGTTCAGTCGAAAAAAGTCCAGCCTCCAGAAGGGGGTGATCAGCCACTGGCTAAAGAGAAATTTGAAACCGTAACAACGACTGTTAAAAAAACCACAAATTTCGTTCCTTTCGAAAAGATCCTCGATGATGTTGACGAAATTCCTAAGGAGGGGGAGCCCTATTATCTATTGAGGAGTGAGCTAATTTCCATTTAATCTAACAACTAATTAGAGGAATGGATATTTCTTTGTTTTTCAAATCAATCAATCAATCAATCAGTGAACCAGCAAAAATTAGATTGCATGAATGATTAATTTACTGTTCTATCAATCAAATCATTGACAATTTCTTTCTTCAACTCTTCTGTAATTTTTGTATTTTCCCTAATGTTTGTTTGTTCAGTTAATTTTACAATTGATTCATCAGATGATTGATTGATTGATTGATTGATTATTTCATCAGATAAACAACCACGTATAAATTTTTCTTTTTTTTTTCAATTCTATGCGATTTATTTATACGAATTAAAAATTCTACCAACTTCTTTCAGTATTGTTGAACTATCGTGAAAAATACGGACGCGATCCGTTACCCAGTGAGCGAAATAATTCAAGTCTGAAAGACGAGGCGGCTATAATAATTGAAAAATACAATTTGGGAAATAAAATCGACAATTTGATCAGGTGAGAAGCGAGGAATTGATATTTCTATACATAATATTGAATCTATCTACAAGTAATCGTAATAATTCGAAGTCACACTCATAGACACTGAAAAAAAAAACAATAGAAAAAAAAAACCAATACCAATAACAAGAAAATACACAATTTTCATTTTAAAAAAGTATCAAATTTCTATTAAATTCTATAAGTTTTTAAAATGCTTTTCTCTCTAATTTTCTATTAACAATGTTGTTTCAGCGAGAATCTCTACGCTCAAATAAGTCCCGTATGTGCTATAGTCGGCGGTGTAATGGGACAGGAGATAATAAAGACGGTATCGCAGAAACAAGCGCCCCATAACAATTTGTTTTTGTTCAATCCGGACAGTATGTGCGGGAAGATACTGTGCCTTGGACAAAAATGAATAGAAAAATGCAAAAGCAAAGTACAAAGAGAGAAAAAAACAAACAAAAAACACATAAACTAACAGAAAATCCAACTAGAATCAAGAAATATCGAATAATTGATTATCAACGATTAATTATTTACTGTGAGCAAAAATTTTATGATGTAAGTGTTTTTGTATTTCCATATTTGTCATACGTATAATAAGAGAAAAGAAAAAAAGAAAAAGAAAAAAACGACAACAATGATTAATAATCACCATTTGTCGCATAATTTCATCCCTCGTTATATTATATTCTTTGTATTTTTGTCTGTGTCTTGATTTTATAAATCTCTTAATTAAGTGAATGAATAATTAGTACGATCGATAATGTTATTATTTTCTTACTTTACTTATTTGATTATGGTACAGTATTCAAACACTGGAATAAAGAATTGAATGAGAAAAAAGAAAACGATTTTGAAATTGTTCATTTACTCGTTGAAAAATAGTATCCTCATCATTTTTTCCTTCCCTTTCTTCTTCTGACAGAACAAAAATATCAGAAGAATGGAGACAACGGGTCGGTATGTACGTATGTAAAAATTGGTATAAATATAAATTTAATTAATCAATTATTCAATTAATTAACGCTCGCCGGTGAGTCAATAATGAATTAATCGATGGATGAATAAATTGACGGATCATCAATTGATCAATTGAAAAATTATTAGATCAACAAATAAATTAATGGATGAATTTAATGATTTCTTTCACGAACATTGAACGAATGAATGAACGAACTAACTAACGATCGATTAATTTATTCATCGGATTATGTTATCGAATTAATCACTCGATGAATTATTATTGGATGAATGGACGTAAGAACTAACAATCGATTAATTTATTCAGCGAATTAGCTAACGAATGAATTGGTTCATGAATTATTATTGAATGAATGAACGGACGAGCAAACTATATACTCGATGAATCAGGGGATGAAATAAATCGATGAATTAATAAATGGATGAATGGTGGAGAAATAATTGATTCAATAAATTAGACAGTTATTGGATAAATCGATTAACGGACATTTTAATTAGTGAATTATCTTTAACAAACGAATACGGAAAAGCATGAAAGAAAACGTTGTAGAGTCTACAATGTAGACTATGAGGCATACATGTTTCGGTGTTTGTATCATAAGGGGAAATTGGGAATTCCATACCGTTTCGACTTGAGTTTTACCCTTGACTTAATCTCGGATTCCGCTCGCGATTTTTTCATATGATTATTCCTACTTTGAAAAGCACTCGGTTTTTTTTCCAGATTTTTTCGACTCGTTTTGAATTTTTGGGGATTTTCGAAAACCGACCTATTGATCGACACAATTCAAAAATCTAGAAAAATTCTGAAAAATCGTGTGCCAGATATCAAAATTTTTGAGCTTACAGCCAGAATGGGGGAATTTCCCCTTCTTACTGTTTTCAAGCTTGTTTCGGAGAAAAGCGTTGGAAAAACTAGAAGCGGGAGTTATTTTATTATGGATGGTTGCTGAAACATTTTTATATATCACACCGGATTTGTTAGACCCGAAAAAAAATTTTTTTTTCAATAATAAAAAAAAAAAATTCAAAAATTGCAAAAACAAAAAAAAAATTAAATTAAATTAAAAATAAAAAAATTTGTTGCCAAAAATCTGGAAATTCTTTCGAAAAATCTGATGTGACACTTGGAAATATTTCAGTAACCATCCACAGTAAAATGACTGATCCTGGTGCTGATTTTTCAAATGTTTTTTTTTTCGGAAAAAGCTTGAATACAGTAAGAAGGAAAAATCTCCCTACTCCGGCTGTTATAAGCTTCAAAATTTTTATATCTGACAGACGATTTTTCAGAATTTTTTCAGAATCTCAAATTGCGTCGATCAATATGAAGGTTTTCAAAAATCCAAAAAAATTCAAAACGAGTCGAAAAAATCTGGAAAAAAAAAACGAGTGCTCTTCGAAGTAGGAACAATTATATAAAAAATCGCGAGCGAAATCCGAGAGGTCAAGGGTTGAACTCAGGTCGAAACGATATGGAATTCCCCATAAATAACCATATTATACACATAGTAGATATATGGATCGTTGAGTGATTTTGGTTGTCTAACCGCATACATATTATGTATATACATATACACCCACATCATATAATCTAACTACTGTGAAAATAGGAAATTGTTTCCTTTAGATGAATGCCTCTGCCCACAGGGTGACCCAATTCGTGCGTTTCGTGACATATTTAATGGTTCAGGGGTTCGGTGTTTTCATTATTTATTTATAATCCATATACGTATGCATACAGATATGTATATACCCATATACGCTATGTGTATACATACATGGATACGTTCGGAAATGATTTTTCCCCTTTTTTCTCTCGTTTATCCTCATTTCTTGTTTCCCTTTTTTTATTCTCCGACTTGTAACTAATTTGAACGAGCAACTATGGTCAGACACGCACGCTCTTTCATTCCTTTCTTCCTTTCTTTTTTTCTTTCTTTCTTTATTTTTTGATATTTTATCCCTCAGGCTTCGAGAATTACTAACTACTCCTCCGCCTACCTAAGTAAACTGCGCCCAATAGAAAAAAAAAAAAAAAAAAAAAAAATGAACAAAAAGAAATAAAAATAAGAATGAGAAAAAGACTACACGATATACAGGTGAGATTGGTTCAAAGGGGCGATTTGTAGATTCTCGAAAAAAACCACCATAATATTAATAATAATAATAATAATAATAACAACAAGGATAAGAAATAGAGAAGTGAATTATCTGTTTCATGAACTCGATTTGCTTTGCGTTTCCTTTGATTTTCCATTTTTCTGATTCCTAATTGTATGTCTTTATTCTTGTGTACAATTTTCGTTTCTGATTTTCCATACCACTTTTCGATTGCCTGCCTCCGGAATATATATGGGGTACTTTGTGTTTCGTTGAGCATGTAAAATTGAAATTTATTATCTCATGTGTATGTACCTATGTGTTGACATATAATACAAGGGTTCCTGTTTTTCTCTCTCTTTCTTTTTCCTTTTAACCCCAAATTGCTATACATTATACATGTACTTTAGTGCGTAAGAATTGAAAAATTGAAAATCTCTACCCCCTTTCATACGTATGTATACAAATACGAAATAACATCCCGAGACGAGGAAATAGGTATTCTACCCTTTGTTCAATTTCCCAGGTCCTTTTCTCACACTCTGACTCACACACACACACACACACATACACACACGCATGTATACGTATACGTATTACATACCCATACACATAATAATTGGTCGACTTGGTTGCCCTGGACTTTCCCATCACATTTAATTATTATTTTTTTCTCCCTTCAATTTAGTCAGTTCAATTTTAATCATGGGACAAAGTAATTTTTCATCGTCAAAAGACAAGCTATAATATAATTCTGTAAAATTTTCCATTTTTTCCGTCTGGCCGTTTGTCAACTAACATTCATTTCGGACAGACAGGCAGACAAAAAAAAAAAAAAAAATCAACGTATGTTCGAAATCATGTTATTTACGTGGGGCGTCAGTTGAGGGGTTGAAATTTCGAAAGTTTTCTTAAATTAGTAGTGCAAGTCGTTCCAGACATGGCACCAATACTTTCAAAGTAAAAAGTGTAATTAACATTATGGATATCATATTTATTCCTATTATTATTATGATTAATATTACTAGTTCGTATGAATTTTTATGTATGTAGAAGCGGTATTTCCCGTGACTCATTGAATAGGTACGTGGCTGGGTAATATATAGGTAAGAATGAGGTAAAGAATTATTCAGGTATTGTATATAGATATGTGTATAGAAACCACCTAACTGGTATATATCTACATATATAGATGTACATACATACAAACATATAATAAGTAGAGCGCGAGTGCAAGTTTCGCGTGCTGATGTAGGCAGGTATATGTACAATATACGTATGTATGTATAACCTAGGTAGGTACTAGACTAAATCGATTTCGAGTATACGTACCTCGCCTAGGAATGCGAGATCTATCACCAGATTGTATGTATAATGCACATTCGTACGTATATGATAAGGAAAATAAAATGAAGAGAGAAAGAGAGAAATATATTTGTGATTCACGTTTACCTTTAAGAATTTTTGGCGCTGTATTTTGAAATAGATGTATACAATAAAGTATGTCAAAATGTTATTTCCTTTGACGAATTATTATATTCTATACGATTTTAAAGTTACTTGACGATGACATAAAATTCGATTTCATTTTTTCATCCATGTTTTACTCTGTTATCTTTCTGATAGTTAATTGGGAGAGATGATAATCTTCAACAATTTACTGCATGATTGAAAACATTTCTTCTGAGATCTATTCCGATTTTTCTATACAGTCTGCTTTCTGATTTGTTGATCGTAATTATTGCAAATACGAGTATTACCTAATTCCTTGAAATTTTTAGTGCATCCAGCAATTCGATTGCTTTCCTATTATCTTGTCCACATCCGCATTTCTAACTGCGATATAGTATTGCATAATACGCTACTTTTCGTGAACGCTTTTCTCTAATTCAGTTTCCATAAATGCATTTCACCGCATATGCTGGAATCAGGACTTGGTACACAACATTCCATCTCCAAAGTAGAGTTAAAATTATACAAATATATGTATAATTCTAATTTTCCAGCAAATTGAAATTTTTTCGAAATTTCTAGCATTTTTTCCTAGGTCGATATATCAACGGTTTCTTAAAACAATCGACCCACGAGACCCGACCCGACCATTTTATTTATTTATTTATTTTTTGATTGATATTTTTATCAAATACCAAGTCAACGTCCATCGATTCGTCGCGTTTAGAGAATTAATTACCCGTAATTAGTCCCTTCATAAAATATCAATGTACTGCAATTGTAGTGAAAACGTATGGATTTTTGATGGCAAAATTCATCCAGAGTCATTTCTGGGTCGGGGATGGTGTATCATATATAGTACAGTCGTATGTATCTATGCTCTATGCATAGTGGAGAAACTGCATTAACAAAATGAGGTAATAAAATACGGGAAATTCAAGCATCCTAGTAGGTAGTAGGTATAGTATTATATACATAGGTATGGAGTACAGATATCGTTCATATACTGCAAAAATCTGCATACACATATACGTACATGTATATAGGTATGGGAAACATTGTTTGCACGTGAATAAGGATGAAAGCGCGAACTTGCAACACGCAGTGGATGTTATATATGTACAGTGATATGGCAATACACAGGGCATTGTTCGCCTTACGTGTACATAGTCATACCAGAAGTCCAGAAACCCAGGAATCCAGAATACGACGTAAAAAAATAAAGAGAAGAAGAGGAAGAAAATTATTATTCGCGAATCTCTCCTTCTCTCTTATTCTCTCTATTCTTTCCTACTTTTTCCTATTTTTGGTTATTTTTCTGTCTTGAAGACAGTGCACTGCATACCTATTAGAGTACTAGACAAATAGACACGCGAAGAAATAGGAATCTGCATCAAATGCTGAAGAACTGAGCGATAACCGTTCGCCCTGGAATTTAGACTCGAACTATATGTATTAGAAGGATCAAAATGTGTGTAATAGGTATGATGCATAGCTTACTGCATATCTCCGGCTACATTCTTTGCCGAACTTTCCCCTTTCACCTCGAGGATGACGAAAAAATAAGAATTAATGAAGACAGTTAAAAGTAAATCTGAATTATACCAAGATAGAGAAAAATTGTTGACAAGAAATAGACGAAGAACATAGCATCTTTTTTTCAAGGACCTTTTTTCTCTCAATGTTCGAAAGATCGAAACGTATTTTTACTCATTTCGAACATACGTATGACAAATAAGAAATAATGGAAAAATTTCTTTCAATACTTCTGCCAATAAGCTTTTCTAAGCTTCTGTTCGAGCTTTTCAATCAAGCTTGTTTTCATTTAGAACACTGAATTTTTCATTATTATCTATACCAATGAAACGAAAAAATGTACAATGTAAAATCAAATGCGATTCAATTCTCTAGCCCGCTTCAGAAGCTTCTATCAGGATTTTTCCAGCTTTTTTGGGGGGCTGTTAACTGCTGTTAAAAGATTTTCGAAACCTGCATTGTATTCGCGATGTGGGTTACAGAAAAAAATTTGTCAAAAAATTGCATTGAATTTCTACCCTGCCGATTAAACGCTTTTATTCGAGCTTACTTCGAGCTTTATATGGGGTTAATAAACTTTGATTATAGGAATTCGGCAATCCTAACTTCTTACTATACATATAATCATTAAATAAAAAGATAGAATTGGATGACAAAACTATAGTTTTTTTGTTGTTGCAGATTAGCACCTTTCGGTGGAGCTTTTTTGTAAGCTATTCGAAGCTTATTTTTGAAGTTTTTTCATCTTTTGCATAGAAACTTCAAAAAACTCTTAGACCTCACCACGATCCAGGTATGATATGCTAATGAAAAGCTTTCATCAAAGCTTTTGAGCTTTTTCAGGGTCCTACACGATTTCGCGAAGCTCACATTTTTGTCTCAAATCTAGTTTGACAAACCTAGCGTTTTAATTGAAAAAATACAATGTTATGATATTTCTGTTTGAAAAAAAAGTTCTTCTATACTTGTGAGCTTTTACGGCACGGGACAATATACTAACTTATGTTATTTTATTCCCTATGCTCTCCCATATGTACACGCGTATATAAATGTACCTATATATGTATGTATGTATTACATATTATATATATACCCTCTACGAATCTCTCTATAGCTCGGGGCTAGTAGCGAGCTATGGCGCGCGAATCACTGAATTTTATATGAATATGAATTCGTCGCCGAAGCTGAACCACCACCACCACCACCACCATCACCCTTATATTGGGCAACTCAAATAAATTGCCCGAGGACAACGCTAGTCGCGTGCGCTTCTACAGGCACGCACTCCACAATTCAACCTCCCCAAACCAAACAGTTTTACTCATTCTCTTTCTCTCTTTCTTTCTCTCACACACACGTCAATTAAATGAGCAAACTTCAAAATAAATTCGGAAAATTGAAGAACGAAAAAGAGAATAGATCCCAAACTTTCATAAATTGATAAACGAAGAACTTCTTATGTCAATACAACATGACTCAGCAAATTTTCGTGTAAGAAAAAAAGACTGAAAAATATAAGAAATTTTTGGATATTTGTTTTGATCGATACATACGAACACATACATACATTTAAGAAAAATTTGGTTTCATTTCATTCATATGATAATATGTTCTCCAAGTTTTTTTTTTTTTTTTTTTTTTCTGATTTAAAAATTCCTAGGCTAGACGAAGTGGCAGTTTTCTATTTTTCTACAATTGAGACATCGTTTTCTAATTCTTCGTGAATCGTTTTTTTTTTTTCTTATTTTCGTTTTTTTTTTTCATATTCTACCGTACTATTGTGAGAATCAGGAAATGTGTCATAAGTAACCGAGGAAAAGACTTATAGTAGATGTGAGATTGTGCGGTTTGGTCGACTACACGTATGGGGTGGCAGAAGGTGGAGGGTGGGAGATGGGTAATAATTCAAGCTTTTGTTCGATTTCGTGGAGGAGCATTATTTTAGGTTATGTCCCGAAATGCTTTTTGGATTGGGTCGTGGGATTTTCTTTCTATTTTTTTTTCTTCCTTTATTCATTTTATTTTTTCCTTTTTTTCCTTTCTTCTATTTCTTGTCGAGGAGAAATATGCTTTACTTCCTGCGCCTATACTATACTTCCAGTTTTCTTCTTTTTATATCAAAAGATCAACGTATTGAATACCATACACTGATACTACATACTATAATATATCTATGTATTGCACAGTACGCAAGTAGAAAACAGCCATCGGGATTCACTCGCCCGTAATAATTGCTCCCTATAACAGATTTCGTTTTACTTTCTATACACGATATTTCAATACTTCAAGATACATGTGTATGGGAATGTATATGACACACGTGTACGTATGTACACGTGGAAATAGATACTTTATGTATTACACCGGCCTGCGAGTGACTTGAAGAATTTATAAAACCATCAATTCCATTTTGAATTCGAAATACGAATTTTACAGATGAAACGCATGTGTTTATAATCATCTATACATATTCTATTAGCTGTTGCGCCTGAGATATGGCAGTCCGCATTGCATCGCAGTACTGCTCGTTGTCAACTTTTAGTTTCTCGCTGGTAAAGTAACTCGACGATAAAAATAGGATCTCAAATAAATGTTCGCCCTTGATTATCTAAAAAGCAAAAAAATCATTTGCGATTTCAGTATCAATGATATTATTGCTCATCATCTTTACTTTAGCGAGTCAATCTACTTTGATTGAAGAAAATTCTCCTCTCTGTTAGTCTTTAGTCCGAAACTCCGAGCGATACAAAAGATTTACCAAAACAAGTAATTGAAGTTGCACTTTAGCGTCAATTACTTTGGACGGATAAGGGAAAATTTGGATAATGAACTGATGAATCATTGAATCATTATTCAGCGCCCCTAATAGCCACTCGTGAAAATTCGATTATTATTAGATCACTTCAACGACTTTGATAAGAATTTGGATTATTCCGATGAATGCAAATGAATACATGAATGGAATCATTCCACGATTTCAATAGTGATTAATAGAAGTGCGATCTTCATTGGACTATATTTGAATGTTTGAAATAAAAGTTCGATGATCACTAGATAAATTGCTAATGAAAGCAATGGCCATTGAGAATGATGATATTCACAATGAAGGTAATTTTATAATTACCCAGGACTGTTTGTAAATGACAAAAAATGAATATGAATTGAACTTCTCACGTACTACGAAATATTTTTAAAATTAATTTCAGAAGTTGGCTTTGGACAAATGTCCTTTTGTCAAATGATTTCCAAACTATATCACGCGTTTTAAACGATCCTTCGGATATTTTCCGACCACAATAATTATGTATTATGAACAATTTTCAAACAGGAATCGTGTCTTATTAATCGATTTCCAGACATATTGCTGAACTCAAAACGTATTTGAAGCGATTCTTCAACCCCCGTAGGTATTTCAAATGACAAACGGATGATCGTCGATTTGAAATGAATAGAATTCAACTAATGATCAGATTGGTGATCGAAGTAGTGAAGCGAAGTAATCTGCGACTGACTCTTGATACGAAATATCATATGGAATTGATAAATCACCGTGAAAAAGATCGTCCGAAGATAAAAACTAAAGCGAAACTTCAAGTTCTTCGAGAAAATCGCATCTAGTTGATCTTAACTCTTTCCAACCACCGACGTACTTATCAATATCGTTCGTGTGTATCGAGTTGAAAAGGTGCGTTGGCAAAAAGAGGTGGTAATAAAATATGACTTTCTGGATGAGTAAAAACGTAAGAGCTAAAGCGTCGTTCTAACTCTCCTCATCCCACCGCATGCACCACTGTTACATACGTCGGATACAATATACCTATAACCCCGGGTCGAGCTGGAGAGTGGTACTTTAAAGGATTTTTTGGTAATATACGTACAGTAACAGCGAGAGCGGAGCACAACGCGTTATAGTGAGTGACTTATGGGCTTCCAGGATTCCGCAGGACTCTGGAGCGGGAAAACCGTCGCCTGGCGTCGCGGCGCTTTCTCTAGCTCCTTCCACTCCTGCCGTTGGAAGACCAGGATATCGCGTATTGTGTTTTCTTTTCTATTTTTGTGTAGTTTTTTCTTTTCTTGTTTTCTTTTTATTTTTTATATTTTTTTTTTTACACTGCTTTTTGGGACAAGTGATTTACGTACACGTACGATTTTCGTGCGGGTTCGCTCCTTTCTCTCTTCAGTTTCTATCTTTTTCCTCCTTTATTTTTTTTCCTCTCTCCTTATTCTTCTTCGTCCTTTTCCCATATTCCATGCCCTCGAGCTGCAGCTATGGCTCTATCTGCCTACTATATGAACGCGCAATCCTGGCTCCCACGTTGGTATTACATATTTATGGGATTCCCTAATTTCGTATAATACGTATATATACATGAGTAGGTATATGTATGTTCAAACCTCATATACAACCCTCCAGGGCTCCGTCGAAGCAGGCCAAGCTCACCGAAGCTCGCTTATGCATGCGAGCATACAACTGCGGAGAAACAAATTTCATACCAAATATGAATTTAAGTAGGCGAGTCGAGCCGGCAGAACACAATGTGTGTGCCTAAGAGAAATGATAATTTTTTCTTTTTTCACATACTCTAACTCCCTTCCGCGGGGCTTTTATTCAAATTTTGAATACGGTAAAAAAATTAAAAAACAAAAACGACAGAATAACGCACTGTGGCTGTATCTCGAGGTCTCGTTTCTTTTCTTCTAATTTTACACTCCTGAAGAATTATACGTTCTTCGTTTATCCTGATTTTGAATTTTTTTTTTTTCCAAATTTGATTTTAATTGATTTACCGTACTTGATTCATTTGTTTTGGCTTTGCTTATACCGACGATTGAACTCGACATTTTTAATCGATCGAATTCAATTTTGGATTATCCGCCAAAATTTGATTTTACGAAATCTATCAGGAATTTCTTATTATTTTCCCAGTTTAGAGTCTCTGTAAATCGGGTTTTCATCAATTTAGTTATTTTATAGAAATTATTACTTCTGCAGAGTATCTCGGTATTTATAATAAACTGACCAAATCTATTTTCCGTCAAATTTGATTCGACCGAATTATTTTCCATTTCCCTTTAATTTTTCTTAATTTTTTTACAAATTCGGTTTTAATTTGCATCAAATTTATTTTCGGAATGGTTATCGATTCAACTTCTTCAGTCATTTGTCCACCAAATAAATTCTGAACGTAATAATTGATCGAATTCGTATGTTGCCTACGTATAGTTTCGATCATGTGATCGATAATCGATAATGCGATAATACAAATCCGACTTAATGTGTGTGTGGATCGAGGTGTAGACATATGCACATTGTACATACATACATTATCGTAACACACCAAACATATACGTATGTACAATATGTACATACATATACCACATATACATATATGTATATGTATATATTATAAATGTATATGGTGTACATGTAGGAGATTCCAGTCTCTCGTTGTCTACAATTATATTCAATGTATGTTACACGTATGTATGTATGTACCAGAGAGAGGCTATCCACAGGGTATCACGTGTCCAATTAGGTTTGATCCCTGACACAGACTCGACCCCTCTGCAACCCTCCACATGTGTACAGTATATACGGTGTATTTATATACGTATATAAATGTGGGTAAGTGGATAATATATATTATATAATGCACGTAAATAGGTATGTATCTATTATGTATATATTTTTTTCGCAGAATTTCATACATCGACTTTTTCTGTTGTGTTACTTTTTTTTTTTTTCTCATCATTTGTTCCAAGATCTTCGAATTTCTAATCTTCAGATTTTCATTCGGATTGCTTATTAAAAATTTCTCGGAAATTACTCTCGATCTGACTCGAGAATCTTTTTCACCTAATTTATATGAGACTTCAGTAACATATAATAGCAATTATCATCTCTTTAAATTGTTGAATCAATAAATTTCACACTGTCAGTTTCAAGATCTGCGGTACTCTGTTACTATAAACTCGAAATTTTTCAATGAAATTTCTAACTCAAAGTCACTAACATAGACAATAACTAGAACAACGGGGAAACGATGAAATCGAACGAACCGTGAAATAATAATAATAATAATAATAAGTACCTAAATAAAAATGGGGACAAATATCATGATGACGATTTTTGTCTTCTTCTTTTTTTTTTTTGTGTATTTTTGGTGAAATTTTTTTTTGTACAGAATATAGAAGATGATATAAGACGATGTCGCGGAATCGATGATAATGCGTGATTTGTGGGAAAACCGGAAGAGCTTAACCTCGATTTAGGCTCGTCTAACGGTCGTAACGTCCGCTCTCTCGATTCCGATTTGATGCGGTAATATTTTATGTAGCTTCTCATATTTGGGGTCAGTAAACGACCTGAGGGGGTTGCCCGAAAACGACCACTACCACCACCACCACCACCACCTTCGTGGTCAGCTAAGGTTACTGAATATTGAGTTGAGATATTCCACCCCTGAACCCAAACCACCCCATTTCGTCCTTCTGGCTTGTCTACATTCTCTGAAATAGAACGGAAAAAAAACCGAGAAAATAATAGAAAAGACAAAAATTTTGTTTGAAAAGTACACAGAAATCCAAAAACACAAAAAACAAGTAAGTTAATTAGCTGACCACGATGAGCCAGCCCTAAAACTTCCCGCGCGGAGCTTTGGAATTCGAATACAAGACAGAACTACCAAATCGATCTATTTCAAAATTTATTCATTTCGAAGTTGGAGCGAATGCTATC
The DNA here is from genome assembly GCA_963989295.1 of Ametastegia equiseti. Lineage (NCBI taxonomy): Eukaryota > Metazoa > Arthropoda > Insecta > Hymenoptera > Tenthredinidae > Ametastegia > Ametastegia equiseti. The sequence continues at coordinate 13,984,996 of OZ022395.1, forward strand.
GATGAAGATAAACATCATCGAAATCTGTTGATTCGTTCTCGAGGTATGACTATTTGAAAATTTGTGTGAAAAATTTTGTTATAGCTCAATTACTCGAGAAACTTATTAGTTGACCGATTGAATCGAAAATCGGTTCGATGCGGTTTTTTCCGGAACCCAGATTCCTGATTCATATTACTTTAGAGATTTTTTTTCCTTAATCTCTCAAATGAAGAGATTTGCTATGTAAATATGACAATAAGGGATCCTCCCCATAATTTCTGTACTTACTCACCTAAATCTTCTATACCTATAATACAGAGAAACGGGTGCGATATGGATTCAAATTGAAGTCTGAAAGCTTTTGCAAAGGGGTGGTTGTTGTTGGGCTTCGGGGGTTGAGGGTTGAGTGATCTGTATAGATATATCCTCAGCACTAAATATCCGAGTAATTTAGCCATTGCCTCGCGGAAGATGAAAAGCGGAAATGAATAAATAAGGAGATATTTACGTTGACTTAGGGCTTAGGGCGCCGGCTATGCCTTACATACACCTTCATAAGTATATACTATACGTATATGTATACATATACCCAACGTTTCGCGATACGAACAAGCGCGATCATCGAGGGGGGGACCCGAGTGAATCAATTTAACAAACAATTAGGTAATTAGACGCCTCAGGCCACATTTTAGGATACATAGATACACATACCATGTACATATGTAAATATATAGGTATGTATCCATTTACCTGCAGCTATATTCAGGGAGCTTGACTCAAGATTAACAAAGTAGGATATAGATGTATACCTGGATGTGCGTGAACAGTATTTTTGTACGTTTCAAAATTTTGATAGCAAAACAGAAAGAAATGATGAACAACTAAAATGATAAAATTATGGGTGAATCGAAAGTGAGAGAAGTTCAAAATAATCAAATGATCATACACTTGACGATTTAGTACAAAAAGAAAAAGAACAAAAAAATACAATTGTCGTATCGACGACACGACTTTACGAAACCCAAAACCTGGAGAAGTTCCAATTTCGATAATTTAATGCATAAAAATCATTCATTATTATAAAAATTTGGTACAAATGCTCCGTCGATTTTACGTATGAAATTAGTTGATTTTAGTGCGATTGATGTTTTTAGAATCAATTAATAACATGCTGCAGTGATTTCACCTGATTAGAATACCAGAGTTATTTTCTGTTCGAGTGCTAAACATATAAATTAACATAGTTCTTTTCACCATTAACGCACGCGACCAGTGATATTTTTTTTCTTTAACAATGGTTGATCACATTTTCAGGTACGCCGCACAGGATTCGCGCCAAGCGGAGAGAATGTATCTTTCATACGACGTACAAGAGTTGAAAATATCTAGCTCAATTTTGGAGATGCAAGCGTTTAAAAAATGGGTTTATCGGAAAGAAACCTGAAATTTTTTTTTTGGGAAAACCCCATTTTTCAAACGCTTGCATCTCCGAAACTGAGCAAGATATTTTTAATTTCATTGTCAGTATATACTTCATACGAAAGCTACATACATTCTTTTCGCTTCGAATAAGCCTAAGGAGGCTGAAATCGACTGATTCGTTGAGTTTTTATGAATTTTTTTATTGCTCACTGGTCTTTTCGGGCTTTTATTTCATATTTAAACTCCGTGTTGAAAAATTCAAACTTTGCGGCGTTTGCCGGAACAGAAGATATCGATTGTAAATTTTTTCCTTTGGCACACTTTTTATAGTGATACCACAGACGGAACTTTTACTGATCGGTATTAGAATACGATCCGCAGAAATTGATCTTTTTCACTTCGGCCTATTGCACACATACAATTGCAAAACATGGCATACATGGCAATGCCTTTATATATTACATACAGACACTTGCATGTAAAGGTACGAAATAGGTTCTTCGGGGTTCTATGACGCGTGCATATATATATACAGCCATCGGCCTCGTCGTCGTCGTCGTTTTCTAAGAGTGGGGTTCCTCATTTGAATCCGAATGGAGACGATTTTCAGTGAAGAGCCTGTCATCGAAAAGCTCGAAAGAGCGAGAGAGGGATAGAGAGAGAATCAGAGAGAGAGAGAGAGAAAGAGGAGAAACATGGTTCGAAGGGTTTCCGGGTGAGCAAGGGTCTTCTCTCTAGGTACGTTTGGCAAAGGGGCAAAGGGGCAAATGGCGCAGGGGTGCAAAGGGGGATGAAGCGAATCGCGGTATATATACGCTCATCCTCGTCCTTACAGTCGTATAGTCGTTCAGACAAACGTCATATCGCTTCACTTTTCGCGCTTTTGCCGCACAAGTGTGACGTTCACGAGATCCTCGCAATATGTCAACGGCAGAAATTTATATTCCCCCTCCAACCTCTCCCCCCCCCCTAACTTCCACCCTGACCCCTAAATCACTTTCCGCCTCTGTACGTCTGACTACGTCTGTCTGTCTTTTGGTATTTCGTCCTAATGTATATAGGATATTGTATATATGTATGTAAATAGGTATGCATACACATATATAAATAACACGAACGATAACGACCCGATGAATTAAGCCACCCTCCCAACCCATCCCTTTCTTTTCCCTTTCGCGTTTCTTCGTCCTCGATTGAAATCCTCGATCCTCCATGATTGATTGAAATTCATCAATACCTAGTGATGTTTTTTTGATTTTATAACTGTTTTTGGAAGAGAAGCTTTCCCGTTGAAACTGATAAATTTAATAACTGTTGACTAGAATTTGGAAACACCCTGTATATCGCGTGTCTAACGGCAAAAGGTCGTAAGGGACAAAAAAAAAAATTTCGTTCTTTTAATGGTAAAAATCTTCTTCATGCAATAGAAAAGCTTTTGGGCATATTCGCAAGAAACATTTTTTTTTTTTACGCTTACGACCCTCTGCTGTTAGACACGCGATATGGTAAAGTGTAAGAATCGTTTTTTTTTCCTTTCAATGGCGTAAGGCTTCTTTCAAATGATTTTTGGATGTGTAATTTTGAAACGAGGTATGAATTTTTGATGATATTTGAATGTTCTTTGAACGATAAGATTCGCTTCTCGAATGCTTTCCAGAACACGATACGTCTTTGGAAGGATCCATTGATGACTTCTGAACAATTTTATGTAGAAACAAAACGGATTTTGGATTACTTTTGGACGTCTTTTTGACCCCAAGACGCTTTTTTATGGATTTTGTGGCGATTCTTAAACAACCATAAAATATAATTTCAATGACTTTTTAACAAGGTCTAGCAGGCGATACGTAATTTGAACGATTTTCAAACGATTCTCAAATCGAGATAAGTCTTTGAAGTTTTTCAAACGATTTTTGGATGCTTTTTAAATCACGAAAATCTTTTTTTAATCATTCCGAAATGATTTCCAAACGACAATAACCACTCTGATCAAATTTCGGACGTACCTCTGCCTCTGACATCAATAAGACGTTTTTTAAACGGATCCAAACTACAGACGTATCTCGAATGACTTTTAGACATATTTTTTTTCACTTTGAAACCCCGTCGTAACAATTTACAAACGACTTTTCGAAACTGTTTTCTTTTTACGATGATTTTCCAACAATATTTTCTCCCATCCATTTCTCATCCTAGAATTTGAGAACAAAAGAAGAAAAAGAGAAGAAAAAAAAAAGAAATGTGAAATACATACGTATACGTATACATATATATCTCTCAATCAATTCAAGTGTGTATAATTATGAACTCAAAAATCAATCAACGTCATCACATAACATGCATTAATTATAACAAAAGCTATGTAATACCTGCATCAATATAATAAACGAATCTCATGTAGTATAATATTATAATATGATCTCCACCCACAAGCGAGAAAGAAAGAGAGAGAGAAAGAGTGAGAGAGAAAAAAATACTGCACTTTACCAAACTCATACATATACATATATGTATGTATTAAACCGTATATACATACATATGTATGTGCAATGATAATAATGACGATAATAAATAAATGCAGTTGTTATTAGCGAGCGAGTGCACCGCGAACAGAACGTCCGAATGCATTTAATGAAAGTTAATTGGCAATTGACAACAACAAAAAGCCTCCTTCACATTCACATTTACCATATACATTCGTGGACGTATCATGTATATTGTATATACGTGGGCGTACATGCAGATATACGTATGTATATACATTTATATGTAATTATATGAATGTATACATGTGTATGTGACGTATATACAACGAAAAATATATCCAAAAATCAAAGCCACGACGATGACAATGGTTATATGTATGTACGTGTATGTACCACATACATGTAATATATAAATGAAAAGTCAATAAGTCGTGATCGCGGTAGTTCGTTTTCGTTGTCCCACGTCGTCGTGAATGTCCCTGTGAGAGGGACACAATATATTAGTGGGCCATTATAGTCAAGCACATAATTACTCCGTACCTAACGAACGTATGTGTATACATAGCTATATATGGTATGTATGGGTGCGTATAGGCGAAAGCCCTCAGGAAGGCACGCGACCTCGGCGACATCTGCTATTTAACTGCAGAGAAGAGCGAAGAGAATAAAAGAATGAAAAAATGACTCTCCGATCGCCGATGTCAAAGTGTCACCATTATACCCATACATACATATATGTATACAACACAATACATGCGTGTCTGTTTATAGAAAAATAAAAGAGAAAGAAAGAAAAATCCGGGGGTTCCACTCAAATTCTTATGTTAGTTTCAACACTTTTTTTTAGGGTTGAAACTATAGACGAATTTTTTATTTTTGGTAGAAGTGAGGTTGTTCAAAGCAAAAACGGTTTTGAAATGGACATATAAATTTTAGTGGATCGATTTTCATTGAAATTCTTTTTTCAACCGAGTTGTACATTAGAAAATTATTTGAAAGAAAGAAAAGACAGAAACTAATAGATGTGAATGAATATATTGGAGAACCGAATTTAGGATTGGTTGCATTTTTTTCCCTCTCTTTTGATTGTTCATCGTGTTCATACACCGAGGTATGAAAGTCCATAAAATTTTAGCCTTCTGGGCCTTATATCTATTCCGAGAAATTTTTGAGATTCAGTTTCGAGCGGTTTCTGGAAAGAAAGAAAGAAAAAAGTCACCCAACGTGATTTTTTTGGTTCAAAAGTTCGATTTTTACGAAGGTGAAATCGGTTTTTGTATAGAGTTTTATACAATCCCGACTCGAACACGATACCACGATGACATAACTCCGAAAATCGATGGGATTTTTTCATAAAAATGTTCAATTTCAAGCATGGATTTGCAAAGAAGAAGAAAAACTTCTGAAATTCATACCGCAAAATAGCATGTTATTTTTTTCTGTCTCTAAAGATCCACCTAATAATAAATTCGATATTCAAAAAGATATCGAGCTTTTTACGCAAGAAACAAGTTCGATGATATTTTTTCATTTCCGACTACAGCAAGTGCCGAAAATACAGAGACAAGAATCGGATGGGGAAATTGACCCACGTGGCTGTTTGTGTAAACGATAAGGTCTAGAGATGAGATATATATGGGGTCTCAGATTTGGAGAATCAGCCAGGTAAAAATTTGGCGAATCAAATGGCTTCCCCGTTATTGATGGATCGGTCTATACAGATATGCATTGCACACATGTGTGCATAGGAAATCACGTGATTTGCCTTGAATAAAAATGTATGCGTTTTGGTGGCACATACCTACCTATACCCCGATTTACCCTATCAATAGAACCGTGGGAAAAGATAATTACCGCACTCCTAACTACCCCCTTAACCATTTCTGCGTGTGTCAGTGTAGTTTGGCGACGACATGTGCAATTAGAATTGATGTAAAGTCCCTTACAGTCAGTTCGAAACGGAATATAGGGAAAATTTCAAAGTTACAACAAGAGAAGGGTGAGAAAAAAAATGGAATTAAAAATTGACACAAAGGGGTGGGTTTCTCAAAGAAAAGTGTAAGAATATTTTCGTGGTTTATTCCTCCCCCGCCTGAAATCAACAGGCGTGAACTTTCGACACTAATATAAACCCAGATGATGAATAATGAAATCTCTTTATTTCTCTCTCTTTCTTTCTCTCGGTTGGATTTCGACGACAATTCTCTGCGCATCAAGAAGACAAGAAGGGAATTGAAGAGAAGAGAGATATTCGCTAAAGTGGCGCCAGGGGTGAGTGGATATTAGCACAGCACGAAGAGGGTGCGGGTGGTTTGTTTTAAGTTTAACAGCTCTCACGCACTTCCTCCTTCTCCTTATCCTTATATCCCTTTCATTCTCCATTTGCCAGCAGTAATATACTAAAGCTGGTTTAAATTCATCCCCTATGCCAAGACGGAGAAAATCGGGATGAAAATCGGAACGAATAAGATAAAGTAAACCCGAAGAAGATGACGAGAATCAAGAAAATTAATGTATGAGGATGAAAAAGATGAACCAGATAAAGGAAATAATAAAAACTAGACAAGGATCAAGAAGATGAAGGAAAATCTAAAACCAGACGAAATATCAGATGAAAAAAGAGATGAAGAAAATTTAGAAGACAAGATGAAGAAGATGAAAAAAACGTGCTGAAAATAATAAGGATCAATTCCCAGAAGATCAAGAAAAAATATGTTGAAGAAGATGACGAAGACATAGAAGAAATGAAGAAATGAAAGAAATCGAAGGTATATCTCAGGCAAGATCAGAAATTTAATGAATGAAGATGAAGGAAAATCGAAAATCAGTCGAAAACAATCAGATGAATGAAGATGCCGAAGACAAAGATGAGGATGAAAAAATTGAAGAAGATGAAGTTGAAGGAGATGAAGGAAATTAGGATGAACTTCAAGAAGATGATGGAAAATCTCGAATGAGACGCAAAATCAAACGAAATCAGATAAAACGGAAGAGTTTGAAAATGAGAAAGAAAATTCCGAGGGGGACTAAGAAAAATGGTATTAATGAACATGGAGAAGATGAAGAAGATGAAAGGAAATCTCGAACCATAGGCAAAAATAATATTCGACAATGAGTCGAACTCTAAAGCATAGAGGAACCCCCATCACTTTTGCAGTTACTGCAGTTAAGACTTCACGGTTATCATAATTCCCTATCCACCGTTCCTTGTGCTACATCTGGAATGACAGCTCGAGGCATCATCCACGAGGATATATCTCCTCCACTCGTGTAGGTACCTACTCCTGTCTTCATTACTTTAATGGAGTGTGAGCCAAAAGCTCGGTGAACTGATCCCTCCAACCACCAGCACCATCAGCAGTAGCAGCAAAAGCACCAGCTCAAGCTTGCGACTCTAAATCCGCGGATAATACTGATCAAGGAGAAAACAACCGGAAGCAACACCCCCGGGCTTCTTCGGCTTTTCTCTATCTACCTACTAGAATCTAGACTGGATATAAACGCGTGCTTAGAAATTCAGGGTAGACGCCCCATGAAATGCCGAGAAAAATAAATAAATAAATAAATAAAATAAAAATGATCCATCAAATTTGCAGCTACTTTTTGAACTTATCTCTGCATAAAAGCAATCAGCGGACTAGGACAATTCCATCTCAAAGTGGAGGATCATCTCGCCCAAGTTCCCTGACATCCTGGGTCATTATCATCGGATTGTTCAATCAGATTCTGTGGCAGTTTTAGTGTACCCAACTTTGCCAACTGCCTTGGAATGTGACCAAAAGTTTCTCAGAATCATATCTCGAAAATGATTAGAGCCACAGACTCAATTTTGGTCTCAAAATCTGCTGGAACAGTTGCTTGACAATTTTAAACCAACCATAATGCCGATAAAAATTTTCTGATCAAAATGGCGTTTAATGAATCACGTAAAGTTTGGGACGATTCTATAATGAAACATTCACAATTCATGAAAAAAAATTGTCCAAATCCTATAGTTAGTTTACCGGATCAAGCGACTCTGTTCAAAAAATGTTCAAGACGAACAGGGCCTTTGGCTATCATCCGTTTGGAGAAAAGTTGTTCCAAAAAAACTTATTGTTACAGTTGAAAGCACTAAGCAAGCGGTTACGTTCAAACTGTCATAGAGTATGAACGAATGATCGGATGATGATCTGCGACATCTCAAAATACTCATGAGAGATTGTTCTTTGAGATGGAACCAGTGTGATGGATGCTTCGTGGCAATAGGAGTTTCAAAAGTGGTGGTAAATCTGGTAGATTTATTTTTCTGTAAAAGCAAAAACGTTTCGGCGTGCCACGGAATTCAATAGTGAAACCGAATTCCGCGATCACCGAGAGAAGAAATCTCTCTATCTTTTTCTGCTCAGTCGAAGGGTTGATACTACTGAATCGAGTTTCAACCCCATGTAGCCATAAGTGGAAAGGAAGAGAGCAAAAAAAGAAAGAAAAAAATAAAAGAGACAGAGAGAGTTGAAGAATTAACGGTCTACTGTGTCTGACATGTTTGCTCTGGTGCTCCCAGCAGCCCTTATACAGTCGCGATGTATTGGGTACCATTCTTTCAGCAGGATTCGAGACGTGAAACGATAAGGGATGGTTCTCTCCTTATTTGAAATGGGTGTAGCAAATATACTCGAGGAACAAAGCCAATTACGCGATGTTCTGCATATACTCGGTCGAGGGCCTGGATTTTTAGAGTTTTGATTAAACAGACTAATGGCTAATTGCCCACGTACGAGATGCCAATTTTTAAATTCCCTCCTTCTCGACTCTTTTCTTGATTTTTATATTATTTTTTATTATTTCCTCTTTTTCCTTTGGGGTGAGAATTACTTCGAGGCTGTTTATTTGCTTCAGGTATGTATCTATGTGTACTAGCTACTGCTCGGATGGATTCGGGATATACTTGCGCTTTAACGTAGTGCCGGTACGGATAATGCTAAAGTAAATAAGTATGCAGCAGACATAAGGGTTGAGGGCAAACAGCCCCCGGTTAATACCAGACCGCCCGTAATTGATTACAACATCAAACTGACTTGTAGTTATGGATCCTTGCGCAAAGTGCCACCCGAGGCGCGTTTATATATATATATATATATATATAAATATACATATATACAAGGTTTAGGAAGTTCGTTGGTTGGTTGGCTTCTAGATTATTCCGAGAGGTAGGTATTGATTATGAATATTCGCTAATACATGTACCTACGTCATGTTCAATGAAAATACTTAGGTACATTTACGTTTTCACTTTACGTCACATGGATCAGGATGGAAAAGTATCGGTTTCGTATTAAAAACCCACACTATTGCTATTGAGGGGAGCAGTATGTTGCGTTTGGAAAAAGTAAACATAGTCCGAAATCAATTTGTTTCATAACCAAAGTTCATTTTGCATCATTATAATCGTATCACTTAAAAACGGTTGCTGCACGAATTCAGGTACACCGTATAGGTCCGATTCGACTTATCTATGACCAAAATTCGAAGGGATACATGCCGTCACAAATTGAACGAGGGAAATTGTGAAATTTGATTTTTAGGCTGAGTTATTTGCAAATAAGTGGAAAAGATATGTTCGATTTTCGGAAAATTGGCCATATCTTCTATGATAATTTTTTCAATTCAATTTCCATCGTTCAATTTATGATGGCGCGTCTTCCGAACCATTCCGATCCTGAGAAAGTGAAATCGGACCTATAACGGTGTGCGTCAATTCGTGCAGCGACTGATTTTTTTTAGTGACATGATTATAATGATGTAAATTGAACGTAGGTGAAGAAATAAATTGATTTTGGACCACGTTTCATTTTTACAACCGCGACATGCTGCTTCCCTTAAATCCAAAGGTTTCCCACTTTCCACACATGACTTTGAACACACGTTGGTCTCTCCAACCTGTTTCTTCGAAATCAACAAGCCTGTGGTGTTCAGGAAAACGGCTTGAGAAATTATTTTATTTATCATTTTTATCTACGGAAAATCCAAAGAAGAATTTCTAGGAAAAAAGCATCAGTGAAAAAGAAAATTCAGAACCCGATGTATTCATAGTTTATTGGCACGTGTTGCAGACAGTCGTGAAAAGCATAAGTCATCGAAATTTGTAGCTACGTATACTAATTGGAGGGTACATTTGCTGGAATAATAAAATTTAGAATTTCATTATCAATTTTTACGTTACGAAAACGCACCCAAAAAACAAAATGGGAATTATTGAAAAAGCTGCGTCCTGATGGGTCCGTTACTCAATTTCCAAAATGGTACTTTCAAACATCGAACGAGCTAAAAATCCCGACTTAGAACACAAACTGCAAAACAGTAAAATTTATCGTTACGTTAGAAAAATGAGAAAATTGAAATCGTCAAATTAGTTACATTATACTCGGCAGGTGAATTTCCTCAAATGTTGAATATCGTCGGCCTTTCGATGCAAAAAAAGAGGCAAATTCTATCTGACCATATCTTGACGTCAAAATAACAAAGAAAGAAGTTGAAAAAAAGAAAAAATAGAAATCTTTGGTATGAAGCTACATGATTTTTACCTATATACTGGTGGGCACATGGCTCAATTTTGAAAATTCTAGGTTTCAAAATAGAATCAGCTGATGAAAAGTATCGATAACTAAAAGTCGAAAAAAAGTAGAAAACAGAAAATTTTTCCAATCTTTGAATGAAATCAATTATAAAATCCAGACTATCGGATTGCGGAATGGCAGACATGCGGCGAATAAAAGAAAAAAATATATATATGTATACATATAAATAATATGTGACATCGTGTCCTGTATGTATTTCTGTTCTCATCGTCCAGAGGGTTTTCTCAACTATGTATGCATAGAAGACCACGTAGTCCGACGATTGGGTTGATATTAGGGGTTGTAAATCAGCTAGACACTTGGCTAGGGCATACACCAACTCGAGATAGATATTTCGCAGTCAAATGAGGTATCACAGCAATACGCGAATCATATCGAAATAGACGAAGAAAAAAGATTTATCGACGAATGCATGTCGCCCTTGTGCAAAATATCCTCCTCTGGCGATATTTTTATCGCATACTAAGTATAAACGTGCACACGTACCTAGATATACATATATACGTCTACGTGAAAATAGTATGAGAGGCAATTTTCGTATACGCACAGATATATTTATATTATATTATATATATATGGGAAACTCGACGGCCCTGCAACGGACCATTGTAGAATTCTGGATCGTAGAATTTCAGAATAGAATGCTGCCAACTCCATTGTGCGGGTCAATCTGACCGTGCGATATTGCGCTAGTTGTTGGGGCTGTTCCTATTATATCTTCAAACTCTGTATTCCCACCCCCGTTATCCGTATATACATTTATCAGGCTCGGCTCGAATTCGCTTGGCTCATCGACGACGGGTCATTCGCCATTCACCATTCTCAAATGGTCACACCCCACTTTGGTGTCAAATAAATAATTTGACCGCGAGATTTCCTATTTTTTTTCTCTCCTTTTTTCATATTTATGGTTCTAGCTTTTTTTTTTTCTCAACATTTTCATTCCTTTGAATTTTTAATACAATGGAAAGAGACTGAGAAGAAGAAACTATAAGATAACCAATCAATAGCGAAAAATGGAAAATACAATCGTTTGTCAATAAATCATCAATAGTCATCGGTATCGGTAATATCGGTCATTGATTTTCCGTCTTCAGTCTATAATCTCATATGCCGTTTTCTGATCACTCAAATTCGTACAGAAAAATGATCAATAACAAGTCAATAAAATTAATCAACATCGATGATTATCAACAAATCAGCATAATATCGGTAAATCGGTTAATCACTATCATTCCTGTTTCTTCATTTATAATCATATGAACGATTTTCAAAAACTTGACTGTGGGTTTAGAAAAAAACTGGATATTAAGCAATTGTAAACAGCGAAACTCGAAGACTTATCGATAAATCAGCCAAAATCGGTACGCACGCGATCAATCAATTTTCAGTTCCGAAAGTAAATGATCGCATCTGTAATTTTTCATTCACTTGAATTCGAATTGAAGAACGAATATACATAACACAGTGGACACAAATCTCCAGAACCGATTTATTGTTATCGATGAAACAGCAGAGATCGTTATATAAATCGGTAGATGATTTCTCGGTTTTTCGTCATCAGTCACATTTGCTATATTTTCATTCACTCGAATTGGAATCAGGAATCGGATGTAGAGTAATTAATATTATAAAAAGTTCACGATTTATCAAGAAAAACGTACTAGACATCGGTATGTATCGGTTAATTGATTTTCAATTCTTCGTTAATAATCATATCCTCCATTTTTTCATCAATTCAAATTCCATTAATTGGGAATGAATATTGAGTGCGAAAAAAAGTGTTATAACAATCGACTATTCATCATAATGAAAGTCAGCTGTAGGTATAGGTATCGGCGAATCGATAAATCAATATTCGATTCTTCGTTTCAAATTTGACGAATGATCTGATAATCCCATTTCTGGTATACACAACACACACAATATATAATATGTCATATGTATTGTAAATAGATGCACATACATACATGTGTATGGGTACGAGGTGCAGTTGCAGTGGTGGAAACCAATCAGCCGATTTATATCGATCCGGACCGATGCATCCGGTAATCCGTCGATTATAACGCATCGCTTCGTCGCAACCCTTCGTCTCCCCTTCGCATCCCCATTCCATTTCACGTACAAGACGGACTACGTACCCTGCTACAGAGAGACAGACGCGTTTCTCGCGAGCATGTAACCCTATACATAGGCACATATGTAGGTACCTATTATGTACATAGGCACGTCTGTATGGGTATGTGTAAAACATCCTATTCACAGGGTGTCCTCGATTATCAACATGAACGAAAATCCAAATTCGAAATTCCGATTCCAAAGACTGCGTGACCTGAAAATCGGTAAACCAAAATTCAACGATTTTTTGGTTCCTGTTAAATCGATAAAAAAAAAAACAAAAAAAAACACCTTTTCTTGGATTGCAATATGTAGGGTAGGGGCGGGAAAAAATGGCCCCCCCTGAAAATTTTCCGTACTTTTTCAAAATCGAGTGAACAATCAAATTTCATGATTTACGTGCTCTACAGCAAACTTCAAACATTTTTTTTGAAAATGTGTCGAGTACTTTTTCAAAATTGAAAAACGTTCTCTGAATTTCATTACTTATTTGTCCTAGAAAATTTTGAACATCAAATCAGCCATATGTCTTGACAATTACTTGAAAGGCGCGGGCTAAAATTGGCAACTCTGAAAATTGTTCATATATTTTTCAAGATTGAGAAAACTTTTGAAAGGGTGGGCCCATTTAGCCCAAAATTTTCGAACTTTTCAGATAAGAGGACATGAGTCTGGCTATTGTTTTTCAGTGAAAATTCGGTGATTCATTGCTCCAACCCTCTAATTGGAGTCTTAATTTCTTAAGGGGCCAATTTTGGCCGTCCCTTCCGTACATGAAATCCAAAATTAAGATTCGCACCGATTTCTCATCACCAAACTCAGACAAATCGCGTATGAAATAAAATAATAAAATAGAGAAACGTGTACATAAATTTGCGGAAACTTACACATCATGATCCTTCTAGTCCTGGGCGACTTGGCACGGAATGCCCCATACACATACGTGTGGATCGCGTAACTTGGCCCAGTAATTGCCGTGGCCAGTGGAGCTCCAGATGCTACCCAATCAGCGGGTATCCGTCCGTTGGTTGCGTTGGTAGGTATCGTATAGGTAGGTAAAGCAAGCGAAGGAAGAGGAATAGGTAGGAAGGTCTGTGGCCATCAGGAGTATGTGGACTGTGGTCGGTTCTGGCACCCTGCACGCATGACGGACCCGTTTAATTGGCACCGAACACAATGGATTTGATCATCGCCACCACCACCCCCTCGTCAAGAAAATGGGGGTGGCAAATACGTCAGTCCATAAATTTGAAGGTAGGACGCGATTTTGACGAATTTCAGGTAGGACCAAAGGCGCGATATCTCAGTGAAAAATGTTCCTAGAAAAAAACCAAAAGAAGGATTTTTACCCAGAGGTAAATGTATAGTCTGTATAGAGCGATTTAAAAAGAGGTGATCTTCGATGATCTTTTTTTTTCGATCCTCTTCGACGGTTTTTAGAATCGCGGCAATTCATCGGATTAGAAAATACTTTGGAATTTCTTCAAGTGGAGCAAAAACTAGCTTTCAAAAACTCTGTACAGAATGTTTCTAGGATTTTTTCCTCGGTCTGTATAGAGCGATTTAAAAAGAGGTGATCTTCGATGATCTTTTTTTTTCGATCCTCTTCGACGGTTTTTAGAATCGCGGCAATTCATCGGATTAGAAAATACTTTGGAATTTCTTCAAGTGGAGCAAAAACGCTTTGATTTCGTCCTTTTGAATCTTTCCTACGATGCTGTTTCACCGAGATATCCCCTTTTGTGTTAGGTCGAGAAATTTCGAATTCGTTTCGCCAGTTTTTAGGTTGAACAAAAATTATGATATCTCTGTGAAAAATTATCGCACAATCAATCTCGAAATGGTATTTCAACGCCAAAGGAACGGGCTTTGTGAAATCCTGATCGAAATATTTTTGAGATTTTTTTCTGTCATTTACACCAGCCGATTCCGAAAACAGGACATTTTCGACGGTCTTTTCTCTCCACTTTTCTTCAAAGGCTTGTAGAGTCGTGGGAAGTGATCAGACGAAAAAATACTTCAGTATTTTTTTTAAGTGGATAAAAATCTCTCTAATTTAGTTAAATTGATTTTTTTTCTGCGATCAATCCTGGCCAAGATATCGCATTTCATTTCCAGCTCTGTAAAATTACCAAAGGGATCTCGCGAACTCGACGATGTAGTTGAATCTTCTTATTCCCTTTCCGTCCCTTCATCTGGTCACCAGATTTTCGGATTTCTCCCAATTCCTTCCACAAGAGAGAGGAAGTAGAGTAGAATCGAGAAAGGGATGCTTCCTTGGTCAATTAGCGGTCAGTTGACCGTCCATGAAATAGTATAACGTAGCGTTATTTCTCCTACAGTTCTCGCACGAATCAGGGAATAAGGAGAAGTTAGTCAATTAGTATCTGTTTTTCCCTCAATTAAGGGATCCAGATTCTCCACGATGCTGATATTGGTTTATGTATCCAATTAATGAATTGCTTCATTCGAAGATTGGGAACTGGTTTAATCTATAAGAGACAATTAAATTAAGTGGGTACCCATAATAATTGATTCAAAAAAAGTATAACGTCTCATAAAATCGTGTGCAAAAATGAACCAGAATTTTTTCGGATCGATTTCATGAGGCTAGAAAAACAAATATTAATCTCTAAGAGGCACGCATGATTTTTATTACACTTGACAGGTAACACTGATCGCCAAAAAGGGATGGTGACTTTCGAATAAGAACTGTAATGATCGTAGGATTTATTTTGTTCCTTTTTGAAATCAATTGCTTGATTTGTAGTTTTCAAAAGTCTACTTGTTTTTTTAAATATCTCATTTTTTTCTATGGGCAATACGAAGCCGTAAATGGACCAAAGTTGACTTCATGAAGATATTAATGAAGAAATTTGAGCTATTCATTTTGGGTCAGTGTATCTCTCCGGGGTTAAGCCAATTCAATGAACCGATCGATACTCCATTCGAAAAAATGATGCAAATAGCAGTGGTGGACCAAAAAATAAAAAATAAAAATAAAAAAAAGCGGAGGAAATTGTAATTCAGGAAAAGGATTCGACGCAACGTGAAGAATAAGGAAACGTGTTGCACGGCATGAAGTCCTGCACGTGTGGATTTCCTATCTCACTTTCTCTTCGTCTTCATACATCTGATTTTCTCGTTCTTCATCTTCTTCGTCGTTTATTTTGTGACTCGCTAGTTTTTTTCTTCAACCTTTTTGTCTTTTTTTCCATCATTTTATTCGGTTATTATTATCATCGCGAGAAACAGGTTTGTCAGACAGCTACTAGCTTCGGCTACAGATTCAGGTTCAGAATCAGGTTCAGCTTCGGGTTCAGGTTCAGTTCACCTCCAGCTATACACACCTCCGTTTATCTATCTATATATCTATTTATCTATCTATCTATCTGTTGAAAATAGAAAATAAACGGTAATGACGAGATGAGAAAAGAAGGAAACGAGGATAGGATGAAGATGAAAAAGAAAGAGAGAGATGAACTGGGCAGCTGTGAAAAGAGAAAAAAATCTAGAGGCAGAGAGAAAGAGAGGAAAGGGGGAGAAAAAAAGTAAAAAAAGAGGAAAGAGAAGAGAAGGAAGAAAAAGACGAAGAAGAATTATATATCAAGAGCTACTGGGACCAGCTACTGTTCAACAAACTTAAAGCGTAGCTCATCACGTTGGATCACTGATTTTCATCAATTTGTATCGAAAATCAAAATCGAATAAAAAATATGGATGCATAAAAATATGAAATTCTGAGCGTGGTTTTTGTTTGTAGATGTTTTTCCGGTCTTGTTAATAAAGGTATACTAATTGAAATTATAATCAATCAATCGATTAATCAATCGATCAATGAAATGATACCCGGCATCGAAGTAATCAGTATAGACAGATCGATACGGTTTTGAGAAAGAAAGAGATTGTGAAAGAAGGAATTTTTCGTTGATTAATTTTGGACAAAAAAGACAAAGAAACGAAAACGAATCATAAAATCAATGGGGAATTTCTACGGAAGTAAAATGACAATAATAAAATAAAAATTGACAACCGATATACATATGAGGCATTCCAGGCAAATTTATGAACTCGAAACCCTCACCGTCTAAGATTTTATCGTCGATTTTTTACGTGGTCATATTACATCTGAAACCGTGTCATGATTTCTTTCGAATTTTATTTATCAAAGGTTTTTCAGTTAGACATTCTGAAATCCTTTCAGATTTCAGATTTCTATCTCTTTCATAATTCGGAAAAAAAAATTCTGAAGTTTTACTTTATATCCCAGTAATTTAAAAATCAGTCTAGTTACGTTAGAAACCATTTCTTGCAACGCCCTTACAAGCACCTTAAAAATTTTTGTTTGGATTAGGTGTAAAAATTCCCTATAGAAGTAGTAGGTACTCTAATACTTCTGACCGAATTAAAAAACAAAACCCATTGAAATCATATAAATTGCACTATTCACATGTTTGAGCATGTTTTCGGTTGTTTTTTTTTTTTCATTAATACACAGACACACGTACATTATACATACAATGTATATATATATACATTTTTTCTTTATTTTTCTTTTAATCTTATTTACGAACGAGAGAAATTTTAATTATGATTATCATTACGTCTATCCATACTTGAATTTAAAAAATGTATGCGTCGTAAATATATGGTAGTTATATACGTAGGCATGTATACATATGTATGTATAGTAATACACTATGATGCGATGTGATGTGGGAGGGGTAAGGTCAGTGCCGCTAACATAATATGGTTACTGACCGCGTGACGTAGCTATATACTACTAATACTACGACATACCACTACTACTACATACCTTTACATATATACAGTAGATGCACATACACCTATATACTTTCCACTATATGCAGACCACATGACTCCTCTCTTCCTTAACTTTATATTTTTCTTTCTTTTTAGAGCCTCGACGAGATATATATATATAGGTATATGTACATAACACATATAATACATACAAATATTTATACGTGTTTTATATAGATATATATGGGGAATTCCAGCCCAACCTGGACAGCTTTTGACCCTCACCCCTCTCGATTTTTTTCATTTTTTTTTCTGATATTCGGTAGACTGAAAGGAGTGCTTGTGATTTATTTCAAATTTTTATCTCAATCCGTTTTCGATTTACATATTTTTGAAAATTCGCAATTCCCGATGATCGTCAAACGTTTAAACGCCTGTATCTCTGAATCTATCAGTCGGATTACAAAATGTGAGTATATGAAATTCATCGGAAAGAAGTGTACTTTTCGAAAAAAATATTTCTGGATAATTGTGCCTCGTCCTTCATAGTGAAATCTTCGTTTAAACATGAAAAATCGATTTTTCTCAAAGTATGACATAATTCAAAATTTTCAAAAAATTCTCAAAAATACTTCGAGAAAAGACAAAATTTTTGAGCTATGGCTGATCGTGGGCCTCGGCTGCTTTCTATTTTTAACAGAATTTTAATCGATTATTTTGAATTTTTTCTCAAATTTTTGATAGAATTTTAATTGATTCAATTTAAAATTTATTTTGAAAGATAAAGAAAATTGAGAAAAAATTGAGAAATCAATTTTTAACGGGATTTTGATTAATTTAATTAAATTTGTTTTTCAATTTTCAATAGAATTTTAATTAATTCAATTAAAATTTCGATTAAAATTCTGTTAAAAATAGAAAGCAGCCGAGGCCCACGATCAGCCATAGCTCAAAAATTTTGTCTTTTCTCGAAGTATTTTTGAGAATTTTTTGAAAATTTTGAATCATGTCATACTTTGAGAAAAATCGATTTTTCATGTTTAAACGAAGATTTCACTATGAAGAACGAGGCTTAATTATCCAGGAATATTTTTTTCGAAAAGTACACTTCTTTCCGATGAATTTCATATGCTCACATTTTGTAATCCGACTGATAGATTCAGAGATACAGGCGTTTAAACGTTTGACGATCATCGGGAATTGCGAATTTTCAAAAATATGTAAATCGAAAACGGATTGAGATAAAAATTTGAAATAAATCACAAGCACTCCTTTCAGTCTACCGAATATCAGAAAAAAAAAATGAAAAAAATCGAGAGGGGTGAGGGTCAAAAGCTGTCCAGGTTGGGCTGGAATTCCCCATATATATATAGATATATCTATGTGTACATGTATATTGTACTCTAGAAACCGCACGTGTAGGGGGGGCAAGGGGAGGTAAAATACTACGCCTCGTAACGTAGTAGCGTGTAGTACTACGCACGACTCGACGCACCGTATCATTTAGATTACATGCGTATATATATGTATACATATATATTGTATATATCTACGGTGTAGTATATATGCATACGCAACCGCCTTTCACTCTACAATACAGTTTATTACATACCTATATATACGATCATATATAATAATCATAATATTAATATTAATAATAATAATCAATACATTAGGCTCACGTATTTATTTATTTATAATCTGGTTCCTTTTTTCTATGTTGTTTAATAGTTAGATATGATTCTGAAATAATTGTTAAAACAATTAGAAACTGAAAATATGTATAAGTACCTATATGAGGTGTTCCACGTGAAAACGAGAGCGATCTGACATTGTGGTTTTTGATTTCGATCCTAAATTTTTTTTACTTTCCTCATTCCGTGCTAAAACCATACCCGATAGGCGTTTTTCAATAGCACCTATCTATTTCGATCAATCAATTTACGAAAATATCGAAATTTTCAATTTTATCAATTTTCGAATTTTTTTAATCCGAAACGTCGTGCTTTGGGGGTAAAATTGGTTATACCGAAAATGTTCACCTAGAATTGAACTTTTTGGAAAAAAATCTCTTTGAAATCCCGTCACTGATTATCATCAGAAATATTCGAGTTTAAACACTAAATTTGAGATGTCCAATATACGCCATTTTTTATTTTTATTTTTCTTGTTTTGAAAAAAAGTAGACAAAAATACGAAACTCTTAAGCCCTCATAACCAAGTTGGGGCAGATTTTCCTTCAATTTTTTCGGGACTCTGAAGGCCGTATTAGTGACGAAAAATTCAATTTTCGAATTATTTTTTTAAAAAGTAGTCCACTTTTTTCACAATGGGTCGCTCAATCGTTTTTTTCCTTTTTCTTTGAATCAAAATTGAAGAAAAAAGTTGATAAAAAAATATTTTTCAAAATGAATATGAAATTATTCAAAAAATCATTTGAAAATTGAATTTTTTTTCACTAATTCGACCGTCAGAGTGCCGAAAAAAATAAAAGGAAAATCGGCCCCAACTTGGTTGAGGGCTTAGAAGTTTCGTATTTTGGTCTACTTTTTTTCGAGACAAAAAAATCAAAATCAAAAATGGCTTATTTTGAAAATCTCAAATTTAGTGTTTAAACTCGAATATTTCCGATGATCGTCAGTGACGGGAGTTCAAAAAGATTCTTTCCTTGAAAGTTCAATTCAAAGTGAACATTTTCGGTATAATCAATTTTACCCCAAAGCACGACGTTTCGGATAAAAAAAATTCGATGGTAAAATTGAAAATTTTGATATTTTCGTAAATTGATTGATTGAAATAGATAGGTGGTATCGAAAAACGGTTATGAGGTATGGTTTTTGTACGGAATGAGGAATGTAACAAAAAATTTAGATCAAAATCGAAAACCACAATGTCAGATCGCTCTCGTTTTCACGTGGAACACCTCCTATGTACCCATGTACATAAATTTTTAACAATTGACAAATTTGAATTGCATTGAATTTACATGCATACAGAGAAATTAGAATATTTAATCAAATATATTTAAAGGAACTAGTTATTATTCATACCAAATGAATATGGATAATACAAGTATATGCAAACAGCTCATTCGTTCCTTTATATTTCATGTAATAATTTTATTACACATATTCCATCTGATTTGGAATAAAGTGATTTCAGAACAAGTTGAATATTTCCATAGATTCATAATCGAAAATTATGTTAATGATACACATACCTATACCTATGTATACTACATACCTATGTTATTTTCAACTTTTTCGTTTGAATATTCTAATAGAGAAAGAGAAAGAGAGAGGAAGAAAGAAAGAACAAGAAAAAAAGGAAAGAAAGAAATCGAGATGCAAAATTATCGGATGATAACGGTGCGTATAATCATTAAAAATTATGTGATGAGTTTACGTCTATATAGATATCTCATGTGATGATTGTTAATATATATGTATAATTAATTGAGGAACTAATTAATCCATTAGTTAATCGAATAAAATAATTAATTAATTAATTAATTAATTAAGATTAAAAGCGTATTTGATAAGGCTTTCTCTTCCTCTCTCTCTCGGCTTATGTCGTGTGTGGCTTGATTATAATGATTTCGAGGAAGTGCAGAGAGATGGCGACACTGACTCGATGCACAACTTGTCACGTGTCTCTGTTCTGTTTTCTATTTAAATAATAGAATTGATATAATAGACCTATAAAAGTACATGCAAAAACAATAAAAAGAGAAGAGATAAGTAAAAACTTGACACTTTATGATATACAGAAGTACTAAATAACAAAAATCGCAACACACATTAAAAAACTCAAATTCAAAAAATTTAAACCAGCAAATGAACAATCAAACTAAAATAAATACAAATTAGCAGCAGCCTTCTTGATACTGTGAAAATTTACTTAATAAATTTTCAACCTGGTATATGACTAATTCAATTGGACAAAATACTGTTTTTACCATGTAACAAAAAAAAAAAATAGGGTCGGTTCATTGGCTAGATGATAAAATAGCCATCAAACATTCAAATTGTTTGTCGAATTGATCAGAAGTTAGAAGACTTTGGAAAGAGGACTGTGCGAAACAACTTTTTCGGTTTTTATTTTACTAGTGAATTCTTGTTTTTCAATTTTTCTTCCCAGTATGAAATAGAGATCTATACTATAATATTCAAATCGGGAATACATACATAATCGTATACAGTATAATCGTATATATATGTATATAAATAATTTGTTAATGGTGATTTGATAAAAATTGAAAATCAATTCAGTTTTGAGTAAAACTTTCTCAGCTATCGATGTAAACTATTCGATTCTATGAGAAAAATGAAAATACAGACGGTGAAATGATTGAAGAAAAAAAAAACGAAAAAATTAGACGACTTGAAATTCAATTCGGTCTTCTGTTTGACGAAGATATAGTTAATAAAGCTTTTATCAATTGATACAGTACGTAGTAAATATATATATATATATGTATATTTATATATGTGTGAGAAAATCTCGCAGCTGAGGGAAACGATTGTCACTCAACTCGCCAGAGAACGAGTGATGCGTAGAATCCCAGATCGACGCGAATACACACATATGGGTCATAGCGTATGGTTCGTTCCGCGCCAATTCGACGAGTCCGAAATTACAACGGTTCCCGATTTGATCGATGATTTTTTTTTCCCCCGTATAGTACCACCCTGAAAACACGCTCTGGAATTTGTTTAGAATCTTTTTGCTCAGTCGTTTTTGAGTTATTTGTGGCACAAAAATTTTGGAGAATTCTTGAGTTTGGAAATGGCTCAAAGTCAGCAGACACTTTTTTCCCAATATGAAAACGTTTCTCACTTAGCAAAGATTTAAAAAATTTTTTATTTGAACTCGTCGAATTTGAGTGGATTCCGAATTTCGATAATTCGTAACTCGAAAACTTGTAGATCAAAAAATCTGAAAAAAATTTGTAAAAGTGTTTCAGAAGTAGCATTATCTGGGAAAAAATCGTCGATTAAATCGGGTGTAAATGAAGTTTTTGAATGATTGATTTTGCATCGAATCGGGTATATATACGCCGCACATGTGTATATATTAATTAAAGTCTCTTCTTCCGACTATCTGTCGCGCTTAATTTATCACTATGCGTACACATGTGTGTCTATATTAAATGCATACGCAGATAACGCGATATCAGTTGTATTATTATTATTATTATAAATAAAAAAGAAAAAAAATATTACGCGTATCGTCATTTTATTATATATCCTATTCCGTTTTATCTTCTTTCTATTCGTATACGTTCCATTTTATTCTACGAATTTACTTGTAATACGCTACAAGTCTACAACCATATATCCTTTCGTCGGAAATCAGAATTTTTTTCTCAAATTTTGAACCCTGTGTTGTATCTATTCAATTTTAAGACCTTGAAATTTGCATTTCGATATTCGGTTATTTTTCTTCTTCTAATTGTTGCTGTTTAGAATGATGAAATTTCACGAGCTTGCGGAAAAAAGGAAGAGCAATTGAAAATTGAGATTATAAGAAGAAACTGAAGAATGATCCTGTATTTGGAATTTGTAAAAATAGAAAAATCATAAATTTTGATAATTTATAACGATTTAGAAATCTGAAATTACTAAGAATCAGATTTGTTTGAAAAAAAAAAATGATCCCGAATGTCATGAAGTTTGTAATAATTGAATTACCTCAACTCCTAAATCTCTAACAATAAGAATTATTCCGAATTCGCTAATTCGGTAATTATAATTCTAAGAAATTTGTGGAAATGAAAAAATCGTTGATTTCAAATTTACGAAAGTTAGAAATTAAAAATTGATAAAAAATCAAAGATTCTAGATTTGAAATATGTAAGTCGAGATCTGCAAATTGGGAATTCCAAATTTGTTAAATTAATAATCTCAAATTCATAAAAATTAAAAAATTGATGTTCCAGTCCAATTTAATTGTTTTTTGAACAGAAATTTCGATCACTTTTCTTTTATTTCTTATTCGTCCATTTTTTTTTTTTTTTTTCTTTCCGACTAATTTGTAATTTATTTTCATTATTTCCAGGTATTCAGGTATCTGGTATATATACAGACACGTTACACGTTACCCATTATACAGGTATAATAATCCTAATAACAGGATATCTACTTAATTTACGGTATTTGACTTGACCCCTTCGCCACGTACCTACGCCACATCACCACCCGCCTCTCACCTCCCTTTGGTTTGATGAAAATCGGTTCTCACCATCACGTGAATCCGATTCCCATGCCATATTATATAGTATATCCACACAATAACTCAAAACTATACCTGGGGCAAAAAAAAAAAAAAAAAGGCAAAGAAAAACAAAAAGAAAGAAACGCCCACGTATGTAGAAATACGCAATGGGGTAGGTTCGTACGATGTATAATGGTCAGTTTTGGTTAAACCATTGAACAAACCAAACCTCCCCTCATATATATTATAAACCCCCTTCAATAATACTATACGTCTATACCTATATATAACTATAATATCAGGTACGTATACAAATAGATCTGTACAGAGGTATAATATAGCCACTGATATTTATTTTTAATACATAGATATGTAGTGCTACCCTGTGTGCACGTGTATACAGCGTTATTCAGAACTCGTATCCTTTTTGAAATCGGTATCAAAATCTTTTGAGACATTTTTTCGGACCTTTTTCTAGACGGTTTTTTTCTTCAAATTCTGAACAGAATACAGTTTTTCGTTTCAAAAATGAATTTTTGTTCATTTAATCCTTGAACTTTATTTCATGTTATGTTGTCAAAAATTTCAATACATCCTTCTCGGAATTGGGACAAAATTTCGTTAACTATTTTGTTTTGTTCTTCTTAAACGAAGGATTTTATGTTTCGAATTTTCAGTAGAAATTCCCTGTCCCATAAGCCAATCTTGATTTCAAAAAACGCGAATTTTATTTCACTTTATTTCACCTACAGAGTCAAACCTTATGTGAAAATTGGAATCAAAATTCTCTTGACCACTTCTTATTGTTCTTCACAAAAACGATACGTCTCTTCAAATTTCTCGAGGCAAATTTCATATTCGATTGGTCTTTTTAAAGTTTCTTCAATTTCCCAAAATCCGGAGTGATCCCGAACTGATGTTTCTTTATTTCTCCATTCAAAATCGAAGATCACCTTGTTCGGTAAAAAGTGTCTCAGTCTTTGCGATAAAAATGGTAAAAAAATTTTTGGACTCGAGAGGCTTTAGAATGTGTAAAAGAAAATTGTCCATAAATCTATAGAAGACAAAAATTAATTATTTTAGACATTTTTACTGAGAATTGCAAAAAGAAATGACTCCAATATAGAATTTCGGATTCTGATTTTGACATGAACATCAGAACTTCTGGACATTCGTGACGAATTTTGAATCACCCTGTATACAAATAATTGTGAAGAGGAAACAAATTTGAAATTACCGTTTCGCGCATGTATAGGATATATATATAGGTAGGTATATAGCTATACTATTTACGAGTATAAAGCGTGCGTATGGAAACTTGGCTTCGATAATGGTCGGGTTAACACTGCAGCCCTTCCCACCCGGCACGTGACCAGACAAAACTTAATCATCGGTTTTCATTCACTCACTCATTGTGAATACGCTTATATCGTTCATTCTCTCGCTGTATAATGCATCGGCTCAATCGCGGTACCGCGGAATACTTAATACATGTGTTTATGCAATTCTATGGGAAAAAAATGAAAGAAAAAAATAAAAATAAAAATAATCATAAAAAATACGAGGAAAGAGAAAATTCAGCGAATTAGAAAAAAATAAAATAAAAATAAAACAGAAAATATATGCCAACGATTTGTATTTCCGAGAAGGAAGGGAAAAAAACCACCAACAATAAAAATAATAATCAATTAAATTCTATTGATCGACGAACATGTACTTATGATGGTAAATAATTGTCGAATGATTAAAACGAAAATTGTACGTCCATTTCGAAATTTGATTTTTTTATTTTTTTATTTTTTTAAATTTTTTTAATTAATATTATTGCTATTTTTTGGAATCGTTTTTGAGACGGTTATGATCGTTATACTATTATTCATTATTAATATCGACATAGTTATTTTTAACTTTTATAATTAGGGCAAAAAATTGAGTATAAGGGTCTGTATTAATTCAGGAAGAAAGGGTTATAAGAATGGTATACTGTATGTATTATATATATATATATATTTATATGTTTAAAGACATAGCTAGGTGATTTTGCACGCACTGTATGCTACCTCTGGTTACTATCTATCTACTCGATTATACACGTTGCGTGCAATCTAGTTCTGCACTCATCAGCTAAGTGCAATAGGGCCTGCACGAGCTTGAGTGAGCGAGCTGTTCGCTACTGACCATAGACAAGGCAATCTTTATTCGCGCGCGAATTTTCTAAAAGGACAGAAAAAATTTTGAGAATCGGAGAAGAACTGGAAGTAGAATACAGAATAAATCGAAATTCAAAAATGAAATTTTAACATCATTAGCTAGCTATGAGAAAAAAGTTGTAAACAAACGAATAAAAAAAAAAAAAAAAATGATTGGCAAAGAACCGGCATATAACATAAATTGCAAATCGAATTGACGAAGAATGAGAAGAGTCATTCAAAATTCGAAGAATCCGTGTGAAACTGTCAAAGACTTGAGGTAAAAATCGAGAAATTGATTTGATAAAAATCGATGCAGTATGTATATTTGGCGGAGACCTTATGGGGAAGGTATTAGAATTTCATGAAAAAAAAAAAAATTAATTCAAATCGTGAATGAACCTCATTGCGATGAAAAAAATTTTCGTACCAAAAATGACTAGAGAAAAAAGAATACAAAAGAGGTACATTTTGATCGTTAATAAAATTCAATAATCCGTGTATATAACTGAAAGAAAAACCAAAGTATCAAAAACTAAACAGTAAAATCCACGGTGAAATAGATAAAGCGAGAAACTGAGAATTGAGTAAAATCAGCCTAGTCAAAAACAACAACAAAAAAAAAAAAAAAAAAATTGAATACAAATGAATTTGTAACACACAAAAAAAAAAAAAAAAGAATAGCGAAAAACTGTTTCTTCAGAAGACGTGTGTTGTACCGAGTGAGAGGGTTTTTGAGAATATTTCTTTAGGGGGGGGGGGGGGGGGGATTTTCAATCGACTGCGACTGACTGATAGATAAGATAAAAAGCGCAGCTTGCGCACTTGGTATATAATTAATTGACTCAGAAGTACAAACACGAATTCGGTAAGCAAACATGACACCTATATATGCATATATATATATACATATATATACATGGTGTAAGAGTGAGAAAGAGAGAGAGAGAGAGAGAGAGAGAGAGAGAAAATTGCGAAAAGCACCCTTGAGTTGTGGCAGTGGCTGTGGTTGTTGGAGCCACCCTTTGACACCCGGCGAAGTTCACATTCGTACTAATCTGTTGGCTGCTCGTAAACCGTTTAATTTCGTTCGACGATAAACCGCCGCGCCCTGGTTGCGACAGTATAGCTATAGTATACTGAAAGTCTTTATTACTACCTTCTCTCCTACACATATACATACCTGTATCCGCAATTTGATGCATCGCAACATTTCGAGATTTCAAATAGACAAATAATATCAAAAAACAAGAGTATACTTATCCCTCGATTCTTATCGAATAATTATTATATTAATAATGATATTGATAACGATTTAAAAGAAAATCAAATTTCCCAGAACTTTCATATGACTCCGAATTGACTCGATGAACAGAAAAAAAAAAGAAACCAGACAAGTCATCAACGAGACGATGAGAACCGAACGAAAAAAAAGAAAATTGATCAAAAAAATGCCAAAACCACTTTATTCAGTTTTACAACATTATTATTGTTGGAGTTGAAATATGGGTTTAAAGCGTGGAAAAAATAGATTGAAATTAAAAAAAAAAAAAAAAAAAAAAACGCTTGGGAAAAATCAGGTCTGATTTCAGTATTCAATGATTGCAAAAAAAAAAACCACAAAAAAAAACAAAGATAACAGCAAATTTAAAACAAAATTTGAGAAAACAGTATTCTATATTCATAATAATAATAATAATAATAATGAGTAAAACTGATATCCAACATCAGTAAATCAAAAACGAGCGTCATACAATACATATAATACGAAAAATCCATTTTTACTTAAAAATTGCTAACTACCACATGCATATTATATGCATATGAAAATAAGAAATAGAGAATTTTTTTGAATCGAATTTATACAGAATAGTATATTGTGTGGCTAGAGCGAAAAGTAGGCAATTTCCGTCGAGTAAGAAGTTAGAAGCACGAGCCGAAGGTTAGTGCTGATATTTCGTATGAGACGGATATCGCCTTTTCGCACTACCACACACGATATATTTTTGTAACTATGTACTGCTTGGAAAGTTTTATTTGAGAGAAGCAAACGCACGAAATAATTATGTGATGGGATTACCGTCAGTGCGTAAAATTCAGCTATTTCGAAGTGCGCATGCGCGGACTCTGTATTTTTTCACCATTCAGGAATGAGGCACTTCACGCACGCTACACGAGCCTCGAAATAGTACATTACAGTTCGAGTACGGGAAGGCTTTTTTGGCGAAACGAGAGGTTTACGGCACGAGCCGAAGGCGAGTGCTGTAACGAGTTTCGTCAAAAAGCCTTTACGTACAAGTTTCGGACATTATGAAAAAAAATAAAAAATTATGAATCAATATAATCTGTCAGATTCTTTCAACTTGTTCTCTCGGAAACAATTGATCAAAATCAAAAATGGAAATTCTCACTTTTGGAAACTTCACCGAATAAAAATATTAATATAATCATAATAATAATGATAATATTATTATATTTTCAAATTAATCGGTACCCCATTTTGCCCCTGTCTCTTTGCTGTGCCTTGTTTTTGTAGGTGGAATGTGACATATTCACGTATATTCATAGGATAGGCGCATATAGTACGTACATGTATACATATACGTATTTATAAGAGAGGAGGTTGGGGGGGGGTGTTGGCGCAGTTTAATGTCCTAGGTTTCATGTGACTGATATATGTATATATACCGAGTTTTAATGATGATCCTAGCAATAACTCTGGGATTAACAGTGAAATTTTCTCTGTGTTGGTAGTTATATATTCATATATGCACGTGTCCCGTTTGAAGGTAGATACGAGCTATGTCTGATCACCAATCATCGGTTATGTCTCTTGTAATTAACTGATGCGTTCTTCCCCAGCTCGTGGTAATCGTTAGAGAATCAAGAGCCAGCCTCCGGGGCTCAAATACCTATTGCTTCTACTAGTAGGTAGTATATAGTCGAGAGAACGAATTTCGAGCTATTGGTACCGAAATATATTAAACTTGAATACGACTTTAGAGAGACACTTATTTCGGTAGAAAGTCGCATGTATACTACTGATTTCCTTCACATACGACCTACATACGACCTGAATGCGATTTGATTTCCAGTAATTTTGTTGATTCGTTTTTAGTTTGTATTGATACGAATGGAATACGACTTGAGCACGATTGTATACGATCATTTTAGCACACATATGACTTTTTTTGTTGATACTTCTGAAATACAACTAGAATCTTTCAAAATTTCGTTCAAATACCGTCTCTCGCTATAGATACGTTAACTTTTTTCTGTATTAATGTGACCGAAATACGACTTGAATACGACATTTCTTGCTCACTTAGGATCATTTATTCTGATACGACTGGAATGCGACTTGAGTTTAGCTAATATTATTGAGATATTGTTCTTCTTTCTATCGAATACGACCGGAATACAATTTTCGTTCAGAGTTCTGGATACGACCTGAATACGACCGTTTTCTATGATCGATGTTTTGACTGTTGTTCAAATGTTACGGTTTTGTTTGCCATCACTTGAATACGATTCAAATACATTTTATTGTTCTCGTTTGATGATCGTATTAAACATGCTAATTTTGTCGGCGAAACTGCAATACGACTGACGTCTGACGGTGTTTTGTTGATCAGAGAATTACATACCATTTGAGTACGATTATTCCGTTGTTAGTTTCAAGAGACGAAGGGAATACGACTGGATAACGTCTAATATTCTCAGAAACATGAGAATATACGTTTGAAATACGACTGCAATTCATTAAGAAATATCCTAAACGCGACTTCTGTTCCCTAATTTCTTAAATTACGACTTCGATCATTTTTGAATACGTTCATATGAATAAATATGGCTTTATTACATTTTTCATAATCTCGACTTTGATTTAAACTTCCGCGTACGACATCGAATACGACGTTAAGTCACATTACGACGTCTTGAGTAGGATTTGATTAGTTGAAAAATTCGAAATACGATTGGCATACGACCTCAAATATGACCATCTGTTTTTGCAATTACTAACATATCATAATTTTTCATTAACAAATCTTGAATACAACTGTTTTTTCCTGTCCAACCTCACAGAATACGACAGAGAGAAAAAAAAAGATCTGCCACTTTTCAAATACGTCTAAAGCACGACCACTTTACGACCCGAGTTCTCGTAATAATTACTTTAAAAAATGAAAACATACAAGGGAGTGCGGCTAGTGGTTAAAGAAAAAGATAAAAAATCTTAGAAAATACACAAACTAATGACATATTAGTTGTTCACCAATGGTGCGGTGATGAGCACTGCGGTTAGCTGGTAGCTACGTAAATTGTTCAGCAAATCATGGGAAAAAATTAAGAAAAAGAAAAATATAATCCATATATAAACACACTAGAGCTAATTACTTCCCACTGCTGCCGCTATTTCTGTAACACACACTCGTACCTAACCATAATGTGTGTAACATGTATGTGCGTAAAAACATGCGTATAAGTCACATTATTAAAATCAGATACGACAACGCGCGTACGCCCAGCAATTACACGTAGTTAGTCACTCACCGCGCCAAGTAGCTCTTACTGGTCTATGTACATACCTACCTACTACACGTAGCTACGGGCACTTATCTATACCTAGTACTAGCGTAACAGTAAATTATATACAGGCATACGTATGCATAATACAGGGTGATCATTATTTACTTGGGGAAGAAAAAAGGAACATGAAAGGAAAAATGGAAACATTCGAGTTTTGAGAATTTTCGGAAATTCCGAAACTGTGAAATAAAGGTGAGCATCAGTTTATAGAATTATTTATACTAATTTGATATTGATTCTAATAATTTGTCTTTTTGTCGTCCTATTTTTTTCTGTCTCTCAGAAATAATTTAAAAATATTATATACTTGTGTACATACTTTTTAAAAACGGATGAAGAAAAAGGAAAAAATCAAAATCTATGTGATCAGATTGACGAAGCAGAGAATCAATGACTAGAAATAAATAGGAAGCTATGCGTGCAGTACATACATCGAGCGGCGGTTTATAATATCGAAGCTGCTCACAAAAACTAGCACGTTTCAAATTTCTTACGAAAACTATTCGATTTCGACTGACCGCGAAAACTAACATATTGCAATATTCACCCGGAAAATTAACACGTTTCAGTTTCCACTCGCGAAAAAAAAGCACGATTCAATTTTTCTGGCGGAAACTAACACGTTTCAATTACAGTCAAGAAAAAAAATGATACTGATTGGTTAATCAATAATATTATGAATGATATGTCATAACCTCTATGAACATGAACAATATATTCATGTTAGGAGAGAATATATATTATTATTATTATTATTATTTTTTTACATGAAATAGTACGTGATTTCCCTATTTACTTTTCCAATTTCCTCACAGAATTTAAAAAAATATTCTTTTTGAAAAAATATTCCATTCGAATCGTACTTTTCTTCGCGGTGAAAATTTCAATGTGTTAGTTTTCGTAAGAAACTTGCAAACGTGCTAATTTTCGTAAGCAGTGTCGATATGAAAACCTGCGTTAATTAAGATTCAAAATTTAAGTCAGATCAGAAACTCTGATTTCAAAGATTCGGATAACCGAAAAAATATTGAAAGAAAAACCACAAGAACAGAAAGTGTATCGCGAATCTTAATAATATTCATATTTTTTCGTATTTTTCTATTTTTTCTATTTGCTATTACTTCTCTAGCAATATTATTCAACACCAATGTTCAATTTTGACAATTTTTGTTTTGTTTCAGGCGTAGTAAACACCTGTATACTTAAATATTACAAAAATGAATAATAAATTGACTTGACACAACAGAAAATGAATCATTATAAATTATTGTTTATAATATCCAATACATATACATGTGTATGTATACCTGTATCTGTATATTCCGGTGCGTGCATTGCGCGCCCTGACCTCCGTCAACGTGGCTTATTTATGTGTATGAATACATGCTTTATACATATCTCTATCTCTCTTCGTTCGTTTCTTGGACATACCGAGGGAAGGGTGTTGGCAGTATACCTAGTCGAAGGGGTTGCAGACAAGGGAGACATGCAGGCAGGCGGTACCGAGTTTTGCACATAAGAATATAAGGGACACATGGAACATGGATATACATATACCTATGTATGGGTGCATCCTGCAATGAGCCACTTTCGCAAATTACTGCGCATTTCAATTATTATAAACTGACAAATTTCCCAACCACTAGTTATAATTTAGAGGATATAATTTCATGCTACACAGTGAGTTTCATCTCCCCCCCCCCCCCCCCCACTTTCCATCCGTTGATCAATCAAATTAATACAATTCCATTTTCATTGAACAAAGAAAATTCTTCTGGATTTCTCAAGATCAATTTTCAGATTTTACTTCCTTCTTTCTCATTAAACAGTTCATTAATTGAAAATAGATTAACTTATTGTTAGTAATTTTGGGTGATTTGTTTTTTTTAATTATTTTGGAATTCTTTTACATTTTTTGATAGTTTGTTTTCTTTTTGGAATTTCTTCTGGCATTCAGTAATTAGATCGTATACATACGTGTGATTGTCCAGTTGCAATGCGGAAGTCTCGAGCTCAGGAATGAAGAGGAAAAATAGAGACTGACTAGAAAGAGGACGAATGAAAGAGTGAGAGAGAGAGAAAGAGAGAGAGAGAGAGAGAGAAAAAATAGAAATAAAGTCAAAAGTTTTATGGGCTTTAATCAACGTTAGGTGGATTTCATTTGCGCTAATGAAATCTGTGTTATCTTCTAGACAGATAAATGGTTCGTATACATGTATATATGGTATAGATAAACGTACATGCATCCCGTGGATCGCAGGGGTAAAATAATTACCCCGAGCATGGCCAACATTTTTTATTAAAAGCTAGGTACACTAATTTTTTTCCAAATTGCCAAAAACAATACTTTTATAGCTCTTCTAATCTTTGAACTTTAATTGTATCTACAAAAAAAAAACAAAAAAAACACGAAATGAAACCAATGAACCGAAATTTAATTATAATAAAAATGATTTTGAAAACATTTAATGATAATGAATATCGAAGAAGCGAAACGATTAAAAAAATGCAGTTTGATGAATACCCGCTTTTCTTCCAATATTGAGAATTCATCTCGAAATTTCTATTCTTCCAGAAAGACAAGAAAAAAAAAAAAAAAAGAACCAGACAATTGCCGAAAGAAAAAAAATCAGTAAGAGTGCCGAAAGAACTGATCTTGTTCTCTAGAAAAATAATAACGGCAAAAAAAAATTGAACCGCTTTCAAAAATTATAGGGGGAACATATATCTTTTTAAAATAGATTATCACGTGAATAATACATTTAAAAAAATTTTCTCGTTCATTTTCGAAAATGATTTTCCACCAACGAAGCAGCAGGCTGAAAGCCAACAAAAAAGAAAAAAAGAAAAAAAATTGAAAACCTATACCTGAAGGCTGGGGGAGAGGACGAAAAATATTTAACAACGATAAAATTCAATCTTAGACAAATAATAATTGAAAAATTTCACGACGGATGACTGCTATCCTTCGTCCTCAGATTTTGGATTTTCTTTTTCGACTTCGATGACATTTTAAGGGCTGCTTAATTTTGCGGTCATTTGTTTTAGCATCTGATTGCACATCGCGGCGTAAGGGTTGATCTCGACTAATTGAGTCTTGGCGAATTTTGACCCGCTTTTAGCAGCTTCGGAAAAATCATCCCTAGCCTCCTCGAGTTTCCCATTTATTCGGAAAAGTATTCCTCGCTGGCAAAGCGCCCTCACTCCTACTTTACCTCGACCTTTACTCAAATCGAGAGCCAGGTTTAAGTCCTTCATCGCTTCTGCAGAGAGATTGAAAAAAAATTAATTAGAAAAAACGGGAACAAATAATAAAGAAACAGTTTTTTTTTTAAATTGTAATCTTCTGATTTGAGGATTTTCATTTGTTCCACATTTTGTACACAATTTTTGCTGGGTTTATGGAATAAAAAAAATGCAAAATCTTGATACGGGCTTAAATCAAATTCTGATTGAATTATTCATTTGAAAAATCAAATTCAAAATTGAATGAAAATCCATATCAATGACTGAGAACGAAATATAAATTACACTTGAAAATAACAAATCAAATTATTATAATTACAGAATTTTGATATCCTGCAAATTTAAATCAAAACCAAACTGCAAGGATTAAAAACCCAGAGTAAAAAAATTGAATCTGCAACAAAGTTTATCATAAATCTCTTCAAGAATTCTTGATTTTGAATCAGAATGGAAAACAAAATAGCAATATCAAAATAAAAGGAAATATAAAAGTACATAATCAAATTGAAATTCAATTATTTATTTCTGTAATTCACCTAACTTCGTATAGAATTCCCAATTTTCGGAATCAGAATTCAAATCAAAGATGAAACTCGAGTTAAAATACAGAAGACGTCTATCTTGGCATACTACTATTTTCAAAGATCGGCAATCAGAATAAAAACTCGAATTTCTGAGATGAATAAAAATGATCGAGAACTGATTATTGATTTGGCATTGTTTCTATTTTTTTCTTGATACTTACCGTCGTTCAGGCCAGCCAATCTGAGACACTGAGCTCTGTCGTTTAGAATGACTGGAGACTCTGGTGACCTTTTCAAAGCCTCTTCAAACAACTTCAGAGCTACGTCATAATTTTTTGCTTCGGTTTCGAGGATAGCACGTTTTTGGATATCCACTATTTCCGGGGCCAATTTTTCACTATCCAAATCTTCATCTTCTGCAAATTCGTATACACGATGCTTATCAATTATCGAACAATGATCCAAATTCTCATGACACAGTCAAACAAAGTTAATATTTTCTGAGCAATTTTTTGTTGCTGAATTTTTCAATTTTGTAATTAAACCAATTAATCAATCAATCAATCGATCAATCATACTGTTAGAATTTTTTACATTTCTCCATATTGATTGACAAATTATTCATTTCTCGCGAATTTGACATTTTCTTATCATTGTGTTGCATTTTTTGCCACCCGTTTTGAATATTGATTGGTGGATTGATTGATTGATTGATTACCACGCATTTTACTTTTATTTGCCTTATCAATTCTTCGTTATTTGTTTTTCCAACTTCACTTTCAACTCACGAGAAGAAATTTCCGAATTCAAACCATCGGAAAAATCGCAGGCTTCACCAAGGGGCAATAGGGGATTGAAAATGCTGTTCAAAACAGCTTTGTCGTGTTCGCTTAGACGTTGCATGATTAAAACTGTTCGCGAGCAAGAAGCCAATGGAATCTGAAGAAATAATACGAGGATTGAGGTAACATACTGCAGTGGAAAAGTGAAAAAACAGGTTTTGTCAATGAAAAAAAACTGGAAAAAAAAAATTATATTGATCAACAAACAAACAAATAACACGTTATGTAAAAAACAAGATATGCATACATACGTAAGTATTTACATGTATTTGTATATTCGCTTCACAAGATCGGCAAGTATGCAAATTGCAGTATACTGTATATAACAGTGATATACTGATATGGTAAAATACAGTGCCGTATACCAAAATTTGGGATCATTTTTCGAATTTTCTTTACAAGGAGAAAAAACTGTTTTATTTTGGAGAGTGCAGAAAATCGTAAAAGGAGTTTCAAAGATTTATTTTGAGGGAGTTTTTGAGTCTGAATTCAAATCTGAATTGTTTTCGCGACATAAGCGGGATTTTCGAAATTCGAATTCCTTCTCTCAAAATTTTCCTATTCGATACTTTTTCGAAAAGTTACGCGGGGTGGAAGAGAACGCTGCAGGCCACTCTGAGAATTCTTCATCGCCGATTGTGGAGACCGTGAAAAACGCAGGATTCCGTTTCCCGCCATGTATAACTCAGTGGAAAAAAATTGTATGAAAATTTCCAAGAAGGCAACTTCCGGCTATTTTTCCCCCGGCAACATTCCATTCCAACTTTATTTCTACATTCATTTTTTGAGGGTCTGCAATCGATCGGACTAGACTGAGCACTTCCCTGGAAAAACTACCAATAAGCTTTCGAAATCTTCTGCACCAAATCAGGGGGAAAAAATCACAAAATTGTAAGCCAAACACGGTTAAAACACTGCTGCTTCATGGTTCCAAATAATCCCGGAAAAGTTTTTCTTCGCCATTTTCATCCGACGACGGATCATCGGATTCTTCATAATCGAGTGTAAAAATCCTATAAACCTGATTTGAAATATCTGAATACTGTTTGATCAAGAAATTGACTCCATCACTAATTAATCCGTACATCATACGGGCTGATATAGTTTTGCTCAATGAATTTGTGAATACAAATTAAAAAATGTATGTATTCATATAACATAAGCACTATCAAGAACAAACTAAAAAATTGGATAAGATCTTACTACCATCACGTGAATATACCTACTAGTCGCTAATCTAATAGTTCATGAGTGCAATAAATTTTATTTAAATTTAAATTTATAATTTTAAATAACTTCAAATAACTTGCAAGCTTCTGTAGGATAATTTAGTTATAAGATAGTTATAAGTAACCCAGACCTATGCACAGGTAAACGTTTTACCTCTATAGGAAGTGACAGATATATATTTGTAACTTTGAACTGGTTAATAACAAATAAATAAATAAATAAATAAATAAATATGTGGAAGTAGAATAACTTATGAAAATTGCAAAAGATTCTGAGAAAGATTGCCGGTCATCGATTCAGAGACTATA
The DNA here is from genome assembly GCA_963989295.1 of Ametastegia equiseti. Taxonomy (NCBI): domain Eukaryota; kingdom Metazoa; phylum Arthropoda; class Insecta; order Hymenoptera; family Tenthredinidae; genus Ametastegia; species Ametastegia equiseti. Next base: position 14,021,530 of record OZ022395.1, read on the forward strand.
ATAAAATATCTGTGTACGTATGAGAGAGATATAAGCGATAAGCAATTATATTGAATTGACATATCTGAACTGAGAAATTTGGTACAAATTCATCATTCGACCGTATATGACGTTATGGCAGTCCGTTCTGTCCAAAGCTGCCGAGAATCTCAGTGATCGTGAGGCCACTGGCTAGGCGCCTCGAGCCAGATCAACCTGGTCCCCTGGGCCCTCAGCAATGCCTTTGGCTTTGATGTGTTGCCCACATGATAGATACTGGGGGGGTCTAGTGCCTATATAGCCCGTTAATAGGTTAAGCCTTCACAGCATATCGGCTCGCCTATCAAGCCGCACGTCGATCTCCCAGCGAATTCTACCGGAGGAGGATATACATGTATCTAGCTTATATATATATATATAGATATATACATGTGGTATACAAGTATGTATATATGTATAATATATATATGTATATTTCTCTCCTCCTGTGATCGTCTCTTGGCCATATTATGGACAGGTATGTATGTATGTAAATCTGTATATACGTAGAGGTATATAGTATATGGTATATATGCGGCTTCTGCACCTATACACATAATATCTAGAAATGCAATTACTGCACGTGGGGGATTATATTCTGGTCGTTTACCTGACAGGTGTCTGTTAGAACTTACGGATACGAGTACATGCGCGTAGGATATGGCATTCTGCGAGCTTGCGAAATTACTGGAGCTGTAATTATTGCGAACTTATGCACATCCATGCGTATACGTTTACGTGTATGCCACAACGTACGTTGTATATTAGCACAGATCCGAAATTTCGAATTTCAAATTTACGTTCATCCTCACTACCCAAAAAGTTTTCCGAAAAAAAGAAAATTGTCACTTTTGAAACGGATGAAGAATGATTTTCGTTACTTTCTTGCTTTTTTTTCTTGTTTTCTTCTTGATCAGATGAGGGAGCGTTGAACACAAAACTTATTCTTATAGCGGTATAGTTTTTGATCATAGAAGAATATTCTGGTCTTTCGAATTTCATGAACAATAAAAATACACGGATTATAAGCTATTTTTTTTCATTTCAATAAAGAAAAATAAAGCACACAATTATAGCTGGCTGAAGATGTCAATACGTAGAAAGAATTTTCAGTCTTGTGTCTTGTATAGGAGATCGCGAAAAAAGGTATATGAATATTTTTTTCTTCATATCGGACTCAAAATTTTATCGAAGCTTCGAAATTTCAGAGAAAACAGTTATTTTCTTCTCCATTCCAATGAATTCAAAAATAATGGTATGGATCGAGATCGTTTCTGAATTTCGTCGATTTCCGAAAAATATTTCTTTTGACTTCTGACAATTCTTTCCGGACGAATTAATTGAGCTTTGATATCAACTGCGGGGATGTTTGATGTAGTATAAAATTCTACAGTCAGAAGTTTTTTGTTTTTGATTTTAATTTTTCAACAACCAAATATTGCGAATATGGCGAGGTGCAATTCATCGTGGAGTAATTAGCTGGTTCTATTTAATGTAATCGTTTATTTCTCATCACCGCTGTCAAGATTTCACGAATAATTTTGGTTGTTTCCTTTTTTTTTTCAATTTTTAATTCGTTAATCTTTGATCGAACCTCGGTTTTTGGCTGAAAAAAAGAATTATATTAGCGCATTTTTATGCATAGAACTTAATCGGAATTTATATGAAACGAAGTTTGCGAAAATATTTGTCAGAATCGTCGATTTCTTGGGAAAGTTGTCATCAACAAAATACCCCGACGCAATTGTGGACTATATTTAATAAGAATCGTTGCCAAAACCGATCTTTCGATAATTCTACATAAACTCGCAAAAATGAGATCAGCAGAAATCTATCCTAGTGTAGAAAAAAAAAAATACATACGAGTATTCAAACGAACATATATACTCGTTGGTTTGTCAAAAAATCGTGACGGTAATAAATAAATGATTATCGGAAATCATTAAGCGAAATTAGAAAATAGAAATGACCAAAAAAAATTTTAGATTATCGCGAATGGTTCAATCGGCAATACTTCAGCCTGGTATTGATGCAGATACATATATCCAGTGAGATAAGCTTGGGCAGGAACTCGTCTGAGAATGAGAATCGAGTCAGTATGATTTGTGGCCGTCAATAGGAACCAATACAAGAACAACGACAACCTAACCTCAGCCTCAGCAGCGTTTGGCTTTAGCTAGTGCTGGTGCTGGTGCTAGTTCTGGTGCTGCTGCGTTACGCCTGACGTATCTCACCGATCATAATTACGCCCTGGAGTTGCCCAGATATTTCGTAGGCCCCTGATTTACAGCGTCAGCAGCTTACGCCCTGTTATATATGCGTTTCCCTGATCATTCGAGCAGCAGGTAGTCAGTAATATCGATGTCCGGGTATTATTATTCACTCGAGGTGAAATGAATAGAGGAGTCTAATCCGATCCCACCATCAGTATTGATTTTTGATTCCACAGTCTCCAGACATCCCAAATAACGTTCACGATTCTTACACTCGATTATGAAGAAACTCATCCAAAGACCCATTATCGGATAAAAATGACGAAGAAAAACTTTCTCGGGATTATTTTGAACCGCGAAGCAGCAGTTTTTGAACCGTGTTTGGCATATGTTTTTATGATTTTTTTCCCCTGATCTTCGTAGTTTTTCCAGGGAATCGCTCAGTCTTGTCCGCTCGATTGCAGATCCTCGAAAAATGAATGTTGCAATGAAGTTAGAATGGAATTTTGCCGAGGGAAAAAGGGCTGGAGGTTGCCTTTTTGGAAATTTTTCTACGATTAGACTACGGGAACGGGGGACCATGCAGTTTTCGGGGTTTCCGTAACCCCTGACGAAAAATCGTCAGAGCGGTCCTGCAGCAGTTTCTAACTTTGCGAAAAAAATATCATAGGAAGATTTTGAAAAAAAAGATGCAAGGCCATTTTTGATAAATCAAATCACAACAGAGTGAAAAGAAATTCAAAATTAGTTATAGGTACCTACAGATCGAGCTGAAAGATCGTGAAATCCTGAAGGTGATCGAAAAACTCTGGAGCTTTTTGCTTTAAAATAGTTATAGCCGAAACATCTAGTACGATTTTCACCTACTTATGTATCCGATCTTTCCGCATAATGAAAACGAAAATCGCAAAAAATGATCCCAAAATTTCTGAAGTTAGGTACAGTATTCACCTTCTAACTTATACCGAGAAATTTCATCTTCAGTTTTATTTTCTGCGAACAATTTAGAATCGTGTCACGTTTGGAACTATGTGGAAAAACTGTGGAAAAAAAAAACAACAGAAACCAACTGTTTACACATTTTTTACCAAAACCAGTGGACGAGTTCGATGAACCATGATGTCTTCTGTCTCATCGTAACAGTACGTATAGTGTTTTTGTGAAAGGGCTAGATCTATGGCATTGTAAAAAATTTCCCACAAAGAGAGAGAAAAGGAGAGAGTGAGAGAAGAGTGGATGGGGATATGGAAAATTATACAATACACAGGTACAATACGAGTCTGTGTAAAGTGCATCTCGTGCAATCCATACAAAAGTGAAATAAAAAAAAAGAGAGAAAAAAAAAATAGAAAAAAGTAGGTACAAAAGAAAAAAAAAACCATCCAAAGCTAAGCTATGAGTCACCTGTCTACCTGGTCAAAGAGGAGGGCGTTAGTTGCAGCGGATCATCGTCACGGTTTCTGCACGCAGGTGCCTCTCAACTGCAGCGAAGTCGCTGAATAAAAACTTGTTTTCTATCGTTTGGAATGGGGGAAAAAAATCAAAAAGAAAAAAAAACTCAAAAACAAAAACAAGAAAATGAATAAAAATTGAGATAGGTCAGGGCGAAATGAATCCAACCCAAAAAACCGAATTCGAAAAACAAGTCTTTGAGCCCACATTTTGCTTGAATGATTCATTTTTTTTTCAATTTTTCACAATTCGCAAGTTACAACGAAATCAAAAATATCAGGAACGTGGAGGAACTATTTTGATGCATTTGTTTTCGAGAATTTCGTATGAAGTGACTCAAAAAACGTGCATTTTTGGGCCCAAGATTAGTTTTGAAAATTTCTCTCGAGCCCAAATTCACAATTGAAATCCAGAAAACTAGAAACTCAAGAAAAAAAAAGCAAGACCATGATATATTTTGTTGGATTGTTTTGGAAAAATTATTTAAGAAAAAATTTCCTCGGTCCAAGACTTGGGCCTCGAAATTTTGCGGACCCGAACTTGTTGATTTGAATCCAAAAAATTTGAAATTCAACAGGAAAATCAAGGAATTTCATTTGCGATGTTTTTGTTAGTGGGTATTTTGCAAAAATAACTAACAATTAATGCTTCATGAACCTAAAACTTTTTCTTTTTTCCCCACTTTTCGGAAGCCAAATTCAAGATTGGATTCCAATAAACTAAAACCACGAAAAACGATCGATTTTGACGACATTCTGTACTCGTATTCTAATATTGTGAAAAAAATTGACTCAAAAACTACCCACGACTCGTTTTCAAAGTTAGCTCTAACTCGAATTCACGATTAGAATTTAAAGAAAAATAAAAATAAAAATGAAAGACACCGAAGAAAGCGGACAAATTTCATTTATGATTCTTTGGGGTGACGTATTTTTTTGGGGGGAAATATTTTGAAGGGCAGGTTTGCGAGAGAATAGGCCGACGAGGCCGGGCTATTAGGTTAAATACGGTTATAATATAAGCGGCTGAAAGGGTTAAGGGGATACAAACACTAAACAGCTAGTAAATCAAGACTTGGGTTTTGGGCCTTACGATTAGGCCAAGGGTCAGTCGGAGTCAGACTTTAGGGGCACTGGGTGTGGCTGGTGGCAGTTGAATGGGCTTGCACGCGCACCCGTAACGTATTACCGGTACCGACGACGATGATGTATTCAACGATCCGGAAACCGGTGACCTGGAAACTATTCGTCAGGATCAGTTATACCTACCTATACCTATACCTACATATAATACCTGCAGCCGTTTGGCTCTTTCGTCCACATGTTCGTCCCGTCGATAGGATCGTCACTAGGACATCTTACAATCAGTTTCTGTAATTTCTGTTCGAATGAATTGGGCATTTTTCATCAGGAATTCGGAGCCAAAGTAAAAAATTCGCAATTCTGACATCCGTGGAGAAATATTTCAATACTTTAATTTGTATGCATGAAAAATTCAGCATCCATTGGATTTCAATCAGGAAAACTCGGATCCTCTCATGTCGGTTTAGAGAAATCTGCAACTCTGAAATTTCGTGTAGTAGAATAATTTGAATTATTTGATCTCTTGCTTGAAAAAATGTAAATCCTCGAGTTGTCAATAAGAAAAAAGATTGGGATTCAAATTTCATATATTGTTGGGCTGAAGATCTCAGATCCTTGAATTTCCATTCTTGCAACAGCAGAAAGTATAAATTTTTGTACAGAGAAGGTTCGATCCTGCGATTTTGGTACAAATCGGCAGCTATTGCATGACTGTACAGAAAAACTTGAATAGGTACTGAAATTTCGGTGCAGACAAAGCTTGGATCCTCCGAATCTTCTGCAGATTAAAATAAGGAACCATTGCGTTATTATGCAGAGGTTCTTCGATACTTTTACTCATTTGCATCGAAATTTCAAAATCCTTTAATTTTCGATCAGAAAATGCTCCGATTCTCATACGTCTTTACAAGAAAGCTTAAATCCTTGAATTTTTTAAAGGAAAACCTGCAACTTTCAATATCCATCCAGGAATACTTCAATGCTGTGGCCTTTGGTTGAGCATCCTTCAATGTTCGATCATAGAATAATGCGCAGTTCCGAGGAAAGAAGATTAGAACACTCAATTCCACTTGGGAAAAATCCCTAAGACATTATAAATTTTCGTGCAGAAATGCTTCAGGACTATGATTTATGTCCAAGAGATGTCGAAATTTTTTGAATTTCCAATCACAACTTACCGAAATTCTCGTATTCCCTTGCAGAAAATCTCAAATCCTTCGATAATCCTCAGGAATGTCTCATTCGTCTGCAGTAATAAAGTTTTCATATTTGCATATCCTGCAGAAAAAGTTAAAGGTCCTGCGATTTCTGACCAATCTTCATATAATTACCACGCTAAAAACTTCCGATTCTCGAATGATTTGGGATGAAATACTTCGATATCGATTCTGAGGAGTGATTTATCGAAGCTGTAACGCATTGTTAAATCCATTTATTCATATTTCGTATGATTTCTTTCTCTCGAATGAATCTAAGGGGTCGAAGGGGTGACTAGAGTCCGAGTTCATTGAGGACAGGCTCAAGCCTCTGGGGTGGTTTTTGATCGCCGCATTAATCTCACATTAATTTAATTTAATCCTGCCGAGCTTAACGCCCGAAGTGAGTGAGTCTAAATAACAGCATAGAGGTACGTGTTGACTTTTTGAACAAGATTTGACAATTTTATAAATGACCATTGTCCGTTCTCGCGTAGGCAGGTATATCCCTTCAAAGTTAGGTAGCAGCTAGCTAATGCCGGGGTCATGTATGCATGCCCTGGGTGAAGAGAAGTGATTAATACCGTACCAAAGGGGCTCCGAAATCTGCTCGATTTATCAAATTACAGGGTGGAAAAACAAGATAAAATGCAAACCCGTGGAAAGCTCATCTCCACAGTCCAGAACGCTCTTCAAACGGTATTTGCTACTTTCTCACTCACACTCTCTCTTGATGGTCATCTGCAACTCGCTTCATCCCCTTTTCTCCTTGATGGTCACCTTTTTCCTCCAGACCCATGTGTGTTCATGTTTTATATATACCTACCTATGGTGTGGACAAACAGCAGGCGAGGGTTAAACACGTGAGAAATGACCCTGGAGATGGAGTGGCCCGTAGGCCGCACCTTTGGCTCAGCGAAATTTAGCTCCAGGCCATTTTTTGATGATCCTGACAGTCCTGCAGCCGAGCCTGATTCCACTATCCAGTTCATGTCCGGTCTAGGGAGCTCCCAAATGTCATCGTACGAGTGTTAAAAATGACTGGCGTGACTTATCTACATCTTCTATTGACCCAAAATATCAACTGCTTGCACCAGGTACTCGTTGTCCGGCACTATAACCCGATCCGGAAAGTCTTTTTGACCGATGCTCTGCAGAGCGATGAATCATGGGCGTGATGAAATGACTTGTGCTTTTTTTTACCCGTGGATCGGCGAGATCTCACTCACTAGATCTTGTTCTTTGCATTCGAATTTCTTACTCCATTTCTGGTTCTTGAAGGGTTTACATATATGCTTGAGGGGTACCTTCTAGATAGACACTTTTTTCAAACCGTTTTTGACTGACGACGCGACGTTTTGATGCGTTTTTGCGTTTGGTCGATCGTTCCAAAGGTCCTTTCCTTCGAGGATATCTCGAGGACGAATGAATAGACTTTTAGCCACCGTTAGATGAATTCATGCGGCTTATACAAAAGAGTAGCATGTCGGGGTTGGAAGGACAACTTATTGTCCACAGGGAATATTCACCTCTTGACCAAAGTCCATCCCACGTAAGGCAAGTGTACAAATTACTGACCCTTTAAGACCCAACTATTGACGCTTATATTTTCTTGAATTTTAAATCGGTGATGAGAATTCTGAATGTTTCCATGGCACAAATTAGTTGCTCGAGACTCGGAGAATACGAATTGATTCTTTCGATACTTTCAGAGCTCACGGATAGAAAGAAATCATCTTAAAAGCTCGATAATTGGGACAGGGTCAGTAACTGGTACACTTACCCTAGTTGTCATCGTTTCACTTCAAAATACTTGCTGCAGGAAATCCAGGTACCCAGTTTTCTGATTCGGTGTTTCTAAGATCAAGATCGTTCGTATAAATGATCAATTCGATTTGAACTCGATCCCATTTTTGAAATATATCATTCAATAATTTTGAAATTAAAAAAAGCACGTTTTTTTCCTTGAAATCATATTTTTACTAAAGTCTTTCAAGATGGGTCGAACTGATCAAAATTTGAGGCTAGATCAAAAATTGATACTCAAATCTAAATCGGAATGGCAAATTCTAGCCAACTCAAGAGTTACGATTTACAAAAATGTTGAAACCATAATTTCTCTGCCTTCCAATCAGTCTCTTCAATTTCCCCATCGGTGAGTCAAAAATAGTTTTTTTACCACAAAAGTATTTCAAAACGTACATTTACAAGAATCTCAACTCCGCAGAATGGTTTTTTTTTAATTTTTCACTCTGTTTTTCTTCTAAATTTCAAGAAGGTTTGACATTTCCACGATGTGACGAATAAATCCTTCGATCTAGAAATTCCTATGGTCTTTCCGGTTTCTATGGCAAACCCGGGGAGAATAGAATCGATAAGATTTTGACGAGACTATTTTCTTTCTAATTTTTTTTTCTTTTTCTTTTCTTCTCCCGTTTTTAAGACCTACTCAAGTCTATTGTCAACATCTATTTTGAAAACATCACGCCCAGTGATTTCGTCCATGGCTACAGCTGGGCAATTTAACTCTTCTCTTATTATGGGATTTTATCCCCCCATGGGAACATAAAATAGAAATGTCCCTCTACTTCTTCCCTTTTTTTTTCTTTCTCTCTTTTCTTTCCTTCTCCTTGTTCATCCCTGTGAAATATTTTCTCACTGGTATCATATATAGCTCCCATTCTTTGCAGGGATAGTTTTACTGCCGCTTCAATTTTCGTAACTAAATTGTCTCATTAATAAATTTTATTCGTGGGGGGTCTCGCCTCGTCAAATTTCTCCACCGAGGATCCAGTCCAGTCGGGTTCCTTTATTCCTTCCTCGTTTGCATATCTCGGTGTTGAACTGGTCTTAGCACCAGTTACTATTGTGAAAAATAAAAATAAACCAACAAATAATCCAACCTGAAGAAAAAATAGACAAAACCAATAAAAAAAATCAGGAATATGTCACACTTTGTTTTCTACTAGCTTCTAGAAGTAGCAAAGATTTTTGAGCTTCCATTTTTGATTTCTTTGATTGTTTGATAAATCTGATAGGAAAGGAACTGGTTCTCCATTCTGTTCATTATTATTGTGTTTGTATGACTGGTGCGAAATCTCGCGAGGTGTTGAGAGTTTGGGATCTATATCTTGTTGGATCTGATTAGAAATTTCCATACGAGCTGTACCGGATGAATTATTATTCCAAATGCGAAATCAGATATGAAATATGTACCTTGGAGCCGTTTAACCCTTCAATTTTGCATGTTTGCGAATACGTGACAACAACAAACTTATCTCCTCGTATATGTATTATGTGTGTACTTGTTTGCTCCTTATGTAATCGAGGGTTCTCTCCTTGTCTATTCAACCCCCAAAGATCTCGGATAGATACATAGATTCGTGAATTGATTTATGAACTAGTCCCAGAACTGTAAAATCTACATGTACTTCATAGCTTTGATTGATTTCAAAAACAGGAATCAAATGCAGAGAAGAAACTTGTTTTTTATTTTTACAATTCGATCGGGGCTGTGAAATTTTTCAGAAAATCTTATCGAATTTCTCGATCAACTGATGAAAACTAAGAGAAAACTACCCCTGATCTCTAATCTATACATTTCTTGAAGGATATTGATATACGAATGAGATAATTGACGAAAAGATTGAAATGTCGTTGAGAAATTATTGAATCTAAAATTCGTGGACGAATGAGAAATTCAATTCTGGCCTAGATGTGTATGTATGTGATCAATTTTTTTGTCCAACGATATCTCGAGAATGAATCAACGGATTTTGATGACTTTGGTCTCAACTAACGCGCTTTTCCGTAACTTAGAGCTGATTAAATTTTGGATTTGATCGGTGGAGTAGTTTTCAAGCCATCCAGAATCAAAATTGTGAAAAAAAAATTTCAATCGCTGATATCACGAGAACGGATTAACGGATTTTGATAATCTTGGTCTTCATTGATAGCATTTGCCCCATCTTAAAAATGACTAAATTTTGGGATATTTTAATGCAGTATGGTTTTTTTTCTTTTATTATTAGAATTTTCATTGTTTCATCTCGAAATGAGTTTGAAAACGGGAAGTTCAAAGGCTGGCTCATGGTCAGCCCAAACCTGCTTGTTTTTTTTTTTTTTTTTTTTTTGGACATCGACAATTTTGTTCGTTCACTAACTCAAAAACTAGCAAACGGATTGAATTCAAAATCCAGTCAGCTCCGAGTAAAAAAAAAAAACTGCATTGATTGAAACGAAAATCATAGGAATCCGCCGACTCGTTCTCAAGATATCATATCAGACATAAAATTGATCCATTCAAACATGGTCAGAAGTGATTTTCTGGATCTCAAAAGGTGGAGATCCGGTAAATGCTAAACATTATAATTCTTGGAGTGCTTATTGTAATAACTTCCCTTTTCTCTTAGACTGCCCGAATTCGTGCAGCAACCGTTTTTAAGTGAGATGATTATAATGATGTAAAATGAAATTTGGTGATGAAACAAATTGATTTTGGACTATGTCTAATTTTTTCAACCACGACATACTGCTCCCCTTAAACCGGGAAGTTAATAATATTAATAATAATAATATTAAAAAGAAGTTCATTACGACTGGTGTTCAACTTGGGGCGGATTGTGCGAAGGGGGTATAGATATAGGTGGAGCACCCAGCGAGAGGGACAGGACGTTGACCTGACCTGGTGAGACACATACGAGGGTACGTCCTGGCGCTTGTGAGACCGCGTGAGGTAGGCACATATGTATACATGTGTATACATATATACAGGTATATGTATAACGTAATACCTACAGCTATACAGCGATACATACATGATATATATATGTATGTTTGTGTGCATTTACGCCCATGGTGAATCCGCGATGAGACGTCGCGATGCAATGGAAAATCCGTTGCATATGGGGGGGGAAGAAACGAGAAATTCTGCAAACCCCAGTTTTGTAGTTGGGGTCGCGGTGTAGGTACAGAAAGGCGGCTTAACAAAGAGGGAAAAGTGCAAAACTCCCGCTTCTTCGTATGCATACAACGCGAATTGTATACAGAACTCCGAGTGAAGGCGAGGATTTCAGACGCGGATGAGACCGCGATGAAATTCTCGATTGTAATTTACTAAAATTGTTCGTACTTTTTCAAAATCGAAAAACGTTCAATTTTTCATCATTTAAGTGCTCTACTAGCAAACTTTAAACACTAAATCAACTATGTATCTTGACACTTTTTGCAGAGGCGGACAAAATGGGCACCTTTGAAAATGTGTCGAGTACTTTTTCAAAATTGTAAAATATTTTCTCAATTTCGTTATATATGCATTTGTCCTAGGAAATTTCAAACATCGAATCAATAGTAACCAAATCTCTACAACAACTTCAAAGTAACTTCAGAAAAGTACGCACAATATTAACTGAGGGACCAGAAAAAAAAATTTTGTTCAGTTTTGAATTATTTCGAAAATATTTTCGGGGGCCCCATTAATTTGCCTGAAATTTTCGGACTTCTCAGATAAGAATGTTCAACACGCGGCATGAGTCAGGATATCGTTTTTCGGTGAAAATTCGAAGATTCATTGCTTCAAACCTCTACTTGGAGCGTTAATTGCATTTTTCCCGCCCCTCCCCTACCTCCGGTTCCTCTTTTCGCAATTTGCAATCCGCGGAAATATTGACTATGGAATACATAATCAGCGAAAAAGATTCGACCGGCTGTTTAAGACCCTTTCGGAAAATGATTTTTTCGAATTATTGCCACTCGGGGAAAAGTGAGCGGAAATTTTTTTCGGAATTAGGAGTTTGAAGCCTCAATTTCTTGCTCTAGAATCGGTTTTTATTCATAATTTTATCAAGATTTTGCATCAAGTTGTGCAGCTTTTAATATAATATACAGCGTTGAAAATCGTAGGATATAAATGATTCTTATTCAATATTCTTCGGAGGGGTGGACAAGAATTGCTGATATTTTTACCAGACTCATGGTTTTGAACTTGAGGCTTTTTCTTTGGGGTGCTTTCCTAGAATTTATCGTCATTCCTTAGAATCCAGATATTCGATTTTCAGTCATGTCACTTGCATGTCTATATACAGTCACGTTCATCTTACAACAGAGAAGCGAGTATGGCTACCAAAGATTGAATACCTCGGTGAAAAATAGCCGGAAAAAAATGTGAAAAAATTAATTTTGACCCCAAAGTCTCAAGCCTCAAAACTGATAAAGTGAGTAATACTTGCCATTTTTTCCGCACAGCATAGAAGAGTTTGAAGATTCGGGTTTTCCGATATGAATCTCAAAAAAACTATCTTGATGTTGATTTAATTACTCAAATATTTTTTGGCACCAAATTTTTTTCATATTTTCTCACTGAGTCATTGCGAATTGGAAAACAACACACACGATTTTTTTTTTTGGATTTCGGATGTGGTAAATGTAATACATTATGCAGAATGAAATATTTTCTTTCATTCTACTTCTCTCCAGTTTGACAGCTGCCGATAAACTAACTCTAACTTACGAGCGACTAACCAAGAGTATCTCATGCTAGGTCTTAATCTCTTTTTTCCATCATTGTTGGTATACATTACATACTTGAAACGATATTTCAAATCTTTCTTATTATTAGAAACATTTCACACAATAATCATAAGGTTCTAAATGAAATACATTATTTTTTCTCGTATTCCAAAAATTTTTGAAGAGATTCGGAAGGACTGTCGAGTCTTTTGCTTCCCTTAGTGTCATAGAAAAAAAAAAATTCATTAATTCCGAGCCACAAAATGCGTACAACGTAAACTGAGGAAAAATTTCTGTAGCTCAAACGTCAACCGATTCGCCCGTTTTTCTTGAAAATTTGACCTTTTCGTAGATTTCACACGTTACATTTCAAAATCCGGCTAATTCCTTTGAGGAATTTTGTTCTGACAATTTTAATGAGCTTATTACAAAGACTGCGCGAATGTATTTCATATGAAAATTTGTATCTTTCGATTTTCCTTGAGATTATTTGTTCTCGCGATTTATACTGTAATCGCAAATTGAATTTCAAGTATTTGTGCATCGGCTTGGTGGATTTTGATTTTTGGTACGATGTCTATCTGCTCCGGTACTGAATATTGCTCATATCTAATTCAGAGTTCACTAAAATCTTTCGAATTTCGCCAATTATGAGAATCCAGTAAAAACATGTCGAGCTTCAAATACATCAAAAGTCAAAAAGCTTGTAAAAAGCCCATGAATTTTGAACTGAATATTTTTCTACTAATTTACCCAGAATATTAAAAAATCCTGTTTCGATTTCGCCAATGCCATACACGTGTCAGAAAAACACGAACGCTTCACTTAACGGATGTGTGGACCGCTGACAAGTCCAGAGTTCATTGGCAGAACCAAAAAAAAAATGAAAAATTTAAAAATTAAAACACCGTAGAAATTCGTTATATTCCTTTCTTTTTACAAATATGTATGAATACACTCTATTATTTCTCGCGACCATTTTTCTCCCCGATCCATACAGCTGCTGGTGACACAATGAAAGACGTATACCTATACCTGTGTACCCCCTGCGACCAGATATTTTCTCTCTCGACGGTAAAAAAAAAAAAAAAAAAATCTATATATATTAAACGACGTTAATAGAATATTCCATATTCTATAATACATAAAATTGCGAAAATTGGTAAAAAAATCTGAAAAGGTTTCACTGATTTATTGATAAATGAATAAATGTGTGGATTAATTAATCATATTGATTGATCACGAGGTACCAACATGATCGAATAAGACACTAGATGAAAAACATTAGAGGAAACTGGATTGACTATTCTGGTCGAATTCTTTCAAAGAATTTTGACAAATTTCTAAAAGTAGCTAAGAGCGTCATTGCTGATAATGATAGATATAATCATAATTTTAATTATAATTATCGCAATGAGCAACATCTAAGCTGGTATAAAATTCTTCAATTTATTAGATTAGCTTTCACATTTCGTTTTCCTGCGTCGTTGTTATTTGGAAATAAATTCTTAAGGGGTTGTTAAGATTCATACCGCAGTACAACCCTTCATTTCTCAAGGTTTTATTGCTCCTTCTAGCCTCAGGTATAGGCAGATAGGTAATAATTTCAGGTTCTTAATTCCCAAGGCATTCTGAAACCCAGAAACAGAAACAGAAACAGAAGCATTACCTACATCTGGCGCATATCCATTAGGTTATAAATTTTATGCTTTTCATGTATAAATTTGTACATAGGCGTACTGTGTATGGAATTTACTACTTGGTATGTAATAATAAAATAAATTTGATAATTAAGGAAACTGTATAACGTGTTTTGTATATATCTCCATTCTCCATGTATTTAATCTGCCTATGGGAAACGATAACTGTAACATAGCAATGGTGAAATTTGGCGAAACTGAACAACTCATCCCCTGGATACAACGAGATACGTCTGCTCTATTACTCCAATAATCGTGAACGTGAAATTTCATGTTTACCTGCTATGCAATCCATTAGACATTGCTCGTAAAGGACGCCCCGCGTCAGGGACGCTGACTACCCCATTCTGTCTCGTATCAACGTATCTGCATAATTTATAACTATACCAAAGTCCATACAACCGAATCAAATTTTGCTTCGTGAGATTAAAAAGCTTTTCAAAATATGATACACTTCACCACTTACTCAGGATCAAATTCTGTACGGTTTTTCTAAATTTCCGAACATCGGGAATTAAAAAAACATCTAGAAAAAATTAAACCCTATTCCTTTACGAAAATGCAAGGGAATCGCAAGTCAGAAAGTACAGATTTCGTACAGGAGAAAGACGATTTTTTGCTTCTACTGGAATTGGATTATAAAAAAACGTAGATGTGAAAAGTAAAATTCCGAAAACCCGGCTATTTCACGTTGACAAAAATGAAAGATGATCTTGAGCTGCGTAAATGTTTTATACAATAAAAATATGCGTAATTCTATGTTCCTTAATTTATGAATTTCGAAGATCGAAAAATGGAAAAACAAGAAAATCGTTGAGAAAATTGACTCTTTTTTCCGGACAAAAGTGAAAGAGGGTAGAAATTTGGATGAAGAGTGGTTTAAAAAATACCCACAAGAATGATTTTTCAGTTTTTTATGAATTGTTTCATTTCGACTATAGATTGTCGTGTAGAACGCTGCAGTCTTGTTGGAATGGTTAAACGACAGAGGATATATCCGCGAATAACAGTGAGCAACAAACATGAATCGTACTGATAATACTAAAGTAGGTACTAAACACACAGGTACCTATAACATCTACCTACCTGCCTGCCCATCGCCCTGTTTCGCGTATTATTGCTCCCCTGCAATTCTCTACGTACGCAAATATAGCCAGGGTGAATTTTCATTTTTTCCTTTTTTTTTTCGTTATTATTAGTAGGTACTCTCTGCTGCCATTACACATACACACATGTAATTGCAGCCTGATATCTGGCTGACTGCATAATACCTCCGCGTACTCATTGCATTCATTGTCGAAGGTATTTTCATACCCGGTGAAAATATAATTCGAAACAAGAATATTATATGTATACGTGGATGGGAATTGAAACAGCGAAGCATTGGAGAAATGATACCTAGATGAACGACGATTTTTCATATTTTTCTTCAAGTTTTTGAGATTTTTGTCGTTTTTTTTTCCTCCCTGCATGCAGAGGAATTGGTTTTTTCATTTATTCCTTTCGTTTTTATTTTGTATCTAGATTTTTTTTGCTCTCGTAGTTAAACTAGGTGCAGTGTTGTTGATTGCACCGCAGCAGCCGTGAGGCCGAGTTGATGTGAAACTGATGAAAATTTTGCGGAAACCTGTCCGACCAACCAACCAACCCCATCCCCAAAGTGGGTGGTTGGTTTTAAGTGAATTTTCGATGCAATATACTGCTGATCGAGTACATGCTGCTGGCTGGGGGTAGTAGGGTTCACCCTACTATGTGTATGCCTAGGCTATGCCGCATTTCATCGAAATTCTTTATACTTCGTCATTGGCATGGAATACCCCATGCATATTTTCAAAATCTGAACATACAATTGGTGCGAGGGATATAAATATGAAGAAATTTGATGGAATCCTCGGGTTCGCGACACGATTTTTTATTTTTATTTTATTTTTTTTACTTATTCTTTTCTTCATCTTGATCTTCTCGTCATTGGTACTCAGTAGCCTATGTAAATTAATCACAATTCCATACAGGACAAAGCACCTCGATTTGTTACAATCAATTTGTCATTGACTCAGAATGCCCCATACATATGTATTAATTACTATTTTCTATAAGAAATCCCGTCTCGAACATGATTCCTATCAGCATTGACACGGAATGCCCTGTATGACTATTGTAAAATTATTATTTTGTGTAAGCCATTCAATCTCGATTAAATCGATGAGAGTTTACATTTTTTCGTCATTAGCAATGAACGCCCTAGACATGTAATTAATCCAAGGATATTTATCAAGCAGGACCTTTTATCCGATTTCAATCGAAGTTTGTAAAAAATGTTTGGTCATTGGCATGGAATGCCCTATACAAACAGATTCATACTAGTTGTTCCATGCCAATTCTATCTTACTCCTATACGATAAACTCAAATGTTTCTGTATTACCTCTGAAAATGAAATAATTTTCATCCATATCCTTGATGGACTTTTTACGAAACGCCCTATACACTATCCCTAGGGATAAAAATCCCGACGACTACCTTTCTCTCTCTCTTGCTCTCTCTCTCTCTTTCGCTCTTTGCACGTTGCAGTATACATCATCGCATATAATACAACGGTATTTCCAATATAGCCGTGTTTCGCTTCTGGAACCAGGGGGTGTTATAACGGTGTTAACACCAGCGATTGCACTTTCAATCCTTCCATAGTTCATCATTCTTGTATACCGATGGGCACGTGTGTAAACGTATATCCGCGTTATAGGTTAGGTTAGGTTAGTTTATATTGGCTCCACGTACACACTCATACGGTAGGCAGTATGAAATTCGCGCATATGCATTTTGAAATCATTCCTCCACCTCCTTCTCGCTCCCTATTGAATGATCATTATATCAGAGTGACCATCATCGTTACAAAACCCGCAGAAAAGAGCGAGATAGATGGCGCTGGGAATCTCGCTCACATTAACCCGCCATTTTGAAATCTAATCCTATTTTTTGTCGTTTTTGCTACAGTGGTTAACCTCAAAATCATATATTCTCACTCTTGTTTTCGCCGAGGTATTTAATCTGTCTGATTCTGGTCTATAGAGACAATTTGGTAGTTATTATGTTTTATATCGCATCCGTTAGAAACTTACATGAATGTATAACCTATAACTCAAAGAAGTCCGCACGATCCGAGGCAGAAAAAATGTAAGGGTTGAAAAAAAGTTTTTGAAAAATTTGCCAAAAATATCTCCAACGCAACAAAAGGGGAAAAGAAAAACTTGAAAAGACAACTACATGCCATTCAAAATGATAGGAAAGATCGGCGAAAAACGAAAACATGTTAGAGATCGGCCATTGCGGTTCCAACGTTTCAGTTGAGAACAGGAGAGAATTCATTCTTGCTGCATATTTGAAAATGCCAAAAACGAAACAGTGTTTAATTTCGAAAAAAAAAGAACTATGGGCCAGGATTTTTTCTAGCGATATTTCATTTAAAAAATGGGGAGAAAAGGGGTTTTGGTATAGTGCGCGTTTGTCGAATGAAACGGAATTGAATGGCGAAGTTTTATGGTTCTGCACATATCGCGGGACCAGGCTGCAATATACAACTACCATGACGATGTGGAATCACTGTTGAACTTCCCAGTGCCTATACTACCAACACTAAAATCGTTGTAACATGCGTGTACACTGGAATCGAGTCCGTGTATACTATACGATCCTATCCTATCCTATTCTATCGTTCAGTTCAGTTCATTTCGGCCAGATATACCGACGCACACCTATAACAGACATACTGCAATTTCACAGGGCATGAAACACTGACTTCATTATTCGGTTGTTAATTTTCTCCTCACCGTTTCAAATTAACCATACCTATACCCACACCCCCACCCGTATACGTCATATACATGAGTTGTATGGGTTTGGAAACCGACCAAGTCCATATACCATAAGTGGAGTCGCGATGATTACGAAAAAAGGAATTCCATAATCGGCAGCAATTCTATAATCATGTAACAGTTCTGCATACATGTAACGTAACATCAATAATGTTCTATACATAAGTCAGTCACTCATTATCTAACAAAGAAACGATAGATATCCGTACATTACCATCAAACTTGGCCTGTTCTTAATAAAATTCAAGATTTTGAGATTGAGATGTTGAAGATGTTGAAGTTTGAGATGAATTCCTTTGAGAATATTCGGGTCTAAAGCATTGTGAAATAATGGCCGGTTTTGATGTATTAATTTTCGGAGATATGGCAGTTTTTGATAAAAACTCTCGAGAACATGGCCACTTTCATAACTATAGTCTCTGAGAACACGGCCGATTTTTGAAGCTAGAGATTCATGACAACACCATGGATTTTGATAAAAAATGCCTGCAAACATGGCCGATTTGAAAACGGGTTTCTACAGACATAGCTAGTTTTGAAAGAAATGTCCAATAACGTAGTCTGTTCTGTAACCAATTTCTGTAAGCACGGATAGTTTTGAGAAAAAATTTTTAATAACCTGGTCTAATTTGAAAGAAGTTCCTCGGAACATGGCCAGTTCTGAAAAAATTTGCATTGGGACAAATTCGTGTGAACACGGCCAGTTTTTTACTACATGTCCCATAATATCGTTTATTTTTCAACCAATTCCCACGAACATGGCCCCTGTTCGGAATAAACTGAGAATAAGGCTTAGAATTCAATTCAGCGACGGACATGACGGTCTTCGGAATAAAAAACCGTCACTTTTCACAATATACCTTCCCTGACTCGGAGCTACTTTGGATCTTGCATAATTGTATAATGATAAAACACTGTTAACGGAATAAGCATGTAACAGTAACTCCATTCCTCCAAATTTTCGACTAGGCCGATTTTTCGAATCAGAATACATGTTTGTACTATATACATGTGTTCAATTTTGCAAATATAGCTGAAGCCGCTTAAAAATTGCACGAATCATAATTAATGAGACAGAAAATTTCCCATATAATAATCAACGAAAAAAGAAAATAAAGGACGTGTGTGTACATCTTGGAAATGTATATATATATACATACCTATGTATACACGTCGAAGTAATCATCAAGCATGTATGAACTACAGACGTATGTAATTCCCATAGGTATGTACGTATAAATCCCCGCATCATAATTGCTGTTTTCATCCAAGGGACAAATAATTATGCCTGGCAGGTTTCAGAAGCTAAGCTTCACTCAGGCATGTATGCATATATATATATATATGTGCATGTGATATACGACTGTTCACGGTTGTTGTTTTAATTACAAAGTGAACATACTGTAGGTATGTGTATCTCCTGATACATACCTACTTAGATACTTTTTTCCCATGTTGTTATTGTTGTTTTTTTTTTTTTGTTTTTCTCATTTTGTTTCCCTCATTTTCATTTTCATCCCCTATGCTCCCTTGTTTTCCTCCCCTCACTATTTCTTTTTTCCACCTTCCTTCTTTTCTCTTCTTTTTCTTCGTCTTCCTCTTTTGGTTTTTGAATCGCACTGGGTGATCCGCTCTCTTCCTCTTTATACACTCGCATTTTTTATCCCCTATACGTTTTTTCCACTTCGTCTTTTCCCGGGGTGGATGTTCAGGGTGGCGAACAGGGCCAAGGGGGGTATGCGGTACGTATGTACGTATGTATGTACATATATAAGGGATAAATCGGAGGCTTTGTGCTCACGACATACGTCTATACGTACTTGTGTAATATATACATACGTGTCCGGAAATTACTACTCATACTCGAAGAGATACAGCCGCATTTATGTAAGAATTGTGCGCAAGTGTGGACGTATACATGTGCACATGAATCAATATCGTTCCCCGTATTAATAACGATCCTCCACGTATAATTATCCAGCAATCGATCAAATCGCAAAGAAAAAAAAAAAGAAATTTCTTGATAAGCTAATTGAACATAATTCATCAAAAGATCGGTTGATCGGTATCCGGAAGTCAGATGATAGGAATTGATAGGAATCCATAAGACGTCGTTGGGGAATCGGTTGATCGGTGTCCGGAAGTCAGTTGATGACAAGAATTGATAGGAATCCATAAGACGTCGTTGGGGAATCGGTTGATCGGCATCCAGAAATCGAGCATCAAAAATGGATTAGAATCCCTAAGACAATCGGTCGATGGGTATCTGAGAGAAAATCAATGAAAGTGAATGATGACTTGCTGATAAATCGGTTGATCGGTTTCTGAAAACACGCAAGTTTGAAGAATCAAGACGAGAATCGAACTCCAGAAGAAAAAGAAAAAAAAAAATACAAAACGCTTTGTGATAAAATGAATAATTTATGAAAAGACAATCGGTGGGTTCATCACAGATAACGGTTTAGTAAGGCGGCCGATAGCGACAACGGATCGGCAATCGGTACAGAGAACTAAAAAAAGCAGACGCAATAGATTTCTGGAAGATGATAGAGAATGACTCCGAAATTAATTTCAATTGATAGGCAAGAAAAATCGGTAAGGCTAAAATAAAACAAGGTACGTATAGATAATCGTTTAACTAGAATGGAATCCTTGAAGTAGCCACAACTGCAGAAATGAGACGGAAAATCAATTAAATTATAAGCCCGTGAACGATCAGGAATCGGTATATTCGGTTTCAAACTTTGTAAAATAGGTATTTTGGATCGACCTTATGAATGAAATGATTTATTGAATAATTAGGGAAAACGCTAACTGAAACTGAAACGCGAACTGAAACTGCAGAATATTGAGGTTAATGAATCGGTATCAGAAATGATTTTATCAAACGAATTCAAAATACTGGGGATCAGTATGAATAGTTTCCGGAATAATAAAATATAACAATTCTGGCTGTATATCTGATTGAAAAAAAAAAATAATAAATGAAACTGAAGAATTGATGCAAAAAATCAAGCTTCAAAAATCGAAGACCGGTATGTCTGATCTCAGAAATTGTGGAATCACAATTGACCAAGCGACTTCCGAAAAAAATGAGAATCATCAATCAACAAAGACGGCATAATGAATGCCAGAAAATATATTTTTTTTCAAATCGGAGATTGGTATATCTGGTCTTTGAAATGCAAGAATCGTGAATCTCGCCACTTCATACATCAAATGCTTGTTGAAATTCATAGTAAAATCACTAATCGACTGAAGTTGTAGATCCGAATTGGACAATCAATGCAGAATTATTGAAAACATAGAAAAAATCTAAGATCGGTATATCTGATCCGCGAAAATCGTGAGAAGTTGATGACTTCCAGACCTTGGAAAAAAGCAAACGATCTCTCGAGCTAAAATGAAAACCGAAATAGTTTCGGTCATCTAAAGCCCGAGAAAAAAAAATTTTTAATGAATAAAAATTAACGGAAAAAACCACAAGGTAAAATTGCACACAATAGGCCGAGGTCTTGAAAATTCGCAGCGTCAGTTCGTCTTTAACGGAGGACGTTGCACCCTGGATATCGTCAAGGGGTTTGATACCACTGGCACATATATGTAGATGATGCATCAGAGAACGCGGTACAGCATTACGCATAGAAGTGAAGAGAAGAGAAGAGAAAAGGGAAAAGCTCACACACTTGTGCGTTTGTCGCGTACATACCTCATTCCTATTCCTTTACGTAGGTATTACGAAATTCCCCACTTCTCCACCACCTGGCGGTGGTCCCAGCCCTCATTCTCTTCTTCCCCTTAGCGCAAGACGTGCAACCCCATGCATATCCACACATGTGGATATATGGGTGATTTTCTGTAAGTGACAATAGCATTGGATCAAAATACTTCAGATTTTGTAATAATTCGTATATTCTGCCAATTATTTTGAAATGACGATGTTTTGATTTGACCGTGACTTTTCATTTTTTCTTAATTTTTCATTTGCTTCACATAGAAGGTGAATTAAACTATATAATTAGACTGAAATCCGAATGAGTTTTGGATGCAATTTCGAAGGGAAATTCCTCAAAGAAGTTGATGAAATCGGAAAGAAATGCGTACCGGGACCAAACATCGATCCAAATCGTTAGGGGTTGCGGAAAAATCTTTGTAGCCGTAAAATTGATGAGAGAGTATCGAAAATCGGTTGAAATATAGTTTTTGAAAATTCATGTAAGCAGTGTTATAGTAATTGTGAAAAAAATCGGCAACCTCAGACTTGAATTGATCTATTTTTACCAAGAATCACCCATATCTAGATGCTCGCGAATAAATATCCCATGCCTAGGTAGGCAGAGGTACATCATCATCGTCATCGGGGTTGGTACCCTGTACCCAGGGTGCACAATGGGCTCTTAGCGGTCACCATAGCAACCCCATCATCAATGCAATGCCTTGGTAACAGCCCGAAGGAGATCTTGAAGGAGATGATCTTCTAGGTGAAGAGGAAGGTGCATGGTGTTACTTCGAGAGCGAAGAATTACACTAAGCGAAACGATTTTGTCTACCCCCTGTGACGATATCGGCTGATTTTTATCCCTTTCATTTTCGAAGGGAAGTGAACGAACCTAACCGATTTTTTCCTCGTCGAGAAAATCTAATGAATCGGAGAACACAAATAAGCTAGAATTTGCAGAGCAAGATTATCCATCAAATGGCAGAAATCGGTATTCTGTGAAATCGGCCAATGTCTTAATCAATAATTTTACCGATTTAATCAACTTTTCGCAAACGTCTTCTGATTTTACGGTCATCCCTTCGGATCGTGCATTTTCTACTACTTCTATTATTAGACAGGAAATTCCAGATGGTTGTGCATCAGGATCCGTCGATTTTGATTTTTCTTTGTATGTAATATCAATCGATTTTAGTACAGAATTTCTAAAGCACGTCTGATTTGAATTGAATGAAATGTATCTCAAACTTGATCCAATTATCGGTTTCCGTTGAAAAATTCCAAACTGCGAATTCGCGTCGAAATTCCCAAAACGGTGTGAAATTTTCCCACGAAAATCGGTTGTAAAATCGGTTGGCTATCATGACGCTTGACGAAACAGTATGTTATACCTGAAATCGTTGATTAGACATACCTGGATATTTCCCATTCCTGTATTACCGAAGCACATGATACATATATGCGTATGTATATTTCTGTTATACGAAAGTAAATGATCATCGACATATGGCTTCGAACCCTTTCAGTTAACGATCGGCAAGAAATGAAAATCGACCAAAATTAACTGAAAGACTTTTCGAGCCCTTCTTCCACATTTCCCCGTATCGAATCGATAATTTTACGCTATTGTCAACCATTTATCACCTAGCCAATGTACTAACAAACAGATATAGGAAATTCCCTCCAGCTACTGCACCTTCACCTGCCTCTCTATATATCCTTTCAGCATAGGAAATACAGTTTAATAACCGTGAATTGTAATGATTTTCTGTTCACGATCCCTCTGTTTATTTTTCATTGTTTTCTGCCTTTTTCACAGTTTTTTTTTTGTTCGTTTTGTTTTTGGTCTTCTATGCTTTCTCGATTCCATCCACAAAATTTGAATTCAGAAGAAACATAGATAGGTGAAATTTAAAATCGTTAGATCGGATGGCAATCCTGTAAGTCAGTGAAAATAGTTTTAGGAATTTCTGACCAACTCGTAGGCGAGTTTGAAAGTTTTGTAACTATTTATAAGAAATGTCAATATTTTATTTTTTTCCCCTCGTTTTTTCAACAATGATTTTACCAAAGTTTATCATAGTTTTCAACAAGACAAACTACGAAACACTATAATTTCAAAATGAAAAGCTAGACGTAAAACTATATGAAAAACTGAAGAGAATTAAAAAAAAACTAAAAACATTTTCACGAAAAACTCCCAGACAGTGGAATTTTTTTCAAATGAAACAATTGACTTGAGAATATGACGAAAAATTAAAGATAAAAGAAGTGAGAAAAAAAATGAAAAAGCTAGAAATACTATTAACAAAAAACCAAAATAAACGAAAAAAAGAAACACCCGAATGGGAAATTCTGGTGGATGGATTGGGCATTCGCACATTGAGAGGCATTGATTAATGACACGCCTGTTGCAGTTTGGTTACAATGCAATTTGCTCTGCGCCCTGTCCTGCGCTGCGCACTGTTACTGCACTGCTCTGCACTGTACTGTAACCCACTGATGGTAGTGCAGGAATAGAGGAAGAGAAAGAGATGGGAATATATAGAGGGTGGTTGGTTGGGAGAACGCGATGTGTTTGTACAGAGTGACAAAGCCCTGACAAGTGTGACACGGTGACATGCAACGCGCGTCAGATCGCGTCGAGTCGCGGGCGCGGGATCGACGACAACCAATTAATCACCGCGATGTGGGTGGAGGTGGGTATAATAGGTATAGGTATAGACCATGGACACATAGGTAGGTACAATACAGCATCATGCCTATCTATGCATAGAGCGAATCATTCGCGCCTGAACACATCAATATAATATATTGAAAATGCGGAAAATAGAAAATGAAAACTTGAAACTATAGATAACAATAGCCGTATGTATATACGTATCTATACACATATATGGGTGACGGACAATAGATTAATTGTATGAAGATAACGTGAATACGCGTCATCGTTATCATCATCGAGAAATAATCGAGAAAGAGATAGATAATGAACGACTGTGAGAAAAAAAAGAATCACGAAAAACATCCGCTAAAAAGAAATTCAGATCATCCAATCCATTTTTTGTATTCAAATTTGAATTACAAACTATATTATACATATATAATGTACATGCGTACATGTGATATCTGTGAAATGTATATGTAAAACAAATACCGCTAAATGCGAAGATACTCAAATACGTATTTTTTAGTCCTGACCGGGTGGATTTGAATTTTTTCAAATTGGCCGAATCATAGTGAAGGTTCATTGCGACTGTTCCTAATTTATTACCCTCTTTGTCGGAGTGATCTTGTTGAAAAAAGAAAGTCAAACATATTTTTTGAAACGATCTTTCTGGTTGCAGAAAGAGTTTTACACGATTCTCTACAATTTCAAACAGATTGGCACAAGTTAAGGAAATTTGTCAGAAATTATAATAAATATAAAACAATTCTCCCAGGATCTCGAAGGAATTGTTCACAATCCGAAACAGTTGTTCTGTAATTTCTTGCTATATCGGGGACAATTTCCCACGTCCTGAAGTGATTTTTTACAGTTTATCTGCAAGGATTTTTTGATTTTTTTAAATTTTATTCGATTCTCCAATCATCAATAATCTCCCAATCCTGAAAAAATGACCGAATTTCCAAATTTCAGCGAACTTCTACTCTTGCTCTTGCCTTGCACACAGTACGTTCAAGTCTCTCATTTCTAACAATCTTCCGAATCCCGTCTCAGGTGGCCGGCGGCGATGTTACGATTTATATTGCGATTTCCGAATCTGACACGAACTTTCAATAGTTCAACCGACGTTCAATTTTTCTATTAGTATTTCTAAACACTGGCCGATCATCCCAATTTCAGATGCTCAAAAATTTTGCAATACTTCATGATCATCGGTTTTTCTTACTTTCAAACAATTTTTGCAATTCCTCGATTATCGATTTTCCGAAATTTCCCTACAATCTCTCACGATTTTCTAGCTGTTCAAAAAGTCCAGCTTTTCTATATTCCAACCAATTTTCTTATATCCTCCAATTTTCCAAATTGTCCAGAAATTTTCAAATCGCAAACCGATTATCTACTTTTCCGATTTTCATACAATGTTCCGATTTTCCACCACGTTTCAATCTCACTAAATTTTCCCCGTTATTCGACGAATGTCCAAATCACCCGACTCTCTCTATTGGCCACATGATTTTTGTATATCAACTATACCTGTTTTTTTTTCTTTCTTTCTTTTCATTTTTTTTCTTTCTTTTTTTTTTGATTCAAGAGTAACGTATATCATACCTACTTGCACAGGCCGTTCGCACCAGCACCTACCTACCGTGAAATTGATTACATGGGGTTACTATACCGCGCCCCGTACACATACACTGTATACATAAATCCACATACATAGACAAGGTTAAATACATAGCTACGTTCTTCTAGATGATCGTTAAATTATAATAGCACGACAACCGCGACGCGATCAGAACTACTGGTGCACCAGATGCTAGAAATGCGGGTTTTATCAAGGAATGAAATCTTCGCGCCTCGCTACGCGTTCTGGATTAGTTAGTTATAGTTAGCCAGTTCGTTATACTTATATACATACTATATGTATATACAGATATACGACAACCCTATCACCATATATGTACAACATACATATATGTATGTATAGTGTATATTCTATCCCTAGGTTGTTGCAGTCCACTGATTATAATAACAATAATCATCATTACGATAGTGATGATAATAATAATAATAATAATAATGATCACGACTTGGCTATAACGATAATTTCACTTAAACGTTAAAAGTTACTTATATATATGTGTTATATACCTAATATCTACACATACAATTTATACATAGGCCTTCACCTCTAGTTTGCCGCCAGCTATAGAGACTAGAATAGAATTGTATATAATATATATGTACGTGTGTTTATTATCTGGCTAGAATATCTAGGATGTATAGATTTATAGGGATAACCGAGTAGCAGAACGGCGAGCGTCAAACCAGAAGGGTTCTTTTCATCCAGTCGACGCCCTCCTGCTGTGCAATTCTCTCTAATAGACGCGGGCAGTGGCACTGTTTTATTATATTCTAGTATACTATACCAATATATATATATGTATGTATACGTACTGTGTATCTATGTACTTTGGAAATATATACTGTATATAGGGAGAAAGAGGAGACGGGGCAAAAGAGGAAATGAAACAATTAGAAATCAATCAAAAATTTAGTCCGAAAGAGTTTTGCTTCTAATGATTTTTATTCCTCTTTTGAATATGAAAACGAATATTTGATTATGATTTTTTTCAACACTGAAGAGAGAGAAGCAGAAAAGTATAATTATTGAAATTTTTTTGAATTTTTGTTACACGTTTTCGAAAGTATAGTTATGCAACATTTTTCTGTTTTTTTCATATTTCATTTTATTCAAGTCTTAAAAGCTTTAGGATCATTTTTCATCATTTTTTTGTTGATGATTTCTTTTAGAATTGGATGTCATAAATTATTTATCAACAATTTTGAATCCCACCTTGTAGGTAGAATCTTTCTTATATTTTCACAACTAAAATTTCATCAACTATCCAGAATTGAACTAGATTTTGAATATGAATAATTTTCAATCTCAAATAATTAATCAGTTTTCATTAAGAATACTAATTTATAAGCACGTTTTTATCCAGTCCACGGAAAAATCATTTACCCTATACATCTGCTTAACTAATCTACAAAATTGAATACACTAATTCAATTGTTCCACATATTTACAAATTCAAAATAATTAATTAACTGCTACCTAATCATGTCAACTTAAATTAAAAGCATGGAACCAACTTTTGAATATAAATTGATTGTTAGTCTCAAATAATTAATCATCTTTATTAGCAATACTAATTAGGCTAATAACGTTCTTATCTAGTTTGCAGAAAAATTATTTACCCTATACGATCATCTCATTAATCTACAAAATTAAATACACCAACTTAATTGTTTCACATATATTTTCAAATTCAAAATAATTAATCAACTGCTACCTAATATGACGACTTCAATTAAATTTTCAGCTCTTTACTATCGACGATCAAATATGATAGTTTTCTTCCCGATTTTTTTGATCGAGAAGATTCGTATCCGTCTAAAGCAAAATAATCCATTATTGATTTGAAAAATCTAACTATTGGATCAAGAAGATCAATTTTTTACCAAAAATCCATCAATCAAAATTCATACGATTTGTATGTACGTAGATACATACATGTATATACGCGACTTATCCCGCTTTCTGTCTATACATTTGGATTCTAGTCACTCCGGGCATTATTCTACGTGTTTGCACACGTGTTTCTACGCACGTGCTCGATGTATTTGTGTGGTGGTATTTATTGACCAGTCATAGGTACATACATACACTTAGGCACGTCCGTGTGTTCCGTATATCCCATGGATGCATGTGTCTAGTGTATACATGTGTGTTTGTACATGTATATACCTATGTATCGTTCTGCATCAGGGTGAGTTACGGGGCTGTGGACAGTGTGATGCATTGCCAGAGGACTGGAGGACCAGGAGGATCAGGACTCCCTTACACCCGAGGGAACGGAACTGTACCGTACTGAGCCGAACTGAACTGGACAGTCCAGAACGCAACCCCTTGCAGCCCGCGGTGAATTATTGGAATATTGATGGGCCAGTCCTTAAAGTGCCCCAATTATATACCCGGAATACTTCGCGGCTAACAAAGATCTGGGGACAAAAAAACCTACTCGCTATTCCTTCCGTTCAGAAAATCGGTAATATCCGATTTTTAAAAGCTTTGAATCCGTAGTACCGATCAAACGAATCATTTCTAATTTGAATTCCCCTATTTTTGAGTTGAAAAATTATTCTTCATAAATTTCTGATTCTCTTGGTATCGGAAATCGGCATCGGCAAACCGATTTCATCAGCTGGTGTACTCGAGACACTTTGCGGCGCGCTACCATCCCGGAAAAAACCAATAGCTCCCTGTTTCACTCGACAGATCGGTAATATTCGATTTTACGACGTCGAAATTCGTAGTACTATTCACAGGTATCTTCAAAAAAATGTTCACACTCTTTCAATACTAAAGAGATTCTTGATTCAGTTTTTCACGCCTCGAACATCGAAAAATCGATATCATTAGGTTCGTAAACCGATTCATTCTTTCATGTGATGAAATTGAACCGATTTTCGATTGGAATAATTGTCTACTTGCAAATTTGATAGTTTCATTGCAAATTTACAACAGATTTCTGCAAAATCCTATGCAGAAATCCAACCGATTTTTTTTTTTTTTTTGTAAAAAGTAAAATGACGAAAATAATGGATATTTTTGGGTTTTTTTTGCTTTCCCTTAGATCGACGCATGTTATTGGTGATAAATTTCATTAAGATTTGAATCAATTCCAAATGGTAACGGTATGTACTCTAGCATCCAATCGATTTCTGGAGCGCCGATTGGGGGATGAAAGGGGGCAGTTAGAATTTCCCGAGGGCAATCGTTAAAAGTTTAGTTTCCCCATCCAGGCTAATGCGTATCCGTAACTCGTTTCACTTTAAATAAAAATAAAGTGGTCTCGTCTCTTCATTCGTTCGTTCGTTCGATCGTTCCTACGTTCGTACGTTTAATTTCGCTTAGCAGTTCTCTGCCGATTTCTATGTCGATCGATTACCGGAATTAAAATAAAATGCAAATTTTCTCCATCCTCCTCCTATTTCTCTTCCTCTTCCTGTACTATGCTAATTTATATACATACTTTGGGTAATCGTTGAGTGGAAGCTGATGTTTTCATCTACTTCTTCACTTCCTGTTTCTTTTTTTTTTTCTCTTACGCATTTAGTCGTTGGAGGGATAATAAGATGTGAAGTTGGTAGATAAATAAATGCCGTCAAACCCACCCTCTTCAACGAGATACGAAATGCTCTCGCGATCCCTCGGGGACAATTGGTATCAATAGTTTATTGGCGGAAGATATAAAAGGGCCGGAAGTTTCGGTACGGCGGAGAAAAGAATCGCGTATTTATCTTATTCCGCACCAAGATGTGATTCTCTACTTGATAAAGTATTCATCAATCTCATTTCACCGCCGGAGGTATAAAATAAAGGAGATACAACAGTTTGGCAACTAAGAAAGAGGACAGAACTAATTACTATTATACTCAATTCACCCTGAAGATTCAGAATTCTGGTGTATTATTCATCGTCAGTTGCGTACAAAAATCACTTCACAATTATTTATTTCTTTTCGAATTGTCGAATCGGTTTATCAGATTTATTGTAGATATGTTAAATCTATAACACAAGTATAAGTTTTTCGAAACATATTATAAATCGGTTAGATTGTTACTCAAAAATTACTAATTCTCGATACTCAATCGATACGAATCGGTTCACCTGAGAATTTAGCAGACGAATCTTGCCGTTAGTTATTTCGAAATCGATAAATCGGTTGAATTACACCATAGAAGTTACTGCATTTGGTATTTCATATTATCTTGTGCAATAAATCGGTCACACTTCGCCTTGGAATAGTCGAATCGAGTATTTAACCACTTTTTGAAACCAAAATTCGGTTAAACTGCAGCTACCAATACTATAAAAATCGGCATTTGATGTTCTTTTAAGCAATAAATCGGTTCATTTCACTCTGTAGCGCACGAATCTTGCCTTTAATTATTTTGGTATCGATAAATCGGTTGATTAATACTATTGTACTAGCAATAAAGCGGTAAAGACTTTTGCATTGTAACATTCGAAGTGCGTGTTTAGTTAAAACAAAAACGTATAAAAATCAGAGGTCAATGTCTCTAGTTTCTAAAAAACGGTTGTTTCTTTATTATCATTTTTTTTTTTTTTGTTAGCATTTGGCAAACAAGTTTCACCTCTCGCTATTATTGTAAATCGATAAATCGGTAGAATTTGAAAAAAATAAAAATAATAAATTGAACCACTAGTGATGATTCGATTGCAAAGATCGGTAGGAATAAATTGATATCGACGTAGATCTAGTGGAAAAATGAACTCAGCTCGCAAAATTGATTACTGTTGCAGTTGCTGACTCCAGCAAGACTTGTTGTGTGAAGTGGTTGGGTATAGGTGTCTCGATGCCCGCGTAACAGAGGGGATTCCCCTAAAAACACCTAAATTATTGAACCGCGGGGAACTTCGCACTGACCTTCCACAAGTTGGTCGGTTGGTCTCTCCGCCCACGTGGTGGTGACTGCAGGCTGAGGTCGATCATGAGTAAGTACCTACAGTTTATACATGACCCGTTCTTGACTTTTTTTTTGAAAGAAATACATTTAAACTGTATATAATATAGTGAAAAACAAAATAAAGTCTACCATGGTATGTTTTTCTATCCGTTTTTCTGAGTTTTTATTTTTCTCTAATTCCCCTTTCTGTATAGTTTTACAGTTTTCCAATATATTTTCCACGATTTTCAAAATAATGTCGATTATTATTTTCTACGTTGTTTGGTACAAAATTTTCTGTCGATTGATATTAATTTTCCACAGTGAAAATTGATTTTCTATTATTTGAATTAGTCTGCATTCAGATTTATCATCATTTTCCTGTAATTTTCCAACAACTTTTCATGAATCCGAGCCATATTACGAACGTGGAGTATTTTTCCACAATTTAAAGTTTTTTCTCACAACTATTACAGCGACTTTTACATTTTCAAAAATTCAACGGCCTTTAGATTTTCTGATCATCAACAATTTCCCGATTTTTCGATTTATTTTCAACGGTATTCAAATTTCTCTATGTTCTATGATTAGAGTCAGGATTTTTCATTTCCCCCGCAATTTTCCGAACATCTGCGTCGCAACAGTTTTCCGATTCTCCGCAAATTTCCATCCAAGCACATTCTTTTGTTTTCAAAAATTTTCCAATCTCCTTGATTCCAGTTTATTAAAATCTTACAATTTCTTCCGATCTACCAAATTTTCAACAATTTTTCGATCTCCCCGATTCCCAAGTTTTCCACAATTTTCCAAGTTAAAAAATTTTCACACGATCGATTGTCTTCCATTTTCTCTGGTATCGCAATCTTTTTCCCAATTTTCACAATTCTTCCCTACTTCCCATCAATTTTCCGCACTATCCTTGATGTACAACATATAACGATCCGCGTTGGTTTATAAGTACCTATAGATACTTGTATAATACATATACACCGGAAAATCTTCGTTGTGAAAATCGTTTAAAACGACCAGGGGTGAGAAACAGGGGCAAACTAGCATATTTCCGACAGTCTCTCTCATGGTAAAACATATGTATATTTACTCTCTTAATACATATGTGTGTAACTAATGATGCTGCATCGAACACACATCGATTTCATGTATATAATATATATATTACTTGTGTACATAACCTATACGTGTATACCTATTCACACTTCATAAATATACCTATACATACGTACAAGGTAATACATATATGTGTATCTTTTCGTGCGAATTGCTCTCAAGTATTCCGATTCGAGGTGTGCATGCATGTATGTACCTATGTATGTACAATAGGTATATATACATCTATACATGCGGTGCTACACCGCGGATTGCATTATACTACACGAAAGAGCGGGGTCGCTGTACATATAGTGGCATAGGAAGAGAGGTGGTGAGAGAAAGACAGAGAAAGAGAGAGAGACCGAGAGGGGGTCGTATTAGTCACACACCATTTTGCTACCAGGCGTGACGCGCAACGCGTAGACTCGGTTGCCTCTCAGTTTTTTGTGATCGTTAATTCTCAACGATCCCCCTCCCTCCCCTCCCCCCGCCCCTTCTCTTTTATGTCATCCCCCGTTTCCCCTCAAACCTTTTCCCCCCTCCACAATTTTCTCTCGTCTTCTTTAGTTTCCCCGCGTGCATTTTCCCTGCCTCGCGTTCTGCAGCGTACTTTCTGCTGCCTGACTGCTCGCACCATACCTCGGTGATACTGGCTAAACCTAACCTAACCCTAACCCTAACCCTATAACCCTAACCTCACATTGGTATATATTTCCCTCTCTTTATTTTCGCCCCTATATATCTAGATACATATAGGTAGCTACGCATTTTCCCGCGGATTTTAAAATACAAAATGGCTTCTTTGCCTACAGCTCATACAGTCACGTGGCTACATAGGGGCCGACTAAGTAATGCATTCAATGTCCCCGATCCTATTGTTAAACTATACTGTACCTACGCCATATATACATACATTTACCTATACGTATATGCTCAACCCATCCAACGCCACTTTGACATGTATATCTGTATATATGTATATAGCCTCAACGCTATTTCGCTTCAACGCTTCCATTAAGCTTACATTCACGTATACGGATGTTTTTTCGTTTTCTTTCCTTTTTTTTTTATGGTTTTTTTTTATTCATACTTTTCTTATCAAACGCGTTTGAGGTTAGGTTCGGTTAGGTTAGGTTAGTTTCTTGTAGTTCGAAATTCAAATTTTGGGGCATATTGATATCGAGGAGGTATTCACTTTAGAAGTCCTCTGCAGTACGGTGACATTTGAGATCATTTGAAGTGGAGCTTGAACTCTTTGGAAGTCATTGGCAGTTATTGATATAGTCGCATGAAAAGTCATCGGAAGTCGTTGGAAGTCATTAGAAATCATTGGTATATACTCATTATTAGTCAATGGGAATTCGTTGGAAATCATTGAAAGTCGCGTAAGTCACTAATTTGTACACCTGAAAATCGAATTCCTATATGTGTTCAATTTTCCAAGTGTAACATTCCGAATTTACAATCCGCGATTCCCTCACCTTACAAAAATAATAAGATTGAAGGGAAAAGGGTGAAGAAAAAACAACAAAAAAAGCTAGGAATATATCAATGGAAAATCTAGGAACATCAACATAATAATTGAATTACACAATAAACACGGTATACCGTATCTAATTATGAATCAAATCAATATTATATATACGTATACAAGTATACCTGAAGGCGTCTTATGGTCAATTAAAGGAGAAGAAGAAGAGGAAGAAGAAGTATACAAGAATATACATTTTTACGGCATTGGTATGAAAAAGTGGCTTTTTGGAGGCTGTTTTCAGTCGGTAAAGTGGCACTTTATGCAGCTGATCTCAGAACTGCCATAAAAAGACTTTATAAGGCAGTTTTGATGCGCAGTTCGAAGTGCGCATCTCTAAACTGCCGTATAAAGTCTTTTTATGGCAGTTTTGATCGACGCATGCGCGGTAGTTCTAACCTACAAACTTCTGAATTTTGTGCTTTTTCATACAAATACCGCAAAAAATATGGTATGTCGCATGCTCGTAAACTGCTTTTCGTCTCGGATGATTTTTCAGTATTCGCCGTCGGCTCGCCTTCGGCTCGCCTTTGGCTCATACTGAAAATGTCATCCTCGCCTAAAAACAGTTTGTTTACGAGCATGCCACATAATATACTATTATACATCGAGAAAATATTTTCATTCCCAGTCTTCTATTCATTCCACTGGTGAAAACAATCATATTAATAATAATAATGATAATAATTTGATGAAATAAATGAAAATAATGATAATGATGATAATGACAATGATAACAAAAGGTAATGGAGGCGCGTGCCCTAGCCGGGTTGCCCCTGGGGCAATGAGGAGCGGGCTGCTGTAGTACGGTAGCATCAAGTCGCGGGAATCCCCCCCCTCCCCGTCCCTCAGTTTGAACAGTTGACGTCGTCGTTGCAGTCAGATCATAGTCGTCGTCGTCGGGTGACATCAAAGTTACGGTACACCGTGCAACATGCGCCAAGGCAGAACTAATGAGATTCACTTTACCCCCGCGATCCAGAGAAAGAGAGAGAGAGAGAGAGAGAGGAAAAACGATATAGATATATAGATGTTTACAGTATACATATATATATGAGGGTTTCTCCGTCAAACGGGCCACCCGAATAATCCGAGGTCTCCGAAAATTCTGTACAAGTTTCTATACGTTATTGGGAGTGAGAAAAAATTTTGGGAATTTTTTTAGATGTTTTGGTCATTGTATTCCAAAAATTATTTTTTTAAATCATTTTCACGTACCTAGTGTGAGAAATAAGCGCCGGAGTGAAAAATTGTTGGGATGAAATGTGTATGTCTTTTTCTTAGCTTTTCGGTAAAATTGGAAAAATAAAAATTCCGACCCATTTGAACCCCCTTTTCCCAAAAAAACGTTTGGAAATGTCCTTTTTCCGAATTTGGACAGTTTTTTTTTTCTTGAAAAAAATGTTGAAGAAGGGTATTCATAAGAGAGTAATGGAAATCAAAATTTAGAGTGGAGACTTTGATACTCTCCGAGAAAAAAAATTATTGAATAGATTTTATTCAATTCCAAAAATTCATAACATCTATGCAATAATTTTTTTCTGGGGGAGCATTCAAGTCTCCACTCCAAATTTATTTTCCTGAAACTCTCTTTTGAATACCCTTCTTCGACATTTTTTTCAAGAAAAAAAAACTGTTCAAATTTGGAAAAAGCACATTTCCAAACGTTTTTTTTGGGAAAAGGGGGTTTAAATGGGTCAGAATTTCTATTCTTCTAATTTTACCGAAAAGCTAAGAAAAAGACATACAAATTTCATCGCAACAATTTTTCGCTCCGGCGCTTATTTCTCACGCTACGTGAAAATGATTGAAAAAAAAAAATGATTTTTGGAATACAATGACCAAAAAATGTGAAAAAATTCCCAAAATTTTTTCTCATCCCCAATAAGATGTAGAAACTTTTACAGAATTTTTGGAGACTTCGGATTAAACGGGTGGCCCGTTTGACGAAGAAACCCTCATATGTATGTTTGTATGATTAGATGTATGTATTGCAATAGCCAATAGCGCAAAAGAAAAGTAATTTCAGGAGAATAGAAATAATATAGATTATATGAGGGAAAACCGAGTGGAATTAGGTTCGAAGATCTGAATTCATTATCTGTTCCGCCTGTGTATCTATCTAATTACTTAATTCATCAATAAACTAATTATGCACATTGATTTCTACATAATATGTATATTCTCTGTGTACTTAGGATATACGTTTATCTACATATGTAAATGTCATAACTGAATTCATTTTCATCCATCAGGGTCGCGAACGAGAATCGTGCTTGTTTCAAGTCTTTTGAATAGATCAATTATTGATGTGTCAAAAGAAAATCCAAATTATTGCTTAAAAGATAATTTAACAAAAGAAGATGTCTACGAATTGAACTTGTAGGTAAATTCGGACACTTCGTAATTCTTCATCATTACAATAATTGTATCAGTTATTCGTACAGTTTTTCATACAAAAATTGTACATTCTCATAGTTGGAACAGAAATACGTTATTCTTGTCGATAGATCTCATGGATGAATGTGAGATACAATTTCATATCAAAAACCACGGAGGAGAGATTCTATACGAGAGGTTCCATGCTTAGGAACTTTCATTGCAAAAAAATGGCAACTTTTTCCAAAACATATCCTACTATAATACGAAATTTTTTGTCACGGTTGTTTGTTTGGACTTTTGTTTAGCCATTTCAAAAATGAGAAACTGCTTTTTCCAAAATTTCAGTAGGCCGTATTCTCTTAAGCAGAAAGTGGCCAAGTATTTAACTTTCTTCAAAGTTACGAATTCGGTTTTTGTCGATATTTTAGAAACTAATTCAAAATTTTGAAAAATGAAATATCTGGTCAACTTCTGCCTCCATGATGCATTCATCCCGAAAGTTTTATTCTAATCGGCCCTGCGGTTTGGCAAAAACTACAAATCGCGTTTTCGAGGTGGACACGCAGGTGAACAGACGACTACTAACCTATAATAGCGAGGTAAGCAGTGTTCTGAAATATTCTCAAAAATACGGTTTTTGCCTGATATTTCTCGGATCTAGAGTGAGCTAGATAGTTTGCTGACCACGCATTTTGAAGCGAATTAACATGAACTATGCGGTTTATTAGTCAGACAATGTTTTGTTGCGCGACAATTTTTTCATACATTGTTCAACTTTCAAACACCTTTTTATGTTTTATTTTCATTCCCCCCATCTCCAATTTTGCTAATTGTTTTATATTCCGTAGAGTATAATCGTCGTCACAGTGTTGTAAAAAATTTGAATATTTGAGAAAATTTTCTGTCCATCATCGACAGGAAAATATACTTTTTTGAATTTGGAGACATGTTGCTCAGTAAAATAATCAGAGAAATCTAAGGTGGACTCTTTTCCTGTAAACAATTTATATAACATTTGAAAATCGAATATCGTCTCGCTAATATGATATCGAATGACACGTTTATCTATTTGAGATCCTATACAGTAGACCTATCTATCTGGTTATTTATTATCTTCGCTTTGAAACAGAGAGAGAGAGAGACAGAGAGAGAGAAAGGCAGAGAGGGAGATTAGGTTAGGTTAGGTTAGTTCAGAGTTCGCGTTCTTCGATCGAAAAATGGAGAAGAATATGGAAAAAATAAAAACGGATGACGATTCAATAATTGTACGTAAACAAGTGAAGAGCGTCTAAACTTGTGAGTGAACTATTCGAACAACTGAACATCGAGGTCCCATGGTGTAATGGTTAGCACTCTGGACTTTGAATCCAGCGATCCGAGTTCAAATCTCGGTGGGACCTTACAATGATATTTTTTTTTTTCATTTACTTATATTTCCCAATTTATTTGGAGTTATATATTATTTTCGGTTTTTTATTACTCTTTGTTAGGTTATCGTATCATATCACATTCGAAAAACAAAGAAGAAAGTAGTTGGGAGAAGATGAAAGAATTTAGAATAAAACCGAAAAAAAAGGAAAGAAAGAAAAATCAGATGTACAAAAGAATTTTCGATAATTGATTTGTCGGAACGAATCAAACAATTACTTGATAAATGAATCTAGAAAGAAAATCAGACAACATTGTGAATAAGAAACCATTTCTTTTATTTTTATTTTATTTTTTTGATTGTTCAATATATGTCTGAATCGTGTAAACTGATTAATGAAGAAACTATAATAATACATGAAGGGAATTATAAAAATTGTTCATTAGAGCAAAATGAACCTTATTTTTCCCACAATTTTCTATATATTTCTTCTGATTTTTCTCCATACGTGAAAGTTTTCGATTGAGAGTTAAAAAATTAGAAAAATGAATGAATGAACGGAAATCAATATGTTTGTACGTATACATACCTATGAGTACAAGTACAAGTACATGTTACATAAAGTTGGTGATTTATAAGAAGCGATGTATATAAAATGAAATAGAGAATTTCATCGTAAACAGTTTTTAAAGATTATTACCTACTCGGGTTTACTATAAAGTTAGTTAATCAAGATGTGACAACAGCCCCATCAAAATCTGGCTCGATCGTAAAATACTTTACCAATTTAAATTTAAACGGCATCATCTTTGCCCGAAACCACTTTCTCTCTCTTTTACTCTCTCTTCGCTTTGGGCTTTAAACTTGAATAAGAGGACGAGATCACGAGGAGAGAGAAAGAGAGAAAGGGGATGAGAAAAGCGAGCAAGCAACTAACTCTCTTTGCGGTTAACGAGCGCGCGAAACTTCGTATAGTCGTCGCAGGTAGAATATTATATATATGCCATAAACTTGACGACGATGTAATAGCTGCGTGTGACGGAGGAAAAAAAAGGCATTAAAAAAAATCCTAGTCAGAAGGATTTCCTCTTCAAATTAGAAAAATGCTACCAAAAATACAAAAACAATCGTCCTTTTCTCTCGCCTAAAAAAATTGATCGGTTTAGAGGATTTTTATTACACTGGATGACGTTAAATTTGGATTGGAATATGCAGGTTCATCGTTTTCGCTCTCTAAGGGCGAATAAGACGAAGAGAAACGAGAGGAATAGGGTATAACTAATTTAGAACCCTTATTGTTAGTTGTAAAAGGTCTTATCCGAGAGATAATGCCTGAATGTTCGCGATGTGCGTTATATAAGATATCCCGAGCGTAGTATGGCATTCTACAAATTCAAAGGTATTAAACGGTCTGTGCGCGAGTTGATTGGATAACAAACAGTTTTATTGAGTTTAATTTTCGAAGTGAACCAAAAGACACTTAAAGTTTAACAGCTTTTTAGCAATAAATAATATTATGCACACGCGAGAAGCAAAACCCCGTGAACCCCCCCTGGGCCAAGGCTCTTCGGAAACGAAAACCCCGGGGGCAATTAAATAAAATGTGATACGTTCGAGAGTTATGACTTGAATCTTTACTCTTTATTACACATAAACGGGGAGAGGGGGATCGTCTTTATTCCGTTTTTTTAAACAGTCAACCGACCAAACCAGCGAAATGTAAACTTTCAATATTTTCATCGCATTCCCTGACAAAATCCAGGCGAAATTCCCTGAGCGAAAATCTTGTCAGTCGAATAATTTTTGAATTACAGCTGTCTAAACTTTCCGCCAATCACAGCGCAGCTTTAAGTAACGGTCGTCGCAGCCATTGGTCAGACTTTTCGAACTCCTCTAGCGCAGAAACTATCGAATTGGAAGATTTCGTGTACGGACGGAATTTGCCGGATTTTTGACAGGGAATTCGCAAAAATATCGAAAGTTAAGAAATTTGGGATTCTTAGAACATTTGTGCCAACCTGCATATTTGAAAATCCTATTATAGTTAGAGATCTGATCCTACGGGGGGAAAGACACAGTTTCCAATAAATGCCCAGAGCATCTTGGGCCAATTTCAGTGGGGCTAATAAAAGTCTGATATTTAAGATTTACGTCCCGTCACGGCAATTATAATATGTCTTTTATTACCCCCGTCCCTCCCCGGGTTCCTTAGTCGTTCAAGTTTGGCCGTAAAAATGTTATTAGGCCACGCTTTCCAGTTTCCCATCGACTACGACGACTACGACGTCGACGAATAGGGCAACTACGTTTAAACAACCAGACGCGGGAGGATTTTTATACTCCCCAAACTCCTCCAGGGGCGTAAAAACGATCACGTGCCCTGTCGTACCTTAGTTCGTAAAATCCACACACGCACACACGTATGTGAATAAATACCAAGTACTCATGCACGTGGGGCCCCGGAAACGAGCTGCAATTCTTCCCGATACATCAAATATCTGTATCTCCACTTTGTAACACAATGTCAAGAACTATTTTACAGCATTCTAACAACCCCTAAAAATGTTTGTCTATCTATCTAGCATCGGCTCCACGACGTCAAATGCTCATTTTTATTACATCCTGTGTACTCCGAATCACATTGTAGCGACTCGTGTATATATTCTGCGAATTCTTAGCCGGAAGAACAACGTTCTGGAGACGAAAATACTCGAAAAAGAATATTTCAATCAGTTATAGTCAATTAAAAACCGTTGCTCTGATTGTTGATTAACCCTTTATTGATATTGTTCTGTGTTACCGACAGTGGTAATATAGTCTTTGGCGTAATAGAAGCAAATAAACAAAATATGAATCCATTATTGAATAATTACCTGGAAGCCTGTGAATATTAATCGATAGAACTGAGTCTACGTTGAATTTAACTCGATTTCCTGCTCCAACGATCAAAATCAAAGTTCCTCGATAGACAAGGATTGATTTCCCGCCTAAAATGATCAATGTCGGTAAAACAGTTGATTTAAACCCTAACCTCAACGAGGTACTTAATTTTAAAAGAAACTAATGAAGCTAAGCTAACAATGAATGAATTAATGAATTAATTTATTATTTTCAGTGTCTTTTCTTTCTAATATTATAGACTCGAAATATTACGGGTTTCTTTCGTTTCCGAATCGATTATTTTTGTCGGTTCGCTGTTTATAGATCGACGCACGGGGGCAATTCCTGAAGGAATTAATTATTCAGGATATAGTGTACGGAGTAGGGAATGATGGAATGAGAGACGAGGCAGTTTCTTTTCCTCGTTAACGATCTCGTCTGCACTAGTTAAGTTATAGGTTAGGTTGGCTTTAAGCACCTATAACAACGCCCCGCTGTTGCTGCCCCCGTATCAGCCATTCATTTAAAAATACGTTTATAGGTTAGGATCGCTCGGTCATTATTCGTACGTGCGAGTTGTCGCTGTACTAAATTATTCATTCATAGCTTCATGCTCTGCACATACCCCGAACATCAAGAATAGAATCACACAGAGAGAACAAAAAATTTGAAAATTTTGAATTCAAAAGTCGAAACCAAAAGTTAAGAATTTTCTCACTACTTATTCTATTTCATCCAAGATAAGTTCAATAAAAGTCGTCTAATATCTATATCATGTTTTATTATCCACGTTTATTATGTAGGTTTGTTTTTTGAAACGCGAACACTTATTCGTTTGATTTCTATACTATACCTATACTTATACCGTGATGTCGTTAACTTAGCCACAGATTGATACAACCTTCGATAGCTCAGTTGGTAGAGCGGTGGACTGTAGTTGGCGAATACGTTCACTTCGTTCTGAACGATACAGAAAGACATCCATAGGTCGCTGGTTCAAATCCGGCTCGAAGGAATACTTTTTTTTTCTTCATTATCTAGGTATGTGATAGAACGAACACTATCGCTCTGTACACATATCTATATTATATGTAGTAGGTATACTCGACATTGATGCGTACAATAAATAAACTCACGCAATGTGTATAACGAAAAAAATTAATAAAAAATTTAATTTAATTTATTTAAATGAATAATAATACAAAATTGCGTAAACAATAAAATTTAGAGGAAACAAATGAATCTCTATCAAATTAAATCAAGAAACGAATTTGTAATTCCTTGATCATTATACAGACTATATACTTTTTTTTCCTATTTTTTGAGTTTTCTTTAAATGATGATTTAATCCAATGATACATTTATTATCCTCCACATGATTCTGTATGTATGTCTAATATGTATTTATTTATCTGCAGTATACGAATTATATCGAGTATAACACATATATTGCATGTACAGTATATATACTACATACGTATATATGTAGGTTGAGTAATTTCGAGATCAGTCAACCCTGTCAGTCAGTCAGTCAGTCAGTCAGTCAGTCAGTCAAGTGCGGGGCGAGGAAAAACCACTCAAATTAATTTCAAGTTGTATGTAGCTACAGAGTCGGAGCCTCCGAAGCATGAGAGAAAGAAAAAAAGAAAGAAAGAAAAAAAAAAAAAACTAGAGATGGCGCGAGTGAGGGAGAGTGGGGAGGATATTCTCTGACGTATCCTTATATCGAAGTTGACATGCAATCAGTGCTGCTCACGTCACCCTATTTCGTTTGTACCCGACAACCCCAACCCTACCCCCCCAACTCAAACTCGAACTCGCACCAACCCCCAACCCAAAACACCCGAATTATACCCGAATACCAGCGCGAATCGTCACGTCCATTATAGCCTTATAGGTTATAGAGGAAAATTTTTGGCTCCTACTGATGCTGTTGCAAGTACACTACCGCGCCACCCACACCCCCCTTTCAGATATTCTCCGCGACCCTTTACCTCCTCCCTCCCACCGCCACCATCGTTCTATGTACGTACAGTTTCTATATATATTTCTATCTCATATTATTTCCTTTGCTTTATATCGATACACAATAGCCGCCTCTTACGGTTGGTTAACCTTTGACTGACACGTTCCCTCGATGCACCAGGAATTCCCCCTCTCTCTCCTTATGCTCTGGCCCTTTTCAAGGATGCTACATGTTCGACTGTATTTTGGTATAGGATATATGTATACGCGCGGTCTCTCACATACAAACACAACGATAAATATATAGGTATATGTATTGTGTTGCAATTTTCTTGGTCATGTGGAAAATCGAAACGTATATAAATGATTGGAAAAAGAAGAGTAGAGAAAGGGAGGGAGAAACTAATTAGAACAATAATAATCATGATAATAAATAGATGAAATTATTGGCTAGAATATCATCTTGAATTGTTCACTGATGCATGTAACATACCTATGTAATACGAAAAACGAAACGATTTTTCTGATTGTTAGTCGTTATTGTGGAAATGATTATAATTTTTCATTATTCAATAAAAATTCGCAATTGATACAAAATTGAGGGGTTATGAAAAACGATTTTCCACTTGGAATTTTCCAAAGCTATTTTATCAGCAAAAACATATCCAATCAATGTAAAATTCATAGCAGCCATAAAGAAGAAATGAACAAAGGCCGTGTTACTCTTAGATATTAAAAAACCGTGAAAAAGTTTAGAAGATTGCAATACTTCTGATAAATAATCTGTAAAACAATTGGTCGATTTTTGGAAATCTAACAATAAGAGTAAAGATCCTTTGGTTCTATTCTTCTGTCTCGCTGTTATCAATTTTACATTTATCATTTATAAGTTTTTGCCGAAAAATAGCGTTTGAAAATCGTGTTTCATTATTCCCTTTAAATCAGTACTATCTCCCGCGTAGCCTGATGTTACTTTTACACGTATACATATTCATACAAGTGTATGTATTCGAGGATGCAATAGGATGTGATGGGATGCGATGATTCGTCAGATATATAATATAATAGATTAGATTTACACTAGATATGGCGTACCATGTAGTTGCGAATGCCGTTACACTTCAGTGGGCACCTATACACTGCACAGTATAAAGACGTGCACCTACGGCTACATCTACAGTAGAGGCTCATTCGCACAATTGTGTGCGCAGTAGCCGCAGATATTATTGTGATGGTGGGGGGTGCCGACTCGCGACCCACACCAGCTTCAGAGTATCAATTATATATTTCTATCGACGCAATCACGATTTTTTCATCACAATTACATCGTGCTCACGTTATTCGTTGAAAAATTATATCCTCTTATTATCGTTGTATAGAGATATGCCTATGTGCAGGTGTTATTTACATGCCCGGATGTATTTCGAACTGCACCCTGTACACCTTAATATCTATTTATACATATAATACAATAAGTCAATAATACACGTATTATCAAATATTTATATACGTTTACCTATAGGTATATATGTGCTATGTGCTATGTGGATACGGATTTCTCAGGGACGACTAGTTCCGACGTATAAAAATTCCTGTATCTATATTCACGCATGTACAGCTATACATACATGCATGCATATATATCTATGGGTATACCGTATATACCTAATAATATTTACACGTATACATGGTATGTATATAGTATACATAGATATATATATAGATATTTATATATCCTGTACCTACATAAGGCGAGTGAATGGAATCTCGTTTACCTGTTACTTATGCATCGTATCACAAAATAACACTGTAATTGATGCGTGTCTTGTATTCATACGTACGTCTATTTTCGGTTTTTGTTTTCAAATTTTTTCATTGGTACGACCATTCATAATTAGTTTGGTTCTGTAAGTAATAGTTCATAATTACACCTCACTGATTCTCTAATTATTAACGAGTCAATATGAATAATTTTCTTTTTTGTATCTACTTTTTACCAGAATCTCTTCTTTTATTCGAATCGGATTTGATTTTATGAGATCTCATATTATCTCTTCTTTTCACAGGATCCGATATAATATTTCTATTTATTGATTTTTTTCAATCGTTGATCGTTTGCCGGGAATTTATAGCCCGTGAATGAATTTCACATTATTGACGAAGACGATTGTACGATTGTGTATATTTGTTCGTTTGTATGGGCAGGTAATTTGCCGGGTATAGATAATTGGCTTATAGGTATTATGTATGTATGTATGTATAATTTAATACGTGCAACTAGATATTTGTATATATATGTATATATATATGTATTATACTTGTATATATTTACGTGGTGGGTAATAATAATGTCGTTCGAACTTTGTATGTGTAAACGTACTCCGTTTACATGTGTTTGAAAAAATATTGACATTCGTTGGTAAAACAAACCCCGTTTATTTTATACGTTCATACAACGACGACGACGACGACGATTATACGATAAT
Organism: Ametastegia equiseti; assembly: GCA_963989295.1. Taxonomy (NCBI): domain Eukaryota; kingdom Metazoa; phylum Arthropoda; class Insecta; order Hymenoptera; family Tenthredinidae; genus Ametastegia; species Ametastegia equiseti. The sequence goes on from OZ022395.1 coordinate 14,066,214, forward strand.
GATAATGATAATATCAGATCGCTGTTTTAAACTGCCGAAGCCATTATAATACCATAAAGATCAAATCGCATTTACATACATGTAAAACTATGTGTACACATACATACATTATATATTTGTACACGTATTAGCTAGCTGGCTACATTTTCAATTTTTCTATTTTTATTCCGATTCTCGATTCTTCTCATCTTACTTGGTTTTTTGCCGATGAGATTATGTATACCTGTTTACATGTATACCTACCTACTCAATTTCTTCTTTTCAATCTACGCATTTATATACCAACAAGTTTCAAAAAATCGAATTGTACTTCTCCTATAGCTTGTTGTTTTGCGATTTATTTTTTTCGCGCGATTTTCGAATCCAATACATGTTTGTAAATGTTTATTTATACATACCCCAGTCCTCACTCGTTTTATATAATTTATACCTGCGAATGTATAACTTGAACGATATATAATGCCTTGTTTTTCACATGAATTTTATCGCCAGTCATTCTAGGAGTAATTTTTATTCATTCAAAAATCTCCATCTAAGATTTAAAACGATCTCCATTTTTATTTTCTTATTTTTCGTCATCGCGATGCGCACTATACGTATATATCTGTATAATCATTAATCACATACCATATGTTTGTTTCTTAAGAAATTCCAAAAATTGCAAACATTTATTAATTTCATTCACCACGCGAGTCATAGTATAATTATACAAGTCATACAACTTACAATTAGTTAAAGTCAAATGAAGCATTCTGAACATACGTTGATCCGTTTGTCGCCAGTCTGTCTATCCAAAATCAATGAGATTCGAATTCCGGAAGACGGCTGGATGGGAAAATTCGAAATTCCACAGAATTACTACTTGTGGCCTGACGATAAAAAATTGCCATATCCCATGAATCAACTGGACTCTGGCAAAGATTTGGCAATACCAATTTCATCATTTTTTTCAAATCGCCAAAAATTGCGACATCGAATAAAAAACGTCTCCCAACAAAACTTAGATAATATTAGCATAATATGTATTCCGAAAAAGCATCAAGGTCTAAATATGCAAACACCATCTAAATTTTGTTGCAAGGCAATTTTTTATGCCATTTTTATTCTTAGAAATTTCCAAAGTAATAAAATCAGTTTCGTCAAAATTACACCGAAATCATCTCTCAACTTTGCAATACACATGAAAACACAGTAACCTCATGATCTGGAGACCGACTCCATAAAGAAATTCGAAATTCCACAAGCCTGCAGTTTTTCTTTTGACGATGAAAAATTTCCCAACAAAATTTATGGGATTGATTCTTATGGTCAAAGGCAGTTCAAACGTCTAGCAATAAGTCGAATGCGTTTGTTCTTTTCTCTTATATTCTCCACTCAGAAGTTCTCTGTACAAATATACCTATATAATCTGTGAAAGACGAGTTGATGTCTGATCGTGATTGAGAATGTATATGTATTACATGGCATATATAATGTGTACGTATAGGTGCGTTTCGCTTTGTTTGCCACGATGCACCTTACCGTGAGTTGCTGCTGCTACTGCTTCTGGGACCTTAATTATCTAATTAATTAACCTCAATCGAAACGATGAGTAATTTCTCGCTCCGGTAAACGTATACCCTACGTTCTACCTACGTACCTATCTACGTACGTCACACTCACAGGGCGCGATTTCCGCTTCGGTTAATACCGAATCGATTACCAACCCCCTCTTTTCCCCCCTTGAAACATCCACTCCTTCGCTATTTTGCCCAAGGAAATTCTCCACGGTTCTCTTCTCATCCTATTCCTTATTCTTGTCTTACCCCCCCCCCCCCCTCCCCCCCCCCCCCCACTTCCGATTTCACAATTCGATCGAAATTAACGATTTTTCAAACTTTTTTCTCAACGAGGATTCTGAATTTTTTTTTATTCCAGGGTTCATCAGTATTTATGTATTAAAGAGAAGAAAAAAAACGGGTCATGATCTGTTGGTGATTGTTTTTAAATAAGTTTTTTAATTTTGCTTCTCTTATGTTATTATGATTCAAATGTTCAAGTATGATCATGATTTTTTTTTATCAGGATTCAAGATGTATTAATTTCTGAACCTCAGGCTTGAATAATTTTTGATGATCTTTTTTAACATCTCAAGTTCTGGTTACCGATGATTTTTTCGATGATTTTTTTCACTATTTTCGCGATTTTTCATAATGAAAAATATTTGTGATCCTTGTTCGATCTCATTTCCATGACGATTTAGGCTCACAATCAATGATTTTCCATACAGTTTTTTTTTTTTTTTATCATTTAAAATTGTTTCACGGTAATTTTTAATGATTCTTCGTCACTTCTCATCATCCTAAAATCTTTATCGATGATTTTCTCCAGATTTTCGACCGGCGTTCGTCATTTGCGAATGCTTAGAAAAATTCTTTTATCCTTTTTCATGAGTTATCCGAATAAATTCTAGCCTTCGTTAACAATAAAATTGATGATAATAATCCTGACGTTCGATTTATTTCTTGTACATGATAGTGATGAGTACCAATCATTCTTTGGAATTTCTCATTTAATTTTTATCAACATCTTTTTCTTCAATTTCGCGAGTTCCGATTATTGAATACAAAAGTCTCTCACCACTTAACAAATCGTTTTCTCACGATCTCTAATCAACAAATTAGGAAAATGATTGAAAAATAATTTAGACTATCTGAATCAACGAACGACCCTAAACTTAAAATTTCAATCATTGCCTTGTCTACTAAATCCTAAATCTTGACGTTTCTGGTCTATATATACTCCAAAATGCTGCAAACTACTCCACTAACAATGATTTTTAATACTTAATCGACGGAAAATTTTCCATCCAATTTTTTACATCTCGCGATTTGATTCGTTATTTTATTTTTCTTCTATTTCTCTCTCCGAAACTTTCTTCAATGAAGATTTCAAGATTGGAGAAAATACAATTTCGGTAACAAAAAATTCCGGTTTTAAAAACTCAAAATAATGATGTCATAGTTTTATCATTCCGCCCCATGGTATTTGAAGGAGCTGTGTTTTGACAGCGGTTGATTCGGAGAGCAAGCAAAAGCCTCGAGATTTGATCCTGGCGAATTGCTGCCCTAATGCCTTCCCTAATATGTGCGACTGCCCAGCTCGAGGTACAGCAACCTACTAATAGTATTTAGTTAGTCAACCCTGCCCCCTGGGCATGATTAACTATGGGAGTCGACAAGTGGCGTTTAGAAGATATACGAGTATAGAGGAGACACTTTTCCTTTCATGTGCTAATCCCCGTCTCTCTGTACGTGTACATTTATTTAGCCAAACGTATAAGCAAAACAACTTTACTCCACTTTACCTTGTGTACTTTTTTTCATCCACTCGCGGCAAATTATTACTGTTTTTACTGCATTTATTAAATTACAATATGACACCCCTCTTTCTCTGCAGAAGAAGAAAGAAAAAAAAAAAAAAAAACGAACGAAAGAAAAAGAAAGAAAATAATTTACCCCTCGATGATCCTAATGGATCGACTAAAAGCCGAATTAATTTACCAGATCTCTCTGGGATTATCAAACCGTGAATTTGGAAACGTTAAAGAAATACCTGTTCTCGAAATTCCGAAGATCAACCCTCAAACTTTCTTCTGCTGAGAAAATTCAAATTTCATCGACTGGAGTTTGATCTGTATGAGCGCACTTCGCGCAAGCAAGGAAAATAATAATAATGGTATTTATTTTTTTACTACGGCTTACCGTGATGCAAAATTAAAAAAAAATATAATACGGGTTATGAGGAATCTATACGGAATGTAGAAATATTAATTACAAAAATATTAGTCGGATAAACGGCTGTTCTAATTTCATTTTACAATTCTATAATTTATACTTTTTAAGAACGTTGACAATGAATTGTCTTTTTGAAAATTTGGAAAAAAATTACGAGTCTCATAATATGATTCGCCTCGTCACCAGCTGATGCTTATTGTTAGGTGATTTTCCAATCTGGGTTGAAAAAGGTTCAGAGAATGATTCTAGAATCATCAGGATTTCTTTACAGGAGAACTTTCAGCTTTCTTGGAATTTGTTTTCGAAAAACGATAAAAGAACAATTTTTTTTGCATTTGGAAAACAATTTTGTTTCAGCTTTCTGTGATCTGAGTTCAAAAATCCGAATTTTCGTGTAACAATATAGAATTCTCTGTCCCACGGTTTTCGAAATTCTATCCTCACAATTATCTTATGCGATGGCAAGGCGGGTATTTGTTATCAATATCCTAATCCATGGAGAAGATCAATTCGGAATCTGAATTTGTTGTAATAAATCGATGAATTATGAACAATTTTGTTTTTCGATGATCGGATTTTTTCGCTGCAATATTCAGGTCTGCTGGAGGTTCGACTGTGACATTGACAGAAGAAATTGTATCGTAGTATAAAATGTTAATGTTCATTGAATTTTTTAGTATTTTTATTGCTTTTTGATTTTTTTGGAATCCAATGATTCTTCAAGTGGGTCGAAATTATGTTCTACAGAAAACAGGGATATTTCTATCGGCTCGCCAAAACTTTCCCTTTTCTCAAATACTTCGATCTCTATGATCCTCAGGTGACAAAAATTTTGATGAATAAATATTCGTGAAATCATTGATTTTCCATTCATTATAAATTTATACCATTCCTTACCTCTTTAAAATACAGGAAGTTAATTGCCTATACAAAGTTCTATGCTCTTTCAAATTAGGAAAAATTGGTATCCAATTTTTGTACAGTTTTTGAGATCAGTGATTTCCTATTTTCCGCAAATTCCTATGATTTCATCATATGCCTGAAAAAATATTATTCTTTCACTACCCACAGTCGTTCATCCGCGAAAATTTTTTGGACAATCTCATCGTTTGCATGATAGCTTATGGGATCTTTTATTTCGGTCTCTGGTACGCTGATAAGGTAAGCTAATTCTTCAAACATGTTCATAATTCAAAAACTAAAACTGAACATAAAATAAAAGAGTGAGATTGAAAAAAGGAAAACTAACGAAACCTCTATAATTCCAATCCTTGGATCATATGACTAGGTTATCAGAAGGATCGAAAACATCAATGAGGAAATGTTTGCTGTAATGGAAGACAACAAAACTGTGAGTATTCAAGTAATTACTAAGTTGAATAATTTTTTTGATATTTGTTTAAAAAATGTTCAGGTTTTCAAATTTATTCCAACTTCGTCGTTTTGTTTGTCAGTTTTTTTCCTAATCATATTTGAATTGATTGAATCGATTATACCATAACCTGTGATAATTTCCCAACGACACTTGAGGTTTCCAAAGGTTCATTATATCTTCGGTAATATATCGCTGCGTCGATTATTTCGTCGTTCAACAATTTTGAACCATTTAAAATTCGATTTTCCATACGCTAAGCACCTTCGCGTAATATACCTACGCGCCGAGAGGCAAATAAGGGTATTAAAAATCAATCATAGACCATTTTTATCTTTTTTTGATTCGTTATAACGGTATTCACAAGGAAAGAAATTTTCCTTACACGTACCACTCTTTTTGTTGAATTATTTATCAATAATCAAACGAATTATTGATCAATTAATTGAATATTTGATTCATGTATTCATTCTGTAGACAATTTTGACTTGTAAAATTATGAATAATGGTGAATTGTTGGTACATCAGCAATTCAAGAAATCAATCGATAGTCAATAATTAAATAGAATTAACTCATTAATCAATGATGGTCATGATGATTACGGAGTTTCAGAAATTGGACGACTTGATCACGCTGAGAAAAAAACGCGTCGAGTACGAAGACGTGGTGATAAAAACGGTCAGTGAACAAGAAGAGGATAAAAAATATCAAAAATTTTCAAAATTCAATATAAAAAAAGTGATTTTTCAGAAGGGTGTGCAACGTCAGACAGAAAAATTCCTGGACGAAGAAGTGAGTGATTAATGTGAAATCGACTGCGACCCTATCAAATGAAAATGTTTCAAATTCGAAAAAATTGATTTACTATTTTTATTTTCCATAGTTGGAGAAGTTGAGCGAAAAATTATCCACGACTGTAGATAAGATCGGAGATCTTGAAAAAGTATTCGGCCAAGTAATTGTTCAGATCATCTGTATTATTATATATAGTATTAAAATTGATTGTAAAAAAACACAAGAAAAAACATATTTTTTTCGAATATTTTCTTTTCTTTTTGAGAGAGAAACAGATGGAAAGAGATACTTGACTACCTTTATTTTTCATTTTTAACGTCTGTCAGCTGGTTATTTTCAGTGCAAATCTATCGGAAGTACATTCAACACGGGAATTACCACATTCGGTCCGGATGGCGAGTGTATCGAAGGCGTTCAATATTCGGCGGAAAAACCGGAGGACGTCAAGGTTCGGTTGCTTTTTTTTTCAAATTCTAACTTGATAAATAATTCATCGATTCATTCATTCACGTTCTCGGATCGAATTGAGAACCGGATTTCATCAAATGTGCGCTAACGTCATCGAGGATAATAAAAAATTCGACAAAAAGTACTCTAAAGTTTCTCAGAATTTATCGCAAAATATGTTCCAGTACTCAAACGTCGTCGTGAAATGACGTAGAATTAATAAACGTCATCAGTGATGTTAAGCAATCGTCGAATTACACTAAATAAACATTAAAAATTGTTTGAAATGTTTTTAAAATGAAGACAAATCATGATTAAGCATTTTGAAATAAATACTTCGGGGTAACCGAAAAGTGTTTAAAAATCATCAGAAGAGTCAGCGAGAATCATTAAAAAGTATTGATATGAGACAGTAGGATCAACTTTAATCGTTAGGTAAAAGTCGTACGAATGTATCCAAAAATTGTTTAGAAGAGACGAAAAACCATCAGAAAATTATACTCGACGAATCATTTTGAGTGATTCGAAATCATTGAAAAATAGTCTCGAAACAACCGGGCTGATTAAGAATCATTCGAAAATCCGAAATCATTGAAAAACCATTGACACATGAAAATAGATGGAGAAAATCATACGAAATCATTAAAAAATTATCGCAACGTTGCTTTGACCGTAATTTATAATCATTCGATGATGTTGGACAATCATTGACAAATCGTTGAACATTTCCTATTTTTCAATCATACTCAGTCGCTTGTTGACATGGAAAAGGATTGAATGATCTTTGCATATAATTGAAAGTCATTGAAAATCATCAGTACTCATCGAAAACGTTCGAAAAATCATTGGAAAATTTTCTGAAGTGTTCTGAAAAATTCGGAAGTATCTAAGAGGCCATTTAAACAATTTTTTAGATACTGGAGCCGTCGTTTCCGCCGCCAACGCCGCCAGAACCGCCGCCCCGGAAGTACGGGATCTTCGTCACCAGGCCACCGGGTCATCGTGCCACGCCAGGAGCTGGACCTCCGGCAACACCCCCACCCCCAAAGATCGGATTCAAGTTATCAAGCGTCATCTGAGTTTTCGGACTCGGGTTGGTTTTGCCTCAAACAATTTCCGAGGTCATTTTTATCTCTCCATTTTTTCATTACATAGGCAATTTCTCTTAATTCGTTTTCTTCATTTTGATTCCCTAGCTCAGTTCACAAAAAACACAAGAGCGGAAACCAGTTCCAAAATCCCGAGAAAAAATCACGCTACAAATCATCATCGCGGTGAAAAAATTCCAGATCCAATTTTTCTGTCTCCTCTGACGAAAACCATTTTTGAACTAGCCTCCATACTCCTCAACTCTGATGACTGATTATGAGACTAATGCAGTTGTTGAGTTTTCTGGAATCAAATGATCATGATGATCGTAATTTTTATTACTATTTGGTTTTTGTTCTTTTATTTTAGGAACTATTTCGAAATTTCCAAGATTCATTGACCAATATAGTAATAACAATATGACGAATATCTACCGGTTCGATAATGATAATGATAATAAATCATCACCGCATTTGATATATGTAACTGAATCTAACTTCTATCACAATTGCCAATGCGAAAAGGGAAAGTAACGAGTTTCAGACCACGGAGGCACATGCATTCACGTATACACACAGGTCAATGTATATTTCTCGTTCGGTTATTACGCAAGTGAAATGAAATGATGATACCATCAGGAATTCCAGATGACTTCACACATACTCAAAAAATTATTTCTACTCAAAGGAGTTACCCAGAAAATTCTATCGAATCGTTTCAACGTACACAATGATGATATTTTCGCGAATGACGATTGGAATTTCCCATTTTCTAATTCTTTTCCCTCCTTCTTCATTTATGAAAAATCGAAGAATTTTTCTTCGAAAATGATAACGTACGATATTGTAAATTATTTTCCACGTTACTCCATACCTCCAGGTTATATACCATATACTTTTGATAAATTCTATGGCTATTTAGGTATCTATTTACATTTATGTATGGAGGTATCTATCTATGTATAATATATGTATGTGAGTCGAATATACATGGGTATAATATATAATAATAACAACTACCGGCGACTTTCACTTTCTTCTTCTCCGATCGCTGGACATAATACTACGTACAGTCGTAGTTGGTTGCTTGGTTGCTCGGCTTCGGTTCGCAAAGCAAAGTGAGACGGAAGGTTAAACTGGTGTTTCGAGTCATTCATTTCATTTCATTTCATTTTATTCCATTCGTTTGCATTTCGTTTCGTCTCGTTTCCTACTCACCTATCCAGTCATTCTCTGGCTATGAGACTCGCCGGTCGAATTCTCGCTTCGGTACGCACCTCATTCTCTTCCAAAAAACATTGATAAAGAAACCAAAACCAACTAAATCAACAATTATAAGGACTAAAAGTTAACATTCGAATTTGTTCATTTATCCATTTCGATTTTCGCTTCGGTTTGAAAAAATAAAATAAAAAATCATCAAGAATCATCAAAAATCATCAAAAAGTCATCGAGGATCATCAAAAATCATCGAAAATGTATAATACAGTGAAAAATCAGTAGTTGAAGAAAAAGAAAAAAACTCGTGAGAGCAACAAACTAAACAGTTGATATGAAATGAGAAATAAGTTATGAAATTACACTCAAATTACAAAATCATTTCGTCACCTTGTTTGAGTAATTGTTATTCAATAAACGCCAGATGCTTGTGGTTTTGTTCGAACGAAATAATTAAAAAGAATAAATTTGAACGACAAACTGTCTCATTGAGTTATCAAAAATTTTATCAGCCAATTGACTGATTTTTGAAAAATCAACCAAATAATAAACGAACAATTTTTAACTCGGTCAGTGTACATCAAATGTCACTCGGGAAGTCGTAACATTTGATGGAATCTAAAGAAAATACAACCAAATACTGAATTGACAAGAACTATTCGGTATTTGACGTGGAACATAATAAATAAAGGAATAATAATAAAACAGTAAAAAGAAGCAGAAGGAATTCAAAATGGATACGGGAACTGTACGTCTGGTTATTTTCGTTGGTATGTTTCTGGTATTCGCCGGCGACTACACTTCCTTAATGTCAACGATATTTGGTACGAATGCCGATAAAAATGGCACCACGGCTCTAAAACGACCCCAGGGTGCCGAGGACGGGGGAAAACACAACGAGGGGGTCGCCCAGGCTCTGACTGAGGAGGAAAAATTTTTAGAGGAAAACGGTGAGACCAAAAACAAAAAATAAAACCAAAAAAAGGCTACAACAAGAATTCGAAATTTCAAAAAGCGAAGGAAGAAACAAGAATCCTGATTTCTTGTCGCTTCTTCCGTTTTTTTTTTTTTTGTTGACTACTTGTCGTGGAAGAATTTAGCGGTTCTGGAATTTTCCACTTCCTCAATTGATCTGACAACAACAAGAATAACAACTGACAAAAACATGCTGTGGAAAAGAAATCCCAGTTTTTGCTCATCATCATTCTTACTTGATTTTATTTTCGATTCACTCCTTTTGGAATGCTGCAATACTTGTAATTAGTGAACCGACAACAGCAACAGGTGAATGATTTTTTTTTTCTTTGGAAACCAAAAGGCTGGGCAAAAACCGAAACCAAAAGTGGAACAATTTTTTGTTATTCCTCATTTCGAAATTCCACAATCACTTGTGAAATAAAATTGAATACTACATTGATTCCCGATCAGAAGATTGCATGTTTTTTCACTGATTTTCGTGAAAATGAATAACAATCAATTTTTGGTTTTATTCAACTTCAATTCATTCACTGGTCAATTATTATTTGCTGATCAAATAAATTTTATTTAATTCGATTTTTTGTTCTCACTGTGATTTGTTTCCCACTTTGCAAGAAATTCAAGTTATTCCCTGTTTTCAAAAAATTTAAATAACCATGAATATTTTTCGTTTGCGATGAGATTCTTCCTTATTTTGAAGCCACAATTCTTCTTATTGGTCTTTCCGATCCATTCAATTTAATGAAACAGTCTGCATACGAGAAGAAATTTTTTCCCTCTATTTTTTATTAGATTAGATATTGATTAGTTTCGAAACATTATTGCAAATGGTTTTTCGCGTATCTGTAAATCAATGATTTAATCCTTCTTTCGAATATTTGTTCCTTCAATCTTCTATGAGATTAGATATTGATTAGATTTGAAACGTAACCGCGAATATTTGCGAATTTAGAAATCAATGATCCAATTATTCGTCCGAATAATAAAATAAGATGATTCGAATCGTGTCCATGATTATTTCCGACTAATTAGTTATGTAATTGTATATGTATAGTCCAGTCGATGCCCTCCAATTCACTTATACGTATACCTGATTGATAATTTATTCGCGCCACGTGGGCGTTGAGGAGAAAAAATACACAAAATAATAGTTACGTACTTGAAATTGAAGGACAAACGTGGAGTTTGACATTCGGATACTCGAAGATATATTACAATAATCAGCCCCAGTCTCTCCTACTCCTGTATAAGCCTCAAAGTCAATAGTCAGGGTTCAATAATCCGCTAGAAAAAAAAAGAAACATACAAAAAATGAAATAATGGTTTCGTCATATCGAAGTAACGAATGAGAGTGTTGTATAATATTTGATTCGATCAATACTCAAAACAGAACCGAATTCAAATAAAATTTTTTGTTTTTCATTTATCGTTTCTAATCAGATTATAATAATCAAGGAATGAATTTGCAGAATGGAATTATTTTTCATCACTTTGTTTTCTTCGTTTTTCAATGAAATTATTTTTAGAATCATTCAAATTATTTGCAATTCGATCATGAGTTTTCAACAGTCTATTACATTTAGGTAATGTCGCAATGATTAATCCCGAGGAGAAGGCAAAAAAACAATCTTTGATTATTTTGTTTCTTCTTATTGAAATGTCCTCAAAACCTCAAATTATTTACATTGTCATTTATACCTATACATATATACGCCTGTATAACTTTAACGGATGGCGATAAACCTTCGAGTTCTTTATTAGGAAGACCTAACGATATAACCCATTACTCAAAAAAGAAAAAAAAAAAAGTATATATATACATCGTACATATTATACTTATATGTATACAACGGTATATAGGTACCCTTGGGCTACTAAAAAAAATTAATCATTACATATAATTACCGCATCAACTATACAAACCTATACAGGGTGAATTCGTGCCGTCCGAACAGATCGAACCGCGTTGAGGCGGCCACGAGTCCAGGAACGGCAATTGTTTTCAAGAAACAGCCAATCAAGGATCAGAAAACTGTTGAAACAATTGCCGAATTTGACGCGCGGCCGCCTCAACGCGGTTCGATCTGTTCGGACGGCACGAATTCTCCCTGTATATGATTCTAGGAAATGGACCTGTCTTTGGATTTTTCATTTAGTTAGTTATTTATTCGCTTATTCCTGACGTTTATTTATACATAGATGTATGTAGGTACATATCTGTCTTAAGAAATCCAAATAAGATTTTATTTATTAAAAAAAAAAAACAAAGAAAAAACACAACAGAAATAAGTGAGTCAGTGATCATAACTTGGAAGATCAAATTCATCATACCTATAGATTGAAAAAAATTGTTGTTGTTTGTCGTAAATATTTGATTCTTTCATTAACAAAGATTATTCAGAATAATAATGGCAATATGAAGAAGAATCTATTGACAAATGAAAATGATGGTATTTCATGAAGAAATTCAACCGAAGGAAAAGAAAGTCAAGAATTTTATAAATAATAAATTTTAGAAATGAATCAATCAATCGGTAGGAATAATTGAATTAAATAAGTATATCCTAAGTTCCGAATTAGTTAATTAAAACTAACAAATAAATAGGCGATCGATTGATTTTCGTAATTTAATTATTTATTATTGTTATCATTATTATTATTGTTTGTTGAATTTTTTTCAACTTGGTTATTTTTATATTTGCATTTACATATGTGTTTATTCTTATTTTTTTCTTATTTCTGGGTGGCAAACAGGAATCTCAGCAAAGGCCAAACTAATGTCGACAATAAAAACCGCTTGCCTGCCTAAATTAATATGCGAATTGACAGCATCGACGAATCAAGATCAACTAAGTGACACTGAAAGGTCGCTACTCAATTTGATAAGGTGAGAATTATACTTTTATTTTTAATTTGATTTTTTAATCGTCGTTATATAGCGTTGTTTCGAAATTTTTATTTTCGCAAATACCAAGATGTTATCCTTATTATTATCATTATTGCAAAGAGCTTTTTTTCAGATAATCATATACCGTGACGCGGTTATATTTCTTCTAATTGCAGTTCCAATTCATCATGTTATCAATTCAATGATATCCTATTATGGTAGATGTGTTAATCATGTATAGGGTAAGTGCCGGGTAGTTGGCCATAGTTATTTGAACTGCCCACCATTTATTTATTACAATGAAAAAAATTTTTTAAATGATGCTCAACCCAAGAGTACTCATTGAACGTGTTGTACGTCATCGATAAATATCGATTACTCAGATCGTAACTGAATTAGATATACTTTTGTAAATTGTTCTCAATAATTAAACAATGCAAAATAACTTTCACTGGTCATTTTACGTGTCAAAATATAAATAAAATTGATTATTGTAAATGAGAAAACAATCAAATTAATCACTTAAACGTAGTAAGGAATATTGTAAAAAGTCGAATACACTTTAGATCTACCGTTGCCTTCAAAGTTTGGGTATCACTGATCCATATTTTTTTTTTTTATTTATCTTGCATGGATAGTAGTTCGTAAGGATTGAAATAATTTGTTACAAAACATTAAGAACCACAATTTTTTTGAATTGGCCATCTCTCCCTTACGGCCATCTCCCCCGGACTTACCCTAAATGGTGAATTTCGCGTGAAACGTAACAGTCTCGAACCTGTCGAACAGTTCGAGTTTCCTTAAATTTTGCATACGAACCGAGATACGCCGTCAAAAAAAATTTGAAAAATTATTCCAGATTTTTTGGCGACCAATTGGCCGAGGGCTAGGCGTTTCGAATTTCACGAAAGTCAAATTTTCACTTTTCTCAACGATAAATATCATCGCATTGGAAAACGGTATCACAAAAGTATCACACATATCATTTAGGAGGTAACTTACCTCAACCTTTCGAACTGCGTAGGTACATTTTCCAAAATTTATGCAGGATTATCACCGGTAATCGCGATGATATTGGAAAAATGATAAAATATATGTTTCCCAGGATATATTTTGTTATTCCATTTATTTTTATTTATATTGTAGCCCTTGGTGTTTTGAATAAGTCCAGCGAAGGACATCTTGGTACGATAAATAATCACAGATATTAGATGAGAATCAGAGATATTATTTTTTTTCTTAAGTCAAGAAACGTTAAAATGCGAATTGAAAAATTCCAGACGGTCAATCACGATTCACGTTGAACATTTCTAATATTTTTAATAACGACTGCAGGCAATTCAAAAACATTTTGATCCATATGGTGCTTAGGTATGTGAAAATGTTTGGATTTCCAGTACCATTTCGATAGAATTTTTGCTCCACGTTTCTCTCTCTCTCTCTCTCTGTCTCTTTATTTTCACTCGACTGAAGGATACAGATTATTATAACAAGGACACGGACGAACTTAAGGATGAATTATTGATGTGTGTGTGAATTTTATTTTTTATTTTATCTCGTGTTCACCTACACATGAATATATTTACGGATATTTTACACATACACATGTAGACATGTATATTTTTTCTTTAATGAAGACGGAAGGTTTTTGACCTTCGTCTGCGGTTGCGATATACATTTAGATAGATATATATATATATATATACTGTATTATGTATCGCACATACACATATACAGAAACACAAGTACATACGTGATAAACATTTACATACATGTATATATGCATGTGTATGGGTAGTAAATACGTGAATATGTCTGTCAAGGTACTTCCGTAAGATGGAGAACCATTTTTTTATTTTATTTTTTTTATTTATCGTTGTTGTTATTTTCATTCCGTTTTTTCGTTTATTAACAAATATAATCGTGATCACGTAATACCAATACGATATAAATATACATAATTATAATATGCGTACATAAAACGTAATGATATACAATTTGTTAGCATGTTTGAAGAAGTTGAAGAGTTAAAAAATGCAAATTTCAAAAATCTATCTGCTTTTTTCATCTTGTTTTTTTTTTTTTTTTTTTTATAATCCTAATGAATGAAGACCGGTTATTTATTTATTTTATTGAACGATTACTGAATTGATGATTAATATGTTTTTTTATCAACTTATAAACCGTCTCCTCTTTTTTCAATTTTATTCTTTATCTTTCTCTTCCTCTATATCGCTCTCCATCGCTCTGTCTTTCTCATTATTTCTCGTTTCAACGCCGAAACGCCACTTTCACAACTTTCATTATTATATACTATACCGGAACTAGAATGAAGGTAATTATATCTACACTTCCTCGAGTTTGTAAGAAAGAGAAAGAGAAGGAGAATAGAGTAGAATGAAATAGATATAAAAATGAGAAAATAGACAATTTATCATCTGAAATTATGAGAAAATAAAAAAATTGAAAAGTGGAAAGAGAATTTTAAACGTATGAATTTTTTTACGTCACCTAATAATTTATTAGGGACATTACACTACATTTTACATCTGAATAAACCTATATAGCTTTTCAATGATTTTTATTAACCAAATCTTTGGTTTTTTTTCTCCCTCATTTCTTATACTCGATTACAATTGGTTATTTGTAAAAATGAAACGAACAACTGAAGAATAAAGAGAAAATTGTGATATCGTGTGTCTTGCAGTATTAATATGCTCAGTGATCGAGTTCGATCCAAAATCCACTGCCTTTCATTTTCGACTGATATTACTCAACATCTCACTTCTCTCACTTTCTCTCCTCTGTACATAGTATATGGAAATATTTACTATACAAAATACATATTCACATACCAGGCCAACGTACGGATATATCCAATTTACTTATACGCACAAATTGTAATCTTGTTATTCGTAATTTTCCCTGTCCATATTTCTTCCCTACGGTATGCATATAGTTATTATAATATTAGAAAAGAGAAATAGAATCATATGAAAATTTGATACGATTTGCCGAAAAAAAAAGACCACAGATAAACAAAGATGAAGAAAAATAATAAAAATAGGTACTGATAGATAATATTATAGATTTGATTTCTATTGAACTTTCGATACATATTGACGAGAAATAAAGACTTGATTTATTTGCCATCAATTTTTAGATCAATCAAAAACGATCTGGTCGAATAGTTTCAGACGAATTCGCGTATTATAGATGAGGAAAATAACCCCCACGCATTATCATCGTAATAAATACTCACTTACTACACATATGTACATACATACATACATACATATGTATACGTCCAAAACCAGAGAAAAAAAAGTGAAAGATAGAAAGAAAGTAAGAAGGTAACAGGTAATTGTTGAAAGAGAAAAATTATCTTTCCTTCTTTGAATTTTATCCTCATTACGTATGTGTATAAATAATAAATATGTATGGATGAATTATTATTATTATTATCGTTGTGTATTCATCCATATGTAATGACGTCTATAGGGTATCCAGGTACGCATAATATATTATAGGTATATAATGTATACGTGGCGTCGTGGTCTCAGGTACTTATAGAAAGTGAATGCAGTGTAAATATACATACATATATAGAGAGGTATGATGTCTATATATATATATATATATATGTATACACTTTTACCTTGTGCCTGTTCCTTAGAAGTTAGACTGGCTTCTAAACGAGTCGATAACATGTTTTTATTTATCTCTAACGAATTGCTAATTCTGGTATCGTGCACAGGTAATCAAATTGGTATTGGTGTATATATGTATATAATACATATATTTGTTGATTTATTTATCTATACACATAACTATCACCTTCTCCCTTATAAATATATTATACATGTATACGTGTGTATCGTAAGTATGTTGCCAATTATCTTTCTTCCTTGGCATAGCTGTATATTTCATTGAGTATATACAGATAGATACCTATATACACATATATTTATATACATATATACGTACATAACCACATTCACGACCTTTCCATGGTTCATTGGACCTTGGTTGTGATATAAATCTGAAATTTGCAAATTATTACCAATTTGAAAATTTCTTTTTGTTTTTAGACTGCAGATGTGAAAATTTATGTATATACACATCGTTATCTGTTTTTTGATATTTGATTTTTTGTATCTTGGGTATTCTGAAAATTCGTTGATCTGGTATCACAAGGTATGAGAATTTTTTATTTCGCTGATCAATCGATGCTGATCAGCTATAAGCGATACCTCGTCGAGATTATTTATGAAAAAAAACGAGATGAACAAATTTTTGTGTACCTACATTGAATATTCAGAACATTTTGAAAATCTGCAAATGAAAAAAATCCTCGATTTATAATTTCTGCAAAATTATAAGCTCACGTGAAGCTTCAAAATCTTGAAACAGACAGAGAAATAATCGTCACATTGAAATCTACGAGAAAATCGGATTCCGACAAATCGTGCATTCGCATGATTAGGACAGAATCCCGAATAAAATTTATCAAGAAAAAAAAGTTGAAAAAAAAAACACACACACATACAAACAAAATCGTGTATCGTATGAGAGATTTAAAAAAAAAAAAATGAATTTTTCTTTTATTTTCAAAATCTCGAGTTTAAATTCACGAATAGGTAATATAAACCTCAACCAAGCACACGTCTATCTCTTGGCTGTAGAACTATAGGTACCTCAGCAATTTTCGTTATCAAATTGACATAGACAAACGGGAATTCTAGAAGTGGAGTGCCAAATAGCTACATACCTATGTAGCTAGCTCAAGACTTTTCGGGCAATCGAGAGAAACATACATAGTTATGTATATGTATACTCAGGTATTTATATACATAAGTTCGTATATACGTAACTGCATCGAGAGATAAAAGGCGGTGTGAGCTGGCGAGAAATGCGATCCATTGACCCGATTTTTTGTTATTTTATTTCATTCCATTTTGTTTCAAATTCCCAAGCTCCACTTTTCCCTTATTTTCCCTTATTTCACGTTATTCATTTTTTTTTCTTTTTCTTTTTCTTTTTTTATTATTTTTCACCCGGAGTAAGGCGAACAAATTCTCCAAGGTATACGAAAGCCAGTGACGTTATCTCCGCACACTTCTCTATAGTTCCTCGGTGCAGTTCCCGACTCTTCGAAAGCTCCGAAAGCTCCGAAAGCTCATATTCCTTTTTCTCTTGATTTTCCTTTTGCTACCCTATACGCGCCCCCGAGGCAATTGCTGAATTGTTACAGCCATAGCTCATATCCGGGTGGAATAGAGCTACGACTACGACTACGACTACGACTATGACTAGATGTAGCTCTATGCACGTATAATGGTAGATAGTAGCCAACGCTGCAATTCCGTATAGCTGCCACCTACCTAGTAGTATGCATCGAATTACTTCTACTTCCCTGTCGTCGCTTTTCCGTATACACTAATATCAACGAGTACTTCCTAGTATATGTATATCCTAGGTCTAGGTCCATATCCTGGCGGTATAGATGTATATCTATACATATCCATACCCGAGACGAGATTTATCGATGTAGGTATATGTAAAAAGAGTTCGAAACTCCCGCTTAAAACTCACGTCCCGGAGGTACCATGAGAATTTCCAGATAGATAGATACCTATATATATGTATACGCGAGATTTACTTCAAGATTTATTGGGCACGTTTTCAGATGATTATATTATACCTACGTGATTTGGGAATTTTTTTTTATTATTTCAACTACGATGATTTTTAATTAGGCAAAAAAGATGTGCCAGTCGGATAAACGGTTTACGAATTTTTGAATTTTTTAAGATCCTCGAATTCGAGAAGTACGCAGATTTCGAAGAAGATGCCCATCCAATTAGATTTTAGTTTTGATGAAACCAAAAATCGACAAAAATTTACAAATTCCCCATTCGCAGGTTTTACCTTTTTTTCAAATCAATTTTCATTATTTTTTCTTGTTTCAAAAGACAGATTCCTACGGTTTTCCTATTTCAAAAAACGAATTTCGACATCTTTTGTACTGCGAAAAGTCGATTTCGTATTATTTTGCATTCAACAAATCAAGTTTTATACATTTATAATTTTTTTCTCGTTAGAAAGCATTGCCCCCACTTTTTGGTTGTCGTTGAAAATAAATTTGGAATTATTTTTAAACGAAAAAAAGAAGAGTTTTTACAGTTCATCTTATCCACGAGAATATGTATAGATGTAAAATATTTTCAACCGGAAAAATAAATTTCGATTCTTTTTATTGTTTCTGCGCAGAGACACAAGCCTGAGTACAACAGCGGAAGTTGCATCGAGATATCACTTCGCAGCACACATGGGACAGTTGATATCGGGTCTAGAGGGTCAAGGATGTCATAATTTTTATCCAACATGTCCTTTTCCGGGCTCAAGTGTTTTGAGCATGATGAAAAAGGTCAGGCTTCGTTGATTTGATGTCCATTATGACATCAATTTTTTAACCAATCGAAATTTGGCCACGAATATATTATTTAGAAATTTTACTAACAAACATAAGGGTCTTATATTACTATGTACAATTAACACATGCATATGGTATGTAACGACTAAAAAATGAACAATACTCAATAATTAATATAGATATATAATATTATTTTATTTTATCACCGAAAAATGATGGTCAATTGATTTATGAAAGAAAAATTTTCATTCTGGATTTTTAATCGTCTCTGGTTTGTCGAGACATTTTTTTCCAAAAAGTACGTTTAGAATTTTTGAATACGTTGATTAGTTTGTACTTATAGTAACTTTACGCGTGATATATTATACATATACGTATAGAAACTGTTTTATGTTTCATCAAGTGATTATAGTACATACATTATCGAGTGACTGTAAAGATGACTGATGAGTGATGTATAAAATAACGAAGCTAGTCTGATTTGAAGTTTTCTCGATTTGAGATGAGATTTCGTCAATTCAAATTTCATACCTTGAAGTTGTATATTGCATATCAATGTTTCAATTGAATCTTACTCGGTTGAATTAAACTTGTTGTATTTGAAGTGAAATCTCGTCAATAGTAATTTTAATTGTCATTAAAGTACCCGAATTACAATTTATCAATTCGCATTGAACCTTCGTCAATTGAAACTGAAATATTTCAATGCGAATTGATACTTTATAATTTGGAGTAACATTCTTCAATTCTATTTGAATTTTCTTCAATATGAATTGAAATTTCGTTAAACTAAATTGAATTTCTTGGTTGTGAATGGGAATTTGTCAAGATTTTTATTGAATTTTATTCATTAGAGCAGAAGTCTCTGAATTAAATTTGATATTGGAATTTTTATTGGAATACAATAAACAAGTAAAAATTTCTTTTCCAATTGTTTTCGTTGTTTTTAATTTGCTTCATTATCACTATTATTATGATGATTATGATTATGATGATTATTATTATTATTATTATAACTATTATAATAATTATTATTGTTATTAGTACTATTATTATTTTATTAGTAAATTGTTAATCGTGGATATTATTGAAACTGTTTTAATTGTAGATCAGGAGTTTATAAGTTACCCTAGACTTTAGGATGTGAATCAGAAACTTATTTATTATTTTTACTTTCTTTTTCCAATGTTAACATTTGTTTATAAAACCGCTAGATCCGATTACCATGTTATACACGGATAAATATTGTATCTTATGTGAATAAATTTATTTTTATGTAGAAATATGCATACGTACCTTCAGGTACTTGTATATCGAATGTATATTATAATTATCATAAACTGAAAACATTTGTTGTCCATTACTTACACGTACCTTTTACCTATATGTATAACTTTTTTTGTGAATACAATTGTTCGAAGTAGATTTCAATTGAGTCAGATCGAGACTCTCGAATTTGGATATCGACTGACGGAGACTTGAATTTTTAATTTAAATTATAATATGGATTCATCAAGTATTTCATGACATTTCAGTCATCACACTCTCGATTTCATAGTTCGAAGTGATATTTCGTGAATTTTAATCTTATTTCTCGAATTTCCAATCGGTGATTTATAATTTTGACAGAAATTTAGTCGCTTTGGAAAGTAACTCTAAAATTTGTGTTGTAACTATTTCATTTCGAATTGTATTTCTGGAATTCGAATAGGAATTCGTTGGTAGCCCCGCGGTAAATATCTTTTAATTGGAATTGAATCTGTTTCGATCTTGTTGTTAATTGTACTGCTTCAGCTTGAAATAAAATTTTTTCAATTTGAATGAAAATTTGCGAATTATAGATGTTTGCCTTTCATTTCAATTGCCATTTTCTACGTCGAAAACAAATTTCGTCGGACTGAGTTAAAATTTTTGTAATTCGACTTTGAATCCTTGAATTAAGATTAAAATTCTGTGAATCTCAATTGAATCTCTCTGAAGATTCGTCGAGTTTTGTATAAAATTTTGTAATAAATTGTTTTCATTGAGTTTAAATCCAACTTATTGTTAGCCTATTTGTATCAAAATCACAATTTCGTCAGCATCTGAATTTTATTATGTGATTTGACGACGTAAATACAAAGATTTGATGTGAATCCTTTAATTTGAATAGACATTTCAACACGAATCACAAATGTCGCCCATTTGAATTGAAATCGAATTGAAGGTTCGACGATTTTGAATAAATGCTCGCCACCGTTTGAACAGAATTCTATCAATCCGATTGAAAATTTTGTCAACATGGATTGTAAAATTGAATTGGAAATGGATTGGAAATTTTCCATTCAAGCAAGAAGACGGCTGAACGTTTAAAATGCACATGAGCACGTGTTTCCGTTACAAGCGTCTTGCGTAATATTCGCGAAAGCTAGGACCTTGCTACCTGCGGTCGACGTCAAGTTATTCTGTCAACACCTCGTACACAATTTACGAGGAATTAATACCGATCGCTAAACCTTCCAACTATAATCCACGAACACATATACGAATACACACGTAATAAATAACTCCCCGATTCCTGGCTGGGATTGCAACACGTAGTTTCCACTTGGGGGGAGTCAAACGACTTCACTTTCTCTTGAGTTTCTGACCAGCACTCGACTGGCTCTCTATAACCAAACCACGACATTCAAGGAACAGTTTTTACCCAAGGAAGTCAGTTTCGGGCAGGGAATCCTCATCAGGGACTAGAAACAAAACCGGAGAATTTTCGAGTGAGTAAAGTCATAAAAAAACGTTCGAATACAAGGAACGATCATCCCTTAATCCTAAAACACCGTCTTATTATCAGCAATGAAATTCCTGAGGTTACTATTCGCCCTTGGAGCTACCCTGCTCTTCATCGGTGCCACTAAAGCTGCACCAAGCCCCCAGGAACCAGCTTTTGAAGTTCCTGTTCAGCTGGTTGGGTTCCCAGTGATCATAGCAGCAGTGAGATTGACAAATTTCGTCAAGAAACTTGCATACTCTTTGAATCCAGGTGAGGAAAGTCGGTTCAAATTCATGTTTGACTTGGACAATAACTTGAATCAATTTTTCCGATTTGAATTGAAATTCCGAAGTTTTGAACATCAATGCGTCAAGATTTCGTTGATTTGACATTCTTCGGTTTTGATATCGATTCGTTCAGATTTTCAATTCAAATTTATGCATTTAGATTGGAATTTTCTATTCCGAATCGAAATTCTCGTGATTTGAATCGTCACTCTTATGGTCGAAATTCCGTAGATATTGTTCAAATTTTGCAAATCAAACATCGATTCATTGAGATTATTCTAAATTGATGCATTCAACTCGACGTATTCTACTTTGAATTTAAATGTTGGTAATTGAAATTAAATCCGTCGAATACTAGTTAAATTTTATCGATTAAAACTAAATTTCTTCAAATGATTTGAGATTAATTTTGAATTGGCTTTCTTTTTACAAACAAAAATTTATCGATTGGAATCTAATGACATAAGTTTTTGAATTCAAGAGAAAAAGTTCGATCGTGATATTGACAAGTTACGTCAAGAAAATTTCACCCGCTTTGAATGCAGGTGAGGACAGTTTCAAGATTCGTGTTCAAATTGTAAAACAGTTCGAACAAGTTTCTTGTATTCGGGTCAAAATCTTAATGATTTGAGCATCAATTCATTGGAATTTGGAATAAATTTCATGTTCCAAAATTGAGATCTTTAATTTTCAATTAAATTATTCCAAGTTGAATTGTAGATCGGATCGAAAATACAGACATTCGAACTGAGTACAAAATTTCACTTCCTTTCAAAATCCAGAGGAGAGGAGTCTCCAGATTTGAGGTTTGTCTTGAAGAAGAACTGAAGTTGAAAAGCGGTTTTCCAAAAATCTTTTAGTAGAGCATCTAATGACGATGACATAAGTGGCGTTACAGACTGAAGTGTTGAACACTTTTTTAAATTTGTCGTTAATTGCTGTATGGTCGTTAAAACATTAGAGACCTACGTCAGTCGATCGAGGAGATCTACTAGCCGACATAAGGATGAGGAACTTTTGGACGTTGGAGAGGTCGAGAAGAGACTCGTCAGTGAATTGGGAAGCGGTGTTTGCATATATGAGAGAGTTTGCTCAAAGTATGCTGGAAAAGCTCTTCATAAAGGAAAGAGGGAGGGCGTCATGGACTGGGATTACATCTTCAGGTAAGTTGAAAACTTGGAAATAGTCAAATCGGTCTTTTGGAAGTGACGATCACCGGAAATGAAGTGGAGGTAGTCAGAGAAAAATTTTTTCTCGATTTTGAAGAATATTTTTGCCTAATCATAATGATCCACAAATCACCATGATCGAGGAATGGTCAATTTGTTGCTTCGGGGCAGGATTGAAACCAAACGTGAGACTGCAATACTTTCCTAATTTCGTGATCATATCTTTAACTACCATTAGGTAGCTTATTCTCGAAATTTTCAGATCCGGTTGAGCTGTTATCGACGGTTTTGATTTTCAAATTTTAACTGCTGAAACGAAAATGTCCCGAAAGAAATGAGCAATAGGTCCAGATCTCACGAGAAGGTTCAACTGTGCAAAAACACTTCGTAGACTACTGATAGCAAAATTTCTACTAGTTGTCAAATCTAGATTTGTAAAAGCCTTACGTTGATCCTTGCTAATTGTTTTTTTTTTTTCTTCTAGATTGATTTGATTTGAAATTGCTCAAGTTGAATTCGTATTATGTTGTTTTTAACTTAAGTGAATTTCGATCTCCCTCGATTTGAATCGAATTTCACGTATTTAAATTGAAATTTTTCGGTTTAAATTATATTTTGATCAATTCGAGTTAAGATTTTGTTAATTCAAATTGTATTTCATGAAGTCAAATTGTGATCCATTAAAGTTCGAATTAAACTTCACTTCACTTCACTTCATTGTCAGTCGAATTGAAATTCTTTCATCCGAACTGAAATTTAGTCAATTCAAATTGAAATATTTGACCCTACCCCAAAGTTAATTAATTTGAATTGAAATTTCAACCAATTGAATTGAAATCTTTGATTTGGAAACGAAATTTTATCGATTTATCCAGAGCTGACATCAATTACATTCATTCGAGTTGCAATCTTTAAATCCGAATGTGAATCGCACCAATTCAAATTAAGAATTCCGAATTTCAGTTCAAGATTCGTTCATTGGAATGGAGAATTTTGCATTCCAGTCGAAATATCGTCAATTCGAACTACAATTTTTCTGTCTCATATTAGAAATTTCGTCAATTTCAATTGATATAAATAAATTGCACTCTAAATTTCGTCAAGTTGAATAAAAATTTTGCTCAATCAATTTCAAATATCGTCAATTCGAATTGAGTTCCTTGAACTCTGTCATCGATGTCATCTCAAAAGAAGTTCCAACTGTTGAACATGACACGATGTCGTGCTCAAGCCTATTTTCTCGAGTGAATGTATTAGCTTTTTAAAAGCCTTCAGTTAGTTTGATTTTAATAGACATTCTGCTACCGTCTGAGTGCCCTTTCTCATCCTCAGTTTAAGGGATTAGTAATCGTAAGTATCGAGTCCAAGGAAGCAAACAACTCTTCTTTCTTGTCCAGCGATAAGAAACCCAGAGTCTTAATAGCTATATGGAGTCGCTTCATCTCTTTCGTCGGCCTCCGGTCAGCTGTGAGGGCATCTAGTCTAGTCTAGAGAAGTAGAAAGTGATATTTGGAAATATTTTGAGCTGCCACGTCTCTCAGGTCAGATATCCAGGCTCGTGCCAGTGGCTCTAAATGCCTGATACATTCTATCAGGAAATGTCGTCTCGAATATTTCGAACAGTACTTCAAAAACCAGGGGCTGAGTATATCGTAGAAAAAAGTGATTTTAACGGCGCCAAATATAGGAGAAGAGGTCCGATAATAGTGTTAAAATGTCTTGAGTCTAGACTCCGGTAAAGGCATTGGCGACAGAGATTTTATCTTTTAAATGACACGTGAAGAGTTTAGATGACGATGTCTTTCATCTATTTTTCTTTCTATTTTTTCTGACATTATTTTTTTTTGCTCTTCTTCGTTTTGCTTTTTTTTTCTAGCCGGTACAAAATTTCACCGGATCCAATGAAGGAAAATTATCTTCTCAGTGTATTTTTGGGAGAAATCGTTGCCAGCCCAAGACTTTGTCATCAGCTTGCCAAACGTGGGAGAGCCTGCGACGATAATGGATTGTCGGAATGATCAAAATGAAGAACCAAAGGACAAACGCCAAATTAGAAATACATTTGTTAATTGATATTATTTCATTATTGTACATAATATGTATATACATACAATTGTCCATTTTGTTTTTATAAATAATTCGTTGTTGCTTGGTTGAGCAATGAACCGTGTTTAAGATAATTCACGTTTTATGACTCACTCGTCCCAATTAGAGATTTTGTCTGTCTAGATCGAATGTGTTAAATATGAGCATCAGTTTTCAATTGACGTGACAGTTTCTTAGTTAAAATCTTTGTATTTGATGTAAAATGCAATAAATTTGAAATTCCATTTTTTTATTTGAATGTCGATTCATTAAATTTCATCCATTCGGATTGGAATGTTTCACTTTAGTTTAAAATTCTTCATTTTGCAAATTGAATTGAACTTGTTGAATTAGAATTAAAATGTCTTCCATTCGAATTGTAATTTTATTGATTGAATAATTGACATTTTTTAACTTGAAATTGGAATTCCGTCAATTTGAATAGGAATTTACCAATTCCGCTCAAAATTTTATCAGATTGGATTGTAACTATCGAATCTGAGTAGGAATTTTGTTGTTCGAAACTGGATTCGTTGAATTTGAGTTAAAATTACGTTGATTGAAATTGATTTTCTGAAATTTGAATGTAGAGCTGTTAATTTGTGCGATAGAACTTGACTACCAGGAACGAATAGTCGTAAATTGGAATTGAATAACATAATGGGTAGGTATATGAACTCAAGTAAGAAAGTCCGAATGTCTTGAGGCGTTATTACTCACGTGGGAGAGAATGATAGAATCGATTTCGCAACCGAAGTAAATATATGACGAGTCTATTATATGTACCTACACGTATCTTGTTCTATACACTAAGCTGGTATACCGTTACTTTTGCATATATATCTGCGCGGAGCGTTTAGTCGTATAAATGACTGTAACAACATCCGCACGGAATGTCATGACGTGCTCTTTTGCCAAATGTAGGTCCTCGATGAAGAGAGAGAGTTTCTTTTGACTCTGACATGCGTATATGTATGCACATACGTATGCTTAAATATGTACATACATATATCCATACATATGCATGTAAAACCTACGCGCAAAACCCGCGCAAAACTTTGGCAAACATTTAGTTTTCTCGACAAGAGTACCAAACGACAGTTTCGCATTATCCTGCGAGTGGATTGCATCGCTTCAAAGAATTCATCGTTTCTCGGTATAATTTTACCTAACAAAAACCTTATTTTTTACAATTAATATTCAACCCAGTCTTGTGCTAAAGTGCAAAAAAAAAACGTCTGTAACAAGAAAAACAAAAAAGAAGTGACAACATTTATTTGCCGCTAGATGTTCAAATAGAACAAGTTCTAAAGTGACGACTGCAGTGTAGTTGGATTTCACGAACGTCACGCAGAAGAGAATGGATCAAGTGCATTAAAACAATTCAAGCAAATAGATTAAATTTCAATTCTGTGAATTGATTTTTCTTCATTTTTCACTCAATCATTCTCAATTCAAACTGAAAATTTGAAGAACATTCAATTCGAATAGAATCAGATTTATTTGAATAAAATTTAAACTGAGTAGTTGACTTTATCAAGTAGAAATGAATTGAATTCATTAGAACAAAGAATTTTTCATTATGAATTTAAAAATCACCAATTTGAATTGAAATTATAGACGATTAGTTAATGTCGATGTACCAAAATTTGAATTGATCGGCGTGTATTTGAATTGAAATTCCTTCAATTTGAGTTGCAATTTCATAACTCTAATCGAAGTTATTATCTTTCAATTGAAATTCCATCAATTGAAACCGAAGTTTTCTGAATTAGGCCTAAACTACGTTGATTTGAATTGAATCAAATCACGAATTTCACTTGAATTTTATCCATTCGTCATGATTTTCTACGCTGCACAGTAGACAGGCAAAAAATTGAGTGAAACAGGTTACATTGACCTGAAAAAGAACCAAAAGATAAATACAGGAGTGAAAAAAGAAAGGTTACACACACATACACAGAATGAGGTCTGTTTTATTTTCATCAACCGCGGTTAATTTTTCACCGAATCTTTTCTCGTCGTGGTTTTTATTCCTGTTAATATTACATTCGGAGACCCGAGCCCTCGTTCAATCAATCTCGATACAACGGGAACTGAAATTGCCAGTCGAAAAAAAACTGGCTGAATTAAAAAGCAGCTGCGATTTTAACAGCGCGCCAAAAGATCACAGCGTGGATGACCTCCTCAGGTAAGTCAAACAACATTATAACAATAATAATAACAATACTAAGTAAAATGAACAAATAAATTGATAATACAATTCATCGACTAATTCCATTCGATTTAATTGATCTAAAGATGCACCGATGCCCTGGCAAAAAATGCGCCGATTCAAACCAGCGAAGACTTTTCAAAGAAACTCGATAGAATTTTTCAAAATAATGAAAAATTATTATCTCGAACACGTGGTCGTCAGGGTGGTGGATTTCCGTTCGAAGAGAGACCCGAAGAGGCTTATTATCGACCTGGTAGACCGGTGAGATGGTAGAAAAAATTACGTTTGCAAATCTTGAACCGGAATTTTAGTCGAAAATAATAATTTTGCGTTTGTATAGATATCGGGTAACTATGGCTATGGATTTTACGGGGGTGATAGACCCCAGGGTTATCCTGGGCCCTACGGTCCCTCAGGGACAATCACTTCCGGCTTGGTCGAGGCTCTGAGTTCAATAAGTCAGTACGATGACTTGAAATGCGTGCCCAGACTCCTCTGCGAAGTTGCGACAGGGTCCAAACCAGGAGACGGAGAATACAAGGCTTCGAGTTTCGAGGATTTTGGAAAAAACACTTTGCTTGGGTGGGTAGATTATTGCTTCGTGGGTAGATATAGGGCATGAATATTATGCGCCTTAGGCTCAGGCTTACTGCCACTCAAGGACGTGGGTATTCTTGCTGTCAACAGGTGAAAGTGAAGTTGAGAGAATAAACACGGTTCTAAATCAACGATCCTTAAGTTTTTCTCTTCTCGAATATTCTGTTTTGCAATTCAGCAGACTGGTCTGCAAAGCCTAATTTTCAAACTAATTTTTATCTCTTTCCAGTTTGATTGGAGTTGAACTGATTTTTTCGAAACAAATACAATATCTGTAATTGAATCTTCGAATTTTTTATCGTCGAGAATCAAAGTTTTTGAAAATTAGATCAAATTTTTAGTTCAAAACGATTTTAGCCTTTCAATAAATCCATTCTTCTAGTAATTCGTATGAGAACTTTCGAACTAGAATTGAACTCTGTTTAGTTGGATTCACTTTTGTCCAATTTCGGTTGGATTCCTTAATCAACTCCAGTTCAAATTTTGCTCAATTTGACTTCAAATATCGTTATTCTAATCCATTCATTCTTCGAAATCAAATTCCTCCTTCATTCAGATTGCACTTTTCAATTTGTCAGTATCGTCGGGTTCGATTTTATTTATTGAGTCTATCTTCATATAACTTGAAATGAATTTGAAAATTGGATCAGTTTTACTCGCACGCAAATCAATTTTCATACCACATATGAATTGCATTTCTGTAACCTGAATTGAGTTCACTCTAATTTTGATGACATTTCTCAATTTGAAGTCAAATTTTATACCATTGAACACAAATTACAAATTTTAATCGAATTTATTCTGTCGAAATAAATTCCGTGGTTACTTGTACTGGATTTGTTTATGTTTATTAAATTTTGGAAAGTAATATTTGATTCGATCTCATAATAGAACCAACCCCATCAAACTTGAAGCAAATTTCCAATTCAGATTAGTCTTATTAGATGTTCGACTAAATTTCTTGATAACTCGAATTGAATTCGTGTGAAGTCATTTGAATTTTGGTTGAACTTTGAATTGAATTTTCTCTGATATCGGTTGGATTTCTTCACTTCAAGCTTGAATTTTGTGAGATTCGACACAAATCATTGATCCTAAACGAATTCGATTGTTCCAAGTCAAAATAATTCCTCGTTTGAATTGATTTTTATTTTTAATTCATCATCATTTCGTCGATTGAATTGAATTTATGAGTAACGAATCCGAAAATTTCAGACTTCTAACGTCCTATAATTTCGAAGAGACATCACCATTACTAGCCTTTGGAAGGGCAGCATTGTTGGGTTACACAAGTAGGGGGGATTCTTCAGTCTGCTATCAAGAGTACGTCAGATGTCCAAGGGATCCAAGAGATCTAGTGTATTACTTGAACAACTACAACGGTGGATTCTTCAGGTTTTTCAAAAACTCTCGCGGACGTCCAGGTAGACACAAACAAGAAATTACAAAAATATGATCAAACGGAATGACAACTAATATCGGAATCCACTAATCAAACTTCACTAATCACAAATTTCAGTTGCTCAAGGCTCTAACAGAGTTGGACATGCTCTAAAGGAGCAGGCACCACCCCCAGGACTTTCAGGACCAGAATCAGACCGAACTGGTACCGGAGAGCTGATATTCGATGCCCCAGAGTTATCCCCACGGCAGGATGACCGGAGAAGACGAATTCTGCATTTACCCATCGACGGTTTTTCGAAGATCGTTTTCCCGCAAGATGATGATAAACACGAAGATTTTCTGCAGGCTGAAACTTCGAAGAACAGAGCTCCGAAGTCCTTGAGGCCAAGTGGCACTTCAGGCTTCTTTCCACCAGCTTCAAAAATCGAACCTTCCTTCTTCCCTTCAGTAAGTGATAAAAGCAATAAAAAAAGGAACAATGAGAAAGTCATTTTTTTCTGTTTATTTATTTTTGTTTTTGTTTGCAGGATGATGAAGACTTGCAGAATACCAACGTGGCTCTCGGAAGCGGGGAAAATTTCAGGGGAGGAAAAAGTTATTACGAACAATTCGAGCAAGGTAGTTTATCAGTCTCTGATCAAGAGATCGATGAAGGTTCTGTCGTCAGGTTTCCCGATCGAGAAGGGATAGTCGGTTTCTACTCAGGGGTCTCGAAACTGTTCCCAACTGATTGAAGAATTGCTATGTCAACATCAAATTGATACAACGAAGTTCGATTTGGTTGGAAAAAAAGTTGAACTTGATTCAACTTCACGAGACACAATTCAACTTGATACAACTTTGATTGAATAATAGCAACTTTCAATCCAATTCACAAGAATCTGTTCGAAACGCGTGAAATCCGATTCATTTGACTTGAAATCATCGAAACTTAACCCAGTCGATTAGAAATAACCCCGATCAAATTCATCCGAATGAAAATGAATAAAATTCAAATCGTTTCAATTGAAATTAACGAAATTTGAATCATTGGAATTGAAATGAACAAAATTCAAATCTTTCGAATTAAAATGAACGAAATTTGAATCATTCGAATTGAAATGAACAAAATTCAAATCGTTTGAATAGAATTTTCTTGAAACTCGACTCTTTTTAATTTATTATAAATAAGGGTGAAAACCCACCGACAAGAAGTCGACCATATGTAATTTACCTGATCAATAAACGCTCTCAAACACCCTAAACCAAAATTCCCGGCAGCCTTGATAATCATCGCCCTTAACTTATCTGTCATGAGTTAATTCGTACCACGTGTTAAAGTTCACAGGTTGATCACTGGCCGATGGTCAGGTCATGACTGGTGTTTCATTTACTGTTCAAATAACAGCATACTTGAAAAAAAAAATGAA
Source organism: Ametastegia equiseti (assembly GCA_963989295.1). Taxonomy (NCBI): domain Eukaryota; kingdom Metazoa; phylum Arthropoda; class Insecta; order Hymenoptera; family Tenthredinidae; genus Ametastegia; species Ametastegia equiseti. Next base: position 14,097,130 of record OZ022395.1, read on the forward strand.
CCCAAGAGAAAAAAAGAATAAAAAAAGCCGTGCAGTGTCATGCTGTCCAATGTCAAAGTCCAAGCCAGGGGGTGACTCTGATCATCGGGCGATATCATCGCAAGGTAAAAGGCTACTATGTAATTATTTCATCCGTTCTGGCGTGTAATTCTCCTCCTACTGGTCGGCGACGACGACTATGGGGTCGAGGGGGATAATCGGGCACCACCACCATCGTCACAGCACCATTGAAGGGAAACTTGCTCGCCCAAGGGCGTGTGGCATGGACAGGGCCAAGGGGTGTGCTTCTGACAGCATGAGACAATTGGCCTTCCAATACAAACCGCGAATCACTTTGTACCAATAATTTGCCACCCACTAGAAAAATAAGGAGAAGTAGATAAGAAAGAACCTTTTCCACTGGTTTGAACAATTTTCGATTCGTTCCTCTCTTCACTCAATATTTTTTTTTCCTTCTTTCGTTTCACTTCCAATAACAAGCAGAGATTGAAAACGAGGAAAATCTATCAATATGGACAAGATATTCGATGCAAGTGAACAAACTCCGATTCAATTTGGATTGAATTCAGTTCATTTTGACGAAATTCAATTCTAATGAACAAATAATCAATTGGATGAACAAACTTCAATTCGAAGAAATTGGATTCAACTCAATTAAAGAAAATCTCGAATGGAGAAAAGATTCCATTCAAATTAAGGATTATTCAATTCAGAAGAAACAAAATTCAAATCAATGAATGATTCATTTGGTTTACAGTTTGTTTCTCATGACGGATGGTTCAATTTTTCTCAGTAACACAATGAACCGTTTGAACGAAAAGATTTCAAAAAAATAAGAAAAAGAAAAGAAAAGAAAAGAGAGAACACTTTGCAAAGGAGATATTTTCAGGCTGATTGTGGGGATCAGTGAATATGAATAATCTTATTCCATTAGGGGTGGTGGCATTATTTTCCCCGAGGTATGCGAGCATCAAAGAGGATCCTGGGTATCGTATTACCGTCATAATTCCATGTTATTAGGATCCTGTGCCGGTTTCATGTCGGCTTACCACACCCCAAGTGCACAGACACAAAATCCTTTTGAATTGAACCGAACTGCGAACCAAACCGAAACGGGTGCCAAGACACCGCCGGTGCCAGAGTGACAAAGGATAAACCCAAAACTAAAAAACTCATTACACCACCTTTTCCGGACGGGGTTGGTTTCAGCACAGGGGAGCTGGATATTCTATCGCTGCTCCGACGTTTAAGGATCATTATTACACTACTCAGCTTCAAGGATACGATGAATATTAACATTTTATAATTATCAAATTTTATCATACTTTTCCAGTCGGTTGAATTGCACGTTCCGGATTCAGATGAAATGTTTTTCAATTCGATTGAGTTTTGAATTGATTATTTCTCTTCTATTTTGTAATTGAATTGATTTTTTTAAATTTGTTCTAAATTTAGATTGAATTTCGTTAAACAATCATTTCAAGATAGTAACCACGTAATTGATCATCACTCAGAAAGGAATTTCTGTCTACAAATCGTCAAATCAAATCAAACCTGTCTTTTCTTTCTTCTAGCCAACCCCCGTCCATTTCAATTCAATTGGTCCATTTTTCGGGGGTTGCTCAAGTCAAGTTTTGTGTTTTTAACTTAAATCTCGATTATTTTGAATTGAAATTTGTCAATTTTTGAGTCGAAACAATGAAATTGCTAGACTTGAATTAGATTTGATTGATCGAAATGGTTTTGAAATCCCCATTCCATGGCTACGTTGGGAAACTGGTTCTTGCAAACCGGGATTTCTTACATTCCGACTTGAATTGATGAATTGCGAAAGTTCAAATGAATTTCTGTAATCAAAAACGGTTTACTTTTCGATTTGTTATTTGAATTGAAACTCTGATGTAAAAAATAGTTCGCCCTATTCAGAAAGCGAATCGATGAATATAATTTAATGCTGCCGTGTGTCTGGTGAAGAAGAAGAAGTAGGAGGTGGGAATAAAGGGGCTTAGTGGCCGTCAGTCATCGCCTGGTGAAAACTAATCTACTAGCCATTTGAAAATCGGCTATAAATATCGCGTTTGGTATATCGGAGAATACCCGATGGGACGTCAGTCATCCGCGTTGATTGCAGCATTCAAGTCACGTGCCAGGGATCAGCTTCGAGCGGGCGTCCTGGTCGCGTGCCCGTATTTTTGTACCGTTGCCATCGGGGATTTTTTGATTCTTCTAGGTAGAAAAGGAGAAAATAAAAAAGAAAGGAATAGGAAGGAGGGAGCAGGGTGAATTTAGGGCCAAATCAAACAGACGATCATACGGGATGTTGGTTATTAAAATGCAAAGATCCATATCCTCCGTGTTTGTTCGCGAGATTTTCAACACGAGATAAAATGAAAGATCAAATCTCTTGCAGGTTTGAATTTTTTCCAAATATATTATTCGAGTGAAAAGCACTCCTTCAAACTGAATTCTCAATTTGAATCGAATTTGTAATTGAATAATTAGATTCAGGTTGTTTTGATTAATTTCTTGAAAATTGTATGGATCAATCGAGTTCTAAATTCAAATTACATCTTTTTCAAGTTGGATCAAACTCCTAGATTCAAATATAATTGGATACGAGTTGATTTTACACAAAACTTTTTAGAACTCAATAGAGAGTTTCCAATTTCTCAACTTGAATTGAATATTTCAATTCGAATTGAATTCAGAATTGAATAGTTGGATTTGACTTGATTTTTCATAAAAATTTCTAAATCTTCGGACGTATTTTCAATTCGAATTGAATTCAGAATTGAATAGTTGGATTTGACTTGATTTTTCATAAAAATTTCTAAATCTTCGGACGTATTTTCAATTTGAATTGAATTCAGAATTGAATGATCCGACTTGAGTTGATTTGTTATCAAAATTTCTAAATCTTATAACTTATTTTCAATTCGAATTGAATTTGGAATTGAAAGTTGAACTTGAGTTGATTATTCATCAAAATTTCTGAATCTTAATACACCGTATTTTTAATTCGAATGGAATATTTTTCAACCTATAATATTGAATTTACAAAAATTGAATTGAGCGGTGAATTGATAACAATACGAATATTCCTGTTTCTCTCTTATTCTTCCACTATGTCCCGTTTTTTGTTAATTCATTTTTTATTCCATACCGTAGGAAATATTAACCGCGATTTTCTTCAGGGCTAAGTGAATTCAATGGGTTCAGTTTATGCGAGGCGGGGCTTATTGTGATCTGCTGTGGAAAGATCCCGATCTGTCCCCTACGCTGACGGTGACCATCGCATCGAGTCAAAATCAACATATAAATTGCTCGCGGGTTGCAGCTCGTGGTCGATATAGGGTGTGGATTCACTGATCTTTATCCGGACCAGAAAATAGGAATTCGATCTACCCAATACTTCGTTTTGTTCGTCACCTCAGGAATCAGATAATGCACACATCGTTGAGCTCTGGACCAAATTTCACTTGAATTTATCGAAAGCAATTCGAATTGAATACAAATTTCACTTTGTTCTTCTAAATTCATTGGAAATTCAATTCAACTTTCACCGGTGGTTAGTTCAATGCCGTGAAGCGTTCGATCCTCATTTTATTTAAATTTGCAGAAGTCAATTTGAATTGAACATACTGATCGAATTTCTTAACGATTCGATTTGGATTTGAAGAACTTGATTAGAATTGGACAAGTATCAATTCGAAGGAAAAAGGAATTTAATTAGGAAAAGTAAATGAATATTTCGACTGAAGTTTTCCAAAAAAATTTGATCTGGAATTGAATGAATCTAATCATAGTTAAACAAAGTTCAATCCAAACGACCAACTAAATTGGAATGAATTTCTCGAGGTTGAATTATATCCCAAGAAGCTATGAATCGAATTGATCATCGAATTAAAAATCAATTTCTGAAATTGATGTGCCTCCGCTCATCTTTTTTTTAATTGAATTTTTTTAAATAAAAGATCAAAATAAATTGCAAAATGTCAAATTTCGTATTTTCTTTCCTTCTTTTTATACGCTCATGGGCGTGAATCATTTCCAGACATTGACTGAGATGTGATTATACGGTGTCAGTAAAACCTCAGCCACTTCTCTCCACTTCATTTTTCTGTCTCTCTTTATCTCTCTCCTCTCTCTGTCTATCCCCTCGGCACTTTCTCTCTATGCTGTGGTGTATTATTAAGCCGACAATACGTGGGGTTACTGCGGCTAGCCTATGGGGTTGAAATTCGACTCCCATGAGCTGGGTAGGTAGGTGCCCGCCCGGTAATACAGAGGCATTACGGTTACCCCCTATCTCTATACGAACACTTTCGCCTATATACGTGGGGTCCCGAGTTCTGACATTCGAATACCTGATAATTACATGTCTCTAATAAGCACACCACCATAGCTCCCCATCATCCGAGAGCAATACGTCGTACATTTAGTAGATAACGTACGCCGGATTGGTGAACGATCTGAAAAAAACGTATTCCTCCTACAGTATTGAACGCAATTCAAATCAATTCGATCGGAGGGAATAAATGAACTTAGTTCAAACTTGAAAAATTAATTTGAATTGTCAATCAGTCAATTTTTCATCAATTTTCCATGATTTCTTATCAATTCTACTCAATTTGACTCATTGTCAGTCGTTTCAATTCAGTTCTGGTGAATTCAATTCGTTATCAATTCTATTCAATTCGAATTGATATGTTCGATTCAGAGTAACACTCACGAGTAATTGTTTTTATATTTGACTCTGTTTTTGTTTGACTTGAGTTCAAATCAATTCAATTTGACTCTAACCTCGATTCTAACTTAATTTTGATCTTATCTACTTTAATCCAATCTTTGAATATCTGAAAGAACAAAAACAAGAGAAAAAAAAATCAAAAACAACTCGAGCGATGAAGAGAGAACATTCGTGGTATTGTTTTTTCGGTGGGTTTAGACGCGGTGGTAATTAATATCACTTGAAGTAGAGCAGTGTTTGACACCGCATTAATTCACAGCTAGAATAATTTCGTCCATAATTCAACCCTTTGGCTCGTAACTCATTTCGTTTGAGCAAGTGGTAGATTTGCCAAGTGACTTGCGGTATGCTAATAGTATACAGATGCAAATTTTTGGGCGTGGTTGTAACCAGCGAAAACAAACGACCCCTAAACTAAATGCGATATTCTTATTCGATCGGAAAGATAGAGAGAGACAGAGAGAGAGAGAGAGAGAGAGAGAGAGAGAGGGGGGGGGGGGGGGAAACGGAAATTAGATACATAAATAAACATAAACAGCAATTAGTAGTTTGATGAATTGAATTTTTGAAGCTCGATTCCATTTGAGTCGAATCTTTGATAAAGTATTTTTATTAATTCTGAATTTCATTCTGACAATCGAAATTCAGGTCTAATGGATGAAATCCGTACAGATGAATCGCAATTGTCCAATTCAAACAAAAATCCAAAAATCCAAATCAAATAAATCAAATTTAATTGAATGATGAACCAAATTCAGATCAGATAAAAAAAAGAAATTTCATTCCATGAAATGAACAGAATTCAATTCAAGTGAAGAGAATTCAATTCAGAGGAACAGGATTCGTTTCAAATGAATAAAATTGCAATTCAATGAAAAAGAAAAAAAATTCTTTCCACCTTACTGAGCGTAAATTGCGTCATTCTACACACGCAGTAACCTTGAGTGACGAAATCGGCTTCGTGTATAAGAACCAGGACAACAAGAGATAACTTCGTATATATGTACTCATAATCGTTATCAAAAATAGGCCCACCTCACAATCATCACTTGTCTTATCTCACCGCGATAATTTTCTTATCTTACGATTAACAATTATTATCATTCCCACGTACACATGCATACCGATATATACTATATACATACAACGATAACAAAATCATCCCTATAGACGTATAACAGCTTTACTACAGCTGCGATAACTGCAATAGAGAAATCTTCTATGCAACCGACAATCCCTGAGAATATTCTATGATTGTAAACATCTGAAATTTTTCTGCTGATTTTCGGTTGGATTAGGTTGAGTAATACTTCACTCTCATTTCTCCAAGTTGTGCATTTACATTTTGTTCAAAATCTGAGAATTTTCGATTATAGATTTATTTCTTCCAAATGAATTGAGAGATCATTTCAAATCAATGAATTCTAAACTTCTCATACTCTCCTATCCGTTTTTATAACTCGAAATATCAGCTTTGATTATGTATATAAGAACATATATATTATATTTGTTGTATATAGCTATAGCTATATCAGAATCGGCTTAACTCAACTTATAAGAACGTCTCAGGGTTACGCGATTGCAGGTGGTTATTTCATGCATCGTGTAACGTGCCCTGAGCTCGGGAATACCAATACGTACATGTATACGTGTTTATATGTATGTACAGTCCAACTTGAGTTTTGCTGCTAGACTGCTTGTCGCCCACCGTATCTTTATATACGTATCACCATTAGGGTGGCCCTTAATATGGGTGAAAAAAAAAATTTATCGCGCCGCCCTCCAAAACAGTTCCAAATAATTAAAAAAAAATCCACGCGAAATCCCAGCTATGTCCGTTAAGAAGAAGGCGTGCCTGTAAGCATGAACTTAAATTTAAATATCAATTTTTCTTCATGATTGGATAAATTTTGATTTTTTTAAAGTAGTTCATGTGTCAATTTTTTTTCAACTTTCCGAAACTATTGTATATTGGTATTCAATATACAAATCAAATAATAAGGTCCTCCATACTAGATTACTATGTATCTCAGTACGCAAGGGATATTTCTAACAAAATTGAAAAAAAAACAATTCTGGCCAATCTGGAAGTTCGATGTGAATGGTTTATCGTAAATTTATATCCTTCGTACTGAATAGATTTTTCTGATAAGATGCAAATTTAAAGTTTGATTTTGATGGGAATCAAAACGTTCGACGGCAGCTAAATCGAACTATTGTTCCAAAATAATGGGATGGTAGAACTGAACGCTCATCAAATTTAGTATGGAGGACCTTATTATTTGGTTCATATATTGAATACCAATGTACAATAGTTTCGGAAAGTTGAAAAAAAAAATTGACACATGAACTACTTTAAAAAAATCAAAATTTATCCAATCATGAAGAAAAATTGATATTTAAATTCAAGTTCATGCTTACAGGCACGTCTTCTTCTTAACGGACATAGCTGGGGCTTTGTGTAGATTTTTTTTTAATTATTTGGAACCGCTTTGGAGGGCGGCGCGATCAATTTTTTTTTTTACCCATATTAAGGGCCACCCTAATCACCATGTATGTGTTTAGACATATATCTTTTTTTTTTATCATTCTACAGTACTCGGTTATCAACCTAGTCACCAGATAGTGACTCAACGTGCTCTAGGTATGCGAATATATTGATACACGGGTATTTCCTGTATTTAGGTATATACTATTCGGATAGATATACATACCTGAATCGTGATGTATTATTGCTTATCAAATTGCAATGTGGGGTATAATCGACTGTCGAATAAATTTTTCAAATCGGTATTGGACTATGGAGGTGAAGTGAAAATTAAGTGATTGAAATTTGAAAAATATACATATAATATAGATTATTGAAAATCTTTTTGAAAACTTACAAATACTCTGTAGCATTTGAGAAAGATGGTATATATACGTGGATAAACAAAAAAATGCAGAATTTACAATCAATTTGTGGAAAATTGTAAAAACATGAAATATAGACCCAAACGCCAATAACTATAGGAATATAGAAATTTAGATATTTCAAAATTTCTCTGTGGTTATTAATTTTGTGATTCTAATGGATAATCAATAATTCATTCGTCATTCGATATACTAATTCTTCACCAACAGTTATTGCCATTATGTATCAAATCGAATAATCATACTGATAACAAAATTCAATTATTTTAACATACATTACGTCGAGCTTAATTTTCTCTTCCTTCTTGTAATTTTTTTACTTTTTTTTTCATATTATTTTTTGTTTTACGTTAATGCTGATCTATATAGGTATATATGTATATGCACATGTACGTATACACACAACGTACCCGTCACCCTGACCTATCTCAACCTTGTCTGCACAGGAAGATTAACCACAATAATAAATGCATACAAGGATTTCCTTAATTCTCTTTTTTTTTTCATAAATTAATTAATTAACACGCGCAGAACAAAATCACGCACGAATGCTAATTTTCTAATTATCAAACAACCACTATGATTATAATTATAATTATAATTATAACAACAACGTTAACAATAGTAATATTAATAATAATGATGATGATGAAGATGAGCATGCATTATTGTAACTCTAAGCAATATTTAATAAAATGGTGCATCGAAATGAAAATAGATCACTTTAAGTGTGTGCAATTGTGTACATAGATGAATATAGAATGCATGGGCATATATGTATGTATGTATATGAAATATACGTATATATGTATCCATAATAGGCGTAAGACCTGGGCGCGGGGGAATATGGCAATAATTTACGGTTGAATTACAATTTCGCGCTGGTATATTGATGTCATTTTTCATTAATATCGCTCCTATATGTATATATCTATGTATGAACCTATTATGTACCTGACTATATATGTATACACACATACTGACATGTAGCACACAGTGCATCTATATCTACCTATTCGCACCTAACAGGTAATATTTTACGGTATATAGGAAGCATCGCTGGGTAATAAAGAGCGAGGGTTCCGGTATATACATACAATATACTACGTATATCTGTATGTATGCCATGTGCATTTAATATATATTCATCACGATGATCATGATTACACTTCGAAGGTATGTATACATACGTACATACACATACGTATCCATATTTATGTGTGGAGCATTTTTCCATCCCTTTGTCACGACACGCACACATTTTATAAATGTACATTGTACATAGGTATACATATATATGTATACATACGAGTATCTATAAGTATTCACCTATATAGGTACATGTATAACTATAGACAGAGATTCGTTCATTGTTCTTTAGGAAATCTAATCAGGATTTTTCTTCATCGTCTTTTTTTTTTTTTTTGTTCCATCGATAGAGCGAGACATTATCCGAAAGAGAGAAAGTAAACGAAATGAAGGGAAAGAAAATTCTCCTTTCTTTCCTCTTCTTTGGCCATTTTCCTTTTTATCTGTCGCCGGATTACAATGAGACCAATCAACCATAGAAGAAGTGGAACTATTCGAAATGAAATTCATTAAAACCATTATGGGATTCATTGGGTCTCACAAATTGTCGAACGAACCGAGAAGAAAATTAAATATTATAATTGACGGGGAAAGTCGGTAATGAAAATTCAAAATTCAGGATGAAAATATGTAGTTTGAAATTTCGGATCGAAAGAAACACCGCGAAAAACAAAGTAAAAAATTTGAGAAGAACAGTAATTTTTCTCTCTTTTGATCTAGAAAAATTGAAAACTGGACGAAAAAAGACGTTTCTTCGTCATTTATTTAAAATGAAGTACTACGTAGAGAAGATGAACAATTCAAAGATAAAACGTTCCTTTTTGAAATTTCAGTCCGACCGAAAGCGATTTTTTAATTTAATTTTTTTTCTACATGGATACGGAAGCATTCGCACAATTGTATGTCGGATACCTACTACTGATCTATACCTAGTCACTCTAGTATGTGATTCAGAGCTTTGAACCGCGATGACGTGTCCACGACTATAGGTATATAGACAATAAGTACATATATATATATATCAGGATATTCAGTGGGTTCCAAACCGCAGGTGGTAAAGTGCTATTCTGTGACGTATAGGTATTACCTGCATACATATACGCAGGTTAATAAAAAGACAGATATATTATGTATAGAAAGCAGACAAATAAACATAATATACACGAACAAATAGTTGAATGATTCAATGCATGCGAGAATAAATTAATGATGAAGAAATAAAATAATTATTTAGAAAGAGAGTTACGGGATCAACTAATATATTATTATAATACGTAAATGACCGGAATTCATTGTCAAAAATTCGAGCTCAATTATACAAGTTCGGTATTTGTATTGAAGTTTACACGATATCAACCAACTTCTTACCAACGATCCAATTTTACAGATGAACTAATCAACAAAAAGAGAAGAAAAAAAATTAAAATAATTTACCAAATAAATATCAGAAATGGGAACATTAACATCGATAATAATCGTATGAATCATGATTGGAGAATAATTGACGAGCACAAGAAATTAAGAAGAAATTGCTTATTTTCCAATCATTAATTATTCTATTAAAAATTGAGGGAAAGGTACTCATTCTACGTGTTATTCAGTTGTATTTGAATATTGTTCTATTTTTTTCTGTTATTACCAGATATGATATAGAGTTTGGAAATGATTTTGAAATAACGAAGACAAATAACAATGGAAAACCCGATAATAATGATAATAATAATAATCATAATAATGATACTATTATTCAACATATTCGTAACAATAATAATAATAATCACAACAATAGACAATAGATTACTCGTAGAGAAGAATGTTCGGAATCGGGAATCTGTGAGGTTCGATTTGAAAATTGGGATTCCCGCATATGCAAATGAATAGGTAACATACACGTAACCTGGTGTCAGCGGTGGGACCAATAACGTCAATCAACTGCACACTGGTTTGTATGGCGATTTGGTAGCTAGCCGGGCATCAATGCAGTCGAGATATACATATATATGTATATATATATATATATGTATGTTTAAATATGATATGAGAGAAAGAGAGAAGGAAATAGGGATTTTAGAGCGGCTGAAAAACGACTAGATGCAGTATGTATGTAAATGTTGTCATATCACTGCTGCTGCTGCTGTTGCTGGTGGTGGTGGTGGTGGTGGTTTCATATGATATCTGCATATGGATGCGAACGAACGAGATATATGTTGTTCATTGAATGCAAGTGCACAACCTGCAACCAGAACCACGACCACAACCACCTAGAAAGAGTAGAACAGAGCGATCCTGCGAAAAGCCACCCTGTCACATGCGGCTTTTCGTGCTGGGGTGACACGTGTGTCAAAAATGCCCGATCAGAAAGACCGGGGGACATTTTCAATGTAGATGAATATTAAAATACGTAGAATTGGAAGAACGAAAGTGATACGAAATATTTCAAAAAAATAAAATTAAAAATAAATAAATATTCATAATCATAACAAAAAAAGTTAGATTGGTCAAGGCGTGTGTGCATAATAACTGAATTCACTAATATATTCTACGTTGGATTTTATAGATTTTCCAACAAGAAAATCCACGGGTGAATGCCTATATTCTACTTCACCAGATTTCACAGATAATGAATTAATGGGTGATTACCTGAGTTTAACAGAATCGTGATAAACTTGCTCTGCATTTTCATGGCTATCCTAGAATTAAAAAAAAACCACTTTTCGTTCTGCTGACTATAATTCTAGATCCAATAATCAATTGGTTGGGGTTTTTTCTGACCTTGCCAGACTTGAGATGCAATTTATAGATACTTTTTCGACTTTTCTAGACTGAAAAAAATTCATCGAAGATTTTCTTACCCTTCCAAAATGGATGGAAAATTCATTGACGTTTGCTTGACTCTCCAGAACTCGAAATAAACTCTTTTTTTTTCATACATGAACGGAGAGGCCGATTTTGCTACCTGTTTTGGGGGAGCAAACAGTGGCTTTCCCGACCGGCTGGGTGGAAAGTCTTTCCTTAAAATACAATCGCCGTCTGACCGCGAAATCGGCCTCCGTTCATGTATGAAAAAAAATAGCATGTGCATCACGGGAAGATAGGTAATTCCTACCTCGTATGATTGTGCTGCCTTCGGCTACGCCTCGGGCATCAAACTTCACACTCGGTAGAAATCACCTAATTTCTTTCCTTGATGCACAATATACTATTGAATACTCTTCCGACTTCATCAAACTCAAATAAAAACTCATTGGCATTTTCTTGACGTCTCCTAAATCAGAAATCAATTCTTTTCATGATTTCCCCTGACCTTTCCACATTCGAATACCAATTTAACTAAAATATTTGCTTGACAATTGTACGAGCAACACTCAACTTGGTCAGTATATCGTGTCTCTATATCAGACTGCTCAGCCTCTGTAGATCCTTAATCAGTAATTTGCGACGACCGGTGTCTTGTGGTCCAGATCAGGTACGTAGGAGTAGATTGCTCTGCGGTTGCATCTCTGTAGTAATGAGATGCCCAGATGCTGTGTCTCCGGAAACCCATTAGACACCCTATAAACCGTACACCTACCCCAGTACAGTACTGCCTTGACTGACTAATTATACGTATACATATACATAGGATACATATATACATATATGCACGTATATATTATTCAGATATACTTACTATATCAGAAAATCGATGCCCGAGTATATTTCAAATTGTATTTGTAATCTCTGACCAAAAATTGTTATACCAAATGCAGATTTGATTAGATTTTATAATTAAAAGTATACATATATGTATGCCAATTTTCGTTTGTCGCAAAAAAATTGAATTTCCATTGAAAGTACAGCAAAGGAATTCCTTACGATTCAAAAAAGTCGACGTTCGATCCTCGCCCAAAAATTAGTAGATGACAATAGCAGCTTAGAGCTACGGACGCCATTTTTCAGATCTTTGGGCTTCCACCTCGCGACTTTAGATAACGATATCAAAGTTCGCGGTAATTTTTTTCATAAACATGAGGTACAGATTGATTCCACGGAGCCTGCAGAACCGAAAACGCTTCACAACGTTAATTTCTAACAATTCAAACGATTGTAATCTCCAAAAGAATTATTCTATCAGTTGTGAATTTAACCTCCAAATGGCAATCTCTGACGCTACGGTATGTTAATATCAGAGTTTGACGACACAATACATCAATGTAATTAGATTCTTGTCGAACCCGTGCAAAGATATTCACATTACGGTTGACATCCCAGAAACATTTTTTTTTTTTTTTGTTCAGAATAAATCGTATTGACCACAAAACGGATTACTTTTTATTTCATAAAAAATATACCACTAGTTAAATACTGATTACAGAAGATTCGGTTAAACGAACGGATAAATAGGGGATCGGTTATGATTAATAACAATTCAAAAAACATGTTTTTATATATGGTATATATATGTATATACATACATATATGTATTTATGTATATGTGTATATACGGTTTAGTCGTGTTCACATTTATTCATAATAATGATATAATTATATAAAATGAAGTACAATAATAATAATAATAATGATAATAATCAATCTAGGAATGAAGGGGCAGGGGGATATAGTATGTATAATCAGAGTCACAAAATACATATTTCGACGTATATCACTATGTATGTATACGTATAATATAATAATACCAATATTAATAATAATGATAATAATAATAATAATACAACCATAGATAATACATAATTATTAATGAAAGACTTACGGGTAGCGAAGAGATGTCTACATATAGCACAAACAGCAGTTGAGTAAGTAGTTACACAAATATCTCTCTATCTCTCTCTTAATTGTCAAACTAGCATTGTCGTTGTGATTATTATTATTATTATTATTATCATTATCATCAATATTGGGGATAATATAAAAGGAATTACAAACTATATCTACATCTGTATAGTATGTGAGTGTATAATATATTTATTTTGAATGCTATGCACGAATCAATATATACCTGCTCGCTGCTGCGAAAATTCACAATTCGTTGTCAACGCCTCATACATATAATTATTATGTATTTATTGATTTATTGAATTCAATTGATCAATGGATTATTCCTATCAATTATTTACTCCATGAATTTATTTATTTTCCGATCTCTTTCTTTCTCTCTTGAGCGTTTTTTTTTTTTTTTCATTTTCTTTCTTTTGTTTTTTATTTTTGCTTGTTTTCTGCTTTTTCAGTATCATCTTCCAACTCTGCCCAGAAAACTGATATCAAATAATAAGCATATTTGTTTAATGCAATTCAAATGATAGAAGAAGTAATGATAACAATAATAACAATAATAACAATAATAATAATAATCATATGAATTGTAATAATGATAATAATAATGAAGATTCACTTAAAATTTATAACACAGCATTGTACGAATTTATACTACATATCAAATATACTTAAATACATACCTAATACTACAAATTGAAATATAGAAAAATACAAAAAACGTAAAAAAGAAACGAAGTTAAAAAAATATGTATACTTGCGTCATGATTCTATAATATGTAAATATGTTGTATATTCATTCGCATATAGGGTATGGTATGTTCGTGTGGAATAATCTATAAATGTCGTGGGTTAGATTATTATTGGTTCATCGATTTAAATACGTAGGTATAGGTATAGGTACATACAACAAATTTTGAAATCAAAGATCAGAAAAATAAGGAGAAATTGTTTACCCTTATGAATCTAGGAAATTTGCCAGACCGCGAAATGGCAAAGATCTAAGAAACTCGAGCTTTTATTACTAATAGATGAACAGAAAAATCGGAAAATGATTATGAAATACCAAAAATATCTACGGATTGAACTTCCACACTGTATATATTCATCACGTGACCATCAATAGTTGTCGATTTATAAATTTTTTTTTCCCCGGTTTTTCATTCATTTTTCTCGACTTATCAATTTATCAATTGATTTATTTTCTTTTCACGTGATTACTGAATGGTGGGTGAATGGAAGAGAAAAAAAAAAAACTAACAGAAAAAGGAAGATAATGGAGGGAAATATATATATACGAAATAAAAGACATAAAATTCTCACCCATTTTTTTTGAATACATAGTTTTGCCACCTCAAGCAATGCGATGGAAGAAAAACCGGATGACAAGAATTCTCGAAAAATCAGGCTAAAATCGCAGAACTCGCGTTCCTCTCTCTCTCTTTCTGTCTCTCTCTCTCACTCTCTTTTTTTCAATATTGTCATATTTGGTCGCTTCTTTGGATTTGGTCAGCTGGACAAAATAGCATATATATTATTTATCATTATTATTATTATTATTATTATTTATTATACCTAGTTTGATATAAATTCTTTTTTTTTTCAGATAGAATCGGTAATATTAGTATTCAATTTATAATTTCCTTCATCGAAGGTAGGTACTTTCTTTCTCTTCAAATTGTATTTTGGTTTTTCATTCTTTTTTTTTTTTTTATGCAAAATTTAGTTCCTGTTTTCTCATTATTTTATTTATTTTATATTTTTCTGTTTATACGTAGTCCAGACTCTATCACAATTGGCAGTGTTTCAAGGGAGTGAGATTGAGCAAGTTCTGCGTTTCTGTTACAATTAATATTATAAAGTACAGCAATAAAAGTGCACGTGTACAGGTCTGTGTACGTGAATAAATTATATAATCATGAATAATATACGCTTAAGGTGTGCAATAAATTGTATTTATTATCATTTTTTTGTTATCGATGTATTTGTATAAATAATACATCCATATACGACGTTGTATATACCTATACAAGTATATACCGTGTGTGCCCGTGGTTTTCAGAATTTTCATATCACACGATGCTCGATAAATAGAAATAAAAAGAGAAAAATAACAGAGAAACAGAAAGAAAAAAAAATCACAAATTAAAAATCCGATCCACGGTAAAATAATATTCATGTATACCTATAGATGTATATCATCAAATTAAATAATTAAAATCATGGGTCCCCATATTATACCGGGACATTTGGCTAGAGGTAACGTTTTCAAGCACATTCAATAATCGATAATCAATATAAAAATAGTAAAATATAGTATAATGATAATGGAAAAGTGATTATAATTATAAATACAGATATAATATCGTCAATTATATCGTTTCGTTTCAATATTATTATTTATTAATCAATCAATCAATCAATGAACCCAGTTATTAAATATTTATCAATTAATTTATTTATCCATATCTATCATCATTCGATACGTAATAACATGTTTTAGATACAAAATAATAAAATTGAACATTTTCAATTACGCGTCAAGAAATATAGTATATCTAGGTATATATGTGTAGGAAATGACAAAAAAAAAAAAAAAAAAATTTGATTCACATAATATTTGCAGTACAAAATAATAATAGTAATAATAATAATATTAACAACACAATAATATAATATAAAAATTATGGCAAACTTGGAATATACGTCTGATGAGCAAATAAATTGAAATTCAAATTATTGATAGAAACAAAGAAAAAGAAAACTAGGGCTGTGCGATTAATCGGTTTTTCGATTAATCGATTAATCGCACAGCCCTATAAAGAAAACCATTGAAAACGTAGAGAAATAGAAGAAAAAAATGATATGAAAACACACATTTAATCTAGCGGAGAAAATTTCCCTCCAACATATTTCCAAAAAAAGAGAGAAAAAGGAATACAGTTTAAAGGGAAAGTGATTTTTGTGTTGTTTTTTCGTTTCCGAAAAGAGTATTTTATCGATTAATCAAACGATTAGACAATCCATGCATGAGCTAATAAATCCATTCAAACCAGAATATCACGTCTGTCGTAATATACAGTAAATATACACATATATATATGTATGTAATACATGAGCAACGACCGTCAGTTATTATATTCACTTTCTTTATTCATATTCATTTGAAAAAAAAGGAATTAAAGCCATGAAAAATAAACAGAAAAATTCATTTTATAAAATTACAAAGAAAAAAAAAAAAAAAATAGAAATCGCACGAATCTTATATGAATCTACCAAATATCGTATTAGTTATTAATATCCATCGTGTGTGTATCGGTATGTGTGTGTGTGTTCGTATGTATCTCACGTGTAATTATATATTATAATCAACGAAAAATCTCAATTGTTTAATTAATTATTGGTCCGGTGAAGACTAGTCGATTATTACCTACTATTTTATATATATGTATACCTTATTGTTTATTCATATTTAGCAACATTCACGGGGCAGAACCATATATTATCCTTTTTGAAATTCATTCATAATAATAGTAATTAAGATCGTAATAATAAATCGTATAAAAAAAAGTATGAACTAAACTGAAAAAAAATCATATTATTATCTTCGTCACTGCAGACAATGAGCACAAACGAACATTCACTTACTAATTCGATTGTTTATTCATTTATCTATATTATATAATCCATATACTTACTTACTTTGTTCATAAAACTATTTAATGATAATAGCAATAATATACTATATAAATAATCATCATAATATTAATAATAATAATGATAATTAGGTTGCCCCGCGGAATATAAGAGATCATTTGAAAGTTGATGATTATGATAATTATATAATTAATATAAGAACGAAAAACAACAACAATATGAATATGAATAATTAATAATGTAATTTTAATAATAATATGTGGCAGTGAATAAAGAACCAAAAATATGTAAAAACGAAAAAAAAAAAAAAACACGAAATAACTCAAAATATTAATACATCTACACATGTATGTATGTATATAAGTATGTATGTATGTATTTGTCGTTTTCCTTAACAGTGGTGTGTATATTCGTATATAATATATGTATCAATTAATCAATTAGCGTTTCCATCGTAATAATAATAATAATCATAATAATAATAAGAAGAAGAATAATTTCAATATGTATAGTGGTGTATGTATTTATTACAATATATACGATTAATCATAATTATCATTTATAACTATTATTAGATATTCTTCGCTTAATTTCATATTACTAATATTATTATTATATTATATTATTATCATATATCTATATATATCTGTATATATATATATAAGTATATAAGAGAGATCACAGTGACGCTTTGACGCGCGGGGATCTCGGGCGGGCGGGCTGTCGGTTATCTTTGTCATTCTGCTTTTTCAATATTTATTTATTCATTTATTTATATTCATAATCATTTTCATGATTATCGCAACGATCTTTACTTTCGATGGTGGTTGTTGTTTTTTTTTTTTTTTTTTTTTGTTTTTATGCGTTTTTGGTCAAATTTTTCTATCACAGGATCAAACAACCGTCATATTTCTATAACAATTCTTCGATACCATTGTTAGGATATAATATGAAGTTAACAATATCATATGAGCGATCGATTACGATAATAATTAAAAAAAAAAAAAAAGTAATGGAGAAATCGATTTTTATCATGCAATTATATTGGCGATTCTTTAAATGGCTTGAAAAATCATAGCGGTAACTTATAATAATAACCAACGATCGATATTAGCAGACTACACGACGATCGTTGAATGAATACTCCCGCACTTCAACTTTCACCTCGTGACTTTAGATAAATTTTTCCACCAAACGGTGCCGAATTTTTCAGCTGTTCAAGTTTCGTTCGATTCTCTGGTTCTGGCACGGTCGAAAGAAATTGACAATCCTTATTTTCAAACAGTTCTATAGCGCTGATATCAGCTTTCGACGGTTGATTACCGATTTCGACGCCATTTTGATTCGATAACCGTGCCACGGTCAATTCTGCAACTACTAAAGCCAGCGAAGTTCTTATTGTTTTTTTTTTTTGTTTTTTTTTTCTCTCAATTTTCGTTTTTCTGCTTAATTTACAATTGAAATCAATCTAATTTTACTATCTCTGTATATATAAATGTATTTATATGTTTTACAGCCTGCCCCCCACGATCCACAATGTCACAGTTACAGCTTATATCTTTCCACTTTCTTTTTTTTTTTTTTTTTTCCTTTCTACTCCGTCTTTTTTTTCAATCTTCCACCTCCTTCTTTCTTGAAGAAGGGTGATTTCATCATTCGTTTACAAGTATTGTATGTATAGATCTCCGACCAGGTCACAGTTCTGGCAAGAAGTTCGATTTTTAGATTTTCTCTTCACGTATTCATTAATTTTTTTATTTATTCGTAAGTTTCGGTGTTTTTTGTTGTTTTTTTTTCTTTTTTTTTTTTTTTTGGTCCAGAACTCTGCACTGCAGCTTAACTTTTCCGCTTTTCCTGTTTTTTTTTCTTTTTTTTTCATCATTTTTTTTCCACTTATTTCTTCTCAAAACGACCTGCATATTGTATCGCGTATTCTAACGTATGCATGTATGTACGTACGTATACATACATACATACATACATACCTATGATACATAGTATATAATCTTTTGATAATAATTTATTTATTTATTTATTTATTTATTTATTGATTTATTTAATTATTCGTTTATTATCTTGTTATTATACATAGATTTTTTTTCTTGTTCCAACGTCTTTTTTCTTTTTCTCTTTTCTCAAAAAAAAAAAAAAAAAAAAAAAAATTCGGCATTGCGCATGTATATATATATGTATGTATACCTATATGTTTGTACCTACGCACTATATACTTATCATTATTTTTATTGATAGTATCAATGTTAATAATATTATTACTATCAGTATTATTACTACTGTCATTATCATTAATATTATTACTATATTACTATTTCAATGTGGCTGACTATGCTCTAAAATCCTCTCTCTTTCTCTCTCTCTACGTATGGTATAGTTGTTTCATATTCTTTATTTTTATTCTCTTATTATCCATTTTGTTTTTTCAACTTTCAGTGATCGTTCTCGAAAAACCAGAAAAAAACCAGAAAAAAAACCAGAAAAAAACACCGTATACAGAAAAGAAACAAATGCAAAAGAAGAAAGAAAAATAGAACGAGAGATACAAGTTTATAACGTAACTATACTGTATGTATGTGGGTATTGTTATTAATATTATCATTATTCTCATCATCATCGTTATAATTATTATTAATATTATTACTATTCTCATCATAATTGTTACAATTATTATTATTATTATTATTAAAATTGTTATTATTATTATTATTATTATTATTATTATTATTATTATTATTATTTTTATTATTAGTCATATTTTTCCTTATCATTAGGTTGTATAAGTTTCAAAAAGCGACTATTTACAAGCGAGTTTTTTTTCATCTTTTTTTTCGTTTGTTTTTTTTTTTCTTTACTTTTAAAAAAATGGCTCGTCCAATTTTTATTTCAATTATTTTTTTCGATATAAGTATTATCAAAATCAATCACGTTCTCATCGATGCAGTTGGAACGAATTTAACGAGAAAATCGTGCATCGTATGTGAGCGTTATGCTGTACGCAAAATTTGATCTAATTTTAATATTCATTTTTTTTCTTTGTCGATTTTCGTTGTTGGTCTTTTTAATTAATATTATTATTATTCTCTGTTTTCTCGTTTTCGATTACCGCGACGTGACGCTGATTGTCGCGTGAACACAGACGTTTTGAATTGCTTCCAATTTATATAAATCGTTTGAAATATTACTAATACACGTATACAATATACATATTTATATATTGTTGTATGCTACAAGATAGAATACATTTTCTATTTATTAAATTTTTATTTCATATTTTCATTTCATTTTATCTCATTCGATGGTTATTTTATTACTTATACATTCGACGATAATAAAATTGGGTTGTACAAACGGAGAAGTTATCGATCGATCTTTGGAAACAACGAAATGAATCAAAAATTGTTGAGCAATCAAAAAAACAGAAAAACAAAAAAAAAAACCAAAAAAAAACAGAACAAACTCCTGCAGAGAGTATCCATTTTCGTTGCAACGCATTCGCGTTATAGATAACATATTGTATAATGTGCGTTATATGTATGTATGTATGTATGTATGTATGTATGTATGTATGTATGTATGTATTTATGTATGTATAATTAATTAATTGATAATATATAATAATTAGGGAGAGACGATGTATACATATATTCGTAACTGTATAGTTTCTAGTCTACCGGAGATCATTTGAAAACTGTCCACGGGATACGCAGCTAGCCAATCAAGATGCTGCGATCCTCGGCTCCTACTACATATATATACATAAATATATATATATACATAAGTATATATACATGTATCTATTAGATAGGTATGTCTATATGTATGTATCAATTATCTATTTTCATTACTATTCTTCTTTTCCTTTCCAAATTAAAATACGCACATCATATTTATACACAATGATTATCACATGTATATATATATATATGTACATACATATTTTCCATCTTCTTCCCATTCCCTTTTCTCTCTTTCTCTTACTATAATCCGTGATTTGTATACAAGGAATTCATCGTCATTACATTATCACGATTATTTACTATAGGTATATACTATATATGTATATATGTATGTATATATGTACACATGTAGAAAAAAAGGAGATCAATCTTACGGCACCCCTCTATGTCATTATATTTATAATTATTATTATCGAATAATTCATTTTAAAGTGGTTATCATTATTATCATTATCATTGTGATTATTATTATCATTATGATTATTATGATTATTTTTATTACTATTAATGTTATTATTATTGTTACTGTTACGATGCAACGTGCCATTCCGTGGCACGTGCAGATGAAAGGGAAAAAAAGATACGACAAAAGAAAAACTGTCCATCAACCCTAAGCCCAAATCTTCGAATAATGGTAAAAATAATAAAAATAATAACATCAATAATCTTTATATTATGATTGTTATTATTATCATTATTATTACATTCATTGTCAGTGTAAGAGCATAATGTTGCTCGCGAACTGGTGCTGCAGCAACAACAGCAGCAATAGCAATATTTTATGTCCGTATGTGTATACATATATAATAGTTGTGAGTAAAAAAAATCCTTAATCATATATATCAATTATTATAATTATTTCATTTGTTCATTTTTTGTTTTTCTTTCGTTTCATTCTGCTTTCATACGTTCTCATTTTCTTTCCTCTTCCACTTCCTTTTCATTTTCATCTCAATTATTAAGTTCATTTATTTCTTTATACAGTTTATTTAATCATTTATTCATTTAATCGTAGTGAGATCATCGTTTGATTATTCGGTTTGTCCTCTTTGGATCTTGCCATTTCAATTGCCCTTTTTTTTTTCTTGGTTTTTCCAGTTTTTTTTCTTTCAATTTTCATTTCTTTCTTTTGAGTTAATTCTGATCGCGAATAAATCTATATTCACCTCTCCGCTATCTCAGAATTCTCTCGTTTTATACCATTTTTCATTCTTCGAATTATTTTTCATTGAAACATAGAAAAGTAAATCGGAAGAAAATGAAAAAAATTAGAAAAAAAAACAACATTTTACCCGAGTCAAAATTCAAATTTGTAAATATTGTTCACACTCATGAATATACCATATTTATATAAATATACGTATATAGTACGATTCATAATCTGTACAATGGGGGCCTGTCCACGACGGATCGAATAATAATGATAAATATTAATAATAATGATAATAATAATAATAACAACACTAATAAAGATAAAGTCTAATTAGTTTGTGATTAATTAATCAATTTTCAATCAATTAACTAACCAATCGATTAATTTCTCTTATTTATTCATTTATTTATTTATACGTTAATCAATTGATTTATTTATTTAATCATTCATTTATTTACTTATTCATCGATATCGATCGAAAAATTTCACTTTTCAACGCATATAATACAGAATTTTTCGTATAGAAAGAAAAAAACGAAAACAAACCAAAAAGACAAAAATAACCGTTTGTTCGTTGTTGTTTTTTCTTTTTCTTCTACTTTGATTTTTTTTTCAATATTTTTTTCTTCTTATATTTTAGATTTTTTTCGTTTTGTTTTTTTCATGTAGTGACTGACCTGAGTCTCCTACGTCATTTTATTGGTCCGTGCTGCCTCCTCGAGAAGATCATCGTCTTCATCTTCTTCCTTCCTTTAGCATCATCATTTACTCCTTCTTTTTCATAACTTCTTGGAGCGCGGAGCGGTTTTTATGGATGAAAGAAAATCATCATCAATCATCATCATCATAATCATTTGGTAAAATGTCGTATGATGAATTAGCGAGCGATTTAACGCAAATGCGATACTAGTCGCCAGCCAACGTATAGGGCTACGGTCGTCCATAGCGTCTCTCGTAACGGGGCTGGTATCAATAATGAAAGAAAACTGTCCGGGGACGAATCACCCACTGATCCGTTCACAGGCAGACTTGATTTTTCGACGCCTGATGTGTCCTGGAACGAAAAATGAAAAACAAATAAAAAATTAATCGATCGAATAATATACATGTAAACAGAAAAGACCGTTGTTTTGTTCAAATTAGATGAGAACGTTGTCTAATTCTGTCCGAAAATCCAAATGGAACTCGGCCTTCAATTTTCTCGAACCACATGTTCAAATAATGTTCGATTTTCTAGATCAATTAAAATTCAAACATGTCCCGCATTTTCTTCGGACATTCTTTTTCAACAGTATAAGGTATAAAAATCGGACATGTTCAACTTTCTGAGGACATTTTTGTAGCGCACTGAAATGGGGGAGTTTTCCTTGATACCTGAGGGTACAAGAACTACGAAATCCTTCATTTTCCTTGGAAAATTGAAACAATAACATGTTTGATTTTTAATGTTCAATTTATTCCGTTGTTTGGAGGTACAAAAAATGAAAGAATAATGTTCTATCAAACAATGAACTATAAGGATCCAATTTTCTTCTAATTTTTTATTGGCATGTTCTTCGAGAAAAACATCCCTTACCTCGAGACCATGATGAAAAGAAAGATGTTTTGTTTTCCCAACCAGTATAGTAAACCAGATGAAAAAAAAATCTCTAATTCGCAAATCAAGAATATAGTATGAACATAAATCATATATATGTATTATTTTCTCTGTATTTTCTCTTCGATTTTCCCTCTGACCTCATTCCTCAGGGTATAGTTTCCGATGTCCATTTGAGCGTCCTGTTAATCTACGACAATGTGAGGAATTATAGTACCCTGAGAATCGGGGGATCTGTGTATAATAATAAATATACAGATAGAAGAAGAGGGAAATAATAATAATCATAATAATAATAACAGGAAGAAGAACTAGAATAAGGGAAGGGGGGGGGGGGGCAATCTCCGGCGGTCATTTTATGGCCACCATAATATCTATGGTCAGAATAGACTTAGCGCCGGAGTCTGGAGTGGAAAGAAGAAGTAGAAGAAGAAGAAGAAAACGAAGAACCGCGACCCCATTTTTCGTAGGAACATTCGGAACGGTCACACCGTTGGAGAAAAGATTATCACGGTTTTGGGATACACGTCGAAATGAACGTCGCATTAACAGAGAATTATGGGATGATGCCCCGTTCTACTTCTTCTTTCTCGAAGGGGAGAGAAAACCAAGCCGTGAAACTTTCTGTTAATTATTTATATCCTCCCCTTCGGTTTTTCTGACTAAAACACAAAGAAATACCAGAAATAGACGCTACAAATTACATGAAGAAGAATCCTTATTTTCCTCTTCACGGTATTCGAAGTGGAAAAGTATTTAAAAAATGGTAATTCGATAAGTTTGCTCTACGCCCTGACCCCCTCTGTCGTCAAGAATTTGCATTTATTCGATTAGTAACCATGATAACTGAAAAAGGGTCAAAGTTATAAATCTGAAATTCATAACGTTTGTTCAGAAGACGTGTAGCTATCGTTGGTACTAAAATTTTTTGTAAAGTACAACTCGTTGCGATAGAATTGATGTTTTTTTTTTTTTTTTAGATCTGATACTGCGGGGGCCTGTGTTTGACGACAAAAGTAAGTGGCAGTCTTCTTCACCTTCTTCTTCATTCTTTTGAAGGAGTATAAAGAGGGTTCATCTGGTACCGTTAATCGAAAATCTCTTAATTTAACAAGTTTGATCGAAAGGATTTGTCACCGTCTTCAATTATAGTGGGAAATTAAATCCTCCAACGAGTTTTATACATTTCATTGAATTGATCGTGAAGAGAATTGGATTCTCTGTATTGCGTCGAGAAAAAGATTGAGATGAAGACGAAGAAGAGGATCATGAAGAAAAAGGATGTTTGAGGTTTTCGATCAAAGCAGGAGCCAAACAACTATGGGAAAAAACAGATAAAGGAAGATGAAGAAGCGTCTTACGATACATATTTGATCAAATGATCACTTTTGCTATCTTTCTTTATCTCTCACCCTATACAGCAACAGTGAAGAAGAACTTTGACAAACTGTGGTGGGCCCCGTTCATGGGTCACCGCTACTACGGGGCGTTAGGACCGGTAGGATATTTATTGCACCCCGGGGATCAGGGGTGATAACTAAATTCCCATTTATGACCACAAGTTCACGCCCCAAGTTTCGTTCACATCGAGGAAATCTAACAAGCGTTACGAACAGCTTATACGCGTGGCGCTAACAGATATCGAATAATTGCTTCTGGTGAAAAATTTCAACGGAATTCCGAACCTCTTACAAGGAAATGGATCGAAAAAACCTTCTCCTTGAAGGGTTACGAGGATAGTTTGATTCTTCAGTTTAAAAAAAACATTTTTCACGATCCTGTTCAATATTCTTCAATGTAACATAGTAGTCTGTGTATTCATTTTCGAGAAAAATGAGCCTTCTGAACACGAAACCGAGTTCAAAAAACGTGAAATCTGAAGGATTCGCAAGATACTTTATTTGATATCCCGAAAAATCTATTTCGTCGATCTAGAAATAGACTCTATGTATTCATTTTCGGCAAATTTTGGGTCTCTGAACATGATAATGGGTTCAAAAAACGTATGTCTTGAAAGCCTAGCGAAATACTTCGATTACAATGTTTTGATGATCGTACATGATTCTTGCATCAAACACATCGATCTTTGTATTCAATTCCGATAGATTTTGCATCTCCGAGTTGATAAACGGGTTCAAAAAAGTTACATTCTAAAGTATTCTCAAGATAAATGATCTCACCTTATTCTTCGAGGCGTGAAAATCGTCAGCAATGTTCCTCAGGTTAGCACCAACACTGGCCCACTCATTTTCGTCGGCTGAATTTCGGCTGATCGAATTGCTGTAGCTAGTGCTGGGTTGTTCCTTCTTGAGTGCTGAATTTTCGGAAACACGACGTCGTTTCCGCGGTCGGGGTCTGGGGCTGGGGACTGGAACGGAGGGGTTGAACTCCGGGAATTGGAAGGCAACGTCCCTCGTAGGGCTGCTAGGAGCCGAGGCGGTGACCTGGGGCATCGGAGGTGGCAGCTGCTCGATCGCCGATGAAACAAGGTCCGGTAATGGTAACCGCGACAAGTCCGAGTCAACCAAGATCACTGGATGATCACGCGGTCCTGGTACGTCTCCGGACCTCCGATGAACTCGGGCTGAAATCACAAGCGAAATTCCCCCGGGATGTTAGAAGACGATTTTCATAAAAATTTGCGGGCGAAGTTCTTCCTCAGTTGAGAAAACTTCAATAATTCGTCAGTTTTTGAGGTTAGGAGTTTAAACGTCGAATTCAAAAATTCAGAATCGCGCGAAGCGAATTGAGCAGAGCCTTTCCTAAACCTGTACAAACTTCAGTATCTCGAGTTTTTTGACACGGTAAATCCGAATCTGATGTTAAAAATGCAGAGTTGAAAATGGCGGAGGCAAGATGGCGGATGGATAAGATAAAGTTTGTTAAATATGGACAAAATTTGTTACTCGGGGGTTTTTGGAGTCGCTGATCTCGAATCTGATATAAAAATAATTGAATTCAAGATGGCGGCTTCAAAATGGCCGACATGTTGAAGTGAATATCGTTCGAATTGTTTGAAATTTGACCCCTGGGGGGATTTGAGGTCGGTGGCATCGTTCAGACAATGAAACAAAAAATGGCGAATCACAATTTTTTCAGTAAAACCAAAATTGAACCAAGTAAACTTCATCTAGTACCCAGTGTAATATTCATCACTACGATCATCATCATAATCATTAATTCAATTATGCGATTAGGTATGTTTCGTCTTGTTTGTTTCTCTTCTTTGGTACATTAGCGGATCATCACACTGTATATTCTCGATAGATAATTATATACGCGCATCAAACAATCTAAACCCTATACTAGTATCTACTTATATGCAGTTATAAATGCATCCTTGACATTTATCGAGCCAGAGCTAAAAGCAGTTTTATCTGAGATATTGCACAGCGGTTATTGTTGCGTCTTTCACTAATTGTGCAACTATAGATATACATACATACGTACATACGTACTTATTATTAGTTATCGATTTTATGCGATAAGATCACACAAACTGATCTAGAAATTCAATGAATCTTGTTTACGTTCTTCATTGATTTTACTATTTTGTTTTTCATCTATGTCTGTTTATGTATTTAGACAAGTATGTCTGATGATGAATAATCGAAGAAAAAGAGGGGCGGGATTGAAGTTCCGAATTCCAAAAGTTCCGAACAGTAAAAGTTCCAAATTTATTTGAGAGGCGATCTGAGTTTCTAGAAACGTTCCGAGTTCAGAGAGTTGCAAATACCAAAAGCTCGAAATGCAGACAGCTTAAAGATCCGGAAGTTCCAGACTCGGAAAGTTGAAAAATCTGCAAATTTGAGGAAAACTCATGACAAAGTTATCAAACAAACGACGTTGGATGTTGGAGTTTTAGCCTTTCGGATCTTTAGCTTTCGTAATTTTAAACCTTTGGTGTTTTTCCACTTAGAGTTTTTCAAAATTGACTATTTCTAGACTCTTGGAAAAATAATATTCCGAAAAACTGTAGATCGGTAGTATAAAAATTCCGAATCTTGTAAAACCGAACAGTAAAAACCTGACCTTTGGCAGCTTTTGAAATTCGAAATTTCAATTGATCAAACCTTGTCCACATACTATGTACAAGTGTTCATGCATACGTTGTGTGAATGATAAATCCAAATTGAATCAAAAAGAAAGGCGAAAGAGAGAAGAAAAAGAAATATTCATGTGCATACATATATAAGAATAAAAAGATGAAACACAAAAGACACATGTACTCGTATGCAACATACGGTATAGTTACATACAGTATATAATAGGGTTGAAAGAACAAACGCGCTGCATATGTGCGGTAACAAGCGAGTATGCGTTAACTGTTGCAATAATCAGGCACTGCAGCGCTACATGTATGTCATACGTATGTACATACGTGTATACCCACATACATGTATACCTAACCTTTAATGAGTAATAACGTATGCTTACATGTATGTGTTTATGTACGTACATACGTACGGTATGTTTTTCAACGCATACATACATATAGGTATATGCATTGTGTGTGAGCTATTGGAGAAAAGAGGAAAGAGGTAAGACATCGCGAGAAAAAAGGAAAGATCATATATTTATGTTCACATATACGTATACGTATGTATGTGTATAGGTAGGTATACTATACTATACAGTAGCCAGCCCAGTCAGCCAACAAGTTGCCTGCTTTCTGGTCTGCCTGCTGCACAAAGAACAAATCTCAAGGCCATTTCGAGGGATACATATTATACTTTGGTTCAACATTTTATCTATATACACAATATATATACAATAAACATACAACATTATACATAGGTATATACTATATGACGCATAACTTTACCAACTAATAAATATTGTAAAGTCTGCTGAACTTAGCGACAATTATGCATCGCGAACCTCAATTCGAGTATACGAGATATACATTCGAAAACCACAGCGAAAAAGAAAAATAACTTCTCTAAATTCAACTTCAAAAATATAAAAAAGTGTGGAGACAATAAAAAATATACACAATGCATTCACGGAATTCAAGTAGATATACACGTGAATAAAAAAAAAAAAAAAGAGAATCGTGATATTGGCCGCTATAACATGGGGAGCAAACGGAACGATTTCTTCTTTTGTACTTTTTTTTTTTCTAAAAAATGCAGACTCTTTTGCGTTAGAAATGGTGCATATCAATCTTTTTCAAATGGAATTTTTCAAATGCTATATTTAGTTCATCGAGACAAATAAATTACGCTTGTCGAAAAAGGATTTGCAAAAATCTGCAATTGTACATCTTGTGATATGAACTATTGGCATGAAAACAATGAGGAAGTAAGAAAAGAAAAAAAAAAGAAAAAATTAAGTGTAATCGTAAACCACATAGGCGCGGTATAGTATAATTATATTTTATAATGTGTGTTGGAAATCGGTGGAAAGCCCCATATGCAGTCCCTACAATTCATTCTCTCGTTTCGAACACATCTATGTACACCGTGTACTTACACAGAATTTGCAGGAAGAGCGAACAGCTGTTTATTCTATAAATATATACATATATGTATATAACGACATTTAATGTATCGCTGCAGAGGCCTCTCCCGTATAGGTACATACTATGAACACTAACGTTATCTATAAAACAAATCTGATGCAATATTAACCATGTATTATACTGTATACGTACAAATTCACCTACGACAGACCGCGATGTTATTTTTTTTTTAAATAATAATAATAATATTACTAATAATAACAATAATAACAATAGAAGTAAGTAAAATTTTTAATTGATTTTTATCAAAAATTATATTGATATTCAATTTTTTTTGCTCAGTTTTATTATTTTTTGTTTTCATTTGATTATGAATATTAAAATCTCTAATTCACTCATTTCTATTTCTTATAGGTATTCGAGAATTAGTATTATTAATAATGTTGATCAAATAATTATAATGATTAATTAATCGTTATTGACGATTGTCAAATTATCATGCATAATCGTCAAAACGAATCATTTTTCAAGTATATTAAGTTCGCTTTATAAAATTTTGAAAGAGATTAAAAATATATTAGATCTATACGTACCTTATACGTACTTGGTACATACGATAATTTCTTAGAAAAAAAAAGGGCAAAAGGTCAAAAGGGAAAAAAAAACAAAAGCATAGAAAATCAATTTTTTTCGTACTTTTAGAGAAAGAGAGAAAAAAGAAAGGAGGGAAATTAGAAGAAAAAAAAATTGGAAAATAAAAACTGGTGAAACCCTTTTGATCCAGAGGAAAAGAAAGGGAAAGAAAGAGAGAGAGAGAGAGAGAGAGAGAGAGAGAGAAAGTGTCTTGAAGAGAGAGATGGGAGAGGGTCACGGTCGGACAACGTCTGCCACATAGTGTAGTGGTTCCTACCGCCCACACGACGTATACAGCGCGTGGATCTATTATACGGATTATGCCCGTGCCCTTAGCGTTTGCAATATGCATATACGAGTATATAATATAAATATGTCTACATATACGTACACACACACTCATATATGTATGCATGTGTACGTGTGTTCTCTGTGCTACCGAACACAAGATGTATGTAAGTAAAGATATACAGTAATCGGTCACTCGTACATTATATAGGTATTATATATATACAAGGTGTCCCAGAACTAAATGCTTAAAAAATGATAGGGGTAATAGAGGTGACCCCCTGAGTAAATTAACCTAAAGAATATGTAGTTTCCGAAGTCGCGTTTGCGAGATATGACCAGCTGAAAAAAAAATTGCGTCAAACGCCAGCATGTAGGCAACCGAGTATACAGGAGACAGTGATTATCAGTCTTGTTGATGAGAGTGCTCGAGTACTGATGTGGAAGGTGACGCTTGAAATATACAACTTCCAAACAAAAACACCTTGATATTGAATTTTCGCCAAACACAAGAACGAGGATAAGAATGATGATCACTGCTTACTGTGTACTCGGTTGCCTTCACGGTGGCGATTAGTGCGATTTTTTGTCTCGTAAACGCGCAACTTCGGATACCACATGTTCTTTAGGTTAATTCACTCATTGTCAGTTAGACCCTCTCTGGTACCCCTTTTATTTTACGTATTTAGTTCTGGGACGCCCTGTATACTTGATGTAATGTAATGACTACTCGAGTCATGTATGTATTCATTCATTTTGTTCATTTATTGCAGTATACATAAATAGGTATGTGTACATACAGACGCGTATGTATGTACCTGCAGATTGTGAGTGGGATGATCAATGAATCGATAACCCGATCGAGTAATGTTTATCAATAAACCGGAACACATGTGATTAAGCAATTGAATGAAGTTACAGGATCAGATAGCAATCAACATAGGTAGATACGGATGTGTACGTGCATATCTATTCCGTTCTTCGATATTCATAATAGTTATATTCCATCTATAAGGAGTTTACGGCAAGTCAGCAACTTCTCAATCGCGTGATTATATTCGATGTTGAGGTGCCACGGGAATATCTTCAAATAACAATAGTTATCCGCATTATTTTCCAATAGTTATCTGATTATAGACTCCCGTGACACCTTCAGGTGATACAGTAAAAATCACTCCCAACTTAACCTAGCTTAAATGAAAAACACGAGTTTCAGTGGAATCCAAAAAATTTTTTTGGACCAAGTGACATAAACAGCCACTTTCTGCCAAAAATCTAAATTCATTCGTCGAAGGTTCGTTTGGATCGGTTGGTTAGTCATCGAGAAAGTACGATTCGCGTTTTCGAGGTGACGACAATTGGTTATAATCGTGGAATTTCAAACAGACTCCCATATTATATCGCCTTCGAATAATATGGAGAATAAGCGGAATCGCTGGGTGGGGGTTGAAATTATCTAAAGATCGACATTTTTAGCGACCAAAAATTTCCGCACGTTCGTTTAAAATTAAGTTCCATAAAAATCTTATATCACGCTTATTCAATAGCTAAAAATTTGTGAATTTCGAAATCTACAATACTGGCCCTCGATTTTCAACGAATGCAAAACCTGTAGCTTTATACTTTGAGTGGATTGAAAATCGTAATCGCAAACAAACGTTCCGAACTGCAGGTACATTATAAATTGAATCAAGACTTTTTTGGATCAGTACTCGCGAAAAATTCAAATTGTAAAATAATTCGAAATAAAACTATTTCTAAGCCTGTATAAATTAATATAAGCTAATTTGATTTCACTCTTTTCTTTTTTTTTTCTCTTTCTTTTTTATCTTATTCCGACCGTGGATGAAGCGAATTTCGGTTCGTCGGGTTAGCGTCCTCCACGTGGACGTTGACACCCAATTACTTGTTGTCAATATTATACCAAGGCTAACTCGTAGAGAATTTACCTAAACATATACCTACTCGAATTGGCAAATCTGATGCAATATATACGTATGTATGTACGTCAGGATCGTAACGGTATGTAATACCAAAAATTTTAACGTACCTATTCGGGTCATTTCGGTGATGAATGTTAAAAATAGAAAGTCATTGCTATGCGTGAATCACGCACGTCTTTGAGAAATATAGACGAAGACAAACATAAAGATTTGAATAATGATTACGTGTATCTTAAATTCCAGGGGAACGGGTTGACCGATCGGAACGAAATTTTCGTCCTCAAAATCGAGAAGCCAATCTCCGATTAGAAAATTTCCAGATTATAAGTTGTGAATATTTGATGATAAATTATTCACCCTGGTCTAGTTTTCTGTCGCGTTGTTCGAAATTCTCGCGAGAGATGATTAGAATTAGATGAAAAACTATAGATCGAAATTAGGTATAACGAAGACCATATTTCGAAACGTTGTTGACTAAATTTCCAGTTCATAGATTCTACGATTACTATAGATTTGACAAAATTTCAAATTTCTTTCTTCCTCTGTACATTCGATGTTCGAATCTCTTCCTCCCATGTTTCTGGTTAAAATCCGTCGGTAATCCGAAGCGAACAATCGTTCGATTCAAATTAAGTAAAAAAAATCTTCAGAAAAATGGCGAAAAATTGAGAAACCAGAAGAAACAACAACTTTTACTTTACTTTACTTTACTGTACTTTTTTGTATTTGTTGCTGATGTAATTTTTTTGGTTATGTACCTCTATTGTCCTGAGAGGGTTCGCCTGTTGGGCTTATCATGAATAAATGAATGAAATAAAAAAACAACAAAATCCAATCAAAAATATTCGCAAAACAGACGAATTAGGATTAGATCTGCAGTTTCTACGACATTAGACTTACATTTTTCGTTATCATTTTTTATATAATCCGTTGGTACGCAAAAACACAATATTATTTTGTGTACGCAAACAGTAACAAAAGTAAGCAATGTTCATTTCAAGATAGTCGCTCGAGCGGTCGTGCGATTTTTCAACAAGCTGGACTTTCTTTCGTGCACAAAATCCGTTAAGAAATGAGCAACAACAACAACAAAACTCGAGTTTCAAATTGTCGTTCGAGCGATTTCGAAACATTATCAACGATTTGCCATAAGAAAATCGAATCAACTCTGTTCCGAATCTTTCGTACCAAATCCGTCAAGAAATGAATAATAACAATAAAAAGACAGAAAGAACAGAAAATGAATAAATGAAAAGTTCAACAAAAAAACGACCCTTACAACAAAATCGAATTGACTCGCATTGAGCGAACGATTTCGAGTGATCGGAAGCTAGTTTTTTCTGATTTTGATCTACATTCTCCTATATTAATTAAACCCAGCGCAGAAATTTATGTTGTAACAAAAATAACAACAGAGAAACCATAAGAACCAACAGATTGAATTCGAAAACATCTAATCACGATTTCTTTCGCGATTCCCGAAAAAAGTACGTCATTTGGGTACACGGCGAAAAATCCATCGGATTCCAAAATCGGAAAATTTATATGTAAGATGAGATAAATATCTCAATTCATCTGTTTTTGTACGAAATTCGATCAACATTTTGTTTTTGGTTTTTAGCGTGCGGTAAAAAAGTTTGTCAATATTGAAAAACAACATAACAATAAATCGAGACAAAAACAACAACAACGAACAAAACTACAACCACAATGACGACAAAATCTCAAACAAAAGAAAAATAGTAAGGAGGAACAAAAAAAGTGCGCGATGTAGACAACAATTGAAACAATAGCAGTAACAGTTGAAAAATGTCTTGAATATAATTCGACCGACCGCAAAATTACTGTAACAAAAATAAAACTCGACGTATGTACATGGAATAGTAAAACTCACGATTTTGCGCCGGGTAGGTCTGGTAGCTCCTGGTTCTGATGACCTGTTGCAGGATCCCATAAACGTCAAGTAGAAGACCGTGGAGTCGTCGCTCCTGGGCTTCGGCCTCGTCTTCGGTCGGCAGAGCGAAAGGTATTGCCATTTTGTCGAATAATTATTATCAACAATTACCAACAACAACAGGAACAACAGCAGCAACAATAACAACAAAAACTGTGATTATCAGAATGTTTATTTACTGTATCTTCGGTGTTTTTTTTTTATTTGTTTTGTTTTTGTTTTTTTTTGTTTTTACAAATCGTGAGGGAGAAAATGTCACAAAATTGATTCAATTTGTTGTTCGATTTGTTTGTTGTTGTTGTTTGTTCGTTTCACACTTTCATTGTTCGTGTATAATTTTCGATTAATCTGATTTTTGTCAAGTTATTATTTTTCTTATTGAAATTAGAATTCGTATTCTCGTGGATAAAAATTTCTTCCCACTTTTGATTTGGTTGTATTAATTGTCGAATCTATCTATAAGAACTGATTGTTAGTTATGATTTGATAGTTTCGCTGCTGGGTTTTCCCGCGCTTTTTCTTCTCCCGCACTATAGGCCACCGCCTGCTGTGCAACACCGACGAATAAAAGGCGCGTAAATAGAGGCGCAGAGGTCTTCGCGCGCGTTCGCACGCACACGTGTCTCGAAATATTTGAATTCGAATCTCGATTCGAAACTATCACGTGGACTAAACGAACTTTGATATCACGCGACTTAATCAATTCACAGGAAAATCAATTTATTTTCAATTACGTATTTTATTATAACATCGATTATTTTACTCAGTTTATTCATCGAATAACTAATTTATCATTTATTTATTATTTATTTATTTATTTATTCATTCGTTGAAACACTTGCAATAATCGAGAGAGAATCACCGTTCGAATATAGTCTGTAAGTTCATTCCTCTCTCGCTATCTGTGTTTTAGAATTTTTATTTATTTTCGATTACGTTAAAACATCCGAAATATTTAGTCGATTAATCTGCGTCTAGATCTCGCACACGGCGGGTCTTCGAACGGAGAATATCCTCTGTCCATAGGTGCTGGCGGTTAAAACCGCGGGGATTCCCCTTGTTTTCTATAATTATATTAGCCCGGAGAAAGATAGAATTTTTTTTTTTTTTTTTTTTTACTTTTCTTTCAAACAGAGGACGAGTTTTCTTGACTTTATTCTCTAGCTTGTTTCACTCGGTTGGTCCTACTGTACAGCAATCAACGTTGAAACAATTTTCAATCTTCGAAACAGAAAAAACTGATGTGTCTTTTTTTTTGTTTTTCTTCTTTTCTCACGATGCTTTATATCGTTGAAACTAGAAGAGGAAGAAAAATGAATTCAATGACTTGAAATTTTTTTCTCTCTTCGCGGTGATCGATGATTGTTATTAATCTTCTGAATATTATCAAGAAAATGTCTTTCTCAAACTGTTCATTGTGATATTAGTTCGTAGATTTATGTAACCAAACTCAACAAAAAAAAAAAAAATCCAACAAAAACATCAGCGAAAAATCAATCGATCTGTTTCTGTTTTTTTTTTTTTTGTTTTTTTTCTTTAGTTTTAATTTGGTTTTGTTTTTTTATGTGTATATCGTAAGACGAATGTTGAAGGTTTATATTCGGTAAACGATGCGATGCAAATCGAAGTATACTCGACTGAGATTGTTATACTGTTTATTATACTCGTTTGTGGTTTATAATACGAAGTAAACACAAGACGACGAAGCACGATGACGTTCGACAACAACGACAACGACGACAACGACTATTCTCCTCGAGGTCTTCTCTGGTAATGATTTTAGGTTCGGAGTATCACGGCTCACGCTGCCTCGGGGCTCGCACGAGTATATTTCGTCGAGGTATTACCCCCGATGGTGGTGGAATATTGCCGGTATGGTGGGGGTCTTCTACTGTAGTCCGAGATGATCAACTGTGGTGGGGATAAAATCGCGCGACGCGCGCACGTACTTATCCCCACTTCTATGACTCGCTTGCAAGCTCGCTCGTATGTACTCTTTCTCCCTGCCCTCTCTATACTATACCTGCTGCGCTCGGTACCGCCGCTATAGCCTTCGCTAGCCTCGCTGCGCGGGAGCCTCTTTCTCCCGTTGCATTTTACTTCGTTAGAGAGTGAAACGCGCTTGCCCGCTTCACGCCGTTCGAACCTACGAACTAACTCTGCGAGCTAGCTGTGGCTGTTGGCTTGGCATTGCGCGTCTCGTTCTAAAGGCTCAGGCTCTCTTCAAATCGACAACGTTATACACCGTGGAGTAAAGGCTATACGCCGTTACTCGACGCGCGCGTCTCTCTAACCTAACCTCTCATTTTTCTTTTCTTTTTTTTCCCCTCTCTCTTTTACTCTCTCTCTATCTATCCATCTCGTTCTCGCTCAAACGCTTGTTAAATACGGTGCACGTGTGTCCGCGAAGCATTTTTTTTTTTTCTCTTTTCATTTCTGTTTTTCTCATTCTCTTTTTCGTTCCATTTCTTCTTCGTCTCGTTCTCTCTGTTTTAGAAAGACAGAGAGAGATTCGCTCTTTCTAATCTTCTCTTCTCTACTTTGGTTTTTCTTTTTTTTTTTTTTTTTTCTCTATCTTTGATCATATATTTGTTTCGTTGTGTTTTTTCGATAATTTTCCCTTTCAATTCTGTCTTTCGATATTCCGTAGCTTTCCGAATTAATATTTCTTCGAATTTGACGATGTTAATAATGACGGGTATATTTGTTCATCGAGATATCGGTGTATATATGTATACATGGATATGCAACGAGAGTCGCGCGACGCGACGCCTCGCGCCTTCTAACCTCCGAACCTCTCCCCTCCAGTTTTCTCTATCTTTCTCTTTCTTGCTCAGCGCTGCACACTGATAAAAACGGGTTTACACGCTATGCAGAGAGAAGAAGAAGAATAAGAAGAAAAAAGAAAAGAAGACGGTGGAGGGGGGATTTAGGTACCCCGATACGAATAGAGAAAGAAAGAAAGAGAGAGAGAAAGAGGGCGTTGGTGGGACGCTGCGAGAGAGGGTTGTTGGGATTTGACTACCTATGAGTCGAGAGCGTTAGGCTAGAGGCGTCTTTCTTTCGTTTTCTTTTTTCATCTCGTTCTTACTTTGTTTCTTCTTTCTCTTACTCTTACTCTTTCTCTATCTCTTTCTCGCAGATAAAGGTACACCTACCTTCTTCTATATACTCTAGATATATCACGTTCGGCTACGCACCATACTCTAGATCTGAATATATGGGAGGTGTTCGACGCCAACTCGATGACATTTTACAATCACCCTCCCTGATCTGTTTTCCATTATTAGTTACATCAATCAACCAACGATAGCATGAACTCTATAATTTTTTCAGATTCATTGGACAAGACGTTCTTCTATTTTTTTTTTCTTGTTTTGTTCTTTCTTTTCTTTTCAAAAAAACTTCAGACGTTGAGGAAAGAACGCCCGTTTCGGAATATTAAAAAAAAAAAAATAAAAATCTCACACAAAATTCGGTGTTTCAGATACCAAAGTTTCGAGGGGACCACTACTGATTGTTTTCGGGAACTTAATCAAGTCGAGAATTCATTTATTCTTCAACAAAGTTTATTTGACATTGAAAAAAATGTTTCCCTTAATCCAGACCCTGTGTCGCAAGAATTTTTGAGCATCATTGGTCCGATTAGGGCCTTTGAGGGATGATTTTGTTCGGAAATTAAAAAAGCAAAAAATTGAAATTTCGAAAAACCCTCCCAGCGTTACCTGGGGAAAACTACCATCTAACGAATGAACTTTGATTTTTTGATTTCGGATGGTCCAGCACCAAGTTATGAGGGGCACCGCAATTCTACTTTTTTTCCGAGACACGTCCGAATAATTGCTGCCATTGCCGTATTTTTTTATATTTCTTCGTGAAAATTTCACACAATATTCTTCGAATGTCATACTTTAATGTACCATTGGTTTTAATGAAGAGATTTTCACTGCGTCGTCACAAAAAATGCACAAAAACATGCCTTTCTTTGTACGAATTAACCTTAACCCCCCCCCCCCCCCCCTCCCCCCCCTTATAATTCGTTGTCACAAGTCTTCGGACGCAAAAAAATAAATAAATTTAACATTTATTTAAATATAACATTTGTTCATTTCGAAAAAGTACGAAATATTTTCAGGGGCTCTCGCCTCTCCCCTATATACAGGGTGGCCCATTTTAACATACCCAGTCGAATAACTCCGAAACCAAAAGAGCTACGGAAAAAAGTTTCAGTCAAAAGTTGTACGGTTCGAAGGGGGACACAAGTTGGCATGATCGGCGTTATTGAAGATGGCGCCACTTTCGAGAAATCGAACCTTTTTTCACATGGAGAAATTCACTTTTTTCAAATGGAAACCCATTTTTTTCCATATACAAAATTGTTGTGGGGGTTCAGGACAAATTGATAGATGATGTCGTCTCATGCCTGTTTCAGGTAGTTGCCAAGTTTTCATCATTTCTGGCG
Source organism: Ametastegia equiseti (assembly GCA_963989295.1). Taxonomy (NCBI): domain Eukaryota; kingdom Metazoa; phylum Arthropoda; class Insecta; order Hymenoptera; family Tenthredinidae; genus Ametastegia; species Ametastegia equiseti. Next base: position 14,135,555 of record OZ022395.1, read on the forward strand.
CTCAGGCCGTGCTCTTCGCTATCACCTCCACGTTAGCAAGCTTCACGGGTTTTCGTTTTTGTTTTGTTTCGAACATCATTTTGTCTGTAAAAACTCATTTGGCGCGTTCTAGGCCGAATATGTAGGGGTGCTGCATGATGAGGGAGGCCTGTTGCGCATTTCCCAAAAATGTGTTGCAGATGAAAGTACAACACTTTGAAAAACGGGTTCAGAAACGTATCGACGTCTATGGGAATGTTTTCGAACATTTGCTTTGAGAGTATGATTGGACATTGAGCAACAATTGAGAATTCAATTCTTGTAGAATATGTTCTTTCCTTGCACCGTTGGGCCTTTTAATAATATGTTCTCTCAGCATGCAGTTCCCTCACATATCCGGCCTAGAACGCGCCAAATGAGTTTTTTCAGACAAAATGATGTTCGAAACAAAACAAAAACGGAAACCGGTGAAGCTTGCTAACGTGGAGGTGGTAGCGAAGAGCACGGCCTTAGCGCCAGAAATGCTGAAAACTCGGCAACTACCTGAAACAGGCATGAGACGACATTATCTATGAATTTGTCTTGAACCCCACAACAATTTTGTATATGAAAACAAATGGGTTTCCATTTGAAAAAAGTGAGTTCGGTTCGATTTCGCGAAAGTGGCGCCATCTACAATAACGCCGATCATGCCAACTTGTGTCCCCCTTCGAACCGTACAACTTTTGTCTGAAACTTTTTTCCGTAGCTCTTTTGGTTTTGGAGTTATTCGACTGGGTATGTTAAAATGGACCACCCTGTATTATGGCCTACGTATTATACGTAGTAAGTAGTTTTATGTACATAATGTACTGTGGCAGATAAATAATGTAATTTAATACGTTATATCTTGATACATGCGTACCTATGTATACGTCGATACGAGTTACATATTTACACTATCTACTGCTTTGTGGCAATTAGTAAGAATAGGAAAGGGAAGGTGAATTCCAATGAATTAATATATACGATGTATCATTCTCATATACATATATGTATGTATTGTTTTGTATTATATTTTTCCTTATCTAATTTCAAAGAACGTCGCATATACCTATATATATATACATATATTATACACGTATGTATACCAATTGCTCTATGTATTGATATCCATGTATCGCTACGTAATACTACATACCCGTCCACAGAAAATTGAAGCGTGTGAAAAACTACATGTACATTGTACATACATATAATACATATTCATAATTACAACTTTTGCACATAGACATAAATTAGAGAGATGAAACTAACGAGAATCTGATCTTATCATAGAATAATTCTAGCGATAATAATGATCCTGAAAATCATTATAACAATATTTATAACAGTCACGAAAAATATATTTTTACGTGGAAAGCCAATATTTTGCGCTAAATTTTTTTCTATTATTATCTTTTATCTTCTCTGCTTTGTAATTATTGACAGACCTTATTATTTTTTATATGATATATTATATATATAAGTACGTCATGTGTACGAATTCATATTTCATGTGTATGTACATACATACATATAAGTATAAGTATACACACATTGGCCATATATTAGATATAGAGATAAAGTTATTGCGGATGTTTTTTGTGTGTTTTTTATTTTTATTTTTTTCATTTTTTTTTTATTATCGCTGTTTTTCTCGCCCATGTATATATGTGTTATATATATCTAGGCATCGGACATACAGGGTCATTCATCATCATCATCATCATCATGAACATCAACATCGTTCATCGACGCTGATGACGAGAATATAAATCTGTAGATCCGAAGGCTTTTCTAATTGTTATTAATTTTGTTATTTTCTAATTTTTATAACTTCTCGTTTCAATAAGGGAAACTACACATGTACTATTATATGATCGAAAGAAGAGAAACATAACACAGAGACGGAGAAGAAAGAAGACGAAATAAGACAGAAAATTCATATCTAGTGGAATAATTTGATTTCACAATAATTAATTAATTACTGAATAATCAATCGATTGATCAATTAATTGACATGAGTAATCAAATGACATGGTTATTGGTTATCGAAATCTTGTTTGGTTGAACTGATTGTTTCTTCCCGATGTTTTCGGTTTTTAAGAATTTTTTCTCGTTTTTATTAGGTATAACAGAAATCATCTATTCCGCGAGCAGCTGTTATTCCTCCATATATAATACTGATCGGTGTATGCAAACAGCAACAAATTCTTAATGATGAAATTTCAGAGAAATTATAGAACAGTGATGAATTTATAAACGAGGAAATATGATGGTGAATAATCAGGAATTAAAAATTATTATTTCAGGTTTTAAATGGAAAAGAACGACTACGACGACGACGACGACGACGACTACGACTACGTGGACGTGGACGTGGTCAGTCGATTAGTCAGATCAAATTGTTGGGATACAGTTATCACGTACACGTATCTAAATACGAATGTATGTACGTGTATGTATCTGAATGACTCACCACAGCACCGAATCCTTCTTTTTACTCTTTTTTAATAAAGAAAGAAAAAAATAAGAAATTTGTATCTTACACGCACGCGTATTCCTCTCTCTTCGCTATAAACGTAATATCCATGTACGATGTACGGTTGATTTTTTTTCTTTATTATTTATGAATTTTTTCATTTCACAGGGATGATAATTTCATAGAAATTGATGGAGAAATCTATCTGGGGCAATGATAAACATCATTATAATTATTGTTATAATATTAATAACCATTCACTCATTCACTTCTAATATTATTCAATGGTTCAAAAAAAGCAAAACTAAACATTCAGATAATCCAGAAAATATGTAAAAAGAAAAGAGGCAATTGTACAAATATTTTACCGTATAATTGATCATTCGACACGAAGAAGAATGAATGGAAATTATCATAACTCACAAATCTGTATATTCTCATAGAATATAATTAATTAGAATAATGATAGTAATAATAATGATAATTTTGAAAAGCTGAAAATTAATCATTGCCGTTATTATGTATTGATAGTATTATTATTATTATTAATATTATTATTCTAACTATTATTCATATTATCATATGTGGACACAATAACCAAGGCGGATGTGCAGATGACCGCAAAACGGCGCGGCGGCGAGCAAAACCAAAGTGCGTAGCTCGAGTTTAGGTAGATATACGTACGTATATACGTTTATTTACGTATGGATTTCACATTTTTCACAAAATTTATGCGAAGAGCGCGTCACCTACACACGCATAGATTTAAGTATATATATATATATATATGTATATATGTATAAATGATAAGCATAAGTATATTATAAACTCCGGGGCTCTACTCGTTTGTTGGTATATAATATAAGAAACCATCCCTTAATTCGTATATCGTGCAAAAGTATAGAAAAAATCGTACCAATTTGGTCATGATTTGGCGATTTGACTTTTTTTTTCCAATTACTAATCAATTCTTACTACGTTTTGATGAAGAACCAGAAACCAAAAAAAGGTAAAATTTACATTTTCGTCCCTTTTGTTTTCGATTTTCCTTTTTTTTCTTCATGTTTCTAGTCTTACACGTGTCACTACGTATGTAGATATACGTTGACGGGTTTAAGAGGGATGAAGTCGAAAATGAAACAGAAAAAAGAAGGAAAGAAAGAAAGGAAAAAAAGAAACTATGAAATCTGACGAAAAGCAAAACCGCTCGAGTCATTTTCCTGACCCAAAAAAAAAAATACCTACTGACCATAGTTTAGAAATACGATCCTTTCGGGGTCGAACTCAAGTCTTTATATGTACATATGTGTATACCTACTTATCTTGACACCCGTGTTTGCGTAGAATGGAACACATTGCGTGTGATGCTCGGAATCTACGGTCAAAAATCTTTTTACTACGCAGTTAGTCGAAATATTTTTCATAGATCAACACTTTTTTCGCCCCATTTGTCGTAGATCGTTGTTGCACGATTGAATAATTGATTAATTAATTAATTATTCAATTAATCTATTTTCGATTATGGTTTTCAAAATTTAATAATAAATATAGGCTTCTTAAATTTCGAAATCTCGATTTTTCATCCCCTTTTGATAAGGATATATCGAAAAATCGATTCTTCGTCTTCTGATTGGATAACGAAGGAAATCATTCTGTTTTTGGATCACTCAAGAGTTCTGAATGATATTTTTCCGATGCAAAAGCTAAATCTTTATTCCAATATTCCATTTCTTGAAGTCAAGGGACGGATCTTCTGTTTCACGTGTTACCAAAAAATAAACGTCCGAAGGAAGAATTGCAATATTCTTGTTCTTCAGCATAGAAAACGTGGATATTTCTATTTTCGAAATTGAAAAACTGTAGATATGTATCTTTGTAATTTTCCAAAAAATGAAATTCCTTTTTCAATACTGAAAAAACAGTGAGAAGAGCATTTCTTCGGAATAAGAAAACCGCATATTTAAACCCTTCCTCCCTATTCGCCTTTTCGAAATAATTTACTTTGATTGAATAATGCCCAACAAATTTTCTACCATTTTCCTAATCCGTCTGATAAATCGAATCTCTGTTTTTAAGGCTGCAGACCTCTCTGTCTATCTGTATAGCTTTGAGCCACACACTTTCGAATATTTTTTCCAATTTTTTTTTCTCGAGATTTTAGTAAATGGCAACATCTGGCCTGACCTGCTCCGGTGGCTGGTTTGGTTTTGGGCTTTCCAGGTCTGGCGCAGGGATTGACGTTCGCCACAGACACGAAAATACAGAAAAATCCGAAAACACACACTCATAGAGGCTGAGCAGCACAGAAATGCCTGTGGTGTACTATTTTCTGAAAAGAACTGCCCCGCCATAATAAACACTGAGCTCAGATGGTCGACAGGTCAAAAACTAGACCCTAAAACCTCCGTTTATCTTCACGGAATCACCCCTTGGGTTTTGGGCCAAGGATCACAAAGGGGGGCCTCTCACCCGCGTACCCGAAACCCACACGATTCTTGGAAGTTTAACCATTTTTCCTAGATATTGGGACCCCGTTTTCAGTGAAAATAGTCTCTCGCCCCACGTCATACCAAAATACTAGAAACCCTAATCCCTCAACCCTACGAATATTCAAAAAATACATGTTCTTTTACATCCCTTCGGACGTTTGATCCTTGGTTCTCATTTTTACAATTTCAAAAATTATTTCCGAATTTGTTTCATAAAAAACCACGACGTCAGCCTCCCGAAAACGAACCTCAAAAATCACAGAATTGTTGGTGTCATTATTTTTCGCTAATTTTGTCAAATTAGAAAAAATTTTGAGCTCTGATATTTTTCGAATGATCCAATTTTTCAATTCATCTTAACGAGTTGAAAAAATATTATCATCGGAGATGATTTCTCCAAAAAAGTTTTTCGGAAATTGCAGGATTTTTGCTCTTATGTTTTTTTGTTTTTTTTTGTTTTCTGAATTTTTCGAACTGGTTTTGATCCTGTTTCTCTTTTTTTTCTCCGTTTTTATTCCCTTTCTCGACGAGCACTGCAGTCGAGGAGGTAATTAGTGTCGGTTCGCGTAAGACGGCGACACCGAGACGCGTGTCGATGCGATTCAGGGGCGCCGTTCTTCGCTTCGAATGCGCCGTGGCGAGACCATAGTCTGGATTTTTCGGAGCCAAGAGATGGAGCGATTCGAAGAAATATCGCAATTGCCCGTGGGAAATTATCCCTACCGACGTTCGTTTCAAATGGCAAAATAAATAACCATCTATCCAAATTCGGTTTTGAGTAAAAAAAAAAAAAAAGAAATAAAAAAACTAATGCGATTTACCAAACACCGATAATTTCATCCGAACCAAAGAACCCATCGACTTTTTACAGTCCACCAAAAAGTTGGATTTTTGATCAGAGGAAATTGAAAAAACATTCGAAATTCAAGAAAATGATTTTCAGTTACTCAAACTCGCGTTTTTTTCGAATTGAATTGCGAAAATTTTTTTTTTCATAAAATACATCCAAAACGATTTTGGACTTGAGAATTTTGCTCACGGAAAAGTTGGAAAAAAAATAATGATCACAGTATCAAAACTGCGGCTCAGAAAAAAAATTGTAGGAATTTTTCACATCGCCAGATCGATCGGAAACGAAGAGTCTTTGTGCCTCGGGCCGAATTGTGAACTTCTCGTAAGAATCGGAAAATTGATAAAACGTAATTCCAAAAAACAAATTCGCGTGTTACCGCACGAAGAAAAAAAATCGTAGCTAGCGAACGGTTTTTCAAAAAATATTGAAAAAAATTGGGAATGGGTATTCGGTAACGTGGAATGAGGAAAAAAATCAGCGAGCAAGTGCGAGCCAAGATATAACCGGAATAAATTATAAATTGGCTCTCAAATACTCAGACGATCAGATGATCAGACGAGAGTGACTCTCATCGTGATTCAAGGGTCAGGAGAGACTTAGTGAGTCACTCGAGACTCGACTGGGGATCGTCTCGAAACGGAACGAAACGTGGCTGGGCGCCTAGCCTGAGGCCCACTTTATTCTATGCCCAGACTAGCTAACCTTGTTAGACCTCGCGTACACCTTGCACCACGGTGCTAATCGCGACGCGGTTCTTAAATTAACTTAAAACCCCACGTAACACGCTACGAAGAGAGAAAACAAAAAATGAAAACGAAAAGAGAAAAAATGAAGATTTTGACTTTTCGTATAACATTTTCTTTCGTCTTTTTTTCGTTTCGTTTTGGATGATTGGAAAAATTTTTCGTAAAAAAACCTTCAGACAGAAAGCGAGCTGAATTTTGGCAAGAAATGTGGAAAGACAAAATGAACAAGCTTTCAAAAAAGAAAAAGAAGAAAGAATAAAGTTTTTGATCTTCATAATTTTTTCGCTTTCCGGATTCTGTTCACATTTGTGATTCTTTTACATCCAACAAAATTTTTTTAAAGTAAAAGAGGGTCAAGGATTTCGATTTTCGTACATATAATTTGCTCTTGTTCTTGTTTTTTGTATAATCAAAAAATTTGTCATACAAATATCTCCATGTAGGAAGAATCCAAATTTTTCTTCTTGAAATGATCTACACTCTCAAATTCTCAGAATTACAATACAAAAAATTCAAATCTCTGAGAAAATTTTTGTTCTCTTCAACTTATGCTATTGTCAGAAAATGTATTTTCATTTGAAAAATCGTCAATCGTTATAGGTGTTACTTCCAATTTTTATTTTGTTAAGGGATTGGTCAGAATCTCCTGAAATATTATACCAACAACATTCCGAAATGGTTGATTAACCAATTTGTTTATTTCAATAAATTTGAGCGTTATCGAAATTTCTGAACAACTTCAGAATTTATAAATGAATTTTGAATCCAATTGACGTTATATTAACGAATAGTATTTCGAATCGTGTTTCCAAATTTCATTAGTTTCGATTGAATTTTTTCATCCTCTATCAAAGAATTAACAATTCTGATGTCAAATGTTGTGTCTCATTTCTCATTTCTTCATTTAATTCTTAGATTGAAATTTGAATCGCATTTTCTTTCGCCTCATCGATTTTCGAAAAATATACTGGTAACTGGCAGGACATATCTGCTGGAGTGAATAGTAGCCCTTCTTTCTTCCTGCTTCCCGTTCGTAATCGTCTGAAATAAATTAAAATGGATTTCCATAGCTCTCTGGACCATAGGATACACAGGGACATGGATAGGGGCAGGAATGGAGGGATATAAGTATGGGACAGGATACTTTTCGACTATTAATATCAATATGACAGTTTGACTAATGATCGGCAATACATACAAATAGAATCGTATCAACCAGGCGCCAACATTACGAGATTAAACCCCCCACCATGGCCAAAAAAGTATAAAAAATGAAGAAAAAAAACCAATCCTCCCTTCTCGAATGAAAAAAAAAAAATTATTGGGGAAACGAAGAAGACAGTTCTTCAACTGTCTACTCTCTACTTATACATATATATACTAATATGATTATCTCCTATTCCCTATCATTTGTTTTATTTAAATTCATCCCCCTCCCGTTCTTTCATCTCATTATTGAGGAAAGAAGACAGGCATGGGGGTTCTATACCATACAACGTATCTATAGATATAAAGAGATCATTTGACAGAGTAGAAAAGGAAAAGAGAGAAAAAAAACGAAAAGGAATGTAAAAAAAAACCGGGAAAAATCGACTCTCCGGTTAGATTTGGGGTTGATTTTTCTCGCAATCCCTTTCCCCCCCTCCCTTCCCATGCATTCATTTTTCTTCGTATATGGTTGTATTATAAATCGAGACAATCATCACTCTGATGATATTTTCGTAGACGAGAAAATGCGAGACTGCTGAGAAAGGGGGGGGGGGGGGGGGGGGAAAAGAGTGATTCAAAATTTGTTAGAAATTGAATAAATCTAATAACAGGAAAATACTGTAATAAGTGTTGGATCTTTTGTTCAAAATTCTTCATCTGTTACGAAATAATAATTTTTTTATTCAAATATATCCGACGAGCTATTTAGGTGATGAAAGTCACAGATTATGAATCAAGAAAATTTGGTTCGGAAAACGTAAAGAAAATTTGAAGAAAAAAAAACAGAAGATAGTAATAGAAAAGATTGTACTTTAGACAAATGAATGAAGGAATTTTGTCATTTGTTGCTCGGAGCTTACGAATAAAACGATGTGAAATGATGATGATGATAATGATAATAATGATATAATAATGGGGAGGAAATTAGGAGTCGGACTAATTAGCTGACTCGAGAGTTTATATCCTTTGTATATTCTTATTCTCGTTATTCCTTCGCGACCGCATCCGGTCTCGAAAAAAGGATCTTAATTTTAAAACAGAGAGAAGGATTCTTCCAAGGAACAAACAAAAAACGGAAGAAAAGAAAATGAGGAGGAAAAGAAAGAAAAAAAAAAAACAACTAAAACCTCGATCCCTCTTCATCGCTCCAACGATTTTCTCGCAACGCGATGTAGCAGTCGTATAAAATATAGTCAGTTCTTTCAAGGTTAACGACTACAGCTATAGGTATATGCACGATTTACGCTCACTGACTTATTGTTATATATGTAGGCTGAAAAATTAACACATTTTTCACCGTTCTTCATTTTTTTTTTCTAGTCATTTCTGTCATCTCTAGTTACTTCTTGCTCGATCTTAGTAATTTTTTCTCCCGTTTCTACTTGCTTTTTTTCCACTTCTAGTTACCTAATGCTTGATTTTGGTTATGTTCCCTTAATTTCCAGTGACTTTTCTCCGTTTCTGGTTATTTCTTTCAATTTTCTAGTCACTTCATTGCTGGTAATTATTTTTCATTGCCAACTACTCTTCTGTATTTCGTTACCGTAATGTTTTTAGTTACTTTTTCGCGTGTCCTAGTAATTTTTTGCTAGATTCTGGTTAAATCCTCTTGTTATCGTTTCAAATCATTTTTTGAATTGTAGTTAAAATTCACTCGCTTTGTATTATTCGTTTGCTTTCTTCAGTTAGTTCTTTGATGTTGTGTTTTTCGTCATTTTTTTCTTCCTATTCCCAATTATTCAACTTTTGTTTCGTGTTTCGCGATTCAATCTAGCCGAACTACTCAATTTCTCTAGTATACATTCCTTTCATTTCTGGTACTGCTTCTTGATCCTAGGGATTTTTTCTCACTTTTGGTCTTTTTTTTGTTTGTTTTATAGTAATTTTTGTACGATTCTATAATAATTCTCCAATATACTTTCTTGTCAAACTGATTAGAAATTATGCCAGCGTTTCATTAGTTGTTTCCAGTAATTTTTTGTTTTTTTGTTACATCCCAGTTATATTTCAGATATCACCGCAAAAAAAAAAAAAAATAGTTCTTCCTGTTTTTCCTTGTTTCAAATTCCTTTTCAATTTTCTATTTCGGTTCGGTTCTTGAAGGGTTGAAGGATCGAGGGCTCAAGGATTCTGACGGATAAATGAACACGAACAAGAGTCTGATTTCGTGTTCACGTGCCAGTTTAGTGATAGGTATTATATGATGTATATTACATACGTAGTACACGTGTGTATGAAAACGTGGGTCTCTCTAACGATAAACAGAACAGAATAGAACGGAACGGAACTCTATGTAACTACGCATACTACTAGCAATAGCAGCAATAGACTGAATTTAACTGGATGACTGGCTTGCTCATTGCATTTTCATGGGGTTTGGGGGCGAGGTGAACCGATTCTCAGTCTCATATACCGATCCCTTCACCATCACCAGCTATGAATAGTTGTTGATTGTGGTTACCAACCGGAAATAATAGCACCGCATCAGTTTCCCCGCATTTCTACAGATAACAAATACATATATAATACGTGTATACACTTATTTGCCAAAAAAATATACACATGCAATACCAAAGGCGAGAAGTCAAATCACATTCGCAATTTTTCTAAAACTTATAGTTTCCTTGATTGTGTTTCAGTTGATTTTGCTAGTTCTTCTTCAGTTTTGACATCCCGTTTATTTGCTCGGTACGATATATCTAATTTTTAATCTGTGCCGCCCAGGTTTGATTATTTAAAAAAAAAATCTTTTTCTTTCTTTTAACAAGTAATTTCAGTAATTTGGAAAATTTCAATCCAATCCTACAATTCTATGTACTTGTATAATCCGCTTAGATTCCGGCGTCACGATTTAATAGTTTCGAAATTTTTTTTAGTCTGTTCCAGTTAGGTCGGTAGTTTCCAAAAATCAATTCAGCCTGCAAATTTGTCTCCCACTTTCAATTTGTCTTTATTTTACTATGACTATATTTTTACCCTCTCCAATTCCTGATCCACTGTTCTGTGTTTTTCAAAATTCATCTTATAATCAGTCATATTCAATTGATTCAGTCAGAATTTTGCGAATAATTATGCGATTTTGGAGTTCGGCTTGTTTTGGAACTTTTTTGTCTCTTCTCTTTTACAATTTTTGTCATCCAGTGAATTAGTATTCTTAAAAACACATTCTAGCCTGTCCAAATAAGTCAATTTTATATAAAGCAAAAACTTTTGTCTGAACCGTGTAGAGTAATTCATCGACTTGGAGAAAATTTTTGTCGATTTGGAAATTTAGTTTCTTCTAAGATTACAATTTTATGAATTTCCGATTCTCATGGTCGACGTTGTATCGTGCAGTTTTTCAGAAACTATTCCACCCTGTTCCGATGGATTTGAATATTTTTCAAAAATCATTTCAGCCAATTCAGGTAAATTCTGATATTCCATAAAAATTGGTTTCAAGATCAGCTCTGCATTTCAGCGGGTTCATAATTTATCAATCAAAACCAACCCCGCTCGATGTGATTAATGATTATGCTTTCGAAGCCAATATAATTACAGATTTTGGAAATCTGACGAGCACCGGACGACACGTTAAAAAAATTGCATGTAATTGATAGAGAAAAAATAATATTGTTTGAAAATTCTCGATTCAACTATCTCACCTGAAGTATTTAAGGAAGGTAAACGAATCCCTCTCCCATGCATACATCTCAGGGTAATTATCCAAGCTGAAATGCCTGTACCAACACCAATTCCATAATGTTAGCAAACTTTTTTATAGCTCGTAAAGTGAATTTATACACAAATAAGGAAACTGGCAGAAAAAGAATTGTAAAAATGAACAGAAAAAGTAAAAATTGAGCTGCAGAGAGGGAAATTAAGGAACACAGTTATATACATTATACATACATGTATATACGCGTATATACGAATCGCGTATGGTATTTGGCATAATTAGCAACTCGAAAGCGTCAAATTTGCATCGAAACGTAATTGGGCGAGTGGTATTGCCCCCGTTTAGCTGCTCCGATGCCCAAAGAGCCCTGTATGTTTGCGTGTGTACATACCTTCGTATATATGGGGTTATTTATTCGTATATTTATTCCACGTCTTTTTATCAAGCTTTGTTACATAGATTTACATGTATACACCTATATGCACACCTTGTGAATATTTTGCAGGTCTTCTTCTCGTCTCCGTGTATATATATATAGGTATATAAATATATACCTATGTACCCATCCCTCCTTCCCTCATTTCTCATTTTCTTTACGATCCTGCTCGAGTGTAATTAACAGGGCTAATTTTAATTGCCCTATATACCTACGCGTACGTATGTATCAGTATATATAGGTATATGCATACTTCTAAATCCAACGAGACAAAGAACGGAAGAGCCCAGATTCCCATCCGAAGATATCACGCTAATTGAACCAAAAACACATTTGTCATTTTCGTTTGAATTTTTTTTTCGCTAATTTCGGGACCGGAAAATCTCATGTTAAAGGTTTTTATCGAGGTTCTTGTCCACCGATCTCATTAATTTTTAAGTTACGGAAATTATCTGGCAGTTGTTTCGAATGTTTCATCAACAAATTTGTTGGTATTTAAAATTTTGCACTCAAAAATACACATTCTCCCGTTGTTGGTGTTTTTTTTTTTTTTTTTAAACTCGATTCTTCATCAGAAAATTATTGATTGCCTCGCTAATTTTTGCAAATTTCATATTCACGTTGATTTTATCATTCATTACAATCTTTGACAATTTTTTTTCTCGACATACTTTCAACGTGGAGAAAGTTCTCTACGATTATTTCCAAACGAATTGAGAAGCAACAAATATACTATAGAAAATGATAGAACAAAATGGATATTAGCCTATCTGTAGAGCCGATCTAGTCGGACTATGTGTCTTAATAGCTTTCGATTTTGTTTTATGAGAAATTCAAACAGTGAAAACACTTGGTGTTTTGTCCGATTAGCTGTATTCATTTTTGGTAATTTGTGTATTTTTTTGATAACTCGTTTTTCTGTCGATTCTTTTTGTTTTTTTCTTTTCTTTCTCTATTTCGTATACGATGTAGAGACGATACATTTGGTATATCTGATTACCAATCGGCGCAGGGGAGCCAGGGATACGCATTAATACGAGTTTAAACTGTCCAGTTTGATGACAGCGATTCTTATCTAGCTATTTAGGTATACCAAACGAACAAAAAGGAGAAACGACAAAATGACAATGAAAACACAAAGAATCCCCCAAAAAAGTCTAAAGCGATAGAACTAATATACTGTAATCGACTCTGCCGGATTCATTCAGAACCGCACACCTGTCGATCCTTTAAATTAGTTGTTTTCCCTTTTTCCTAATTCATTTCTCAGTTCTTGACTAACTATTTTGGAATAGATTATTTTTGAGTAAATTTAGATGAGTTTGATTTTTTTTTTGTTTTCTCGACTTAAGGATAAAATCTGATTATGTAAGAAAGACAAATATGAATTCGAAAATTGGGGAAAAAGTTTTCGACCGTGATAATAGAGAATCCAACTTTTGACTGAATCAGAGTAATTTCAACGTTCTATTTCACTGTAAATTGGTATAAAACGAGTTGAGAAATTCGAAAATTGAATTTTGGTATGAATTTCGATACACCCAATAAAGGGAATGAGTATTTTCTCGAATTTTGATCGACTCTTGATTAATTACTACGGTATGCGAGCATTCAGCAAACTGCATTCAGCAATAGATACTGGCCTAGCTACGGTCGTATGTATCTAGTCTCTTAATGTGTTGCATCAATCAACGGTCAGCCCGGAAGTCGGTTAGCCGAGGCGTGTAATACAAATAATTATCTCGTTACCGCGGCGAACGCATCGCTGACGTTTAATCACCGCAACTCGCTCACTTATCCGTTCGTATAATATACATATATGTATATCTACATACATATATACGTCTATGTATATGTACACATTGCCAAAATCAATTCCGCTGTTATTTATATACAAGCCAAATTGTTCCCTTAGGAGTGGTTATTTATTATTATCATTTTTCTCCTCCATTATTGATTTGAATTTTCAAATTCCCGCATTTGGAAAGGGGGAAGTTATTATAATCACCTCCAAAATGAAAATCTGAGTTTTCATCACATTTCAGAATCACATCCGATCATTTTTTGATCGATGTCTGGGTATGGGATCAATTTTATGTCCAACGATATCTTCAGAGAACGAATCGACGAATTTCCATGATTTTGGTCTCGATCGTTGCTGTTCTTTGTAACTCAAAGTTGATTAGATTTTGGATCCAATTGGTCGACTAGCGTTCGAGTAATCAAGAGAATGAAATTTTACAACAAAAATTTCAAATAGTCATATCTCGAGAACGAATCAACCGATTTTTATGACTTTGATCTTTATCGATAGCATTCGCTCCAATAACTTAGAAATGACTAAATTTTGAGATACCTTGATGCGGCGCTGTTTTGTATTGTTCGAACTTGAAAGATCTGCCGATTTATCTGCGTGTTTTTTTTTTTTCAACAATTTGCTCTCAACGTATGAATGAAAATCGATCACACACTCTGCGTTTTGTATGCACTCGTTTTTTCAAAGTTTTTCTCAATCGATCCCTGGTTTGTTGTGACAATTATTCATTTTTGAATTATTCGAGCTTCTGATTTTTTAATTCGAAAAATTCTTGGCTTTCCAAATTTCTGATTGGTATTCCTTATTCTTGATCTTACCTTTTCAGAACTTTTAAATGTCCGAATTACTCAATTTCTGTTCATTCGGTTTACACCCTCCCTCAAAATCCGACCGGATTGGACATTTCGTCTCTTTTTTTTGCTCTTATTTTTAATCTTCGAATTTCTTCTGTTCTATTTTGCTCTCTTCTTTTATCTGATGTCAACGAAATCATCGACACTGCCGATCAAACAATGCGAGACGAGAGAATCAGGGGATGGTTGAAAAAAATGGGAGAAAAAAAACCAAAACCAAAATCATCGAAAATGAATGATTTGCTCAGAATCTTTCAAAAAATAATAACCAGAAGGATTGATTTGATATACAAATTTTTCATGAAAACTCCTCAATATTTATCATTTTTTGATGACTTTTCCAATGATTTTGAATTTTCTTGTATTTTCTCAACTAATTCTTCTTGTACTTTTTCATTCCCTCTTTTTTTCGGCGGAAATTCTTGGCGAATCCTGGAATTTCTATTCCACAAAAAAAAAAGGGGGTAGCAGCCGATGATAGTGTTTTGTTTTGTCCAGTCGAGTGAAGTTCCTGTAGGTGGACATCATGATGACGAGGACGATGATGGGGGATGGGAGGGACGAGGGAGAACAGGACATAAACCTGGCATTCCCTCGGGAGTTACGGGACATAAAATCGAGCGTTTCCCAGCTACTACCCCCTTTCGTGCTCCCTGACTGGCGTCGAAATGTCGCCGAGTCTAACTTCCTCCTCCCTATGGATGTGCCAGTGTTGATATCTCCCTTTTTCCTCCACTTTTCCTTTTTTTCATATCCTTTTTTTTTTTTTACTTTCTTCATTCCGTCGAAGAACTAAAATTCACCCTCAAATTATCATTCATTCATTTACCTATTTCTTCATTCATCTGCGTGCTGTATATCGGAAATTCCATACCGTTTCGACCTGAGTCAACCTGTTTCAACCCTTTCAACCCTTGACTTCTCGAATTTCGCTCGCGATTTTTTATATAATTGTTCCTACTTTGAAAAGCAGTCGTTTTTTCCAGATTTCTTCGTCTCACATCGAATTTTTTAGAATTTTCGAACACGTTCATATTGATCGACACAATTTGAAATTCGGAAAAAATTCGGAAAAATCATCTGTCAGATATCACAATTTTTAAACTTACAGCCGGAGTAGGGAGATTTTTCCTTTTTACTGTTTTCAAGCTTTGTTCGAAAAAAACATTTGAAAAATCAGACCGGGAGTCGTTTTATTGCCAATGGTGACTGAAACATTTTCAAACGTCACACCAGATTTTTCGAAAGAATTTTCAAATTTTTCGCAAGAAGATTTTTATTTGTGATTGTTTTTTTTTTGTGATTGAAAACATTTTTTTGTTAATTGTAAAAAATTTTTTTCGGGTCTAAAACATCCGATGTGCTATACTAAAAATGTTTCAGCAACCATCGATAATAAAATAACTCCCGCTTCTAGTTTTTTCAACGTTTTTTTCAGAAAAAAGCTTGAAAACAGTAAGAAGAGGAAATCTTCCCACTCTGACTGTAAGCTCAAAAATTTTGATATCTGGCGCACGATTTTTCGGAATTTTTTCACCATTTTAAATTTTCTCGATGAATATGACGGTTTTCGAAAATCCAAAAAAATTCAAAACGAGTCGAAAACATCTGGAAAAAAAACGATTGCTTTTCAAAGTAGGAACAATCATATAAAGAATCGCGGGCGAAATCCGAGAAGTCGAGGGTAAAACTCAGGTCGGAACGATATAGGAGATGATGTAACTGATCAATGTTCTCACACTAATTTTCATCCCCTATACAAGCAAGGAAAAATTTGGACCTTTGTGGAATTTCATGTTTCTATTATTTTCTTTTTTGTACTTATGTCTTCAATTTTGATTTTTTGTTTTTTTTCGCTGAACAGATTCTCCGGTTTCTATAGTTTCCTTTTTTTCTGTACAGAAATGAAGATTCTTCAAGTTTTTTTGAATCACTTGGTAGATTTTTCATGTATGTTGGTATTTTTCCTATGCATTGTTTTTTGAGATTTGTTTTCTGTTTTTTTTTGTTTTCTACCGCATATTTCCCGAAGCGAAGAAATTTTGTCTCTGAAATCCGCGATTTGTTCCAAATTCAATTTCGATTTTTCTAATATTAAGAATTTTTTCGGTAGATTCTTCGTATAATTTTTGATTTTTTGCTTTTTTGTATTCTTATTGCAGAGCCCCACTCTAATGTTGCGTTCCTTATTAAAATTCTGTTCAGGATTTACAATCCGGAATTTATGAGTTTTATAATAATTCTAATATAATTTTTTCAGTCCATCTCTTAAAATTTAAATACCAAAATCTTCGATACCAGAATTCATTTCATCTCACAACTGCCCCCTGATGTTTTTTCTCCGTCCACTTGGAACTTCCTGTCATTATTTCTCTTACACTTCAACCCTTTTCATAAAAAATTTTCTTAGTCCTAAGTAACTGAGATTTTTGATTTTTATCTTCTTTGATTATCGATATTTTATTTTTTTCCGCCTTAAAATAGTAGAACAGAAATGTACACTCTTCAAATCTGGTCTGTGATAAATTCGAAAGTTCCATGTCTATTTGTCAATTTTTTCCCCAATTTTTTTTCCATCGAGTCTCGAATCTAAGTTTTCACTTCTGATTCCCAATTCTACTCCATCTTTTTCATCGTCACTTTCACCCCAAAAATCAAGACTCCAGATGTGTTAGCTGTATATAAATTATTACGTTAATATCTAATTCTAACAAGTCAATTTTCACAATTTTGTTTTCATGCCATCTGGGGATCTTGTATATCATAATAGCTCGATTTATGGACTTCACACACATGCATACCATTTGCATATACCAACTTACGTCTACAACTACAGGTATAACTTGCACACATTCTGAACCCTTGAAAAAAATACAATCCTCTAAAAAAACCAACCCTGTTGCCCCCACCTCACGTCGTATTCATTTATAAAGCTAGGTATAATCTGCTTTGATTTTTCCAACTCAATGCACAAACCGAGGCCTAAATACCTAGCGACTTTTGATGGGCCTTATGTTCACCTCAATAACTTTTCTCTCCCTTTCTCAGATACACGTATATACATATAGTCATAATCATTTTGTTTACCTGCATGGCCAGACAGGTGGACTGTTATATACGAAAGTAGATATACATTATATGATTGGCGTCAAAAAATCACGACCTCGATTATCCTTTTAATTATTATTATTATTATTGTTAATATCGCGTTATACTTCTATTTTCAAAAAATTATAGTCAATCGTAAAAAATTGAATATTTTGACGATGATAATTCTGCAGATGATAATGATCGTGCATGTATATGTAACAAGTATATATTGAGGATCGATTATCGATTGAGTATTAGAATTCTTTCGGAATAAAAAAAGAAGAAGTAAAAGTGCGAAAAGTAAAATGAAAAATGATAAAAATCGTGAATTATTGAGTATAAAACTTTTGTTTTTCAATTTGAGGATAATATAATCCTGAGAATCTAACCAGATGTTGTATAAATTCGTGGAGCCCGTGAGCATGAGGCGGTGGTTACTCACGTGTGTTAATATCGCATATCTAAATCTACACTCCCCGATGTATCTATGCTAATACCAATATATATATATATATACATATGAAATATATATATATATACACGTATATAGGTAAAGAACTGATATATAGGGGATCGCATCAACGCTGCATGATCGGAGGAAAGGAAAGGAAAGGTGAAAAAAGACCCCCCCGAAAAAGAACCAAAAACAAACAAAAAAAAAACCTGTATATAGATGTATTCTAATCGGTTTCATCTGTTATCAAAAATCTAAATTAATATTCAATCGCACAGGTGCGGGACCCCTCCGAAGAAAATGAGGGAACGAAAAAGAGGGAAAATTCCCCGATTACGTCACACACGACTAAAACATCTTACGTATATGTGTAAATACTTTATACATAAGCATATGCATATATATGGACTGTGTAAATAAATAGACACGAGTATATGTATACAATACGTATATAGATATCCAAAATCTATTGCAAAATGTTTAAGTATATGTAAGGTGCGTAGAATAAATTGAATTCGTGACTCCTGTATATATATATATACATGATAGTATCATGTATATGTGATAAGGTTCTTAAATTTTGTCAAATACCATTTTGCGATTTATGTATATTTTTCTTCTTCAAAGTTTGTTATACTCGCAATGAATAGCGTATACCTATCTTTTTATCATCTATAACTTTTGAAAATAATTCATACACGTATACCATTTTCTTTCGAATAAATGACTCAATACGCGTGAAAGATGATTAAACAAAATTTCTAATCCGCTAGAAAATAGTATCAAAAAATGAAGCAAAAATCAGGTGTGGAGGGAATTGAAGGGGATTGAAGGGGGATGAATAAGGTTCAAGAGCATTAATGTAATGTAAATGAATTCAAGTATTATAGTCGGTCTAATCGTCGTATATACCACTATGTACCTACTTGGATGGATATACATATAATATATATATATATATATACGTGTGTGTTGTACACCTGCATGACCATATGGCGTATTTTGAATGGGTAGAAAACGACGAACACCCCCCCTCTCCCCCTCTTTCACCCGCCCACCCGTTGCAGCAGGGGATGTAGGTATAATAAGCACAGATAGGTATACGGCGACCCCACTTTCCTATTTTTACCTTTTTTTTTTGTTCCCTTTTTTTTATTTCTCTCTGCCCTTTTACCTTCTTGCCTCTCTTCCTCCCTCTCTATATATCCCGATGGATTCGGGCAATCGTATAGTCGCGGTGCAACCCTAAACCCCAATTATAATACATGTACAGTATACCATATGTATACGTATGTGGTATATAGGTAGGTAAAAATATACATACAAATATTGGTATGTATAAGAGTCGACTAGACAGATTATGAGCTGTTATGACTGTGCAAGGTTGCTGCGGAAAAACAGATACATATATGTACGTGTGTATCTATAGATATATATATATATGTATTTTATGTATTGGAAGGGAGGGTAGGGTAGGTACCTGTATCTGTTTTTTTTTTTTATATATGTATATATACTTCTTGTAGGTGATGTTGAAAAGCATATTCACGCATATGTCGGTGATTTCTGTTTAATAAGTTTGTTTGCAATCGACTAATAACCGAGTGCACGTGATTGACCGCGATTTACTGCAGATTTACTGATTTACCGCCCAAGTACATACATATGGTGGATATTATGATATCATATAGACGATACCATGGTATGAATACATTTTTTGATTTATTGTACTTGTATATTTCTCAATTCTATTCTTTTCCTATCACGTTATGCTAATGGGACATTCCATGTCACGTCAATTGATGATTTTCCCTCGCCGTTGTTCAGAATTGAAGACAGAATTATTGGATATTTTTGGAGAATTTTCGGAACATTGAAACACGGTGCAGTGTTTGTTTGTTCAAAATGTTTCAAGTGCTAGAAATAAGTGTAGAAAAAAAAGGTCGGTCCATCATATTACGATGGGTGTATAAATGATCGGAATGAATGATAAGGTTTTTGAGAATGTTTTGGAGATTTTTTAAACGTATCGATTTTGTGATGGGTTTGAATAATTGTTAAAAATTAACAGTTGGAGGAAAAAAATCTGACGTAATTAATTAGGAGTACTTTTCGAGATCGAGGGATTGTATGTAAAGAATCGTGAAGCAAATCAAAAATAAAAATTTGAAACCCTTCGCATATTTCGAATCTAATAATACAAAAATTAGATCGTTCGAGATCTCAAAAACTTTCAGGGAATACATTCTACCGTAGGTATAAGAAAAATCTACCAAGTTTCAAATTTTTCTAAGCGATATTCCGATAGATGAAAACAGAATTATCCACGGGGTGCAAATAAATCTGGTGTTATTCAAATGGGAGAATTCTACGGCTTCGAAAGCGATACTTTTTGTTAGAATTTAGATAGAAATCTCGGGTTTGGGTTATATTTTTTGAAATTATTTCGTTCGGTACATCTTAGCTCATGCGGGAGCAACAAAATTCTTGATATGTGTTAGATTTGTAATTTCAAGTTCCTGTTTTCTTTAAGCTTCTTCTATGAGTTTTCTTTTAGGTATTCGTGAAATGGCTGTTCCGACCAAATTTTCGCACTCCTCTCTCTCCCTTTTTCCTCTTTTTTCTCTTGATTTATATTATTCAATCCAAAAAAATCAGGAGAAGAAGATGAAGAAGAAGAAGAAGAAGAAGAAGAAGCCCCAGGGCGAAGACCTTCGCAATAGAAAATAGAAAATCTCGAGTAATCGTAGGTGTAGGAATACAATCTATCTGCTATCTTGCTATGTATATACATATACCTATGTGTATACTATATCACAGATAGCCAGGACACACACATAAATATATACGTATACGTAAAAAGTTCAGGTTTCAAACTGTGCCAGTGTAGCAGGTTAAAACGTGTCCTCCTCTCCTGTTTGAACAGGTAGAGGTAGGTAGGTAGATAGATAGGTAGGCAGGTAGATATACCTACTGCTCTGGTATAACATAACACAAGAAAAAAGTCAAAAAAATCAAAAGACGACAATCCCAGAAGAAGGAGAAGAAGAAAAAAAGAAAGAACACAGAATAAAGTCTATTAACAAGTAGAAAAATTGATAAAAAAAACTACATTGAGATATGAATTTCGTTATTATCATGAATCACTTTGAGATACTAGGCTAATATCTTTATCTACGTATATACGGATCTCGTAGATATTCTAAAGAGAAAATGAAAAGTATAACTTCGTATACGTATTTGTCTACCTGATGAACTGAAAATCACAAAAAAAAAAAAAAACAACTGACGATAAAATGATGGAAATACAAATTCGAAGAATGAAAAAAGGAAGAAAAAAAAGAAGAGTCTAGCGGGCTGAAAAGATTGCTTCTAAAGTCGTAACTCTGAATAATGGAAATCCTGGTTTTTGGCTGCTCCTGCAGCTTCTGCCGTTGTTGCTCTTTCTCGTGGTCCAGCTATATACGATATTCCCTTCCCACTCTTTTCTCTTTTCTTCTCTTCTCTTCTCCTTTCTCTTGATATACCTACACATCTTTTTAGAGATCAGCCTCGGATAACGACAGGTAAGACTGACCCGGGCGCAGGTGTGGGTTGAGGGACTTTAGCTACCGTGCTACGCGCTAGGAAATCCCGTTCTCCTCGCCAGCTATATGGTATACAACTTTTTTTCTTTTCTTTTCTTTTCTTTTTATTCTCTCTCCTTCTTATTACGTATATTTAATTCTTTTTTCCCTCTCGTTACGCCGCGCTTATACGATTCTCGTTTATTATTTCTTCCAACATCTCTTATCACGCAGCTGTATATAAAGTATAATTACACTTGCTAGCTAATCTACGCGAGGCTGCAGTGTGAAAAACCGACAGAAAAGAAGATCCATGTATGGAAACCATGAATATAGATGAATAGAAGTAAATGAAATAGAAGTATAGGCATAGATAGAAGAATCGGAAGCAAAGATAATTTTGCGAAACGTATATATAGAGAATTTTGACGCAATTCTAAGTACGCGTATGAGAAAATAGACAAATAGAAAGAGAAACAGAGAGAGAGAGAGAGAAAGAGACAGAGAGAGAGAGAAATAATAGATGAACGAAAAAAAGTAAGAAAAATAGCACGTGAAAAAGGAAAAATAAAGAGGGATTTTTTTTTCATTAGGAAATTCTTTTTCTGTATCAACCCTCTTCGAAAAGGATAAATTATTTAGGATAGGACACAGAACGACCTAGGATCTTCCGATCTCTTTCTGTTCATCCTCTTCTTCGTTCTTCTTCTGGTCTTTATTTCGCCTCGTCTGACTTCGCAAATGTAACGGAATGCAATATCGTTTCTTTCACGATCGCACTACGTCGTATACTTCAGGGGTATCTGCAGAAACTACTATACCTGTGTATTTACACAATACACCTACTATTCTATACTATAACGGTGTGTATATTGAATCCTTCTTTTTTCACAAATCATGACATACCTACTTCGCACACTACATGACGCGCAGTTGGAAAAATTAAACATAGTAAAAAATCAATTTGTTTCATCACCAAAGTTCATTTTGCATTATTATAATCATCTCACTTAAAAACGGTTGTTGCTTTCGAAGGGATTCGAAGGGATACAGGCCGTCACTAATTGAACGAGGAAAATTGGAAAATTTAATTTTCAGGCTGAATTATTTGCAAATGCGTGGAAAACAAATGTTCGATTTTCGGAAAATTGGCCATATCTTCTATGATAATTTTTTCAATTCAATTTCCATCGTTCAATTTATGACGGCACGTCTTCCGAACAATTCGGATCCTGAGAAAGTGAAATCGGACCTACGGGGTGCCTCAATTCGTGCAGCGACTGATTTTTAGTGGCATGATTATAATGATTTAAAATGAACTTTGGTGAAGAAATAAATTAACTTTGGAGCACGTTCCATTTTTACAACCGCGACATACTGCTTCGCTTAATCACTTTTATTAACTTTCCGGGTTAGACAAGCAGGTAAATCTTTGGTTGACCACGATGGGCCAGCCCTAAAACTTCCCGTGTAGATGGTTCAAGTTCGAACGATTCAAGACTACTGCATCGATCTATTTCAAAATTCAGTCATTTTTAAGTTGGAGCAAATGCTATCGATGAATATGAGAATAATCAAACTTCCTTGATTCGTTCTCGAGATACAACTATTTGAAATTTTGTTGGTGAAATTTTGTTCGCTCAATTACTCCACAACTAGTCAATCGATCGAATCCAAAATCTAATCAGCTATAAGTTACAAAAAAAACGGCATCGATTTAGACGAAAATCATCGAAATCCGTCGAATCGTTATCAAAATATTGTTGGACATAAAATTGATCCCACATCCAGACGTCCATCCAAAAATGACCGGAGGCAATTCTCTGGAGCTGAAAACGTGAAGATCTGGTGAAAGCTCCACTTTTCATTTTCGGGGGATGATGATAACTTTCGTTTGTTTTTTTCAAAGCGGGAAGTTAAAAATCGTTTCATTTTTTCTTTTTCTCTCTGTTTTTTCCACCTTTTGTATTTTCAGTTCAGAAAAAAAATGAAAATTCTGCTTCGTCATGACGCAGACAACAGTGTATTCGGTGGACTGGATGGCTCGATGATTTCGACAGGGATATGGGAAGAGGGGGAGATGATGACTTTGGTTCGCAAACATGAACCCCCAGCTAATTATACCGATCAGTATTCGCGGATAACCTGGCTGACTGTGCATTAGTTCCATAAACAATGCATTATTCAAGGTACACAAGGTGTCTGTCTGTCCGTCTGTCTGTCTGTCTATTTATCGCTGTACTACCTGCTTGCTTGCCTGCTTGCCTGCCTGCCTGCCTGCTTGCTTGCTTGCTTGCTTGCCCGTGGCTACCTTTGCCCTGTTGTATCTACTAATATGCAGTTGTTGATCTATTTGAACGATGTAATATGTATGTGATATACGTACATACATATGAGGTGACATTCCACGTGAGAAGTGACCATTTTTTGCAATATGATCATTGCATTACCGATTTTGAAATTCCAAATTCGTCCACTACCGAGTCACGGTTTAGAGAAAGTTGATTTCTCAGAAAGTCTGTCCGCGAACGATTTCAAAAACTTCGAATCGAAAAACAGGGAAGATTGAAAGACAAGAAAACAAAACAAAAAATAAATAAGAAAGAAAAGATGTAAAGAAAGAAAAGAAATCGAATATTGATCCATAATTTCGTTGAATCAAAATACTTTGATGAAATTTTAAGCTTTCTTCTGAAGTACAGAAAATCATTATATATAAGATACGTTTATAGATTACTTCGAGTTTTTATAAAACGTGGAAATTTTTGGAGAAAAAAAAATTGGATTGGAATAAGTACTGTTTAACATTTTGTCAAATTTTAATCTTTCCGGTAAATCTTGAATTTATATTTTTCTAGGTAAAGAAGTTTAGACACATGATTCTGATGTATGATTGTGATGAAATCGAAACTCATTGCAATCAGTTAATTACTTGAAATGGAAATCTCAATTGCGAGGAACGAGAAAACGAAACAAGAAGAAAAATCGAATTCCAATATTTGAGGAAATGTAAAATTTGCAATTTTTGTAGATTTCTAGCTCTTCGACAAATTCTGTCTACTTCTTTGGCGACAGGCTTAACCCGTCCTTCTTATGTATTATTGTTTCATAAATTTTGACCGTAATTTTCAAGTCTTAATCTTATTACTATATATACTTTGAATCCAAATTTGGAAGGATAATAGAAAAAACAAGACAGGAAATTAGCATGCCAATAAAACATAAATTTCCAATTTTCATTTGGTTTTTTTCTCTCTCCTTCTATCAGTTGCTCTGAATACGTTCAAAATATTTTCAAATGGTCTGGAAATTTTTTCAGTTCACCGAGTACTTCTTGTTTCCCATTTTTTTTCAAGCTTCTACGGTTCTGCATACCCATATGACACAGCCATAGCATGGCACATAGCACTGCTAGAGACGGTATGGCATGGCGGTTGAATATTGCTTTAGCTGCAGTAGTACCTACGGTTAGCGAATATTTAACACGTCTCTAAGCCGTGACCAGGAGTCTAAAGCGGGGCCTGCTATTGTCCCTTATTGCACTATGTAATTTCGCACGGCTCGTTTTTCTTCACCGTGATGCGAAATAACATTTCCGCGTACATGCCTTGATTCGTGTCATCGCCTTTTTGCCCTTTTTTTTTTCTTTTCTTTTTTTTTTTCTTTCTTCTCCTTGCAAACAACCGCAACATCTATACGCAATAACAATAACGATATCGAACAAGCAATCATCAGAAGTCGATCAGAAAATTGAATTTACATTTCTTCTCCTAACGAGATTGGAAAGAAAAAAAAAAAGAAAATTTCCCGAAGATATGTTCGGAAGAAAGAGAAGAAGAAAAAAAGACAGACTGTTTCGAATTGTCGACTTTTTGAAAATTATTTAATGAAATGTAAACAAAAGGAAACTAGACGACCGAGGGGACGAAAAAAATACAAGATTGAAAAAACTTCACTATTTTGAAAGAAGAAAAACATAATCGATCATTCAAAATTCTCCACTATTTGGATATAACCGTATAGAATTGTACGAAAAGAAAATCAGAACAGTGATTCGAAAAAAAAAACCAAAAATGATAAAATTCCCAAAAACATTCAATTTTTTATCTTGATGTAAATATAAAAAATGAGCGAAATTTCACTAGGGAGTTACGTGCAAGTTAATCGAGGTGACCTGCATTAACATCGAGATCGGGAATAATGATTTATTAAAATTATCAGCGTTGAGAGAGAGAGAGAGAGGGTTGTTTTAATTAATAAAGGTAATTACTGTAATTAGTTGACGGTAGTCTGGCGGAGGCATAGTGTCATCAAACATGGCGTCACGGAGCGCATGTATGTAAATGGGATATGATAACGTGACGGGAACGTCATCACTCAAATATATAATACCGTCGAGGGGGGTTGGGGGGCCAAAGGGAGGTGAAAACGGTGATGTTGTTAAGCGCGTGAATGTAGTTGCCGCGATAATGAAACCCATCAGAATGAGAAAAGGGGGATTGATCATCGCCCGCGTGTACCCCGCGCACGCGGACCATTCGATATTCGAGTTCGTCCGCCAAACTGCCCTCGATCCATTACACAACCCCATTTAAACAATTGCGCGGCAACGCGTCCCTCCGTCTACCTCCCCGCCCTCCATCCGTTGAAAAAAACAAAAAAAAAAAAACGGGTGTCGAATCATTTTCCCCTCTTCAAAACACTCCGAAGATGGATCGGAACTGTTCCTCTCGAAAAATTGAACAGATATTGCCCGAACACGGTGATCGAGAGTCTAGTAGTTTTCAAATTAGAGCCGATTCAAGATCCGACCAATCACAGAACGCGTTATCGTAACGGTCGCGATCCTGATTGGTCCGATCTTTAAAACCCTCTCATTTAAAAACCATAGGTCCCTCGATATTCTTTCTTAGATCGAATCATCTCGCTTTTTGACAGAGAATATACGACTCCGGGATCGATGGAAACAAATTTATCGAATCGGAACTATTCTTCTCGAAAAATCGAACAAACCAGAGCCATTCCAAGATCGGATCAATCGTAACGGTCGCGCTCGCGATTGGTCTGATTTTCAAGACCATCTCATATTTGAAAACCAAAAGTCCCTGAAAATATTTTCTGAGACAAAATCGTCTTGTTAGTTTTCGACAAAGTACACGTCTGTAGGGTTGAAAAAATTAAAAAAAAAAAAAAAAAAATAGAAAAATCGGATAAGGCTGGTAGAAAACGGGGCAGCATAAATCATGCATAATAGCCACAGTGTAACAATTTTACACTTTTATAA
This sequence comes from Ametastegia equiseti, assembly GCA_963989295.1. NCBI lineage: Eukaryota > Metazoa > Arthropoda > Insecta > Hymenoptera > Tenthredinidae > Ametastegia > Ametastegia equiseti. The sequence continues at coordinate 14,162,492 of OZ022395.1, forward strand.
TCCCCGTCTAGTATTACGTGTGTCTAACAATAAGTCGTTACTATGTATAATATTGAGCGCGCAACTATAAGTTGGCGATAATTTCTCGGGTCAAGGTGCAGGCCTCATTCAATTTTATGGGGTTTTAAGTCAAGCTAGACACTTTCGAATCCAACGAGTCACGATCATGCTGATGCAGCAATTCGAGAGAAAAAAAAAAAATTGAAAAAACTGGATCAGATTGAAAGGAGCTGGGATTGAAGGGTTGAGAAAAAGTAACAAAAAGTTTGCAAAAATTTGCATAATAGTTTAATATTCTAAGAAAAATGAAAAAAAAAACAATTAAAAATTAAAAAATGAGGAAAATTGGGATGAAGATCTAATTTTTTAATTTTAAATTTTTTGTCTCCTTTGCGACATTAAGGAGATGCCGAAAATTGGCAGTAAGCCGTTGCCAATCTGTAACGTAAGACCTCGGTCTGGTTTTTTTTTTTTTTTTTTTTTTTTCTTTTTTCAGTCTTTTGTGCAGCCCTGGAGGAGGAGGAGGCGGAGGAGTGAGTGACGACGACGGTGCGTCGTAAAGTTAAGTAGTGCCCTCCGGGTGCGCAACTACTGTTGCTTGCCGAGTTCTGATCGTCTTCTCTCTTTTTATCTTGCTGCTGGTTTTGCGCCCAGGAAGAGAAAGACAGCGGGAAGACGAAGAGAAGAAAAAAAAAAAAGGAAAGCAAAACCGTAGAAAAAGAAAGAAAGAAAGAAAGAAAGAAAGAAAGACGAGAAGAGAGAGACGACGTAGTTTAGTTTAGTTTCGTTTCGTTTAGTCGCTTAGCTGTGGATTTAAAGAGATTTTATACCGGTGAAAAGAAGCAGTAAAACGATGAGCCAATGAGCTCGAGACTTTGGCCCTGAAACGCGTTCAGACCTTTGGACGCGAGCTGAGCATAAGTTAAGATTAGACACGTGGTCGAGATTTTTTTTTTATTACGTCAGTTGCAATAGCCGCGTAATTGTACCCGGAAAATACGAGCTCAAGAATTGATTATTCAAAAGAATCATTTTTTTTTTTTGTTTCCCAATTTTTATACACGTAAAGAAGTCGGATCTATGAAATACTCAATTTTTCACTCGATTTATTTCGACGTATCGAACGAATCGAAAAGTCATCAAGAATTGATATGATCTACGGTTTTCATACACCTCAATGATTTTTCCAGAGAGTCAATAGATCCAGAGATCATCTGAATTAAGCAGCCTTGACTCGGGTCTACCAAACAATACCAAGCTTGTTAAATTTATGCAAATAACACTTATTGAACTATTTCGTTAAAATTTGAATATTACAAGGGATAATAAAAAAATAAGCAAACTCTGTGATAATGATGTTGGAAGCCTTGTCGAAAGCCGAATTCAAAATTGATTTCACGAGCAAGTTTCGGTCACGTGAAAGAGGCAGCTTTTTAAGAGAGGACTCTATCGAAATTTTGGAAAAAGCAGTTGTTAATTTTTTTTGAATGGCCAAAAAACGTCCAATCAAAAAACGGATAGTTACAAAAAATTCCAGATTATGGTGGGATACTTTTGTAAAAAAAAGTTTCAATTTTGTACGATTAAAGTAATTCATGCGCAAGGAACTTATAGTTGCAGAATCTCTCGTTCGCGGGGCTGCAAATGGTTCCTTGCGCATGATATTTCATTACAGAAAATTGAATCTTTTTTTAGAAACGTATCCTACCATAATCTGACATTTTGGGTATCCGTTTTTTAATTTAACGTTTTTTGACCATTTTAAAAATAAAAAAACTACTTGTCACCAAAATTTCAGTAGGGTCCTTCCTTAATACCTACGATTTTGTGGTCAAGTGCTTTTCCAATAAATCCAAACTTCGAAAAATTAGCGAGAGTCTATTGGCCCCTGACATCAACGTCAAAAAAGGGTCTTGGTCTTGATTCATCAACAAAGTCTTTTCGATTCCAAAAACTCTGGTTGAAAAATTTTGTTCAAAAGAATGACCAGATCAAAAGATATGTATATGGGCAGATAGCTTCGGGGAAGTATATAAATTACACGTAAATATCGTTTAAAGGAAAGCAAATAAAATGCCGAGGCGTATCTCGCTCGAGTTCGCTTCCTCTTGAAAAGGAGGAAAATAGTAGCCGAAATTTCGGTTGATGAAGAGGGTGAGATGAGGCAGTGAAATCAAGGATCGACATCTCGTCCGGGCTAAATGCCATGCAGGAGTTATCGGCGAGATGGTGGAGTAAGTTTATTGGCCTAATTTAAATAACAGGCTCTCAGAAAGAGAGAAAGAGAGAGAGAGAGAGAGAGAGAGAAAGAGAGAAAGAGAGTTCTTCCTCGGGGGTTGGAAGTTATTCCCATTTTCCCCAGCAGCGTATTCCGCGGTTGTATATCTTGAATCTTGACACCCCAGTCCGGATCCCAGTGATCCTTGCTGATGAGTTGAAGGATTCCCGGATTTTTATAACCGCACCTCATCCCTCCCCCCCGTCCTGCTCCCTTTCGTCCTGTAAATTTATCTCGTTCCGCATTTCCGCTCCGCGTTCGCGCGGCTGAAGATATCCGGTTGAAATCGGACTTGCAAATTCTACTGGAACAATAAAAAAAAATAAAATAAATTACCCTCTGCGGTAATCTAGGTGACTATACTCCTCGCTTTCGAAACTCCGTGGAAAAGTCCTGCTACTAAAGTACCTTGAATATTTTTTACATTTTCAAAAACGTTATCAAACAATTATCTATATACAAATTATTTTTCGAAAGAAATTCATTCGGGTAAGATAAAAAATTCAATTTCATATACAATTTTCATCACAAAATGTACACCATTCTCATAATTTGATCTTTTAGGTAATAAGATGATTATCTAGATTAAATTATCTCAATATAAATAATACTAATCGTCTAGAAGTTGGGGGAATTTCTTTAAGTGGGACGAAAGATTAAATTCTGTATTGATACGACCGACATTATCTACAAATGTATCTAGATAAGTGACAAGACACTATTCTGTCGAATTATCTCGATGAAAAGAAAAATGTACGTTAATTTCTCAACCAGATGACTCCAGATCAATTCGGATATTAGATGAAAATAAAAATGCATTTGATTCATTTGATTGTGAACGAAAGATGAGATTGTTTCTTTGTCAGATTTACAAGTTAAAAAATGCGAATAACCGACCAGAAAGCGACGGTGAAACTCAAAGATGTTATTATCAATGATATACTTGACGCTTTTTGAACGTCTGAAACGATAATTACAGATGAACTAATCTAGATAATCTCAGAACTGATTGTGGGACAAAAGCACAACACTGTGCGGTATGTTGATCTCAAGGATGAAAAACAGAGAATATTAAGCCATGAGGAAAATGGATAAGTTCAAAACAACGCGATTTTCATCAGATAAAAGATCTTTCTGGATTTTCAGAAACGATTATGTGATAGCGAAGTATCTGAATGAAAAATAAATTCAAAGACAAGGTAAGATTGCGTCTTTTCATTTTCCAGAAGACAGAAAATATGACTGACAAAGTTATAAGATGACAGATAAGAGCGAGATGAATGATACAGAATGATTTCCTGAGATGAAATGATCCAGATTATAATATCTGAAAACACGTCTGTAGAACAAGATTTGATTTTCTAAATCTCGTTTCCGGGCAAAAAAAAAATCGTACAAAATGTAGATGATCGAGGATAAATCATCTGAGATGTAAATCTAAGATAAAATAATCTAGATGATCTGAGAATCGCGACAAAGTATAATATGAGAATCCTTCAATTTTGTCTCAGATTATAAAGGAATTCGAAGAATGAAATATTCGGAGCATAGGTATAGATAATCTCACGAGTTATCTGAGATGATAATCTTGTGTCCACTGAAATAATCTGTACAAAGTTTCACAACAACCAGATAAAAACCGCACTTTCATTATACTCTTTGACAAAAACAAGAAATATCGGCTAACATGACGCATGCATCAATTCTGATCATCGAGTGAGCCATCGCCGCTAACCACACGTCGTCGTATGATATCGCGGGCGAGTTAGTTCTGATGATCAAATGCACTCGGCTACTTCTACCCTCCATATGCGAACCATATGACATTAATAACTATATTTTCGTATCTAAGTTAAGTGTGTACATAGGTAGATATATACATATATATATATAATATATGGGTAATTCTAGAGGAATTTCAAACGTGGCACGTGTTCGATTTTATCTTCTATGTGTATATTTTATATATTTATATATATAATTTATATCTATACATATGTATGTACGTATATGTCTGTTGACGAATTAGCTTTGGCCATTCGGTTCAAGGGGGACAGAAATTAAGTGCAACTGTTCGATCGGCACTAATTTTGTAGGATCCAATAGTGGCTGTTGCGGTGGCAGAGGATGGACGGGTTATGTGTCACATCCCCCAAGTAAATACATATATGTACGTTGGATGGATTTTCCTCGATGAATAACGCCATGGGCATGCATGGCGGAATTAATTCATCCCCTTAATTCGCCCACTCCATATGGAGTAATTCGGGAATTAATTTACAGACGATACCGCAGACACTCGGGTGACCGATCGTGATTGATCCATCATCATTGATTCTATATTTTTCTTTTCATTTCTTTACATTATACGTACGAGAAAATTTTATCAGTGATTTTCGCTATTATTCATTACGAACAAATCAGCGGACTGATTCCAACAGAATTGATACACAAGACGTTGTATTTCGCGATCATTTTCAAAATTGCAACGTTTTGGAGCTTTCAAAAATCCCTAACTTCTCGACAGTTCTTGAAAAAAGGCAATTTGACGAATATATGTTTATCGTCGATCTACGTGTCACTGCATTTTGATTTTGATTTCCAGTTTTTAAACTTCTAAACGGCAACGATATGAAATTTGAAGAAAATTTTCTGATCGCGTCATTTTGTGACAAATCGTGTTGGAATTCAGAGACCAGTTTTTTGGCATCGATAAATCGGGCTTTTTCAGAATGATGCATTCTGTGATTCTAGAAACTGGGCGTGAAAACAGAAGTAAAATGTCAATAAATTTAAGAGAGCGTAATTTTTCTCTCGGATATAATTTGACCCTAGTAGATTAAGCCTTCGCTCAATAAGTCTGACAAAGTGGGTACCTAACTACCTACAACGACATATATAATATAAGTGGCTATAGGCAAAGTCTAGACGATTTGGTATATCGGAATGCGAGAGAACTTTGAATAATTCATTGGTCAACGACACTGGGACAAATTGCGAAGCAGCAGCGTCGTACAAAACCACTCGTGTTCAATATCGGCAGGAAATTCCACTAATATTAATAACCTTATGGTATGAAAATTACGATTTTGTTAGGATACAAATACGATTATTTCCTTCGAATTGCTAATTAGTTTTGCCGAAAAATTGCTGTTCTACAAGGGCAGAGAAAAAAAAAATGTGAAACTGATCCTTCTGTTTATATTTAGAAGGATTCTGCAAATTCTTGAAGTCTTCCTGAATTTACAATAAACTCGTGTAACTTGGGGTGCAAATCTCGTTGAATAACGAATAACTGGAAATCCGTAAAACGTTGAGAAAACTATAGGTATAGAAATAAACGATTTCGAAAATTTCAACAAAACTTTGATCATGATTCTCATTTTGCTGTTTTTTCTGGAATAATTTATAGATGGCTGAGAAAAAAACGTGTTTCTTCTGGTTTTTTTTTTTTGTTCGGAGAGACGCGATCACGCGATGCAAAGTAGCCGGAGCCAGGAGTCGAGTCGCATTTAGTTCTGTGTGATTATATACCCCCTTACTGACAAACTGTGTAGGTATGTAACTCCAGGTCTATACTCCACCTACCTACCTACCTACGTATCATTCCTTTGAAATTACGGCTAATATACTTGCCTACCTTACCCCAGCCTCTTTTTATTGTTATTATTATTATTATTATTATTTTTATTCTTCTTCTTTGTCGCGTGTTGCTGGTAGGTATGTACGAACTATGTATGTACGTATGTATGTATGTATGTATTCATGTACATACGTATTACGTATATATATATGCATCTTGTAAAGAATGAAGAAAGACATTCTTTTAGCATGAGCATTTCGTTTCCAGGTATAAAAAATTCCTCGTTTTATATCACTCTGGATACTTGTGTACCAATGACCCTCTTCAAATCCGAATTTTCCTTATTGGGCGTAAAGAGGCGGTATGAGAGATAGAAATAGAGAGAAGAAAAACTGGGAAAATTGACAACATCGAATTGAGAATCAGCTTATAATTACTTCGAGAGAAATCACTAAGGAAAGAAGAATTTTTTCATATTCTTTTATCGATCTTTTATTTCACCTAACAATAAATCAAATAACGATTGACAAGGTATAGATTTGAAAATTGGCTGATTTTGAGAAAATTACTCAAACAAAATATATAAATATTTCCAAATCTTATCTATTCATTGATTTTGTTTGATTTAGTATCAATGCGGTTGGTCAATTAATTCACACGGAAGTTGGAAATACGTACCGATTCCTGGAATAAATCCAAGAAATTAAAAGAGATTTTGATCATTTTCGTATTTTCTTAATCTTTGAATTCCGATTTTGGGTCAGTCGATCGAACTGGTCGTTGATTAACGTAAGTGAATTTCAAATTTGGAATGGCAACTCTTCATTTTCCTCTAATTCTTATTTGTTTTGTTTTTTTTCAGGGAGGAAAATCGTTTGTCATTCCCGTTTGCGGTACCTACGGTTTTTTTCGCTCTATTTGTTCCATTACAGAAAAAAGTTTTGGATTTTCAGATTTCTTGTATACGATTTTCGTGCCATCAAGAAATTGTATTACAATGAATGCAAATATTTGACAAAGAGTGAAAAGTTTACATTCGTTCGGAACCGAATCAAAAGAAAATCATAGAAAAACTGTCCAAATTCAAATAGATTACATATTTACAAAGTGAAATGAAAATTGATGAAACATGATTATTCTCCCAAATATATTTTCAAATTTCATTTTCTATACGTGTTTTTACATACAATTTTCATAAATCTCGACAAACTAATCGCCTGTTTCCATATTTTGATGTTTTGGCCTAATTTAAATAATTTTTTTTTTTTTTTTTGCGCAGAAATTGAGAAAATGGGAACGGAAAATCTGAAAATGAAAAACTGCAGTCTCGAACGAAGCCTGGGATTCTAGGTAGGTATATACGCTTATTATTCGCCCATATGACTTATATGCCTTGGATTACGTATTAGTCGGTTAATCGAAGCGTGTCGAAGTCCCTGTCTCTGTATATATATATCCCTGTCTCTGTCCCTGTCCCTGTCCCGGGTTGTGGGTACGCTTTGACCGTGACCAGAAGAGGAGCACCCGTGTCCCGTGTCCGGGTTGACGTGCGTGTGTCACCGCGTATCGCCCCCCGCACGGTAAGGATGGGCTGCAACGACCCGCCTTCGACACGCAATCCTTCCTTCTACCCCCTTCACTTTTCGCCATTTTTTCTCAGTTTTCTTTTTTTTTTTTTTCCTTATCCTTTTCCTTTTGCATAGTTCTGTTATAAAATTGCACTCAGGTACACATATACGTATGTATTTACTGAGGGAAAAACCTAAATGCATATGATTCGCACCAACTAAAACGCGAAGTTCGAAATTAATCGAATTTGTCCGTATTAATTAGAAATTTTCGTTTTCCTTCATTCTGGAAATTTTCTTGGATCTCTTAAATTTCGAAAAACATATTTCGTCCAGAGTAGATTTGTTGAAATTTTCCGGAAAATTAAGGAATTTTAGAGAAAATATAGACGAAATTTGTTAGAATTGAAACGAAGTTTCATGTGACTACCCCCATTTTTCAATTTTGTGAATGAAAATTTACGGAAAAATGTAGTGGAATTTTTGGTGATTTTAGTCGGAATTGATTGGAATCGTAAAGCTTTATAAATTTTGACTAAAATTCTTGAAATTCTGATAAATTCCTCCGCAAAAAATTGACGACATCATAGCAAAATATATAAATAATATAACAATACGTAAGTCGAACTGTAATATATTTGCAAAAAGTACGAACAAATTTTTGCTTTTCCATTGAAATTGTAAGGAAGACAACGAAAGTCCAGAGATATTTTGGAGCAAGTTCGTAGAATTCTTGAAGACTTATGTATCGTATAAGAATTACAAATGAATTCTTAACTTGGGAGAGAAATAAATTGAGAATTTGAATATCGCCCGAAAGATCACAAAATAACGTGAAAATCATATGAAAATTCAAAAACCTGTACAAAATGTGAGAATTGACGAAATTTCGGCAAAACTCGATCGGACTCGATTAGCTTCAGGGAAAACTGCAGTGGGAAAATTCTGAACTAGCATTTTTTGAATTGCGTGAAGGACGGCAAATGGAGATTTTTGAAATGTTTTTTTTTTCTTATCTCACGCACAGTTGTATGGTATAGGTACACGGAATAAGAAAATGAGTAAAAACCAACTTACGATTGTCGGAGAGCTAAACATCTTGATATAGTTTACCTAAGAGTGAGCATCGTGCGCGTGGCTGGATCCAAAAAAGGGATTCATCCTGGTGAAGAGAAGGCAGGGAGCTACTAGTCTCCAGCACGTGACGCGACGTCCGCCGAAGTAAGTAAGTAAGTAAGTAAGTAAGCAAGTAAGCAAGTAAGTAAGTGGCTAAGGTTGGGTTCGATTCGAAGCGAAACTTCTCTCACTGCAGGTGTGCGAGAGTAATCAGGATGTCACGGGCGAGTCACGCTCCCACTTCTCTTCTCTTTGCTCTTTCTCTGGTTCGCTCTAATCAAGCCCGTAGAATCGGCTCCGGTTATTTCTTTCCTTCAAGGATCGATCCCCAACTGGAAATGTAATCTACTACCGCGAAACATATTCGTCAAAGACACCGAAGACAATCAACCAAAAATATGGAAGACGTGGTTGAAGGTATAGAAAAGATCATGACAGCCGTTCAGCAATCATCAAGAAAATGAAAAATATCATCAAGGACGTAGAATAATAATCAAAGACGTACAAGAACATTGTCAGGGAAATTGAAACATCACGCAGAACATTCGAAACCATTTAGAACATGAAGAACAGAAGCCATGGAATAGATAATCGAATACATGAGGACGATCGTATATTGAAAGAAATTCAAAGACCACGCCGAAGACATTGATGATGTTCATTGGGACTTGAACAAATGGGTATGTAGTCAAGTTCGATGAAGATGATGGGAAAACTGCAACTGTTTAGAGTTCATTGTCATCATCATCATCACCGACATCATCGTTGAAGCGATACCCCACTAAAGTGGCACATGCCACAAGTCTGTCTATGCATGAATTTGTATTAAGTTACTCTATCCGCAGCCCTCAGCGTACAAGGTCTATGGGTCCTCGTAGAACATGGTCTAGGGTTTCCATGGCGTTGGGTGACACTCCATACGATTTTTTTACCATTTCACAAGCCGATACACGATAGTAAACTTCCAGGGACCCAGTGAGGGAACGGGAAAGATATCAACCTTGGACAATGGACTATACGAGTATGAGGTTTTACAAGTAAATGAAGAAGACTATCCCCTTTCGACTACTCTTCTTCATAATATTCTTCTTTTTGTTGTTGCGGTGTTGGTTTACTTCTTACGACTAATTAATGACCAGCTTTTGTGGTACTCGGTTACCGATATCGACGGGAAAACGTTTTTGCTTCTTTCTTTTTGACGCAGAGAAGAGAACAGATGGTGACCAACGAGAAGAAGAAGAAGAAGAAGAAGAAGAAGAAGAAGAAGAAGAAGAAGACGAAGAAGAATGGCTGTATCAGATTCAGCGCAGTAAATAAATACTTATTACTTACAATAAGCCAATAAGTACGTAATAACGTATAATATAATAAGAGAGCAAAGGCTTGTTTATTTGTACGTGACCGAGTAGCTGAAGCACGCGCCACATTCAACAGCCAATTCTCTCTCAACTAGCCTTAACAACCTTCCACTCTTCTCTTTCTCCACACTCGGCAAATGACACTATCTCTTCAATGTCCCGAGCTTCTAGATACTCCCATCTTTTCTTCCTTTCTTTGTCAGTTTTCTCTTCGGTGTAACACAGTTTCAGCATCATCACCGCAGGATGAAAATGAAAAGAAGAAAAAATAAATAAAAAATGAAAAACAAAAAGGAGAATAATAAGAAGAGGATCCAGAAGGATGGACGAGTGGTGAACGGTTTGAAAAAGAACGGGTCTCAACTCAAGCCCGGGAGCTACTGGAGCACCTAATGCAGGAAGAAGAAGTTGCTGAAGAAGAGAAGGAAGAAGTATAAGATGCAGGTAAAACCAGAGATGCAATTACCAGGGAGAGATGCTGTGGTGCAGCTGGGGAGGCGAGTAGGTAACCGAGAGAAACAAACCAAACTGACCTCGAAGAGTGCGGGGAAGATGGAAGGAAACGGGCGCGCGCGCGCGCGCGAGCGATAAGGAGAGTAAAGAACTTGAGAGAGAAAGATTGAAAGAGAGATATATATTACCATATAATAGTGCCTCCCGGGTCCACTGCTAGAGCTACTCCATGATAGAAGAAGAAGGAGAAGAAGAAGAAGGAATCCTCCCTTTTCTTCTTCTTTGTCTATCACACTCGTGGAGACCAGCCAAGACTTGGACGCTAATCGCAAGGATCAGTCGGAATATCATTTTCATCTTCTCCGTGGCACAGGATAACCGGCTTTTCCAATTTTTCTTCAGCTTCAGTAATCACTGGTAGTGAAGGTATCGACAGTTTTTCATACCCTGAAGAATAGACCGTCGAAAATGGACCCCATCGTGACTACCTACGTAATATGTTGGAAGACATGCCATTCCATATCGAAAACCGCCTCATAAAGTCCCTAGATCAATCTTTCAAACCTTGACTGAATGCTGAAGACTGCAACGAATTTTGCGAATTGCGTTTACAGTATTCCGAAATTCGATCTTGATGTGCCGTGACGGTACGCAGTTCGTCAGATCTCACTTCACTGTCAGTAAACATGTCTCTCATCAAGATTGGTTCAGTATGGTTGGACGGGATTGCGTTTGGTATCCAAAGAAAGGATTTCCAACAGACTGAATCATTCTACATAGAGTCGATTCCATTTTGAAAAGCCATTCAACGATCGCAAAACGCTGAACAGGCTTTAGAATGTTAACTGATTGTGAATGCCAAATACTGTATTGTGAATTTGTGATTTGCAAATTTCAACTACTGTATTTTTTAATTTGATGCTCATTTGACCTACCATTGAACAGTCCATGACGTGCTTTCCGAAGAACATATTCAATATGAAGGTCTGTTCATCACAGAGAAATTGAACTCTTTTTTGGTATTAAAAGAAAAAAAAAAGCAGGATTTTTAACGGGCTGGCTTCTTCCTGAGCCTATTTCAGATTGAAAAGATACTGACCAAGTACTGGACGGTTTAAAGAACCTTGACCGAATACTGAATGCCACAGTGGAATACGAAACTTTCGACTACTGTATCCATGAATTTGACTTGATCTCACGAGACGTACAGGACGATGCATCCGATGATTCCAGAACGCATGTTCCTCATCAAGATCTGACCATTGTAAAAGGATGGGAGAAATTTCCTTGCATCGAAATAGAGGATTGTGAAAGGATCTGTATATATCTGGACGTAATTCATCAGGGGTCGAACGACCGGTACTAAAAATTTCAGTGGTTTGATAGATCAGAGTTGATGAGTGACGACTTTCATTTGGTCGTTGCGTTGGGTTCGTCGGGAGCACGTGACTGGTGTGTTTACAGAGCAGAGGCCTCGGGCCCGGGCTCAACACGCCACACACCACACCACACTGTTGGATGGTGCTGCACACATGCACTGGTCTCTGGGTGCGCGGTTAATACGCGTATAAACATTAAGATCGCATACGTATGGGCGGTGCGTGCCCGGCGACCCCGTCGTGCGTACGGTTGCGGGTCGCCCGCGCTCGGAGCCAATGAACTTCACCTCACCACGAACCCACCATGCTGATGCTATGGTCTACGCTACAACCAGGCATACTATAAGCGTAATGGTCTGGTGTTTACGTCCTCGCAATCCCCCCTCCCCCTCTTCTCTGCTTGAGACTACTGTGTTTGACGGGTGTCAGTACCTTGCGATACTCTACTTTCAACCTTCAGCAAATTCTTCATACTCATCATGAAGAAGATGAAAAAGAAGAACTACTCCAAAACTCACCAGTCACTTCAGCAACTCCAGTTTTATGGGGTTTCCAGACTATGGAATGGAAGAAATGATATGATTCCGAAAACTATCTTTACCTACTATCGACTGGCTACTTCTGACTCCATTGATTTATGGGTTGCACTGTACTTTCAGAGTGCATCGACATTTCCCTACATTTGGGAGACTGTAATGCTTGCAAAATTGCTCGAATGCGGTGATTTTTTTTAGCTTTGGAATCATTTAGAGGGGCTTTTTACACTTGGAAGAGTTGTCCAGGAAGCGTTTTCAGCCATCTGAATCATCATTTGAGAACGAAATTGCGGTGGTTTTTCTTATGGCTAATCCACGGACAAGATCCATTAGCGAGGTACTAGCGAGTGTCGATGTAGCGAGAGAGTCGCTCTGATGTAGGTACTCGGGTGGGTAATTTCCTGCTAGCACTGCATCTAGCAGCTAACTTTCATCAACCTCCGTTTAAGCGTTTACGCCTGTGCCAGGGCTGTTGGGATTTTCTGAAATTGCATCATCGTTTGATCACTTGTTGGTGCCTGAAGAGCAACCATCGCACAGGTGCTGCGTTTGCTCTTCTTTTTACAATTTAATTCCCGATCAATTCCCCTCTTCGTTATCTCTTCAGCCATCATCACCCTGTTCCACATCTCAGAGGTTTACCATCCAGTCAGTGTCGTTATTTCCAAAATTACCAGCCACTGAAGAAGACCGAGGATCGTACCCCACATTTCATCATTCCCATCTGTCCTCTTCAGCCTTCAGTATACAGTCTTAGCTCGTTGACGTTCGGGCTTGAGCCTGATATTCGACGGTTTGACAGCACCGATAACGCCCTCGACAAGGTACGGGCGGTTCCACCAAGATCTTCATCGAAATACGAGGAAGAACTCGGTTCCTGATGTGCTCTTCATGGTGGCGTGACGTTTACGTGCAGCAAAAATGTCACCCCGACTATTTTCCAAGCCAGATTTGATAGTCTGAATAGTAACTGGTGTGACCTCGAAGAGAGAGAGGAGTTTCGCTGCCCTGAAGAGGAAGATGAAGAATCAATTTATTATGGCTCAGGCTTTGGGCTCTGGGCTCTGGGCTCTGGGTTCGGACCTGCACTGGCTGCTCGCTTGCATGCATACGTATACGTCCATACGGTTAATACCTAAGGCCAAACAAGAGAAGAGAAGAGAAGTGAAGTGAAGAGAGGCCAGAAGAGCGGGGTAACCTAACCTAACCGAGCAGAACGGCTGTCCTTTTCTTAGTGGCCGCGTGGGCCGCTGCAGAGGTTCCTCCACTCTGTAACGCGTACAACATAAAAGAGGGAGAGAATTAGAGGAAAGAAGAAAGAGAGAAAAAGAGAAAGAGAGAGAGAGAGAGAGAGAGAGAGAGAGAGACCAGCGTTACTGGTCTAAATATAGCGTCACGTTTGCGGGATGAGAGAGTGAGAGACCAAAAGAGTGGGGGGAGAGAGTGGGGCTACTCCTCTCTTCTTCTTCATCATCTTCTTCTTCTTCTACTTCTTCTTCTTCATCTTGTTCTTCTTCTTCTATATACACTGCCTCACATTTGCGCGCGCGCGCGCGCGACCAAGAAGAGAGAGAAACCACGTGTTCGAGATAAAGAGAGACAAAACCTATACTGGTATACACATGAACCACGTCTCACATTTGCAGCCTCAGGAAATGCGAGAGGGGGGAGAACTGATTTACCAGTATACTACTGCATGTCGTTTGTACTACGATTTGCATTAAGGAGCGAACGAAATTAGAGCTATACGGATAGAGCGGAGGGTCTGTCAATACTATGGCGTTTATCATCAAGCTCATATGCATACACATGATGAATTCGTAACGCCCGAACACTCAGAGGAGAGTTCAGTTGTCCGCCAATCCAAATCGTCAATTTTTCCAATGAATTCTGAAGATTTGATTCATTACAAATGACAAACAATTGACGATACCTATAAGACTGTCGCGAAAATACTAATTCGAGGTTAGAAGTGTCGCTGAGGGCTGCTTTATGTACGATAATGGCGCGAATAGATATTTGAGAGGCAGAAAATTGCGAAAATGATGTTTCACGTCAAAAACTTGAGATTACGACACTAAATTAGAAGATGACGGTGGAAAAAGGGGGGAAAATTGATATTCTTTGCTCTAATCAATGATATATGTAGTTTGAGTTTGTTGCGTCAGAGCAAGTGCAAACAGCTGACTGCTGCAGCAATACGAAGAGAAAAAAAAGTAAGAATGACATGAAAAAAAAAGAAAAGAAAAGAAGAGAAAATAAATGTAAAGAAAAGAAGAAGAAGATTAAGAAGAGGCCCTTTCTTTCTCTCTTTAAAACTAATTATCATCCCATCAAATGTAACTTACGTTATAGGTTTGCTACCGTATTCTTGAGCCAACCAAGCAACCAACCAACCAACCAGCCAACCTACAGAGAACCCCTCATCTTTATTATTTCGTTCTCTCTTCTTATTATTCTTTTATTTTATCCTTACTCACAAACTCTCGACCCCTTTTAATTGGACGACTATAGACTCCTGCTGATGACGATTCCGATTTCAAACCGCGATAACACTTCACTTTCTTTTTCTATTTTCTGGTAGTTTTTTTGTTTCTCTTGCTTTCTTTTTTTTGTACTTCAAAACAGGTGGAGGTTTTGGTTCTCTTTTTTCAGGTAAGTAAAATTGGAAAAAAAATGTTTACATATAAAATGCATTGGAACTGAAGGAAACAAATACAGAAATAAATTTGAAGAAAATTTATTACTACATTTTGGAATTTTATTCTTCGCTGTTGATTTAGATTTTTTGGTTATGAGTTGACAATTCTTTTGCTTCTGGAACTCGTCTGTTTTGAGACCACATTCTATGGATTATGAAACAAATGTTGAGCTTCAATTGAATTATATAGAATTCGAGAAACCTACAAAATTAATAGCAACTTTTAAAAAATCTGGATTTCATTTTGTATAGGAGTTCAAAAATCGTGTATGAAATTCGAGTCAAAAACACAGAGAAAGAAAAATTCGAAAACTTTCAAAATCCGACTCCAGTGTTCGCTTGCAAATTCGATTTCTCTATCCAAGCAGCGATCTTAGATAATTGCAAATGTTTCTCGATAGAATTTCGCTTCCAAACTTTACGCGTACTTGGAAAAAAAAATTCGGATGTTCCTAAAAATAGTTTTCCATAACTTGGATATGGACTTAAATAACAAGTGAAGTATGTCATTGCCGTATCATACGTATATTTATGTAAGTATATATTTATACCTGCATGAGGTAAAAAATTGTGTTGAGAGAAAAGAAAATCCCTGCGACCCTTTTCAAACGTCACAAGCAGCTTCTCCTCTTTAAAAAAAAAAACCAAAAAAAAAAAAACGCTTTTTCTTTTTTCTTTCATACTCTTGTCCATTTTTCGATTCTCTATTTATTTCGTTTCTTCTTCGCCATTCTCCCTCGTCGGTCTTCTGTAGGTACAGAATAAACTCTGCCTTGTGTTTTCTCTTTTTTTTTCAGTTTTTTTTCCTCTCTCTTTTTTTCTCTTCTCTGCTTCTCTGCCAGGATACTCCACTATATATGCCTGAGTGGAAAAAGTGTCGACCATATGTATATATATATATATATACGAGTAGCTCATGGTGAGCGAGGGAATCCCCTTTCGAAGAATTTCAATCCCATATAGTCCAGATATACCGTGACGGACATTCGGCCACCGATCTTCGATCGTGAGGAGAAGAAAAAAGATCCCAATTTATCTCTCTGTCTTCCTCTTTTTCTTTATCTTTACACGTGCATGTATACATCGGTTTCTTTCTGTCTGTCTTTTTGTCTTTCTTTCTTTCTTATCGACGCGCATTTGGAAGCGGTTTTCGATATTTTTGTTTTATTTTTTTCTTTCATTTTTCTTTCACAACTTTGCTCTTTTTCTATTCTATTTGTATCAATTTATACGCGCATGGTTCCTCTTCGTCAATTTCTTCGTTTTAAAATATGGTATACTTAAAATTACCTATATATACGTTAAACTTTGAAATGTCATCGATTAATACATTTATTGATTTCTCGTTTTGAAATTCCCCTCCCCCCTCTCTCATCCCTGGTTTTTTTTTTCTTGTTTTCTTACGATTTTTCCGTTATGTATGTAAATTGAGAGTGTGCGAGGCAAGTATCCAGATTATTGACGAGAATGAAGCTGTTTTGTCTTTTGTACCAATATCTATACGTATATTATACCTATGTATGTATATAATTCATATGTATGTATTATCTACGTCGCAACTCTGTGTAGTTTGCGGCGTACCGCTATGTCGCATCAAACTTTTGTCATTTTATACCTAAATAAT
Source organism: Ametastegia equiseti (assembly GCA_963989295.1). Lineage (NCBI taxonomy): Eukaryota > Metazoa > Arthropoda > Insecta > Hymenoptera > Tenthredinidae > Ametastegia > Ametastegia equiseti. Next base: position 14,179,088 of record OZ022395.1, read on the forward strand.
ACATCTACACATATTTATGTATACCATGTACATATTACATGGTATATATAAAAGTGTATATTGCTTGTGTTTTTGTATCATCATCATGATTATCGTTATAAATATGAATGCGGAGTAGGTATAGGTATATGTGTATAGACTATAGACACATAGGATATCCATACACATACGTTCATGGAGTCAATTTACGATTACATTATTGAGTCATTTATCGGCAGTTCTTCTAATTATAGGTATATTTTTCACACAGCTAACTGTCCACATGTTCACATACGTTATATATATAATTGTATATATATGTATAGGTATGTATACATTTATGATGTGAATCATAGAGGAAAAATATTGCGGGGAGATGTTTGGCCACGGGTGAAGGTCGCCTGGTTGACCTTGGGAATAACTGTATCTATGTATATACGTGTGATATCTCTATGTACACAATATGTACGTACATTGATATGTGTATGAGTGGGTTCGGTATGGATAAAATATCCATATTTATAATGAAAAAAAATAACTTGCACATACATGTGTTATATGTGAATGTTTTCATTTGGTCATGTGTTCTTGATGATACTATTTTTTTCATCGGTTTATTCCCTTGCTTTTTTCTCATTCAACAGATTCGATGGGATTTCAGTTCGATTTGTCGAAATTTCGAAAAACGGGCTAATTAACCCTTCGTAGCCACCATTGGTAAATTTTACTCAGGCCTCACTTGAGGTAAAAAATAATTACCATGATGCATTAGCTACGATGTTTTTGGCGAAAAAATACAGTTTTCGCATTCATATTCTCCAGATGAATCCGCATTCATTTCTACTCCAAAATTGATCCTCTTCACATGTGGAAATAAATACTCGTTTTCAAACGTGCACCATGCCATTATTTTTTTCTTAGATGTACCATACCTTGCCGTGTATTCCAGTTCAGATTTGATTTGAAAATATTGAAGATTCAAAAAATTATGGTGTTTTTAGTGAAAACGTGTATTTTTTGACAAATTTACCTATTTACGATTTTTTTTCAACATGTTGCGATTTTAATTTCGACAGAACAACTTTCCACACATCTTTCGAAATGTTCAAAGTATTTTCAGTATTTTTTTCGATCCCGATCGGACGGATAGTTTTCACACAGGAACGATTTGAAACTTGTGACCACTAACAATAAGTTATTCTACAGAGGTGTGGCCACGAAGGGTTAAATTCGTACGAAAGTTGCAACGAATTTAGCCAACGACGGTTCGTATACCTACATACAAAATAGTGACGAATTAGACGATTTGGAAAATCATTTCTCTGCAAATCAGAACTATTGAAAAAAATTGCAAGTTCTAATAAAATTTCAAACAGAAGAAGCTCGATGAGTTGTAAAAATTAGAAGAAACAAAATAGAACCGTACGAATAATCGAAGAACTAAAAAATCCGAAAAATATGAGGGTAAATCAAGAATAAAAATAACTGACAAAAACCGCGATACCATTTTTACTAATTCAATCATAGAATTACTAGCGAAACGAATAGCGAAAAAATGAATAAAATTAACAAATATCAAAATGAATGAATGTCTTGATTGACTGTGTACAAAATACATGAAATATACATACATTATATATAATATGTATACCTATAGGTATGTTAACCTGCACTAGGTATTTAAGTACCCCGTTGATACGCGGCTAGAATTATGACTGGCTGTCGCGTACCTACTTCTGGCAAATTTCCAATAAGCTGAGTTAGCGCATTTATACGTAGACATATCTATATCTAGCTTTGAGAGAATAAGAGAATCGCCGAAGAATTCGTAACTCACATAGCTATATACACCTAGATACGTACTTAAAATCGAGAGGATCAAAAAAACGAAAAATTATGGAGGGGAAAAAACAAGAGAAAAAAAAATACAAGGAAAAAACGAAAAAGACTAAAAAAAAAAAAAAAATCAAATTCAAAAGAAAGAAGGACCTCCGCCCCCATCTACGCTCGGTTTTATACACGGCTAGCAAGTATTACCCTATAGAGCGCTAAATTATGCGAAAGAAGTTTTTACTACTACGGAAATCGCCGGTAGACGTATATATATACCTAGGTATACAAATACGTGTAGGTATATACCAGCTAACGGAATATGTATATATTCAGATCCATGGAATATGAGCTGACTAGCTGAGTGAGTATATATAGCCATACGTATACACATAGATACACAAATATACATTTAGCTAGCTAAGTAGCCAATGTATAGTACCTACAGTATGTAGGTAGTAGGTACGCATTATAGTAGTAGCAATAGCGGTAGAGATAGGGTCGTACATTAATTTACTCGTGCGGAGATGAAATTGAAGAAGAAAAAAAAACCCATAAAAATCACAAAAATCGAATGGATAATTGTTAACCCCCTATCCGAAATTTTCAAGTTTTTCATACAAAATCTACACATACCTGCTATACGTTGACGATTCTGCCAATTGTAGGTCGACGATCAGGTGCAAAAATTTGAATTTCACTACACAATTTTAATCCAACGATAAATTTTTTCCCCGAGTCCTAAGTACTTTCATAATTGTGACCTGACATGGTTTTTTTTTTTTTTTTTTTTTTTGTGTAAAAAGAACTCCGCTATTTTCAAATTCGAAATCCATTATGGATAGATCGGAACTTATAGAACGACACTATCTGTATACTAGTTTCCATCAAATTTGACTCACATTCAGCCACAACAATATTTTCAGCTTTTCGACGATATTTGTAAGGATTAGGAATTAGGAAATAGAAGTTGATGTCAGTCCGGGGTATTTTGGACAAACGGTTGTTTTCATGCTGCTGAAAATCTATAATGTAAAAGTGGATTTCATATTCGGAAAGTTCGAACTGTTTTTTTTTTTTTTTTTTTTTTTTTTTTTTTCCACACGACAGCACGTTCGATGATATTTTCCATCTGGCGACAGGAAGTGCGAAAAATATACGAAGTCGAGAAAATTGGAGGGTATAAAATTGAGGAAATCCAGAGATCTGAAATTTCCACGACTTCCATATCTCATTGTCAGTAAACATGATAACGTGTCAAATACAAATAAAAGGCGAAACGAAACGTAATGCGATGTAAAGTGACACCTGCGGATCGGCGTTGCGTGATGAAGAGTGCGTTTAAACGAATTATAAAAGAATAGTATAGATAGGTAGGAATTACATGCGTAAAACACGCGATTCCGCTCGAAAGGATTAGATCGAACAAAAAAAAAAAGGAAGATAAAACGACAAAAAAAAAAGGGAAACACGAAACTGTTGTATGTATATGACGTGTAATTGCAATTAGGTGTATAAATTTTAGATTGAGCCTAAAAATAGATGAGATTTTTTTTTTCCAACGAAGAGAAAAAACGGGGAAAAAAAATTAGAACAAAACGAAAGGAAACGTTGAATGATTAGAAACAAAGAAGCTTTTCAAATAAAAAATATACCAAATGGGGTGAAACGCATACGTTTTGCCTGAGTATAATATTGAAACGCGAGGGCAAAGCGGACAGGATCCCCTGTGTAGTTTCCCCATATTCACTCAAAAGCACGTATGTACTACAAATATCGTTAGAATCTAAACTGACAGTAGATCAGATAATAAATATATGACTATTTCTAATTTCCGTATACGTGTATATTCTTCTGTGTATATATGTATATTTATATTGTATAGGTACATACTTATACACCTGGATCATTGACCGATAAGAAAAACGTAATTTATAAACAAAACAAAGAAATAGAGAGAAAAAAAGAAAAAATTCGAAGAAAGGAACAATAAAAAACGATAATCAGGTAAAGGGAAAGAGAAAGAGAGAAAGAGCGAAAGAAAATGGAAATACTAGATCGAATCTCGATTGCGATTTAATTCCAATTATGTAATATAATTATACATACATACTCATGTGCCCTGTTGGATGTTTTAATACGTGAAATAAAAACGACAGAGAGAGAAAAAAAAAGGAATAGATGAGAGGACCTGCGGCCGTAGGGACAAAATGTTACAAAATACCCTAAACGCAAGTTTTGTAATTGCCTACTTATCTACTTATCTATCAATCAATCTATTTGTCTGTTTATCCGCCTCTGCCAGAAACTAGCGTTTTTACTACCGGTACCAGATGCCAGTTGTTATACTGTAATACGTGTACTGACGATTTCGTTGATAATCCCTTTTCCATTCAAGTTTCACATATACATGGATTTTCTATATTCTTGTTTATTTCATCGGTTATTCATTCATTTCGTTGAATAAGAGAAAAAACGAATAAACCAATAATACAACCGAAACGATTTCTCGAATCATACGATGACGATGAATTTCAATCAATTACTACTAAAGTTGGAAAATTATCAACACGATTTCGTATTTACCATTTTTGAAAATTCTATCACACATATCGAAACATTCATCGATCAATATTTGCAATTCTAAATTACGTTACGTATTATTATCACTTGGTGAAGATATTATTATAGAATACGTAGTCATCGTTGTTGTTGTTGTTATTATTATTATTCATCTTCAGTTCCTCTGATCTGAATCCACGTTACGATATTCCAAGATGAATTTTTTTCTAGCCAGATGAAAATTCTCGACGATTTGATGATGCGACGTAACGTCAAGTCGAGCGCTAATTATTCTATAATAACTAATAAAAATCGGTAACAATAAAGTAATGCGGGTTGTTCTCTTCTATTCTGTTGGTTAATTTTCTCTGCTCTTTCTCTCTCTCTCTCTCTCTCTCTCTCTCTGTGTTCTCTTTTTAAGCTACACGCAGTAATCCGCATGTGTATGTGTACGTCTTTGAGTATGTGCAAGTGAAAGGGTCCCCCGGGTGCATTAATTAGTCTAGTCGTATTATATTAAGTAATGTTAAGGATTAACTGGACTTACAATTATCAAATAGGAACCACAGTAATTAATCGCATCTGCGGTTTAAAGATCACTCATTGTAAGAAACACGCACAGAAAAGCACACGCAGAAAACGAGAGTAAATCGAAAAAATGTTATTCAAAAAACATGAATATAAAAAAAAAAAAAAAAAGAATTAGCGAACAAAAAAAAGGAGCTTGGAGAAATTCTAGTCTTGGTTAAAAAAAATGTCTTCACAAGTATAAGAAAATGAATGATCGTATTGTGAAGCAGGAAAGGTTAGTTACTTTCGCGTTTTCACAGCATGCTTATCGATTTTCTCCGATATCAATTTTGCATCTGTATCTGGATCTCCCATCTTGAAATTTGTGGGTTGCTAGAATGTCGCCCTGTTTTAGTAATTAGTGATTTAGGAAACGTCGAGATAGTAAATTTCGAAAGATATGGGTGTGCGGAAAAAAGAATGATTGTCTTGGCTCGCGAAACACTAGATCTATTAACAGGAAAATTTGGTCTTATTCAACAGCTTGAGTAAATCCTGTCGATTCGAAACTTGCGGGAAACCGAATTTTTTTTTTCTTCGGGGTGATTATAGCAGGATTTCCTTTCCTCGACCTTTCAGGGCGGGAAGTTGAAAACGGAGAAAAAGAACCCAGAATCTAGATTGAAGTCTGAGGAGGATAAAAATTATACGTACATATACATGGGATTCTCTGATTTTATAAAGTTCGAAAGATTCTAGTCTTTTTTCGAACTGATCATTTCAAAATTGCTTGTTCATTTGTTCCAATAAATTATTGCCTGTATACAAAGCATTCCATGTTAAATCATCCAACGCAGGTGAAATATTAGAATTGCTCTGACAAAAACCAAGGCATAGGATCTTTAAGGAATCAAAAAGCGAAATCCCGCGCTCGTTCTGATCCTAGAATAATTTTTCGTGATTATAAAATTTTCGTTAACTTCTTTAAAAAATTATCTGTGTTGAAACAACTCGAAGAATAATCAAAAGACAAAGCGAATGAACAATTTTGGAGACTAAATTCAGCGGAATATCAGTTCATTTTTTTTTCTTTTCTTTTTAGAAACAGGAGAAGAAAATTGTCACATGAGAAGCAAATATGAAAGAAAAACGTGAAATTGTCAGAGTTCAAGTATACGTGGGTATATTTAAAAAATAATAATCACGAGCCTAATGATGATGATACTTTTGCAGATGAAGCGATGATTCAATCCGCGCGTATTTATGAATTCAATCCACGTAATAAGAAATTCGCGTACAGAAACGCAAAAAATTATAAATGAACAAAAAAAAAAAAAGAAGGATTTAGCACGTAAGAAAATAAAATAAAATAACTCGCGAAGTAAAAAGCAATGAACAAATGAGGAAAAACGAAGAAAAATCACTCGAACAACAAACAATCATCGAGTAAAGACTGAAAATGGAAAAAGGTGAGAATCATCAAATCGAAGACAGAGAAGAAAAAAAAAACAATTCTTTTCCTCTGTCGTTCTTTGAACCTCTGTTGATCTCTCTCTCTCTCTCTCTCTCTCTCTCTCTCACTCTCTCTTTTGCTCTTTCTTCAGCAGCTCATTTTACTGCGCTTTAGTGCGCGCGTCATCAATCATGGTCCAGTTGCTACTTGGCGCACTTCCTACGCCGCGCGTCATGCAAACGCACTTTATGTACCTTATTCATACAGCGTTTTGCTCTATCCATGATTCATTGCCAGTCTTACGTCCATAATTACTAATTGGTCTCGTTGCTATTTGGTTTTCACACTTTTCCCGGTAAGTTTTTTTTTTTTTTTTGCTTTTATGAATTACGTTCTATCTCGAATCAATTCTAATCATTTTTTTGCTCAATTTTTCATTTTACGTTTCTTCGATGAATCGGTAAAATTTGGGATTTAGAAAAGAGTAAATCAGAAACGTAAACCAAAAATACAGAATAATGACAGAAACATCTATTCCCCCTTGACACCATAAAAGATCGAAGTTTCAAACGAAAATGTAACTGGCTGGAAACAGATAATCATCGGTTTTCCAATTTTTGTACGCCACTTCTATTAAAATTGTCCATTCTTCGAGTTTCTTTGGGAAATTTTTAATTTTGCTTGAACGACTGGATATTTTCAAAAAAGAATAGCGATGCTCCAATCAAATCATACGTATTCGATTATTTTGGAAAAGATTCTCGTTTCAATTTCCAAAAAAGGATGCACGACTGATGACTTGAAAAATCATTCAAAAAATTATTTTCCTCAACTGTTCCCATAGAAGACACGTTTATTTTTTACTTTATCTTCTGAGAGACAAAATTGTTCTATACTATACATAAATTCCATTTTTCTTCGGGTTATTGAAACTCGATCGAAAATATCAAAAATTCTGTAATATTGAACATCACAGAGGAAAAATTTTTCCACTGATCTTTTTCGACCTGACTGACCAATTATTTCGTCATTTTCTTAAATGTAGATTATTATTCAATGATCGATTATAATTATCTCTCTCTTCTTCCTCGTCTTCCACTCTTATTATATGCATAAGCATTCACATATGTATAAATAAATCGAAGAAATTGTATATATATTTATTGCGCGTTAAAAAATTCACCATTGAGGAAGAGGGGGTTGGCGAACACGGGAGGGGGAAAAAAAAAAGATTGTGTCGTTGACCCAACCTCGACGATATTGTGTACCACTTGAGAGTTTTAAAGTCGACGTTGCGGTATACAGATATGTATATTCGTTGGTGTTGGTTCTCGGTTCTTGGTGGTGGAGAACTTTGTTGGCAAGAAGGAACAAGAAGGACCTCCTCAGCCACACTCAGCCAGTCCTTGGCCTCGGATCATTAACCAGGGCTACGGCAAAAAAACTTGAAAATAAAATGAAAAAAAAAATAAAATAAAAAATTATAAATCAAAGAAAAAAGGAAAAATCAAAACAAAAAAATTTCCCTTCCCCACCTCCTCTCGTCCGCAATCAAAACAATTCTCATTAACCTTCCCAAAGAATGTACGATTTCCATTCCCCGTTATAATTAATATCTTCTCTGTAGTGCGAAGTTGAATCCAAAACTAAGAAAAAAAAATAATTGAGGAAAGGCAAGTAAAAAAATAGCCCTTATGAAAAATTCTCATTAATATTACGAAAATCTATACGGTAACAATTGGATTTTCATTTTCTATCATATTTATTGTATACTTTAAGCTTCCAAATAGAGCTCATGAAATAAAAAATAAAACGACAAGTGACAAATGTGAAACGAAAAATCGTCTTTTAAAACTCATCCATGTAAATATACTGATTTTGTCTATACATAGGTATAATAGATTTCTGAACCGTGTTTAAAAATAAGTTGGTAATTATCCATCCATCCATGGGTGAGTATATATCCTACAGTAAATATGTAGAATAGATAAATGTCGATGAGAGAAGTGTACGGGATGGGATCGTTTAGAAACGTTAGTTTACTATTTTTGTCTATATTTTTTTAGGAAATAGAGATAAGTTGTAAGAGTGGCCGTAATAACGCGAGAGGCTAAAGAATTTTCGACTACCTACAGTAAATGGTTGCACGTATCGTTGCAGAGGCAGAGATAAGAGGAACTAGAGGAAAGAAGAAAAAGAAAAAAAATAATGTTCAAAAATTGAGTAAATATATGCATTCACTATCTCCACATATGTCGAAAGGAAAATGAGTTTCATGGAGATTTCACTTTGTTAAAGAATATCGAAACGTTACTATTATACGTATAACCGTTTCTTGTCTAGCTGAGCTCACTAGCCACCGGCCACTATCTACCGGTACCCATTACTACCGGTGCAGTTACATACTCACCGGAGCGTGAAAACCCAGAATTAAATATAGAGAAGGAACGGGGATTACCCAATTATTACCATTATCCACAATTATAACCTCGTGTTGATATGGAAGTAAAAAGATTGGGTGAACGTATTGCACAATGTCGTGCACGTAACGACATGTGGTGGTAATAAAGAGCAATGCGAAGAAAAATGTTACCTCGTACTTTTCATGGATCAATTATTCGAACACATAATCTTCATTCTCTGTACCTTATGACTTTCACGAAATTGAAAACAAAAGAAAGGGGAAGTTTTCACTTCGTCATTAGTATTTATAGTCACCAGACCGTTTATCTACCGGAATAAAAATCGATCCGAAGAAGTACTTACCTGCTTGACAGGAGCCGAGGATTTTTTGAGAGGGTCTGTCTGGGTTTGGTCTCTGCACAGTCGTCGAGGTACACTTGACGCTTTGGAAGTGAGTTTGAGACGCTTTGTTGTCACCCAGTATCGCCTTGATCTCTTTTAGGCTCCCATCGAGTCCGCAACGTTCTGTTCAGATCCTAACAAACTGCGTAGAATTTTAGAGGCCTTAACCGCTTACCAGCTCTCGACTCTCCCTTATTCGTCGTTTTCAACCCCTTTCGCTGAAATCCAAGTTCAAATGCTCCGAGTCTAAGGTGTCATCGATCTCGCTTTGTACGCTACATATTACCGCTGATGATATTACCTCCTTCGAAGCATTAAAATGGTCAGAGAACAAAATTCGTTTCATTTGGTGCGACGGTTCACAAGGTGGAGACAGTACACCGTGAAATCTGTTGTCGTGATCGTGATGATTGTAGTCCTTGTTGCGGAATCAAAACAAATTCTGAATTGTACGGACCTCTGAGATTTTTTTTTATCATGATTTTGCACTCTTTTCAAAGAGATCGATGTGCTGAATGTTCGGAGTATAGTGCATCAGCGGTTTTATCCTGTACAGTACACGTTCTTGCTGATGATATTACCTAGTAATGAGCAAATGAATGGACATAAAGAAAAAATCGCGCCTTTTGGTGGAACGGTTCACGCGTTGAAGACAGTACACCATGAAAAAAGAATAATGAAAAAGAGTTCTTGTTGCAGGACTGAAAGAAGCTTCGAAGGAGTAAGAACTGGGCAGTTTTTAAACAGCAAAAAGTTAGGCTGCTCATCGAATAGAGTATACCCTCAAAGTCTAGACCGATGAGAACCGAAATCTCTCGCAACATCCGTTGAGGGAAGCCCCTGGCCGGTGTCTCAATTTCGTAGTTCACAGACGGGACGAGGACTTTTGGCTGATGATCGGGCTCTAGAATCCTGAAATTAAAGAGACGGGATTGAGGAGAAGAGAGGAAGAGGAACAAGAGGAGAGAAAAGGCCCAGGGGACCAATGTGAGATGAACAAAGAGAGCGAGTCCGACTCCATTAGATAAAGATGGCGGCGGAGATCCTCGACTCTGGAATACTGGACAGACAGAGACAGAGCGTTTACTGGCGTCATGCTGTCGGACACACCGGTTTCACCTTGTCCTCCAGTCACTGGGGCCCCTGGGCGACAGATAAGAGTTGCAAGCATATCCATATAGTCCACTGGCTTCCACACGTGTGCGTGGTATGGATTCACGGTTGGATTTGGGAGGTCAGAATCGGGCACCTGGTCTCCACCTTCACTGAATCCCAATAGGGGATTTTTACCTTAGCAGAAATAAAGTGGTACAAGAAAACACCAAAGTATCATCACATGTCCACGTCTCCACGTCCAGTCGGTTTGTACATGCGTGCAATTTATCCCTCCATGAATGGATAATTAGCAACGAACAATGACCCTTTCTATACACTCCTCCTCTTCAACCTGCTACGATTCTATGAACTGGTTCTAAATTGGAACGAATAATAGACCTTGATCAGCGCTCTGTGTTGCAAAGGGGATCACTGGGTGATCATCATGTCCAATTGCGGTTTGGACAGTGTTTGTTGTTCGAAAACGGATAAACTTTTCCCGAATAACTTTCTTGTAGAGATTTAGATTTTTTTCCCCAAAAATTGGATCCCTCGGGGGATTAAAAGCACCCCTACGTATCGATACGGATTGCTTTCACAAACATACAAAATGTTTTGTTTTTTTTTGTTCTAGGGTCTGCATTTGGTCTTGGTGAACTACTTCAGCATTTCTTTCGTATTCGATGCCAATTTCTTCCGAACCTACTATCGATAACAGAACAGATTTTTCATATGAGATCTAACGCTTTGAAGAAAATCTGTTTGCAAGTCAATCGCATGAAGTCTCTCTGAACATTTAAAATTCCTCTACAAATTTGCAGATTTCTTCAGAATTTCGGAACGTCTTTACGGTTTTCAGATTTTCTACGAAATCTTATCTACGATTCGTCAGAGTCAATGGTTCGCAATGGTGTTTGGGATTCATATGATTTTTTCAAGAGACTCCGGGGTTCGTGAGATTTCTTTGAAATTTCTAAATCCTTTCTAAGATTTAACCGATTTTTTTTCAGAAACTTCTCTACCATTTCTCGGTTTCAAATTGCTTTCGGATTATAACAATTTTTCGAAATTTCAGTACAATTCAGTAGATTTCATAAAAAGTTCAAAACTTCTCTGCGATCTTAGAAATTCTGTTTCAGAACTTCCTTGCGATTTTTTTTTGTTCAATGACTTTCTGCGAAATTGCTGTCGGGTGTACCGATTTTTCGAAGTTTCTCTAAAAATGTATACATTTTCTAAAAATGTCTCATGAAAGTAACAAAAATCCAAAAAACTTATTTTCCATTGCCTGCGTATTTTGAACAGATTTCTTCGTAACGGATCGATAGCCAAACAGATTTTTCAACCATGACTCGAGGATTTTCAAAGTCATCCTAAAAAAGAAGGGAATCAAAATCAAAATCAAAATCAAAATCCACCTTATTGTCAGTCCTGAGACTCTACTCGGTTTATACATGCGGTGGATACGGTGTACAAGACTCTGCCGATGTTACGCGGGGGTCAAAATCCTTGCGTAGAAAAGGTCCACCAGGGAACCACGCCGTGCCGGGGCTCAGGCTGGGGCTGGGGCGGTGTGCCTCGATGATGCGAGGCCGAGGATGAGGATGAGGATAAGGACGCAGAGGCCAAGGAGAAAGAGGGGTACGTATACTTGGAGGTGGAGGATGAGGATGAGGATGAGGATAAGGATGACGATGAGGATGAGGATGAGGATGAAGATGAGGATGAGGACAAGAAGGATGAGGAGGGGGGGGGGGGGGGGGGGGGTAAATAGGTGAGGGGGTTTCTCGAAGGGGGACACAGAAACCAGCTACTGCGCGTTAGCTGTGCCTGTAGTACTCTCGTGGCAGCTTCGGGTTGCTGGTTGGTACCTCGCCGATACTCCGGCTCTTCTACCTCTGCCTCCACCTCACCTTGCCTTTTTCCCTCACTTCACTTCACTCCGTCTTGCCTTTCCTTGGCTTGCCTTGTCTTGTCTTGTCTTGCCTTGGTTCTACTGCAGCCACAACACCGGACTGACTGCCTTCCCCCCTTCTGCCCTCCCCCCTCCCCTCCCCCCCCTCCCTCGATCACCCTCTTCTTTTTTCCATCTCACTCACCTGGCTTTTCTATCTTCTATCTTCTCTCTTCACCTCGGCGACCGGACCAGCTCACCTGAAGACAAGTTACCCTGCAATAAAAAGTCCGAGAAAATTATACGCCTTCGGGGGGGCTACGCGAGGAGGCTGAAGAACGTTTTCCCAACTACTATCAGCCGCCTCAAGTAAATAAGAAAGGCTATACCCGTAACTTTCCACTATGGCATGGCGCAGGGAGGCCCTCGAGTATATCGGTAGCCGCCGATTAGGATGATCCAAAAACTTGTTCTGCCACTTCTTTTTCGAACACCAGAAGCTAATCTGGTGCAAAAAAAAAAAAAAAAAATTGGTAAACTGTTGCAGATGATCAGGAAATGATTAGAGGTCAAGTTATGGACATCTTGAGGAGCAAGAAACGAACAACTAATTTTGCCGATTCCTTGCAATACTGGACGCCGATCTAGTACGTAAAAGATTTGTGAAAGGTGGCGAAAGTTCAGTCAACTCTCAGGGATCGAATTTGGCACATTTTACTGTATTTACTGCAGATGATCAGGAAATGATTAGAGGTCAAGTGATGGACATTTGAAGGAGCAGGAAACCAACAACTAATTTTGCCGATTCTTTGCAATACCGAACGCCGATCTAGTACATGAAAGATTTGTAAAAGGTGGCGAAAGTCCAGTAAACCCTTACGGATCGAATTTGGCACATTTTACTGTTTTAGGAAACTGCCAATATTTGTACCTACCGATTAGGATGATCCGAAAATCGCTTTGGTTTCTTCCAGTACCAAAAACTAGTTAAGTGCAAAAAAAGCAAAGAAAATCTTCCAAGAAGTTATACGGATAGCCAGGTGTCAAATTTCGAAAATACTATTATAGCAGAAAGTTTCTAAGATTCATGGATAAGAAACAGGATGCTAATTCCATTGATTTTCTGCAACACCAGAACCTAATTTAGTGTCATGGAAGAGAAAAAAAATATATATATTACAAAAGGCTACAGAGTGTCAAAAGATCCCAAAAAGGCAAATTTTATCGCACTCTAGTATCTATGGCCAATACAAGTTCGACTATACAAAGCATTGCATCAAAAAAAGGAGCAATGTAGATGGATGAAAAAGAAAAAGAAACGGACAAAACCAGAAAAAAATACAAGCTATATACATCGATGAATAATAATTAGGTAATTGGATTGGACACCTGTGCAGTGCCGTGCAGAGCAATCGAGTCGAATGACGTGTACCTGCCCAGATCTGCCACGCTTGATTTTCTACATAGAGTATAGTATAGTGTAGTGTATAGTTACTGAATACACAAATTCTATTATCGTATGTTACGTGTGTTCGGACTCGATTGTAAAAGCAAATAATAATAAACAAGTAGAAATAAAAAAATATCGAAAAACGTATTTCGATCATGAATATAAAATTTGTTTTATTGATTTATTGACCCTGCGCCAGGTTGTCCAGTATAATATACATTCGATGATCTTTGTACAGGAGGTCGTGGACACGATCGTGATCAGTGTGTGAAGATGTGTAGCGGGCGTACACGTATATTCTGAACAAATTCAGGGCAGAAACAATATTTTGTATACGTGCGTTGTACGTATATGCATATATCGGAAAGATGTGGGCATAGTAGCGTAGAGCTATAGCCCGATGAAGAAGCAGAAGAAGAAGAAGACGAAGAAGAAGAAGAAGAAGAAGAAGAAGAAGAAGAAGAAGAAGAAGAAGAAGAAGAAGAAGAAGAAGAAGAAGAAGAAGAAGAAGAAGAAGGGCCCCAGCAGTAAAACAAGTTCTGTAGAACCGGTTTCGTTTTATCTTATTTGCTAACTTCTTCGTCTTTTTCTTATTCTTCTTATTTTACTTTTTTCCCTCTTCCTTCTCTTCATCTTCTTCTTCTTCTTCTTCTTCTTCACCTTCGTCCTCTTCTTCTTATTCACGGTGGTGCTGATCCTTCTCCTCCTCCTCCTCCTCCTCGGGTTCGAGATCGGTTATATTTATACCCGACTCTCACTTGTCGTGTGGCTATACTCCTTCAGAACCCGAATTTAATATCAGGGAGACGAAGAGAAGAGGCCCCGAGCCTGAAGAAGAGAGAAGATGTTGAAGAGACACACGCGCGACCCTCTTCTTCCTCTTTTTTGCTCTTCTACTTTATCTCCCCCTATCTTTCTTTCTTTCTTTCTTTCTCTTTCTCTACATCACGTGTATCTACATCATGGATATACCTGATTCCACCTTCACGGGATGTGGGAAGCCGATTTTGATCCGATATTTTCATCAGCCACATCTTCACAACGTTGATAATGTCTCACAAAGATATGCCGTGTGCTCTAATCTGTTGCCAATTTTTTGGGACCTCTAATCGGAAAAAGTGCCAATCGGCAGCTAAATCGTGTCTTCAAGGGTCGCGATCTTCATGATACAGTTTCATCGACCTCTCTTCCGAATTCGAAATTGATTCATCTATTCGTCCTGTAAAAATGAAACCGTCTCCAAAAACCTGATCTCTAGACTGAAAGAAAATCTTCGGGGTGCAAATGTTCGCAAAAATCACGATGAGTCGCCATATTGATGTCTGACGTGGTCTCAAACCGTTCGAAATCGAAATGAAATAGTTGATTCTTGGATCCAGTATGTGTATTTTGAATACCGAACCGATCGATGACGATGTGTCAATCGATGATGACAGTGACGTTTGATGGTAGTTGGGATGGGTTTTTGACGTATTGTTTTACTGTTTTTATTAATAACGTAACGAACGGTGTTGAGTACAAGCCTTGATTGCTGGATGGAGGCTTTGTTCTGTTGACATGTGTAGGTGCAGATGTATCTATAATCTAAGCCCAAAGGTATTAGTGGTTGTATCCTACTGTACGTACGGTATACATAGTGGAGTGAGTGAGAATTATAACCGAGCTGGAAAAGCGAGCTAAACGCAACGGGGCATTAGCTTGGGGCTTAGCTGTGTATTGCAGTGAGATCATTGCTTCGAATATAATAGAACGAGTGATTTTATGCTACCCCCTTACCATAACCCAGGCTTCAACAACCTCGGACACCATTACGCAACTCTGGTGTTGCATTGGTGTGCGAGTATAGGTATCTGACCATACTATGCTACTAGACATTTTCCGCAAGCTACGTCGTAGTACAACTGGCCTTGGCAAGAAAATCACCTGAGGCTAGGCGCAGTTCCTGATGGAGAAAAAATACTCCGTACCTACAGTAGTAGGCAGACTCTGATCCTGCCGAGGAGCAGTTATCTGATTGCTAAGACAGACGAGATCTTCGATCATTGCTATTGGTCCGTTTCCCAGACGAGGCTGGAACCTCATACGAAGATTGATCAAAAACCAAAATGTCTTCAGAACTATTCTCCATAATGTTTGAATTCGGAAACTCGTTTGGAAGGTACTACTAAGAATTCTCCAGGGTTCATTTCGACTGACTTTGATTCTGGGACTGAGAACCACTGGATTTTAGCTCCTCTGCTGCAGTGAGGCACACTATGTGACTCATCAGACTTCAGCAAACTCCGCGTTCAGGCGAAACTTAGACTCGTCGATTGCCAGGCTAGTTTTACCAGATTTGATGAAGTGATTTTGATTGGCCAGTGGGATACTGGGAAAATGCAGTTCCGATGATCGAGATTATTTTTTCTCTTGACGGTCGATATCCAGCCATTTCTTGGACTTGAACTGTGCATGGAATATGAAGGGAAGGGCTAGGAGTATCAGAAAATCCCTCCAGATCGCGACCCAGTTCGAGGAGACCTATACCTAATAAAAAGAGAAGGAAATAATGTGTGGGGAACGGGTCCGGAGGGAAAAGGGACTCGACCCCTAAAGTCTGACCTCTTTCTCCTCTTCCTCCTCCCCCGAAGACCCCTTGGGACTTGGGACTTGGACGAGAATCGGAGATAGAGCGAGAGGTAGGAGAGGAGTAAAAAGGTTTGCACTCTCTGGACCAGGCATATAATAATATACTGTATACCTACCTACCTGCTGCAACCTGCCCTGACGTGCTCTGGCTGGGGCTTACAACTGGCTAGACATCAGCCCTTAGCTTAGAACTCGGGACCACAACTGTCTACCGTGTTTGGTATACATTCAAGTATACGTGAGGCACTGGCTGATGCTGTGTTTGGAAACCTGTGTATGTCTGTATGCGTGTGTTGAGCTCTGGACACACTGTTTGCTTCTGTAATTAGCCAGTGTGTACCTCAGCAGATATGTATATGTAATTTGTAGACATATATATATGCATGTATATACATTCACGCCTATGTGTATAACTATTATGTATAGTCATAGACGTAAGATTCACCCCGTCCTCGGTACAGGTATAGTACGCGTATCAGATCCACACAAATCCCAATACAGTCAAGTATGCTGATTGATGGATGGATGGATTAGCTCCTGGACACCATGTCCATCTCTGAATCGAATCAATCTGATCAATATCCAACATTGTGGGGTTACTATGCTCGCCCACAGTTGAATGCAAATCTTCCAAAAATCTTTCATTTTCGAGAGAAATTTAGACTTGGTTGATATTATTGGATAGAGATGTGAGAGACATTCGAAAAAGAGTCAAAAAATTGATCAGACCCTAATAAGGAGAATTGCGAAGACACCGTCAAAGCGAAATGTGTTATTGAGCATCAGTCCAAGTTGAAAAGCAGTCAAAGTAATTGGATCAGATCAGAATTGATCAAACCTTGAAGAGGATTTTGAAAAAACTGCAAAGAGGGAATTTGACTTTGCAGCGAAGAATCTTCTCAACACTGAGGATCAATCGAGTGGGTACCTACCTACCCATTTCGAGTGACTAATTCGAAGAACGTGAGACACTTGCACCTGAGAATAATTGAGGATATAATTGTGGTGATTTGTTGAAGTGATGTGAAGTGATGTGAAGTCTGATGGTCTCTGGACTTCCGTGAGAACGAAATCCATTAACGACTAATCGTTGGAATATCTGGTATAATACTCTATAAGCAATATACATAAATAGTTGGAATGAAGAAACAACGTGTGACGTACGTTGCTGAAGAGATAGATCCTGGATTCGTTCATACCCTGCGGTAGACTGCAGGAGCTTCAGCTGACGATTTAGTAAGCAGTTTGCAACATCCATACCATAAAAGTAAACTGTTACTGGATTACCAGCTACCGCGGCTACCAGGGATTATTATTCACCGCTATTAATCCCCAGAAAGTTGTACCATAAGCGTTTCCGTCACGCTGTCATCCTCATCGTCGTTCATCGTGCTTAAGTATTTTTTTTCGATAAATAAAAATTGGGAAGAGGCCATTGAACGGCGGTGTTGTAATTAGATTTCTGATCGAGAAAGAAACAACAGCCAGAAATAATCATGGTCATTCTTGAAGAAAATTCATCTTGTTTACATATTGTGCTTTTAAAGTTTGGTTATTACAGTTTTTCACATCTTGAGGTTCTTCTTAGGGTCCTTTTTTCTCTTACATCTAATCCTGACGATGTCTCGTGCCCGAAGAGCGCGACACAACCCCAATATAAACTGACAAGGGTCGCTTGCCCTTTTTTCCTCAGGTTTCCTTAAAAATTGTCAACCTTTTACTACACTGACGAGTACCACCAGTCAACATACAGCAACGGTACCAGCATCAGCATCAGCATCAGCACCAAAACCCGAGTGCAGTAATTTATTTTCTTTAGCACCCAAGACACGTGTTGCGAGCAGCCCAACACGTGGTCATGCTTACGTTTCGGGTCGCGTGTGGCGCGCATGGCCTGGCAACGTACACGTGCTCGTTACGCGTGGTACGGGACGGACATATCACACACTTACATAAATAACTTGATATTATTACTAAAAGCGACCTTTCTAGGCTTGGAGGTTCATTTTTTTTTCCTTCTTCGTCATCAAAATTACACACTGCATGTTGTTCTTCTGGATAATCCACACCCTAAGAACGGCACATCACCCTAAATCTCGTGTTTTCTCTCAGCTACCGAGTCTCGTCATGGTAATTCATCAAGGACAAGGTCGTACCGAAGAAAAGCCACTATATGTATGTTATCACTTGTTAACAGAAAGCTGTCATCGACTCGTCTGGTGACATTATCCGTTTATCTGGAATAGTTTTGAATATCATTGGAATCAATTTACAACCGAAGTGGATCAGTTGAACATTTTGCTTTGAAAGATCACTGGATGTAGGGAAAACGGCCTGAAATGAGAGGAGGGTCGATATACCATTTGAAAATTAGGCTAAATGGTGATTATCAGTTCGAACTAATGTTGGAAAGATAATGTGAGGGTAAATTTAAAGGCATGACGATCCTGGGTGTACCCTGCATAATGTCCATTGATTTGAAAAGTGGAAAGGTTGGAGCGAGGATCAGGACCGTTGTTCGAGTGGCTGGTTTCTCTCTCGGTCTCTCTCTTTCTCTCTTTCTCTCTCTCTGCGAGGTCTCTAACCCCTGGTAGAAAAATAAAGATTAAAAGGCCCCGGAGAGAGGGGTGGGGGGGTTGGTTTAAAAAACACAGTCAGCTAAGGGGTCTTGTGTGGGCAGACTGCACTGCAGCAGCAGCAGCAGCAGCAGCAGCAGCAGCGGGTTCAGGTTAGTCAACAGGTGGCTAACCTGCCACGGGGTAACCGACGAAGGGAGCCCAACGAAACCCACACAAACAATACAAAAACCTTCCAATGCACAAGTACGAGTCCGACCCCCCTCTTCCCTCATCCCCCCCCCCCCCCCCTTCCCTTCAGCCTTTCTCTCTTTCTCGGTTACGGGTATAACTTAGGGAGTCGTCTGGGGCTGCCTTCTCCTCTAAGGCAGGTCCTACATCTTCACACAAACACACGAACACATCATTATTCTCGGTAGGGGCCCGTCTCAATACTAACTCCTTTCGAGCAAAAGGGGGACCCCGAGCAGCAACGACGATCACCCGGCCTACGGGGACTCTCTTTGCACGTGTTCGTGACGTAGCCTCTCACCGGTTCTCAATATAACAGCCCATTAACTACCATGAGTTATCGCCATGGAATCATTCCTCGATTTCCACCAACGGTTGGAGAAATAAACAACGTCACACCGTGCCACAGTGTCCACAAGCCTATGCTGCTACGACTGACAAAAAGATCACCCCTCAAAGATGGAAAAGTTCCTTGCAGAAGGGATGGAAGTCAAATGATGAAGGGATACAGAAATCTTTGCAAATCTGATTCTTAAGATTTTCCAGTCACTAATACAGATGAGAACCACTGAAGCGAGGCTTCTCCGCCGTGAGGCATAGTCCGTGACTCATCAGGCCCCCAATTCCCGCTTGTACAGGAGCACAGCCCAAAAACGAAGAAACTAAGTTTTGGGGTCCGGTGAGCCAGCCAGCGCTGACTGTCTGATCGATTCAGGTCCGCTGAAAACGATTTTTGAATTTCGTAGATCAAGATATCCATCAGATTCAGCATTTGCCGTATCAAATTAGAGGGAATTTCTCTTCAAGATAACATGGGAGCGCTGCCGCACTGCCATTTGATGAAATGGAGTTATTCTAAATCGCGGTGTATGGGACATCATGAGCATTCAAAATTTTCACAACAAGTCTGCGTCAAAGGGATCCCTTGAACCCTGCTTGCCTGCCTGCCTGCCTGACTGCCTGGCTGGCTGGAAGACACCCCATGCCCAGTACACCTGCGGGATTCCCATAGATGGCAGAGAGGGACCCGAGGACCCTTGATCTCGGTTCCCCTTCGATGGTATAATGCTCCCGAAAAAAAATGATGATGGTGTAACCGTCTCTGCTCCGGAACGATGGGGTGGTTGGTTCTCTTCTCTTCTCCCTCTTCTCACACTTGTATACCGTTTCGGTATTTTACCTACATACGCTTCACAATGGGGCCTGAACGGGGCGGTACACCTGCGAATACTTAGTTGGGGTCGGACGCCCCATTGACATGCAGATACTCGTTACACTACACCGTTCTTGCAGTTCGTCGGTATGAAGGGATCGGAATGAACAGGGTCCGAAGTAAAAAAAAAAAAAAAAAAGGGCGGAAAATCAAAACGTTCCATTTTCCTATATCCCCCTAGCTCTTTTCATGGTGTTTCACTGTGTCTCCCTTCCTCTTTGCTATAGCACCTGAACACTGCGGTTATATTATCAATTATACGCAAGATGAGCAAAAAAGAGAAGGTGTTGGTACCTTACAGTGTGGAGGTGAGGTAGTCGTAGTCATGGAAAGCGAGCAAAAAGAAAGTGATGAATGAGTCAGGTGCGGTAACCTCTGTCTGGAGGTAGGTAATTATGTCACACTACGGTCGATGAGTCGTCGTCGTCGTCGTCGTCGTTGACGCTTTGCAGCCAGTGTATCGTCATGGTGTAAGTGAAATGAAACACAGAGAAAGCACAGCCTGCAGTGGTTCTGACTCGGCTGGACTTGGCGTTCTCCTGGGTATATGGATGGAACGAAAGAGTGAAGAGGATTGAACTCGAGTGAAGATAAAAGAGGACAAACCCTTCCGCCTCTTCCTCTTCTTCCTATCACCAGCTCACTCACTCA
Source organism: Ametastegia equiseti (assembly GCA_963989295.1). Lineage (NCBI taxonomy): Eukaryota > Metazoa > Arthropoda > Insecta > Hymenoptera > Tenthredinidae > Ametastegia > Ametastegia equiseti. Next base: position 14,199,965 of record OZ022395.1, read on the forward strand.
CTCTCTGCAAATACGAGGATGAATCATATCGGAAACCCGCGTGTCGCCGTTCCAAATCGCTTCTTCGCACCAAAACCCGGTTTCGTGTCTCGACTAGGACTACCACCTCATCTTCTTCGTGGTGTGGATTCTACTACATTGAAATTAGTCAAACGGTGTAATACCACGCCACGTGCACCAATCCCCGTACTATACTCACAAATATGGGTTATATTATTAATTTCAACAACTCCTCTATAATCCTCGAACTCTATGTCCAGTCACATATCGCTGATGGTAAACCAAGAAGTTACCCACTGTCCCCATCTCTATTTAGACCCATTTTCCTCTCTCTCTCTCTCTCTCTCTCTCTCTCTCTCTCTCAACTCTTTTTATCAGTTTCATGCCATGGCGTGGTGTACAATAACTCACACAGTATACTGTAACGGAATGATGATCCTCATTTCGAGACCCTGTCAGCCGAGCAATTATCACCCACTTTAATATCTGGGTCACGTTTTACTTCGCTAATGATCAAGCTGGGCTGGAAATGGTTTTACTTACAGTAAAAGACACCGCCATGTATGCATGTGGCTTGTGTAATGATCAAATCTCGATAAGGAACCAAAATGAAAGTACAGAAGAACAATTGAAATGCCTTTTTGAAGAGCCAAACCACGGTTTGGAATCTGGAGCTCTTCCCATTACCAGATAGTATGTTTTATGTTTTTATACTGTCTGCCTTTATGCGTCGAGTGAGTCATTTGGCTTGGGTGAGACAATGCTGGTGTGGAAGCCCTTCGTGCCCTGTGTGTGATGTGATGGAATAGCGAACGAAGGAAAACGCACGTAGTTTCCGTATACCATCAGACCACTACACCGCAATGGGGGGGGGGGGGGGGGGGGGGGGGTTGCACTGTGTGTATAGGGTACCTGTTGAACACGTATAGACGAGTATACGAGTAAGCTGAATGTATGGGGTGATCCAGGTATACTGCATAATGTACATACATGTATTTACAGAAACGAGTATGAGTCGAGTACACAGAGCCCGGGTGTGCGCGTACCGATACACACACTAACCTAGGACGTGCTGGTGAGGAGGAGAGGTTTACCTGTGTTTGACAGACGCTTTTACAGGAGATGATGATTCACGTCAAACAAAAGACCAAACATTGTGTAACCCTGGTAGAGAACACGTGTTCAAGAATTTTAGTTATGTAGGTACATGCTGCCCAATGACGTACCGATGAATTTTAATTATTCACCGTGCACGGCGCCTACACTATTCCATTTGACTTTCGGATGTAGTCCTTCTTCAATCATCACCACGGGTGAACCCTTACCGAAATTAGAACCTGTGGTTTGTGGCACAGTGTATCATTTCGCATCATGATCACGCCTCTGCCAGACGACGAGAATGTGGTACGAAAATAAAGGTGAGGTGGGAAAATAAGATGCTGAAGAGATCAGCCCCAAGTCTGCAGCCCGTCAGGGACCAGGGAACAAGAGACAACCCGAGCCACTAGGGCCCCAGGACTCGACCCGGATTGTACAAAAAATACAAATTCAACCAGTTCGTTGTGACCCAGTTCACTCCCACTTCTTCTTCTTCTTCTTCTTCTTCCTCTTCATCTTCTCTGGTTCTTCTTCTCGACACAGGGGACTTCATTATGGTGTCGCTATTGGAAAGACATGAGAGAAAAAAGAGCGTGAAAAGTATAACGAACTGTTTATTACGTACATGCTAGTAGAAGAATAAGAAGAAGAAGAAGAGGAAAAAGTGGAAGAGAAAGATGAGCGTGTTTCTTGAAACGAGCGAGTGTTACTAATGACGGAAGAATAGTATTTCGTGAACAAGAGGATAGTGTTATTCGATCCTACGCCCATGGATCCGAAGGTGCAGTTTGCTGCTGGTTTATATGTAGAAGAGAGGTTCGATTTTTACTTATTTTCATGTAGTTCGTTTGGTAGCAATGGTATAGTAGGGTATATCTCTCGGTGAAGTTCGGTCAGGTTCGTTAAGCTCCGGTTGTCCTGCGGCCGTGAGTCCCTGTTTTTTCCTATTCCTGGCGCAGACGGAACCCGTTGTGTCCGTATTCCACCCAGCCAGACCCTCGGGGTATCGCGTCATTCGTGTTTACACGAACTTGGCCGAGGAGATAGCCCCAGGGAAAGAGATTAAATAAGAAAAGAAAAAGAAAAACAACCTCTAGCTCAACCTACTCCTAGACCCTGAAGACCATCGCCTGCGCACCAACCGAAATATTCATCAAAACAGACCCCTTTCTCTCGTAGATGGTCACCAGGGAGCCACATGTCCTTCCTCTTCTCTCTTCATCATCGAAGATTGGAGAGTGGACGGAGAATTTTCTGAGAACAGATTTCACCATTAGGTCGAATTTCCAGATTTTGCAGGCTCAGATCGCAACCCTGCAGGATGTTCGACCTCGATAGTCAGAGCCCCAGGATCCATGATCCTGGATATTACCCGCTCACTAGTTATCCTTGAAATGCAGAGAGGAGCCCGTTGATACATTGCAAACCGAATTAAGGAACTGTCAGAATTCAGCTTCCGAAAGGAACCGTTGATGTATCAATGTGCTGAAAAACTAGGCTGCTCTTCATCATCGTTCTGGGTAGTTATTTTTCCGAACGACATGATCGAATGGTGAAAGAATATGGGTTTGTTAAAGGGAAAGAAATCCTTGGAAGGCTGCGATAGCGACATATAGTAGTTGTCACGGATTTGTTTTTACCGCGCACATACGAGGGGCCCGCTTCAGCGTGGTGAACCAAAACAAACCCACCTCCACTCAGTCACTATATCTCGTTCTCTCTCTTCGGGGCCCCAAGTCGGTCCCCGGTTGAGCCGAGATCGAGAGACGAATAGAAAAAGGAAAATGAAAATGAAAATGAAAAGGAATAAAAAGAGACGAGGACGCCTTCTCTCCCCCAGTCCAAGTCCATGATGCAGTTACACAGCAGGGTAGCCTTCGCGTTCGAATACATACAATCAGAGAGACGCGGACCCAGCCGGTGTAGGTACGTGTAGTCGACTTCGACTCGGTGGACTCGGGTTCTTCATGAAGATGTGTGGGTTCGGAAGGGGGACTTACTAACACCCTGAACCACGAACCAGTCTGACCACCTCATCACGAACAATCTCTTCTCTCCGCTTCGCGTTCTCTCTAGCCATCTCTTTTTCTCCGACGTCTTTCTTTCTTTGTCCAGCGGTTGGTTCGAGCGACCGATAACGGAGCTAGTCTCTGTCGTAACCCAAGACACGGACACCAATACCCATACGTGGGCACTGCGCCAAGATACACATACACCTTGGTACCAAAAGATGCTACAACGATATTGTACACGATGCTAAATTACCGAATGGGATCTCAATATCTAGCCTCTTCTCGGCTCAGGGTTCGGTAAAAATTAAACACAAGATTATAGCGTACGAAAAACTAGAAGACGGGATGGACGGATCGACACTCCGCAATATCGAATGTCGTATCGATATACCTCACTGTACTTTATGAAGCATGTAACATTAACGGAATGCAATACGGAAGCCTTCTCTGTTCATCGCTATTAGAGATGGACTGGTACTAAGGTTGAGAGGATTTTGCAAAGAGGGTTAAAGAAACATCACGTAGCCATTGTGCTGCATCCACAAGAGAACCGCACTCTCTAGTGTAGAATATACATCGGCTAGTCCGCAGTATGCAGTAGATATTATGCTGCACATATGCAGAGGGGATTCAGGTCGCAGAACGCAGCGGTGCGCACCCAACAATTACGAAATCTCTTCAGCAACTCGTTTAGCAGCTTCCAACAACGACTTGTGGTAGTTGACGTCGACGCTGATATGTGTGGCTGATTTAGCACTGTGCATGGTAAACAAAAGTTCACCCGATGTGATTTTTCGTGTTTAGGATCGGTAATGGTGGACTGGGTATTCAGGGTGTTGAGTTTTCTGCCCGATTTATGGACATCATGATTGTCCAGAAATGTCGAAACCCCATCGGGTGTGATTCGATACTCAGAAAACCAACTGGTTTCGGGTATTCTGGTCATTTCCGATCCCAGATCGTGTTACACTATACGCGGGTTCATAGTAACCTAGAAACGGGTTTGTGCCGCACACTCTCGCGTTCGAGGATCAGGGGTGTCGAGATATCTCCGGAGTGGGGAATACGTGGAAGAGATTAGCACCGCGTTACTTTCGCTGCTCGGGCGTCGAGTCAATGCCACTGCATCGTACTACGAGATAAGGAACTGGTCAACCAGAACCGTACCACAACCGACGAGTGAGCGACTCGCTGAAACGTCATTCGGAAGCAGTACTGGCGGCTTTTAAACGAACAGCTGGACCACGACCGTGATAGTCATCGTCAGTACTTCCATACTGCTGATAAACAAGGCGAATGATCAACTGTTCATCAACCTCCATTTTATTGATCAATTGTCCAAGTGACGGTTTGGAAATTCATTACCAAATCTACCATCGAGGGAGTATAGTATCGGCACTATTCTCCATCGTTTAACTCGGTGGTGGGGTTTGATGCAGGTGTTAGCCTTGGACTGCTAAGAACCACACACCGCCACCACCACCACCACCACTACCACTGCACCACCACACCATGCTACTTCACACAACGTAACAATCTCTCCCTGGCTGCATGGCGAGTGTACACTTATATTCGTTATAATATCCATAGTCACCATCGGGCGTGATTCTTTGTTCAGTAGTATTATGGTATGTACATAAGCTATCTCAACCTCTTTGAGTAGCTCAGTGCTGGCAGAAATCACGGCAAGCCCATGGTGGACTTGCGATTTTCTCAAAGATCATTAAATCCCGATCGGCAAATGGCCATCCAGAAATAAACGATTGGCGGAGGTTTGTTTGGAACCACAGGGCTGCGTTGGAGATCTTGAAGAGTGCGATAAACCCAGTGAGAAGCTAACGGGCCACTCTCTTAAGGCGATTAACATTTCTAATTTTAGACTTCTTCGCCTCGTAGTACAGTCGTCGTTCGTCCACGACCACTCGTCGTTGTCGTAGACATGTAACATCCATCCTATGTACTCTCAGTCCACCTATAGCACACGTATGCACGCATGTGCAGCCCAGCGGTACAGAAACGATTGTGCTACTCCTTCTACGCTCACAGCTACCTTCCCTGCACTTTTAGAAAGAAACCCGGCATCAAGAGGCTAGTTGCATTCGTATCTGATGACTTTTTGATACCTCGACCCGAGCTGGACATTTGCTGATTCCATTTTCACAGGGAAAGCCAGTGCGTTACGTTCTCAAAACGATCATGCACATTATCATGGTGTTTCTCTATTTGACCTCGAGAAAAATGACCTGAGGTCCATAAACCTATTGCAACACGATCAGTAGTTATCTTATTAGACAGTGAACTAGGGATCCGATGATGATGGCGTCAGGGAGACTGCAGTCGGTGTCGTCGATGGTCGTAGAACGGCGTTAGTCTCTCTCCTTCTCTCGACGAGGTCACAAAGAGATTAACTTTGTTATTTATCACGATCATTAGCGGCAGCGTAGTTGACGGTAAGACGACTGACTGACTGGCTGGAATGATTTCCATGCAAATCGCTTACCGATCAACGCCATGCACCGTTTTATTTCAATTCATTTTTTTTTTTTTTTTTTTCAATATTTCCACAGATCATTGAATCGGATAATTGCTATACCAGGTTTCTATCCGGCAGATATCATCTTCAGTACGTCTGAATCCAAACCATCAACATACTATGCAGTTTTCAGGATATCGCAGTTGCACTGTTTCCAAAATTGTTTGATGAGTTGCGTGTTATAAATCAGTGGAACAATCTGTCGACCGTCAATCATCATACTTTTCATGACATCTCTTGATTGTAGAAGCTCCTGATTCGATTCCAGTATCTTTTCTGCACAAGCTTGTTGATAACTGTACATTGCTGTTGGTAAACAGTGCATTGCAATCAGCATCATTAACAAAATACTAGCATCGCAGATACGAAGTAGTGAAGATCTTTTCCGGCAGATTCCTTATCATTGAATACTTGTAAGGCTGAAATGAATCGATGTGATGGTTTAGATAAAAATTGATGACTATAGAGTCAGAGGATGGTAACACGACCCATTATTGGGCAAAAAATGGATAAAATTTATATGAACGCAGAACGGTAGATGAGATTCGACATTTCAAAGCCTCGTCTGAGGCCGATGTGAATTCGTGATGATTTTTGTTAGCAGTGATGGCAATTGTTTAATCGCGACTTGAGGATTTCAGATGAAACGTGATGATAAGAAACACCTGAATAGCCGATATATAAGTGATTTTTGCACACGGATTAGGTGTGTCTGTATAACGACCGAGGAGTAATCGTCGGTAATATAAACACACGTGCATATATACAAATGTGGATATGAAAACGATCGTGTAGGTATAAGGAGACAGTGCGATGGTAACGCAACGGCAATAATACACCAACGTTAACGGCAACGAACGGCCGGGTCTTCCATGACTTCATGACGTCATCGAGCAACACGTGTCGCGGTAGAGAGAAGAGCGAACGATATAGAAAGGAAGACAGGGTTATGAAGGAGAGATAGAGAGCGAGGGGGGAGGGGGAGATAGGTGTACCTTCATCCACAGGAGAGAGGATAGGCTACGAGTTCGAAGAGCGAGTGAAGAGATCAAGATATCGAAAGAGAGAAAGAGAGAAAGAGGGACAACATGCGTTATACACGTATATAGGTATATATATGTATGTATATATACTACAAAGCGACAACGAGAGAGGAGAGAACCAAAGAGAGGGAAAGAGGCAGGGGGGGCGGGAGGGGAGGACTTCAGGCTGCTAGCGTACGAAGCGTGGCCCGGGATCAAGGACGGTTTTACTCGCGCAGAGCGAGCACTGCACCGAAGAGAGTAAGAGAGAGAGAGAGAGAGAGAAAGAGAGAGAGAGAGAGGGAGACAGAGAGAGAGAGAGAGAACGAGAAAGAGAGTGAGAGGGGAGGGGAATGAGAGGAGAGAAAAAAAAGGAAAAGCTCGGGAGAGATAAGGTACAGTAGATACCCCCAAGGCGCATATATACTCGGAGGAGGAGGAGGAGGAGGAGAGGGAGGCGGAGGAGTGGGATGAGAGGGGGAGGGAGGAGAGAGATGCATAGAGTGCAGTGGTTAAAAGAGAGAAAAAAAAGAGGAAAAAAAAGAGCGAGGGAGGGAGGGGGGCAGGGAAGGGACGGGGGAGATCGGGGAATACGACGTGTCTCAGCCTGCATGGGCCGGTACAAACACCTCCAGAAGTTCGAACCATAACATTACGAAAGACAACGCTTACTGCACACGCAGTTGTAATACTACTTCTCTTCATATATACCCACATTCACGTTCTGCGTGGCGTTACGTTTTTCTTGTACTTGTTGTAGGATTTTTTCTTTTTCTGTTTTTTGTTTGGTTTAGTTTTTTTTTGGTTTGTTACTTTTGGTTAAATATAGGAATCCAAAATTTGATGATCTCATTTTCTTTCGTAATTGTTGAGTCTTTAATTTTCTTATTTTCTCCCTCTCTCTTTCTTTCTCTGTTTTTGATCAAATAGGATTTTTGAGAATTTTGGAAAATCTTGATCGAAATACAGGGTGGAAATCGAGATTTTTGAAAATCGATTCTTCCACTTTGTTTTCAACGATTTTTCAATTCTGTCGGCACTGGGTTTTAAAATTTGACGATCGATTTATAAACTCCCCCAAATACGATTCCATATCCTCAGAAGATTTCATTTCAATTTGTTGCTTTCGTTAAAATGTACACATAAGTATTTTCGATTTGTAAATGAGATTTTAAACTCTTTGGAAACTAGAGAACTTCTCTACAAACAATTCCTGAACACTTGGTTTTTTTTTGTCCGGGTGGAGAAGTTCCGGTTTAAAATTCGCCCAAATTGATATAGAAAATCAGAATCTTGTGACATTCTGAATGTTATCTACATTTCTGTAATTTTGAAAGTATACAATTATTTTTCCATCGTATCTGTCCGATTGCTTCGACTGATTCGAATTCCGCTTCTTATCACGAGGCCAAGATAGTTAATCAATTTTCAAAAACAGAAAAAGAAGAAGAGAAGGATGAGGCTGATTTTGAACAAAAAAAATATGTATCCGTATTGATGCCAGATGAATAAAATTTTATTGTCTTATCTGTCTTGAAGCAAGTGTCTTTTTTTCTATTATCGTTCTTCATCTTCAGCTTCAAGTTCTTTTTTTTCTTCTTTTCCTTCATCTTCTTCTCAGTGGTTAATTACATCGAGTAAAACAGTCATAAACATGTAAAAATGTTTAATATCTACGACATGGTCCGCTGCTCGTGGCAGATGATTGCGATGACCTTCGTAGATCTGCACCAGCAAAAGAAGCAAAACCAGAAGCAGAAGCGGTAGCCGAAGCTGCGTCTGAAACCAAAGCTGAAACTGAACCGAAGGGACTTGGCTATTCTATACCATCTCTTCAGCGACACTTTGTCAATTTAATACCATATCTCGAACAGGTAATCGCGATGTATCATACATACATAAAAATACATACATACGTAAAAATTAGAAAAACCAAGAAATGGAGGAACTAAAAAATGGCGGAGAAGAAGAAGAAACTGAAGTAAAAGTATGATAGTACAGGTCGAGGACCTTGTAAGAAAATAAGAAGCAAATTTGTGTAATAGAATCCCGCAGGATTCGTGGCTTTTCAGATTTAAGAGTCTCGTCTCGCCTCTCTCACTCTTTCTAGTGATATAGACTGTAATAAACTATATCAGGAAACAGTGAATAACTATATAGCTTAGTTATTTCCATATCAGTGATAGTGGTAGTAGTAACAGTAGTAGGTAGGTATAGTGCAGTAGTATTGTAACTACATGTTATTCTCTCTGTCACCCACTCGAAGAAGGAAGGCTCCTTTTGCTGCAGTCTACATGGGTACATGTACATATATCTATACCTATATCTTCTCCCGATGGTTCGTTTCTGCTTTCGTGTGGCTCCTCGCACAGGGTCCATACGTACATTCACACATACATACATACATATATAGGTATATACGTGGATACGTACGCGAGTTGAGTTCCTCGACCCGAATTCCCTGCTTTGCATAAAAGTTCATAGAACCTAAAGAGCAGGCGAGAGAATCCTCGCTCGCCCCTCATATATAAGATTAATACCATACATGTATAACTATACACAAATATATACGATAGAAAACACCTGATGTATACAAGAATCAATCGCTCTTCTTTCCTTATTTATCATTAAATAGACTAATCCAGGATTCCGCTAATCAGAAGTAAACGAGTAGGTGCCAAAATCTCGATTCGACTGCGATTTCGATACTTTATCACTGTACATACAAAGTTCACCATGCGATACAGTTTGATATCAATTTGACACTATTTGAGCTCAATTTGTTAGTCTGACACTATTTGAGGTTAATTAATCACTTTGACACTATTTCAGGTTAGGTTACCGGACCGAGGGATTTTTCATCGTCAGCTGGTGCTGAATTTTCTGAATAATCACATTGTTTTGTTTGTTATGCACCGAAAATTTAAAAAATATTCATACCTCTTGGCCTCATACGTTTACGGGAAATTGATCGATCGAAATTCTCGTCTAATCTCTTCCTTCGTATTCGCAAAAATTGAATGTCACGAATGCATTATTGAGTGAAGGAATTCGATCTTTTCAAATACGGAATCAATTTTTCCGTAGAAATTGACCAACGACAATAAAGAAAAAAGAAAAAAAAAGAGACTTGACAAAAAAGACTGTTTCATTTCGAGTACAGCAGAAAAAGAAACCCTTTTCTAATAATTCCGTGGAAAATCTGAGAATTTTCATAAAAAAATCAAAGACATGAAAATCACAGCTGAATCGAAATCTTGACATCTGATGATTGGCAATATGCATACACCTAGGTACAGTTGACGATGATCTGGTTACATATTTACGCGTTTATACGTTTCTTGCAATTATTAATCTTATGGGGGGTTCTGGGTGAGCTAGTTGGAGTGCTGTTTCGTTGGCGAAGGCAATGCTAGAGACAGTATTTCTATGTGATTTTTCGTATGTGTGTGTCTATGCATGTGTCGAGGATCATGTACTCGTATGCATGCTTAGAAGTTGCAACACTTTAGTTAGATAGTCGTAGATGCAATTCTATTATAACTTTGCGAATGTACTTAAAGGTGCATAGATACATATATACCTACCTACATGTCTGCAGACGTGATACTAGCTAGCTACATCTAGTCTCGTACTTGTACTTGATTATATATTCACTATATGTACTTATATGTTTATGTACAGAATACATATGTATGTACTACGGAAAATACATTGCAGTTTAGACTCCTTGGCCTTAATTAACATCGCACTTATATACCAGGTAGGTATATAGAATATAGAATATAGAATACAGGATTATACTGTTATATTTATACCTACCTGCAACGTCTTTGTATATTCATTTACCTATTTGCTTACCTTCCGTACCGTTTAATGTTCCAGGTGAGATTGATTTTTTTAATTCAATTTTTCGAAGCACCTGTTTTTTAATTTCTATCTCTCATACTTTTGAATTTCGAACAATTCCTCGATGTCGCTCGGGGCAGGATTGAAGTTCCGAATTCCAAAATTTCCGAACGGTCGAAAATTCCGAAATTATTTCAGACGCGATTCTGAGTTTCTAGAAACCTTAGAGTTCGGAAATTGGAAATTCCAAAAGGTAAAAATGCAGACAGCTCATAGATCCGAACGTTAAAAATTCAGAAAGTCCAAAAATCCGGAAATTTAAGAGAAGCTCATGACAAAGCTGTCAAATATAAACGACGCTTTGCACAAGCGAATTTCGATATTCGGAGTTTTGAACCTTCTTGGGTGTTTTTCCATTCGGAGTTTTTCAAATTAGCTACGTAGACTTTCGGGGAAATAATCTTTTGAAAAACTCTCGAGTCGGTGGAAGAAAATTCGGAATATATTGACCTTTGGCATGAGTTTTTGAATTTCCGGAAATTCAATCCCGTCCAGCTATCGCTCATCTACATAAACACGTAATCGGCCTAATGCCCATGTAAATACGTATCTATGCGTAAACAAGAGGGTTATACGAATTGGCCGAAATCTTATGACAGAAAATATGAATATGCTGATTAGAAAATAAAATCCTTTTGTCTCCTTGTATTCTCAACCTTGGATATTCGGTCATTTAGCACCAGCTGCAAGACCAGCCCTTTTCACGTGTATAATATAGATACCTATGTATATCCATGTATACACATAATATACATATATACACCGATATACATAGGTATAGGTATATCTGTCTCAATTAATTAAACCGTAACAAAGACTCAGGTGTCTGGTAGAATCTGAAGACCCTTAGGATAGGGTCGAAGGGATCGTTTAACCCTTCAGCGTGGAGGCCAATAATGTGGACATTATCATACGGACGACCTACTTAGCGCTCGTCCCGTGTGCGAATAAGATATACATTCACGATTAAATTGTCTCTCCCCGAAGACTTCCGCAATCACATTGAACTCGTCTTGTCTGGATATACGTATATAAATGTATAGGTGATTCGAAGGACACAGGTGTCCCGATCTCGAACCGAAATTTATAATATAATTGCAGCGATATCACCTGTGTTTGATTATGACTAGAAATCAATGAAAACGATTTTCTTTTATTTGAAAAAAAAACTTGTAAATCGAAAATGTTTTGGGAAAGGATTGTTTGATTTGTTGGTAGGAGTTTCTTTAGTTATTTAGTATTGTCAGCATGACTGCTGAAATCCTAGTATTGAGTATTTTGGTACTATTTGAAGTCGTATTTTTTCCGTTGATTCATTCTTATTATTAATTTTTTTTCTTCTGTTCATTGTATTTCCCTGTTTTTTCCCCTCAAAACTTTTTATTATGGGTTACGCTTGTCGCAGTTGTCGCAATCGCGAGATGATCGGTTGTATATACGAGTGTATAATGTATGTATCTCCTTAGGTTGAAATTAAGTCGTTTGTATGCTGGATATGATCGCAGGCCGCCACCGTTTTGTATAAAGAAGAAAAAGAGAATAAATGGGGGGAAAAGAAAGGAGAGAAAAAAAAAAGAAGAAGAAAAAACCCTAGTAAAAAAGACAGAAGAAGAAGAAGAATCATACCTATATACCTATATACCTAAAATAAAAACAGCGTCGCGAGGCTATTATAAACATGAGACAATGAGACGAAGGGGGTAAATACGGGGGACGTCGAGGAAAGAGAGAAATAAAAAATCACAGTCAACGTCCGAATGCGATTTTAAAATCGGTAACTCTCTTTCTCTCTCTCTCTCTCTCTCTCTCTCTCTTTCTTCTTAATCTTTCTCTCTTTTTCTCTCCACGCCTCGGTTTCAAGGCGGTGCGGCGCATATTGTTATTACTGTTATTGTTATTATTAATGTTCATCCGTCTCTTCAAGTTCCGAAAGGATACTGCGAGCCGCGCAAAAGACAAATTGATTCGGTTTTCACATACTAAATATGTATACACTTCTTCGTATCATCGATACTATCGTCGTAACATCACCAATCAGATGATGTCGGTTCCACCGTTGCTGTTATTGCTATCTCTACTACTATTTTTGTCATCGCTGATATGGCTATTGCTGTATTTTTTCTCTCACTAATATGTACATTTGATTTTGACAGTATTGCTATCATTATTATTATTCTGACAAAAGTAGGAACTTTCATTATTGCTAGCGTCGCTGATATTTCTATTATTACAAGTAGTATTCTTATCGCTAGTATCATTATCATCGCAATTACTTTCGTTCTTGCTATCATTACTGTCATCGCTGATATCGCTATTATTGCCATTCATACTAGTATTCTCATTATGGCCAGTATTGATAATCTTACTGTTATTGATTTTCTTACTAATATTTTAACGATTGCTGGATTGCTATTGTTAATATTCTCACTGGTACTTTTTTTCAGTATTCGTATTGTTTCCAGCGTTGCTAGCATTTCGTCTTCAAATAGTATTTTTATAACTGCTAGTATCGTTTTAACTGCTATCGTCACTTGTATCGCTAATTCTTGTAGTATTTTTATTTGGCTTTTGTCGCTAATTATTTGTTATTGCTATCCTTGCTGAAGTATTTTGACAATTACCAGCAGTGCGAGTATCCCTATTCGTACTGGTATCTTTATAATTGCTAGTAAGTACACACGATATTTCCACTATTGCTATTTCGACAAGTATTTTTTATCATTATCAGTATCGTTCTTACTGCTACCATCGCTATCGTTTCTAGTATTTTCATTGTTACCAGCATTGCTAGTGCTTCTGTTCCGGATAGTATTTTTATTGCAGCTAGTGTTATTGTTATTGCTATTTATACTCCGATCTGCATGCTTCATAATTCTCGAGCATGGTAAAATCGTGGTAGATAAATACCCACCGATACTGTACAATGAACAAGCAATTGTGTGAAACTTGATGAGTTCATTTGTTCTATAATGAGCTAATTAGAAGTATACACAGAATACAATATATATGTATAATATCTACATCACATGTAAGTAAATGAAATGATAAATTGTACGTCTATGTAAACATATACATAGGTATATAGATAATACATATAATATGCGATAGATCTGGGCCAAGGTTAAAATTACTCGACGGTGTACGATCAGTCCGGAGCGCGAGAAGCGATAATCAAGAACAATGAAACAACTCACGGGGTTCTAGGTAAATGCAAATTCAAATCGCAATGCCGCCAAACGCGCAACTATATTCACAACATATAGACATGTATATGTATTGTATATCTATATGTATCCATAGAAATATATGATGTATATCTATATTTATGTGCAGCAGTGCAGAGTTAACTAGTAATCGTTGCGTACCGCGGTTTTATGTATCGTTTAAAAATGCTAATTTTATTCGAGGTTGTTGTTCCGGCTGCAACCATACATACAAATGCATCTGTACACATGTATAATATAATGCATTCATAATAAATTCAACGACACTAGCTATATTCTAGCTTCCCTATGCATCATGCCAGCTATCGCTGATGCACTTTTCTTCTCTCTATATATGCTGTTCGTTGTATATATGTGCACATAACGGTTCAATGTCAAGACACAAGTACAACGTGCATAAATATTTATTAACCACGCGGAGAGGTGAGAGATTGTTAAAAAAATCAACTAAAAATATGGTCAACATTTAATGGAATGGCCCGTATATGTGTCATATTTGTATGTATACTAAACTCGGACATAGATTAACCTACGGATGGACAGATGGGTAGATAAGCCTGACGGTATTGTTTGTAGTCACAACAACGCCAATTATTTATTCGTCACTCACAATCAGAAAAAACGTATCGTTGAATCAACCAAAATTTTGCTGAATTGACAAAAAATTTGGTAGATTTACCTACATCCATCAAAATGTGGAGTTGATTTACGAAAAGATTCTTGTCCGCCAATTTTAGTTGAATTAACATAGCGAAACAGTTTGTTGATTGTTGAACAGAATTCTGTTGAATCGACAAAAAATCATCAACAAAATTATTTCGATTGGATTTACCGAACAATTGTTTTCTGAGTGTACGAAGCTCAAATTTCAACCATATTTGGATAAAGTGAAGCAACTCGAAGTGACGAACCCTATTTGCAAGATATTGGAGATCGCGGAAGTGTACAAATGGTCGAATATTTGTGTTGTGTTAAAATTCAAATTTTTTTTTATATCGATATACTAAATGAATTTTGTCATAGAAATTGGTCGCCGGATCGAGCTTTTGGTAAAATAGACAATTTTTGGGTAAAACTGGGCTCGGATCAGTACGAAGGTTCTTGAGATATATTATACAGGGTGAGTCACGAGAAACTCCGAGAATAGGAGGAGCCTAATTGTCGAATAAGTCCATCCCTTCAACCAATCAAACGAATGACAGGTAATGACAATAGCAACTGTGTGAGCATAACATTCAAATCAAAGTCCATAGCAGGAGATGTTAATCAAAATCACATCAGCTAGTAACAGACTTTACTTCAAACGTAAATATTGTTTGGACTGACTGCTTTCTTTTTCAATACAAACATCGAAGCGATTATGTATGTACTTTCCTCGATTCTAATGTTATGCTCACACATCAGTTCCTATTGTCATTACCTGTTATTCGTCCAATTGGTTGAAGGGATGGACTTATTCGACAATTAGGCTCCTCCTATTCTCGGAGTTTCTCGTGACTCACCCTGTATTTGCTCTAGTTTGAAAAAACGAGGGAAATTTTTGAAGGCAACGATGTATAAGATTTGAGAAAAATCAATTTCTTTGAGATCGAGATATGTACATAAATACGATCATACAATGTTTTTGACTTTCAATACATATCTTTGCTACGTTTTGACTCATCCTGAATAACAAAACTACATAGCTGAATTATAGTCATGGAGAGATGACGTTGCCAACTGTTTGAGACCTTTCGAAAAAATTGTAAGAATAAAAAAAATGAGGATCAAATTGTAAATACGTGTATTGGAAACTAACAAACAATAAAAAGGGAAGAGGCCATTTTCGAAGGGATAAACAAATAATAATCGTTCTTTCTAAATTCCTCCTCGTTTCAAAATTCCTTGAGCCAATTAATGGAATGAATTTGGTCAAATTTTAGATAATCATCTTGCTGATTATACGTACATACATGTCATAAATAATAGTCGAGAGACGGGAGAATTGAAACACAAGATTCGTGATCCAAAACTTAAGACTGAGGCCAAAAGTTTCTGAATCAAACATGGAATCGAAAATTGAAAATTTGGAATGAAAAGCTGTGCACTTTTACTTCCATTCTTAGGTATATAGATTACAGATATATACGTGTATGGATTCATGTATTGTATATGTATACTACCGTGCTATACATAAGTGGCGGTGGTGCAAAATTGAGACAGCTATTCACGTATCGCGGGTATCACGTGTCGGTTTGTTGCTTGTTAACACAAGTTAACTATAAGGATTATTATTCATTTATCTACGACACGCTTCTCGTTCCATGACCAGGCCTAATTACACGCTCAACTCTCTCGAGCGTTGAAACAATGTCGACATGGATATATACGCGAGTCGCGACGATAACGCGACTGTCGTATACTTCGAAGAAACTTCAATCAAAACCAAAAAAGTTAAGCGAGTTTCCGAAAAATTTATCAAAAAATTTGATGATTTTGTTGAAAATGTATTATTATTATTATTATTTTGAGTTACAGGTATCAAAGAATTTGAAAATACTGTATACAATTTCAAAGGGTTTTATACCTTGGAGACCGTGAAATTTTTATTTATTTTTAATTTTTTAATTTTTTATTTTCAAAAAATCTAAAGAAATAAAACAAAACGGAAAAATGAATTTGACAAAATTCGGGAAAAAACATAAGAAAATAAGGAAGAAATGAATTGAAATCGGGAGAAATTTCGAAGGAAAAATTCACTGTAAGGAAACGAAAAAGTCGAGTAATTTTCCAAGGAATAACGAAACCGAAAGGTTGAAGAAACTTTGATACGTCATATTTTTGGAAATCTTTTAGATTGCTGTGACAATAATTTTGTCGATGAAAATTTTCACTGTGTGAAACGGTGTGGATGTATGTACATATATACGTATACATAAATAAAGTATATCAGTATACATAGGTAGCTATATATTTGATCAACAAAGGGGGTGTTTTACGATCTCCGTACCAAAATCACTGACGGAGTGATAATAAAATAATCTAGGCCTCTCGAGTCATTAGGCCAGTCAGCGAGCCATCCCGGACCCCCGTTTGCCCCCTTTTGCCCCGTTTGCCCCTTTTGCCCCTGTTATATAGCTGTTACTTAGCAAAGTCCACTTAAGGTCACCCAACCTTGCCAGAAGCTCTAGTGAGTATATATATGCGTATACATACGTACATGTCTGCGTATGTATTAGTACGTTTGAGTACATATACACAAAACTTAGATATATGTATACGTGTGAGTAGGTATAGCGTGAGTTCTTGTCGAATCGGTCCGGATGAAACTATATGTATAGTTCAATCTAAGTAAGTCATGCTTTAGGCGACAACTTACGGTTGTCCCTGTAGCCCTGGAAGTCCATATTTCTATAGGAGAAGTTTACCGATTTCAATGAAAGTGAACTAGAAAAAAATTGGACAGAATCGGACGAATTCTGAACAGCAGTCTTTCGATTGTCATTTCTGTGAATATCAAATTTTGAAAAATCAAAAAATAAATACCGTCACAGAAGTTCATGCCGAATTCATTGAGCATACGCTGGTGATCGTAGCTCTAGTAGTTTGCCCGGAAAAAAATGTCAAAGTTGCGAAGGCTCGTTTTCGGAAATCGATAAGGTATGATGAAGATCGTTTCCCTCCTGCCATTTCCAAAATTCTATGTACTTGTACTCAAAAGCCGAGAATCGCAGATTCGAATACCGCAAGTCCGTCATTGTTCCTCGATCGGTTCGCTAGGAAAAAAAAAAAATTACCAAGTTCAAGCTTGGATTTGGAAAAGTGATAAGATGTGTTTAGGATCCTACCGACCAACTGAAACTCAGTTAATATAGTTCTGATTTATTCCTTTACTCGAAGTGGTAAGACGCTGCGATTCCGCGAATGTTCAGGATATTTTTTCAAGTGCAATTTGTGTCCCCGTAATCGGTGATACACGGCTTCCTAGCATTAGAAATATGAAGACAAATTCTCAGTTATAAATTTCGAACAAATTCATATTTTAAAAACCAAATCCAAAAAAAAGCAACACCAAATAGCACATAAATGTTCGATTTTTGGTATATTCGTGTATGAATTCGTTGAATGCCATTTAAACCAATCGTTTAAAAAGAATTTTCTTGTTCTTTAATGAAACCCGAAGACATTCGATCTGTTCGAATTTTCATCTCGGAAACAATTTTGTTGTAGTACATTTTCTTCGATCATCCATTCATCGTTTCAATTTTTACCGTTTATTTATATGAGAAACTTCACAGATTTTCATCTCGAATTCCGATGATGTGTGTACAATATTAACCCAATCCGTATACATTGGAGAGTATTGGTACATACATATCTATGTAGGTATGTACGTCGAATATCTCAAATCTGCGATGCAACATGACATACAACAAGTTGCACGGTGTAATTTCTAGCTGTATGTATCTCTACGAGCATGAGAATACGTTCACATCCAAACATATACGTATAGATACATGTGCACATGTGTACATATGTATGTACCATATATACAAGCCGTTAAGTGGATCCAATCAACTCGGTAGCAGCTAGAACTGATGTAGCTATATGTATAATACATCTCTGTGTGAACATTTCACTATCTAAATACACTGCATACATATTGTATATATGTATACAACACACATATACAATTATACGTATACATATGTACGACAGTAACAGATGCGCAGAAAGAGCAGATACGTTTTCTACATAAATACATGTAGACGTGCCTACTCGATAAGAGATGACACAATTATCTCCTTTCTATGTATACATGTGTATTACACATACATACGTATAGATGATATCCAATACACAAAACGTAATACATATAACACGTAAAACGAAATACATGTAGGTATGTACATACATCAGGGCAATTCCGGCAATTACATATAATTATCGGCAAAGCGATCGGGTTCGGGATATTTAGTTTGGCTTCAGTTTTGATAATTATTTTATCACGTGTGTAAAGACCTGGAAATTTCAAAAATTTTATACCTCTGGGCCGATCACTATTTGCGATAAACCTGTGAATCAGTATTATCCTCCGATTTTTTTTTTTCTATTACGATTAACCCCACTTGTCAGAACAAACTAACATCGAACGCGGATTCTATCTCATTGTTAGAAAAATTCTTCTCCGTCACGGAGATTCAAGATTCGAATTCCCATATTGTACCATAAAAATCGGAATGGTCAAACGGTGTTGTTTGGTTCGCAAACCATAATCTGGAATTTTGTTCCAGCTGGTTTTTTATTCTGTCTCTGTTTTTGAGATGGCCGAGGACATACTCAAGTCTCAAAGGACGAAAAATGAATAAAAATTGACGAGGGTCACGGTCAGCCAGGTCAATTTGATATGTAATATTGTAATAATCCCTACGTAATTTATAATTTGAGCCACAAAAAAATGAAGCACAGTATGGGAGTAGCTAAGGTCTGTATGTGTACCGTGAGTCGCGTTACATTATCTGCGAGAAAGTCATTCTCCCGCGGTTACCGCATGGCTGCTATACGTATAGCTAAGCTAGTAGTATAATACTGTAACAGTAGTACGTAGCTTGGTTGGCTCGGTTACTTCACGCATCACCAAATATCTCTCACTCGCTCGATCGCGCCTCACTCCAATAACGCAGCGCGTTGTTATACAGCTCAGAGTAGAGATCTCTTACGCCCAGTAGTAGGTAATGCACAGTTCAGCAAGCTCGAAGCTCTTATCCAGACATATATGTATAATATACCTACATACATGCATATTTATATACAGGGTGACTCGGAATCGGTATCGAATCATATGGAAAGTCAGTCTTTGTCAGAAACGAGGTGAAAATTTCCTCAGGTATTTTTTCTGCTTTGATTGAAAAAAATAAAATAAAAATAATAAAAACCTGGGCGGGATTGAAATTCCGAATCTCAAAAGCTGCAAATGATCAAAACCACGAATTTTTATACTACTGATTCAGAGTTTTTCGAAAGATTATTTCCCTGAAAGTCTACGTAGAAGATTCGGAAAACTCCGAATCGAAAAACACGGAAGGTTCAAAATTCCGGAAGCTATAAAGATCCAAAAGGCCGATACTCCGAATCTCGGATTTCGCTTATGCAATGTCGTTTATTTGACAGCTTTGTTATGAGCTTCCCTTGAATTTTTGGATTTTTGAGCTGTCTGCAATTTCCATCTTGCAGAATTTCTAATTTCTGAACTCTGACCTTTCTAGAAACTCAGAATTGTGTTGTAAACTGAATTCGGAATTTCAACCGTTCGGAACTTCAATCCTGCCCCAAAAACCTAATTCCAATTTTCTGAGCCGAGAATTGAACATTGGAAGAATCCGACGATTCAGAAGAGAACAACAAGACAATAAAAATCGTTCCAAACAAATGACCGACCAAATTCTAACCCCAATTTTGACTAGATATCTGTTTTCTCAAAACCCCTGGAGGAATTTATCCAGTGAAATATTCGTCACGAATTCTTAACCACCCCGTGGTTCTGTACTGGATATTATACTTTAAGGTAGTGGGTAGTGAGTAGATACGTGTAGAATGCTAGAGATAAGCCAGTTTGTAACGGGTTGTTGATTCTACAATTGGTTCGACGGAAATTGAACCCAATTCCCGGAAATTAACGCTATATACCTCGGACGAAACCCAGATCGATGTATGAATATGTGTGTGTGTGTGTGTCTGTGTGGGTGTGTAAAATTCACGTATGTGTTATATTTAATAAGAAACAGCGACGAATTTCGTACAGCCAAGTCATAGTCAAGTCCCATACAGAGCCATAGACCCCGCCGCTTCTGGAACGATTATAGACTGAACAATTTCTTTGTCCTATGAAACACTTAAATCTATTCTAGTATATATCTCGTGCATTTATCCGCCTAATGACTTACCGACTGATAATACTAATTGCTGAACAATCATGCGCGGTATATTATACTTACTATATGATTACATACGTAAATGTATACAGTATACCTGACCCAAAATACTTATTCACTTTCTATTATTGCCGGAAATGGGAAAAACAGATATCAATCAATAGGTAATAAACAAAAATCGGACACGTGAGAAGATCATAATTTTTATAAGAGATCCCCAGATCTGTAACTGCATTCTGGATTTTTTTGTTTTCAATAAGACTCTTTTTTATCTAAAATGTTTTTACCAATTCAAACCGTTCTCGATATGCATAACAATACCTATAACTCGAAACGTTTTTTATTGTTTTTGTTCATTGATCAGCTTTGAATCTTTGATCAACTAAATTCCAGATAACTTCTGAACTTTTGATACTAGAAACATCTAGAAGCTCATTCTGTCATATCTTCATCAATTTTTCACAATTTGAAAAGTCCCCGAGATAGTTACCGATATTCTACAAAAAAAGCGTTTTGATTCCTTTGTTTATTGACCTTGCAGACTCAGGCTGCCATATCCCCCAAAACTCAAAGATATCTCCCGAACTATTGAAGGTAGAAAAAAGTTGTTCTAAAATTTCGAAATCCCTTGCGAAAAGCTTTAAAAAGCTCCGTATTCGCTATTCATGAAATGTTCTTATACCTCGAACAATTTTCGAAACGTATAGCCATGTAAAGCTCAAAACGGCTCGATTTGTTTAAATAGGTATTTGTTTATTCTATTCTACGAAGCCCGAAGATACTTTCTGAACTATCAAAAATTGAGCAAACTTTCCGATACGAAAATTATAGATCTTGAAAAGTTACATCTTTTATCTTTATACAGAAAATTTTCACAGCTAGAAACGTTCGTGAGATAAACAGATACTTATAGCTAGAACCGTTTCCATTTGTTTATATTTATTAGCTCAGCCTTTGTCTCTTTCTTTTTCTGTTCCTGTTCTATAGTACTTCGACTCTGAAGTAGGTAGGTAGTTAATTCGGTTCTGAATCGGCTGGCAATTTGTCTGAACCCGGGGGCAAACGGTCGACCTTTTTTTTACCTCAGGGTATTTTATCGAGATCAAATTGTTTCCGATCGGGTCTCCTAATCGCCGAAGACCCGAGCCCAAGTCGACCCGTCAACCAAGACCAAGCCAAGCCTCCCGAATTTCGGGGGTCTCTGACTTTGTTGCCCTGATTGAATTAACCAGGAATGGAACCCTGCCTGGGGATCGAACTCGTAAACTTTTCTCTCTCCTGACCGATCCGCCTGCCTCGTGTCACCCTCTAAACGATCCTCAAGGCGATAGAAAGAAGGAAAAAGGAAAATCTAATCAGTTAATTAATTATTTAATCAAGGAGAGCAGCACAGCTTGAATTTGTTAGACGTGTGAAAATTTGTCTTTGAAAAAACGTAAGCTGTGAAGTTTTTGGAAATATATGAGGGTTTCTTTGTCAAACGGGCCACCCATTCAATTCGATGTCTTCGAAAATTCCGTAAAAATTTGTAGACGTTATTGGGAATGAGAAAAAAAATTTGGGAATTTTTTCCAGTTTTTTTGGTCATTGCATTTCAAAAATCTTTTTATTAAATTCCCAAAATTCATAACGTCTATTGAATAATTTTTTTCTGCGAGAGCATTGAAGTCTCCACTTGAATTTTTTTTTCTAGAACTCTATTGTGATTACCCGTCTTCGACATGTTTTTTCAAGAAAAAAAAAAAATAACTGTTCTTTGGAAAAGTCACATTTCCAAACGTTTTTCACAAACGGGGAATCCAATTGTTAGGAATTTTGATTTTTTAAATTCTACTGAAAAGCTGAGAAATAGATATACAAATTTCATCCCAACAATTTTTCTCTTCTGCGCTTATTTATCACGTTACGTGGAAATGAGTAAATAAAATGAGCTTTGGAATGCAATGACCAAAAAATCTGTAAAAATTTCCAAAATTTGTCCTCTTCCCCAATAACGTGTAAAAATTTTTACGAAATTTTCGAACACATCGAATTGAATGGGTGGCCCGTTTGACGAAGAAACCCTCGTATACCAATCGACCCTGTTCGTTCGGGTGTGTTTCGAATTCGGTATTTGAGAGAATTTGAAAAAAAAAACCGGATGCGAATACTTACGCTGGAAGTTACAAAACGATTTTTTGTATCGACAAATGGAATTTCCGCAGACAACAAATTTGAAAATTTCTTCCAAAATATTGTTTTTTTGTTTGATTTACTCGAGTGGGTTGATAATTGACCGAGTTATACGGATATTCTAAAGTCCAAGGAGAAGGAGAAGAAGAAGAAGAAGAAGAAGTAGTAGTCGAAGAAGGGAATAAAGATCCGGAGGCTCGTTAAGGAGATGGTAACCAGAAACCGGTAGCTATCTACCATACAAACGGGCGTCTCTCATTCCGGTTGACTCGAGAGAAACGATACGATACGATACGATACGATACGATACGCGATCCTTTCATTCATTCATTGATTCGCCCGCGCCAGTTTTATCGACGAAGAACGTATTAGGTACGTCTCTGTGTCTCTCCTTGCCTTTTATGTAAGTTGAAGAGGAATTACGCTACCGATCTTCTTTTTTTGTCTCAAATTTTTCGCTTCTACGTTTCATCTCTGGATTTTTATTTGTTTTTTTTGTTCATTTGATGAAATTATATTCGTAGAAATCTGCATCGATGGCATAGTTTTTCGTTCACATTCATCAATCTACACTAATCAACCTTAGAAAATTGAGATTTTGATTATTTTGAAGTCTCGAATTCGGGAAACTACTCGGGAATTTTGAAGGAATAATCGGGATCATTCAAATCTTTGGAAAATCTTATCTGAGTTGGTAAAGTTTTATGGATGAGTCAAAGAAATCGGTGAAACTTTGATACAAATCGTTTCAATATCGTATGAATCGGTAATATTTCCGATCAATCGGTGACACTTTGGGGAAATATGAAGGAATCCGAAAAGTTAATAGTTGAATCGGTGAAAATTCGAAATAAATCGGCAACTACATCGGTAAGGGTTCGACTAGATCGGTCAAGTTTTTGCAGGAACCGGGGAAAATTCATAATTGGATCAATCTAAAAATAATTTTGAATTATTGGAATAAAATCGTAGAAAGGTCAACGAAATTTCATCAAAATTCTTGAGATACGCAATGACATTTTAATAGAAATTTGCATAATTCCTCAAAGTTAAAAACGGTCTATTACATAAGGTGTTAGTTTAAGATTTCGTTAAATAATCGTAAGGATTCAAAAAAAATTGAATAGAAAGTTGAAATAATATTAATGAGAGGAAAATCGGGAGGGGAAATTGTCAGTAGATATATGAAAAATGGCGAGTGCGCGTGGCCGGGTGATTACAGCATATTAGCGATTGAGCAACAGGCACGATACCTTATAAGAGACTTGCTGCAGTTCTCCGCACCAGACGAACTCCTACGTAATACCAATACTATACGTACCCGTACTTGTTACGGGTCATACATACGTGCATATAGAGGTAATATGCAATAGCTACGAAATGGAACATTCACCCATCTACCTGTCCGCAGAATTTTCAATGAATAGGGCAAAATTTGACCAAATTCTTATCAATTTGGAAAATTTTTCGATGAAATGAATTGGAGATCGACAGAATCGGTAGAAATTTCGATCGATCGGCAACATTTCGTAGAGACCTGCAAGAAATTTTAAAGGATTTTGCATAGATCAAAGAATTTATTGATGAATCTAATTAAATACCAAATTGATCGGTAAAATTTTTGGAAGATCGGCAATTTTATCAGGAAAATCGGTGAAATATACCGGACAAAGCCCCGTAGCAGTTTGAAATCCAGTTGGAATTTAACGAAATTTTGAACGAGTCGATGAATTTTCTACTGAAATCGGTAGGATACCGAATGAGTCAGCCGAAATTTGTACGAATCGATGAAGTTCTTTTAAAAAATCGAGAAACCTTTGAACGAAATTGGTAAAATACCAAGTCGATCGGTGTAAATTGGTCAACCGATCTGATGAATTTAGAGCTGAGTTAAAGAAGCTTGAAAAAAATTCAAGTAAGTTTTGAACAGATCGGCAAATACCTGGAGAAATTGCAAAAGTGAAATACCAAAGAAACCGACATCAATTTTGATCCATTAAAACGCATTTGAAGAACTTAAACAAACTTTTGAACAGACGATCAAATGTTTGGAAAAAAATCGGTAAACTTTGATCGTCACTGTATTTGTGGATTTTTCATCAGTTTTCACGTGAATTGGCAAACAAATTGCTGTACAGGACGAGTGATTGGTAATTTTCAGACTAACATGCATATATACGTGCGATACGTGAAATGTATTTACACACGCACCTGCATAGGGTTATGTGTAACCAGCGTCTGGGTGAGTGATGTCGAGGGGAAAGCTGTTTTTCCACGTGCGTGGATACGGATGGATGTAATAGCTGCGGTTTGAACGAGTCTTTTGAGTATGTATAGTAATAGCATGTATATAGAAAATCGTGAAACGTATTTACGCTTATCTACCTATAAGCGCATATACGTATAGAGCATTCTCTGTCAACTCCCAGCCTATTTTTCGTCGATATTTGAACTTTCAATGAAAATCTACGATAAAAATTCTTTTTCTTTTCATGTCCTCCTCGCAAGCCGTACGATCTACATACAAATATTTGCCGAAATTCCGATTTTTATAGAAATTCGGATTGCTGGTAATCACAATTTTCCTCTTACGTCAACATTTTTGTGAAATTTGAGTCTCAGTTTTGGATTTGCCATCTTAGCAATTGGAGCTGTCGTAAAATTGATACTCCAAGAATCATAAGATTTCGCAAAAATTTTCTTCTTGCGCTGTATTACGATCCTCCCGTACGGTCATCATTTTCCTCACGACTGCAATTTTTTGTTTGATTGCGATTTTTACGAAGATGAAATTTTTTCAGCCCAACTGTTTTGAAATTCTAATACTCCTGAAATCACAGTTTCTTCAAAATATACTTCAGTGATTCTAATTTTCTTCGAATCATGATTTTCTCGTGATTGGAATATTCTGCAAACGTCGAATCGGTTTAAATGACAAATTTTCTGAAATTTTGGTTCTTCCAAAATCTTGTGTGATCAAAATGTCAACTTCTCTAGTTCAATCGCAGTTCATTAATCACGATAACTTTCCGGAAACTAAAATTCTCGTACGGATGAAGTTTCCCTGTCATTACCACAGCTTCGAAATGACAATTTTTCCAAAAAAAAAAGGTATTCACAAATTAATCCTTTCCCAAAATTAGACCCCTCCTAGAATTATGTTTCTCTCGGAATGACCTTTATTCCAGAAAAATACAGAAAAGGGAAGAAATAACTGATTTGAATAAAAGTGGCTGATTTGGCAGCAAATGCCATATATATTCGATACACACGTGTGTGGATGTATCGTTGTAGCGTCTGGTTATGGCGAGTGAGTGAGTGAGGTCGAAAAACATCGCAATCAAGGGGGATATACATTCAGTAAGTTGTTATTACGAAATTCGCACGATAAAACGCTAATAACTATAATAACAATAATAAGAATAATGGGGCCCCGCAAGACTCGCGCGACTCGAGGCGAGGCCTATAGTAGAACTCGCGTTGCAGAAAATCGTCTTGGAGGAAAATTTTGCGACGCAGTATCCCCGTCGTCGTACCCGCGTTTCACCGGAGCAATGGTAAGAGAAAGAATTTTTATTCCTTGTAAAAATCGAATAAATTTTCTTATTTCGAGAACTTGAGAGAATGAGGCACACCCTGTTTGATCGGGAAAATGAGTTTCAATAGATTTTTCATGTTCAGAATATCTGAATATTCGGATGGGATAGTGAATTTGGAAAGTAATCCAGTTACTCAAAGGCTGGGGTACTCGGAAAGTGAAATGTCTGTTTCCATTTTTCCGAAGTTACCTGCCGTCAGAATTTTTTGAACATTTTTGTCTTCTTTATTTCTAGGAATGTGTTTCCAAATGTTTCGCTGAGGTTATTCTGAATCTGAGAAAATTCGTTGTGGGCCAAGAGAAGTTACAAGATTCTTGAGGACTTTTCAAAAAAATTAGATTTTCGGAAAATTGTATTCCTGATTGGATCACCGATTTCGAAACGATAGATATTTCAATTCCGAGGAATATGTTCCACAAGGAATTCAAAATTCTATGAAGATCGAAATTTCGGAAAGATCCGAGAAATCAGAACGTCAAAAATCTTCAATTTCAAAAGCTTTCGATTCTCACAACAAAACAGAACAAAAATACTGATTCCGGAAAAGTCTTTATCATCAAAGCCAGAAAAACTCTCTGTAGATTCTCGCGATAACTAAAACTAGAAATAGACAAAATTCAATAAGAACTCTGATTTTCACTGCTGAATTTCGCTGTCGAAAAATTCCGTTTTTGAATCTTCCCTCGTGAGATTATCTCCAAGTGAAATCTGCTCTTTTCTCTTCTTGCCAACATATTTGAGAAAAAAAAGGAGGAAAAAGAACCATAAGAAAGAGATTCGGTAAGTTGACGATTCAATTAGACTGTGTCGATCCCCATCTAAGCTTTGAACTTTAGCGTGAAATTCTTTGCCAAAAATATTTTCCGCAAGCGTGAAGAATCCGCGTTAGTATCTGTGGATAATTGAAGAATGTAAAGGAATAAGAAAAAGGACACGGCAGTATAGTAGGTACGGAGTAAGAAAGGCGGTTTGAGAAAAGTGGCACAAAATTCAATAGCAGAACGTCTTACTGGACTTTGGTCAAAAACTAGACCTTGGGAATCGGCCATCGTGGGTGGCCGCGATTCTTACAGTCAGATATTTCGGATTGGTTGCAAAAGACGGAAGTCTAAAGGCCTTAGGTAAGTGTCGCCCGTCGACCATCAACCCTGCGATTATCTTCACGAGCTCTACCCATACCTAGGCATGTATTCGCAAGGGGAAACGAGAGGAAGAAAGGGACCAAGAGAAAAAAAAAAAAATCTTCCAAAAAAAGGATGAAAAGAACCGACGATCGTACCTGCAACTCACTTCCCACCACCTTTAGCAACAGTTTATGCAAAACTAACTCATCCCGATTATCTCATGCGTGAGAAGAAATCGCGAGAAAAGTTGCGACGGTGTACAATTGGCACAGCGAAACTCGAATGTTTTAGTTTATTCATTTTTTTTCGTCTAGATTTTTGAGTAAATTAGTCAAAAACCACGAAGATATTTCGAACTTAATTGTTTCTTCGGATTTTTCAATGATTTGTGGATTGTTTTTGATTTTGACAGATCTGGAGGATCCTATAGGGAATTATTTTGTTTTTCGGGTAGGTTGTTCAGTCGTTATAGGAATTTGCGAGATCTAGGAATCAGTTTTTCGTTGATTTCGAATAGAGATAGTCTTCGGTTGTTTTTTTTTCTTCGATTGAGGAGATTGCGTGATTTTTTTTTCACATTTGTTGGCTTCCGAGGATTTTATTTCCTTAAACCAACGTGTTGATTTCATGCATACGTAATGATTCCGAGAATGATATCCATCTTCGAAAATGTCTATGATTTCAGGTTGGGACATAAAATTTTTTTCAAATCTGACGTTGCGTGATAAATTCAATTAGTTAATTTTCATGAATTATTAGAGAATCTAAAAATGAATATTTCCGAACTGGGAGAATTGAAAAAAGGGAAAATCATTTTTCCTACATTATTTCTATGGACAACTGTGATTTCTCTTCAAATCGTTATCCTAGAGGTGCACTATTTCACCTAAGTCTTGGATTTCAACGATTTCGTTCGTTTTCAAATGCAATCTCGTTCCAGAAAAAATTCTCATCCCAAGTAAGTCAACTGTATACCTGACACGAAAAATCTTACTCGTATAAAACATAGTAATTTTAGAAAAACGGTGATATCTCACATTCCAAGAGCGTAATAAATTACCCTCCTTGAAAGAGAAGGTAGAAAAAAAAAATATATGATTGCAAAATTTCTTTGTGTATCTCTTTAGAAAAACGAAACATAAAAAATAAAGAGAACCTCAATAACGACTGATCGCGTCATAAAATACATATCAATTTATTATATGTATATACGTCGCAATTATCCTCAATGGACGGAAAAAAAAAATGATTCTCTGGAAGCAAATGTATACGAGAGAAAATAAGAGTACCAAATAAAAGAACAAAAATATTATAAAAAATCTACTGCATGTGTGATCTTTGGCCCAAAGAGTACAATAGTTAGTTAGAAGTCATTGTAAAGCTGATAGACAAGCGCGTGGCGAGGCACGTATATATATGTATGTATGTATAGATATCCATACACCAAATGCCCACTTATTATCCTATATAATATGCATAATATGTACACATAAGTATATATAACTATATATATATATATGTATGTGAGTAGTTTTGACAAAGGGATTTTCAAGCCCGTGCAGCATACCTACGAACGGCTGTTACGATAAGCTAAGGTGTTACAGGTAGAATTACCCATACATTGAACCAGTCATGTCCAAAGTCTGAAGTCTGAAGTCTGAAGTCTAAAGTGGAGGCGGGCTGCTTTATCACCGATTCGAGTTTACACTTCACGGTTTAAGCCCTGATTCCAATTTCTCGTCTCGCATGATCTCCGAGGCGCGATATATGAATGCAACCTCTTCTTCGAACATTAATTTCAATTCTGAATGCCTAGCTTTTATATGTACATATATGTATGTATACCTATGTACACATGTGCAGCCTATATAGAGAACGTCAAAAATGAAATTTTTACGCATTTTCGTCACGACCAATACGTCAAATTTTCAATACTATTCAAAGAAATTATTCAACCCACGGTTTTCTCAATCGTTAATTAAGTATAGTTTGTTATATCATTAACTAGCGATCTAACGCAGAAGAGATCGCGGATCAAAACTAAAAATCGACTCTTGGCATGAAAAACTAAGATCTGAACCCAAAACAGAGTCAGTCATTTTGAGTGATAGGTACTGAATATTTGCCAAAACTGAAATATTACTGATCTTCTGATCTCACGATTCTTCACGTTTTCGAAAATAAAGGTCAAAACGAAACTGGAGTTGGAATAGCTGATTTCTAATTAGCTCCGCGATTTTTGTTCGGATTTTGACTTTCAGCTGATTTTTGATAAACTTGATCCTGTTCTTTTGATTTTCAATTTCCGAATCTTTCTGACAATGAACAGAAAATCGTATAACTGAAATAGAAAAAAACTAATCTCACGATATCTTTATTCCAATTTAGGGCGGTTTTGTTCATAATTCTTGTTCATTTCGTTTCCGAATTTCTCCTCTTATGAATCTTCGTCACAATTATATCAAAAGGAGCGGAAATGAAACAAAGTTTATCATTCGATCGCAGGATCTCTAAGTACTTCCACTTTTGCTTCTACTTTTTTCATCCCTGACCTACTTTTGGGTTTTGTGAAAATTGAAAAGGAAGCCAAAACGGAGGAGAAAAAAATTAGCCTCTTTTTCGGTCTCAGGGCGATTTCGACTGGGATTTTGAGCTGTCTTTCGACTTTTGACCCTTCGTTTTTATTTTTATTTAATTTTTTTCATGGTTTTCTGAAGAAGACCTCGCACCAACATACAAGTTAAGTCACGGTTATACATTCATTCAAACGATTGTCGGCATTCCTGATCTCTTTGCTGGCCTATAGAGCCTTGGCTAAAAGGCATAAATATTTTGTCTACAAAGCTGATCGTTATGGTCATACTAAGTCTTTTACAACCTTTCCAACCTCCTTCTCTTCAACTTCGTCTTCGTCTTCGTTTTCGTTTTCGTCCTCTTCGGTAACGGTTTAATAAGAATAAGACCCCGACCGTAACTGCGGCTTAACTTTCTGTAAAATACATAACTGCAGAGGCGCATGTATACATATCTGTTATATAGACATGTATTTAAGTATTTTATGTACCTACCTAACATTTTTATGTATATCTGCAGTACCACCCATTGCGAAAAAAAACAAACGATTATGCATATTTTCCTCTTTTCAAGAAGAGGACGAAATGAGAAAAAAAAAGAAGTCGAAGAAAAATGCAGATCATAGAAAAGTATGTCCGAAAATTATTCTAATTTCCATTGATTCTGTAAAAATAGTGGATTGCTAGTAGGTAAATTGCAAATACAAAACGGAATTACTGTTTTTCGTAAATACTACAGATTTTCATTTGTTGTTAATTATGCTCAAGTTTATTCTGTTTGGCACTGTAGTTATAGACTAGAATGTCAGCAGAATCTGTAAGGATTTCGTTTCATTTGGACGGGATTTTTATTTTCTTTTTTTCGTTTCAAAAATACGCGATTCTAGGTCAGCCTCGAATATAAGTCGATTTAGGATTTTGCGGGTGATTCCGAGCATCAAAAACCTCGAATAATGTCAAAATTCAAGTTGAAAAAATTTCAAATTTCAATTACATGAAAATTACGAGATGAAACTGACTTTTTGACGATCTAGAGCGGACGAGAGGACGAGAAATCGCACAAAAGATGTATCATAATAAGAACATCAGCTTCTCATAACTTTCCCACTGTGTCCCACCTCGCGACACATATGTCGTTTTATTAAAACAGGGGACGAGTCCCTGTCGTTCAAGAAACTGAAAAGACTATGCGACTGTTATATTCTATGGAATAATTAATAGCTCTGAAATAATTGGCTTGAAAATACGCTTAATGAGATAATTATATACCTACATCCATACATACAATACATACATACACGTTCAATTATTACCTAGCTGAAGATTGAAGGAATTATCTACACGTGTAAATTCATACATCCGTGAAAAGGGGAGAGCCGGACAAAGTGGGCCCTACCGTTCAAAGTGGGCCCCAAATAAAAAATCTTCGTAATTTTTCAAAATTAACAAACAATGTGAATTTATTTAGTTAATTGCGTCGGGTGATTTGTGGCAACGGATTGATTATATTTTATGAGAACGAAGGGGAAAGGTGGACAAAGAGGGCCTACTAAGGAAATACTGTTACGACTAGAGATTTTGATCGTTGAATTTTCTGATTGTTAATTTTCTATCAAAATATAGTTAATTTGATGTTAATAGTCTCCTCATGCAAGCGAATAAATGGATTTGTGATGTTTGGTAATTTTGAAAAAATTACTAAAAATTTTCAAGCGGGCTTACTTTGCGCGGAATTTTCCAACTTGGTTTCTTTGATCAGAATTAAAAGATTCATCGATTAAAATCTCAACTCGTAACATTATTCCTTCAATAGTTCTACTTTGCCTGGCCAATCCCTGTAATAATTCCGGACGAAGTATGCGGTTGGAAAATTACAGGATCGTTACATTCGTAATAGGCAAAAAAATCTTCAGACCTTTGATAGAAATCTAGTTACAGATATAGTCGAATGTACATACACGGAATGCCTATACATAGATACATGTATGAAGATAGCCAGAGAAGTATTCGAGCCAGCTATACGTCTTACTTAAAGTATGAAAAGGGCAGTGAATACGAAGCGTAAGAAGAGAAAAGAGAATGGAGCAAAAAGAAAAAAAAAAAAAAGAACGAAACAGAAAAATTTAAGGGGGGCCAAAATATTTCCAAAAGTTTACTACCGACCGTGACCGATCCGGATAGATCGGTCCGAATCCGTCACAGAGTCCGAGCCGAGTCCTAATAGTGGCACAACAGGAGTAGGTAATCTTTTCTCTCTGTGTACCATCTACAATATGTATACGATACATGAATGTATGTACCATATTTGTATATACATGTATACACAGGCCCACGCGTAAATACTGTAAGTGACCAAAATACCAAACAACTTACTGAAACCCGCGTATGTGTAGACGTATATAATATATATATATATATATATATAATATATGTGTGTTCACATATGTATGCAGATCCATGTGTTTGTGTGTGTGTACTTGTATACATATGTACGAATGGCAACGAGTCGGTAATTTATACCCTCGATAATTCACACCTTTGTATCTATTTTGAAAGATTTCTGTTCATTTTATTTTTTTCGTTTCTTGTCATTGGAGAGAAATCTCGAGTTTTTTTATTTTATTTTATTTTATTTATTTTTTGTTCTGTTTTCTATTTCGTTCTGGTTTCTTTCCTTCTTTTTTTTTCATTCTCATCTTCATGATTTGGGAACAAAAAAATATAAGTGCAAGCTTCAAAATTCCCATTTAATACATTGGCTTGAGTATAAATTGGAAAATTATTCCCCCGCGAAAATTTCTCAGAATACCTGTTATTGTTTGAAAAGTAAATTATGATAGAAAAAAACCAAAATTATTTGTCTTTTTGCTCTTGTTTGTTAATTGAGATGAAATATTCAAAATCCACCTGAAAACGGAAATTCAAAAACCTGGAATCCTGCTGTAGGTTAATTCAGTCTTAAGATCACCCGTATATTTTTAATTACTCTAAACATCAAATTTTGTTTTCCTTCTTTTTTCTTTATTATTTTCGATTCAGAAAAGTTTGTTGAGATGTTGAGATAACCCAACGTTAATGATTATCAAATAGATCCACGAACGAACGTACGGTTTGAGAAAAATTGCAACATTTTTCTCGCGGATTTTGAGGTGGAAGAAATTTCGATTGTGAATCAAATATAAAATGGTCTCAATTTTGGGATGAAGTCTATCGATCATAAGTATCAAAACAATAAAAGAAGAAGAAGACTAAAAAGCAGATAAATAGGAAGAAACAGGAACGCAGAAGCATACATATAAAATTGAGTGAAAATTTGATTTTCTAATTTATCTGGCCGTATAATCTGTAACACTAATATTTTGCCACGAATCCGGAGCTGCAGCAGTATATTATACGCATAATACCTTGTAACAGGAAAATAGAAATAAGAAATGTCCAACGTCGGTTGTCAAAATTAGTCTAGGTCATAAGATGATTTTAAGGTAGAATTCGAATATCGCCGCTCACTCTCGCCCGGCTGGATAGCGTATGAGAGAAACGCAAAATTTGTCAGAGCGCTCACTTGTACTTGTATTGTCGTAGGAGTCTCACGCATATTCGCCTATTCGTTTATTCGCTTATTCAAATTCTGAAACACGTGTATTAAAATTGTCTAAATTGTCAGTTATATTGCGAAATTTGTCAAATACTATTATTCTTAAATAAGTCTGGTCATTCTAGTGTTAATTGTCAAGTGTCCTGGATAATAAAGATGGAGATCGATAATTTGTGAGTCAATAAATTTGTATATTCTGTCTGAATCCAATTCGTTCTATTGCTTTTGGAAATTTAATTCTCCCATCCTTTCGGGTCTCCCAATTGTACCTGCCCTGAAAAAAGTCTCAACAATCATAAGCTAGTCGACAAATCTGTTTTGTTAGTTTTAATAAACTAACTGGCGCCCAAAATTTAGTTGTACATATAGTATCTGAGCCTCGACAAGCTCTTGACCCAGGCCGCGTCGAGTGGAATAGCTTTGACAAATATTATTAAAATCGTCAAATAACTATCAGTTATTTAGAAATTATCAGGGAGAAGAAGTTATTCCGTCTCAACCTGAATTCAGCAACTACTTAGTCTAGTAATAGTATTAGTAATAGTAGAAGTGGGTAGTTTCGACAAACCCTGAAGAGAGAATTACGGAGCAGAAATAGATTCGTCGTCTACAATTTCCCCTTTTTCCGCAGCTCACATCTCTTTCCGCGTATATCTATTCCACCTCGTCTCCTCTTTTTCTTCTTCTTCATCTTCTTCTTCTTCTTCTTCTTCTTCTCCTTCTTCGACAAATATTATTGAAATCGTCAAATAACTATCAGTTATTTAGAAATTATCAGGGAGAAGAAGCTAGTCTCAACCTGAATTCAGCAACTACTTAGTCTAGTAATAGTATTAGTAATAGTAGAAGTGGGTAGTTTCGACAAACCCTGAAGAGAGAATTACGGAGCAGAAATAGATTCGTCGTCTACGATTTCCCCTTTTTCCGCAGCTCACATCTCTTTCCGCGTATATCTATTCCACCTCGTCTCCTCTTCTTCTTCATCTTCATCTTCTTCTTCTTCTTCTTCTTCTTCTCCTTCTTCTTCTTCTTCTGCTTCTTCTTCTTTTCGTTAAACGTCACTCAACAAATCTCCCGTGCTTTTTCCTTGACATTGAAACATCGTTGAACCTCCGTCTGACTCAGCTTTCCAACTGCAGCAGCCTATAGCAAGCAGCAGCATTAGGAGTTCGAGAAAAACTGTACCAAAAGAAATCAAAAACAGTAGAATCAGAAAAAAAAAAATAGAACTCGAAGAATAAGATAAAAAAATTTTAAAAAATGGAGGAGATTCTTTATTTCGTCGTACATTAGCTGACGACTGGGAATATAAATTGGATGAAATTCGAAGCGATAAATTAGGACAGAGCGATGGGATATACATATATATACGTATAGGTAGGCATGTATACATATGAGTATACGCAAGAGAGAGAAACAGCGTATTAGATAGATCCTGTTCAGAAGCAAATAGAAAAACGCGAAAGAAAGAAAGAGAAAAAAAAAATTGATGAAACGATGGAAAAAGAACGAAAGAGAGATGTACATATTTTATCGAATTTTACAGTTCAGAAAACACAGACTAGATTCTATTTTCTGTATACGTCTAGGTACGGTACGTGACTTTAGATATGGTTTCGTGTTACCATAGCATAGGTATATATATATGTATACCAGTATACACATGTGTACGTAATTCACATTCGTAAGTATTTTACTGAATATAAACTAGACTTGATCAAACGAAGCTTTGTGTATTAGCTCTAAATAAACCAAAGCGATCTATAAGAAGGTTTCATACCTTCAACGAATCGGATCGAGATCGAATTGTCCGAAAAATGGTACAACCCATAACTAAAATAGAACAGAATATAGCCTGGAATAGAATAGAATAGACTAGAATAGAATAGAACGCAATGGAATGGAATAGAATATCGTTTACTCCGATTTATCGATCCGTTGAAAAGGATCAATTTACTCGCCCCGTATGGTCGCCGACATGTCACTCGTTGAAGTCTCTCATATCCATTATTTTTGTGAAGAAGCCGGAGATATTCTCATTTGATCCTTTCGTCAAAATTACAAACTGCTTCTTTTTAGGACTCAATCAGATTTGTACAAGATTTTTCTAATCTCTGACCAAATTATGAATTTATAGAATAATATGCATAGAATGATGAAAAAAAAAACGAACAAAACGAAAGAAAATTACCCAGAAAAGTTCGATTCAGGTAACATAATTGTTGGCAAATTTTGACATCATTTTTACGTTATGTATGTCAGAATAGTCAACGAACCTGGTCGTATGGTTTTTTTGGTTTTTTTTTTTTTATCAGATCAGAAAAGCGACAAATAAACTTTGCAGAAAAAAACCAATGGACAAATCGGATTTTGGTTAAATTAAAGAAATTTTACAAAGCACCTGGTTCTCTATTCATTCAAATTAATTTTCCATTCAACAGCACAAAAATGGAACTCCAATTTTTCACGGATCCTGAACTGAAAATTTTTGCTGTTACAGCTTATTCTTAAATCAATCTCAAATTATTCCTTACAATATACAGAGGAGAGCGAATTTTGGTGAAAAAAAAACGAAATTCGGATTATTCGTTTAGACAACAAGAAAATCAAATAACAAAATTGGAGGAAGAAAATGTGGGCTGAAAATGAATGAAAATTTGGATATAGAATTTCACACGAAACTGGTGGATCTGGATTCTGGCCAGAATATTGGCTAAAGAATAAAAGAGAGAGAAATATGAAGATGGAGAAAGAAGGGAGGGGTGGGGGTGGGGGGATGGTGATAATCGTGTTGCACCACGGGGCTGCGCGGGTAGTCTCGCTCTTGATTTTTATTAACCGACATTTCAACGGCCATAAAACGCCCGGGAGCAATCTTGGTAGAATCTTTGTGAAACATGCGGCATTGAGAAGAGTATCGCTTCCCTACGGCCCTTCAAATCACCTCGATCCATAGATATCCACACATAGATGCAACGGAGCGAGGTAGCAAACTCGACACACGTGTCTACCACGTGTATACATGTACCTTTATATATATATATATATATATATATATATATGTACATATATATACATATACATACACAGTCAGAAATGTTTCCCTTTTGCTTCCCCTGAACCCTCCGGCCACCGAGTGACTAGCGTCACTCGCCAGTTCGTCGGGATATAAAACCTGATGGCCGATAACAACCACTAGGCATCTACTACGTTCGCTACTATCCTCATGGCGACCTACACAACAAAGGACATGTGAGTGGTTTTCTGTTTTATTGGGAAGCAGAGAACCACCACCACCATCACCACCACCATATCGTGAAGGCGAGGAGGACCTGGAGACAAGACGTCTTTTGGTACCAACACACAATACACTCAACCATTTCGGCTCAAGATCACCACCGTTCGACCCCCGCCCCGATTATGGACTGACAATATGCGATCCAATTCGATTCACTGAATTTCTTTCTTATCTAGTGCCAGGGAGTAAGGGATCCTCAGAGGGATCCGCGTTATGGACCAATCAACTGTGTCTTTATCGGAAATGTGGGATCTGATGAAATCTTGAATAATTAATTTGACCGCGGTTTGTCGGTTCATCATTTCATCGAAACCCCATGTCGTTCTACAAACACCGAAATCTCGATATACCAGATATTTTATTTCAGTCAAATGGCACTTTTTGATCACGAGTTTTTTGGTATCTGATTCGGATTCAAAAATGTTCTAGTTATCAAATTCTTGTTGAATTGGATGGATTTTGGTTGTAACCTCTGCCATCTTGATTCCACAATTTTTAATTTTGGGGTTCGGAGGTCAGATTCGAATTCAGCGATACAAATAATCTCCAGGCGTATCAAATTCTAATTGAAACGGATAGATTTTCGTAAAACTGTTGGCCATTTTTAATCTCAACATTTTTGGGTAAGATTCGAACACAGTGGGTCCAAAATCATTCATACAATAAATTTCAGTAAAATCAACGCAAATCTGGTAAAGTCGTCTGCCTTAAAGGGTCCGCCATTGTCATGTTGGAATTCGCAGGTGATATTCGTCTATGCTGCCTCAAATTCGACGGAGATATCAAATGTCAGTCAAATCGGATGAAATTTGGCTGAAGTTAAACCACTGGCCGTTTTGACTCTGCAGCTAACGTGAAATTTGAAATTTTTAGGTTAGATTCTGATTCATCGAACTCAAAAACCCCCGGGTAACGAAAATCACGTGAATTGAACAACTTTTCATTCAGAATTGGCGGTCTTGGCATGATTTCAGGCTCAATTCAGATATAAGGCTAAGAGGATGGACATAGATAAAGGTTGCATAACCAGTCAGAGTAGCTCGTGCGATCCTAACCTAGAAAATGAACGAATATGCGGTTTATTATGCAAAAGCTACAATCCTAGAGGATACAGAACATAGTTGAAATCCACATTTCTCTCTGTATTTAGGGTCCTCTGACGTATACAGTATACAGAGATCGGTCAACGTTTGATCATCGCTGCGAGCCTTGCAGTTCAGTAAACATTTAATTCCACTGTCCCGTTTGGCGCGGGTCGCGGTCTCTATGGTTCTTTGTTCCAAGGTATGGAAGTGAACATGATCTTAATAAGCACCGAGGAGGAGCTATCTTTCCGCGAACATCACTGATAATACACAACGGAGGGTTGCCCAAAGTCTGGAGTCTGGAGTCTGGGTTCTGAAGGACCCTTGATATTTATGCGTCGTAAAAGCTACCTAGAAGAGAAAAGAATACCAGGAGACCGGAGGGCAAAAGAGATGCTACGGAAACAGAGTCAAGGGTGAAGACGACCAACCGGACATCGGTTTTTGGGGGAGATCAAAACGGTCAGTCCTTTTGCGGATACCGACGTTCTGTTTATGGCCGAACAAGTGACCGATTTCGTCGCCAACCAAAAGCAGCTCTACGGTGCAAATAGCGATAAGGAAACCATAGAGAAGAAGAGGCATAAGAGATCGGATGATTAAATGAAATGGAATAGATGATCGGGCCTTATCTCGTTTTCTCTTAAAAGCTCTGATTCATGGTATTCAAATAGTTCCTCTTCAGGATTTGAGGAATGAATTAAGATCCTCGGAATGTTCATTTCCTCAGACCATCCGGTCCGAGGATCAAGGAAAAAGCTTCCTTTTGAGAGAGGATATTTCCTCAGGGACTGGGAGCAAAAAGCTCGGCAATCATATGTATATCGAGGAGTTTGAAGAAGAAGAAGAAGAAGAAGAAGAAAAAGCTGCGAAGGAAAGTGGTCGAAGAAAAAACACCAGTATAGCATGTGTATGTGGATACGGAAAAGGATGTTTGATCAAGTGCATAAGACGCGGAGAACCATCGGTTGGGCAGATATTGACAAAGACTTGAAAAGATTTGTTGGAAGTCAGTGGAAATTTCGCTAGAGTAGATATGGCGAATTGATAACAAACAAATCTATAGTAGCTGGTATGGTCCTTGGAGAGATATATACGTTCCTCCTTAGCTCAGCTCGCTCGAAAGCATCTTTCTCTATCGTTTTCTCTCTTTCCACGGCTGCATGGGACGTAGCCAACGGACTTAAATCTCTTTGGCAAAAAGCATTTAGCTATTTCTCGTAGCAAACGACCGTTCCGAAATACGTGGAACATATTTTAAACAGATTTCTTTCCACTCGAGGTATATTTATGAGGGTGATCCTGCCTCCCTGCCTCCCTGCCTGCCTGCCTGCCTGCAGCTAACGCGCCTGCACTGCAACAACTCTCTCGCACTCTGCAATGCATGAATCGCGAATACTTTTAGTAGGGCTTGAATTTAAAAGGTTTAAAGCGATTTCCCCTGGGGGGGTTGAAACGCAAACTGCCAACGCTGAAACCAAAACCGAAACACCCATAGTCAAATCCCTATAGCCACATGTCGATGAGCTACACTGGATATACTGTCAATATTTTCATCATCAATTTCACAAATCATCACTCGCTAGCTGATGGCCAATTTCGGTGTTGCATACGCAAACCAACCCCATGTTCTATCTCGTTAGTTATAATAGATCAAACCATCACAGGTGTGCCAGAAGTGCATTCCGATCTACGATTACACTCGCTTGCTCATTTCCTACAGAAAAACTATTCAGACAAAACTTGAATGAGAAAAGATTTGAACGGAACTTTCGTGTCTAATGAAAATTTTGTCGATCTGTAAAGGTTTTCTGGGTAATGAAGTTGGACTATGACTTTCAGTGATTATTTTTCCTTCCAGAAAACCCTGGATATTATATGTATAAAGACGTATTGTGTACCTGATGATGAGCACAGAGCACACATCTCCGTACGACGAGGGTATAGAATTGAGAATCGAGAATATCTAATAGAATTAATGCGTGGTTCTCGTTTTTCAGTAGGAGCTTCGGCGTACGGATGCCTGGAGCGTAAGATTTACTTTTCATCCTAAGAATATGTGATCAGGGTATTAGAGCCTCTGTATTATTAAGAGATGGAAGAAACTGAAAGGGGAGTTGAAAGTCCTTCGGGCAACGAGGCGAAGGAGACGTTTTACGTTTTCTGATTTCAATGCCGGGATGATTTAAAATTCATCAGACCTCTTTAAGGGCTTATTTTTATGCTCGTGCTACCGTAGGCAGCTATTTAGCCTCTCAACCAGCAAGACGTCATCTCCTCATCCTCATCCCTTCAAAGTTTTTGCTATACATATACGTATAGCTTACATTCTCCAGTATTCCAGTCATCTCCTTCTGAGACATCCCGAAGAAGAAACAAGCTCTCGTTATCAGATATATGTATATGTATATACGGGAGAAGGATACCAGCGGAAGGCGAAATTGAGGAGGAGTTGTTATCTCCGCAAGTGTGTTTCAAGCCGGAGTAGGTATAACAAGTAATTTTTCCTCCTCGGAACAATGGAACTTATACAGATTGCATTAAGTGATATCCTAAGAAAAATTAGAATACGGTACATTTGAGTCGAAATTTATAATATCCAGTACGCTCGATCCTAGTGCCACCAAGGGACCCATATTACTCCAGTACCAGGAACCACTCAGTACATACGACTTTTAAGTACCAAAATTGAACGTTCCGGCCAACAGTCTGCAGTGGAAGAAAATCGTTGAGGGTTCATTTTTTTTTTTTTTTTTCAACCTCTCTAAACCAACCCCTCTGCTGTGCAAGTGACACCGTTACGGATGAAGAGACAAAGAATAAGGAATTAGGAACTGGACACTTTGCACAAAACCATGTGTACACACATTTGTCGAAAATCGATTCTCTCATTCAGTTTGAATAACCATAGTCATGGGATAGGGAAATACTGGGCTAAACTTGATACTTGGGACAATGTATGTCCTATTAGAGTGATTACCATACGTTGACAGGCTCACGCACTGAGTGCGCTTCTAAACCAGTACATATCGAATCCGTATGTACATCTACGTATATTGTATATATGTATATGTATAGATTTGGGGTTGTGCAGTATGTGACGTAGTCGAACGCGTCGAATGGGCTCAGGCAGTGAGATAGCAATGTGATTCGGCTCCACCGGAGGTAACATATTGCGACAAGCTATGCTAAACATTATGCCGGTGACGTCGACTGATGCTGGGCTAACTAGTTAGCCGATGTATGTATGTACTAGAAGCCGGAATAATTACCACGGCCAGCAGCAGGGTACGTCATTGGGTTTCGTCCTGTGACGAGCCATTGTCCAATGCACCGTATTACCTACCTACACTATAGCCGCCCTCCGGCCCCCCCTAGGCGATATGCCGATACTCAAAACACCAAAAACCCGATAATCACGCCCCAAGATTATCCAATGACCAATAACACCCCCAGTCATCAAATACGAGAACGGTTTTGCCTCCAATGATCTCAAAAACGACGTAATCGATTTTTTGTAAAATGTTATCCTAAAACTACTCCTCGGGGTCTGATGATCCTTCAACATCGGATATGCCCATTGTTATTCCAAAAACTGCGGTCTTTAATTTATGGTAAGAAAATTGGACAAACAGTTTGAGGCTGGTTCATGGCTTTGACCTTCTGAAGAAAAGAATACCACAACTGTGTCCCTGTACTCTTCAGGGTGTCGATGAACCTTCAGCTTTGAGAACAGAAATTCTGATGCGCATTAAGCTTCGAATGTGCCAAAGACAGAATATCTCAAGTAACTCAATGGCATCGACATTTTGGAAAGAGATCATCGAAGTGTTGTGTGTGACTATGTACTCTTCAGTGAACTCCCAAATTCCAGCGCACAAATTCGGAAGCTCACGATCACTGTGTCTTCCAATGTACCAAAGAACGATCTGAAAAATAGCGGACCTGACGTTTACGGCAACACTTTGAACAATTTCGAAAGAGGGAATCTCATCTCTGTATGATTGGCTACTGCCGATATCATCTTCCGACATTTACGATATCTAACAGGATTTTTGGAGCCATGACCTGATGGATGATATGAAGATGTAATTTAGTCGTCAAAGTGTTCGAGAAGCTGATCTCGAAGCCGAGGTATTCTGGCTCCTAGGTCTTCGAAGGTAAAGATAATGAAGAAGATTGACATCGTCGTTGACATATCCGGTAGGAATATGACGTTTCCGAAGGTGGTATCGGTCACGTAGGGTATAAACCGCGGGCGTAGAGCTGACGGGGTGGATGGACTCGTTATGGCAGTTTG
Organism: Ametastegia equiseti; assembly: GCA_963989295.1. Taxonomy (NCBI): domain Eukaryota; kingdom Metazoa; phylum Arthropoda; class Insecta; order Hymenoptera; family Tenthredinidae; genus Ametastegia; species Ametastegia equiseti. The sequence continues at coordinate 14,242,420 of OZ022395.1, forward strand.
CATATAGACAGACGTCGTACGGTCGGGAATAGGGACGCAGATAGACAGGCAGACAGCAGGAACATCAGCAGCAGGGACGGGTAGGTAGGTAGGTACCAACCGAGTAATATGGATTCGAGAGGGGAACCAGCTCCGTCGTCGCACAATAGTCCCACTAATGCACAACCATACACACACACCCCTGCCCTTCAGCCCCATTCATGACCATGGACCCCCATACCGTGGTACCAACACCAGTTTCTATCCATAGGCTAAACCGCACGGGCACGCCGCGCTTCGGACAAACGCCAGTGGAAGGCATTCAATATTGACTCGAACCAACCACCGCCCCATCGCCCCCCCCGTAACATTGCAAGGCTTATCGACGCCTAATAGCCACGTTTGCTGGAAACTAAAAATTCACCTTCGATCAAATCTGCATAAGATACCGATCACTGAAAGAGGGAGTATCGAATTACGGTAGGGTATAATTGACTCACTGGCTCATTTTGGTCATTAACCACAGAGAAGAAACGTTTGATCTGCACAATCAGAGGATGAGTTCTCTCTATACTTTATTGTATTTCATTCGTTTTTTTTTTTCTGGTTCCGTTTGACGAAGAGCGTTTTTGTACCCAGGGGATGGGTTTGTGGTTTGTGGTGGTGCATTTGACTGCTGCTGCAGTGGTTCACCGTGCAGTATACGACCCGATCGCTTCCATATCGTTGGGGCTCTGTATCAGCATGGCCCATTGCTTCCTGGCACAGCCAATATCACGTGTCCTGATTTCGATCCTGATACTGATCCCGATCCTCATCGTCACTTTACGACGCTGCCGTACGTCTGCTACCGCTGCTGGTACAGTGTACCGTGGAACGCGTCAGTGCGGTCGACGTTCACCGCTGGATACACATTAATACTACCAATTTAATCAACAAACCCCCATTATTGGGGTTGTTGGCTTAAACTACTGCCAGTCCATGTCTGCAGTCCAAGGTTTATATTTCCTGAGCTTGGATTTCCATGCACGTTACATTTCATGATTGATTTCAGTGATTGACGAAAATTCTTCCTATTGAAGTTTGAGAATCACAACTTTCAAGTTCCACAAAATTGTCGCCATAGTTTGCAGGTTTGCTTTCAAGTTACTAGAATTCATCAAACTACCGCAAATGTGAAGGTCATTCTTTTCCGGGGCGATACTTTCCTGTGCATCTTATCGAACGTAGGTGATGGAAAGAAATTCTTCAAATGAAATTTGTAGAATGAATCAAATCGTAGCTTTTGTGTCAGATGACATTTTCCTGTATCTGGTTACGGTTCGGATTTTAACTATAATGATGAAGTGACTGAAAGTGCGCTTCTATCAGAATGTCCAGCTTTCACGCTTTCGTAAGTGTCTTTATCGAGGAAGACATAAGTTCTCAATCGAAGTTGTAGAGTCCATCAAGACGCAACGTTTTTTATGGTGAATTCTTTGCCTTGGCATCGTAGTTTGAAGTGTAACAGCTGATTGATTTGATGGTTAGATTCACTCGATAGAGGACTGTCGCATATCAAGAGCAATGAAAATCTGGCCTTTATCTATTTTCCCACGGCCGCAGACGGTTGTAGGAAGGGGTCAGCATTTGAGAGCTTCGTCGTTTATGAAATACGTGTTCTGGAGGCCAGAATTATTTGTGTTCGACAAACTGTAGAGCGGGAATTGGTGGGGGGGGTTTGTTCAATTGTATATGGGAAACGGATAGAGAAACTGCATTGGCATGCTTCCCGCGTCGACGTACTCTGCATTGTCACATTGTGTGCCTGCTAATACGCTAAAAGCCTATCTATGTTGAGATCTGCCACCCAACGAATATTGTCGCAGCAGGTTCACCGCCCCCCGCTTACTACACACAACGATTCTCTATACCATTCCATACACGAACGTAGATATAGTAACGAGGTTACCTCACCAGACTACAATTGTTATACAATTATGCCATTTTATTGGCCATTTTAAAAATAACATGTTCAAAGTACCTCGACAGGTCACATCACTCAAAATTAAGGGGAGCAGTATGTCACGTTTGGAAAAATTAAACATAGTCCGAAATCAATGTGTTTCATCACCAAAGTCCATTTTGCATCATTATAATCGTATCACTTGAAAACGATTGCTGCACGAATTCAGGCACACTGTAGGTCCGATTCGACTTATCTATGACCAAGATTCGGAGGAATACAGGCCGTCACTAATTGAACGAAAGAAATTAGGAAATTGAATTTTTAGGCTGCGTTATTTGCAAATAAGTTGAAAAGAAATGTTCGACGTTCGGAAAATTGGCCATATCTTCTATGATAATTTTTTCAATTCAATTTCCCTCGTTCAATTTATGACGACGTGCCTTCCGAACAATTCGGATCCTGAGAAAGTGAAATCGGACCTACGGTTTGCCTCAATTCGTGCAGCGAATGATTTTTAGTGACATGATTATAATGATGTAAAATGAACTTTGGTGAAGAAATAAATTGATTATGGACCGCGTTTTATTTTTACAACCGCGACATACTGGTCCCCTTAGAACACACATATGTCAAGAGAAGAGAAAAATACAAAAATCAATTGAAAACTCGTTCGAATTACTTTCAACACAATTCCCTCCTTTCATATTCGATCGAATGAGCACGATAATGTTCAAAACCAAAAACGGGGAAAAACACGAAGAAGAAGATGAGAAAAAGAAGAAGCAAAAAAAGATGGTAGAAGGAAAAAAAGATGCAGCCATGAACCGGAGAGAGGGATCCAGCTGAATTATCCCGGATGAACGAGCAGCTGACGGAGTGTGAGACGATTCTTTTAATGTCGACTTTAACTTTAGTGAAAACCTACTGCCTATATCGTTCTATAGTATATACTTGTACATAGATGGGTGAGAAAGAAAAACTTTCCACTAAAGCTCTCGCTTCGGAACGCAACTTCTTCTTGCAAGCACGCGTTAGAGCCGTCTTGTTACATCGATTACGAAAGCGTTCACTGACGTGTGCTGATTCTTCAGATTATTTCATTCTCCAGCTTTTATTCAAGCTTTTTGATCATTTTTCTAACACTTCAGCAGCTTTTTTCCTAAATTTTCTGTTTTCTGTACTTCGACAGCTTCCTATTACTATTTTGAAAACTTTTTACACAGCTTTTTGAACCCTTTAATCGCTCGTTTTCAGCTTTTCGAAGCTTTTCTACCTCTCAGCAGGTTTTATAGCTTTTGAAATCCAGCCTTTGCAGTTTTGCAAAATTATTTCGCATCTTATGCTTCAGCTTTTTTTTTTATCACTCGCACCGTTTGCAAAGCTTTTCCTACTGGTTTTGCAGCTTTCTTGCTATTTTTGTACTCTGTTATTTTTTAATTCTCTTCACAGCCTCTTCACCATTTCGTTATGTTCTTACAGATTTTTTACCATTGGTACATTTTTGGTAATATTTTTGGAGCTTTTCACCCTTTCGGATTCGCTTTGTCGATTTGAAAGCTCTCTTTCAATCTTGTTCACAATTTCTCTTACCATTTTCGTTGGTTTCCGAAAATAGGCGAATCTTCGCGGAGGTGGCTTCTGCTTTTGCTTTGTCTTCTTCTTCTTCTTCTTCGTCTTCCTCTTTCTCTACTTCTTCTTTTACTTTCGAGGGCGGATATCACCGTGAGTTTATCACGTTGCACACAATACGAGATAAAACAGAAGCGAATGGGACACAATAAATTCGTACCGACTTCCAGATATTTCATAAGGGTGGAATCCATCAATAACCTACCGTCCTCCCGCACACCATCGAGAAAAGAGAAAACTCTCCAGTGACGAATACACACCATATCCATACAGGCTTCTATACGTATATACATATAGGTACTCCCCGAGCTGGACCAACTCCTCGTGGCCCATAGACGACCCTCGCCCCTTCGCCCTATACACACTAATAAATAATACGATAAAACACGAGTTTGTCAGGCTATCACGAGCCCAGAAAGAGACAGAGCCATTGAAACCAGGAGAAAAAAAAAAAAAAAACACGAGAAAACGAAGAAATGCGAAAGAGAAAAAAGGGAAAAAGCTTTACCCAAAAAATAGCAATACAACGAAAGAAATATCTTATTCCATTTCGTTGATAAGGAATGTAAAATTCAATGACACTGATTTTCTCTTGTAAAATTGAAAAAAAAATAAAGAAAAAAATTAAATCGGGATTTAAAAAAATGTATACGCCTTTTTTCTCTTCGTTGCTTTCTTTGGGGTAGAAAAATACTTTTTTATGGAAACGGAAGTGGCGGTGTGGAGTCGAGGCAGTAAGAAGTTGAGATTGGAGCATATTCGTAAAATCGTTCAACCAAAACCGGTCCATTTCCGTTCCCAGGGTCTATCTCGCCCCCTGGTATAAGTTGGGACCGCCGCGGGATCTTTCCCCAAACCTTTAAGGTCTTAGCCGAACCGAGCGATATAGAAATTTATTAGCACTTGCCACAGAGAAGTAGTTTTGGTGCCAATCAACCATCTCCGCGAACACGATTCTCGACTCTTTTCATCCCTCTTTCTTTCCCTTACTGTTCTATTCATCGATCGGCTCCCTCCAAAATACACTCACTTGTTCATTCATCAATTTTTATCTGTTTTGCGATTTTATCTATTTTTTCCTTAATTACTTAATTAGGTTTGAAAAATTGCGAGCAAAGCCTTCTTCCCAAAATTGAGTTAAAAATCAAGAATTTTTTTCGGCGTAGCTATAATTTTGGAAAAAAATTTGATGGATATTTATAAGATTTTTAAAACTGTAGGAATATGTTGAAAAACAATTCAGAAACTCGAGTTTGTTCTTTTAGATTCTAAATAGAGGCGTCTAAGATCTTAAGGTTTTTTCGCAAATCAAACAATTATGGGGAATCTTTATTCATGGATTGCCAAAACTTTGTAAATAATTGCTAAGAGGTTCAAGATACCATGATACATTCATGAATTCTAGGAGAACATTAAAATTTTTCAAAAAGATTATTCTCTCTGACTTTTGACTGTTTTTCATCATTTAAATCCTATTTTATTTTCAATCAGTCTTCAATTTCGTCAATTTTCAAGAGACACTTCAGGGCTTAGACAATATCAAGACTTCTGTAAGCGATTATCAAACTTTTGGAAGACCTACAGAAATTCGAGAACGACTAATTTTTCGAACACAGCTTCTACTTTGATGAAAAAATCCAAAAAGTATATTTTGTCATTTGGTAGACACGGGATTTAGATTCGGAAAAAAATCACTTTCCGAGTATCATGATAAATAAATTTAGTCAGACTCTTCGAGGAAGAGATAGACCAAAAAATGTTTTTGGAGTAAAAAAAGATCTCTACCTCCATCAACAAAATTGAAGTCTTCTGATATCAGGTTTGAAAATTGTTGTCATAGATTTTACTGATAAAACGGAGAGAAAATTAACTTTTTTAAAATCAGAATAACAAGTTTTTTTTTGCCATAATTCCATCCAGCATGAATATCTGTTTAAATTTCCACCTCATGATATCGCAGATTCGAACCAATAATTCAATATATAATATTTCAATTAATGCCTAGCGGGAGTAGCTAATGAATGATTGATTGATAGAATCTGCAGTCGTGTGTGTATGACAGAGATCGCATTAGATATAGACAAAGAATGAATAAATTAAAGAATAAAAACAGGTATCGATGATTACTAAATGCTATAATTAACGTTTTGTAATTCAATCTGAGTTTAATGAGCTGCTGCTGGTGTATAATACAGATTTTCTCACTTATTCTTCGATACGCAGTGCTGGCTATTCGCCTTCACTACGTCACACATATACGATCGTGTCTGTAACCTGCGTGTGTCAAGAGAATCACATATATGAGATTGTGCAGATGGTCGTTTACACGATTTGTCCTATCCAGTAGTCGGTCAATTACATACTAGCAGCCTCGTAATACCCACGCAACGTAAGCTCGTAGCGTAACATAACGTTTCTGTTTGTAACCGCACGCATTTAAATATATTATAAATACAATCACAATCGCACTTACGATTGATGACTTACACTTGTATGTACCTCGATAACGGAACTTGAATATATTTCTGTTTAAGCGTACATGTGTTTGTATAGGCATCCGCATTATCATCTCGTTGTAATCTGTAACGTAACGATTGCCGATATTGCGTAATCGCTATTCGCTATTTGCAATTTGCAATTTATATACCCGGCTCATTGTCGGATACGCGATTTATTACTTGGGATTTTACCAACGGCATGTACATACGCTATTCATGCTGTTCTACTCATCTATTGATACCGAGGGTCTTCTACGTATGAGGCATTCCACGCCAAAACCACCACCTTCGAAGCTGACCATTTCGGATTTGTCCGAAACTCGTTTCCAACTTCAACTTCAGGCTCATATAGGAACCTGATTTTTTTCTACAATTTTCACACCCACCCTTTCAAACGTTCCCTAAAGTCCAAATTTTCGTCCCTTTCATGGAATCCGAAAATTTCCGATTAGCATCGTTTTGGGATTGGAAACTTGGAAAGACTTTCTGAGGTTCAAGTTCGTTACGTTAACGGAACGAAATAATGGGGGAAGAAAAACGCGTCTTATCACAGATGCACGGAAAACCCGATTTTCCGCGTTTTTTTGGCGGAAGTAAAACGGCCTTTTATTTCTCTTGGACCACAAGCGAACTCGCGCATGCGCAAGTCGTGAAGAATTTGTTTTCTTCCCTACAAAAGCGGGAAGAAAATTTCTCTTTCCTGTAAAAGCGGGAAGAAAAGAGCGTTGTACACCAGACATCACTACATAATATAGTTTGGAAAAAACGGCTTGGAAAATCGGTTTCTATGCATGTGTAATGAAAAATATAGTGTGCATCAAGGGAGGATAGGTGTTTTTTTAGAAAACACCTATAGGAATAGTGAATTTTTTTCCAAAAATTCTATTACACTAATGTCAGCAACTTCAGCTTCATAAGACTTTTAGGTTTCTCTAAAACCCAACTGTTCGCAAAATAGCCCTCTGGTGACTCGGGGAATTTCACTCCAAATAGAAAGACTAATATCTCGAGTTTTTTCGACTTTTTTTTTAGATTCTGCGAAGAAATCCAGAGATTTCAAACCCCCGGCAAAAAAGTTGTGATTTGTTCTCATTTTCTGTGTGAAATATATGTGACATTATTGAGAAATGTCAACTCATATACGGGATTACGATTTTTCTATAATTCATGAATTTTTTCCTATGCCTTTCCGGACTTTTTTCTGCCGTTCGCATTTTGGATAGGGAAAATTTTCTGCCTCGTTTCCTAGGATATGTGATGTAAAGATACATGGGCGAGATAAATTGGGTCACGAATCTTTACGATGACGAAGATATCGCGGAGAATCTGTTCCTCAATTCGGTAGGAAATGACAGTTTGAGAAATAGCATATCTTTGGTAAAGATAAATTTGCGGTATTCACGTCCCTTAATCACGTCATAATATAATATGCGATAAAAAAGTTTCTACACACACATATGAGCGTGGAAATCTATACAGAAACTAGAAAAGTTTTTCGATCTCTACCCCCAGCTTCACATACAATAGCAACTTGTACAGATCCAGATGCAACTTTTGAGGATCAAATCCTGATACATCAACGAAAATTAGCGAAGATCTATTTCGACGAAACAGTTCATTCATTTTTTGATATTTCCTCTGAATCGAAATGAATATTTAAAAAAAATGATAAACGCGAGTGGCAGCTAAGTAAAGCCAATTTTTTTGTTCTTTATTTTATATTTCGTTTTTTGTGCTTTTTGTCGATTTGACGGTCGCTTTAACGAGTTCAGTTTTAGTAACATAAAATCGAGTATATGACGGCGCGGAGTCCTGCCCGCTGTATCATCGAGTTACATCTAATCATCATAACCCCTTGTTCGACGTAGGTACCTAGTGCAGCACCACGTCCAACCAACCTCGGATTGTAAAAGTTTAATATCTACGCTTTACGATTCCGCATGACACATCCTCCATGCTGCTCATATATACCCCCAGCTTATATTCTCTATCCAACCGTCCGACTGTCTGTCTGTCTATCTGTCTCTCTGTCTCTCTATATCTACACATGCTTGTAACCCACCCAGAAAAAAAAAAAAAAAACACTAAAGGAAACACAATCAAGTTTATCACTCGGTTTTGATAAACTGACAATATTATAGGTCGACGTACCTTCAATCTAAAATTCGGCACATAGAATTCAGAATAATTCCAGTTGACACACCCTGGAATTAGGTTTTTTGACCCTTTCGGTAGACAAACATTAGTCGAAGTACGTATTGAACTTTTCAATCAGATAACTTCATACGTTTCCTGATCTTCTTGATCAAGAAAAGTCACATAAGGTCTAGAATACTTACCACTTTTTTTTTCTAAATTACAAATTTTTTATTCAGAAGTCAAAAGAGTCGTCTAGCTGTTGATGATAACAGTTTTGCACAAAGTCATGGATGTATCGTCTCGCATGACGAGGTTTAACATCACCTGATTTCATTGATCAAGAGAACTAATTTGACACTAAAACTTTTGACCCTTTGAGCTGGAAATATCATGTGATTGTCGATGAACCTGCAGCGATAGGTCGTCAAAAGCGTAAAGCTTTGATTGAACGAGTACAGGAGATCTTGTCGAATGCCGATGATCCGTGACGGCGAAATCGGTGTAGGAAAATCTGTGAATGTATTTGAACAGCCAAGAAGGGAATTTCGTAGGTAGATTGGGTAACTGAAATGAGGAATACAATATCCGGGTGTAACTAGTCTGGTTCCGGTGGTCTGGGTTGGTTTGAGTTGAATTTAGTTCCCAAGTTTATGGCCGCACAGTTGAACGTCCCTGCAGCAATTGAGTAACTGAACCGAGTAAATTGGGACTTGTAGATATGCATATAGATGTGCTATACGAGTACATGCATCGTTGGAATACTGGAAGGCGACGATAACAGATAGAAGAACGGGTCAATTGCCCAATCGTGAAAATTTCGAAACGTTGCTTCATCCAGAAAATGTTTCTACTTCTCGAGAATGAAATAGGAAGAAAAAGAAAAAAAAAACCAACAAATCAACGGAAGAGTAAGGGAGTACAACGAGATAGAAAAAGGGATGAAGAACCGTCAGCTATATACGAAGGTGTAAGATTACGTCCTTATCGTCGAAGCAAACTTTGCCCCAAAAGGCCATAGGGGAGAGTATCCTTGGGTTATTTGTGTCGTGTCGTCGTAGTTCGATTGCTCAGAGGCCATCAACCACAGCGGTGAAGAAATCTTCTTTTTCACCCCTCGACCATCATCAGAGAGAGTCATGGGCTGCTGACCCAATTTCCCCTCAATTTACCCTCGTAAATAAATGAACAGGCAAACATTAAACGTATCAAGACATTTATTTGATCGCCCGGAGTTCAGTTCAGCTCGGACCCCCCGGGGTTAGGTTGAAGAATCCACCGATCTTACCATTCCATTACCAGTTGCTGTTATTACCAAAAATCCCCATTGTCGTCAAGGATAGTCCTTCAAAGAGACGACCGTTACATGTAGAATAATTCAACGCCATACTCCGGTCTAATCGACCCCTCGTCTCTTCACATCGTGCAGATGAAAAACTTGTGCACATCAATTTTACAGAATTTTCAAGTCCAAGATGGCTGACGACACCCTGAAGAGTGCTTTGTTCCACTTTTCTGAGCACCAAATCCCCCGGAGAAGCAATTAATTTGAAGGTAAGTCAGAGCAGAGAAAAAAAGAAAGAGAGAGAAAAAAAAATGAGAAACAGAGAGAGAATAGGATGAGGGAGGATTGAGGTACACGTGTTTGTCGAGGTCCTCTTGCACTGGTACCAGGCAACCTTCATGGTTAAGGAAGATATTGACCTAGTGAGACGTGGCGGCGACCCCTCTCTCAGCTTTCCTCACGTTCATTATTTACGCCCCAGAACAACCCTCCGGGCCATGGGAGGTCATGAAGGATCTCTACGGGGGTAGGTGGCCGAGCCATTCCTACTTCTATTCCATGACGAACTTTTTGTTTTCAGGTACAGTGGCCTGGAGACGTGTGTTATTCCACAAACATCTGGACCAGTTTCTGAAGAACCAAAGAACCACCAGCCATCCAGGCCCAGGTCCAGACCCAGACCAAGACCCTTCAAACAGAGTAGGCGGACGGGGTGCGAGCTTCGCGATTCAACATTCTTGTCGCTGTTGCCTTTTCAATTTCCCACACACACACGCACATACATCAGCACCCCTTTTTATTCTTCAAACCTTTTCACACTAGGAGCAAAAGCACTGGCCTAGTGGGCCAGTGACACACTCGCAATACTGACGGCGTTACAAAGAACCGTAATTTTCGGTCCACTAAAGAATCAAGGCTACGTTGATCCTCAGCTAATGATTTCATGAATAATCATCAAACGATCATCAGAGGCACATGACGCTCTAATATTTTTTTTGTCAGTCGCCTGCGTCAATAGTCAAACGGTTTTTCTCCCCAGGGTAGTCGAACCACGCACTAGAATTTGCAAACCTGACTTCGCTGGTGACCGTGATAACCCAAAAGAGGTGTCATGTGTTGGTCTCAAATTTTCACCACTTCTTTAGAAGATTTTTAGCTGTGGCCCATACCACGATTTTTCTATACCACTTCCTAGTTTTGATGAAATAAATCAGTTAATCAGGCGAGTGTGTTCGGAGTTCAGTTATTACCAATTGTCATCACCTCGAAAAGGCGATTCGTCATTTCTTCCAAACTATACAACCTACCGGAATGAAATTCGGAAGATTCATGCTTTACTACGGCATACGGTGGCTAAGCATTTGAATGTTTGGAAAAAACTAATAGAATTCCAGTCAGATTCATATTTCTTATGTTAGCTAGGTTAGGTTCAAAGCAACATGTAATGGCCATGCTCTACTCGTTGTTCAGATATATGTCAATTCTAGTAAAAGTATCTGTAATGAAATGGGATTCCATTTTTTGAATCGGATTTCAACGGCTTGGTGTCGTTTTTTCTTTGAAAGTGGCTTAAGAACGGATGATTTTGGATGGTGCACATGGCTGGCGACTATGGTAACAGAAAAACGGTTTTGGGATGTTGATCTAAAACTTTGAGCGTCTTGTTCAAGATATAATGTATACAAGATACGTAAGACCATGAAAAATTGAATGAGAACTGCATAAAATCGACGATAAAAGATTCGTCGATTGAATGATCGGACCTGGAAAATTAGATGAGCGTAATTCGAGCCCTCGCGGATGGGGGACTGGGTTTTATTTGGTGTTGAGAAATGTGTAAAATTGAGTAAAAGTGTCGAGAATATAAATTGGGATAAGGGTCTCTGGTTTGAGTCTGATCGAATGAATAATTCGAGTATTGGATATTTGGGATAAAGAACGATGACGCGGAGAGGTAGAAAAAAAAAGGGCGAATAAGTGAAGACGAAGTTTCGAGCGGTGAAAACATATTTTTCGGGGAACCCCCGCGAAGTGAACGCGCAGTAAGTCACTCACAGACTGTTCTGGAACCGCTTGGCGCGCTAATTTAAATATCGATTTTGTAAAAGGCAAGGGATGCTTGTAAATCTATCAGATCGAGGGATATTTATCGTCCGAGAAGTCTATGGATGTTTTATTTAGTAGCTAGACGACTTGAGCCCAGTTTGGTTCAGTTCCAGTTCCAGTTCCTTTTCCACTTCCAACACCATAGACACGCTTTGCTCTTGTACGTCCTCAACGTTCCTCAATGCCCTGGTATTAGACACTCATGAATAAAATATCACCGCTAATGCCCCGCGCGGGTCGAACATCCCGCGTTTTTTCCTGCTATTTTTTTCCCCCTTTTTTTCTCTCTTCTATCATCTATATTACAAAAAAATGAACTATTGTGTACAACAAGAGGAAAAACATCGGTAAATAACATCCTGCCATTCGTAACACGCTCCTATTCTCACTTCTACGATTTATCCCAGTTTTTCATTTTTTTTTTTCTCGTTCTATTTCTTGGTATCGATAATATTAATTGTTTCGATTGTCTCTTGTTATTTTTTCAGGAGAGATCAGATTTTTTCAAGAAACAAAATATATCGTCAAAAGTCTCTTCGATCGATTGAGGTGATTTATTTGAAGTAATAGGAGTAGAAGGGAAGGTTCCTGGTTCATTTCCGTTCCTCGCGTCTAAGGATAATTTGGAATTTGAATTTTTTCCTGTTCCTCATTGCCGGAAGCGAGAGGGAAGGGGGCAGAAGTCGGAAACGAGGGGCTATTAACGTTCTTGGTTAGAATGCGATACAGTAAAGAGCAGAAAAAGGAAACATGAAGATGGCGCGACGGTAGAAGAAAGTGAAGAAAAAAAAAAACACAGAAGAAAAAGCGCGGGAAGAGGTTAACCTAACCTATAAACGACCAAAAGAGAGCTTTGGGGAGCTTATGCTCGCGGTATAAACTTTAAGTCAAGTCCTACGAACGCGAGAAAGCCATATTCTTTTTATTTAGACGATTCTGTATTATGGTTCACCCGCAGTTTCTCTTCCTCTTTATCTTCAGTTATCGTTCGAATCGTAACGAAACGGCGGAACCCCGGAACGACGCCATATTGCCCGCTACGCTAAGGTTTTAGAAGCTAATTTCCTTTTCGCATTCGATTTCACGATTACGTCTCCCTCCCTCATTCTCTATTTTAACCGCAATAAGTTATTGTGTGATACATAAATAGATATATGAATATATATACCCCCCTTTCTCGATTTTTTTTATTGTCTGGACACCCGGACACACATGTGTTACGGAAGAATGGCTGTTTATTTCACCAGTGACTATGTATTGTCCTATGTTGAAGAAAAAAGATCAAGAACATGAAGAATCCAAAAGTTCGAGTGATCAAGACAATTTGAAAAGTTATTAATTGCCTTTGATTTTCCCCGAAATCAAAATCTGATGATCAAATCATCAGTGGAAAAATCTGAAATTTTGTTCAAACATTTTATAAATTTCATGTTTGAGAAAAAATATTTTGAAAATCTTGAGAGAATCTTGGTCACTTACTACGATTTATAAAACTTGTCAAAAACCTCAACGATTCCAACGGTTTGAAATAATTTTCGAATGTGCATTTTCTTTGCGATGTTAGAAAACTGAAAATATTGATTTTCCAGTTTCTGGATGATTCGTTGAATTTTTATTTTATTTTTTTGTCATTCTCGTCGATTGTCGCCGATTTTTTCCTCCACCATAAAATTTGATTTTCTAGTTTTCCCAATTTGATTTTGATTTTCTGGTTTTCCAATTTGGTTTTGATTTTCTAGTTTTCCAATTTGGTTTTGAGTTGCTAGTTTCCCAATTTGGTTTTGATTTTCTAGTTTTCCAATTTGGTTTCTTGAACTCCGTTCTTCTTCTCCTCATCAATCTTCACTTTTCGGTTTCTTAATTTTTCAGTATTCCTATTATATTTTCGATCGTATTTTGCAGAAATTCGTCGTTTTCAAGACAGGGTGGGGTAAAGCTGGAAAAACTATATAGGGGGGTGACGTTCGAGGCAAATGATGTTTAGGGATTGATATAAAATTGAATGTTCCGAAACCGCAGCCCAGCGAAGCACAGCCAGAGCGTTGGGATTTTTTTTATGGGACGTAATACGCGGCCACGTATATACCGACCAATAAACCGAAAAATAATAACCGAGTCTGGAAAGGGGTGGGGCAAGGGTGGGCGAAATATTCGCCGTCAAACTCGCAGCCCGTTTTCAGTCTTACGTTTGCTTTTAGGCACTCCGACGGGAGTCTGGGACGAACGAATACCCACAATGCCTTGACTAAAGAACTGCGAGAAAACGAACCCTTCGAACCCCTGGAACCCCTCAAACCCCCGGAACCACCCCTGGGGGTTTAGGGCCGGCTCTGCGCCGAATTGTTTGCATTTATTCCCCATATTTTACGATATTTATATTTATTTCCCTTTACGATATGGCCAAAAGGCTATCCTGTCACTCACAGCATCTGTGCTACTGCTTCTCCTTCTTCTTATACATTTTCCTTCTTCTTCTTTTTCTTCGACTTCCTCTTACTCTCACTCTTACTCTTACTCTTATTCCTATTCTACTTCTGGTTCTTATAGCCTACTATACGCTCTCATTCGCTCGAATGTATAATCGTAAAGTCAAGTCAAGTTAAGCAGGGAAAACAACTGCCCAAAAATAAATACGGCCAGAACTGTGGCAATTTTTTCCATTTCAAAGAGTATCAAACAGTTTGATCATTCATTTTCATTTTTTCGGGGGATTTCTGAAATTTGCTCAGTTTGGGTAAGGAATTCGTGCATTTTTCGGTAGAATATTCGAAGAAAGAAATTTCATTTTGACTTCAACAAAGAAAAAAAAAAAGAGTCTCAAATCCTCCCGGGACTATTTTCGCTGTTCGATCGTTTTGACCAGAAAAAAAAAAATTTTGAAAATTTTAGTGAATTCTTACTTGAAAATCTTCAGAATTCTTCAAAAATTCTTCAGAATTCACTAAAAAAATTTCATTTTCCGGCAGAGTCTTTTCTGCATTGGATGAAGTTTCTTGAATTCAAGTAAATCTCTCCAGAAATCTGAAGATTTGCTTCCAAGTGCGACGGAGTTCTTAAAAATTGAGAAAAATCTCCTTAAGGTTCGGACTATTTTTTGAATCAAAATCAAAATTGTAGAGGAACTTTTTGAGATTCCGTACGATTTTTTTCCAACCTGAAGAATTCATTAAGAATAATATCACATGAAACTTTTTTTTCTTCTCGGCAAAGGGAGTTCCTTTGGAATTTTCCGAAAAATTTGTATTAATTCAACTGAGGGCTGTGAAAATTCTTCAAATTTTTCCGGTGCAAAATATATTTTGAAATCGTATTAGAAATGGGGAAATGAATATCTGATTAAAGGATCAATGGAAAAAGATTTAAAGTTCAACAGAATGTGCGAAAAACATTCGCACGAATAACGAATTAGTCAAATGTCTTCTCGGGTGATATGGAATTTTTTTCTCTTTTTTTTTCTTTTTTTTTTTTGCTGATTGACCCCTATGCCTCGCAGATTGTAACGGAATATTAGTGTCGCTAGTTTGCGATCGTGAGTCAGCACAGCTGAAGAATAAAACGGATTGCCATCGCCATCGGGCGTTACTGCGAACATTAAATAAAGAAATATAGCCGAAGGTTTAGTCCAGTGGACTATACACTACACTAGAATACTAACAATAAATGCATAGTTGTAATGTAAGCGGTAATAGTCGCTAGGGTAGGTATGCAGTATAGATACCTACTGTGACTTGACGGATCTCTTTACGAGCCCGTGATTTATTTTATTATACGGATCTCTGCGGTGTAGGAACCTCGCGGGTAATTTTCGAATAAGAAATGAAAAGTCCAGTGAATTCGGGATCAAAAAAGGATTTTCAGAGTTTCTTAAATTTACTGGAAAGTTTAAGTTTTTTTTTTCACTTTTTAATACAGAAGTTGAACGATTTCTATATGACTATAGCGGAGCCAGTTCTTCGGAATTAGATATGGACAAATCCCTACATTTTCCATTTCAACTGAAGTTAAAAGCTTCAGAAATTATATTAGAAAATACAGTTTCCAAAGTATTATTGCAAAAACAAACGAGAATGTTAGTGGCTCGTTATTTTGGAAAATAAAAATAATTATTTTCTACCCATTCCCAGAATTATAACTTTTTTTCTTTGTTGAAATATTTCCAAACTTTTTCAAATCCTGAGTCTCGAACGATAGAATAGAAGAAAATTGGCTTTCGGAGTTTGAAATTCAGCCTCCGAAAAATTCGACGAAAATTCAACCGAAATCAATGTTTTCTGAGTCAAGAGAATTTCTTTTTTTCGACGCAAACACGACGTGTAATTCTTGAATGAGAAAAGGGATTTGAACCAGGTACTCCATATTAATTATATACGTACAACAATATACAGAGAATATTCTCGATACTACGTGAAGCAATACAGACGTTTCTATGTACTGGGTATATAAACATAAAATCAGAAAAGCGCGAGGGATGAAAAAGAACGAGCGAAGGTCCTTTTGACGAGTTCGTATTTCGTTTTAATTTACCTCTCGCTTATAGTAGCAGTATATCTATACATATACGTGTATACATAGAGTACGAATTTTCTCACCCTCAAAAATTCGCGTCTCGCCTCTGTAGAATTTTATACACGAGCATATACCTCAAGAGAACTTTTCTTCGTCACCCTCGCGGTATAGCCCTGGTTAAAAAATTGATCCGATATCTGGCTGTGCAGCATGATATTCGTATAAGCCGCCTAAGGAGGAGGGAAAGAAGAAGAGGAAGAAGAAGAGAAGGAGAAGAACATAAATAGGGAGAATTTCTCCACGGTCAAAAAAATAAAGAAGACAAAAATCAGAAATGCCACAGCAAAAAAAAAAAAAAAATGAAAAAAAAGGACCTGAATGAAAAAACGGGAGAACAAAATAAAAAGGATTCTAGAAATGGAAGAGGCTGAAGAAGTAGAATCCCCTTGGGATTAATAAAAGAAAAAAGACTCGTGGACGGAAATAAAAAAAAAATAACGGCCGAAGCTGAAAACCGAGAAAAAGTACATGAAAAATATGTAAGATTCTGAAAATTGAAGAGGAATAAGAAGAAGAAGGAAAAGGAGAATCTATACGTCTAGGTGAAAATGCAGCAATGAAAACCGACCAGGAGCAGACAAGACGGTGAAAAAAGGAAGAAGAGAAAAAAAAAGAAATAAAGAAAGAGAGAAAAAAAAGAATCAAAGGGGGTTTGAGGGTGTGGCGAAGTTGGTACGCGATTACATTCAACCCCCGAAAGATCGCGGAATAAAAATGTTTTTAAAACACCCCTTTGCAAAGAATCTCGCTCCGTCTCCTTCCCTCTTTTTCTATCTTTTTCATTTTTTTTTTTTTTTTTTTTCTCTTTGACAGAGAGGCGAAGCTATCCTCACTTTCAAGCACTTATATTTACTACCCCTCCTGTTTCCAAGATGGCTTTTGATACCGCTTCGTCGTCGTCTATAAAGATATTGAAAAACGGAGCCGTAGTCATAGGCGCGGAGAGAAATGAAAAGTCCCGTTTTATATTTTCTACCTCTCGTTTTTCCGTATACATTCATGTTTTACTATTTTCCATACATTCATTTTTTTCTCACTTCTACGATTTTTCATCAATTTTTTTTTCCTTCTTCCTTGGGTGTACTTTTTTTTCCATTCACTCTTCTCCTGATTTCTATTACTTCCAAAAACTATTTCTTAGTTATTGTTATCAATCCTACGATTTCTCAGACATGCGTTTTCTTCCCTTTCAATATTTTTCATCAATTCTCTGTCTATTTCGATCATTTTTTATCCAGTTTTTTTTTGTTTTCTAATTTCTCTTTAATTTTTCCTCGAGCCATCATTATTACCACAACTATTCTCATTTTTCTTCTTTCGTTAATCTTTTCTTTCTATTTCCACAACGTTTTTTTGATCTTCTATTTACTTCGATTATTTCTTATTTAATCTTGATCCAATAATATTGCCCTCTGCAATTTTTTCCTCAATTTTCCTTCGTCATTTTCTGTGCGTTATTCTAGCTTTTAAGATTTTTTAGTTTTTGTTATTTTCTCTTTCCCATATCTGACTAAAACTATTTTTGTATTCTATTGCGGACTGAAAATTGCTAGTACAGCGTTTTAATACCGAGATATCTCCTGCAGCTCCCGCAGAGGGCAACGCCTTTTACAATCTCAGCTAGTAATCTGCCCAGCAGAAATCCTAACCTGACTCAAGCTCGGCGTACGTAGGTATACATATATGTATACCTACAACCTATTCTCCCAACACAACCTAACAAAGTTAAATCTTTTTCCTAGATTGGCCAACGGCAGCTATATACGTATATATGTGAGCCAGTCGTCGTCGCCTTGTAGAACTTTCGTATATAGAATAGCGCGAGGTGGGCATAAAACTAAACTTCGTCGACGACGACGACGACGACGTAAAACTACAGTTTTCGTTTAGAGAGAAACGAGAGAGAGAGAGAAATGAAAGAAAATAGAGAAAAACGAGAATGGAAGAAATAGAAAAATAGGGGAGGGGAAAAGTTGCCAGTGAGATTACGACCCCGTGTGGGAACACTGACCTTTCCTTGGGTGCAACCAACGCACCATATAACGGGTCACTAGGAGGTCGAGAACTGTAGATACGAGAGGGACAGACCCGTACCTATGACTACTTAGATACCCTATACCTAGGGGAGGGTAATAGAGAAAATAGAATGAAATAGAATCGACAAAGAGAGAGAAAGAGGCAGCTCGAAAGTTGCGAAACTTTTTACTTCAGAATTAGTTTCTATGTATAGATATATACGATACGGGTATAAGGCATTAGCTTTGCTATCTTTGCCAAGCTACGCGGGAGAGATTTATGAATCTTTGACCTATTTTACATACGACGCCTCGATATTCGTATGTTATACTTTTAGCTCCTTTTCTGAAGAACATCGAGAGTTTTCTTCCTCTTTACTCCTTTCGTCATTATTTTCTAACAAATTTTTCAATCGGGAAGTTTGCGTATCATATTTGTCCATAAATTTCAATTTTTTTCGAAAAACATTCTATAAAAATCTATTCAGTTTTGATTAAATTTTTTTGGTCCCCTCTGTTCAAATATTTTCAGTATTTTTGTTTTCTTCAAAATGTTGCTTCTTGAATATTTCACTCATGTTTTCTCTCTTTTAATTTCAGCTTTCGGTTTGTCTATTTCGGTCAGTTTTTTTTCGAGATTCAATGAACTCCTTCGAATCTAGTCTGACTTCCTTAACGATCAGACATGTATTAGTTTAAAATATTTTGTTCGCCAGTAAAATTTGAGTAATTTTCATTAATTTCCGTCCGTTTTTGTACTCTGAATGAATACACAGAAAACATTAGGAGATATCCACGAATTTTGTCTCAAACGGAATATGTTTTTGTTCAGAATCGAACGAGTTCTGTTCGTTTTTCTACCATTCTTTTATTAGTCACCAGATTTATCAAATGTTTGTCAAACGTTATGGAATCTCTTCTGAAAATCGGAAGATTCCTAATTTTACGTATACGCGACTTACGGATTTGATTTTGGATTTGATGGCTTTAAATTTTGCTTTATCAATTTGTTCAAATTCTGTTCTACTGATGATATCTTGATAAGCTGATTGTTTGAAACATTATGAATTTTGTCAACAGCTGTGCACACGTACTTCTATTTTTTCCCCCTAATTTTCGATGAATCTGGTTCAGTTATTCAGCTTCGAAGGAAGAAAAGGAGTTTTTTTTTTTCACTATATCGGAGAAAAACTGTTTCGAAGGAAAAAAGATATAAAAAAGAACAGAGAGAAGAAATATAAGAATGAAAAAAGAGAGTCAAGAAGAAAAAAATGAATTGGGAGGGTATGATGTAAGGGCGGGGTATCATCTAATTAGGGTGAATCTTGAAAACAACCCCCTCGATATAACAATGGCGCGTTATATCAGTCCAATGAAATGGTGCGGACGTAAAAAGAAAAGCATAATTACTATATAGGGGTTGCTAACCAGTATACCCCCAGTATATGTACGTACCTCGCTCTGCAACCCCTCGGTGTTACTCTACACCAGAAGTGCCCCACGGGATTTGCCCTTGCCTTGCTTTTGCCTCGCCTTGCCTTGCCTTGCCTTGGCTTACGTTAGTTATCTATCGAACCATAGGGCAAAGCAGGGGATGCGCGCACGTTCTCGCTTTTCATCCCTATCTTCATCTGTCTCTCTCGTTCACCCTGTGAAAAGAAAAATCGTTTAATTTAATAACCTATCAAAATTAGTAGGTATTTCGCTGCATCCCCAATTCTTCACCCCCTCTCTCCCCCATTTCTCGCCACCCCCGGTAGTTTTAGTTTCCCTTCTATCGTAAACATCGGCTTTATGTATTCGCATGCATATATCTACTTGTGTTTAGTATTATTAACAGTTTCCAATTACTTTAATTCCAATCATTGGATTGAGACGTTTCAGTTTGAGGCTATGATTTTTTGATCATAATGATAATAATGAAAATAATTATGATGATGATGATCATTTCTTTAATATCAACCCCTATTCAATTTTATGTATTCGTTTTCATTTTATTCTTTATTTGTGTCTTTTAATTAGTATTTCTTTTTCTTATTTTCATTCACTTCTCCGAAGGAATAGCTTCGACGTGATTTGAAGGCAATCTGTTTTTGGGTAATAGTGAACAAATTTTGATCACGTACCGAAGTCTTCCTATGAAAACACTTACTGGGTTGGAAGAAATGCGGAATCCGAAAGAAATGAATAATTAAATTTTAATCTGCCGAAGTTTGATGAATGAATTTCGAGAAGGGGTTAATTGTCGAATTTGGAAGAAATGTCTGTTGTATCCCCTCGAATAAAATTTATAAAAAATCGATTGAAAGTATAGTGACAAAAAATTGTAATGGAAAATGAACGATCTCTTGAAATTTTAGAAAATTTTTACAATCCAAGACAACGTCTTTAAAATCGCCGGAAAATTAAGAAATCCAACACTAAATGCCTCTGGGAAGCCGTACAATTTTTATAATTCAAACAAATCAGAATTAGCTCATTCAAATCGCCTGAAATTTCTTTAAACTGTGAAAACGAACCATTTTGAGAACAAAATGGAGGATTTTGGAAATCGAAGGTTGACATTTTTCAATAAGATATTCCTCTCCCTCGCTCTATCTGTCTCAATGTGAAGCAATATTAACTGATTCATCTATCTATATGTATCTTCTATATATCTTCAATCTGAATTTTAAAAAAATAGAGAAGGGAAATCACTTGAGTTAGGCGAAATTTTTATGAAGGGTGGATCTCTGAGAACTCTGATAGAAGAAAAAAAAGGTAAAAAAGGGCAGAGAATCTTTTGATTAACTTTCTCGGTAGATTGTAGCGTTTTAACGAGGATGTTTTTCATAGTTCAAAAGATTTTCGCGGTCTGACGAATTCGCGCGGTCGTGGTTCAGAATTTTGAGTGGGAGGGTTGCGACGTGCGACGTGCGGCGTCGGAGGGGTAGATGACGCTTTTATAAACGGGATTTAATAATCCTTCTAATTATCAAATCCGTATATCCATCCAGAGAAAATTTTAGGGGATTTTTAGCCGCCGAAAAACGTGTTGGCATTGAAAAGAAGATTCCTTTACTGCTTCTTCTCCTACTCTGTATTCTTCTTCTTCTTTTCCTCATTACGATTCTTCGAGCAAGGATCAAAAGAGTCTCGTAAAAGGTCTTCTGGTCGAGGAGAGGTGCGCGCAGATAAACGAAACGACGAAAAATAATTGTGCGAAAAGTTCGCATCCCACCGCTGTCACCGAAAAAATAAAATCCTTAGTTTAACAAATACGAACGACGAGGGAGAACGAAGCTTCGACGCTTGGTTTCGAGTCGAGCGGGCAGGGGAGAATGAAAATAAAAATGAGATAAGGACGAGGGTGGTAAAAAAATGAAAGGACCTTAAACTACACACCTAAAGATGCGAAACACGTTAATTATCCAGTTTTACGATCACTTCCTCGACGATAAATTAGAATGCTAATTTTTTTTCGGTTCACTTCGGCGGGATAGATTACCTACGTTATTTTACTTTTACAGGTTTTTTTTTTCGTTTTTTAAATTTTTCATTCATTTCTCTTCTCTCTTCTCTTCTTGACCTGTTTTATGGGCTTTCATCCCTTTTACGAGATTCAAACCTCTGGGGTAAAAGCTAAGATGAAGATACAGTTGCACAAGTACCCTCAGGTAAATTAGGCACACGATTTTCTCTGCTTTATTTTATCGGCTTCAGACTGGTATAGTCAGAATTCAAATTCCTCCGAATGAAACTGAATTCCTTTTTCCAACCCCTGGGAATATCGTCCGAGCTTTTGAAAAACTGCCGAACCTGAATTATTTACTATGGCGTTGAGGGAAGGTCCAAAATTTTGTTCCGAAAAACATCCCGAATTCAGAATGATTGATGAATACTGAAGCTACATATCAATTTGGTAGCAGATCCAAAAAATTGAGTTCGAATGGATTCCAAAACAGAAACACCCTGTAGTGAAAAAAATTGATGAATAAAGAGGAAAATGAACGTTGAGTGTCAAGAAGTCCGAGGAACCGATTTTAAGCACATACCAAAACTTTTTCGAATCCGTTAAAAATTTTTCCACCCTTAAAAATCATCCCTCTATTAAAATGATCGATGAATAATGAAGCGAGATTAATTTCTAGGTGGTGGGAAAGGCGAAAGACGTTTTAAAAAAAAGGTTAAATCCCATTTCCGGTCTAGGGCAACCCTATTGGACCCCATCTAATTCCCAGTACTATTGTTTCTCGGTGTTGGGTGTATATCCACCCGCATATTCGTCGACATATATCTTTTCTACCCTTATTGCTGGGGGCAGTTTGTCATGTTAATTTCTCCTCTCTGGCTGGCTGGATGGTTGGATGGCTGGATGGCTCTCTCCTGTTCCCATCCCCGTTCTTCTTTCCAGACTCGAAAATCCCGGCCCAGTAACCCCGGCGGTGTTTTCGGGGTGGTTTCAGCTTTTAACGGACTACCGCCGTCCGGCGTCCCGGCGTCCCGGACGACGCGCGACGTCGAGATGCAAATCTGACTACCGACGATGAAAGGGTTAACTGAACTGCCGCCCATTAATATGCTAATAGTTTTCGAGTTTCGAGATTCTGGCTTATGAGAGTTATTATTCGAGCGTAATGACCCGGAAAAGGTTTTTCCGGAAGGGCTGTTTGCGGTCGACAACTCTCCGGCTATTGCCACCCTTTGATAGCCGATATTTGGACTGGAAAATAATGAGAAATAAATTTTTTGATTTTTTTTTTCCCCCCCGGGAGAATTATATTTTCGGATTTTCGACAAATGTACGGATCTATGAATCTCTAGGAAATTGAGTAACGTATTTTATCAAACTTTAAACATTTTCGAAATTTCGAGAAACTCAAATAAACGGATTTTCGATTCGTGAAAAGTGCATACAGTTAGAAACCTAATTCTTTAGAATTGAAAAATACGTTACTCTATTTCCAAAATTTTTTCGGATTTTGCTGTCGACATTTCGCTGCCAATCTACGTGGCGCAGATCTTGAAGCGTCGTAAACGCAAATGAAATTCACGCACTGATACTACAGATGATTAAAGCCCAGTTTACTGCTAAATCCACGTTACGAGCTTTCGAGCATACAGACAAATGAGAGCTCAGCTCGGATAGGGTGCGCCAAATTAACAACGATAAAATGAGTTCCCAAAAAAATTTTAGATTTGTTTTGATGAGATCGAAACAAAAGTGTAGTAATTTTCACCTGACTATCGGAAAAGTGCTGCGAATTCCAATTAACCGTTGCAAAAACGACGTCATTTTCAATTCATTCCAATAAACATGCATTGCCATTCTAAATAGCAGATGATATTGCGATATCGCTGACAGATTGCCGCAATAATCATAACATTGGTGCGAAATATTGCAGCAATATTGTTGAATCCAGTGAAGCGAAAATATACTGCATTTGAACATTCATCTAGTTGAAAACGTCTCAAAATCGAATTGAATTAGATCACAATGTTGCAGGACCCGAGTGAATTAGGTAAAAATATTGTAACACGCAACTAATTCCGACAAAAATTCAGCAGCATTCTGCAACGTTCTTCGGAAAAGTTGAAATACACAACCAATCTAATCTACAATGTTGGAATAATCAGTTGTATCAAATGACAGTCTCACAGTTATCGATCAACCATTGCACAAATGTTGCAAATTTTAATTATATTTCGGACAGAACCGTTGCAGTATATAATATGTACAATTTTGTTAAAAAAATCTCAACTTCCAAGTGAATAGAAAATTCTGCAATATTCTGAAGACATTTTCAAGAATCCTCGAATATCTGATCAATCTTGAAAACATTGTTGCAATATTCAATGAATCCCAATGAATGGATCATACTGGGGTGAAATTCGTGGAATAAATAATAATTAATTTCGATGATAATGTCCCGATGTCTACCAAAATTAGGTGAAAATGATGCAATTTTCGAGTAGTTTCGACAAAATTTTGCAATATTGTGAGGGTTGAAGTATGAAGTTTTCGAGTTTCATAAATTTTGCCAATTATTTTTTCCTCTCTTTGGAGAACTAGACACAGATAGGGAGTAGGGGTACATATTATCATGCAGAGGGTAGTAAACGTGAGACGAAATATTGCAGTTGATATAAATTGCGTATCTTGGTTTGCCACTCGCGGGTGTTCCGTGTGTTTGTTGGGGGTTTAACGTCCGTAGGTGGGTAATAAACTCGAATTAATTTCAATCGAGTTCTGTGTGAGTGTGGCGAGCTTGGTTTTGATCGTGTTCCACGTAGGTACCTATACGTATAAATGACGTAGGTGCCTTGAAGGGAATCGCGACGCAGGTCATTATACCAGGTTGCGCGCAGGTTGAATGCAGCAATGTGCGCTAGCTGCTTATGGCCTATAGGTAGGTAGATATATAGGTGGAAGCCAGGAGCTGGCTGCCCGCGTATTAGGGGAGTCCCTGACGTAAAACAATAATGGCGCATCATAAACGATGGAACACTTAACACTTGGCACTTAAACAACTGGCAAATTGCTCCCTTGTCAGTCTGGGGATGGACGGAATTTAGTACCCACTGCTTATTGCTAGGCACGAACCAACCCGATACACAAATAACTCCGTGAAAATAACAACAGCTATCCGTACACGACGCAAAAAACGCGAAAAAATGCCAAAATCATCCGTTTTTCACTATCCGTTTCAGTAGTCATTATATTTTACCTTTTTTCTTTTTCGTCGATCTTCGGGTCACCGAAATTCCCTTTGAACTCGGGGTGTCGAATTTCAGACTCATTGTTTGAAATGAAGCGTCATTTTACCGATGACTCGATAATTCACGACTTAATAAACCATAATGCAAAATCATCAGTACTCATACAATTTTATGGATTTCACCAGTCAATTTTTACGTCACCCGGATTTTCCCAGGACCTTGAATTGTGAATTTTTTACTTTGGAATGAAAAATTATGATTCGCCCAATTGAAAATCATCAATTTTTTAGTAATTAGTCTGACGTTTCGGCAATCTCTCCATTCGACCTCTGTTTTTGAAAAACTAAAATATTTTCCGTCGTCGCAGGCATTATAATCAAAATCTCGATCAAAATGTAAAAAGCTTCTACAATTTTCCGCGACCTGAGCAATTTTGCGATTTTTTCAGACGATTTTCGGAATACTGGAGTGTTTTTGAATCCAGCTTTTAAAGGACGATGACTTAGCTCATTAATGATCGAAGAATGCTTTTTAAGCTATTCAAAATCATCGGTCTTCGGAATGTCTTGCAATCTGAACGATTCTCAGAATTTTTTTATCCGATTTTTAGCAGTCTGAATTCTTTCATGATCCGGAAATTCTTCCAAATGACGCAGCAGAACTCATGGCTGTTCTATTGTTTACTATTATTATATAAATTACACAGAATAATCGATTACTTGTGATTTTTACCGATTAAATAAATCATCCGGATTTCATTATTCGTACCCTGATGATTTTATTGTTCATATGTATTTCTCTGAATAACTAGAATGGTTTTTCCGATTGAACTTGCAAGGAACAGTGATAATCAGTGGCTGTCCAAATATACGAAATTATCAAGTTTCGATGGTTCTTCGGACGCTGACAGTCACCAAAATTCTTTCTTCTTTTTATCGTGTCTGGAATTGTTTTCACGAACTGGAATTGACTTCTGATGAATCAAATATACGATCCTCAGATCACAGAACAAAATTGGACGATAATTCGAGAAGGTAGAGACGTTTATTCAGAATTCTAAATTCCTAATGAAAATTTATTTTTCTTCCTCCAGAATTTCTAGATCTTTTACCTAGTACTTTTTTCAGGATCTACAAATAACATTTCATTGCTCAAACAATGTTAAACAATACCTTATTGAAACAAAAAAATTAGCTAATCACCATTCATTCCTTAAAAAAATTGAAGATAATAAATTTGCGAAAATCTCTTTAGGTTTCCTTGGCCCTCAGCAGATCCAAACACCTGTATGGATTTTCTCATGATTTGACGTTGACCGTTTGAGAACTAGAAACAAGTTTATATTCGATGTAGAAAAATGTCGAATCCGATGAAATAGTGAACATATTTCTGAAAGGATAATTCGTTTCCGCAGCTGTTTACAAGAGCGCATTACACAATCTCTTTTAGTCCCCATCTTTCTCTCTCTGTCTCTTTTTATATCTCTCTCTTGCGTTTTTGTGTAGCAACGACGTGAGTTAAGCGGCTTGTAATATCGAGCCTCGCAAATCATGGCTTAGCTTGTTGGCTCAAGACAGTTTTGGACTTTTACTGTTATGGGGTATATATTTTATGAGGATATTGTAAAATTAAAACTCGTCGTCGTTCCCCCCGTTTCTCCGTACCCCCGGTACCCCTAAGGGACTTGAATTCTCGCCCAGTTCCCCGCGTTTCGGTGATAATAGGGGTGCGCCTAAGGGGTAGTGGCTTGGGAGCACGTCGCCCCATAGCCGAAGACCATATGCCTAGACATGTAATATATTTAAGCTTTAGGGTGGCAAAACCACTATTTGGCTTTCATTACCTATAGCCACTTGGTAAAAGGATACATTTTTCAAAATATTACCCCCAAACAACCCTGGAAAAAAGAAATGAAATAAAATACCAAAAAGCCGTTCAATCATCTCCCGAATCTCACTCGTTCAATAGAAACTCATATGAACGAGGAAAACTCGCAATAAAAAGATCGAAAGGTCAGATCGCGAAAGTAGAGCTTGAAAATCACGTAGAATCAGTGTAAACTTCAGTAGAGCTTCAGACGATAAATTCTCAAGATAAGTGTACGTCAAACTCTATAGCGTTTGAATGTTTCAGTGCTCAACTGAATCAGATGAATACATCACAATATTCAATCAGTAAGGACGGAAATACTGAATCATTCTACGAATTTTATGGAAAATATTGAAAAACTTGTTCAATCTTGTCTACAATGTAGCAGTATTTCATATATTCTATTGAAAGTATTGCAATATCGAATTGTGTTCGCTGAAAGTAGACTGCAATTTTCGATCCATTCTGACAAGAATGTTGCAATATTTGATCAACTTTATCTACATTAATGAATAACTACCCCTAACTGTTCGGAATAATATCGAATTGCATAAAAATGGGGTTGAAAATAGCTGGAGAGCAGCAAGAGGCAACAAAATTTGAAGAATATTCAAAAGTTTGATCAATCTTGTCTACAATGTTGTGATGTTCGATATTATATGCTATTGAAAGTTTTGCAATATCGAATAGTGTTCACCGAAAGTATGTATATGCAATTTTCGATTCATTCTAACAACAATGTTGCAATATTTGAATAACCTTCTCTGCATTGATGTATTTTTCACCATATAACCTCTAACCACCCTTAAAGGTATGAAAAAAAAATCGAATGGTATAAAAATGGGGTTGAAAATAGCTGGAGAAAGCTTACAGCATAGAGATGCAACAAAACAGCATGGAAAAGTCATTTCGCGAAAGTAAAGCTCGAAAATAAGGTAAAAGCAAACTGAACTGAGCTAAACTGCGAACTCCGGTAGAGCTTGCGACGATAAATGTTCTAGATAAGGGGAGCCGCCTGTAACCTATGTCATTATTTTGTTACGTAGAATTTTTCCAACCCATTTTTATAGTTGTTATGGAGCCGACTTGGACTCCTGGACGGTTGTCTCGTGCGTATGGCCCAAGTCGCAAAACATATTGCAGTCAGAGTATACTGAATTCTTAATTTTTATCGCCTGCAACGAGCTGCGAGTGAACGAACTGCGATGACGATAGACGAGGCAGGTGAAATTTTTCCGACAAACAAACTGTAGGGTGAGGTATCCAGATAAAACAATACGTGTTATTACGATACTTATTACTGATGTATAGGTACTGATATGTACTATAAGGTGGAACGCTTTTTATGACTATTTTTCATACCCACCGTTCGTGTAATGGCAGACTCGAAATATCTTGATTTTTCTAGTCACATCGCGGGAATACATCAATTCCAATTCGCAATTTGCAGCATGCAATTTTCCATCAAGTATTTTTGCGATGGGGTAAGTCTCAATAGCAAGCATTATAACAATGTTGCAATTCTTCAGTGACGTATTGCGAACGCTGCATCATGCTTCATCAAATATTCTGGAAATGTTGCAATTTGCCAACAGGTATTTTGTGAATAAATCATTATTTCTCATCAATTTTCAAAAAACGTTTCAACATTTAGATTATATTTTCAAGAATGTAATAATCTTGAAATCATTTCATCCAAAATGATTCAATATCGAAATAAACTAAGTGAATATATCACCATTTTCAATCAACTGTTGCAGAATTTCTTAATTTCCTTTTCATTCCAATCAATGTGTTGCAATGTTGAATCCAATCGAGCACGAAAACTGTGATTTAGTGCATTCAGTTCGATCTGAATTGGGTATAGGTATTTCGTATTATTCCGTATTAGTTCCGACCAAAATTCTGTAATGTTCTGAGAATGTTGTCGAAAATGATAGGATATTTTATCAACCTTGCTCACATTGTGTAGGATATCGTTCCTTCGATCTCACTTCTAATAGGAAAAGGTATTTCTGGCGAATAGGTCCTTCTTATTGTTTGCTACACTGTTGCAATATCCATTAAATCCGGATTGACTTATCGCAATCCCAAATTCTAACGAGTACAAATGTAGCATTTTTCAATAGATTTCCACGGAAATGTTGCAATTCACAACAAATTACGTTAAATATATCTCTATATCCGAAATGTAGTGGTTAAAAATGTTGCAATTTTCAGACATTGATATATTTCATTAATCTTGTCTACAATGTGTAGGATTTTATTACTTTCATCTCACTTCCAGTATCGAAAGGCACTTTTGGCGAAGCAGTCCGTCTGATCTACAATGTGACGATATTTGTCAAACTCCATTGCAATTCTAGCAACCCTCAATTGTAGTAGGTAGGAATTTGGAAATGTTCAATTGATTCTTGAGGAGACATATTTCAACATTCAATGAATCCTGTCAGAAATTTCTCAACGTCTACCAATTTTCGATCGATGACCACAAAAATGTAGCAGTACTTTATCGGTATCGGCTGAAATGTTGCAATATTTAATAAGATAGTTCAAAAATAGCAAAAATTCTAGCAAAGTAATTGTAAAATGTGAGAATATTCCTCAGCCGCGTAATTTGAAAAGACAGTGGCAAAACATTGAGGCGTATTTAATGCCCAAGCAGTAGCGGTAGGAAGGTTCGTAATCAAGTCTGAATTAATATCTGACTGGATTAGCCTGCACTCGAGAATAAAGAGTCGCTAACGTAATTAGCCAATTAACATCGTCAGCAAAAATGAAAATCCGGGTGGGCTCTCGACGCAAAAACTGAACAACGAACAGCGAAAGGCGAAAAGCGAATGGCGAAAAGGCAGAGAAGGCAGAAAAGGCAGAAAAGACAGAGAGTGGCCCTCGACGTCATGTCGGATTAAGGTAGGATAAGGATGCGAGCAAGACCACAACGACATTTCAGTACATACTGCGTTTGTTCGCTCGCGGTTGTAGGAGGAAATTAATTACATTCCCGTAATAACTCGACGGTGAGGACACACTCACACTTAAACATGCACACCGCAATGTCATGCCCCATGCTAATATAAATGGTGTTCATCAACGAACGACTCTACCAGCCAATGCCCCTTCTCATTGAGATGGGCCACACTATAAACCAAGATTCCATCAGCATACATCTTCCATAATCCACGGGAAACTCTAGGGGGATTAAGAATACCTATTAACAAGTACATTAAAACATATTCACCACCGTTAACCCGAAGTATCCTGAACCTCGACATACCAAGACGGTGGTAGGTAGGTACGATATCCAGACTACAAACTATCCTCGGCCTCCTATTCATTTAAAGTCCTAATTTACGACTATGAGGAAATACCTAGACCCTGCCCCTGGCTTCCTAAATCTCAGCTGTTTACCTCCGGGTGTTGGTAGAGGGTATAATAGACCAACAAAAATTCAGGGATGTTTGTGTGGATTTGTGTTGCCGTTTTAACACAATATCCGTTCTATCACTGGGGTAAATTATACCAAACCACACTGTCGTCGGAAAGTACAGTCTTTCCGAACACGGAAATAATGCTTTTCAGAAAAGACTTGTGGTTCTTTTTTGTTTTTTGTTGGTTAGAACATAAGCGTCTTGCGGACTCAGGATCACCGGAAATTACGAGAAGAAGAACATGTCGAGTTCGAAACAACGTGACTTGTAATTAATAAGTATAATTTGAGGAAAACTTAAATCTTTTGCAACAATGTGCGCAATTTGTATAAAAGTCCTAAGATAATTGCCTCAATGTTTAATCCGAGAACTGTGAAAATTTGACACTAATTGATCGAATCAAATGGATATATTTTTGGTATTTTGGTAAAGCAATGCTGAATCAGCAATCAAATATTGTAAGAATGTCAAAATTCTGAATCAATATTAAAAACAAGTCGGCAATAATTTGCTTCATTTGGAACATTTAATGAAAATGTAGCTTTTCCGCAATATTTACCAAGCGCAGATAAAATTATTGCAATATTTCATCGAGTTTGATAAAAATGTTGTTTATTTTTTCAATTTAGATCATCGGAAGCTCTCGAAGTCTCACTTTTTCCAGTCAGCACTCGTACATCTTTTCAACGCAGGGATTTGAAAATAGACAAATCGTGCAAAAACTTTCAGTCAATGATCCGAAATTTCCAAATCTCGGGCTACCAATTTGCACTCGTAACTTGACCAGCAGAAACAACATTCATAAATTCCGTCGTTCACATCAGGATTTTAATTCCGAACTAAATGAGATTTCGACGAACTTACTTTTTTCGAAGTGAAATGAAGTTTGGTTGAAAAATGAATGAGTTCAGGGTCAACCTTGAATCTCGGAAACCCAATTGTAGGTACTGGTTCTCCTGATAAAACACGAGAAAAATATTGCCAATATTCATTCGAGTCCATCAAAACTGTCTAAAATCATATTAAAATCGATCGAACGTATATCCAATTTAACGAAAGATTCAACTCTCCGATAAATACGTATATCCAGTAAATTCCGACTAGACAAAAATCTAGGCAAAAACAGAAGAAAAAAAAAAAAAAAAAACGAGTACCATATCCACGTGTATTTTATAGCTGCAGTTTCATGCTGCAACTGCTGTTGAGGTGTTAGGGGTGTTTTGGGGGTTAGGGGGGGAGTGAGGTATCTACTATAGCGTGGTAGTGAACACCTGCGATTTACACACGATTTAATCTAAGCCTGTAGTGGCCCTCCAACCATTACGCAACAAATTGTTAAAGCTGATTCGGCTTTATCATCAGAACGATTCGAATCTTTCTGGTTATTTTCAAGCACTTAATGGCCGCTTGACACACACGAAGTATATACATGTCTGCCAGGTGGTTTTCTGATATGTCAAATAGCTATTCATTTATCAAATTGCCAACCCCAACAGCCCCATCCCCAACTGTCTGTGTCTCTAGAATCGATGAATATTGATGAATTATTTCCTAACGTTCTTAATTATTAGTCAATTCACTTGATTCGTGAAGTATTTGCTCCTGGGAGATGTAAATACAGTAGCTGTATATATGATATGATATGATATTTGCTACCATGTGCTCGACGGTATTTTGCTGATATGAAAAATGGTAAGCGATGATCTGGTGAAGTGGAATAAAAAAAAATTAAAAAAAAAACCAATTGAGAACGAGAGATAACGTGAGAGGGAAGTGAGGGAAAAAATGGTATAATGAAAAACAAAAAAAAAAAAGGACAAAAAGAGGGGAAAAATGGAAAAAACAAAAGTGAAATATACGATGCGTACCGGGAAAAGTGATTATGAATAATTCGCAGAGTATTCGGTGGGTCCGCACCCTCCGGACATTCGGTAAATTCAGTTCGCGAGGAAATTAAAAAGAGTCATCTAGAGTCGGACCGCTAATGGCAGGCATCGTTCACGTCAATATGGCCCATTGCCCGTATTACCATATTACACTTAGAAACCCCATGGCAGCCCCACGCGTTTGACAAGATCCTTCTTCTCCCTCGCTCATCCTCTTCGTCGTCCTCATCCTCCTACTCATACCCCATATCGTTCATTCTCTTCGCTCCGGGTACTCCCATCGCCAGCGAGAACTGTATTGCTTATAAATACCAGCAATTACAAAACGCAAAGGGGTTCGAGGAGAGAGTACCGACGCTACGCTCTAGAATAGAGAGTTGATTATACATGGGATTCGGGGCGGCAAACGGCACCCAAACCCAAACCCAAACCCAAACCCAAACCCGAAAATCAAATTTACTTTAATTACCGATTTCACCTTTTCCAGTGTTGGCTTTATCTTCGTTAACTTACGAGTCCATTTTTATATTGCTGACAATTAGCTTTCAGCCAATTGTACTCCAATTATCAGGATTTCTGATCTCTAATGAAATTTTCAATCAATTAATGGCGACATGATGCAATGTTTAATTGATTCTGCGTAAAATGTAGCAATTCATGATCAAGTATTGTGAAGATATTGCAATATGTAATCAACATTGTGCAAGAGTCGCAACATTCAATCAATGTTCAGCCAATTGGGCTCCAATTATCAGGATATTTAATCTATACTAATATAGTTTTCAATCAGTCATCGCAGTGTTTAATTGATTATGGGTGAAATATAGCAATTTATGATCAACTATTGTGAAGATATTACAATGTGTAATTAACATTGTGCAAGAGCGGCAATATTCAATCAGTTTTCTGCCAATTGGTCCCCAATTATCAGGATTGCTGATCTTTAATACAATATTCAATCACTAATGGCAACAAGTTGCAATGTTTAATTAATTCTGGGTGGAATATAGCACTTCATGATCAACCATTATGAAGATATTGCAATTTTCGATCATGTAACGTAAAGATATCACCGTTTGAATCAATTATTAGGAGAATACTCCAATCTATAATCAACATTGTGCAAGAGTCGCACTATTCATTTTGTCATTGGCAACATGTAGCAACTTGTAATCAGCTATTATGAGAATGTTGCGATTTTCATTAAATATTGTGTAAATATTCGCATTCACTCTCGGATATAGATAAAATATCATTTTTCAATTATTTTTGCATAAAGTCTCATATATCATCGGGTGCAAAAAAGTGGTATGAAAATATTGCAATTTGCAATAAGGTGAGTTGAGAAAAATGTCAATATTTCGTCAATTATTGGAAGAATGTAGCAATCCGTGATCGAGTATTGTTAAAATATCATGAAATTTAGTCAAATATTGTGAAAATTTTGCAACATTGTTGAGAACGTTTGAAGATTGAATTGAATAGAACAAAAAGAAGTTGAGTATCGTCGTCAATAGTGAATGAAAATTTGTCATGACATGGATCTCAAAAGCGTCAAATATCACAAGGCAGAACATTAGTTTGAACGAGACATTACCCATTGCAGTGTAACAATGAAAAGATGGCACGTGCAGCCTCAAGACTTCCGATCAATTAACTCTAGTTTCACTGGCGAGGGCGATGATGATCGAGCCCCGTAGTTTCCACTCGAAAGTTTACCGTACTGCGGACCCCAACACGCCTTGAACTGAAAACCCCATACCATCATCATCATCATCATCATCCCTGTAAAAGAAGAACGATAGAAACGTATTGCCATTCGCGTACCGACCTACTACTAGAACGCGACACACTTTGAAGTACTTGTACGTACGTATACTCGAAATATTCAAAAGAGATGAGAAAAAATGAAAAGAGAATTGCATGGGAAATAGTACACAACGAAATTGTCCTCAACCCCATGAACCGACGTCGATACATATAGGTATACGTATGTCGACATTGAAACATGTCATGTTGAAGTGAAGCACCGAGTTATTAGAATGATAATAATTCCATATTGGGTAGCAAATCGACGCAGCATGATTTTTTTCAAGTGTCCAGGGGTGAGCTAATAGTAGCATACGTTTCACACTGTGAGTGTAGAGAGAAAGAGAACGAGGAGGTGCGTGTAAACTTTACAAAATATCCCTGCGGGAGGCTAGGCGAGTCTGGAACCCGCCACTGTTTCCATTTCTGTACGGGGAAATGGCGAGAAAATGTATACAGCACGTGGCATTGACGCGTGCGAGATAATTAGATATTCTTTAGTCAGTCCATTAGGCCATCCGCAAACTCACACGTCCATTTTATTTTATTCCCTATCCAAAATTTATTACATCGTTTCGCTTCGGCGCAAAGCCCCATTCTCTCGAATCGTCAACACAATGAACTATACAGTCAACGGTATTTCCGCTCTTTCAGACATTCGGTCCAGTAATTAAAAACAATTACCATCACAACCCGGATCGTCAGTACCGCCCCTTTCTTGTAATGAGTTTCTGAAAAAATCGCTAACCATCCTATGTATACCTCTATCTCTCTCTCTCTTTCCCTATGGTTCTGTGGGTAATTGTCCCATCCCGAGGGAGAGTTCTCGGATCTCTGCGTCTCATTGCTCTTGGGGACCCCGCTAACATTTGTATGAAAATATCCTACAAGCGGCAGATATCTACCCACAAAATTCCGGGGGTCTACCAGATCCCGAAATCGTACACACGGTCGTATTGCCCATGAAAAACCTGGGCGAGTTTGTACCAGAAAAAATCTTGAGGCTCTCATACTTTTCGAATTAGAGCCGGTTCTAGTTTCAAGGAATCAGAGACGCGACCGTTGGTTTAATCCCTTCTACCAATGGTCAGAATTCGAACTCTTCACCATTTGAAAACCACAAGAGCTAAGGTAGGTGTGGCAATTACTGACCCTTTCAGACCTAATTATTGACCCTTATATTTTCTTGAATTGTAAAACGATGATAAGAATTCTAAATGTTTCCGTTAGACAAATCAGTTGCCAGAGACTCGGAGGATACGAATTGATTTTTTTCATAATTTCAGAGCTCACGGATGAGAAGAAATAATCGAAAAAAGTCAATAATTGGGACAGAGTCAGTAACTGGTACACTTACCCAACAGGATTTATTTTCGGACAATATCGACGCCCGATACGAATAAGAGCACGTTTCAAATTCCGTTTGGAAAAGAGCACAATTCAGATTCCGCGTGGAAAAGAGCACAATTCAAATTCCGAGTGAAAAAGAGGACATTTCACATTGAGAATTAAAAAGAGCACATTTCAGAATAACTCGAAGACTCGCACGTTTCGGATTAACTCGAAAACTCTAGCACAATTCAGGTCGGAGTGCAATAATTCTTTATTATACGCATTGTTTCGTTTGTTAATGAAAAGTTTACTCGCTATAAAACGACATAGTAGGTGAAATATTTAGTGGTTTTTTGTCTCTCAATTGGTACGAGTGTATACCATATTATTCACAGTCAACAGTTTTGTAATTATTTGGTGAATAGCTATCAGTACAAACATGATTGATAAGACTAAATGGAGTTTTCGTGTACAATTATGAATTTCCAATTTTGTAGTGAACCAACCTGTGACAATTACTAATATTCGCTCCGACCTGAATCGTGCTAGTTTTCGAATGAATCCGAAACTTGCTAGTATTCGAGTCAATCTGAAATGTGCTCTTTTTCATTCTCAATGTGAAATGTGCTATTTTCCACCCGGAATCTGAAATGTGCTTTTTCCACGCGAAATTTGAAACGTGCTCTTATTCGTATCGGGCGTCAATATCGTCCCGGTTTTTCGAGCGGATTCGAGATCTGCAATCGCGATTTCAGTCCGGAGAATATCCGCAAATCAACTCTGTCATCAGCGTGGAGAATAAAGGGGCTCCGT
Organism: Ametastegia equiseti; assembly: GCA_963989295.1. Lineage (NCBI taxonomy): Eukaryota > Metazoa > Arthropoda > Insecta > Hymenoptera > Tenthredinidae > Ametastegia > Ametastegia equiseti. Next base: position 14,278,421 of record OZ022395.1, read on the forward strand.
CTCTCCAGGACAATCCCGAGATGGAATAATTGTGTTTTGGGGTAGCCCGAAGAGACTAGTGTCTAGACAAATTCCTTAGATGAATATGCCAGGCCCTGGCCCGACCTTAATTGATAATTAACGTAGAAATTACAACCCCGGGTTTCTCAGCTTGCGCGGGTTCCCTCGATGATATTCATAATCGTAATCGTTATAACAGGAGCAAAATCGTGCCTTTTGTCGTGAGGGTTTCCCAACGCCTATACCTTCAGTCGTAATTCCCGTTTCGGAGTAAAATAACAATTAATAACAACGGCTGAAATTTCCCTAGAGATGAAGTTTTTCGAGTTTCGTTCGCTCGGTTACGGTTATGACGCCTAACCTGCGGTTGTTCCCCATATATTTCATCCGGGATCATTTCTATGCATATAAACCTTGCAGAATTACTAGGGGGTTGAGGTGGTTAAAGGGGAGTGGGAATTAAAACGAGCAAATAGTTCTCTGATTAAAAATTTGTCGAGGCATGTAGAGAACCATGAGAAACGCCGGGAATCCCGGAATTACAAGACCCCCCCCCCCCCCCCCCCCCCAAACATTTTCTATCCCCGTACGCTATACGATTTTCCCAGCTATATGGGGTGGTAAGGGAGAAATAGTGAGATTTTTCTCTGCTCTTTAAAATCGTTTAGCGTTAGAAGTACGCCTCGAATACTTTCGCCCGAGGGGAATAAAGTGTTTCTTTATCTAAATCTTTATGGGGTTGTTTGACCCGCGTGGACAGATATATACGTATACCTATACACATTCGTATGTATGTATGTACGTACCTACGTTTAAGGGCGAGGTTCTATTGCGCTTTGTCGAGTCACATATGCTACCCCTCGCGATTTTTAACAACGAATTAATTAAAAGGAGGTGAAGAAAAACTTCGGGGAAACAGTTTTTTTTTTGTTTTTGTCCTTTTTTGTTTCCCACGTTTGTACGGTGACTGCGGGCGGAAAAACTCCTTACAACCGACTAGCACGAAAGTATGCGCTATGAGTTATGGAGCTAAACCCTAGTCTGACATAGGCGTGTCTAGAGACATTCGCTAGTAGACTCTCCTCTTCACCCTTTTTGCTAAATCGTAGAATTAATCTCACTTATAATATATATATATACTGCACGTATATACATGCAGGTTTTATTTATGGATGTAGATACGTGTTCCATACCTGTACTACTATTTATGGGGTTATAATTCAATCCCCCAGATCTGAAAAGCTGATTAAAGCATCGTCGTATGTAGTAGCTATATGCCATCGGCCTTCGCCATATACGTTATAGACCTTAGGATTATTTTTCTCCGAGCTTTTGATTCACTTTGCTTTTCTCTTCAAAGTAAGAAATTCAATAAGAAAATCCACAGTATAACTAAGCAGAAGAAGAAGAAGAAGAAGGAGAGGAATTTTTTTCACAATTTCTTTATTATATACATATCTCGGAAAAAGCTCGAAACTTGAGGGAGGAAAGAATCACAATATAACATCGCTGCGCTAAGTAGCTTGATGGAAATAAATCTTTAATATATCGTATTACATACCGGATCAATTTCCCGCGTACTGGGTATATCGAACTCACCCTCCAATACGTCGTAAAATTACTTACCAAGAAAATCTTACATCTTTGTATTCCTCAGCTTTTATGTTGGCATCAATTTTTTTTTTCTTCCAGAATAACAGCCTGCCGAAACTTTGCGTTTCACTCATATATGGTCTGATATCTCTGGATCTGGCGACTTGACGTGTCACGAAAATTGTAGATCTTGATGATTCTATCTTTTATGTTCACATAAATTTTTCTACCATGAACAGGTTCGAAAAAATTCAACGTATTCTTGATTTTCTTGATGATTCTAAGCCTTCTGACCAACGGATAGCGAGGTAATGTGCATTTCGCATTCCAGCACTGCTTAATTCTGATCTATTCAATTACTTCTCGATACGCACACGTGCGTGTTTACGGTTGTACAGAGAGATGTCGACTAGCTATAGTTTGACCACTAAATGGCCTCCGTATCAAATCCCCCTAGGGTATATGGGATCAAACGTGTCGAGATCATAGAGAATATCGTATAGGTTGTCGTTTGCCAACGATATGAATCACTGCAGCATGGCATATGCGGATGGAAAGCTGAATAGCAGAGCACTTGCCTCGGAGGCTGGAGAGGCGGAGGCCTCAAACAGAAATCTTTTGACAAAGATCTGATCATCGGATCATAATATGTGCAGGGTAAATATGTGGCTTAATTCCGCGTTCAAATATGATATAGATAAAATGCAAAGAGATCAAAAATGAGAACTTGATACTTATCGTTGATATCGCAAAGGAAATTCTTTCTCAATTGGAAACGTTTCATCAAAAAGCTTGATGTTATATTATCACTCACGTGTAAATGTGGAGAAAAATAGAATGGGGTATATATGTGTGGCGATGAAAAAAAGATTGATACTCTCTCGGTTTTCAAGAGTAAGAGGGTTTGGGTAGTATGAGCAGCTCACATCTGACTTGCAAAAACTCGAAATAGAAACGCGAAACAATATTTCTGGAAAATGCAAATCACCTTGGTTTAGGTTTATCTCCCAAGGCTGGAGGTGGATAGCTAACGGATGAGTTGTCTGAAATAAATTGAGACGGATGCGGGATGGAAATGACATTCAAATTGTGGTGCGAGGAAAATGACAAAAATATACATACGATACACACCCTTCATACATCACATACGTAATTGCCTGATATTCAGATCTCCCATCCTCCAGCTAGCATTCAATCTCTCAAACTATAATGTAACCCGCAGCCTGGGATAAACAAACGTTATACCCAGAGCTTTCGAGCTTGTTGGTCATTTGTAAAGGAAAATGTCATACATTTCTATGCAGGGTAAAATTCACTGGACGATTTCTCAACCTTTCAATCATTTCCTGAATTCATTTAAACGTCAATTGTCCGAAATTTAGAAATTTTCTTGTATTAGAATTCTGGAAAAGACTATTTTCCGGAAATCTGCATCTAGAATATGCAATTTCGATCAAAAATTGCAAGTTTCCTTGAACCAAAATCCCTAGACTCTTCATTTTCCAGAAAAGCTCATTTTAGCAGTCTGAATTTTTGCTGCCTATCGTAATTTTCATCTTACCACCCCTAGTGAAAATAATTATACGAATCTTTACGGATTTTCCAAGAAATTCAGAATTTCCATACTGTTATCGACAGAAGTGACGACCTTTCATGAAAAACTAGAAAAACTGCCATTTTTTTTTTCTTTTTTTTTTGAAACTACATAAGCAGTACAATTTTCCATAAAAAACTGCGAAATTTTCAAATTCTGCCAGGTCGTATGCGTCAAAATTTTAAGCAGTGGTAATTTTCCCTAGGGTACACAATAGGTACATGATTATCCCGAAAATCGTGATATTTCAAATACTCCGTCACTACTGCCCAAAACCATAAAGCCGCGAGAGGGTAAATTTCCCTGAAACTGGAGTCCATAAATTTCAATTCCAAAAAGCTGACTTCCCCTCAATTCTGACCTCATAGATAGAACGGACGATTCGTTATACCCCGAAACAACGTGTCTCGCTCATTATCGCCGAGCACGAAATAGCAAAGCGAGTCTTTCCTCCACTGTTCATCCCTTGCTTGTTCAGATCGAAAGCACAATTTTAGTCCTCTGTTGATATTCGTTACAGGACTACACAACACCCCGACAATATTTGCCCCTCTGATTCGACCCCTTCTTTTCCCTTCCTACTTCCTTCTATTCCTCCCTCGCTATAAAGTAGTCACGTGTCCGAGGTGAGCGTGGGTGTCGTCCCCCCCTTACCAAGAGGAGATGCTCTCACGATCGCGGGTTCATCCCTCCTGACCATGCCGTGGCATGGCATGGCGTGGCATGGCGTGCAGCCTACAACCGTGACGATCTCAGGTTCACCTATGTGACCGGTAACCGACTAGACGCTCATTAACTACCAATTCCATCGCCACCTATGTACCTGACCGATCTCTTCCCCTAGCTGCAGCGCTAAAACCATCACGGAAAAACCTGCAGGGGGGCAAATGCCCGTTGATCAATCCAGAGGTGAGGTAGAGAGGGACTCATCGTGGGACTTATTCCGTGGGAGAAATCATATTCACGGTATTCACTGTTCAGAAGACTTTCAGAAGCCGTAAGTCACCATGCACCATCAACAGCATGATGGCTAACCTCCACCGAGTGACGTTTAAACCTGTCTTCCAACTGCAAACAACATTTTTGATCTTCAAATGTCAGGGTTCATCACTGATTCCGTTCTAGAAATCATCAGAAGTCCCGTAGTCAAGATACATTGGGAATATGATCGTCTGTCTCCATGGAATCCTGGCAAAACACCCCCTTTACACTTCGAAAATTTGTCATATCCAAATATCAAAGAAGCCACAGTGTGTGGTCTCATTTGTGAGTTAAGCAGAACTACCATAGATTTAATCAGAACATGGATCCACTATCAACAATTGGAAGACCCTGCAGAAGCCCTAACGTTCTGAACGCGATGGTCCGTCTTCGCGGAACGTTGTCGAAACGCGTCCTTCACATGCACAACCGTCACTGAACATTTCAAAGGGAACGATGTTCAGGGAGTTTTCAGAGCACGTCGAGTAATTCTTTGGCTTGCTTCGGACCCTATACACATGAGGGAAGGTGTTTTATATTCGCGTGGAAATCTGCATACCTGAAAGCATGTACGAAAAGGAATTCGAGTTACTTTTCACAGCCAGCTGCGGTTATCCGGATGTGTGGATCACGGTACAGTGTGCAGTTAGCACTTTCTATGCCAGTCATTCAAGCCTTGAAACCATTTCATTCCATAGCAGGGGTTGATGGCTATCGCTTCTCCACTGCAGTACCGCAGTAGTAATTTATCACCTTTTTATCACCCAGTAGACGTGATTACCTGGGCTCACCAGGTCTAATTTACATTTCCTAGTGCATATTTGCGACGCTGAGGGGATTATGACTGCAATGATGAAAATGTTTTTTACCTCTCTATCTTATTTTATCTTTTAATACACCGAAATAGACAAAGGAAAGAGAAAAAAAAAAACAGCGCCTCGTTCCATTCGAACGGTTGAAAAATGTTACTGTATCCGTTCGTTCGTCGTTCTGTCCGCATAAAAGAGAATGAAAAATTGGGAATCGGAGAATCCTGACGTGGAATCGATTTGTCAGGTTTATTTCAGCGGGCGGTGGTATACAGGCGTATTGATACGTCAAGAAAAGAAGTCAGAAGCGGAGGAGGATGCGGGACACTGAGCAGTCCAGGTTTCCACCTACTAGTTTGTGTATCGATATCATTCTCCTAAAAAGACCTTGGTCCACGAAGCAGTCCTTCCGTGCGGTTATCGGTCTCGGGTTTCCAAATGATTGGACCGAAATTGGGGTAAGCCGATACTATCCTTTCCTCTCTTTCCTTCCCTTTGCCTTTCCTTTCCTTTCCTTTCCTTCGGCTTGTCGTCCGACGGTCAATTTCACCCCACATGTCATCTCTCCTCGACGGAATTTAAAACCCCATTTCTTTCCCTCGGGGTAATAAATAAACTCCATCTCAACCAATTCTGTAAATCAATAACTCATACTAACCGAACCACCACACTTGGCACATTGCACAATGCGCATTCATTCATTCCATCACCGAGTCCTGAAAAAATCACCCCCAAAAAAGTGAAAGGGAAGCAAAAAGATATCTAGTCTTTCAACTTCTTGATTCTGTTCTTCTTCTATGGGCCCTAGTTTTCGCATGGACGTGTTACAGGGTATTTCTTTTGGAGTACTGTCACCGGATCTGTTGGACAGATCCTTTAACGAATCTCGAAAAGTCCTGGTAGCGATCAGGATAACGAAGATTGACATTAGGCACGTGTCGGTCTATCAGCTTCATTCGTTTCACACCGTTTCGCTCACGCACTCTTACCACGCACCTACTTATGGTTAATGGTCAGTTTTCCCGACCGCCAATTTCCACTCTCTGCTCCTCACCCTTTGACCCAAAAACACATTTGACCAGTGGTCATCGGTCGAATTAACAGACGCGTACAGCTGCTGCGGCTGCTGCTACGGGCCCCACTGTAGGCGAATTTATTTGCAGTTATATGGTCAAGAAGACCAATGACGGTTGTCACACGCTGCTTAGCATTGTTCTAATTGCTCATGGTACAGTTGATGTCAGTGATCCTGAAAGACATGGACACGCGAACATACACACACACACACACTTAGCGGATCCACTGGCATTTAACCGTCGCCACTTCAACCCTTCAGCATTTGGCCATATTCTATTCAGCAGCAATACAAATCTCTTGATTCGCCCATGGGAAACTGACCACTGGTCAGCAAACGATACTCGCTACACTTCTAATCCTACCAGAGACCAGACAACCGTGATGAAATTCGATATTTGCAAAGAGCAAGCCTCCCTTACCGTGATAATTCTACCTTTGATACATGCTAAGCACGTTCGGAAATTCTCCACACGGTTGCTGCTTTGGTATTTTCGAAATCTTCCACGGGATTTGAGAGGGTCCATCGCTCATGAGTTTTGCTGTATCTGCCAAGTTTCTGGACTTGAAACAATTTCTAAATATTTCCAAAGATTCCAAAGACCCAAACGTTTCCAAAAATGTTGAATAATTCCACAAATGATTCGAAAGGATTTCGAAAGATTTCACAAGATTTCAAATTATTTCACATGATTTTCAAGATATTATTGGATATCAAATGATTTTTCACGACCCCTCGGAGATTTGATTTAATGATTTGAGAGATTTTTCAAGGAAATTGGATCCTGCGTAGTGGCAATAAGGTAGTTAATAAAAAATTGAAAGCAAATACTGGCTGCACGCCAAGTACACACAGCTCCCGGAATGACTTGTCGATATCACACTTGTGTTTCTCACGATTACCTACCTAGCTTGGGGTGTAGAGTTCTTGATATAATCGTACAGCGTATGTACGAAGTGCAAAAAACAGCGTTATCCGATTATTAAAAACTGAATATAAAACACAGCTGAAAGCGAGAGGAATAGATAAAGAGGGAGAAATGTGCTTACCAAGTATGCGGCTCTTGGAAATGCATGACTTATTGATTTGGCAGTCGTGAGTTTCTCACCATTATCTATAACAGAGTTGGAATTCCTAATGAAAGTTTCGTTTGAAATGTGAGGAAAAACTAGTTACTTAATAAATGAACAAGACATGAAGTAAAAAGTGTGGAAAGGCTTCGTGCTCGTCAAGTAGGGTACTTCGATGAATAATCATTCAGCATACTATGTAACGTACTGCCGTGACTCCTCTCGGATGATCGTTCGATAATAATTACACAATGCTGCATTAGTGATTATCGTATCGTTTAATAATTAATCTAATTGCAGTTCTGGCGGCGTGTGAAAAGTGATAAAATTTTAACTCGCGTATGGTTTGTTGAATAATTAGTTGGGCACAGTAGGCACCATCAGGTGGTCGTGGGTTTTTAGCCATATTGTCATATCGTTTTGTATACATTAATACACGGCACGTGACCGTGAGGGAGTATCATCGGAGGTTGCCATTGGTCTTAGCTGGGATCGATTTAATAATTACACATAACCTATTCGGAGGCATATACGTGTGTCTGCGACACTCTGGTATGCATGAGACGGTATGGAGTAATTAAGAAGGGGATTAATTATGATACGGGTCACGCGACCGCGAGTAAATCGAGTCGCGTCCTGCGAGATAGGGCAGGTGAAATGGACAAAGAAAAACCACCCCACGTATTGAACTCGTTGAATTTTCACCCCTAAAGTGGTGTAAGGAAATAGTAAAATTAGATTCGAATCTAAACGCCCCCAGTCCCTAAAAGCGCATTTCCTTCACCCCAGGTGGTATCCCTTAGTGGGCGATCACCACAACTTCATTATCGTCATATCTTGCCTCGATTTCTTTCACGGTCTATGGTCAGAATGATATTTACATACGTTCAGAAACCCCTTATTGAAGTCCTGGTGTATCTGCTAGTGGCTGCATGGATTTTTGCTGCGTTTTATTGACAGCTATGTGAATAGCAGTTCGTTTGAAAATTTCTAAACCGTATTCTCCCCATACATCGCATAGGTAGATATGTACATACATACATGTGTTCCCGAGGATCATCAGCAAGGCGATAGATTCGTCGAACCGGAAACTCATATATCAGATTTCAATATATATCCGTTCTGCTCAATTTCACCGATTTTATTACCTCCGCAACACCTCTTTGTAAATACAAAACGGGATCCCTATGCCATCTCTCACAAAGAGCTCTAAAGATCATTAGCGTTTATGTCAAACACATCTATTGTCAATAAATTTATTACCTCTACCTGCGAACTTCCGGTACAAAAACCTTACCGGAGTCGAAAGGAATGGAAAAGGGGAGGACAACCCTCTAAAAAGGACAGTGTATCAATGAATAATAATTTTTTTTCTCTTTTTCTACCCCTCTCGTAACATACATAGAGGCAAAGGTACAAGTAGACAAGAGACAGACGGGGTTTATGACATTCCGTTCATCCCATCATCATTCAGACATAAAATCAAAAACGGTTATGTACCTTATGCAGTGTGGAAATCGAGGAGCAGTTGATCAATGTTTCTCTATACGATGGGAGAGAAAATTTGTTCATAACAGCTCGTAATATTTTTTTAAAAACCCAGACATTATCGACCGAAATAAACTGAAGCAATGAAAGTAACTATGAATCAGTGAAATTGACTGAAAAATGCGAAACTATGAACTAACAATGAAAACAGTCGAGAAAAACTGGAATTTATTCGAAAATGCGCAAACAGGTACTAATTTTTTATCAGAACATGTCCAGATGAGCCAAAAACGGTGAAAACATGGTGAAATCAGCTGAAACATTTTTGGTAGTACACCAAGATCTGCTTAAATTGTTTTCACAATTAATAAATACCGATCAAATTGTACTAAAATGTTTTTAAAACATGGTGAGATTAGCTGCAGCATGCTGCAAAACGCTTGAACATGTGGCTTAATGCATAAAAAGAGTCTAAAATGGCGCGAAATAAATTGACAAGTTGTTAAATTATCTAAACCATGTCCTAGGATGGACTAGCATTGACTAAAATGAACGGACCCATCTTGAAAAGTAACTAACAACTGAGGCGTTTCTGAATCGTACACATGACTCCATAACAAGGATATAAACGTACAACACGGATCAACCAAAAACATGTTCAAATCGTTTAATGACGTGTTATGAAACATGCTGAGCCATGTGCCGATGTCGAGTTGAAATACAAAATTAAAGGATGCTGAAATCTGTCGGAAACTCCACGTGTCGTGTCAACCGTGTGAACGTAACTCGTGATCAGAGTTCTAAAAGAGGCCGAAGGGTTACTGTTTGTTCAAGGATCCATAGTGCGGTAGGTGGTATAGGTACTGGTAGTGGTAGGTACTACTTTTATCTGAATAACGCGGTGACTCATAAAGATCAGAGGGTTTCTATCGGCGAAGTGAACCGAGCGTCGCGTCGCGACGCGTAGCGTCCCCAGTGTGTATTTCTTCACTATACACGAGTTAACATGGTGTGCAGTACCATGAAGAGGAGCGTGAAGAGGACGCAGTAACATGGAGCACAAATACAACTAAAGGGGATCAGAAACGAGCGTGAACGCCCGTACTACCTTCTTCAATGTGTACTTAGCGGTAGGGAACAGACTCTAACATATAGCATGTTAGGACAGAGATTATGTCCTCCAAGAATAAGAAGAAAAAGAAGAAGAAAAATAAGACGAGGAAAATTGTGTCTATAGTTAGTTAGGGGCCGTATTCTTTAACTCACCCAGCACAGTTTTTGATCATGCGCTCTCGATCCCAGTACACGATAGTGTCCTTTTGTAACTGACGAAATTTCAAATTAATACCATTCACCGCATGAACTACGACTGTCACAAAGAGCAGTCCATGGTATGTATGTACGTCCATACGTATATCTCTAGACAAACACTACAGGGAATAAAGGCCCACTAGCCTTATGAAATAACTGCGAGTCCTAGAGGATTAGGAATCCATCAATGTCCACGCAACTTGAACGTCTTTCGTGATCGTTTGACCATCATATTGTCCGTATTTTCCATCCTCTTCTTGTTCTCATATTACTTTATTTGATTTACTCTTTTTTGTTATTGAAGGGAGGATAAAGCCCGGGAATTATTACACCAGGAAGAACAAGACGGGGGATTTTTGAGGGATGGAAGGTCAAGAAAAGTAACGACTTAACACCCTTAAAGTGTGCGTAGAAGAAGAGGGATGGATCCCCGCCCAACGAAGATTAGCAGTGTTAGTCTCTTTTACTGGAGACCAGTTCAGAGAGGGTTCTCCACAATTTGTGTAGTAAACTTGTAACATGATGTTTCAAATGGGAGACTGCTATTAAGTATAATCACGGAAATTGTTCCACATCCAAATTCGTCAACATGAAATAAGCACCTCATTTTATTACACTGCTTTAGTTTACTTCAGCCATTTTTTCGGAAAGTTGCAAAAAAATTCCTAAGATGATTTTGAGTAACTTAGGGGCAATTCTATTCAGGTTCAGACAATTTGAACATGTTTCATTGCTGTACTTATCGTTAACTACACTTTAGTTGGTGTTTCACAATCTTCAAACCAATGAACACGTTTCTATTATTTTCATGACGTTTTTATTCGGTCTAGTAATTTTTAGACTTATTGGAAGACGTTTGAGTTTATTTCCGTCAATATTTCCAGCAATGATTCCGGCTTTAATCGAATATATTTTAGAATCTTAGAATTCGTGTCAGCACAGACTCGAAATCAGACCTTTTTCAATTTGCTGCAACTTATCTTAGCATATTTAAAAAATATTATAATTTGTTTTAACCAGTGTTCAAACATGTTGAAAACTATTTCGACACGTTCTTCTTCATGTTCCAGTTGATTTGATAACATTTCAGCGTGTTCAAACTTATTTTAGAAAATGTTTTCGCGGTTTTCAGCCCATGTTTACATATCTCATTTTAATTCGGTACGATTTTCAGCATGCTTGAATATGTTTAAATACATGATATTGACTCATCCTCTTCATGCTTCTGTGAAACATCAACATGATATCGTCATGCAGTCCATCGGCTCTGATTATAACTCATTTTAGAGAGTTTTCAACCGTTCTGTAATAATTCTACCACCATATTTCATCCATATTTAGTATCATTGAGTAAATAATAATTACCCACAGAATTCCTAAAAACTCTAATTAGATAAATCCATCATGTGCCAGAGAACTCCGGAGTGACAGTGAGCAGCTGCCTACCACTATCATCTCTTATCTAACGCGTTGGTCACAGGATTTTTATCTGTCGCCAGGCAGTCTGGAGGCAAAGCGTCAACAAAGTTCTACTTCTCCGCTGCTTTAGTCCAACTAAGTTCAATTTATTCCGTCTCTTCCTCTGTCTCACTGTTTTTCTCTCTCTTTTTCTCTTTATCTATCTTGTAAAGAAAAAACGTTGAACCGCGCTCTTATCTCGCTTGACAGTAATTAACGCGTCGATCGAACGTCATGTACTAGTCCACTATACAAGACCCTGTAGTGACGTATTCGATGTATATTATTACACCTAGTGTAAACGTCAACTCTATGTATTACTGAGACTAGGGTACCTAACTGGAGTCATAAAAAGAAAACACATGGCCCCTCATCATCAGGGTCCCCCAGAATCCCTCGGGACATTTTTCCCCGGAGTTGATCATACTTTATGGTTTTATAATATGAAAGGTTTGACCAAGGGTCAGTGTGCAGAGAGACACATGGCCAAAGAAATTCTACGGTGTATGAAATTCTATATACATTGTTTTTTTTTTTTTCTTCTTTTCTTTCGGCCTGACTTTGGCTATCTGGACATCGTCAAACAAGCAATGAGCCGTCACGTCGAACTCCAATAAAATCCACATCCATAGTATAGATTTAGATTTAGGGGTAGTCTTGGATCCCAGGGTCCAAGACCCCTCGAGTGGCACTGGTGCGGTTCTCTCTCTAGTTCGCCGGCTTTTCAAGAGGATCTCTTTTATATAAAGTGAAATGAACTTGAGAGCAGAGAGAGAGAGAGACTCCAGCCGCAACACCGTCTGAAGTGTCTGCCCAGCACAGCTTTTGTATGAAACTCTCTGAAACGTTAAAACCGTTTCTAACTGCATTCAGCACTGTGACCATCAGCGAAGGTTTTAATGACCAGCATATTTTGCCAACAACATTGTACGAATGTATGTGCCACCGCAGTTCTTACTGAACACTCGAATGACCAAGGAACGAAAATACTCCTTGAGTATCATAAGGTCGTTTTGCCTCGAAGAGGGAATAGCCCACTCAGCGTATATGAAAGAAAGAAGAAACGAGAAATGAACACTGCACTGTGCATGTGCACTCCAGCAACCCCCGAACACTCGGGGATCAAGACGTTTGCTACGTACAACATACGGGTGCAGTAGCACAGCACACCGTTTTAACCCTGCTGCGTTTTTTACCCACAGAAGGGCTGCTTCGCTGGAGTAGCTGAAGAGAGAGTAATCTACGGAAAGAGAGAAAGAGAGAAAAAAGAAAGAGAGAGAGAGAGAGAGAGAGATGGGTACAGCGCGAAAGAGGCCTTCAGAAAGGGAGTGCTTACGCTTGTGCATGCCTGCATACACTCCAGCTTTCGAAAAGCACCTGTTGAACTGCACGGTTTTAGAACTTATACTGTGCAACAATTCTAGGTGTACTTAACCGATTTAAACTCTCATGGGCGGCACAGTCTGCGGTCTTGTACATTTAAGCCTTCTGTTATACGACCTCCTCATCATCCGACCCAACTGACTATATACAGAAATCGTACACTGCAGTGATGAAGTGAAACGATTCGAATGACCTAGTTTTCAAGGTGAAATGCTATTTGGTTTTCTCTTAGCGGAGTTTAACTACTTTTTTTCAAGCTGCTAGCTCTTGGAAAATGGAAAAGTTCTCATTGTGTAATCGGATCCTTGAAGATAAAGAGGAATAGAGATGTGGTGTAGAAATCAGGATCGTTCTGAACGATGAAATCTTCAGGGTAGTCGTTGTTTCTGAAGTGACGATTTCGGTCAAACTGGCCGCTCCATAGTGGAAAAAACTACTTTCTGCTAAAATAGAGTAACGTGAAATCAGAGCAAACGTCACTTTCAGATCACAAAGCACTTGGAATCCGCGACCAAGTGTCGACAGTTCCCATACAGCAACTGGTTGTATTGTAGGTCAATTGTGATACCTCATTTTCTTTACAGATTACACGTGAAAAGTTCCTGATACGTAACGCATCTTTGCGAATGGAATATTGAGGTAACATTGCACTCACATTTCAACTGTACCTAGAAAATATGTCGCCAACGTGTGCGCATGATCAAACTGTTCAAACACTCAAAGAAAGAGCAAATAATTATTTCTCTTGTAGATGGATGAATACTGGATCAGATGCATTATATAACGACGCCGACGCTCGGTGGAAATTTGATGGACATTCGCAAAATTTGATAACATTGTCACTCAACAACAGTACGTTCCGCGAATATCTAAAATTTTCACGCCATTTTGGAGAACGTACACGATGAAAGCGGCATAGTAAAATTGCCGCAACATTTCACAACGTTCCCAAAATATAGCCGTTACCGTCTTACCGAAGTGTCGCATTTCAACAACATTGCAGCAGCGTTTCACGTGCTGAACGGGGTCTCCCCAAAGACCAGTTCCATGAACTTAATTCTGTAAATATCCGTCAAAATATTCCACTAGTCACTCGGCATCCACACAAAAAGTATAAAGAAGGAGCAGAAGGAAAAACAGAGAAAAAAAAAGAAGAAAAAAAGAAACAAATAGAAAAGTCAACGTGTGCCGAAGAAACGTGGCAGTGGCTGCAGGGTCCCCCATAATCTGACAATGGTAGATTCGAACGTGAGGTGGTATGGGGTACGATACTGGATGGAGTGCAGCGAGTAACCCCACACAGATGTGGGTACATCAAGTGAAAAACAGACCCCTTGCAAAGCAGAACGAAACCAGCGAGCGTATAAGCGGACCTTGATTATTTATAATGCACGTATGAGGCACCTGCTAAACGGCGTTCCCATGCTCCTCGAAATAGCCCCGTTGAAGGGTTACCGCTTGATAAAAAAGGCCTTCTAGCTGTCTATGTAGGCAATGGGTGCTACGGGGCTTGTGTTTCCACTGCGAGTTGCTGGAGTCAGTTGTCGCGTACCACAAGGTGGTGGCGACTTGGTACGGCTTGGTCCCTCCTGCCTGCTGCTCCATGATGGAGCCTGCTTCTTGCACACCAGTAGTTATATACGTAGTTGTCGTCGTTGTTTCGTGTCTAAATATAACGAGCCTGCACCCATAGCGGTAAAAAGTAAAACCACCAAACGGAAATAGATGCGAAGAGACATCTCCCACGATGCAGCCCACGCTATACCAAAGACCAAAAACAATATCTGGTATCAGATTGGGGTGGTCCCGGAATACGTAGATCATTTCCAAAAGAGCAATCGGTCAAAAATCGTCATCTAATTACTACTTCGGGAATTTTCTCAACTATCAGAAAAGTCATGTTAATCATACAGCGTTGATTTTCACAGTGCCAAAGGCTCCGGTAGTGGGAAAAAGCAGTTGGAAAACCATTCCAGTGTTCTAGGGCGTTTTGCAACCATCGGAGAAAATCTGATGACAAGTAGTTTCCATTTAATTGGATTTCCAATGATGGAACAATTACTTCAGGGTCTTGCCATGATCATGGGAGATGTGATAAAGGTTCAGAAGAAACATGAAGAATGATGTGATGGTAAATTAAGGGTTTCAGAAGATATTGGAGCGAAAGGAGAAGGCACGATAATGAAGGTCAGGTGGAGATGATTAATTAGTTGAACTATTGGAGAAGGAAGTGGATGTCGGAATGACAATTCGGATGAATGACACTTGAATCAGGCTCCATTCTTCGGCAGGGCTACTTGACGAGATTAGACTGTCACAATCTTTTCCAGGTTTTGGATTCGGGGTCGAGATTGAGTGACCGTATCCACTCGACGTAAAAATAATCCGAAGGGACCCTAGGGCGTCTCTTGGCTCTTTGCTCTTCGCTCAGCTCGACTGGCTGACTGCCCTGTCGGGGTAGTGGTTGCCTGCCTACCCCATATACATCACCAAACAATAGGGAAGATATTTTCTCTAATGAACCAAGATGAGAGTCACTTCAGCGCCAATTACACTTCAGAAACCTTCTGTGTTTCGGATACTTGACTCTCTTTCTTTCTCTCTCTCTCTCTTTCTTTCTCTTTTTCTCTATCCTCGTTTCAAAGGACGAAGGAACAAAAATATCTAACCAACACGAATCAGAGAGAATATCACAATGTAGGCACTGCTAACTACGCAAGGTCACTCGACATCCATGTCAACTGCTCAATCATCCCTCAGTCTATTCACTAACCCAGCTACAGACGCCATCCCAGTTTCTACCGATCAGAAATTTCGATCCCGTTTTCCGATCTTTCTACTCCGGTTTTTTTTCCCCGTTTTTTCCATCCGGTCTTTGTTTTCGAACAGATTTTCGCTAGGGTTTTTATTATTGGTTTTTCTTTTTTTGTTTTCTTTCGGGGAAAGGGGGGGGGGGGGGGGGGGATCTTTTGAAATTTATAACTTTTTTAAAATTTTCCATACATTCAGGTTTCTGCATGACTCGGAATGTATTATCCATCTCGTTACATTGTCTAATCAAAAATTTCGCAGTTTTCTGTGCAATTTCTAAGACAACTTACCGATTTTGTTTACACACAGATCTTTAGGATATAGAAATAGAATCTGACGTATTTCTTTGAAGAGTTTCATCTAATATATCTTTGCTGAATTTTGAGAAATTCAGCTGATCATGTTGTGACTTTTTTGAAATTACACCGATTTTCTAGGAAAGTCTACAGAATTTAACATTATTTTATTCGGATTTCGGTTCGATTTCACGGATCTTCCAAAACTCTTACAAATGGCGTCGAAAATTTTATCGATTTCTTCTGTAATTCGCTGGAACCGAACCGAATCCTTCAAGGTTTCAAATTTGTGCTCCAATTTTCTTTTCGATCTCCAGGATGATTTTTTTCAAAATTTTGAAGCATATCAATTATTTCACCGACATTTTGACAATCATTTCCAAAATTGTATCGATATTGTGAGGATTTTCGTAAAAAATTATTGATTCTTTTAAAATTTCGATCGATAATCAATAATATTGTATAAATATCTTCACCAAATCTTCTGAAAGTACTGTAATAGACTTGCTTTCAACTCTTCTCAAATATCACCGATTCATTGAAGCTTCTCCAATTTTATACTATTGACAAAAATCGATTTCAGGAAATCTGCAATACGTGAAATGCTCGATAACAATTTGCAAGAAATCGAAGCCCTGCAATGCGAAATCGGTTGGGAACTAAGATTGTTTCAAACCGAACCGAACCTTTCAGAAATTATTGCACTCGATTTAATTCTGCAAATGTATCACTCAGATCGATATTCCCAAAACCAGCACAGTGACTTCGGAGGAGACAAAGTTGATCGATTAGTAAATTCCGCACACCGATCAATTTAAAAAATCGGTACGATCGCTAACGAGGAGATGTAATTGATTAATTCGTCAAATTTTCCACAGCAATAGAAAAGGAAAAAAAAATTGAAAAATCGGTAAGGTTGCTAACGAGCAGCTAAAAACACGTGCGTGTAATAAATCTAGAAATGAAAAGGCTCGGATGTCAGACCCCCGGCCCATAGCTCGTCTTAATTTTGCATAGATTAGGTGGATGATAAACCAAGTGGATGTAGGGGGTCAGTCTAACGTAAGCCGTAAGCCTTGATTAACGGATTTAATTATGGGATTGTACGGGGTTCAGGATTGCAATGGTCATTACGAGGGCCGGCGAGTCGGTCGGACCCTGGTGCCCAACCTTCGCCCAGCATTGTGTGCAGTAAATACTTAGCGATAATTCCCGGCTATCCGTGGCTATAGTAGGTCCTGATCACACTGCGTGCTGCACTGTTACATAGATCTTCAACGTTCACTTTTGTAACCCGGGGGAATAGGACTTAAATTTTCACCCCCATCTCATGGTCAGTTTCAATCAATCCACTCATTCATTCACTCATTTATTCTTCACTCGTTAATTTCTTCCTCCGTTATTGCTAATCCTTTATTCTCTGCCTATTACATTGCATTAAAGCCTGCGGGTAATCAAAACCACTAATTAAAACAGTAATTAAAACCACCGCCACTGGCCGACGTTCATTTTTTTTTTTCTGGTTCGTCTATATAGCTCAACAGAATTCAATTTTTTTGTTCCAGAGATTCTTCAAAGGTTCGTTGATTTTGAGAGGATTGTAGAAACACTGCAGAAGGTTTTTGAATATTTTTAGCACATTTTCTTTAGTTGAGCTTTGTAGCTGTTGAATTTCAAAGTTCTTGAAGGGCTTGACATTTTCGAAAACAAAAGTTATTAAAGGACGGATTTTTGAACCTGATAAATTTTATTGGCCTGGTGTAAGAAATTCCGATTTGTATTCACATTGGAATTAGAGCGTGAATGAAAATTCTGAATAGGTTGAATTCGGTGTGTCGTGTGTCTTGAAAGGGTTTGGATCAATGGAGTCCTAGGAGTATCAAGTTTAATGGAATCTTAATGGAACCTAGAGTGTCGGAAGTTCGAATATATGCAAACTCGAAGTGGGCAATGTCCCCAATTTTGCATAGGAATTATTCGAGGGATAGCCACTTTGGTCAAAATGGTGTTGATCACAGATCCAGAACCCCGAAACTTGTAAATATAGGCTTCTGATCAACGATTTTGATAACTCAAAAGTGTCAAACATGAATGATAATACGAAAATACTCGTAAGAAGATATTTCCAAGTACAGAAGACAAATGTTCGAAGAAAACTAGTTTAAATGGTTAAAATCAATCCCAAAGCTCAAAAGAACACTTTTTTAAGAATAAAGAGAATCAAAGTAGATCCAAAGCTCACAGAAAATCTTTCAGAAAACTTAAACATGTAAAAGTGATCCTCAAAGATCGAAGAACATTTTTCGGAAGATATAAAAAAGCTTGGAAGCTCTGAGAAAATCTGTTTTGGAGATGTTAAAATAAAAAACTGAATCCAATTCTCTGAAAAAAAAACTTCTCGACAAGATGAATCGTTGAAAAGTGTTCGAAACTACTTTCCACAGCATTTTTGTTCACATTTAAATTAGTTGAATCCTAAGGGACAGAAGGAAGGACGGATTAGCATGTCACCTCGACCTCGATATCGAAATTCTATATTATTATGATACAGATAGCAAAGCCGAATTAATATTGTCACACGCAGTACGTTACACATACGTATTTCACTAGGTGGCTAATAAATTCTTTCCTTGAAAATATCCACTGCCCCGAAGTATGACAATAGTTAAACGTTTATTGGTTGCAAGGGTATTATTCGGAGGGGCGCGCACCCTCTGATTAAAAATTCTCGCGTGGTTAAGCCTCTGATAATGATCTTCCCTAACCCTTTGACTGCCCCTCGACTTTCTGTCTTTTTTCATATTTCTTTTTTGTGCACTTTTTTTTGTTTCTCTGATCTTCTGCCTGTAGTTTAGTTACTTCATTTTTTCACGCAATTTCATTAGTTTTTTTTTTTTTTCTTCTTCAAAAAATGACAAAATATCTAATTTCTTCAACCTATTTCTGGTTCTTATATTTTATCCGAAGTTCAAGATTGAATTTCTCTGTATTACTTCTCCTTCTCCATAAGTTAACAGATTTTTGGTTTTTAATTTTTCGTTTCAGCTTTTATTTCTCGATTTTTTTTTTCTTTTGCCTCTGAATTTTTGGATCGTAGATTGTTTTATTTATCTGCGTTTTTCCTCGGAACTGAACATAAAGAAATTATAACGGTTCGTTGGTAACCAATTTGGATGATTGAACAAAAAAAAAATTCTCAAATTACTCACAACAATTATGTATCTACTATTCAATCTGAGAACTACTATAGAGGATTTTGTGGGGTGTGAAAATAATTTCGAAGTGCGATATGCGCGCAGATTGATAGAAATCTGTATCACAGTTGTCCATTATAGTTATGATCATTAATTAATAATTGAATGGATGAATGGAATTTTCTAGTCAAAGGTTAAATTCATTTGATGATTGTCAATTATAATCTCTGATCTCGTATATTCCCCCCCCCCCCCTTCTCTCTCTCTCTCTCTCTCTCTCTCTCTCTGTCTCTCTTTTATACAATATATGCAAGTGTGAAAATTGTTGCCTTCAAAGCTTTAATTATCACGAGAACGAGGTACATACAAACGTAGCCCACCCTTCAGCAAAGGTTTATGGTCACGCGGGTGGCTTCGCGCGTATTAATTAATTTGCTTGTATCCAATTCCAAGCATTCTGAACCTATTTAATACGCTTGAGAGATCATAGAAAGTATTTTCACACCACTCATCCTTCGACCGAAAAGACTCGACCATATTTTAATCCCAATTTTAATCAAGCTCCCTCGAATTATAATTCCCTCTCTATTTCTCTCTTTCTTTCTCTCTGTCTTGATGAAAAAATAAAAATAAAGATACTCTAAAACTAAACACTACTAAATAAAAAAAGATCCAAAATTTTGAGGAAGGACCAAAATCGATCACATTATAGTCATATAACGATTCGAAGATCATCATCGCCCATAGATAATTGATGAATACAAATGAATAGGTTCAATGAAAAAGTCATTTTCGGATTTGACTAATGAATTTTCTTAAATTCTCAACTTCTTCTCGCTCTTTTGTATAGTCGGGTTGATTTTTGATTTATTAGGCTTGTTAAGTTCGCATATAGGAATCAATTACGCTATCCCCAAACCGTGACGAAATTTGACGATCATTTGATTCGATTGTCTCCACGGTTATCAAGAAATCTGTTTACGCATAAAGATCGCGATGTGATTATCGTCGATCCATCAATCAGACTATAGGTAAATATACGTTCATTTTCATGGTACGAGAATGAAAGATTGAACGAATAAACGAATGAATGAATGAATGAATGAATGAATTACCTTCTACAGGGAGCTGAAAGAGTCTGAATTCAAAGTCCACTAACCTTATCGAATAGGTACGGAGGCAAACGAAGTTCACTCTCAGTTATGGTGGCAATGGTGATGGTGATGGTGGTGGTGGTGGTGGTGGTTTTGTAACAAATGACAGGAGCAAAAAGTCCTGAGCCCCTGGTTAATTATTCAAGCTAAGGGGGCTGTAAGCAGATTGGTCGCACCCTAAGCCCTAACCGTCTCTACAACAAGGGTGGTGGTACAGATTTCAAACCAACCCCCATCGCGATACCTTGGATCGAAAATTAGGAAAAATACCCATTCCCCTATCTTCCCTTACTCTCTCACTCTCTCTTTAAAATTTAGGATCAGCCGAAAATCATTTATCATCGAGAGAACGAATCTACAGAGCCTTTTTCAGCACCACGGTTGCAATTCCAAAAGCGTGTAAATAGGAAACTGGCTAAAATTCGGCAGTATGTAGTTAGGTGAGTACATATCTTTGTACAAAACATATCAAGATAGGTATAAAGAGAGAGACTATAGGTATGGGGCTTAACTGTTCCAGAAACGAACATTGTCGTTAACTTTTACGAGAGCATTAAGTCGCGTACGGTTTCCGCTATCCGCTTCGGTTTTAACCGGACGGTCTGACGTCACCATGGGAAAAGGCGAAAAATAAGAAGAAGAAGAAGAAGAAAAAAAAGAAAAGTAGAAATAGAAAAGCAAAGAAAAGAAAATGGAAAAAAAACAAACAATAGGAAAAGGAATTTGTAGTACGAGGTGAATAGAGCTGCTGCAAGCAACGGGGAAAAGGTCGTAAAATCTGTAAGAACTGCACTGCAGTGAGACTATCTTCACTTCCTAAAGGAATTTATTACGCTCATTAAAGGGTACGGAATAAAATCCGCCGGAAAATTCTGGAGATGCTTGTAGGTATACATATACGAACCAGACACGGCATCGGTTTTAAATTCTTGATCAATTTTCGGACGAATACTTTTACACGAGGAGACAAACTTCCGGATATCTCGACGGATAAAAAATGGCAGAAGAAAATTCTCGCGAGTATCCCGAAGAGAAAAGGAAGAACTTCCTGTAGCTATTTTATTGGTTCATATTTTTACAATTCATTCTAATTGTAAGCCAATTTCGATGATATATACATAGTTGTTTATCGTAATTTCAATTAGTTCTCTCAAACCGATTCTAGATCCTTGAAAATGGATAGTGAGCGGAAAATATTCAACATTCATTTTACCGAGAGGAGAATAAGCATCAAATTACCCTTCTCGACAATTGGCTGAAATTTTATTTGCATCAAGTTCCGTTCAAATATTGGATCAATTTTGATTAAAATTATTCAACCCGCAAAAAATCCACGTTGATACCTCCTTGGATGAAAATCATAGAGCTAATTTTGAGCAAGGGTTATAGGGCAAAAGAAAAGAGCTCTTCAACCCTTTTCAGCCCATGAATGTACGATTTTTTCTTCACCTTTTACAGCCAATTGTGGAAGTAGTTGTTTCTTTCTATATTTGGATTAAGTTTCTTAGCTCGATTGTGGAGCCTTGGATAATAGGGGTGAGAAAAGCTTTTGAATGAGCATTTTGGAGTGGATAGAAACTGCTTCGAACTACATTTTTCTAAACTTCTCTACAATTTTTCTAAACTTTTCTATGAGATCCTGCAGTGTCTGCGATTTCTGTACCCTAGCAGAAAAAACCATCTAATTGTTCTACACGGCATAAAAATGCGGAAAAAAATCGTTGAAAAATTTTCAACGGAGAGATTTGTAGCTCAGTCTTTGTACTTCAAAGTAATTTTTCAATCTCCTCCAATGATTTCCCCTCGCCTAAAATTCCGTGTTTTTCTCTTATAAGTGGAAAATTCACTGTTCTTCGATTTCACGTCGTTAGGTAACTTTAAATATACACATGTGGGTATTATTTTCAATTCCACTCTTTGACTGTATCATGTATATATGATTATATTCATTTTGTTATTTTTCCCTCATTCGTGTTCATCCCCTATTATCCGGTCCAACAAGGGGAGACGAAGAAGGTCGGGGGTGGAAATTCTTTAAAATAATCTCGAAAAGGTCATGAGAGATGGGATTTGACACGCGTAGCTAAAACACAAGGCATAGGGGCAAGTCACGTGGCTGGATGCAGCAGAAGGTGACGTCAGTTGCTGTCAGGTCACGTGACTTTTGAGTAAAGGGTTGCCAGACTACTTTTCACTCATCCGGTTGACGGATCGAACCGTTAAGTCTGACTGATACCCGTTAGCTACGGACTGTTCCAGGCTTCACTTTAATTATTCGGGAAATCACGCCCTTGCAATCATTAACTAGAGTTTAATGCCCTTCAAATATGGATTAGCCCCCCCCCCCCCCCCCCCCCGAACCAGCAATTTTTTTTCTTCCATTTTTTTTCTCTCCTAATTTTTGAAAAGAGTAGCTTTCGGTGTAGAGAAAAAAACATGTTTTCGCCAAAACTGGTGGAACATGTACGATTTTCGTAAGATCGTCAATTTCTACATGTATTTTGAACACGTAGTCAGAATTTGAGACCAATGTTTGTAACAGTTTTTTACTAATAATCATCTTCTCGAAGTCTGAAGTTTGGATTAAAACATGCAGTTGATCGAAGGGGGTCGGATTGAAGTTCCGATACGTCAAAACTACGAATTTATTTGAGACGCGGTTCTGAGTTTCTAGAAACTCAAAATTAGAGTTCAGAATTTTGGATTTCCGAAAGATCGAAATATAGACGGCTCAAATACCCAAAAGTTGAAAACTCAGGAAGTCCAAAAATCTGCAAGTTTAAGGGAAGCTCATGACAAAGCTGTCAAATAAATGACGTTGTATAAGCAAATTCCGAGATCCGGAGTTTTGGTTTTTCAGATCTTGAGCTTTCGGAATTTTGAACCTTCGGTGTTTTTTCGATCCGGAATTTTTCGAATTAGCTACTTAAACTTCCGGGTGATTGATCTTTCTAAAAACTCTAAGTCGGTAGTATAAAGCTTTTAAAATTTGGAATTTCAATCCCGCCCCGATCGGAGGATCGAAAACATGTTCAGGATTGTTTGAAATCGTTCCAATAAGATGAAGGAGAGTTAAAAAAATTTTTTTTCATACTTCGAGGAATTTTTAAAACGGTCAAAAACTTTTTAGCGAGTAAGAAGAGAGTAGGGAATGTTTTCCAGGGGTTAGCTGGTGCGTTTTATGCCAAAATTCGAAGAGAAGCGAAGAGAAGAGAGAAGTAGTGAGTAGGTAGCTAAGCGAGAGTGATGGATGCCTGTGGTAATCTATGCTAACTTCCACTGGGATTTGGCACGATTTCTCATCCCAGTAACCGAACGAGAGAAAGAGAGAGACGGAGACCCTAATTCCGAGCCTAACCTGACCCTGACAAAAGTTTGGAAATCAAGTTCCCCACAATCCAGTGGATGAAGCTGGAAGCTTGAAGCTCGAAGCCTGGGTGGCGCCTTAAGACGACGCTCTAATTAACATCGTGTCAGTCGGATTACGATCCTAAGGCCTAAAGCAGAGCGAAGTGAAGCTAAAACGTTGAACAGTAAAACCAGAACCGAATCATTAGCCTGGGATTCACAACTCGCGATTCAAATTCTAAACCTCCCCTTTTCTCTCTCATCTCCCTCTGTCTTCCTAGGTTTCTTGAGAAATCTTATGCCAAATCAATTTCCTTGATAGGGTCGAAAACGAGAAGAACTTTAGAGAACCTTACGCCCTGGGAATTTGATCAACATCCCCATTCCCATTCCCATTCCCGGCATCCCACCTCCCCGAACCCCTATTCATGGGTAAAGGATTATCGCGGTACCCATGTGCACCAGGCCTTTATGGCTCGTTACCAAAACAATGTCAAGCCATGATTACCGAGAGGAATATTGGCCATAGTCATTTTCTTCAATTATTATTGACTATGGAAGGGTACGAACGATCTTCTTCAATTTTTCGAAACATTTGAAAAGCCAATTAGTCGCAGCTGCTGGGCATGTTTTCGGTGAAAAGCTCTGAAACAATTTCTAGAAAAGTTGAAATGCTGAAACACTTTGAAAACTTCGCTGAATTCTGACTCTCATAAATTAAAAATGGTCTCAACGAAAAACGACGGAAGCTTCTCGTGCAAAAGAAAACTATAGAGATTATGAAAATGGAATAGAAGAATGATCAAGTAAATTCGGAAACTGGATTCGGAAAATAAGAAAACAGAACACGGAAATTGTAAAATTGAAAGAAAAATGAGTTAAATGATAAGAAACTAAAAAATGGGATCAAAAAATGAACAGCAAGTCCACAAAATTTGAAGAAAAATAAGAAAATGATTGAGAAAATGAGAAAAAAGGATCATGAACCGAAAATTGCTAGAACTTTTCTGAACATTCCTCGAAGATTTTCCATCTAGTTCCCCGTGAAAACTTTGGAGACGATTTTCATGCGGGAATGTATCCATAACTTTGCATCTTACTTTGAACAATTGGCACCGAAAGGCATAAGGCTCGATTAAATTCGAGTTGACAGAGCGTTGCGTTTGGGGCTAACGACGGGTTAAGGGGATCCCTGACACGTTATACTTAGAACATGGTGTAAGGCTAGGACTAGGGCTAAGGCTAGGGCATAGTCGAATAGACGACGTCGAGGCCGAAGATATAAGCAAGTGCTTGGCCACCCTTGGTTAAACTTATGTCCGGCTTAAGCCGTTGAAATCCCCGTCTAGATCTGTTCGGGACTAAGATATTTGTCACCCATTGTTACGGGCGAGGTCCACGGCGAAGTTTAATGTCACGCAATTCCTAGAGAAAGTTATTGCGCATAATACTACGGAAGCCGAGTAGATGTATGAGCCGAAAATTGCTTTTGCAGAAAATAATGACAAACTGTGTATTTGGAGCCAAGATCGTGAAATATAACAGTGATTCGTGTAGCCAAAGGAAATATATATTCTCTTACTACGGACTTAGAAATGCTACTTCATTTCCTTTCGACTTCTTAAACGAAATGTGTTAATTTTCTAAATTTACTAACTAACGTATAGAGAACGACGAGCTAAGTGTCAGTCAAGATCTGGAAATGGTAACGAGTGTCAAACTATCGGCATGGCTATTTGTCTTCGTGAACTTGAGAAGTCCTGGTTTTAGGTTAAGTAGAAAAATAGAAAGAAAGAGAGCGAAAGGGACGAAGGGAGGTTTTTCGGGTGTGGATATATGTAGAATAGAAAAGAAAAGAAAGAAAAGGAAAACAAGGCTGAAGGGTGCGTCGAGGACAGGGAAAAATCTCCCCAGGGAACATCATCAGGGAAATTGGATGCGGCATTTTTCAACCGACAAAAATATTCCAAATTTTTACTGTCGCGGATGGAAAAGGAAAGGAAAAGAAAGGGGGACACGCCACGCGTGCTCAGATTATAAATTGCTTTTCGAATCATTTCACATATATTGTATAGATGCAGGAAATCGTGGTAAAGTTTTGAAACACACCGGAAGGAAATTTCAAGACTGAAAAAGAGGGCTTTATTCAAGATCCAGAAAATTATATACGGATATTGAAAAATACTGGCAAATATTCAACAAAATTGGAAAAATATGATTTTCCAACATGGAAAACGTGAAAGACTTTGTGAAAAATCGAATAAGATTCAAAAATGCAGATAATCTTCAACAATGAGATTTTAACTTGTGAAAAACTGAGGGAAAACCGTGGAAATTAAGGATACCGTGAGAAATCCAGAAAGTCTTATCTGAATCTGGAGTTCCAGCAAAACGTTACAAATCCGGCAAAATATGGCTTCTTATCATTGAGAATGCGAAAAACATTTTGGATGACTATTTTGAAATTAGTATGAAACTGCAGACGAGTCCTGGAAATCAGGGAAATGTAAAAAATGAAGGTGGAGAGACGCCAACTTGAGGGAAAAGCAATTTAATACCATGAAAATATTTGCAAAATTTAGAAAATAAATGTTTAAAAGACTTAAGGTATCAAATGGAATGTTTCGTTTTTATTTTTTGCATCACAAAATCTAAGAAAACATAAAAATTTACTTCAAATGAGGTAGCAGAGAATCAAATATACAAACGGTTCAAGAAACTTGGAATGGTAAAAACCTTACAAAACATGACGAAAAAATGTTTCGAAACGTGCAGAATCATTCCCCAGTAGCAAGTTTCACCCTCGAATTTCAACCCCTCGACAAAATGAGCCTGCTAGATAATTACACCTTGAAAATGCAAAAATGGTGATAAAAAAGATCTGTTTTTATTTTGGTCTCATCGAGTTTGACGTTTTCCAATTCCCCAGGACGATTTTCCTCGCGATCAAACTTGAATCTAACCCCCGGCCTCAGGGGTGATCAGTCATTTCGTTGCATTTATACCACTACAGAGTACCGGATAAAGATCTACCCTTAGCAGAAGCGAGGATCGTAGCTACGGCTATGACTAGCTGGCTTTCATGTCCTGGCGGAGGACCCGGGGTAAAGTTATAGTTATAACTCATAGCTGGCAGATAATGTTAGCCAGCTAGCTGCTCGAGGTGTGATATATTATTTTCTCCCATTGTCACCGCAATTATTCACGACGATATCGTCCAACAGCCACAGGTCTTCGCATTTCCGGTGGGAATTTCAATCTTCTATGGGAGAGGGTAAGGCCTGCAGTGGCACGAAAAATATCGAAAGGAAAATCAAAACGAAAAAAAATGAATGAAAAAAAAATGCGGCAAATGATAAGACTAATTGAAAAGTGAACATGAAAATAAGGAAAATCCCGAGGAACAAGTACAGGGAAATGACGATGAAAATTCGAATTTTGAAGGGTAGGTAAGAAAATTTGAATGAAAAATAAAGGAAATCGTTATCATACATAAGAAGATCAATCGGAAAATGGTAAGAGTGATTGAGAAGCAATTGCAAAAACGAAAGGGAAAATGGAGAGAAAATTATTAGGGAAATGACAAAACGATGAAAAATACAGCTAACAGTAAGAAACGAATAAAATTCATGACAGAGATAATGCAAAAAAATGAAAAAATAATGAAAACTCAAAGAAATAGAATTGAGATGAAAAAACCAGGTGAGCCAAATATCAAGGAATATTAAATCAATTGGAAAAAAAAATAAGATGAATGACTACAAATGAATGAAAAATCCTGAAAATTGAAGAAAAAAAATGAGGATAATGAGAGAAAAGAAAAAACAGGACAATAAGACAATTGAAGTGAATGTGAGGAAAAAAAATGAGGGAAACGTTGAGATAAATAAAGAAATTGACAATTGAAGAAAAATTAGGAACTGACGATGGAAATCGGAAAATGGACAGGAAATTTAGGCGAGTGGGAAGAAAAATAGAGGAATGGAAAGAAAAGAAAAATAGAAAACTGAAAGACGGTATAAGGAATTGTAAGAAAAGGAGAATATAGAGGCAGACGGTTTGAAGTGTGAGATATTTCAGAGTAATCCAGCAATATCGTAAACAAGGTTGAGTTGCGAATGCAAAGAGGAGGAGCCATTCGAGACATCCGAGTCATAACCAGGTATTAGGGCATTAGAGCTGTTTGCAAAATCTCCCTTCAATGGATCCTGCTGCGGTAGGATGCAAAAGGACGCGAAGAACAGGAAGAGGAGGACGAATAGAGGAGGCAAATCGTCAGTTGAGCCACGAAGTACGACCTGGATGCGAACCAGCCACCTGCGCCACAAAGCACCAACCCCCCTGCCCTACCCTTATTATCAACAATCGTAAAACGCCAAATTGAAAGCCTCGTCGCGACAGGGTAGGTTTACTCCTCTACGTGTTTTACCCCCGTTCTACTGCACGAGGATTTAACCAATAATAATGCAAAGTTCTAAACCCGAGTTTATCTCCTACTATCCAGGACCAGAAGGAGGCTCCCAAATCTTCGGCGATGATCGTATTTTTTTATTTTTCATTTTTTTTTTCTCAAATATTTCATCCCCTGGGTGTTATAAATTTACCTTCAGAATAGACTGAAACATTTCGTTATTTATGCCCACGATTAGATCACTACCTTTTACCTATTGCAGATATACAATTTAATTGCATTTTTAGTTCATGTCTAAATAATTTATCGTTCCGAGAACATGTTCGTATTACATTATAGAAGTATTGAACACGATAGAAATCTACTACAACTTACTATGAAAAAAAATAATAGTTACATTTCAGACCATCATGATTTCGAAATTCAAGAGATACCTTTGATTAGTTGAGATCATTAGTTTCAAGACTCAAGGGAACTGATGGAGATTCCAAAAATTTTCGATAAAATTCAAGCAGGTTTTTGTGATAATATTTTCAGATCATCAGCTGTAGTGAAAATTTGTGAAACACCTAGAATTCGATGACAATCGTCAAGATATTTCCGAATTCTTGTAGAAGAAGTCATTCAAATTTCTGAAAAAACCATCGGAAAAATTGTCGTATTTTTGGAAGGCTATGAAAGCCTTCGAAAGATTCGGGGAATATTTTTAAGCAAATCGTGTAAAGTGACTGAAACATTTTAGCGAAGTTCGTCAAATCGTTGAAATCCTTTGAACATAATATATTATAATTCTGTAAAAAACTTTCCGTTGGAATGAAAGTTTTCAAAAGAATTCCCGAAATTGAGAGGGAATTTATGGAATCCTTAAGATGCCATGATAATTTTACAAAATAGTCGTGAAACAATTCGGAAATCCTTGGAATCCGGAAAGATTATCAACAATTTTCAGAAAACCTTCAAAAGAAAATCCTATTAAGGGGACCAGTATGTCGCGGTTGTGAAAATGAAACGTGGTCCAGAATCAATTTATTTCTTCACCAAAGTTCATTTTACATCATTATAATCATGTCCCTAAAAATCAGTCGCTGCACGAATTGAGGCACACCGTAGGTCCGATTTCACTTCTTCAGGATCCAAATTGTTCGGAAGAGGAGCCGTCATAAATCGAACGAGGAAAATTGAATTGAAAAAATTATCATAGAAGATATGGCCAATTTTCCGAAGATCGAACCTTTCTTTTTCAGTTATTTGCAAATAACTCAGCCTAAAAATTACATTTTCCAATTTCCCTCGTTAAATTTGTGACCGCCTGTATTCCTCCGAATCTTGGTCATAGATAAGTCGAATCGGACCTACGGTGTGCCTGAATTCGTACAGCAACCGTTTTTAAGTGAGATGATTATAATGATGCAAAATGAACTTTGGTGATAAAACAAATGAATTTTGGACTATGTTCAATTTGCTCCCCTAAAGTTTTGCAAAATACTTACCATCTTGAAAAAGAATTCCGAATTGTGGAAAAACTTCAAAGACAATACTCAAAATCCTATAATTACCATGAAAATTTCATACGCATTTAGAAAATATAGACATCCGAAAAAGTTCTAACAATAAAAACCTGAAGCTGGACAAACATTTGAGAATTGCAATTGATCCAGAGAATAATAATTATAGCCATCCAAATAATTTTTTGTTTTGGGGACGGTTTTCTATCCAGCGAGTATGATCCTGCACCTGTCGAACTTATCATCAACATAATGATGATAATCCTGATTCAGCTGTATCGTGAAATCTCTCCGAAGTGACAGGGATCAATTAGCCAAAAAATAGTGATTCGGTGCAGTGAGATGCTCCCCGAGTAAGAAAAAGTAATTCGATTGAAAGGGAGAAGGCGGCGTTGCGGAGGGCTGAGAGATAAGTGAGAGAAGATGCCAGTCATCCCCTGGTAATTAGTTAAGGGTCGCCCGAGTGGAGGTCCTGGTCCCGTATTCCGAAAGTCCTGGAGTCCCTGGGTTACTAGTGTTAGTATTCAGGAGACTCGAATACCCAGCAACCCAGTACTATACGAGGACGTGCCTCGTTCGCCCTGCAGGGGTGGCGAGCTGCATTCGACTCTCGGAAAAGCTAAGCCATAGCTGGATTGTTCAACGGGGCGATATAGAGACTGGTAGTGGTAGAAAACCAGCCCCCTCCTTTCGCCCTGGATTTGATTGATTGGGTTAGAAAAATTGAGCTCCTTGATTGTCACAGTAAATGTATCAAGATATCCGCGACACTCCTTCTTCGCGTTATCATCCGGATGAGGGATCCCCTTAAAGCAAGTTAAGGGGATACAAAAGAGAAGAAATGAAAGGAAGAAAAAAAAAAAGAAGAAAATAACAGTTTGTGTGAAAATGCCATAGATTCATGCATAGCGCGGTTCGGATGAGCTTTTGCAAACCCTTTTGATTAGTAAATGTCATGTGATATGAATAGGCTGGCGACCTATGCAATCGAAAAACGGTGTGACATTTAGACCGAAGCGAAGAATCTATAATAGCTGGAACTGCGCTGTTGGTACGATGCGGTGTGGAATGGTGGAATACCAAATTGCACAATACTGGGCGTTGTGGTGTGGTGTGGTGTGGTGTGGTGTGAAGAGCACACTGTCGCACACGACGATAGTATCAACACTCGAACCCGTATTAGGCTGGACACTGGTCATCTGTCAATGTCAGTCGCGAACCCGGAGTCTCCAGTAGAGCCATGGCCGAAGGGAAACTACGCGACGCGGTACTGCGACCCTCCCGTTCATCCAGCACGTGCCAATCTCTCGGGTTATGGCTCGCTACGAAGATCGGTGGTAACAATAAAATATCACTGGGAAATTGAGCGCCAGATAGTAGGGAGTTCTTGGGTCAAACTAACATTCGATGATTTTTCTATCTCATCTCTTTCAAGATATAGCTGCAGTGTCCAGCTTATTCTCTTCTTCAACTGTGAACATTTCCGAAACGATTTATCTCGAGGGGTCGAACACTCGTGAATTTTTGTTCGGGTCAGATCTCTCGATTTCAATATTTTCGATTATCTCAGAGGATTAAATTCAGAGTTTTTGAATCATGTTGAAATATTTCCATTGATTTTGACAAGTTTCAACATTACAATCAACTGCAACGATTTCAAATGATTTCGAATAGTTAGAATAATTTCAAATAATTACATGTTACTTCTCATAATTTCTCGAGATTTCATAGAATCCAATTGATTTCGAATGTTTGAATGGTTTTCAACAAATTCAAATCATTTTGCCTGATAGCAAAATATTCCGAAGGCTGTTAGTGATTTTGACATGATCTCGCGATATTTCATACAAGACTTCGACTGAATTCATAGATTCTCAATAATTCTACATGTTTTGGGATTCCAAATGATATTAAAAACAATTTCGAATGATTTGACGTGACTTCATAGATTTACAATAATTCCAATTGATTTGAAATTATTTTGAATGATTCTAAAAAATTTCTATCATTTTCTGAAGATTTTGAAAGATTACAAGACCACGTCGTCGAGGCGTGAGCGAGATTTCAATAGCGATTGACCCCGGAGGGGGTTCAATTGAATGATTTAGATCATTGACCCCAAGATGACATCTTCTTCTGCTTTCCCTTTGTTCCTTTGAGGATGGAAGAATCGATGTTAACCGAAAGGTGGCCGAATAAGAGGCAGTTGAGTATTGGGAAGTGTAAAAGTGGCAGGCGCGTCGCGACACCTCGCAACAATATTTTACAATCTAACCGATTTTACGAGTACTCCCATGGGCGAGTGAACCCATTCCACTTTGGCAAAACCGACTCCCATAGCTATTCAATCTTGTTCAGAAACGCCTATGAATATAAATACAAAGGAGCGGTGATTTATGCCCTCCTTCAAGAATAAAGGAAAGATGATTCAATACCGAACCGCGACTCTTCCACTGAAGAAGAAGAAGACGAAGAAGAAGAAGAAGCAGTACCAACCAACCGCAGGTTTACGCGTTTAAGTCGACGGTCAGTATTTACCCCGCGGTTTAGTGCCACTAAAAATCTTCGGTTCGGTTTGCCTCGTTTAGAGATCAACCATTTTTACGAGCCTCAAGAGACCCACCCCTCTCACCTATCTCTCTCTCTCCCTCTTTCATCATTTTATTGCCCAACTTTTAAAACGCCAATTTTTTTCAGCATCGAAAAGAAATTCAATCCAAATCTTGCGGATATTGAACCATCATTACCATCACCATTATTACCCTGAACCGCAGACATTCGACAGATAGTCCCTGAAAACTCGACATGAAATTCGAGGCGTATACATCAGTCGAAGCTTATGTCTGCATGCGAAAAGGATTAGCTGTCGTTGGTATATGTATTGACCAGTTTAACGTCCCTCGGTACGGACTTTGTGCCGACTAAATATTCGAGGCGTATTACCGTTTTCGGTTTAATCTGTCATTACCTGTCGATCAAAGAATGAGAACGGATCAATGAGCCCGACGTGCATCCGGTGCGACCTACGAGTACGTATGTACGTCAGATTTACTTCGACGAACAATGAACCCTCACTGCTGCAGGGATCCGTACCACGACGAAAAAAAGTGAACCCTGATGATCCACCGGAGAATTTGCCTCACAGTAAATTCTGTCAGTATCCCAAGCATATGGAGTTATTGCGAATGTTGAAAGGCACTGACAGACCACTTGATGACATTTGCAGTCCAGAGACGTCATTAAGTTCGGAACACAGAATTTGATAAACAGTTCGTGTCGCAATGATGAAATCCTAGATGAATATTCAGAACTTTATGCTATCATCGCAGGATCTCTGCAATTTGAATCACGTTTTGGGTATGTCATGAACGAATTCGTTGAAGAGGATTGAAGATGCAGAAATATTCAGTAAAATTCGAGGAATTTGAAGAAACAAATCATATAAACAAAATCCATGAAAAATTATTTGAGGCTGCAGTGACATCCACTGAAATTCATCTAGTCTTGATGAATCTGATGAATGAATCAAAGCGGATCGATACAGAAATCTTTGGAATCATAACTAAATACTATATACGGAATCTGTGGCGTATTCTAGTTTCAATAGAATTTTATGAAGAAGTGTTAGAAATTCTATCGAAACGCTGAAAAATTTGCTATATTTCGGTCATGTTTAGAACATGCCACGATAGAGTCTATGAAAAAACCATGCAGGTTAGAGGAATGCTGACGAAATTCAAAGGAAATAGGTCAATCGCCATTGAAATATTATGGAATGACGAACATCTCGAGTGCAGCATGGGTAATTCTGCGGTGTTCGGGAGTGTATCTCAATGAACAATGCAGAGTTTGGTAACTATGAGAGTAGGTAGGTAAGGGGCGTATAATAAACGGGTAAATGAATCCAGTCGAAAAAGCGGGTAGTGCTCGGGCGTTATTCAGAGTCCCACTCCATGCCTCTCTCGCGAGCGCAAGGTATAGCCAGGCAAACCCGTAATGTAGTTGATGGTTGAGCTGACAATGCGAGGTTGATTAATGACAGAGAACCAGTCTATTTTGCGTGGGCGTGATACCAGCCCAGCTAGGTGCAATCAGCCGTTCTGCCCCCCACAACAACAGGGTGACTTTGGGATTAGGAGGGTCGTGAAAGTCGAGCAGGTTAAAAAGGGCCATTTTATCCGAGGGTTATATCAGACTAGTAGTTCGTTTGACGAAACGGTGAAATTCCCTTTTTGTTTGACGTACATCTCATAGTCACGTCATGCAGTTTAATTGTGACATCTGTGTGCAAATTAAACTTGAAAATCTCCACACCTCTTTGCAGCTTGGTAAAAGTTAATCTTAATAAAAGGCTCCTCGCAGGATAACGAAGAACTTTGTTTAATGCGGCATGGGATCTACGGAGCCGACCACCGCAAATGTGTAGCCTATGCAAATTCGAACCCCTCCTAAATCCCTGACTACCCCCCCCTTTTCACAGTCGTACTATGTGCCCGTACAACAGGACCTTACTAAGAATTTGCATACGTTCAATCCACCCGGCAGGCTATAGCCGGGCAAACCTTTTGTCCGGTCTGGAATGTCCATCAACTTTTTGTCCACTGCAATAGCCGGGACCTCGGTGCTGTCCTGCAACTACTGAGTAAATAACCCAGTCAAATGACCAGCGAGTTTAAGTCCCCTCTTATATATATTCTACCTTTTATTCGCTGATTGCGTTCCGATTGTTTCGTGATTTAGCATTAATGTTTGATTAGATTTTCCGGGGGACCACCACACTTGTCCTTTACACTGAACACATACTCGCATATTGACAATGTCTCTTCACCTAACAGCCATCAACAATTCCAATTGCATCTCATTTAATATCGCATAAGCTTGTCCAACAATACAATACCTCGGAAATGTGTTTGCCTTGAACTACATAGTCGTAGGAATCAGTGCGGATCACTTTTTGGAAGAAAAGTCCATTCAGTATTGAGTATTGCACACTTTTGTTCATTCCAGAACATTGCCAATTCCAATTCTTAATGATTGAACATGAAATGATCCCGTACCATGATTCTAATCGTTCAAAAATGTACTGGAAACTGAGAGTATCATTTCCGATAGTATTGAACGTGTTTATTCATTTTGGAGAAATGGTAGTTGCAATTGTGCAATATGTAGATCGAAGCAATAGCCCCCACCTTTGTAAATCGGTCAAGATTTGTGTGTTGGAGGTAGTTTGTTTGTTGCCAGATTCAGTTAGTGGATTCAGAGGTAGATTGGACCATCAGTTCAGACAATGGAATCTGCTTGTGCGTTTAAGGTAATCCCTGGTGAATAGTGTCCCACAGCTCGAGGTACTTAATACATTGTCCTCTCTGATGACCACCCTTTACAACCTCGTCAGGATCCGGGAGATGGGGTTGCCCCCCTTCACAACTAACTCGACCAAGATGGCGAACGTTAACACCTACTGAACTGCAGAAGCTGTAGTCCCAATCTGTGGGCATTATTGATCTTTTTTTTTCCAACTCACCACTTCAAATAAATCATGCAGGTGCGGATGTCCACTTCAAAAATGGGATGAGTTGAGGTTCAGAGAATCACCACCGATCGTTTTCAGATCTGTTTGCGATCGATTCTTTGCACAACGATATCTCGAGAATGACGGGACGCATTTTGATGATTTTGGTCTCAATCAATAGCGGTTTTTTTCAATTCAACTCTGAATAAATTTTGGATGTAACCTGTTTAGTAGTTTTTAGGTTATTCGAAAAAGAAAATTATTGGGATTGGTGGGTTTTCGGGTCGGTCATCACGGATGTGAAAACGACGTAGAAAAATTGAAAATAGTGGACATTACCGGTGAAAATTCATCTTATCTATGTTCTATCAATGAAGCTTTCCATGCAAAGGATCCCAGATCTCGAGCTGAATAAACTTAAACAGGAAGTTATGGCTCAGCTAAATTATCTACTCGTATTGCTTTTCTTGTTGTTTTCCGAATGGAAGAAAAATTGGATTCATGAAAAATGGCACTCAGTCTAAACTTCACGAGTATATAAGAATGCGGATGAAAAGTACTTTTAAGAGAAGATAGTCGCTCGCGAAAGAAGAAAAAGAAAAAAATAAGAAAAAGAAGAAGAAGGAGAAGCGGTCAGTCTGAACTCCCTGGAGTCCGATAAGGTTCGGACAAATGACCGCGCGTGGTGGATACAGGGAGAAAGCTGAATCCCGTAGAGCAAGGAAAACTACCCGAAATCGCCCCTCTAAGTAAATTTGTATCAACCCCCTCGGGGAGGGTCGATCCGTCATACGAGATTACCGAACTAAATAAGGCGTCTGTCCGATCCGAAACGTGGAATGGGATGAACACAGCATAAAAATCATTCTCATCTTTTCTCCGCTGGGTTTCTTCCCTCAATGTAATCGAGTAACTAAATTTCCAGATATTATGATGTGATCACTAAACACCGTCCACTCCTCGATCATCCACGCTCTGATGATCCGCT
The DNA here is from genome assembly GCA_963989295.1 of Ametastegia equiseti. NCBI lineage: Eukaryota > Metazoa > Arthropoda > Insecta > Hymenoptera > Tenthredinidae > Ametastegia > Ametastegia equiseti. Next base: position 14,314,402 of record OZ022395.1, read on the forward strand.
GAATTTTTTTTACATCCATCTTTTTATGCTTCCTTTTTTTTTTTTTTTTTTTGAAAGATTGATCAATTGTCCACATACACCGTTAAATGATCACCAATTTAGAAGGGAGGGGGAATATTGACACCGTTTACAAGTCACCAAGTTCCACTGCATGCAGTCAGCTCCACTTTGAGGTGGACCAAGAAAATAGAGGGAAAAAAAACCAGGAAAAAAACTGGCGATTTACGCTCGACTTGGTTGAGGGATTAGATAGATTACTGTGAAGGAACCATCACCAAGGTACGGGGGGGTTTCCAAAGGACGAGGGTGGGGTATTTCCTTGAACATCAACTAACGTTTGTTTGTTGGATGGGAAAATTGGTCAAAAGAAGGGAAAACCGCTCTCCTCTTTCCACACTTCACGGGATTTTTTTTTTCATCTTTTTTTTCTGGCAAGGAGGGTACGGAGTTCCAGTTTCTTTTCTCGTTTTATATATACGCGTATACATGTATGTACATGCACAAAGTATTTGTATATTGCGGGGCTGACAGAAAGAGACAAGAGAGACCAACTGGCGGGCCTTTTAAATAATTGAAAATCCGCAGAACATCAAACGAGAAATGAAATAAGGAGACTTCTACTTCACTCGCTTCATCTTGGTCCTTAATTTTTCTTCCCTGCATTTGGTATTTTTTTTTTCTTTTTTTCTTTTTTTTATTCCCTTTTTTTGTCTATTTTTGGCTTTTTTGCTCCGGCTTTGTTTAGTATTATCATCAGAAGTAAGAGAAGTTGCGAAGATTATTATCTACGTGGAAAGAAAAAGAGGGGAATTAAAAAATACCTGACAAATATGACTTCAACCCTCGATGTACTTCTATGGCCTTATTGCAATTTATACATGTATATATGTATGGACACATGTATATACATCGAAATGTCAAATTGGTTCGAGATATCGATCCGTTCGTATATAGTTATGTATATGTGAGTGTGAATGTGAATGCGAATAAAGCCCACTGCCAATATGCTGCATTCAAACCAGAATCGCACCCTGCTCGTGGTGGTGCTGCGGCTGCTGCTGCTTCTGCTGCATACGTCCAACATGGTTATTCAATTCTATCACACGGTTTAATTAATCAATTCCAACATCCAAAAAGCCTCACATCGCTCTCACCTGATGCATCGAATTCACTGGGTTTTGACACCGTGCGTTATTTTATACCCGATATTAATACCTCCGCGCTGTCATTATGTATTGGAATTTTATTCATATCCAAGGATCGATTTTTCACGGAATTTTTTTTTTGTGATTTATTTCTGAGAGGGAAGGGGGATTCGAGGGTCTTGCTGGATAATAATAATTATATTGACGAATTCGAAACGGTTTGACAAAGGCCAAATGGTATGTGGATTTTATTTTTTTGTTGAATGGAACAATTTGGTGCCAGTTCATGAAATGTTCGTGTTGTATTTGAGGAATCTTTCAGATAACAATACATTGCAACAGGAATATGTGTTTTCTGATTGGGTTTCAGAGATATTAAAGTAAAAATCTGGACATTCGATAAAAATTTGGTAGAAATCTTATAGCAAAAATTTGACAACCAAAATTTGGTGAGTTTCGAAGCAATCTGAGAGGAATTCTTGTAATATTATGAAAAACTTTTATGCAGAAAGTCTGAATAAAATTTAGGGAAATAGTAAAGAATGTATGAAATTTTGCAAGCAATACTTCAGGCTTGACATGAAATTAAGAAAAAATACGCATAAGATCAGAAGAAAATGGTGCAGGTACATGATGATAAAACCAAACTTCGAAATTGGATCGTATCTCTACGAAATCCTAGAGATTCCGTGAAGTTCTTGAGATTTGACAGTGAATGTGATTTCTGAATTCCAAAGAAAGCTGTGGTTCTTATATTGATGTGAAAAAGAAAGAAATCTGGAAGAAATCAATGATGAAACAATATTTGATCAGAACAAAAACTTCCATAATCCATGAACTCTCAGGAGAAAAAAGAGCCGAAAAATTTCCTGAAATTCCTAGGTATATCGATATTATATTTCCCATAGGCTCCGGAGGAATTCGATGGAAGCCTATAGGCAAATCCTTCAGAATCCTTAATGACAATCCAAGAAACCCTATAGAATCCTAATTACCACCTAAGCGAAATATAAGCCCCAAAAAGCCTGGAAGCGCATGAGGACCTAGAAAAATGTTGGAGTTTTGATGAAATTTTTCAGAAACCCGTCAATTTTTGAAAAACTCCTCTGAACTTCATAGTCCAAATTCACTAATTTGAAAGCACATCTGTATCATTGAAAGATGAATGAAAACAAAAGCCCTAAAGTTACACATAATAATAAAAAGTTCTCTGATTCCATCAGAACCCACTGAGTGAACTATAAAGTCTGAAGAGAAACAGAAGCAAGAGCAAAAGAGATGATTGAAAACTGTGGGCAATTCCGAAGAATGTCTGGATAATGAAATCCACGGTAGGAAAATGAAAGGAAGCTGTTTATCCCCCCCTGGTGAGTTGATGAGCATGAAATTAGCTGGGAGTTTGTTGTGTATGGGTTTGTGGTATGGGGTGGCTGTGGTAGGATGGCGAGATGATTTATTTATCGTTGGATTATAGGCATAGCAATCGAAAGACGGATCGAAGCAAAGAACGATAGTTATCGGTCTCTCTTTCTCTCCAACATACATAAATGTGTTTCACTCATAAGCATTTGAATGGGCCAATCAATCACTCGGGTTCTTCCTTCTGGTGACGTCACGTCAGCTCCCCCTATTAGTGGGGTGTGATAGAGAAACGGGGGTTCGTAATTATATATTCCAAGGGTGTCGCGGTGATCAGTCAATGTTTCCGTTCCAGAATACCCGCGACAATGGACCAAAGATAGAAAAAGCTTATCTGTCACTGCAGAAAGCACGTTTCCTTAGGGAGATCGCTCTCTTTTAATTCAGGATTCGTACCGCTGTAGACTAATGTACCTATACCTACTCAATTCCCAGACTCTAAATGCACGCCGCGGCATCAGAAACAGGAAATCAACGCTTTTTTGTACCACGCAATAGTCCACGGTCGTTTGAAATGTCACGGAAGCCTGGAAATCGATCAAATCGACAAAAAACCTCAAAGAGATCATCAATTTTTAGAGAATTACCCGCATCGACACAATAAATCTGGAAATAATGCATACGATGTCAGTTCAAAGCCATCCTCAAAGTTCTTGATGAAATCAATGAAATTGGGAAAGAATTTGCATCAGACGTGAGATCGAATTTACTTCAAGATTTTTCAAACCGAATAGAAACTTTGAGGATGTTATGAAACTATCAAGAATTTCCACCATGAAATCCGCGAAACTATGAAGGAGTCGTTGACAATCCAAATGGAATCGATCAAATTTGAGAAAAAATCTTAGTCATGAATCCCAGTGAAGTGTTGAAAGTTTCATGGAATTCCTGGGAATATTTAATAACATCCATGAAATTTTTGCGAGATCCTTGAAACTCCTAGTGAAACCCATAGAATTGGAAAAGGGATTGGCTTGATATATTTCGATCAAACATCGTGGACACCTTGAAGATCGAAGAATTTTTGTAGACTCACGAAGTTAGTGAGAAATCCTATAATTCCGACGAATTTTGAGGATAATTTAGATTTTAGATGATATTAATCGATCAATCCTGAAGAACTCGTGAAATTCTTGATAATTCGATAAATGACATTAAGGAAACCGGAAAGCAATACAACGTGATGAAACATTGAAAAAACCTTGAAGAAATCTCAGAGATCGGTAGAATTTAATTGCCTACTGAAAATGAGAGCATGTCGAAGATCAAATGGATCAAGTATCATAATAACGAAAGTATGAAATGTATGAAATGTGCATAGGAGTGAAATATGTGACTACTTAGGGTATGATGAATGCATTGTCTGCATTGTGTCGACTGATGGTGACCTGTTAATAACAAGCATTTGATAATGGCGTTTGGTGTTAATCGCCTCCTTTGAGTACAAAACGTGGATTTCGAACAGAGCGGATCAGCTCACGGTCGAACGACTTGATTAAATTCAAACAGCCCGAATGCCAGTACGTGTGGCGATGCGTGAGGTCAAATATGCTCATATCGGACCCCGCCGCGGACCTCTAGTCAAAGGTTCAAATCCTCCTGCTATTTCTGCCCATGACAATAGTCGCAGTCACGTAAATGACCCGACCCCATCATCTCCTCTCCGGTCTGAAAATATTTCAACAAAACAAGAAGAGGGGGGGGGGGGGGGGGGGTTAGAAAACTAGAAATCTGAAAGAGATCTCTCCACACCTTTTTGACTCTCCTCTTCTCATTGGCATTATCTCAACCCTGTCAGTTTTGATCGATGTCCTCAGAAGCCCTTTGCCAGTTTACAATCAAGCGGACAATAAACCACGCGCAAAACACGGGTTAACCCCGGAACCCGCCCCTTCGTTAATCGTCTGCAATCTGGGCACCGGATCCCAATCCCCATCCCTTGTTAGGGATCGATGGATAAAAGAGTGGAGACCAAACGCGAAGCGTGCGAAAATTCTTTACCATCCATTCGCACCGGGGCCAGTAAACAGTTTCAAGGAATACCGAGTGAGTTTTTACAAATACAAAGAGGATTGATAATGTTTTCCTTCAATTTTCGAAAGTTTATTCGATCAAGGTATATATATGAGTCTCCGAATGGAGAGGAGAGATTGGGGAAAACGTAACGGAGGAATAATATTATGGTAACCCAATTGGTCAGCGCAGTGTGGCAGATAGAGACCTGGACTCGGCTGGACTGGGTTTGGCTATATCAAATCATCGTTATACTGGATCCGGATTTTCGGGGTCTGCGTAAATCTAATAGAGAAGTAATCCTAAACGGATAGAGAAAATGGACTGGGTGAATGTCGATGATCATTCACGTTCTGCGCACTGCAATGCCGAACGGTGCATCATCTAACTCAGTTATGCAATTTCCACGGATCGTGATGCTGGACTGGCAGTGGATCTAGTGCAATTTTTCAAAGTTTCAATTCGAATCCAGAAAATGAGGACGAGATCCTTTACACTGTCTCAATTATGAATTCCAGGAAACATAAAAACATACCTTAAAAATCGATCGAGGGCTTGTTTTATCAACTCATCGTTATCCTCAAAACGGATTTTCGTAGCCCAAGAAAATCTATAATAGAGAAGTAATCCTGAAAGGATAGAGAAAATGGACTGAGTGGATGTCGATGATGATTCGCGTTCTGCACTGTTGGAGTAGATGAGCGAGTGGAAGATTTTCTAATTCACTTATACCATCTCTTCGAAATCATGATGCTTGCAATGCTGCAGTGCAGTAGGTACTGCCGAAAGAATGCAGTGTACATATACACTGGTGTGTGCCCACGCAGATTTGATGGAGGAAACGGTTCGGGGTCGTAAAACCGATGTCCGAGTAGCTCGGCGAGAGCATAAAATTAGAAGAACGAATCTGAAGCTGAAAGGATTTGAAAGGATTGCTCTGTTCGCATCTCGGTTCTACTCAGTTCTACGTTCTCTATTTAATATACTCGCGTTCTCTTCGGTAGATAGAGACGTGCTAGGTACGTTCACGGAAACTTCTAAGTGAATTGCTCATACCGGAGAGGATTTTTAACTGTAAACTCTCTTCTCGAACGGGCTGAAGACTGCAAGCTCCGTGGGTGGGTAGGTGTCCCCATGGAACATGTCTCAAACTCCATTATCCTCACTTTATACTCGAGAGCTTATAGATTCAACCAGACGCGAATTCGTCCGAATCCTTTCCTCAAATTACACTGAGGATTAGATTCTTCAAAGCTGTGATAACTAATTGGAAAAATCGATAGTTGCAGGTCTAAAGCTTCTGACATGTAGGTACTCCGAAAATTTCATTCCACGACTTCATATGTCCAGCTCTCAGAATCACAATCGATCAAAAAATGACCAGAGGCGATGTTCTCTGGTATAAAAAACTAGTGGAAAGTTCCAAGATTTCATGTCCTGAACCTTCGGACATGATTTTATTTATTTGGATTAGGTCTAGCCCTGAGGCGTACAACCGAGGCAAAAATGACCCAAATTGACTTGCTTGACCATTTCTGCTTAGCATTTATCATCCCCACTGTCAGGGTCCTATATTTCGAAGTGAGGATGGTCTGACTTTGACTTGAGGAATATAGAAAAACGGATGAATCCCTAGGAGAACTGATTTTTTTGCTAATTGAGCAAGAGAAGCTGTTCCATTTCTCCAACTTCCTGTTCTCTGGTATCAAGCGAGAATGATGGAGAAAAACCAAAAAAAAAAATGACGAGGCGATGATCGGAGCCGACAATAAGACGGACGACGCCACTTGACAAAGGAAAAACTTAATGGTACTAGCCAAGGAGTCGTTATGACGCCATTTGTAACCCAAGGTTCGCTCGATCTTGGCTCTTGCACTCCGACCATAGTGGAAACATGTGTCTGGGTTTACTCGGCGTGTTTAGATTAATTATACCGCGTTTGGCACGTCGTTAAAATCCGAGCAACACCCCAAGCACAAGCCCGACTCAGATAAGGAAACATAATATCATTTCTCTGGAGGTTTTTTTGAACAAACAATTTTTAGTTTTTCGAAATTGGTCTTGTTCTAATGGGGGCTTTTTTCGAATAATAGTTCGTTTATGCAAAATGATTTCGTTTCGAAACTGGCGGGCTGAATTTCTATCTTCTGTTCTAAGAAAAAAAAAACAGAAGACTTTGCTTTTCTAGTTTTCCAAAATGGTTACATTTTGGACATAGGAGATTTTTTAACAGTTCCACAGTGAAAGTGATCATTTTTTCAAAGGAACAATTACTTGGGTGGAAGCATTGCTCGAAGAAATAATTAGAGCTTTTTTTTTTCAAAATGACTTCTTTTTACGGAAGAGGATGGAGAGGACTGTCAGAGTCAGACATAGAACGGCGTGATGTGAACCCTTGAAAATTTTATAATTTATTCGAGCATGGAAATGGCAATTAACTTGAACATCGATGACACGGACAGATTTCAGCTGGCTCCGGGCAAACGCTTGTGTGTTTACTCGCTCGTCGAATACCCGGATAGACGTCGATCCAACGTGAATATATACAGATATACACACCGATATATCTATATATATATATATATATATATATATAGACGTATTATATATGTATGTACAATACACGGTACATATGTACGCGGTCGTGACTAAGTGGAGAAAGCCCCGGGCTCTGGACACCCCTGTATGTAGCAATCAATATTTATAACCACCCCCCTGCACTGTTGCGAGGATATACCATATACTTCAAGTTTATCAATGTAGAATCTCGTCGATCCTGGTATTCGTTTGACTCCGGTCAAGTGGAGGAGAAAGATTTGTCCATGGGAATACCGGATATCGGAGAATTTTTTATTTTTATTTTTTTAATTGGCCAATTTCGGGAGAAACTTTCCGATTCGTTTATACTCGTACGTAATTCAAAATTTTTGAAAATATATCTAGATATGCTACAGTAATCCTGAAATCGATGATCGTAACATTTAACGACTGTTTGAAGATATTTTTATACAGTTTGCAAGAGTAGAAGTGGATTTAAACTTCTAAATCCACTTTCATACCTAACGAACTTGTATTAGCAGTAAAATTGGACGTGCTGATGGACTGACGCTTTTTCACGAGGGCGGTGTATACTTCGTTGATAAACTTTTGTCGATACCAAGTTTCGAAATTCTTTCCAAATTCGAAAATATTTCGACACGGTTTAGAATAACGATTCTCTGATATCCAAAAGATTCTATATTTCATATTTAGAGTGCACTCAAGCATATTTCCCGACCAAAACTTTTTCATCCACCTTCGAGATCTCAAAATGATCTTCAAAGCTCTCTACGAATTTGATGAAATTGAAAAGGAATCCGCATATAATACGTTGGATCAAATGTCATAGAAATTTTGAAAATAATTGTTAAACTCAGAGAGAATTGTTGAAGTCATGATGAAATTCTTGAGAATTCTCATAAAAGATCGATGAAATCCAGGTGCAATCAGAAGATAAACCTTCAAGACGGTAATAAATTCTTGATAATTCTAATTCAAATCCACGGAAGTTAAAGAACCCTGTAATTTCCTGACCATCCCCATGAAACGAAAAAAAACTTGGATACTGCTTCACGATGGAATATCACAAAAACCTCCAAAAAATCGATCGAATCGAAGAGCAATCCCGAAGATTTTGAGAACCTTGATGATCCGAAGTGAAATCGCCGAATCGGGGAAAAATATAACGCGGTTGAACATCCAAAAAAACCTCAACGATCAGTAGAATTCGATAACTTTTCTCTGAACATGTCCAGAAGCAAATTCATCAACTGTCTATGTTCAAGCGCGTTTCGTTATCGAACTCGACTAGCTGCTGATCCGGATCCGAAGATCTGATTAAATTTTCTTACCAAGAAGTAGAACAGTGCAAAGATAACAGATTCTGAAGAATCAACACGCTTATTTCGCTCTTCAGTTTATCACCCAGTTTCGAAAGCATCTCAATGAATGCAGAGACCAGTGACGGTGGAAATCAGGTCTGCGACAAAATGCAGAGTGGTTACCAGATTGGCTAAACCTCACTAGCACTAGTCCAGAATTCTAATCAGTGAATTCGAGGGAATGCCTGGCTGGCTGGCTGGCTGGATGGCTGGAAAGTCAGTCTAATCACTATTTCTCTCAACAGTGCAGGGAGTGCAATCGGAATTAACAGTCCCGTTAACAAGGGCTGTTTCCTCCTCGTTCTCATCCCCATTCTCTTCATCCACTACGTTTATGACGACTGGAGAACCGGCAGGCACAGTCCCCCCCTTAAGCCATGGCTGCATTGGCATTTGCGGAGAAGCCAAAATCCTGATACCCCGAAAGCTAGGCAGACTAGGAACTGGCGTGGCCAGAGTCAAGAGCAGAATCCAGACCAGAAATACTGGAACTGGTGAATGAATCGAGGGCTTTTCTCGCTTTGGGAGGAGCACAAGATAAGTGTGACGACCTGTCCAACGACTCAGTGGTAAGGGATGAGGGCAAGGGAAGGGGCTGACGTAATCAACGTAAAGGGTTACGTCAACGGTTAGAGGGATTAGTTATCTTCCCCGTTGGTTGTAACGCCGCAATGCCAATGCTTATGGTGGTGATGGTGGTGGTGGTTGACGAAAATCACCACATCACTAGCCCCCTAATTACACCGGTGTGGAAATTGCGACGATCGGGAACGGCGCCGTTTCGGACGCTGTTGAGAAAATTGCTCGAATGGTTATGGGACTGAGGTGTGCGATCTTGCTGGAGGATACCATAGCCAGCCAACGATCAAGATCTGCACACTGACTGACTCTCTTTATCCTTTATCGAGCTTTCAACGCCTCTACCTCTTTTGTCAAATTATACCTAATCGTTCGATTTTATTATCGTCGTCTTTCACACAATCTGGATTACGCCATTTCCTCAAGATAACTGACCGGTTCACCGATCATTTGACTTACGGAATAGCCTCAACTAAGGAGCTGTACTTCCGAAATCTGCTCTTCATTTTCGGTCACTTTTCCAGCTCCACATCGACCGAATCGTTTTTTTTTTTTCTGGTCCTTCTTTGTCTGGAAATCAATTAGAGTCGAAAAGATTTCTGAAGATTTTACCGATCTTCAGAGATAACTAGCCAATATCGTTGTCGTAGGATATTCGAAAAGTTAGAGACTGACGAGCTGCACATCCGGAATACGATTTTCTGTTTATTTTGCCACGTTTTCAACCGCGAAATGGTAGAATCGATACTTATTTGGGGTCTTATTCACTGAGGATCAGAAGCATTTTGAAAGATTGCAACATTCTCTGAACCTAATTGTTCAGTTTTACGATCATGAGACTTTCAAATAATACAAAACGACAGATCTGACCCGATTGGTTATTTTTCCTCACGGAAATGAATCAGGGCTCGATAATTTTTCGAAATTCGAGAATTTCGAAAACATAATCGTGCGGTTTTTTGATCGAAGGGACATTTGAGAAATGCTTTTCTCTATCTTCGGCCAATTTTTGCGTGCCAAAATGTCCCGGTCGAAATTTTTCTGCATACAAAATCAAACGCGGTAAGAAGTATTTACGAAGTTTTAGTGTCTGAGAATTAGAAATACCGTAAACGTAAAATACAAATTCAATGTTCGTGGGTATAAATATGTGCGTGGATTTTGAAATCAGATACAGTGAGGAGGAAAAAAAAAATAAGGTTTGCGACAAGAGAACCTACGACAACCCCGATGCAGGTAACAATCATTATCGAAGGTATATTGAGTGGTGGTCAGCGGTCAGAATATCATAAGGCTTCCTGACGCAGCAGCACAATCCAGGCAGTCACAAGACCAAAGGCCTGCAACCCTCTCGATAATTGCCCTTCAAAGTTTAGGGGCGATATTGATACCTTACGCGATCCCTTTCGCACGTTGTACAACTGATTTCTTTTTTCACATATCGTTTCTTTTCGAAATTTGTTTTTGTTATTTTTTATTGTGCGAGAAGAGTCCTGCAAAATTTTATAAAAATCTTCAAACGTTCGTAGGATTTCTATAAAAATTGAGAAAATTTCCTAGTAGATTTGTGGAGTTTGTCAAAATAGGCAAAAGCTTTTTGAGAATGGGTTCATCATCCCGAGAGGTTGTAGAAAGCTGACGAAAAATCGGGTAATTTAAATCCCCGGATATTCGGGGCGAGTTGAGTTTTAGTTTAAAAGTTTTTGCCATAAATCACTCGTCCGGTGGTCAGCTTTCGCTGCCGAATAGATAGGGCAGCTCCGGGTCTAGTGCTAGGTGAATACTACCGAGTGCATGCATGCATCAAGTGGTACGGAGGTAGTAGATGGAGAGAGCCAACGAAACGAAACGCAGCTAGCTAGCTAGCTAGCTAGGTCCCTATAAAATACGTCCGAGCCATTAATCCCGAATAGAAACAAAATATTCAACTCGGACAAAACGACCACAGGCTCTCGCTACATACACTCCACGCTGCCCTTAATATGAATATAAAAGCAATTCTATTCTGATATTATTTATCGCACTCTATATCTATATACATATATAGGTATATATGTATGTACAAAACGTACGAATGAGTTATATATACCTACTCCACACACTGGACGATGTCCACACGAATATATTAAATGGACCGCGAGTGATCCTGGATGGTCACGAATAACACGTCACTCTCTTCATTTCCATTTTTTTCTGTCTCTACATCTCCTTTCCTCTCACCCTCTTTTTTCAAATCTCTTCTTTAATACTGTGATCTTGATTCGACCAAGTTTCCGTGGTTTTGTTTTCGTTTTATCCAAAATCCTGCTCTCATTACTATTCCAAACCCTGTTTTTGGCTAAAAGCGAAGTCCGTCATAGCCGATAGCATTGTTTTTAAAAATTTTTTGTGACTTTCGAGGATAATAAATTTCGTTGGGAAATTTGGGATGTCCAGAATGAAAAAATATACGTTTCTGGTCAGAAAAACGGTTTTCCACAAAATATTCAATGAATGTATACGTAACGTATCAAGAACTTGAGTCTTTTGGTGAAAAAAACACTTGACGTTCTGTTAGAAGCAGGATGAAAAACTTATTTCATTGTCAGTCCGAACGATGAATCTGATCATAGAACAATATTCATTATATTATAGTTTAAATCAGTTGTGGAAACGACGCATTAAAAAAAAAACGTGACCTAGAACTTAAAGAAATTGGGTCTAATCGACTTGCTAAAATTCTTTTGGACCAAGAAGTGTTTCTCGATGTCGAATAGCCTTCTACTCAATGAAATCAGTTTAGGGAAAGACGTCCTTCCATTTACAGCGAAATATTCAGTTCAAGCTATGATATTACACGTGATGATGAGTCTGAAGTCGTCTGAAGAATTTTTTCGGTCCGAAACCCCGAAATACAACGTACATTTCAAAGAATCATGTTGAACATCGAAATGAGTCATGCAATGACTCTCGTGAATAAACATATTTTCGAGTGCAAAATACAACGTCCAGTAGGAAAAATCATGCTGGTAAAAATAAGTTGTCTGATAGACTTCCCTCAGTTCTAAAAACATTTTTGACACCCAAAATACCGTCTGGCGAATACCCTTTTACGACCACAATGCCACAATGCTTATACTTTCTAAATCAACATTTTTGGTGCGAAAAATGTCTTCTCAGAAACGGTAATAGCCAGTCTGAAATGTTTAAGGGAACCAGTATGTCGCGGTTGTAAAAATAAAACGTGGTCCATAATCAATTCATTTCTTCACCAAAGTTCATTTTACATCATTATAATCATGTCACTAAGAATCATTCGCTGCACGAATTGAGGCACACCGTAGGTCCGATTTCACTTTCTCAGGATCCGAATTGCTCGGAAGATGCGCCGTCATAAATTGAACGAGGAAAATTGAATTGAAAAAATTATCATAAAAGATATGGCCAATTTTCCGAAAATCGAACATGTCTTTTCTACTTATTTGCAAATAACTCGGCCCAAAAATGAAATTTTCCAATTTTCCTCGTTAAATTTGTGACAATTAGTATTCCGTCGAATCTTTGTCATAAATAAGTCGAATCGGACCTACGGTGTGCCTGAATTCGTGCAGCAACCATTTTTAAGTGATATGATTATAATGATGCAAAATGGACTTTGGTAATGAAACAAATTGATTTTGGACTACGTTTAATTTTTCCAACCGCGACATACCGCTCCCCTTAATTCGAACCGAAGGACAGTTTTCCGCTCGGCAATTGGTCAAACCAAAAAAAAGAGAGATTCTTCTCTGTCGAAGGCTAGTTTTTTTTATTCTCTTTCTGACTATTAAAAAAAAGGGTCTTGCGTAGCGAAATAAGTAGCCCAATAGCCCCTTTCATAGAGAATAAGACATTTGTCAGTAAAAATCGGTGAAAATCCCTTTGAAGATCGAGTGTGTGAAAGAAGAAAAGAAAAATGTTGAAAAGGATCGACTTTCTATCCGGAACCTATTTTCCTTCAGGCGTGTAGAAGGCATAGGTACCTATATCGCCGATGTATTACAGCAATGGTATATTCTTTCCGACCCCGTTTCGATTCGACCATTACGTTTCAGCCCCCGGGGGTGTCGAGTTGTACGTACCGGGTTTTCGTATGGGGTGGTGAGTTTGTCGGCAAGCGGTTTTCGACGAACGAACCAGCGAACTAACGTCAAGTAACAAGCCCATGTTGCCCATCGCCTATATACCTACTGTGTGTGTGGTTGTTCAGGAAGGGTCGATTGTTGACCGAAAAGTCGCCAATTTAAATAGACCCCAGGCGAGAAGGGTGGTTATTCTTCTTCCCCTTGTCCCAACGTTCCGCCTCCCTCTCTGTCTCTCTCTTTTTTCACCAATAAGAGGGAAAACAAAAAATTCTCCCTCTTTCTCTCTCTCTCTCTTTCTCGTCTCTTCGAAAAACTCGCCAAGTGACTTCGAACAAGCAATTATCTTGTTACTAGAGATGTTTACAACGAGATTATTGTCGGTAGCAACATCTCGAACCCCCGCCCAGCTCCAGCTGCCCCCAGGGCGGTAGGTACGTAAGTGAGAAGGATGAAAAATCTTTCGAAGAAAAGACGGAGAGAGAAAAAGAGAAGGAAAAAAATGGGGATACATCGTATTATCAATTTTATTCGACTACCTCTCTGTGTACCAATATCCTTCCTTTCCTTCATGTATGAAATGGGAAGAGAGAAAAAAAAGAGGGAAAAAAAAGACTTCCAGAGAATCGCCTAGGGCTAGTCTTTTGTAGTAAAAATAATAATCCTCGATACTGGAATATACCTTGGTTTTTTTTTTTTTTTTGGTTTTTTTTTTCATTCTTCTGAAGGGTAAAATCCGCGCTTCAGTGTCTTTCTGAAAAACTAGAAGAGAAATTGACATTTCTTCCATGTTGGAGAACATTTTTCAAAATGAGGGACTGTCGTTGTTGAATCGTTTGGTCTGGAAAACTGGCCCATTCCGCACTATATGATCGTGATCGATGATTGTGAAGAATAAATCATTCAATAGCCAGCAGCAATTATAATGATTCAACCGCGTAGCATGACCAACTTTGAGCGAAAATCAGTCGAAGGAATCATGTAGAATAACGAAATTCTAATACATTTGTCACGGACATGGCCGGTTTTGAGCATATTCAAAGGATTCGGTTAATTTCGACACGAGTTGTTCTGAATTTAGCCATTTTTGTGAACAAATTTTGAAAACATGGCCGTTTTTGAAACATATTCCGAAAAACATGGCTGATTTTCAAATAAACTCCGGAGAACATGGCCAGTTCCGAATGAAATTCTTTTACACGTGGCTAGTTTTTGGAAGAAAAAAATAAACTTTGAGGACATGCCCAGATTTGAGAAGGTGATTTGACAAGGATGCAAGTCATAGCCAAACGAATTTCGGCAGGAATAGTAATTGCAGTTAACGTATTTTTGTCAAGAGGTTTTTCGCAAACTGCCAAATTCGTTTAGGTACGATTTGTATCCTTTTGCATGGCACCTCCTCATTTGAATTGAATTTCTGGAGACATGGCCAGTTTTGAATGAAATTCTTGAAAACATAACCGATTTCCACACGAATTCCTGAAAAAATCATCGGTCGAGTAAAAGATCCCCGGGAACATGGCCGGTGCTAGAACGAATTCCAGGAGACATGGCCAGTTCTGAATGTAATCCTGACGAATTTGCCAGTTGTGGAAGAGATTCTTGAGGTCATGGACAATTTTTGACTCTACGGCAATATTTGTGGTATATTTCTGACAAACTGGAACGACTTTGGAGTTTGTCAAATTGTGCGATAATGGCAAATTTCTAAGAGAACAAGAATCTATGAGTAATTTGATCCTTTGTATTTGTGGACTTGGTCGGTTTTGGAACTAGACGACCAAATTGGGTGAAACAATTACCCGCTGTTATTAATAATCATAGTATACATGAATGAAAGCTTGTTCTCTACTAGACGAAAGTGCGCGTGTTTATGTGTGTGTGTGTGTGTGTGTGGATGTATAAGGGAGTATTGAATTTCTAGCGAATCTATTAGCATCTAAATGGCGAATTTTCGATGAAATTCACAAGCGGTTGCTGGTGGAGGCAGCCAGCGTCGCGTAATTGTGGTTTGAAGGGCGTAACGCGTACGTACGTGTAATTGAATGTTGCGTAAATAAGTAAATAATAAAGAGACCCGGGAACGACGTGGCAAGGGCTGAGGTCGGCACCTCGATTAAGCCGCACGCGGACGGCGGCTCCTTCTTCTTCTTCTTCGTCTTCGTCTCCTTTTTCTTCTTCTTCTTCCTCTTCTTCTACTTCTTCTTCTTCTTCCTCGGGCGGCTTTCAAGCTTTTCAAACTTACTGCAGCCGAGGCGAATTATTTTTACCGGGATTAATTTGCGGTTACCTCGACTGCACGCGCTCCGAACTCGGCTACCGTTGCGTCAGGATCAGGCTACCGTATATCCACTACACTTGTGCCATGCAGGATAAAAGTCAAAAGCCCTAAGCCCAAGGGACAGGAGTTTCATCCTGAAATTCATCGACACGCCGCACATGCTCAGCGAACACCAAAACCAGCTTCGGATAAAAGTTTCCGATCTTTTGAAAACACATGTCTCATGTTTTGCTGATTTTCCTCTGGATTTGTTCGTTTTGTGTTTTCAGATTAAGGGGGCCAGTATGTCGCGCGTGTAAAAATTAAATATGGTCCAAAATTAATTTATTTCTTCATCAAAGTTGATTTTACATCATAATAATCATGTCACTAAAAATCAGTCGCTGCACGAATTGAGGCACACCGTAGGTCCGATTTCACTTTCTCAGGATCCGAATTGTTCGGAAGTCGCGCCCTCATAAATTGAATGAGGGAAATTGAATTGAAAGAATTATCATAAAAGATATGGCAAATTTTCCGAAAATCGAACATTTCTTTTACACTTATTTGCAAATAACTCTATGGCCTATAAATTAAATTTTCCAATTCCCCTCGTTCAATTTGTAACGGCCTGTATTCCTTCGAATCTTGGTCATAGATAAGTCGAATCGGACCTACGGTGTGCCTGAATTCGTGCAGCAACCGTTTTTAAGTGAGATGATTATAATGATGCAAAATGTACTTTGGTGATGAAACAAATTGATTTTGGACTATGTTCAATTTTTCCAACCGCGACATACTGCTCCCCTTAATGAAAAGACGTTCCAAATAAAACTTGTAAGTCTATAATTCAAAATGCATCTTTTATATTCCGCGAATTTTTCTACCCCTTCATCGTGGCTCGAGTAATATGCTGTTGAATATCATCGTGTGTCGAGTGAAAAACACCTGTGGCGCATATATGTGTGAAAGTGTTAACGTTGAGCCAAAGGCGATTATTATAATCGAGATTTCGCGCTTAGCTTCTGTCGGGTTCTCTCATTGCCGATGTAGTCGGTTTTGAATATTTTATTTCACATTATTATTATTATTACTATTATTGTTATTATTATTATAGGTTTGTTTTTTCTATTTTTTAATGGTTTTTTTTTTCACGTCGTTTTCGTTGGGTTCTTATTGCAGGAGGAGAGCACCGGGTAGGCAGGTAGCGCGTCGAGAAATAATTACGCTGAAAGCAAAACCCGCGACTACTTCGCAGTATTCGAATCGCAATTGCGGCGTAAAACTGCCACCCCTGCAGCCTCCCAGACTTCACACTACAACGGAACGAATTTCGGAGACTTCTCTTGCTGAAGGCGAAGGCCGTGACGCCTTTATGCCTTTATGCTGTCGTCCTGGTGAAGAGGAATTCTCTTATGAAGGTAGGTGGGTTGGTAGGTAGGTAGGTATAAGTTCGTTGGTATGCAAGACTCGGTTACTGACTCCCAGCAACATGGCAGTACACGGATTCATGAATCAGAAAAATAATTGACGGTCCTGTATCGAAGAAAAATATATATCTACATCTCTTTTTCCTTTACAACGTTGTAATTGGATGACCCAGTTGTAAAAAGATAATTTCCGAAAAAGGATTTCGAAGCTTAGATAGTTTCCTCCTCGAAATACCGTTTTTTGAAATTTTCTACGATCGTTTTTCACCCACTTGTGCAAAGCTCGAATACGAAAAGTTGTTCGTAAATGGTTTGGAAAGAAGATCAAATTTTCAAACGTCTCTGTGTTCTGAAAAAAAAAATGCAAAATTGCAACTGACCTGGTTTGAGAGCTTGAAGTTTCCTCTTGGTAATGCTTGATTCAAAAGTTTCTCACGATCTTTCATCACATAAGTTATTTAGTATTGAGTGACGTTACTCGTTCCTAATGAAGACAACGAGTGATGTTACCAAAGATTGAATAATTTCGTGAATAAAAATCCGACAGAAATTCCGAAAAACGGTATCTCCAGTCCGAAGATTGCTCTATGAGATATTTTCTCATATAGCCTTTCGCCAAGGTATACATGTTCTGATGAACAGTTGTCAACTCTGCAATCCTTTGTACATCAAAATTTCAAAAGATTTTGACAAGCATTATTTCAAAGCTTCAATCAAGTTTTCTCCTCACAATTCATTTTTTAACAATCTTCTACGATTCTTATATTCCAAAGAGTTATTTGTCCTGGAGTAACGTCACTCGTGTCTGAGACCAACAACGAGTGACGTCACTGAATATATTGAATACCTGGGCGAAAAACTATATCATCGACGCCTTTTAAGGGGTAAGATTGAAATTCCGAATTTCAAAAGCTGCAAAATCTCAAAATTATGCATTTTTATACTACCGAGTTAGAGTTTTTACAAAGACTATTTCCACAAAAGTCGAGATAGCCAATTCGACAAACTCGGAGTCGAAAAAAACCGAAGGTTAAAAATTCCGCAAGCTAAAGATCCGAAAGGCCAAAACTCCGAATCTCAAAATTCGCTTGTGCAACGTTGTTTATTCTACATCTTTTTCATGGTAGCTTTCCTTAAATTTTCGGATTTTTGGACTCTCTGGGTTTTGGAACTCCGGATCTTTGAGCTGTCTGCATTTTGACCTTTAGAAATTCGCAAGTTCTGAACTCTAAAGTTTCTAGAAACTCAGAATGGCGTTTCGAAATTTTGATCGTTCGCAACTTTTGCAATTCGGAACTTCAATCCTGCCCTCCATTCTCAAGGGGTAGATTTCGAGTAAGATACTTCAAGCTTCAAGAAGATGTTTTCAAACTATTTACCCATTTTTTTTTCACACAACATAGAGTGCAGTTCGAAAAATTCGTGTTTCGAATGTGCGCAACCCGACCACAACTTACTATCTGACAATTCGAATTCCGTGTTCGATGATGCTTTTCTTCATATTTTTTGACTACTTTTCACCGAGTTTTGTAACCGTTCAAAACTTTCGTTGGAGCATAGGTATTCGGTGGAGTGTTTTTATAGGTACTGAGGTGTTTAAGTATGTGCAGAATTCGCGGCCAGCTGCCCGCTTCGTGTTATGTCCTCGACGGCATTTGCTTTTTCACTCTTCGAGGAATGCCGCGATAAAACTTTTTGAGTTACGACTTCGCCCTGACCGAGCTGCGGTCAAACTCACGACGTATGTAACACTCGATCTTTGAACTCCCGCGACCTTACAAGGCGACTATTATATTATTATTCTCTGACGGACGAATTTTCTTCAGACTCAATAAACCAGCTGCTCCCAATTTC
This sequence comes from Ametastegia equiseti, assembly GCA_963989295.1. Taxonomy (NCBI): domain Eukaryota; kingdom Metazoa; phylum Arthropoda; class Insecta; order Hymenoptera; family Tenthredinidae; genus Ametastegia; species Ametastegia equiseti. Next base: position 14,333,122 of record OZ022395.1, read on the forward strand.
ATTTTTATTTATTTATTCTTTGTTATTATTATTATTATTTTTCTTCTGCATTTCTTCGATTGTCATTGTCTAAAGTTGCCAAGTAGTCCTAAAAACGTTTCTCACTCCAAAAGACATCTGAAAATCCAGAAACACTTCTCAGCTAAAAAGATACTTTCATCAACCGAAATTGGACGTCTAGGATACTTTTTTCAGTCCAAAAACCGTGTTCAATCTAACAATATTGTTCTTTGAGTCAAGATTTATAGTCCGAAGGACGCCTTGCAATCCACGACACGCTTTTCAACTCAAAATATATTCCCATCGAATGAGATCCGAGTAGGTCTAGGCGATTTCTCTCAAACCAGAAAGTGTTCTCAATTTAAAAAAAAAAAAGTTTCATAACAGAATTTCAAGTTTGAAATATAGCCTGCGTAGTTCAGAACACATTTTTCATTCAAAAATTTGAGCTCGAGAAACTAGATTGGCTGAATAGATTACTTCTTGTAGTCCACAAGAAGCATTTCACTCGAACGCGATTTGAAGAAAAAAAAGCCCCATTCAAAACACTTTTTGTATAAAAATGTTGAGCTCCAGAAGATATTGCACTCGAAATCTACAATCGGCCAACAGATATGTTTGATTTGAGAATATAAACTTTTCAAAGAATGTTATTTAAAAAACGTCTAGCAGTCCAAGAATGGTCGTTGGGTAAAGAATAGTATTTCAAACTGAAAGACGTTCTTGACTCAAAAATGTTGTTCCACGGTTGAAAAAAGTCGTCTAAGAACACATTTTACACGTCTTTTGCAGGAATCCGGCCCAAGAAAACTCTTTTAGCTGGCAGAAATATTTGGGTTTTATTTTCTGACAAAGTGAGAACTTTTCTCCCCCATTCAGATATAGTTGAATATCCTTATCCGGTGATGGTGGTTTTTCAATTCGTCAACGTCTAAACAACGCAGGAAATAGAAAAATGTTAATCGTACCGCAGGGAGAGACTGCACTTTCGAGGGTTACGTATAAGGATATATCCTCGTTTCCTTGTTCATCGGGGTTGTCTTTTTCTTTTTCTTTTTTTTTCTATATATATATTTTTTTCTCATATAGCTTGACAAAAAGCGAAAACCGTGAAGATTGATGTGTCTCGGTCATCTCGCGGCGTTTTGCCACGTCACCTAGACCCGGAAACTGCGACTTCACCCCGCCTAAACCTTATTTCCCATTTTTCGCACGCCCGTATACGAAAGTTCATCCTAAAGGCGAAAAACCCTCACCCAAATCACTTTTAAATCGCCTAAAACTGTCCCTCCTCCCTCTTTTGGTCCCTTAACCTGGAGGGGTTAAAAAAAAAAAAAGTGACCGAAAATTCGGCCCAGGATCATCTCGTCGAGGATCTTTATATCCAGGTTCGAAACTCGGAGATATTATCATACCAGAGCCATTTGTCATATGGTTGTTCATGCGCGTTGTTTGGTGGAAATGAAACTCCTACTGTACCTAGGAATTCTTCTTGAGTCTTAACAACGAACGTTTACTCCTTCTTTATCGACTTTAAGTCAAGAGTGACAGATGTCCAGGCTTAATACATATCCCCGCAATATTTATGGGACTGTGATTGGTAGCCGCACGACCCCCATACCCGAGAGGTCAATTCTTAACCATTCTTTAGCCATACAACAACTAACACACTGTATAGTTTGAAATTATTATAACAGTGAATAGATGGAGCTGTCCGACTATAGTGGAGCGATCCATAGGTAATGGGTCAATTCTATAACCATATAAATTCATAGCCTCACTCGCACGCACGCACACTTGTGGTGATTCTTTCTTACCATGTCTTTTCTATGAATATCCTTTTTTTTTCTATCGAGGATCACACACAAAGAACCCGGCTGAATCAATTCCTAAACGTATAAAATATTGTCTTGCGATATGAGGTTATGGTGATTTCTTTTAAAGCTTTGTAAACGGCTTCTAATTATTCAAAAATCTGTCTTATGAACTTTTTTCGGTCGTGCAGGCGATAGTCAAACTAACAGAGATTCAATTTTCACTAATTTCCTTCGTTCTTCAAAGATATTGATCCGCAAAGTCACGAAGTGGACGTCGAGGCCAACTACGGTGGCCATATTTACTCAAAAATTCACGCTGCGGTATCAATCTTCGTTTTCTGACCGGAACTCGAACTTCAAAATACTTATGGCCATCTACGGTTTCAACACTTGAAATCCTAAAGAATTATTATTTTTATTTAGTTTTTTCCATTTTTTTGTCAGTTCAACTTCTTAAATCTTAAGAGATATCATTATTATATGGCAGTCCAATATAGGATATTGGACTGCCATATTGGTTCCCGCTGTTTGTTTTCTCTTAAGGGGGGACTTCGGTGAAATTTGGATAAAACTCTTTTTTTTTTATTTGTAAAATGACTTCGAAAAATCTGATAAAAAAATCGCTTCCAGCAAAAGTTAGTTATACTATTAGTATGTGTATTGAAAAAAAGTATGAAGGAAGCGATTTTTCATTCGATTTTTCGAAGTCATTTTACAAGAAAAAAAATAAATTTTATCCAAATTTCACCGAAGTCCCCCCTTTAAATTTGAGGTTTTCGGTGATTATTTGACCGTCTAGTTTTCGGTATGTTACGTTAATATAATTTTGTTCTTTTCATTTTCACGCTATGAGGAGAAAAAATGTCATTCGGATAGTTTCGAGGATTACGACGGTACGGTGGTGCAGTTAATAAACGACATCTGTCACTCGGCGAGCAAGCCGGTCGCACCATTTTATAAGCTTTCGTTCGTTTATGCCTTGCACTAGCCGCGCGACAACGAACGAACGAACGAACGAACGAATGTGAACGCACGTGCGTAATAGACCCTCGCCTCGCTTCGTCACTCATCGTTCATTTTTCTACTAATTGAATGAATCCCATAGAACGCGGGTTCGCCTGCGGAAACTCGACACTGCACTGCGAGGTACTAACGCGATAATGCAGTATAGTATTTTTCACAGTAGTTGCATCAGTATCTGACGCCATTTTGTTTTTTGTTCAAATTTCATTAGAATTTAATTTTCCCCGTTTTTTGGTGAATAAGGGAAATGTAATTCTAGTCCCGACTATATCTCGAGCCTAATTTAAGGGTAGAAGGGAAAAAGTAGAGAGACTAGCGTCTCCAAGTGATGGATGATCCTCTTCTTTTTCTTCTGGGCGCGAAGAAAACAAAGACTCTTCTTAACGAAGGCAGCTCTTTTCATCCGAGGGTCCTTTCTTCTTCTTTCCTTCTTTCTTCTTTCTCTTCTCGTTCCTCTTATTCTGTGGCTTCTTCTTCTTCTCCTTCTTCCACTACATGGGAGTCCATCGCGAATTTATGTGAAGAGAGAACAAAAAATTAAAAAAAAAAAAAAAAAGAGCGAGGGATGGACTCTTGAATAAATCCCTGATCTTGAATCTCGAGCCTCGAGTCTTGAATCTCGGAGATCTTGAATTTTCATTTACACTCTACTGGTGCTGATGCCAGTGGTGTTGATCCTCATCGTGAATAAGAGAACAGCGAGTAAAGGGAAGAGCGAGCTGCTCTGCTCTTCAGGATAAAAAAAAAATCCCAATTTATATCCTGATTCTCACCTTGGTGATGCGCACTTGACGACAGCTCTCTTAACCTCCCGTTTCTGCCACCCCAATACTCTAATTTAATAACTCCCTACACGTCCGTTACTAACTACAACTCAGTTTACCCGAATCACCGACCGCGAACACCTCTTCAACCGTCAAACTTCCACGATGATGCCCCATGTTCAAGGGACACACTATAGGGCTTGAATTATTGAAGTAGTCTTCTCCCCCTTTTTCCAAAATTCAAATTAGAATCGTACGCATTGATCCGGGGTGAAAATCCTCCGGTAAATGGATTTCTCTCTTCCTTATGTATAGACTTGTGCAGGACTTTTTTGCAGTAGTAACAGTTCGTTAGGAGCCTGCAGGAGTCAAAAATCCAAAGAGTCGTTTGTTGAACACCCTGTATGCGTACTCTGTCATTAAATCACAAGGGTGTCTCTTTGGATAGGAGATTTTAATTACGTTCGTGTCTTGCAATAAGGAACTAAAGTAATTAAACAACCTCTCGACGTGTACCGGTGATACTGCGAGTAACTCGACCCAATTCCTACCCCTTCCTGAAAATCAGGTCAAGATCCATTTTTCAACGTTTCATTCTTCGTTCCATCTTTTTTTTTTTTCTTCTCCGTTTTGTTCTGCAGATTAGGTTCTGACCATACAATTCTCAAATAATACCCTAAAACTTATCTGCAATTGATATTCGCCCTCATTTGGATGCGTCGAAGGCGTACATATAGCGTACATATAGCGATAACCAACGAAGATAGAACAGCCGGAGAGGTTATACTGTGTTTTGACTTCTGCGCATGCATCTGCGCAGCTGTAGATGGCGCATATTTACTTTTTGACCAATCAGAGCGTGGAATCGTGATCTAAGGTCTTAATAATCGACTAAATCAAATGGTTTTGAACAAATCATCTATTTTTCAAGGCCGAAACACGAGCAAGTCTGCAATGGAACACGTGCGCCGGAGTATATCGTTTACTTATATCCCTTGAGGCGACGATGAAGATCGAGCCGTTACGGCCATAAGGAAGTATCTTTGGTGAGGTATCGATATATACCCGCGTTTCAATGCACACGTGTTTACATGTATATATACCTAACGTTGACACTCTGATCGTACAGCCATGAGAAGAGCGCATCATGAGCTCTTCACGCTAGCTTAACATGCTATTTGAACCCGCGAGAATACCCAGGTTAAACGATATACCTCGCCCGAACAAACCGTTCAAGAGTTAGTTACCTGGACCAGGACCTAAGATTATAACCAAGGGGTTAAGGATACGGCGATAAATCACACACGGCCCTATTACACACCTCGTAGGAATCATTTACACAATATTTTCTACGCCTCTGGACAAAATGAAAGAAACAAAAAAAAAAACCCCTAGTCATATTCCAAATGTTTTTGTATATTGTCATTGTCAAATCATCGTGCTGTCTTCTGAAAAGCCATTTAAGACAGAGTCATTTTGCACAAGAATCATGGGATCCAAGAAACTACTTCGAAGTTCGTCCTGTTTCAATATGCTGAATAGTAAGACATTCTTTAGTAGATCATTTCACATCGAATTCGATGTGAAATCGATTAGTTTCTCCTTCTCAGATCAAAAAGATTCGACCTAGCGGTGAACCACTCACGAGGTTTCCTTTAAACCGTGATTCAAGATTTCAAGATCCTCAAAGATTTCTAAAAAATTCACATAATTTTAATAATTTCAAATGTTTAAAACGATTTTCGATGATTTCACGCGATTTCAAACGTGATCGATCTCTTGGATTCAACTGTATCGGTGACAAGTCCAATATCATGGTAGATTTCGCTTCGATCTATATCTGATTTCTGTGTATGACGGAAGTGCTTTCTATGCATGGAGTGCACTCGTCAACCTATAGTGGACGGTGGAAAGCTACGAGATGAGGCCAATTCCAATGGAAATCGACTGTACTTTTTTATTCTCGAGTCTAATAAGAGTTCGCAACTGAATCGATCGAATGAAGTTGTATACACAAAAACATTTCGCATGCGTCAGATGCACTGAACGATGTATACAGTACAAATTCGAGTGGAAACCGATTGAGAAGACCGTACGGCACGGTTGGTAAAAAGAAACACATTCCAAACTAAATTTATTTCTTACCATTGGTCCGATTCGCTCTCTCTAAGATTCAGATCGTTTGGAAGGGGTGCCGTCAAAAATACAGTGCGAGGGAAATTAAATTAGAGAAATAATCATAGAAGATACGATGAATTTCCCAATTTTGAACAGTTACGTTTCACTAATCTGCAAATCTCTTGGCCTATCAATAGAATTTCCCAAATTTTCGCGGTCAATTCAGGACGGTGAGTCTTCAACCGCTCTTCAGCTTAGAGAAGTCTTCATAGGCCAATCGGTGTGCCTAAAATCGCACAGCTGGCGTGTAGAAATGAAATGATTGTGACGATGTGAAACGAACTTTACTGACAAGGAATGAATTGATTCTGGACTATGTTAGATTCTTCCAACCGTAACAGACTTGTCTCTTGGGTAAAGGAGGGGAACCGATGTCGTGCAACTCTTATTTATAATGACACACACGAACACACTGTATTTCAAAGCTACTGTACAGCAGCGGAACATTCCCATGTTGTAAATTCCTCAGAAGTACATACAGTGTTCTCTGGCTGACGAATGGTCTGTGATCCATCAGGAGAGAGTCAATGCACATTATGGACACAGATGTGACATTACACATTACGGTGTGCATACACTGGACTATCAACCCAGTAAACTGAGTCGAACAAGAGGGAAGAAGAAGAGGAAGAAGAAGAGAAAAAATACGAAAGAGTGAAGAGGGAGGAGAAGGGAGGTGGTTAAAAGGTCGGAATCCACCCGCGCGCACGCGGTCTGGAGCGATGAGTCAACCTGCAGAACGACGTAGGTATTAGGTGCCGTCTATACGTATACAAATCGACATCCACACATGAAGAGACATGCATGGATGCGTGTACATACGAGGAACTCGGAGGAATCGGGTCACCGAAGCCACTAGGCAGCACCACCCTGGCGATACATTGATACAGGGTGGTGAACCCGACGAGGCGACTCGTATTCTAACCCATGTGAACGTACGTGCATGTAGTACGTATAGGTATGTGTTTCGGGTTTATATGTATGTATGTATCTACATACATGTGTGCTCATTCGTGTTTAGCCTTTGTTCGATATTGTGTGCTCTGTGATCTCTGTGTGCTGTGTCATGTATGCTGTGTGTTGTGCTCTGTGTGCTCCACGCTCAATTGTCCAGCCGCTGATTTTACACCGAATGACAAGCAGAGAAATAGAGAGAGAAACAGAGGGAGAAATAGCTAGAGAGAGATAGAAATGAAACTAAAGGTAGCAGCTAAATGAAATGCGTAAGATAAAAATGAGTCTGTGAAGCGATAAGAATCTAAATTTTGTCAAGTTTTTAGCAAAAACCAAGCTTCTATTGAATTATAGACATAAATCTGTACTGCACCATTGAAATTTGAGTAACAAAAGTTCAGCACTTTGGGTGTCATAGCTTCAGCTTGATGAGAGAGAAGGGTAGAGTATCAGCAATGTTCTTATAACACCGTCAAAACCAAATCGAGGTGATTCCCAGATTTTGTCTTCATGATTTTCTTCTTCTGTTTCTAATTTTTTTTTTCTCCTTCTCCTGTGATACGAAGAGAAAGAGTAGATGAAAGGGGATGGCAAGAAGGTAGGGGATTATCGCCAGGGCTGATGTTTGGTCACGTACGAAACTCGAATCTCGTTCAGGATCGAAGTCTAGCGACTCTTCCAACGCGGGCTTCGAGATTTTTTCTTTATTTTTTCTCTTTTTTTTCTTCTCTTCGAAAGCACATGGGTGTGCGGGTCACGTTTCAAACGACACGCACCTCTGCTATAACCCACAGTGTCAAGAGTAAGAAGAAAATAATATAAAAAACAAGTAACGTCTCTAATATCATATACCTACCTTCTACTCTATACGTATACTGTTTTGATAAGTTAGTGTGCAAAAACACGTCTCCATAGTTTCCGAAATTTTCATATGCTAATTAATTTGCGGATATTTCAGCTGACCTCACAATGGAAGCGAACTAGTTACCGTCCGGGTTATTTCAGCTCAAGAAATATGGTGTTTCTCTAGATGAGGAGTTCAATGACTAGGCACCTACGAATGATTGATTTTCGTGACAATTACCAAAAGATATTTACTGATCACTTCTCGAGATATCGTCGATTGAAATGATCATTCTTCGAATGATTGTTTATTGAATTGATTGAAAACTAGATAACTAATCGAATCAAAAATCCAATCGGTCCTGAGTAAAGAAAAAACCGCATCGATCGAGACCAGAATCATTAAAATTCGTTGACTCGTTCTCGAGATATCGTCGAGCGAAAAATTAATCAGACACCCAGAATGCGATCCAGAAACGATCCAGATCAGGAATCACAAGGCGAAGGGGAGGGAATGAAGATTCCAACATAAGCCACTCGTCCAAAAGTTCTCTCACACATATATATGCAGTAATTTATGGAAGACAAATGGATGGAAGAACTGAGTACATATGTACGTATGTGCAATATACGTATGTATGTATAGCGGAGGGTATTTGGCGCGTCAGAGGATCAGAATGCGGAATCTGTAGGATGGCATGAAACGTGATGAAAAATAGACAAAAGGAGAAAATAGCAAATGAATAAATGGGACCAAAAAAAAAAAAAAAAAAACGCTGGAATTAAAAGAGTATACGTATATGTATGTTCTGCAGAGAGATAGAAGAATAAAATTTGAACTCTCGGTGCAGCGCGCGCGGCGCAATAAAACGAAACTAGTTACACGACGTACGCTACGGTTTCGGTCATTCCATGTACTATATATATGCGTGCGCGTCATCTACCAGCCAAGTATGTATTGCTTCAATTCTGGACAAATTCTCTCTATCTGCAATCCTCCCCACCCAACCCTCATGCAACGGAAATAGAGATTACGCATTCACTTCTATCCCTCTCTAGTTTTATATGTTTGTGGTATGATGTACGTAAACCTCCCTGTTTAAAATGTAAGTTTTAATTATAATAATATTGATATACGGAGACAATATCTTGAAACTGAACAGTCTGAGCGACCGACTGCGCATGCGCAAATTTCAGCGTCTGCTCAATCAGGCCAGCCACCCCAAATTTAAGCTGTCAAACTTCATTTTTGGCGACTGCGTAGTTATCTTGCAATATCGACCACTTTATCGTCAACTAATGATCGATACTATTTTTCTATGATCATTCACGCAAAATTCAAATGATCAAAAACCTAACATCAATTCGCTAACTTTACGTCGCAGAGGTTAGCGGCTATTGCCTCATTTCTTATGAGTTGGCTGCCCTGACTTGCCAGCTGAAATATCTTCAACTGACGATCTCGCCAACCAATGAAATTGAATTGTTTGACGCATACGCAGTCAGTCACTACTGCTAAGTTGCAAGATAATAATATTGTCTCGGTATAGGTATATGAATAGCTATACAGAAGAACGCTCACGAATTTTGATTTCTGAAATAAAATAAAAAATGAAAACATAGAATGTGTGTACAGGTAATATACAAATATATATTCTTCTAATTTGTTGATCTTTTTTCTTTATAATAATCTACAAAATTGAGAATCTTGTTCAAATTTAGAGAAGTCTTTTTCTTTACCTGCAAAGTCCCATTTCATTTCCAGTTACATTTTTTATCTCACTCATTTCAATACGCATTCTCCTATATTTCATCTTTTTCTCTCTCTTTGTAACGATATATTAAGATGACATGCGTGTATTTAATACATAGGCACTAGCATAGTGTATACCTATATTTATAATACGTTAGTCATCGCCTGGAGGAAGTCCTGAATGACGATTCACGATATGGGTATGTATATTGTATATATATTTATATATCATTAAAACAGTATATGCTATAAATATACGTGAACGGATATACATGCAGACACGTAGCCACATACTAATTAACATAACGCGTAAACGCGGCACACGACTTGATCAGATAAGGAAACTCATCAACGTGGGAAATCCACGATTATTACTCCCCACTGTATACCATCCTTGCATTCGTACGTCGTGTTTTTCTATTTCACCGGCAAATCAACCTTTCAACGTGTTTTGTCGATGTCAAAAATCATGTTTAACATTTTTCAAAATCTATCTGTACGTCTGACTAGACGGACTTGAGATCTTTTCAGATCAGACGAACTGTGTGATCAACCCCCATGGAATTTATGCAGAAAATTATGTATGCTGAGATCATGGGTTTCAGGTTTTCAGACCTATACCATTTCCGGCTTCAAAATGGCTGACTCTCAAATTTGAGAAGAATTCACAACTTTTTCTCCTCTCTGAATAGGTAGATAAAGTTCGGAACGAAACTTGTTCATTTCGAAATTCCAAATCGCACCTATGACACTATCCATACTGGATGAACTTTGATACTTCAGCATGAACGGTATTTTGAGTAATTTAAGATAAGTGTACCAATTACTGACCCTTTAAGTGCCACTTATTGACTCTTATATTTTCTTAAATTTTAAATCAATGATATGAATTCTCAATGTTTCTAAAATTGAAAACCAGATAAAAAGGGCCGCAAGGGTCAATCTGCAGTACGTTAGTTTGATTTCGAAAAGTTCTAGAAACCGCCATTCGTATTTTCAATAATCCAAAAATCGAACGGAATTGAATCGACTGATCGATATACCCGAATAATTTTGAAAAGAAAAACAAAAGAAAAGAAACGAAAAAATAGTCAAATCCGAAATTGACGGGAATGAGAACAAAGTAATCGACTATTCGATACAAATCGTTGCAATATGGCTCGAAAACATGCCACAGAATAATTTTGAAAAAAAAAACAAAGAAAAAAGAATTGAAAGAAAAAATCGTTCGAAACAATACCCACATGCGTAAGGCGAGTGTAAAACTGTAATCAGTGAAATTCGAGTATTTGGTAATAAAAATTGAGTTTCTATCTGCAGTTTAGAGGAGCGTGGGCGGATATCTCCCGGTTCTGATCATCCTCGAAGGGTATGTATCCGCTGGGGTGTCGTATATAGGAAGCTAGAGCCTTTATTTTCATTCTCTGAACGCGGGTGTCGCGTGTGTGTGAATTTGTGCACGTGTGTCTACGGCTAGCTGTAAGAGTACGAAATATCCACCCGCACAAGCAATACGCACACATATGTGCTGAGAAGGTAGATATACAGGATAAGCGATCGCTCAGTCACACTCCGCGACTTTTATTTCATCCAATCACTCCTCTTCAGCTGGTGTTCAGACGAACCTTTGACTTTATGGCTCTTTTTCTCTTTTATTCTTACTTTATTTTTACTCTACTTTCCGATTTTTTTCCGCATATATGTCGTCGTTCAAATAAGGACGATATCCTGTGATCTCGTTATCCTACTTTATACAGGATTATCTTTTTTTTTTTTTTGGCCTCCCTCAGTTTTCCTTTTTTTTTTCTCCAATTTTTTCTCCCTTTCAATATATCGAATAGTACCTACCCCTTGCCAATATTTACGATCTCTTCAGCTGGTGGTCTAATTTTCCAGCGACAAAAAGAAACAGAAATGTCAGAAAATACGCTTAACGCATATCTGAACGGAAGAAAAGAAGAAGAAAATATATTGTCGGTAGGAAATTTTTCAAATCCCATTTTTGAATCCAGAATTTGGTGTGTCCCACTGTTCAGGTGTTAAGAATTCACCCGATTATAATTATCCAACGATCGTTTGTAGAAATTTCAATTTGGCTAGAGTTTTGATGACGATTCAAAAAAGTTTCACACATTTGAATTTCACGTTTATATAGGGATGAATTTTCCAATCGAATTTCACCCTGCCCCAATTTTTATCTGATTCTTGGAAGAAACGTGTAATTTTTTCCTCACCGTTGCTGAAGATCTGTCCGGAAATGGATTCGGTATTTGAAAAGAATTGGATTTTTCACACCAAAAAAAAACGACCGCCGATATTTTTTATCTGGCTAGAGAAAGTGGCAGAAAAAAAGGAGACGAAAATCGGTTGGAAAAATAACCAATCAATATCTTCCTCGTAAACTATCAAGCCCAGAGGTCTGACGGTTGCAAGATTCGTACATCCGGTTACACATGATCAAGTGTTAAGATCAGAACCAAATCAAAACTGTCCCAGCTGATAATTTCACACCTGTAATGAGCAGAATTTCCAATATTTGTACCGGGCAAATATTCCAGATTCTGAGTTCGGAAAATGGCAGAATTGCCTACAGGGCCCTATCACTGTTAAAAATTTCTGTGGTGAACTTCCAAAACTGTGTGGATGTGTTATACATATACAGTGGTAGTAAATTCACTATAGATTCACCGTGCATTTAATTTAAAAATGTTACAAACTTGCCATCCAATTTAGTCAAACTCGAATACAATTACGTATTTTTGCCATAAAAGTTTCGTAACACAACGAATTTCTTTGCAATTTTACAAAACACGCTTGGCAATTCCGTTTGCTACGCAGAATTTGTAATTTTGAAAAAATTTCGACCAGTAAATAATATGTAGTAAATTCACGAACATTTTTAACAGTCTATATATATATTCGTCAATTTCGTGATTACTTATAGATCCTTTGCGCAAATATATAAAATATTATTCAATACGTCTTTTTCATTTTTCGTTTTTTTTTTTTTTTTTTTTTGGGATTGAGTACCGGTCCTAGGAATGAAAAGGGTAAGAAATAGCGGGCAATATCCGAGATAGAAAGCGGGAGAATCCCCTGTACGTATTACATACTATCTATAGTATATACCGTATAGATACATATAAATGTGTGCAGCGTGTAACAAGCCGCGGATGGTTGATGAGTCTGGTGTGCATTTCTATAGGTAAAACTTACACATGGCATATGTGTAACCACGTGTGAATATGTGTGTCCGTATGTATGTATACATACCGATGTATACATACGTACCTATACATATTGGCAGGCATTTTTTAACCTTTCATTGTGCGTCTCTATCGAGCCAGTAAAATGAGCCCCGGTGATGTTACGGCATTGATAGATTCAACGCGATATCCTTATTCGAAATGGTCGGATTATTCGATGCATAAATATACACTTTGCCTGCACACACTCGCAAATACGGATACACAAATACCAACTACTACTACTTTTCATCGGTAATCCTCCGCACCGCCCTTTTCCGCACCCTCTATACATATAGATTTTTTGGTTTCTCTTTTTTCCAAATCACAGATAACAACTTTTGACCATCGTCATCCCCGATAAATTCTCGATTAATAATTACGATCGATAAAAATTATTGATTTTTTTGTTTCATTACGAACATCTGATATTGGAAAATTTCGTTAATTACTGGATTGACCTATGGATTTTTCATTGCTTTTTCTTTTTCTTTTCGTTAACTTAACATACATCAAGACGTTCTATACGATCTAACGAATTCGTCAATTTTAATGGGGAATTCTTCATCGTCAGTTCACAGGCTACAATACTGTAAAGTTTCAAATTTTTCCGTCTATTCATTTTCCAAAACATTGGGCTCATTTATTTTCGACAGACAGCAGACAGGCCGACGATATGTGTTCAGAATCACCCGTAGCGGCAACGCAGGGGTGGAAAAGTCTAAATTTGTTGCAATTGGCGTAAATTAATTTTTGACACGAAGCCATATTATTTTTCTACATCCCTCATGCGAAAAACTGTAAAAACTATAATTATTGCATAAATTCTTCTCAATTTCTTCTTCATTTTTCGTCTCCGAGAATTAGAAACTATAGAATGAAAGTTGCGTTAATTACAGATTAAAAAATTTCTTCGTTTGGTTTTCTCAATTTTTCGTTCCTAAAAATTTGAAAATGTTAATTGTCATCCTCCAAATTTCACAACGAATTAAACAATATAGTATCAATTATCAATCCCGGGGTGGGATCTTATTTTCTTCCGAAGACACTGGAACGCGAGATCCATAAATATAATGTTAAATGAAAACAGAAGACGAAAATCTTCCAGTTTTTGTCCGCACCGAATACATATACCTAAACGTCCCTTAAGGTGCAACGGGAGTCTTTTCAGATAACAATAGTTATCCGCATTGTTGTCCAATTGTTATCTGAAGAGATTGCCGTGGCACCTAAGGTGAAATAGTAAAGATCACTTCCAACTTAACCTAGCTAACATAAAAAAACACGAGTTTCACTGGAATCCAATCAGTTTTTTTGACCAAGTGACATACTTGGCCACTTTCTGCCAAAAAACTGAATTAATTCGTAAAAGGTTCATCCGAATCGGTTGAGTAGTCATCGAAAAAGTGCGCTTTGCGTTTTCGAGGTAACAGCAATTGGTAATAATGGAATTTCCATCAGACTTCCAGGGACTATATTCGGAATTCCATTGCTACCAATTGTCATCACCTCGGAAACGCAATTCGTAGTTTCTCCCGAACTATACGACCTACCGAAATGAAACTTAGGAGATGAATGCCTTATCAGAGCAGAAAAAGGCTAAGTATTTTACCATTCGGAATAAACTAATAGAATTCCAGTCAGACTCATATTATTTATGTTATCTAGGTTAGGTTCAAAGCGACTAGTACTATATCGCCTTAATCCTACTCCGTTTTTTTTTTTTTTTTTTTTTGTTTTTTTTTCCTTTCTCGGTATTTTTGACATTACTCACTAAATTGACTGATGTCATGGCTTTTCATCGTCGATATAATGGGGAATAGGTCGTATTAATATGTACACACAATGCATGTTCCTACATATACGTAAGTTGTATATCTATACACAGATATCATTTTGTCACGCTTATGGTATTTTCCGATATATACCTACCTATAAGGTATACGAGTATCTATGCCCAGTAATTGATCGCCCTGTTGTTGACTGTATTCTATTGCATTGTTACGTATCCACCCCTCTGCGCCTAATCTCTGTCGCTACTCACGTAGCTCATAGTCTAGTCGATCTATGCACGTATAGAATTGACCATTTTTTTCGGGGTAAAGTACATAGTTCCGGTGATTAGAATTCCATATACTGGATTTTTCTTTACAGCTCTATTCTACACGTATATATACATGTCATGCTACGTATGGCAGGTAAATATGCTGCATTACAGCTCATCTTTTTGGGTGTTTCTTTTTTCTTTCGCTTCACATATGATTATTATTTTTTTTTTCATTATCCTTTGATACACATACTATAGTTTTTTTCTTGTTTTTTTTTTCTTTTTTTCAATTTGTGCACATTCTGGGATAGATTTGTACATATGATACACACCCTACAAAAATTATGAAACACGTGTTCTTACCTAATTTTCAATATAGAACTCCCCCTTTGCTGATCGTTAAGCATGAAAAAGATATATGCCAAAAAAAGGAAAAAAAAATTGAGGGGAAACTATAGAGAATTGCTGATCCCCAAATTAGAGGAAACTTTCGGTGAACTGCTATTTCCGCAACCACCTGCAGTCCACTTGCACTTTTCCAAAGGAGGAACAAAAAAATTGAAGAAAAAAAAAAACTCTCAAGAGAAGCCGTGTCCATAATTATCCATTTGTTCTTAATTAGCTCTCCAATGTTCGTGAAAAATTACCAGATTGATTGGAAATGTAATTATTATATTCCAAATTCATGATCCCAGTGATGCAAGTTTAGAAATCTCAGATACACCGAGTTTTGTCGATTTATATATATGTAAAAATATACGTATGTATACCGAAAAAATGAACGGCCAGACCAAAATACCTTCCAGTGAATGAGAATGAGAATCTGAAAGCACCAAAAATCGAAAATATTATATGTTTTTATGAAAAAAAAAGTTTTCGAGGTGCTGAAGACTTCGTAGGACAAGCAAACAGGCTAGTGTGATACGATCGTGGCTTGTGTAATATATATCTTTTATATTTATCTATGGATATAGGTATATAGTGTATAGATTTATGCCCTAGGTTTATGTGCTAGAGGGGGGACCTCGGGGGTCGCGAAGCGCGATCTAGATTCTATAATCTAGATCCTGGTCCGGAAGAGAAAGAGGAGCAAGCCAAAAGGAGGTTTGGCGCAATAAAACGAGATAATTAAATTATAGAAATAAAAAATATATATATATACATAAAAAATGGGAAAAAATGGGGAGGCGCTACCGCTTGACGCCCGGAAATCTCGGGGTAAACGAGTCCCGGGTATATGTATGTAGGGATGCAGACCCACACCGTATACCTATAACGAAAAAGATCGTAAAAACAACTCGCCCGACAAATCTGTATAATGTTTCGTGATTTTTATCGCCTCAAATATCGCATGCTGGACCGAATACCCATAAAGACAACGCCTTTTATTCGCCCGGTTCGCGTCAAACGAGAAGAAAAAAAGAATTTCTTCTTTTTCCTATACTTACGACAAAGGCGAAATAAGAAAATTAATTAATAAAATAAAAACAAACATTATTTGTCATAATTATTCCGTACAATTTTTATGGTTTTAGTCTCAAGTCTGTCATGCACGAGAATAGCCCATATGTATCCGTATATCCATAGCTAGTAGGATTCTTTGCTAAAAACCGAGTCGATAGTCCTAAAAAAAAAAATTCCTAGAGTCGAACTGTTTTCGAATTAGAGCCTCTCGAAGTCGACCAATCGCTGCCAAGCGACCGTGACTATTCGAACCTAACCTAGCTAACATAAGGAATATGAATCTGACTAGAATTCTATTCCTTGTTTCCGATCAGTGAAATACTCAGCCACTTTCTGCCGTGGAAAAGAATAAATCTTCTGAATTTCATTCCGGTAGGTTGTATAACTTGGAAGAAAATACAAATCGCGTTTTTGAAGTGATGACAGTTGGTAGCAATGAAATCCTGAACAGAGTCCCTGCAGGAAGTCTGATCGAAATTCCATTATTACCAATTGCCGTCACCTGGAAAACGCGAATCGTACTTTCTCGATGACCACCCAACCGATCCGAACGTATCCTCGACCAATGATTTGAGTTTTTTGGCAGAAAGTGGCCGAGTGTGTCACTTGGTCAGAAAAACTGTCAGAATTCTAGTAAAACTCATGTTTCTTTTTATGTTGGCTAGGTTAAGTTCGAAGTCATCTCTAGTATATCACCTTAACTCTCCTCAGCGATTGCTCGAAACTTGGAATGGCTCTAGTTAAAAAAATACAAGTCTCGAAATACTTGTTTGAACAAAGTCCGTTCAATTTTTTTCAAGGAATACACTAACGCTCTTACGAATCATCTGCTATGAATATTTATTTATTTATTCAATTATTTATTCAACTGTGTGAACATGTATGGGCGATGATTATCCATGATAGGGAGAATTTGATTGGTTTTCATAGCCTCCCCTCCCTCCCCCTCTTTTTTTCATTTTATTTTTTCAATATACCGCAACCCTTTTTAAATACTAACAATATCTCTTACGCACGATCGGCTCGTAATAATTGGCGCTAGGGTTAGACTGAAAGTATACAAGCGAGTAGCTCGCAACTTTTTAACGCTTTTAAGTCCTGACTTTAAATTCATTTCACACCAACGACCAAATCCCATTGTACTCACATCTGTTCACATATACTGTATCCCTCTATCTATCTCATTCTCGCTTAGCGGTGAGTTTAGCTTTGAAATATAAGGGATCCGGCGAGGGGCCCCGAAAACCGAAAGCCGAGTTCAATTTCATTATCGATGTAATTCTAAAGTGCCTGTCAAGGGGGACAGGTCGTGTTTTGACGCTTCCTTACATGAGTGACGGCGTGAATCATTTCTCCAATTTCAACGATACCGATGTCCTCTTCTTTTTTCCTTTTTTTTTTTACCTTATAAAGCAAGGGGGGGGGGGGGGGGTTATAATTAATCGAAGCGATTTTTAGCCCCCCTGGATCTTTTCAATGTTGCGAAAGCTTGTTATTTTCACACTCAGAAAGCTTCGTAACCGACAATGTAAAGCCAAGGAGAAAAGGAAGCTGCAGAAGAGGAAGAAGAAGAAGAAGAAGAAGAAGAAGAAGAAGAAGGAGATCCGTTTCGACAAAAGCTACCCTCAACGAGGCTCGAGCTTCGCATCATATAACAAGCGGGGATTTACGGGTGGGTATTTTTTTTTTTTCTTCTTTTTTTTTCTTTCTCCTTTGAGGTCGAGTTTGGTATATAAGAAGGATCAAGGATGACACAAAAGTGACCATCGCTTGGTAACCGATTCCCTCCTCTTTGACAGGTGATTTTCTTTTTCCTTGAGAATCTTCACTTCGTTTCGTCTATACTCCAGTTTTCTTTTATCATACGACGTAATATGTATAGGCTATATATAAGGGAGCTAAAGATTTGTACTGTGAGAGAAAATCTATTGATAAAAAATAAATCGACGTATATGTATAGAAATGAGAGTGAACGAAAATAAAATAAGAAAGAAATCGAAGAAGAAGAAAAAGGTAAATTTGGAGATGACTTATTCCGTGTAAATAACCCATATATAGTGTCTAGAGTCTAGACAATATTTGTCTTTGCGTTATAAGGCGCAAGAAAATAATAAATTAGATTGGTAGGTACTAACGTTATAACGGGGTTATGAGCTGTGAGGTAGTTAAAGTTTTCAACTATCCAGTTCCTGTTCCAGAACCATTTGGCTTTCTGGTGATATTACTTGTTTCGTCCACTAAATTTCTTCTTCCTTTATACCTAACCCCTCGCTCATATAGTTACTACGTTACTTCACCGTTGAGCTGGCTTCTTAGCTCCTTATAGTTGACAAGACGATGTATAATTTCCAACTACTATCCCAAGTCCGGATAGACTTATGATTTATAGACTTTTACTAACAACCGTACGTCATATCGAGAGAGAATTCTCAAACTATACCAAACGATTTTATCCACGATTTAACTTCTTCCTTTTCAAAAATGAAGGAGATTTTCCCTCAGCGAAAATTCCGAAGCTCTAACTGTTTTCGAATTAGAGCCTTGCGAAGATCTGACCAATCGCGTTATCGACCGTTACTTAAATCTCGGCTATTATTGGTCGGATCTTAAACTGGCTCTGGTTTGAAAACTACTAAGGTGACGAAAATGTTTCGAAGATAAAATCGGCTCGATTTTTCGCGTAGAATCAAACCGTGCTAAGAATAACACGGTCACACCTTAGAAATGGGGTAAAACAGGGCAAAGAAGAGCCTGAAGGTTCTGTGTCATTAGGGAGTATCGGGTTCTTTGATCTCGTCACGATTCTTGCCCCCTCGTTTGCCATGTCCGAGGAATAAAAGGTCCGAATAAAAGAGACTGCGAAGAGATTATATTGATATTAGACGATCTTGAGCACGACTACTATTGCTATCCGGTGCTGTACAAGGAAGCTGATGAGGCATCAACCCGCATTCTCGAAAAGTGCGAGTAGAAGAGAAGAGCAGCATCGTCGTCAGGCGATGGAACCCGCGAATTATTATAGGGGCCAAAGTGTCGTTAGCATAAAACTCTCTCAAGAAATCTTAACGGGGGGTTTGTGAAGGAAGAGAGAGGATGAAAAGAGGCACGTATTTCCATCCCTCTTCTTTTAACCCGCGCAAGGTCGAAGGGCGAGTATCCCTAAATAAAAATATTTACTACCCTCAAAAATTTGGGGGAAAAAAGAAATCTGGCCCTCAGGGGATGAGAAGGGGGGGGGGGGGGAAGAGGGATTCGAGATTCAACTGCGGGATGGTGAACAATTAATCTCTCTGTCACCAGGAGTTAATTTATACGGTTATCTCCTGCCCTATAGCCGAAGGACTCGTCACAAACTACTATCTCTCAGGGTATTCTATCCTCAGGGGATTCTTGATACTAGAAACCATTTCCCATTAACCAGGTCGTCCTCCTCCCGTATCCCACCCCCCGTGAAAGCTCTTAATCAACTCTTCAACGCGTTTCCTATCGCAATGAAAACGTTTAATTATCATCCAAGCCCTACCGAGGACGAAATAGCGGCTTTGGTTTTACCCAAAAAACAAAGACAAAGGAGTAAAAATTGGAAAAGGGTTCCGAGTCGCCCCCCGTTGAATCGTAAACTCCGGTACATAAAATCAAAAGCAGGATCGAATCTCGTCGTTAAAATTTCTTCCTGTTTTTTTTTTCTTCCGGTCTATTCTTCCTTTTCCGAAATTCTTTGCAGGATTTGAAAGTCGGGAGGGGTTCGACTTTTGACTTTGGATCAGCTCTAACGCTTTGTCCAAATAAGTAGGAGGAATAAATCCGGTTTTCAATGGGATGGATATGGCAAGAATTAGCCATAAAATTCGCATCTAATTGTAAACAGAAGCCGTTTTATGGCACCGTAAATCCATCGCTATTTTCCTTTTGCTCAACGACGACGACGACGACTATAGTAGGGCACCTATACGTCAGTCTCAATCCACGTTAACCCCGCGGCGACCCCGTGTGTCCCCCCCTTGGCGAGTCAGTCGTACTCGTTATTCCATTCCGTTTGATTAATTCTTCGAGGCCGTAAAAATACTCGCAAATTTATTGGGTAAACAGCCACGGGTCTACATCGCGTTTCAAAATAGAAAAAAATCGACAAAGGTAATATTTTTCATGGTTTATCACATTTTTGGTCGTTGAAATGTGGCACGATTTTAATTCCGGAGATGGAGAATTGACTTCTAAAATGGAAATGAGCTCTTGAAATCGTTTGAAATCATGCGAAATGATTCCAAATTCTTCTGACCTTTCTGGGAATCGTATATACAAGAACTCTACGTCGAATCTGTTCTAATTAAGGAAGAAATTTGTGCTTTTTGAAATTATTGATCGAGAAAATGGTTTGGAGTATTTTGAAATTATGTCAAGACTGATGATTTTTTGTACAGATGAGAACTCGCGATTGGTTGGATCCCTCGTTCGCATCCATCCCTCGCATCTCTGTGACAATAAACTTTCTGATACGAGATAAAAACGTCGGCTAACAAAATGAAGATATTAACTCTCAGACCTAATATTTCTAATTGCTGGCCACCTTAGCCTCTTTATTGTTTCATAAAACGTTTATTACATCACCTCCTCGGGTTCTATGAAGAAAGACAAGACCAGAATCGTTAAGCAAAAGAAGAGAAAAAACAAAAAAAAATAGAAAAAGAAAATAAGAAAAAGACGTAGAAGAAAGAAAAGAAGTCAGGAAGAAGTAGCAGAAGTCTGGAAAACTAAGCATTAGTTGGGAAGTTGAGAAGCAGAAAAAAAAAGTCATGAGAAAGAAGCAGAGGTCAGAAAAAGAAGAGAGCGAAGAAGAATCCAAGAAAAAGTAATTTGGAAAAAAAAAACGGAGAAATCAAGAAAAAAGAGAGGAAGAATTCGAGGCATAGCTTCAAAAAGTCATGAAGAAGTGAAAAAGCAGAAACAAAAAGTCGAAACGGAGTCTGAAAAAAGAGAAACGAAGAAGTCAAGAAGTATAGAAGATGGCCAAGAAATTGGCGATTGTCGTAATTTTAGTTTTTGGTTTTCTGACTCGTTTTCGGGGCAATTTCGGAAATTGTTCATTACATTTTTGGACTGCATCCACTCAGGCATCAGTGGGAAATCTTTCACTGTATCCCATACGCAGTTATAAAACGTTGGATCGCGAGATGTCCCGAGCTGGAGAAGTGTCGCTGTTACTTTTATCGGTTATAAACTTTCCGGAGTTTTGGTATTATATGTATTATGCCGACTCAGAGTAAATACACGCGTTTATGTATCTACCCATGTGCATGTCTCTCTTGTTCTACCATATCCTCCTGAAAGGAAAACCTTATCAATCTAATACCAACTCCCACATTTCATTTCATATTTTACTACCCCGCAAGCTACACCCCCTGCAGCTTTATGTTTCCTACGTTTCACATATTCTTCGTATACCTATACGTATTACACATCCGCTAATCCGAAATCAATTTTTTTTTTTTTTTTCTTTTTTTGCTCTCGATCTAATCAATCGATTATCAAATTATAGAGAAAAAGAGGTCTTCTACTTCGACACACTTCTGTGGTATCCATTGCCCCATGACTTAACCAGCAATCTGAAGTACCGTTTCAGAAAAACAAACCGAAAGAAACATCAAAGCCACGAATTGCCAAAATAATCTCGAGAATAATATAAATTAATGATAAGAAAATGTCACAAAGCGTACAGAATCATTTCCGACTATTTTTGGATTGACGACTGTGTGTATGTATCTGTGTGTGTGATCAAATTTTTGGTCCGACGATATCTCGAGAAAGAATCAACTGATTCTGACTATGCTAGTCTCAACTGACACGGTTCTCCGTGACTCAATAGAGCGGATTAGATTTTGGATTTGATCGGTGGAGTGGTTTTCGAGTTTTCAGAATCAAAGTTTTAATCGCTGATATCTCGAGAACGGATTAATGAATTTTAATTGATGAAAATCACTAAATGAGGTAGAAAGTCGGAAATCGACGTTTTCCATTTTCAACTTCCCATTTTTTATTTTTTTATTTTTTTTGAAGGAAGTTATTGTAATCACCCCAAAAACGATGAATGGAATAGACGTCTGTATGTATGTATGTATGTATGGCATCAATTTTTTTGTCCGACAATATCTCGAAAACGAATCGACGGATTCTTGTGATTTTGATCTTCATCAATATAGCATTCGCTTCAACTTAGAAATTACTGAATTTTGAAATGGATCGATACAGTTGCGGGGGTGAGTTTCAGGGCTTACCTATCGTGATCAGCCGATTGACCTGCTTGTTTAATTTTTTCTACGATTATTTTTCACCAAGATGTCGCACTTTAGTCCTCATGCCTCAAAATCGGCAATTATAAGTGATAATTGAACTTACGTACAAATCTTACGTTTCCGTATCGTTGATTCTGAAAACTCATTACTTTGTGTAAATTTCTATGAAAACGTATACATAAATGCGGCACCAAGGTGTTCGTGCTGTGTTGTTAAATAGCAGAAGAGAGCAAAAGGGGGCAGTGAACTTGGACTAGAAGTATATAACCATCAAGCAAAAGGCTATAGGACTACGATATTCCGAAGTATATAGAGTAGCCAGCTGAGCCGAGAGTTAGCGAGAAGTTAAGAAGGGAAGAGAAGGCGCGGTTTTTGCGGTCACTGAAGCCATTTTATACCATTTTGTCGTACCCATACCTTTACTTCTTTTTCATCTTATTTTAACCATCCGCAGATCGAGAGTCGAGATCCAAAGCAAAGAAAAAGAATAAGAAAAAGAAGTAAAAGAAAAATAATAAGAAAAAGAGAGAAGATCTATCCGCCACTATGCTTCATCGTTGCATGATGCACATTGTACGGTTGTGGCTTGTGAAGCTTCAGAGTCCAGAAACACTGACACAACCAGTGCAGGATTGTGCATGGTGTGTAAAGATCTCGCACTTCCTTATAGTGGAAGTAGTTTCTACATGATCCTTATTACACAATTTTTTTTCTCCCTTTTTTCATCTACTTGTTTGTCTTGTTTCCTTGGTCACTTTTCTTTATTTTCTTCGATGCTAATGATAGCTCGAGATCATTTCCTGATCTTGGCGCGTGCTGCTACCACATAGATGCGGACACGTGGATATATGTATACGTTCTGGTTGAAAGGAGAGAAAAGTGTACACCTTGCGGAAACTTGAGACCTGCAGATGATGCTGGTTGTGTATCAGCTATACATGCCCCACGCTTGTGGTATAGAAGAGTTGCAATTCTGCAGTATAGGTACGCACGAGATATTCCCGAGTTGAAGGTAAGGGTAATGCAGGATAAATCGTCCTTCTTGGAAACATAAACAATATTCTCTTCAAGATTATCCAGAGCGTTACACAGGAGAAGAGGAAATATTATTATAGACGTCGTGGATTTTTAACGGATACATTGACGATCAACAATTTTTTACTTCGTCTCTTCTTTCTATATGAAGCTGAAGCTAGCAGCCAAAATTAGCAGCCAAATGAAATGCGTTGGATAAATATGAGTCTGTGAAACGACAAAAATCCAAATTTTGTTAAGTTTTTAACAAAACCAAAGCTTCGCTATTGAATTATAGACATAAGTCTGTATTGCATCATACAAATTTAGGAAAAGTTCAGCACGTTCGGCTGCTAACTTTGGCTGCTAGCTTCAGCTTCATTCTTTCTATTCTTCTTTATCTTCTGCCTGATCTTGAGGTCTAATTTTCGAACTATCGTTTTGCTTGAATTTCTTACTTTCAATTCATTCACCTTCATTTTCGGTATCTTTTTTTTATTTATTTTTATTGAATTTAGATTTTTCATCCGTTTCTTTACCTCCTTCTTCGTTTTCTGTTCCATGGGGTTTTTCTGTCAATCAAACTTTCATACGTAGATGTACAAATAATATATCAATATGTTGATAGAAATCGATGCAGGGGTGACTGCGCGTTATTTTTTCTCCGAAATTTATTCAGTTTTTTTTCTTTTCCATCCGTATAACACTTGACAGATCGTTCGTGCTTGGAAAATTTAAACGATCCGCATATTCTAACCCGCGTCATTTGCCGCGCCCGGTTCGCTCTTCAAGATTCTCTCTCGAATCAATCGCATCCGGTCCAAAGAACCAGCCGCGGTTATACCAGTAGGTATACTATGTATAATATATATATTATATATATGTATTATATACACCAGTTATATACAACGACTTTGGTTTGGGGTAAACTTCTTCAACGCCTCGTTTGAGCGACACGCGAATATAACTTCTTATTCCAGTCTCTTTCTTTCTATTCCCAATCTTTCTCGCTTTTTGACAATCAACTATAACAGCTAGGGTTCAAAACTGATTGCTACTCATTTGAATGTCAAAATTATTTACGTATTAGTTTTCATGAAGCTGAAGCTAGCAGTCAGAATTAGCATCCCAACGATTCTTAGTTAATAAAAATGAGGCAAAAACATTTTTTAAATCTGAATTCCGCTATGTGTTTCATAAAAAGTAAATGAATTTGATCACAAAAGTCAAAAATTTGTACTGCATCATCCTATTTGAAAGCCGATAAGCTCGTTCGGCTGCTAACTCTGGCTATAACTAGCTTCAGCTTCATTATGTCTTCGCGACTCTTATTGTCAAGATTCTTCGATTCTTTCCTTCTTTTCCTCAAATACTTTTCATCGAGTTTCTTAGAAATCTTGCGATACTCAGACACTTTGACAAGCCAATTAAGAAAATCAAACAAAAAAACAGAACCAGACTTGAAAAATTAGTCATCGGTTTCTTTTTCTTTTTTCTTTTTTCTTTTTTCTTTTTTCTTTTTTCTTTTTTCTTGCAATCCGTGATTTTTGATTATATAATTATACTCGTTATAGTGTCATAATTACGATAACGATTATAACAGCACGGATGATGATGATAATGATGATGATACAGCAAATCACAATGTGAAATTTGCAATAAAATTTGTTTCAACAGTTGTAATTTTTTTTTTTTGTAATTTCTTTTTGTCTCCATTGTGGTGAAATTTTACATTTTATTTTATTTTTTTCTTATTTAGTCGGGTTCCCTTTGACCGTGTGTCTTTGTATCGACGTCGTCATCATCATCGTGCGTTGGTCGTTGGCGTCGTCGACAGAATGGATATATATATATGTATGTATCTATACACGAGTCTGAATATATAGACGCGCGTATATCAAAGCTTCGGGAGGAATAATAATTAACGATTACAAAGTATTTCGTACAGATGATAATTATCTGCGCAGTCTAGGCCGGATGGGCAGAGCTCGGCATCCCCTTAACTTCCGGTACTTTGATGTACTCGCCCGTACCCAACCACCCTCTCTCTTTCTCTCTCTCTCTCTTGTTTTCAGCCCCATTGTACTACCGACGCGGTAATGCCCAGTATATACATGTATCCTTTATAAACCATGATGATAAAGCTCGACGAGGATAACTGCTCTGTATATGCGTATACACTATGTGTGTATACATGTATAATACGCGATAAAGGATTTGAAGATGAAGAAGATAGGGATGAAGAGGCGGATTTAAGTCTCCATGAAGACAGCGAAAGAATAAGCGAAGGCGAAAAAACATTTCGAGATACTGCAACGTGTGTCGTTCACTTGCTTATTATTCATTTATTTCTTCTACCCTCCAACCAAGAAAAAAATTTCAAGAATTTCAACAGGCTAGGTTGCTTTTGATTCTAATGATTTGAAGAAGAAAAACTTTCGTATTATTCTATTCTCCATCAAAATTTCATAGACTGGATATCGGTGATTCGAGTAATTTTTTTTTGTTGAACTTTCAGGAAAGTTCAAGTCATTTGGTTAGCCTCAATTTTGCTTTTTTTTTTTTTTTTTTTTTGCTTAAAAATTCGTGCGGTACCAAATACTTGTGATTCTTATAATTTCCATTTATTTCATTCTCAAGATGATTACATACTTGGAATACTAGAGTTTAGGTTAGGTTGTTCTCAGTTCTAGCAATTTTTCTGGTGTTTTTCTTCTTCTCTTTCGTAAAAACAAATTCGACAAATGAGCTAAGTTACGATGGTTGATATTCTCGGGACTTATGAACTTATATCTAACCTAAAAATCCGGTATGATATGGATTCGATAAGTTTCTTTCGACTTTTACGTTCTGTTCTCTGCTTATTTATCGCGAAATCATTTCTGACCTAACTGGCAATTTTTAACGGCTAGATCAGATCAGGTCAGGTAAGAAAACACCCCCGGAAAAAAAGTGAATCAACAAAAAATTACTAGACAACTTAGTCATTTAGTGTTTGAGGGAATACAACAAAAAATTACTAGATCCTAGGGTATTAACATTCTCGGGAACGTATGTCCATACGTATAACGAAGTATAACGAAATTAATGACGTGCCAGTATGATCCCTTTACCCTGTACTACCCTAGAGTACCGCGACGATCCAAAGCCGTATGTTTTAGAGCTCGGAGTAATCGCGGCGATGAAAATAAAAACGGTCACCTATATACTGAAGGTATATGTACATATGTATATGCATAGGTACATTATGCAAAGAGATAGGAACGAGGATCGTTAAATTTAATTATCAAACTTTATGATCATTCAAGGCGTGAGATGACAATACGGTACCTATCCACTAGGTACATGCATACATATACATACGTACATGTACAGCCATGTGTGCTTCGAGCCATGTAATTAACCAGGGGAACCCCCAAAAATCCACGTTATCGTTGACGGAAGAATATAAAGACGGTCAGCCCTGGGTTATTTTGCGTGACGAGCAAGTGGGCTTGAAGTGGGCTTGGGGACGAAACAGCGTGCAAATTTACCGACCGAAATTACATTGCAGTATATCTATATATTCGCACAGTATAGATATACTGCAACGTTATTTCAGTAGGTAAAATCGCACGCTGTTTCGTCCCCAAGCCCACTTCAAGCCCACTTTCTCAGCACACATTTCCCCGTAAGGCTGACTGTCTTTAGAATCTTCAGTCAACGACGTTATGAAAAAGAAACGATTTTAAATTTCCGCCAAAACTTATTCACGCTCGAAAGAGAAAAAATTAAAAAAACAAAATAGAATCGCAAGTGAATTCATTCAAATCTTTCGCTGAAATATCTGAATTTCAGAATCCCGAAATTTGAACACATTCGAATTTCCCGCTGATACCTTCTTGCGTTCCAAAAACAAGAATCTCCCGCCCGAACTTGTTTTCAAATAATCTCTTCCACTTTTCACGATCGTTGCATATTGCGGCTTACGGTTAGTTCAAAATCCTGTGAAATCTCTAAAAACGATCGGGTTCTAAAGAACGAAATTGAAAAAATGCAAAAATAAAAAAGGATTTGAACATTCCACTGCAAAGCTCAATTACGACTTCCGTCCTGACAATCTCTCATATCATTTTTTTTTTTTTCCATCACATCTCAATTTCTTTCTGGATAAAAGAGTAATATAAGAAAGAATGTACAGTTGGAGGATAAGGTAAAAGCTTTACGAAGGTGGTCAGAGAAAAAATTTCATCTTCGCATCTTTGTCTCTAACAATTACAAGTGTATATAATATATATCTATATATAGGTACACAGATAAAAGTATATGTATTGTATTGCACTGCGCAGTGAAATACAGACATAAACGCACATACAGTACAATCCGAGACAGATCGTTGCGAGGACAAAGGGAAAATGGGTAACAAAAAATGTATTTAACGGTAAGGTTTAATGACGTCGATCCCTGGATGAGAAGAGGAGAAGTAGAAGTAGATGTAGAAGGGGGTTAGGGAACAGTGCCAGAGTTACACAGGGAAACTATATAGTACTGTAGTAATTCTCTGTTACTTCTTTGCGCAATAAAGCTCCTTCCCCTCCACCCCCACTTCTATATACCTCACGCTTATGTACAGGCACATATATATACCTGTACATATATATGTATGTATTTAAGCTACCGGCGTTTTATTGTCTGGATGATTCTCTAAACGTTCGCGTTTCGTAACGGTTCTAACGTCTATATATATACAACGTATATGTACGTATGTATGTATAGGTAACATCAATTTGGAAGGTTGTAGGCCCACGTTCGACGAATTTCCGGTTTATAAACGCGACGAGGAACGCAGTAAAGTCAATCCCCCCTCCATCTATCGCCGCACTATAACCTGCGTTAACGATTAACGATTCATTTACGAACGCTTATAGATCCTCGACTGGATTCGAGGTCCAGTTTGCTCTGTAGGTATTAGTATCTACTTTACCACCGAACGATAAACGATCCTACAAAACCTTGATTATATATGCCCTGTGTTTATGTATGTGTCCATACGTATGCTGTATGTCTGTTAGGTACTTACCGGTGCTACACGATCTCATAAAACTCATTTCTCTTTCTCTCTCGATCTCTTTGATTGAGAGGTTAAAATTCCCTTTGTTGTCAAAATCTACTTTACCCAAGCGATTTTCTTTTAATGAAAATCGGCAAAGGGTGTGAAGATTGATCAAAACTCGTGTACGTAAAGTAGCAAAAAATTGTAGCAAAAAATATATATCACCATCTAATAAATAACATCGGTTTTTAGATCGTTTTGACCATGTTTATAACACTGATTTAGAATTGCGTGTTACACTTTCAAAAAAAGCATCCCTGAATTCACCAACATTCTGCTGATATGATAAAAAATTTGGTAGAAAGACTGCAGCCAACAAAATGTGGAGTTGATTCAGCAAAAGATTCTTGCTCGCCAATTATATTTGAAATATAAAATAGCAAAACAGTTTCTCGATTGTTGACAAAAATTCTGTTGAATCGACTAAAAATCACCGATAAAATCCTTTTTGTTGGATTTGACAAACTTGTTTTCTGAGTGTAGGTGAATGATTGATTTGTTGTATACAAAAATAATGATCGATAATCCAATTAGTCATATATAGACCGCCTGGAAAGCCTCTGAGAACCGAGTTTGATCGAATTCAAGCCATTCTATGATCGTCAGGGTCGATTTGGCACAAAATACCCTCTACATAAGTGACATTATGGGTAATGCATTCGCGTATCATCTCTCTCCCCGTACATACATTTCAAAAGATTTTTATTTGATTGTAGCGGTATTATTTTTATGTTTCTTTGAATTTTTGAAAAAAACTTCTACAGATATATAAATGGGCTTACGAGGATTTGCGCTTTGCTCTCAGCTAGTTGTACTCAATCGTGCGTATATAAATGGGATAATACTACTTATGTACTTAGTGCATATTTTAGTGCCTATAATTTAATGCGTAGTCACAAAGAGGTCACCCAGCCTGGCACTTATTAACAAATGCCAAGCCCTGTTATCTTTCACTCACTCATTCGAACTCCGAGCTACAGCAGCTTGATGCATCGCTATCCCACCATGTGTCATTACTTCACTTTAGACATTTTACGGCAATATATGCGTTGCGCACTTGCAGGCAAGAGGATTTATCGCAATTTTCTTATTACTTTCGATTTTTACTTCTATTTCTGCTTCTCGGCCATTTTATATTGCAGAATTAATATACCTGTTAAAAATTCAACAGATCCGGGAGGGAATTCATATCGGTAATACGAACCCACTCAGGGCTTTTATACAAATACGTAGGATTTCGCAGGAATTCGTACAAATTTTGAAATTATCGATAATTTTTTTAATAAAACAGTGTTTAGACATTTTCCTTTAAAGCTTCTTTGAAGCTTTCCCCAAATAAGATCACAGAATTCTAGTTACAATGTTTCGAAGAAGAGAATTCGAGGGCTTCGGATACTATGTATACGTTTAAAAAAAATCTTGACTCATTATTTGACGGTGTAGAGATTTTGGGTAGGAATCCCGTGATGTATTGTAAAAATTTCCAAGGAATCGGAAGAAATATTTTCAACTATATCAATTAGATAATAAATAACTTACAGATCAAAATTATATATTCTAGAGAAATGTTGTCTTGAAATCTCCACACTATTTCGTAACTTTTTAAGATTCCCAACCCAAACAGTTCTCGAAGAGATTGGCAACGATCGAATTAAAATCTAAAATTAATTCAAATGAACTTTTACAAAATTCAAAATAAGTTATCAGAGAGTGCAATAAAGTTTTAAAAATCGAGGAAAATCTTCAAAGAAATCGGTTAAACTTGGGATAATGTTCGACAGACCATTCAGACTTTGAAGAAAATTCTGAAAGAAATTTGCAACATTTGCAAAAGATAGGTATATAGGAAACAAAATCGATAAATTCAAGAGACCCCCGAAAAATAAGGGGCGAGAGATAATGGTTTTCATTAGTCCGATCTGTGAAAAATTCTGTTGAAATTCTTCGTTTTGCTATGAAGTTGGAAAGACTATAGTAACAAACGATGAGCTGCAGAAGAAGGAGGAGATGAAGAATAGAAGAAAAAAAAGAAGTAAAAAAAAGTTAGAAAAAGCGTAGATCTATATTAACCTTTGTGCACAAGCTCATTAGAGACGAGCGTGCCACGTCAATTACTTAAACCAGTTGAAGAGTAATTATTTGAAAGTATATAGCCTCGCACGTTTAGTCAGTTCCAAGACTAAGGATTTTGAAAACGCGGTTATTTCGTACACTCATTCGAACACGTGCAACCCTGCAGCGCCCGTAGGGACGAAGTCTAGTCCCCTATATATATTTCCTCGGAAAGTGTTGTTCGGTTATGCGTCTTCCCTCAAATTGGAGAACCGTAAATAACTACAAGGAATTCCAACGATTTGGGGATAGAGATTCATCGCCACAGCAAGAAAAATAGTTAGATACACAAAAGCACGCTTTTCTCATTCCCGTATAGAAATTACCCTCTCCGACCACCCCGAACGCATTTCAAACAATCCGAAATCTGGTACTTTTTGTTCTTTGTTGTTTTTTTTTTCGCGCCAATTTCTTTGGTACTGAAAATCGGAACAAAGAATCGGAATCTTCATGAGGCTGAAGCTAGCGGTCAAAGTTAGCGGCCGAACGTTTTGTAGTATATGAAAATGAGGAATTAAAGCCCTAAAACCGAAGGAATTGATAACTATTACAAAAAGCTGATACTTGAATAGAATTATAGATGGAAATCTATGTCGCGTCGTTCTTTTGGAAAAAAGTTTTGCATGTTCGGCCGCTAACTCTGGCCGCTATAGCTTCAGCTTTATGCAATCTTCCGGATCTGTGAAAGACCGTTTCAGTGTTTGCAAACATTGGAATGAAGATAACAAATTAGATCTTCTGCAATTTTGTGTCTTATTTTCGTATGGTTGAATGATATTTCTGCATGTTTAGTAGCAGATTCTCAGCATTCTGGGTAACATTATAATAGATGAAAATCTGTTTTAGGTTATAATGCTATGCAGAAATTTCATTCAAACTAAACAAGAAGGAGAATCAGGCAAACAAGATCTAGAAGAGCAGAGTTATTGTGAGAACCAGATTCGCAGCTCATTATAGGTTAGCCATCGAAACCGCAATATGGCGTCTGGACACGTTCCAGATTCCAGTATTCCTTGGTTTTATTTTTTGTTTTGTTTTTTTCTGATAAGCGGTTGGTTTGATGGTTCAAACTTAATCATATCATTGATTAAATGACCGGTGTAGTCCAGCACGCGTCTGTTCAAAGTCAGTTATGAAATGCTGAAGAGATATACTGTTCACAGGCGATATAAATGAAAAGAAAAAAAAAACGATGAGCTAGATGTATCATTAATATACGAATATGAATCCATGAACGAAAGAAAAGCGTGGGAATGAAACGTTTTTTGAATCTTACGAGTTCGAAAGACAAAGACAATCGATTCATTGACGTATTCGAATCGAAAAATTGACCAAAAACAGTACCCGCATAGAGTATTTGAAATACTGCAGTTAGTTGTTTATAAACCGATAACAGCATATCACACCCGATCATACGCTGATAAAGGGTTAATTAAAATAAGTCCGCCCCGAGGTTTGAGGTTATCGCAGATGACGGACTGTTGAACAGAGCCTCGTTTGTCTAACGCATTGAATCGTTAAACTCGTTAATTCTACTATACTATACTAATATACACGTTGTGTGTAGATTAATCTAACGAAAAGGCTCCTCTCTTCTTCTCTTGTTTCTTTCTCTTTTCCTCTTTCGTTCTCTCATATATTCCTTTGTGGGTAAAAACATAAGAATTAAAAAAAATAAAAGTAAAGACAGAAAAAAAGAGAGAGAGAAAGAGAAAAAAATTGGCTTTTTTGAACAGAGTTCGAACAAGCTCACACACACACACACAAACATATAATACACATGACGTAGTGCGTTATTAGCTCTGGCAGGGGTCGCCCTTTGGTATTAGCGTGTTTTAACTTTCATGTAGGTAAACCTACATAACATGTATACCGCAGGTATTGTTTCGCATCGTCTCGCATGGGACTATAGACTCTATATGAATCCCAGTTGCCTTTATAACCGCACCAGATCAAAGCGAAATGCACCAGGGCTACTGCACGGGGCAAAAGTTTACCGCGCGCAAAAATCCTCCCCCACCTATAAACATACCAAGACATAACCTCAAACTATACTGCTCTTATTGTTCATTGAGCTACCCGTCTCTATATACTATAATATTATACTGACACTACGATTCCATAATGTCTATTTCTACTTGTATTCTGTATAATAATTTTCAGGAAAATATAGAAATATTTCTTCATAGTTTTGGCTTTGGTTTTTTAATCGTAGTTTTTCGTAGTTTGCCGTAAGAAAAAAAATGTTTCGATATAATACCAGAGGGAAGGGAGGAAAAAAAGCCAGTTTTTAATGAAAGATCGGAAAAATATGACAATTATTTTGAGAATCCGTAAAAAATCGGTAGGATTATTTTCCATTAATTAGAATTTAGATAGTTTTGAATATCAAAGACATGGCTATAAGTAGATACTAATAAAGTCGATACCTACTCGTATTATAATGCGGCGTATTTATATTATAGCTATCTTGGTATTTAGGTATCGTTTATGAGAAGGGAAGATACATTTTCCGAGAGAATATGTAAAACGGCCACCATGATAGGTATAAGTACCTAGAACCATCGCATCGTGATAATAGCAAAAATGATGTTCTGTTATTTTCTCATACATTACATGTATTAAATATTAAATTATATGAACCTATACATTAAGGATACTAATCAAGAACCTAAATATATAAGCCAAAGCCGAAGAGCTGCGCTGAAACAAACGGATGTATAGTATGTATACCTACCGTACAATATGCATAAAACACATACACACATGCCTATAGTGGAAACATATATTTTAAGATGATTAAAATCCTCAAAGGTTTCGCAAATATGCGGCAAAGGGTTAATCATCATCCCTCAATTGTAATAAAAAGAGAAAAAGAAAAAGAGAAAAAAGATCTCTTTCTGCAGATCCACCTTTCAACGGCATCCCTCAAGGTAGAGCTACAGAGAAGAAATAAAGAGAGAAAAAAAATCGAAATATCAAAAATGAACAAAAAAATCCAGAAGACGAACAAGAGGAACGAGAAAACCGTTACAAGTATATAATATACCTGCAGTATATCTACCTATAGGATGACGTCGTTTGCGTGTCGCGAAATCAATTCCTGAATAGTCCGAAGTGCACATACATACATACACGTAGATATGTATGTATATACAAACAAAGTAATTTCTCATTCCTTCTATACATATATACAAAGATATATAAGCTAGATTCTTGATGGAGTGAGGAAAGTCACTCAAAGTTGATTAGTAGGTACTAACAATTTAGGGTTTTGCTTTCGAGTGGCGCGCGGAGGCTTTCGTCGCTGACGGGGTTGGGGGTCTCGCTATTTTAACCACTTCGAGTTCGTATACACACCTGTACATATATGTATACATATACACATTTACAGAACACACATACCTACGCATACATAGACATAAAAGCAATACATGTACATTGTACAGCTACGATGAGGAAAAAGGGATGAAGTAGTATAGTGGGGTATAAGGCGGGGGAGGACATAAGTGACGGAGAATAATCACGCTAATGATATCAAGGGGCCTCAAACATCGCACAGTACTACACATTGCAGCATATAGTATAGGTATAGATACCAACACCAGAATGGATTATAGGTATACTATACAGCTCGACTATTGCTGTACACTGTTCTGTGCAGTATGTGCAGTTGGTTGGTGGTATTAACAGGATAGGTGCAGACTGGTACGACATTTGTAACACGCGAACCTGACATCAGCCGAACAATGAATCCGGAGGCTCAACGGCCACTCGTTTTGTCGTATTTCTACTACACCTACACCTATATACATATGTATACAGAGATAGGTCACATTATGTAGCTATGGCTATGTGTACACCTCGGGAGAATATGTATTGCCATTTTTATTGGACTCCCTAGCTTTTTTTCTTCTTATTTAGCTCTTTTCAGTTGCGGGTAGAGGAAGAATTGCACTGGCATATATGTATATAAACGACTGCAGACAGTTTTATTCACAAATCGTATACTTGAATGTATATAGATATATACGTAGAGGTAATTAGGTGGCGTATAGATAGTATAGGTATGTAATGACGGAGTTCGCAGGAGTAGAATAATTATAGTACCTAGGTATCTGTATATATATGTGGACAATTTCGAGGACAATTTGTACGAATTGTGTGTAAATTAGGGTGTACAAGTACACACTATACCTAGAAGTGTGAGTAATTGCATCTAGTAATATCCAGAACATCAACATTCGAAGGAATAAGAAAATAATTGTTCGACTGGATTACCCTGGACTTTTCATGACCTTTGATTATTATCCGTTTTCTCGTTCAATTTAAAGTTTATATGACTTTCGTCAGCCGAACCAGTTGGACTATTTTAAGGTGCAACGGGAGTATCTTCAGATAACAATAACGGTTATTCGCATGGATGTCTATTTGTTATCTGGAGAGACTCCGGTTGCACTTTAAGGTGATGTAGTAGAGATTACTTCCAACTTAACCTAGCTGACTTGAAAAATATGATTTTTACTTAAATCCTATGTTTTTTTGACGAAGTGCCATACTTAGCTACTTTTATGCCAAAAAACTTAATTCATTCGTCGAGGGTTCTTTCGGATCGGTTGGGTAGTCATCAAGAAAGTACAATTTGCGTTTTCGAGGTGACAACAATTGGTGATAATGGAATTTCGACTACGACTATGTTCAGAACTATGCTCAGGATTCCATGATTACCAACTTTCATCACCTCGAAGACGCGATTTGTAGTTTCTTCTAAACTATACAACCAAACGGAATGAAACTGAGGTGATTAATGCCTTACTACGGCAGAAAATGGCTGAGTATTTTACTGTTTAGAAAAAACGAATAGAATTCTAATCAGATTCATATTACTTATGTTAGCTAGGTTAGCTTAGATTTGAAGCAACTTGTCTACCATACCACCTTAATAATAATGGAATATAGTAATTTTTGATCGGCAGGCTGACTGGTACAGTTTTCACCTGCTATACGGTCAAATAGTATACTCGAAATTAGGATCTGGTATTTTGTACCCACGTAATTAGTTTGTATTATACCATGAAATCACTCGATCTGCACTTTCCCTTGAAAATTCCAGCGATTTAGAAAATTCATTCGAAAAATCAGCATAGCAGATATAATGTATTAACCATCGTACGCTTGTGTATGGTATACCCATGTACTGATGTATCTATCTCGCATACCTGTATGTATACGAAGGCTGAAATTAACGCCAATCGAGTGTGTGACTGACTAATATGTACAATATACATATACGTACATAATATAAGTACATCCGTGTATGTACATATGTAGCGACGAGTTTTAGAGAGATAAATGAAGCCGATTCTATCAAAAGCAGCTAACCGCGCCTCTCCTCTCGCTTCCTCTATTCGCGGGGCTCAATACTCGGGAATTGATGAAAACCGTAATTGCTTTCACTATAAATGATTCCGTGGTCGTTGGTAGGTAGATAGGACACCTATGGTGTTACATCGTAAATTAAGATACGACCCGACCGAGCGAGCCACAATTTACTACAATTTAAAAAAAAAAAAAAACCAAATCCGTACTGAAAGAAATTTCAAAAAATGTCAAAATCCAAGTGACCGATTTTTTTCGTTTGTTCCTTTCATTATTTTGATATCGCAAATTAATCTGCAGTCGTACATTTTATCGATCGCTTCTCAAAAAATAGATAAGGAAAAAATGTAAGGGAAGAAGAAGATAAAGAAAAGTTGAAAAAAAAAAATTAGAAACTAAGAAAAAGCAGCAGTAAAAATGGGTAGGGATCAGGTATGGGTCGTCGTATGCGGGTTAATAAGAGGCGTTAGTCAAATTGCAAGGAAATGCCTCTGCACATGTGTACCACGTGTATACATAGCTATTGTATGTATATGTGCGACAGGGATTACGTGACTAATTTACAAGCATCGCCCAAGCGCTTAACAGTTTAACGCGATTATAAGTTCTCTCTTTATTCACTGACTGCACATCGTATCGTCTATAGTCGTAGTCGTTGTCGATATGGTACCCTGCCTAGTAAAGCGTCCCGTTTCTAATCAGCCGTGACGCCTCACGCGGTCTGGTACCTAAATTTTAGCAATAGTGATGGTGATGGCTATATGTACATACACATATACTACATATATACATATACTTTGAATGAAAAGCTAAAGCGAAAATGAAAAAGAGGATTGAAGGTAAAGGGAGGAGGGAGAAGACGCCTTGTCAAAACTCGACACCCCATGGGAATCCCATAAGGGGTGAAAGAGAAAAAATAAAGAAATCCGGTACCAGAGGGGTGTGAAAAATCCAAAAAATAAAAATAAAAATTGAAGTAAAAAAAGAGGATATAAGACCTGAATCGTACGCGTATGTCAAAACAATTTTGATATAAATGTGCAACTAGCGGGTGAAACTGGATCTCTGAATTTCATCGAGATCGCATTTCCCTTCTTTATATCCCCTTTTTTTTCCACACATTTCTTGTTTTTTTTTTTTTTTTTTTTTTTTTTTTTCCTTTTTTTGGTTCGCTTTTCTCAATAGGGTGTAAAAATGAAAAGGGAAAGTGAACATTTTTGCCGGCCTTTTATCCAATTCTCGCCCGTGTGTGTACATATTATAGTGGTGGTTTCAGAAAGATTTTGATGAACGCTGACGTTGATTCAGGGGTTGTCGAAATTTTTAAACTCCCGGAATATACGAAATTTGCCCAAGTTTGTGAGATATTATTTTCTTTGATTTACTCTTCGACCAGAAGTACCTAATTATAATCGAGACCAATTTTTCCGAGGTTCACTCGATAGTCAATTTACACATATAAATTCTTGGAAAAAAAATTCCAATATCATGGGTTGATTGGTGTAATTGGAATTACGTTCACAAGATCATATGAGGGCATTTTTTATACCAAAATTGAACCATTTTCTTGCAGGCCTGAACGTTATTTCCGTATATCCCGTCCGATACATGATTTGGATGAACTTTTTCGTGCTTCATTCGATAGTTAGTTGATGTAAAAATCTTCCCAAAACATTTCGATATCGTGAAATAAGTATGGTTTCATTGGGAATACGTTCACAAAATTAATAAGTGCGAAGATATTTGAAATAAATGAACAAATCCTACTCCACAATTATACTAAATAAAATGATACGTATTTTATTTTTACCTATCATGAGTATAGTTTTTACAGATTTCTTGGTAGTTCACCCGATGATCAGTCAGCTTGGTAATACTGATGAAAAATATCAATATCACGGGACTAGTATTTCGAGTGAAATCGTGTTCACCAATTCAGAAAGTGCATTTTTTGCAATTTTTCTAATGTCTTTAACTTGAATATACTATGGTAGATGCACATAAATTAATTAACTTATACGATATATTCCTTTACGATGTCTGTATATTGTATAATATACTTGATAGCCGGATCAATCGATCAAAAGAAAAAAGGAGCCGTATAAAAATATCATAAAATGGTATAAAATTGAAGGATAAAATTCTTCAACATTCCCTACCCGACCCCATCCTCATCACATTATTATATAGCCTCCGGTGAAGTCTGTCTGCCTACTAAATCCTATTTTCTAATACTTAACCAACTTGTCGGACGCGCTTCTGACCGCTCAACTCTCCGCACAATGTTTGCACAGCGTGAAATTGAGTTACGCCCAGATTTCTGCACCCTGAACCCCGAATTCGATTTCCCCCCTTCTCCCTTCTTCTTCTACCCCAAATCTAGAAAATTTTTGCATTATTTTTCTCTACATAAATACTCATAATAATCAATTAATAATAATAATAATGACACTGGCAAGGATAAGACCAACAGAAAGACATCATTCAATTTTGTCCTCCTTACGCTGTTATCGAAAGCGTAGAACTTTTTTCTATATAGTAGTTTTTTTTTTTTTTACTTTTTTTTTTTTTTTTCTTTCTCCAAGTTCTTTTTCTGAAAGGTTTTTGAGAAAAAATTTAATCAGTTAACTGGAGAAGCCATAAATAACTGCAGTTCGCGGACATTGGAGAGTAGTAGTGGTTCAGGTTTGTGGTCGCGGTCAGACAATGGATGACAAATTGCAGCGAAGGCACAAATACATAGATTCATACATACATAGTCTGTTGAAAGTATATATTATATATATATGTGTGAAGTGGGTATATGTATAGATACATGTATATACGTGGAATAAGGAAAACAAACCTTGTGCTCACGTTCACTTTTGCCGGATTCCGCGTTGCCTGTGAAGGGGTGGAAGAAGATTGAGCCGATTCAATACCATCGGGGCTTCTTGTTGGTTTAGGTATGTGTGAGTGTATCTATATTCTGCAATGCAGTGCAGGATATACCAGCCCTGGAACCGAATCTCGACATCATCAATATACCTAGTCGTAGTCTTGTATGTTGGTTGGTTCGTTGGTTCGCTGGTTGGACATAATCCGAGAACCGAGAAGACAATGTCTCCGAAAAGAAAAATGATCCTTGATGTAGTTGGTATGGCAGTCGAGGAACAGAGGGTGAGATAGAGACTCGATATCTTACACGAAAGTAAAGAAATAATTTAAAGAAAAGAATGAAAATCAAGCGAAAAAAGTACTTTCAATCCGAAAGCAACATTTTTTCAGACCTCATGCACATCATTCAGTTTGTCGATTTTAAAATATGCAGTAAAGTTCGAAAAAAATCTCAGTGATTGAATATTTTGAATCAATTTGGAAAATCTGAAACGAGAAAAACCGTCTAATCATCAATCGAAATGCGAAATTTCATATTACCTACTTGTTACGTGTGAGTAAAAAGAGGTGATGAACATTTTTCGGCAAAAAAAAAATGGAACGCGAGCTTTCCGCGAAATCGTCAATGTTTAATATCATGATTAAAGGCGGTAAAGCCCTGCAGAGGCTGCATAGCTGCACACTTTGTTATTTCAGTCTGGAGGATATATATTTCGCCTCTTTGGCTGTTTGGAGTCCTTCGCCTTTCAACGCGATACTCTCCAAGCCACTCTGATGTAGGTACTTTCTTTTATTCTCTGCACCTCGAGAAATTCTCACTTTCTAAATTAGCTGATGAATATCAACATTCGAGACTCTGCATTCCGTATATCCTTCGCATACCGTATTTTACCAAAATATCATCCCCAACACTCAAAAATCTTATTTTAAATCAAAGTCTTGGTTCCAATTCTCCATTTCACAGTTTCAAACATTGTTTTCAATAGCTATCATAATTCCCTGAAGAAAAATCGTGGAGAATTTTTCAGGCAGTGGTTGAAAAGCTCAAAACTTCTGCTTTGTAAAGTTTTCAATGTGGTAACTTTGTCTCAAAAAATTATTGCCGAAGTTATTCAACGGTTAACAAAATTATACTCAATCTTTCACTTGATTTTCGATTGATTGTCGAATTTTTATTAATTTCCTTTCGTTTGAATTAGGCATTCAAGTTTGCATAGAAAAATCGTAGATGATTTTTCCCGAGGTGGTTGGAAAGTTCAAAACTTCTTTGTCCACGGAAGTTGTCTACGAGAATTCCATCCAAAAACATTATCGACAGAGTTATTTCACAAATAACAAAATCGTGTATAATTTTTCATTTCATTCCGTTATTTTTTGAAGCGAATGAGTAAATCTAGGGGTTTACGCGGTATATCCATCTCGGGTAGATAATCTGCGAAAGATCGGAGCCGACGTGGTGCTATAAAAATTTATTCCAATCGCCTCGGGTCGTTGAAGAGAGCAGCAAAAAAAAAAAAAAAAAAAAAAAAAAAATAGAAATAAGAGAGAATAAAGTGAAAAAAGAAAAGGAAAAGACGGCGAAAAAGGAATAGGAATAAGTATATTCCTAAATAAAATTTCTCTGTAGGGTGGCAGAATGGTGACACGCTCCAGTGCTGACCCTCTGACGTAGATTTGGTCCACGGTCAAAGCCGGCTGCCCCCTCTGTGAAAGATTTTTATGTTGTTTTCAGATAGTTATGCCATCGAATACACCCGGAATATATAAAGTTGACGGTTCGTTTCGAATGGCTGTTCGCGATATTCGAGCGAATTACATCGCTGTGTCCGAAAAAAACTGTTTTTATATTTGATTTTGGAACCCCAAACTAATTTTTATTCATGAAATTCTTGTTCTTCCCGAATCCGCAGACTTCTATCTGCATCGAAAATAATGAATTCCAAAGTCCAAGCGCTACTTTAGACGGTTTAGTTCCGAAAGGACCGCTAGATGGCGCCCTCTCTCGCAGGCAAAGTAACCTGAGCGATATAAATGATGCGATATGGCCGCATCTCGCTCGATTTCGCTTTATTTTATGCCCTGACGACTCTATCACATTGTGGAATCTGAAGAGGTCGCAAAAGCGGCAGGGGAGACGGGGGCAGGCAGGCAGGCATCG
This sequence comes from Ametastegia equiseti, assembly GCA_963989295.1. NCBI lineage: Eukaryota > Metazoa > Arthropoda > Insecta > Hymenoptera > Tenthredinidae > Ametastegia > Ametastegia equiseti. The sequence continues at coordinate 14,374,132 of OZ022395.1, forward strand.
CATTTGATACGATGAATATTTGAGCCCCGTGCGCGTTACCGTCATTCAATCTTCCACAACGATATTTCCACCCGGTTTCAGCGCCGCTTTAAACCCCAGCGATAAGATAAACGCCGTGACTAATTCAACCTTTGGATTGTCACACTCCGTGCTACAGCTATCGGATTCAGGGCAGAAATTATTTATTGGAGAAAAATTCGGAAATCAATCAGAGACTTTTGATCAACAGGAAAAACGTTGTCTGCTAAATTTCAAGAAGCTTCTACAAATATTATCGTAAGAGCTATCGACTGTTTTATACCGAAAATCAACGCCAATCCGGAACCGTATCTCGCACTGGATTGAAAATATTCGTGAATCATCTTTGTTCGGTGTTTAGTTTTTCCACCAAATTCCATACAAATCAATACACTTGCTCGCCCACGATTAATCGGAGAACGTACTGGCCCTGCCAGAATTATTTGTAAGGTAAACAACTCAAGAGATCCAGTCGGGCGGGCAAGAGTTTAACAATTTTTTATGTGATTCAAATGGTCGCCATTTTGAAACCGGATGTAACGCTGATTCGAAAAAATTCGTCGACTATCTGCGCTAGACATTTAATTTATCCTGCGAATTTCATCGAAATCGATTCACTGGTTAGCCCGCAATTAATCATCGAAATTTCTAGCCAGTCGCAAGAAAGCTCAAACTCACAAATTTGCGTATTGTGTGAGGTTAGAGAGCTTTAAAACGTTCGAGGCCACTCAAAGCGCTCTTAGAAGTTGCAAGACCGAATCAATAAGGTAAAAAAATTAAATAAAAAAAAGTTTGGAGATGCCGGGGATCGAACCCGGGGCCTTTCACATGCAAAGCGAACGCTCTACCACTGAGCTACATCCCCAGATATAGTAGCCTGGTCTATCATATCCTATTCGAATATTCATACTGGCTCAATTCGCCTTCAATCGATTAAACTCGACGTTTGAATGTTTAAAACGATGTCTTAATCTATGCGAATCTCCGGCACGTTATTTTGACGTTATTATCTATCTGTGATCACTCGCATTCCGAGTCCTGTTCCTTAGGATCGCTCCGGAAGGGTTCCATGGTGTAATGGTTAGCACTCTGGACTCTGAATCCAGCGATCCGAGTTCAAATCTCGGTGGGACCTGACTTTTTTTTTTTCTTTCCTCGTCGATGCCTTTTTGTCAATTCGAGGTTAATTTTAATTTTCAGGATAAAAAGAAAATTGTTTCAAGGTTATGCGCCGCAGCAATAGAAAGGAAACATTGGCTGATTGGTAAATGATAAAAAAAAGTCTGACAGCGGTGGGATTCGAACCCACGCCCTTTCGGACTGGTGCCTAAAACCAGCGCCTTAGACCGCTCGGCCACGCTGCCTTCGATAACAGCTGATGCCTAAGATTCTACATACGTTTTGAGGTTAGAAAAGTGGAAGTTAACCTCCCACCATCGATTCGGCTGCTTTATCAGATCGGAACTCAGGCACGGGAGTTGGATATTCGAAAATTTTTAATATACCTTTGTTTTAATTTTGTTATTCTGATTCTTGCGTGGAGAATAACGATTCTGGTTAATATCTTTTAACAAAAAAGAGCGGGAAAGTAGTTTGAAACTTGAATTGGGCCATATTGGGTTATGTTTATTCGCTTAGCAGAAAAAAAAACATTTTTGTAATAAAAAACTGGACCAGAAGTTTCGACATATCGGAAACTGTGAACTCGAATTCGTTGTAATTCGTCCTTATGAAGTTGAAAAAAACTGAACCAGAATATTAATTGCATAGCCAAACGCCGGAAAATTCGAAATTTGAATCTCAATTCCATCTGATTTGATTTAGACTTGTTTCTGGACGGAAAAGTAGAGAACACGTTGGCTTTGGAAATTCTAGGAAGGAGAAAATTTGACGACAAGAAACTGAACATCGTTCTTATTCGAATATCGTAGTTAATCATTAGCAAAACTAGACAAAAATTACGTTTAAATGTCTAGTAGAAAATTTGAAACTTGAACGTGTTTTGAATTGATTATATTCTGTCAAAGTCTAATTTCGTTCATTTTATTTAATTTTTTTTTTTTTTAACTGTAATTCAGAGAATACAGAGCCATAACCATGAAAAAGTGAAGAATTAAATTGGAATGGTAAGAAAAAGTGTATTCTTATCTTTAAATTTGATTCTCTTCAGGGTTTATTTCGGCTTTAAAAAATGAGCCCGATCTGATTAAGAGAAAAATCATATTCTAAGAGTCCCGCATCGCGGTTCAGTCCCTGGGGAAGACATAAGGCGATATAAGATCGGGTTTTTTGGTATAACGACACGAGGGTCTCGCGGGTCCCCGTTATACCCGGGCTATCGATCCTCGAAAAATTTGCGTAAATATCAACACGAGGGAAGATAAAACTCGCGTGTAAAATAAAAAGAAATGATACTACATAAGGAAGAAGGAAAATAAATTACATATGTAGGTATATGTAAAAAATACCTCACCCTATATACATTTATATTACATATGTGCACGTACAGCTAATAAAAAATAAAAGTATACGTATAAAAAATTAGAGGAATAAAACAAAATGAGGAAAGCTTTGTGTGATTAAATTTTCCGTGTCAATTTTTCCATTGATCATATTCATTTTTTCGAAATTCTCGTATACTTTTGATACCTTACCTTTTCATAGGTACGTAGATATATTCATTTTTCTTTTTGCTTGGTTATTTTTGCTTTGATTTTTGTTTATTTTTTTTTTTTTGTTCGTGTCGTTGCTGTTCTTCAGTACGGGTGAAATACTGTTTTTGTTATTTCGATTTGTTGTTTTTTTATTGTTTGCCCCAAACCTCGAAAACAACATAATTGACTCTTTTCCTGTTTTCAATTTCTTCAAAAACAGAAAGAAAAATCCTGTTCTTTGTTTTGTTGTTTTTTCCAAGAATTGTTGTTATTTTCATGTTGTTTTTTGTTCAAATGAGCAAAAGATTGTTTTCGTATGTGAGTCTGTGACGGGGAGGATCTAAAATTGGTGCTTAGCATCACGTTTAGCAGAATCACTGGACCACTTCACTTCGCGCTTTCGTTCCTGTCGTCGAATGATTGATAACGCGTCATTTTCTCGTATACACGTACATATTATAGGGAAACTCGCTTGCGGACGCCTCGCGTAGGAGATGATCCGGATGACTTGCACGCGCCGAATTACGCCCCCGCATACGTTGAATATATCAGGATAAAAATCCTCTTCTCTTATTATATTATGTGCGAATGTCATCGTGTTTTTTTCACTCGTACTAATACATATTCATATATACCTACATCAATTCCGTTCTTTCAAAATTAGAAGATTATTTCTGCACCCCTGCTGCAGCCTAATCTCTTGGAAAATTCTTCTGGACAAACGAGAAGTTCAAATTTGTTTCTTAAAAATTTCCTCAGGACTTGACTGTTTATTAACAACGTTTTTACCAATTTCACTACTTTTCTCGACAATTTTGTTTAAAATTTCATCTATTAACGAGATACTTTCTTCGAAAACCACAAACTTGATTATTTTGTTAGATCGACAAGACTCGAAGCACATTTTGGATTCTTTGAAACTTGCCAACTCGAGTTTTCGACGGAGTGTTAAACATTTCTCGAATACTACTTTTCACGGTATATGCGTATGTCCAATAAAGGGGATTTTCCGGGCAAATTTTATCCGCCCAGATTGTTTTCGGTATCGCAGGTTGCAGGATGAAGCAAAAGCAGCAGCAGCAGCAGCAGCAGCAGCATGTTGAGTAATTGAAGGTAATTTGCGAGGCTCAATTTTCGGTGTAATTTAAAACCGAAAAATTCGTTGGTTGGCCAGCCAGCCCAGCCACCCCTGACAATCCCGGAGGTTGCGGAAAGGTAGCCGCGAAGAGGAGGAGGAAGGCGCAATCCCCGCACACATATGTGTGCATCTCTACAAAATATCTACGCACGTGTTACAGGGTCGTACAAAAAACACTGATCGTTTTTTTAAATATAAAATTTCATAAAATATCGTAAAGTTTATAACGTGAATGAAATTTCATAAAGTTTCATAAAATCTGAACCCATCGATCGATCCTCGCGATCTTTTTTCCCCCAGAAACTAGAAGAATCAACCTTTCATATGACGCTTCAAAGTCGAAAAAATCTCACTCCGTTGGGAAGATGCGAGCTATTGAAAAACGAGCTCCTTCGCCCGGCAACAACTTTTTGATACCCGATCATTTTTTTAAAACCTGTATTTCTGCAACGAACTGAGCTTTTTGAATCCTAAAACACCGAATGAAAGCTCGAATCGTTGAGTCTTAGTAAAAAAAAATATTCCCAGGATCGATCAACGGGTTCGGGACTTATTCAGGTTTCGAAACTATAAGCCAGTTCTTCAGAGTTATTTTTTTCAAACTCATTTTTCGAGCACCCTGCAACGGAGAAGAGGTTTTTTTTTCTATAGCCTGAAGCGTCGAATGGAAGTTTTAGTGATCAAGTTTCAGGGAAAAAAGGATGGCAAGGATCGGTGGATGAGATAAATCTTTGTCAGCGTTTTTCAATAGACAGATTTTTTTTGGGCCAACCTGTAGACACACATGTGTGTGGAGAATATATACGGGGGGAGCAGCGTATCAGCGGTTAACTTTGTTTTCAGTAATTTCATTTCCAGTACGCGAACCGCCTCCGGTCCACATCCCGTACATATATGTGGTCGCGTATGCTTCGTGTCTCGATTTTTGAACAATTTTTTCAACCGCCTATGGCAATTAGATTAAGCCGGTAAAAACACCGAGGCAAAAGTGTCCCGCCGCTGACCACGCGATCATTTTAATCACTGCGGTTGTCTTTTTCGTACAGATTTCAATATTGAACTGATTTTTATTTTTATTAATTTTTTTTCATCATTCTCAATGTTTGATATTTTTTTAACTTCTGGTTTCTGAGTTTTTCTCAAAATTTGAAACCTTTATATCCAGTAATTTACAAGTCCGATGATATATTTCTTTTTACTGCCGTGACCTTTCTTACCGAGTTTCTTTTTTATTATTTCATCAAATCTTTAATTACTCCTTGAGACTTTCGTTCAATTTCTGAAGAAACATAGTGACTTGCTGTGCATTTTTCAGAGTGGTCAAGAAGAAGGAGTTCTTTTTGATGTTCGCGAAAAATCTTTCCGTAACGGTCATTCAATTAATTAATTAATTATTCATTTATAAACATTTAATAGAGTTTTCCAGGGTATCTTTCGCTATTTAATTAATTAATTTCAATCATTTCTATGCAAAATGATAAAAAAAAAATTCTCCTGTAATTAGTTCAATTTAAAATTGAGAATTTTATCAAATTTTACATCCATTTTTCCGGAGCCTTAGCAGAGTTCAAAAAAATTTGCAATTTTTCTTTTGAATGTAAATTTATTTCTTCAAAATTCATTACAAGTTCAGACGTAAGTATCATATGCGAATGTCAATATCTGCGCGTCTGCGATAAATCAAATAAGTCGCACTAAGAAACCGTCTAAAAATCAGGGACCCACCGATATCAGAGCCCAGCCTGTAAATATACGTACTATTTCCAAGTAGAACAATTTCCAGAAACGAGTAGGTGAAACCCAAGTCCCCTCTAAGGGGTGTCAGACACTAAACTACCACCACTACTAATATATACGACAGGGAAAATCCCCGCTCGCGGTTTCGCACGCAGAAACATAGATATTATTATAGTACGGGGTGTGAGGAATGTCGCCGGGGAGTGAGTGAGAAAAAGAAATCCTTCAGCTATTATATTATACAATAGCGAGTAAAATACACGAAGAAGTTCGAAGCGAAGCAAGACGACGAACTAACTTAGATGAAGCTGAAGCTAGCAGCCAGAATTATCAGCCTAACAATTTTTAGTTAATAAAAATGAGGCAACGAAATTCAGAGAATCTGAATTCCCATATATGTGTTTCATAAAAAGTGAATGAATGTGACCAAAAACGTCAAAAATCTGTACTGCATCATCCTATTTGAAAGCCAATAAGCTCGTTTGGCTGCTAACTCTGGCTGCTAGCTTCAGCTTCATCTAACTTAGTCAATTTTAACGCGGTTCAAATTTCTAGTGAATGCATCAGGTTGATAACTCGACAATAATTTTGCTGAAAAAATCGCTCGATATTGAGTTTCCTTGATCAACAAATGTTAGAATCTCAATAATACCTGACAGATTCAAAAATATCGAAAAAAAACCTTGATTTTTTCCAGGACGACCCCCATTTTTTATTCGATAAACTGATAGAGGGGATCGAGCCCGATCCAACGATACGCGACATCACATCACTGCGATGAACCAGTCGTGAGTTATCGGCACCAAAAGTACCTAGCGAATAACTAGACTGTAAGTAGTAACGCCATGTATTGGTAAGACGCGCGCGGTTCTACGACCGGTCGACGCGACGCGACGCGACGTGAAGCGCGACACAGCGTGGGGCTTCTAGCGCAGTTATAACTACGATCGAGGCGAAGATAAACGCGCGTATAACAACGGGCGGTCTTTATCGGTCGCCTGAGGCAAGCTCCATTCTTTATTGCCCTTTAATAACGATAAAGAAATCCGGATTTGCATTCGTCGCATTATATACCTTCCAACTCCTACTGGGCGTGGATAATCATGTACGTAGATTGTTTGCAAAATCAGTGATATCAACATCTACATATATGTATTATACACGCATGCGTATCGAATAATATCTTTGACGAGATTTATCGCTTTTGAAAATCTGAGAATCGTAGCAAAAGAATTCCGAACATAGAATTTCGATCATTTTTTTTATTTCTCTCTTTTTTTTTGTATACCATCGATGTGATCGGCTCGAAAATCTTCTGGAATGCTTCGAAATCTGGGGAGATTTGCAAAAAGGGTTAAAGTTTTGAATTTCGAACAGTAAATTGCGCGTCTTCTTTCAATTTTAATAATTTCGGATCAATATCCCCGAATGTAAGTTTTTTGAAAACGCTCCAGGTCTCTAAAGTTAGAATTTTGGATTCCCGAGCACAGGACTCGGTATTTTCTTTCGATTTGAACGAATTTCGGTAATTTTCAAAGCCCACGGCTGTATGGTTTGAAATTTGCTAGCAGGTGGATTAAAAAATGTAAAAAACAAGTAAATAATAAATATATATACAATATATCAAAAAGGTATATAAGCTCAGCTGCGCTGCGATCCAAGGCGAGTTTTAAAACCTTTGAGATATCTCGCCTAAACCCTGACTGTGGCGTTAATCCTTAATTTTCCAGGACACTGACTCCTTCCTCAGCCTTTGAGAATAACAATTAGCGATTTTAATCCCGGAGGCCTAAGGCGGCATGTATATACATACATACATACATACATATATACATACATATTGTACATACACACGTACATATCTGTGTACGCGTCCTCTTAAGAATTATTTTTAATGCCTCTTTCGAAAAGCAGAGGCAGAGGCAGAAGAAGAAGAAGAAAAAGAGGAAGAGGAAGAATAAGGGATCGTCATAATTAGCAAAGTAATTATATCCAACGTAACGAAACTGTCTTCGGCCCTCAAAGCCCGCTAGCCCCAAACCCCATAAAATAAAATTCAACACAATATAGATATACTTATATATACACGGGTGTTCAAAAGGACTGCAAAAGGGGGATGATGGGTAAATATTATACATTTATAAATCGTACTTTTACATTTCGTATTACAGAGCTTTAATAGGGCTTTTTTCTTTGTCTTCTAGAACACAAAATTCTTGATAATCATTCAGAAATCGTACCCATCAATAAAATACCTTGCTGGTATTTGTCTAGAAACTTAAAAATCATTCGAGATTTCATTTCAACCCATTTTGCAAATTTCAATAGATTTTGCAACCGATTGTGAAGAATTTCAATCGATTATTTTGAACAATTATTATACAGCCAAAGTGATTACGAATGAAAGAAAAGAAACAAAAAAATTTGATTCAAGTCCGGAATTCGTAATCAAGGATTCTAATTTATTCAGATATTCTAACAGGTTTCTGAAACATTCTAGACGGGTTTAGGAAATTTCGAAGAAAATTTTCAAACAATATTTCAACGGTCTGAATCGATGTAATGTCAAACCATATTGAAAACTTAATGAACTAAATACGTTTGAAATTCTATACGTTCGAGATGGAAGGCTGAACAACTGAAATTTCCAGATATTCAAAAAATCGTATCGAATAATTTCCATCCCTGGATATTTTGTTATTACTTCAGAACGTTCGGTAAAAACAACCCATGAATCGCCGAAGAAAAATATATATTAAAAAAGTTTTTGAATGGTAGATTTTCGGATTGATATGTATAGGTATAAATAAGGTATACGTACGTAACTATGTGCAAGTACGAATAATTGACGCATAAGTCACACCACAGGGGTCAAGGGCGACTTAGCCACCCTACCGATTCTCAAGCACGTAGAAATCGACGCCGCACCACCACCACCACCACCACCTATTCTATAATTCCGGGGTGGCCCTATTCTGCGTATTTTCCAACCACCACCTTTTTAGCCCCGACACTCGTAACTCGAATCCCGCATCGTTCAACCAACACGATCGCCGTAGCCACCGCGAGCTGGGTAATTGCAATCGATGACTTCACGTTATTTTCCCATACCCACGACGTAATTCACGCCTATATTCCAAAACCCCATCCCCAAACAAATATAGGGTATATTTCCATACCAGATCACCCTAAAGATCGCAAACTTGATAATTTTTTCAGTATTTATCCAACCCTCATCTTGCAAACATAACATTTTTGAAAGATCTCTGAATAATGACAGAACGTGATTTCAGAACCAAAATGAATACCCGGATTTTTCTTGCATCACACATTTATTTATTAATCTGTTTTTTGGGGAGAGGTTTTTGAAGGATTTCCCAGATTCTATATGATACCCGACATTGCTGCATCCTCGACGTACACACATACCGCACGATATAATAAAAAACGGAAGAAAAAAAAACGGGGATGGGTTCTTTTTAACGTTTTGTTTTTTCTATTCTGTCCGTTTGCGAAACCCTACGAAATCACCGCTTCGACTCGACTGACCACAATATACAGAATACACACGTAGCTGTGGGTATGGATAATTGTTTTGCGAGTATTTTTTTGCGAAGCCCGAAGAGATTATATACGGCAGTGTGTGTCGAACCCAGAACCCAGAACCCAGAATTTCGTTTCAGCCCTGTCAGATTTTATAAGGTTTTCTCTATATCCACATATACATATACCTACATATATACCATCCGATCTAATTTCCTGCCAAAATACAGGCGCCTTGTTTGTTCGGGGGTAGATTTTTATTCTCCTTCCTATTTCATTCCTCTCCTTTGTCACATCCCAGCAGGTGAAAATTTCTACTACTATAAAACTTCGCTAATTCCATAAGGGAAATTCCAACGATCTGTATTTGTTTTTTTTTTTACAAGAATATTGGTAGCTTTCCGTAGCTTGACGTAAAAAATTTTCAAATGACGTATATAGTTCTACGTGAAAGGAAAAAAATTATAATAAAAAAAAAATAGCCCATTAGAATTTGGTAACAAAACTTCTAAGAATCTGAGGAAAGAAGTGCAAATTTCAATGAAACTTTGTAAAAACCCCTAGAATTATTCTCGTCAGAGATCTACTGAATAGGGTTTCTGCTTTGTTTGATTTTTTTTTTTTTTTTTTTTCGTGAGCATTTCCCTGGAAGATGAAAAAAAAAAAGAAATCATTAATCGGTTTCATTTCCGGTTCAAAAATTATAAATAGCGAAATTGAATGAACCGTGGAAGTACGGTGCAGCCATATGACATCGAGTAAAGGGGTGGAAAACAGTATAGAGTGCAATTTCTTTGATCTGTAAATGACGGTGCGATATCTGCACTTTGTGGAAGGAAAAAGTCCACACACATATACATAAATACGTGTTTCTGTATGATGGGGAAATTATAAGAAGTGTATGTGAAAACTGGAAACACGCTGTGACGTAATAGAAATGCACATGCAATCGTACTGTGTAGTGCATTTGAGATCGGATTATAAAGAGGCTCGCGAATCGCCCTATTCGCCTTTTTTAATCCATTTATATGTACTTTTTATTATTATTAAATATTCTATACTGCATTTTGCAGTAGGTATGTATGAATCTATGTAGGTACATGTGTATATTCGCGTGATCATGCAAACGGTGCATTTTCTTCTTCTCTCAGCTTGAAGCTCGCGGGTTCGTTGCAACGGGTTTTACACGATATTCTATTCTTCTGTGCTATATGATATTACATGCTAGAGTGAAGCCAACAACTCGACGTTAGGTATAGGCAGTTGCCTCGCGGTTGCTCTGTAGTGGGTTGATGATAATTCATATAAATGCATTTTAAATCACCGCCAACTGCGGAGGGGTCCCGGTGCGCTGCACTCCTTCATCGCTGTTTCTACGTGTGACTCTTTATTATGTTATAGGTGCAGTTCCGACTACCGTTATTGCATATTCATGCAGATTTAACGGCGATAACTCGCGATAACCCGATACCCAATCATCGTGATTAGACTTTAATCGCCACTTCTGGATGAGGGAGGAGTTTTCCGAACGATCGTGTTTCGAGAAATACGTTCGTTCGGAATTCAAAACGTGAATTCCGATCCGATAACTCGATAAGAAAGGGATAACAATAAGATACGTCAAAACTGCTAGAAAGATCGTGACTCAGAACTAAGCTAGTTTGATTTTCACTCTGAAAATATGATCCAGTTATCTACTGTTTGAGAAATACTTGAATACATGATGCGATAACTCGCGATAACTCGACACCCAATCATCGTAATTAGACTTTGATCGGTACTTCTAAATAAGGGAGGAGTTTCCCGAACGATCATGTTTCGAGAAATACGTTCGTTCGAGATTCAAAACGTGAGTTGCCATCCGATAACTCGATAAGAAAGGGATAACTACGATATGTCAAAACTGCTAGAAAGATCATGACTCAGAACGAAGCTCCTTCGCATTTTAAACTCTGAAAATTTTCACTCTGGAAATATCATCCAGTTATTTACTGTTTGAGAAATCCTTGTCTACATGATGCGATAACTCGCAATAACTCGATACCCAATTATCGTAATTAGACTTGAATGGGTACTTCTGGATGAGGGAAGAGTTTTCCGAACGATCATGTTTCGGGGAATACATTCGTCCGGGATTCAAACCGTGAGTTTCCATTCGATAACTCGATAACAAAGGGATAGCAGTACGATATGTCGAATCTGCTCCAAAGATCGAGACTCAAAAGCAACTTACTTTGATTTTCACCCTGAAAATATATCTTTCAGTTATCTACTATTTGAGAAATACTTATCTACAGGATGCGATAACTCTCGATAACGCACGATTACTATCAACGTAACTCCACTTGGATCGACATATTTAGATCAAGATCAATCTCTTCTATGATCGTGATTCTGAAGAGAAAGAAGGTTCAGTTGGAATAGAAAGAGTAAGGTGATCGTCAATGACTCGAGGAATATTAATCGATAGAAAAATTATCTGTTCGATTCAAACCGTATATTTCAGTATGGTCGACTCAAACTAATCGAGCTTTGTGCAAAAACTATTTTTAGTTAATAATTATTGAAGACGTTTTTGCTCAGACTGTGATAACGGGCGATAACTCACCATACCAAATCATTCTCACTTCGATTTAATCGATTTTTTTGAGATCAAGTCTAATTCTTCCATTGTACAATTTTAAGAAATAAAAGTGAAGGATAAGTTGCAGTGTACAATGCGTAAGTTACTCGTCGATAACCCACAAGCTATGCAAATTTTGAAACAAAATTATCTTCTAGTTACCGACTATTGAACTGATATTATTATTTACAACTGGACAGTGATAACTCACGATGAGTCATTTATAAGTCATTATTACTCTATTTCATTCACGATTTCAAAGATTTATAATTTTCCAGGAGTAAAGTCAGGATTCAGAAAAAACTCTTCGTGTTGATAACTCTAAACATAAGTTGATGAAAAAAATTATAATCTGTTATATTTATCATATTCTTGACCCAAACCAATATGTCCCTTTGGGATACGAAAATTATCTTCGCTATTGTCAACCGAATATACCTACAAAGATATTGATTGATTGGAAAAGATATTCGGTATTGCGTTTTTGGAAAATCTCCGCCGTTCAAAGTTTTCAATCGTAATTGAAACATGAGAAAATTTATTTGCGGCATTCTCCGAACGATTCACCCGAAAAATTGTCCCCAATAATATGAGAAAGCGTAGTAACAAAAAGATAGAACGAAAATTGGGGATGAATGAAAATCAGCATATCTCGTAGTTCGGTTTGAGGCTTGCGCAACCCCTCGGGGGGTTCGGGTCCGGGTGGCGTATAAGTTCAACCCTAAATTTCATTCCGAAAATCCGTTTCCGTCGCGTGCTGGTTGTAAAATCAGTAGATCCGGTTGTCAAAGCGGCGTCACCGGTCCGGGTCTCCTCCCGCATTTGACATAAGCGAAAATACACGTGTTTAATGTGCTACATACGAATCTGCCTCCGCGCTGGTACGACCTGCGTCGTCGAGTCGAGTTGAGTTGAGTTGAGTTGCTTTAAAATTCGATCAATGGGTGATCTCGAGCGTAAACACTTTTAGGGTTGAAAATTTTCAGATCGCGTGTCAGACGCGAAGGCTAATCGCAGTTACAACCGTGAAAAAGGGGAGCTTTTGCCATAAGCAAAGAGAGCTAGAGGCACCCCGCAATAGACCAGATGACGCCTACCGACTACGATTTATCGTTTTTTACATACTGGGAAATCCCGGGCGAAAACTCCAAACCCCACCGATTCGATTACCCATTTTTTTGTTGTTGTTGTTGTTTTTTTCCGATACAAGAACGTGACAAGACCGCAGACCATTTTTTTCCAATTTTAAAACCAAACCGTAAGGAAGAAACAAATTTTTGATAGTTACATTTCTTAAGGGGGGACCCTACTGAAATTGTGGTAAAAAGCATTTTTTTATTTTTAAAATGGCCAAAAAAAAGTCCAATGAGAAAACGATCACATACAATTTCAGATTATGGTAGGATACGTTTTTTAAAAAAGTTTTTATTTTCTGCGATGAAAGTACCTGCGCAGAGAACCTTTTCAGAATCTCTCCTTAAAGCAAAGCTGCGAAAGGTTCCTTGCGTATGAACTTCCATCGCAGAAAATTGAAACTTTTTTTTCAAAACATATCCTACCATAATCTGAAATTTTATGTGACAGTATTTTGATTGTATACTTCTCTTGGCCATTCCAAAAATCACGAACTGCTTTTCACCACAATTTTAGTTGGGTCTACTCTTGATATTGGCTAATTGTTGGAAAAACTGTATGCTCTCAGATCTCTTTTCAAGTCGTTTCGAAACCGTTTCGGAAATGGGTTATATTTTGTAAGCAGTGTTAAACACGTCAGAGCTAACGCTGACGATTTTTCAATATTGGTTGAATCTCATCTGGAGCCAAAAAATTGAGGAAGGTTGTTGAATAAGGAACTTCGGTCTCAGATGAACCGACAAATTTAGCGAAAAATTTTTAAGGCCGTTGAAAAAAAAAATGGCGAAAGATCGTGTGAAATTCGTATACGGTCATCTATGAACCGTAATTAACAGAGGTGCTCGGAGACGTTAATTGCGGCTATACACAGATTCGTAATACCGCGTACAATACATATAATAGTATATACCTATGTACGTATACATAATACTGTATGTATGGTATATTGGCGAATGCATGGTTGCCATGCAACCATGGCAAACGCATATGTATAGTGCATATTGCACCCTGCAATTCATTTCGCGCCCGAGGCACTGGGTGCTATTGCTATTCGATATAGATATATATATATACAACAAATGTATCTATACAAGTAGGTATACATACATACTATGACGGGTAGGACCCAGTGTATCGAGTTCTAAACCAATCAACGGAAAATTGTCCACTCCCAATATAAATGTAATGCGCCTATATTGCAATAGGTTCAGGGTACTTGCAATTTAGCCATTGATTTACCTATATATATACCCACTACTATGCACCGCAAATTCTAAATTATCTCCCCATATGCAACTATAGGCATATATCCAGGTACACAAGCAAACATAGTACGTATCCGTCATCTATGGTATGCATGTAGGTACCATAACGTGGATGCAATGCACATACAGCATGTGTGATTGATTTCTTTGCATAGGGCTATGTTACAATTATGACATCGTCAACCACACTTGTCCAATCATTTTTATGCCCCAAATTAGGCAAAAAATAACAACTTGTGATACCATGACCATGTTAACATTAGTATCATCGTTGTCATAGTTATTGTCGTTATTGATATCAACGGTGTATTTATTCTTGCTGTTGTTATTCTTTGAAATAATGTATAGTTATCATTACCGTTATCGTTGCTATTGACATTGACATCGTTATTTTTATCACCACTGCTTTTTATAATGACACCATTGTTCTCATGGCCATTGCCATTCAATTATTATTGTCATTCATATGTTTATATTGACATTGCTATTATTATTGCTGTTGTCATTCTCTCAAATGTTTTCATTATCATTGCCGTTATTATTGCTATACAATTGATATTGACATCGTTATTGTTATTACCATTGCTGTCAATATCTTCGTCAATGTTCTTATTGACTTTGTCATTATTAATATTGTTGTTGCCATCGATTTTTATATTGTTATTTTGACTGTTATTGCTTTCTATTTTGTTATTACTGTTGTTAATTTTTTCGATAGGAACAACAACCAAAACAAAACAAAATTGAATCAAATCGTAAACAGTCACTCAACATACCAGTAGTACTATAATACATACATTACATACCTAGATAGATATGTGTAGATATGAATGATTGTTGTTTCGAAACTGACCGCATATACGCATATATAGTCGTGTGTGTAGAATTGTTGCGGGTTAAACGCGAGACGTAGGTAAATACATGTACGTACAAACATGTATACTTGGAAATAAATACATAGATATACATATAATACGTACATATACCTATGTATGTTTGTCTATACATGAAAACATGCGTGCTTGCATCGGCATTGCGTGCTCAGATAGATATATAGACAGATAGATGGAAGCAACCGGCCCTTAATTTGGCAAAGTGGTTCTCACTGGGGCGCCTAAGGGCCTCGGTGTCGAAACTCGCCTCTACATACATGCGCCTCCATACAATATATATATATATATATATATATACATTATACATATATAGGTTCATGCACCGTGTCGCGAGGGCGACTATGGGGTTGCCTATACGAGATATAAAACAGCAGAAGAAAAAAAAAAGGTACGACACCCCATTATAATAGAAAATAATAAGAACCAACAGTACAAGTAACTGGAACAAGGCCAGAATTTAATTTTGTTATTGTTTTTGTTATCGAAGACATAAGTTATTGTAATTTCAATGAAAGATGAAGGATATAAAATTATGGGCAGCTCATCATGATTCTTAACATTATTACCATTATTGTTGTTGTTATTTGCAATTTCGTTGCTTCTTGTTGATGGTCTGATTGTTTTTGTCGCTGCAGCACAAATTTTGAACGTAATTCATTGGAATTTGAGATTCATTGAAAATATATTCCCATTATTGTCTTTGTTGTAATGCTCACCGTATGGCTGCACGATGTACTGTTATTCTTGATATTTTTGTCACCTCTGCTCTTGATCCCGGACAAAATTCATTAAAATCCGATTTCCGGAATAACTGTTTAGTGGTTGTTCTTATCATTGTGGTATTATTATTTTTCAATTCATTGAAATTCGAATGAAACTTCATCCTCAAATGAGGAAAAATGACAACCATTATATTACTAGCACTGTTGTTTTTATTGCTGCTGGTATGAATCGAACAATCTTCGTTGTTGCTGTTGTTGTTATTAAACATAGTTGATTGGCGCCACCTTACGGTGACTCGGTCATGCTTACAATCTATATATATATATGAATTTGAGAATAACGTATAGGCCATAGACGATAGGTATACATAGACACGTATTTTTACATATATGTATTTGTGTTAGGTATTTGTATATATAGTATACAAATACATGAAGGAGTAAAACAATAATCGTCGATGGTGGTTCGCGTTTAGATTAACCAGTTCAATCACACGTATCCGACCAATTCCTATGCTCAGCTGCTCATCAATACAGGTAATAGCCTTGCCTCCCTATACCACCTCTGCTCTCCTCTCCTCTCCTCTCCTCTCCTCTGCTCTCCTCTAAACTATACGCGATCCCTGGGCCCGTTCACTCGCGCGATGTGCATGCATCTGTACTTCTCTAATAGGCATATAATCGCTCAACGTATATGCCTACGACCACACATATGTATATGTATACATATGTACACACGTGTAACACACGCACATGTTCCCATCGAGCTTCAAGCTTAAGTCGCTCTATCCTCATCCTCATCCTCATCTCTACATCCATCTCTGTAGGTATAGGTAAATAGACACGTGCATGTGTCATACATGTATACATATGTTGATATCTATGTATATGTGCGTTGATATTTGCGTACATATGTCATAGCAGATCGCATATGTATATATGTATAGGATACGCGTATATAGATGGGTGGGTATCGGTATGTACCTACTATGTACTACCGGCAGCCAGTCACTGGTAACAGCGTAACCTCAAGCAAGGTCTTGGAATATGTACATAAATACATATATATGTACCTGTATACATACGTATATGCATACGTATCGATGAAATGTGTGTACGTCGAAATTTCTAACTCTGTATATACACGCCGTGTTCCTGTACATATACCGGGTGACCGGAAATCAAGTTTTGTTTCCTTGTTATAATATAAACGGATGCAAGCAATTATTGTCCAGCATCATTTTTTGTTACGATTTTTTTTCAATCTCTTTCTTTCATTCTACTTCTTCCACATGATTGTTCATGTAATTATTTTCTTATACATTTATCATGAAGAATGAATGAACTCGGATAATTATTATCTATCTCTCTATTTACTCATGTCAGTCAATTATTTCAATTGAATTTCAATGAATTACTGTTTTTTTGTTCATGTCTTTTTTCTCAAATCTAATAGCATTAGGGGCGGAATTGAAGTTCCGAATTCGGAAAGTTCCAAACGGTCGAAATTCCTAATTTATTTGAGACGCGATTCTGAGTTTCTAGAAACCTTAGAATTCAGAACTTGCAAATTCCGAAAGGTCGACATGCTGCAGACAGCTCAAAGATTGAGCTTTCAGAATTTCAAACCTCCGGTGTTTTTCCATTCGGAGTTTTTCAAATTGGCTACGTAAACTTCCGAAATGACTCTTCTAAAAACTGTAAGTCAATAGTATAAAAATTCAGAATTTTCAACTTTCGCAGTTTTTGAATTACGGAATTTCAGTCCCATCTCCTAAATTGAAAGGATTCGCTGAAGTTCAAAAAATGTATATGTACGTACATATATCGAGCTTCAGTTTCACATAATTATACCGTTCATCACAATTTCATGGTTTCCTGGTGTTAAAATTGAGTAAAGATGTATTTTTCTTCAGGTTTTGGGAAAACATTCGTCTGAAACGTTTATTGATAATTTTTTCTTTTTTTGATAATTATCTCAAAAACGTAGCTATGATTGGTAAAAAAATTGTGCCAAATGAATTTTTTTTTATCTGAGAATTGTTTCAAGGCATAGGTATATTTGGTCCAAAAAGCGTACATACATTATATGTATCAATGATGATTCTTCTCGATATTTTCCATAATTAGGCAATAATTATGAGACACACAGTACGTGTTTCACTTTCCCGCACACTGCAGATTGCCGTGACTCCCTATATACATGTACGTGTAGGTACAGACATAGGATATACGTCTATATACACGACTGGGTTATATATCGGTGGGAAGATACGCACATGCGTGAGATGTAATCATCAGCTTACGCATGCAGATCTATGCCAAGTAATTTACATCGGTTAAGTAATTAGGGAATTGAACGGCACGGTCTTGAATCGCATCACATATTAGATCTCGTATACATGTATATGGGTATAAGTATACCCATATAGTTATGTACCTATAGGTACCTTAATAAATAAATAAAATAAACCTCAAATTGTGGAAGAAGAACGTGCTATCTCGATCAGGACGATATTTTCATTGATACGGTACTGGAATTTGGGGTGCCTGGAGTATTCAAGGCATCTTTGTTATCGCTAGATTAATGAATTGTTCCAATTATTTTCTCATTTATTTGGTTTCTATGATAAAGAAACAGAAGATTTGAGACAAGTTTCAATAAAAAAAATTTTGATTGTTGAAACTTATCTTGGATTTTCCGTTCCTGTAGTATAGGAGTTTAATAAATGGAAAAATAAATGGAACAATCAAATAATCCGAAGGAAAACAGTGATTTGTATACTCCGGGCACTCCAAATTTCAGTGCCGATCAATGAAAATATCGTCCCGGTTCAAGATAGCACGTTCTTCTTCCACAATTTGAGATAGCACGTTCTTCGGGCACATTTTGAAATAGGACGTTCTTCCATACTGCCGTCTATATGCACACGCATATTATATACATATTAGGGTGTGTCGAAAATTGACTTTGATATTTTTTTTTCGCTCCTACCACTCAAAACTTTAGGTTTCGACATTAAAGAGCTCCTCGTTCAAGGAGGGCGCTGTAGCTTGAAGTTTAGAGGTCGCCCAACGAGGTTTAAGGATTCCCATCTAATTAGCACGTAAAAAATATTGTTTCTTGTTCAAAATGATGTCAGGCAACTAAAAAATGTCCGATGCCTGTCTTTCTCGGCTCATTTGAAACCGAGACTCATCCCCTGAACGATTATATGTCGTTTTTAACTGCTCTAATATTGCTGAGTTTATTTTATACTTTGTTAATTTCATAATTTTCTTCGGTTTTTTCTTTCAATTTTCACTTCCGTATTTCCGTATCGTCAATTTTGTTTAAAAGATCATGTTCATATCGAGACATTTTCCATGTTTCATCAATTTTTGGAATTGGTTCTTTACATTCGAATGAAGTGTCAATACTTGTAGGAATTTATTTGAGACTCATTGATACCCTGGAGACTTTTTAAACCTGAAAAAGGTGACTATTGTGGTCGAAAAATGCAATAAAAAAAAATTGGACAGAGGTATGTCAAAGAACGACCTATAATCGTTTAGGGGATGAGTCTCGCTTTCAAATGAGCCGAGAAAGACAGGCGTCGGAGATTTTTTGGTTGCCTGACATAATTTTGAACGAGAAACAATATTTTTTACGTGCTAATTAGATGGGAATCCTAGAGCCTCGTTGAGCGACCTCTAAACTTCAAGCTACAGCGCCCTGCTTGAACGAGGAGCTCTTTAATGTCAAAAGCTAAAGTTTTGAGTGGTAAGAGCGGAAAAAAAAATCAAAGTCAATTTTCGACACCCCCTAATATATACGTATAAGATAGATAACACCCGAAATTTCGTCAAAACAAATTGTTCTGGAATGGGGGCCGAAAATTTTAAACAAATCTAAACTCAAAATAGCATTTCGACGAAATCCATTCACTCAAAATACTATTTTCCGTTTTCCATTCTTTCAACAATATATTGTAGATTTTGTCTGATAATGAGAAAGATAAGTGTAGAATTGACAAAATAACCTCCAATATCGTGAAATTGATAGGGTAACTTTAAATATACAAAGTGTCGAGTTGAAAAATCGCCTGGAATAGTGTCAAATTGACGGTAAGTTGCATTCCGTAGTATTTCAGGTGATAAATATTTGACAGTAATGTATGCGAAGAATTTCGAGTGCATAGAATTTGCATTTGGTGACTCGACGCGAAGTTTTTGCCGTACAGAGACATTTGCCCATTTTCAAGATAGATGTTTCTCTGCAGCTATAGTATAAGTATAGTATACGTGGGCATAAGTATACGGGGTGAGGATGTATGACCTGGAGCTTAAACTACCTACTAAATTCAAAGTAGCTCAGTAAATACTGAACTACTACGCGTAAGTACATACATACATACATACATATATACATACGTATGTACCTACTCTATATGTCGTTGCACTTTCGTGCTGCTGCTGCTTGTGCTCCAGAAACTAAAGCAACACGACACACTTGTTGCTAGGCCAACTTGGTTTCTGCGTATAGTATATAGTTGGGTATGTATTCTGTTACAGCAGGGAGGAGATTTGTCCGTTTACTCAACCCTAATTAGCCAGAAATTACGATCTTCCTATATTTATCATTACAGGTTTTACATTTTTGAAAAAAATTACTATCTTAGTTTCAAACAGCTTTTGCACGTGGTTAGGTGAATTTTTTTAGAATTTTTAAAGGTCAGTTTCCAACCATTTTTGAGTGGTTCCTAAATTTTTAACACCAGTTTCTGACAGCTTGCATAAGTTGTTCTAAATATTCTCACCTTATAATGGCGTTAGATGATCTTGAGTAATATCAGATTTTCAGGTCCTAACAGTCTTCTAGTTATTACAAAGAATAGAATCTAGGTTTGTAATGGTTTTTTGTCTTCTACGCAATTCCAGCTTTTATTTGTTGTTATAGCTATGTAGAAAACATTCATTCTAGTTTCTGAAAATTCTCCGATAATTAACAATAGACTGGAATATCGTAATTTCAAATAGTTTTTCATCCCCAAAGGTTTTAAGATAATTTCTAAACTCCATTTTTCACTTTCCGATAGTTTCTCACCGATTCCAGAAAATTTCTCTCCGTTTCTAACGATTTTCAAATAGTTGTAATGGACTTTAATGGAAATTCTAGTAAATTTCAGTTTCCTCTAAGGTTTTCGAAAAGCTGTAATTACATTTCGATTTTTTTTCTTTTCAAATTAGTTACCAAACTTTGCCTGATCCCAGTTTCCAATAGTTCATAATTGATTAAAAATATTTGAAATTTAGATCCTAACAATTTTCAAATAGTAACATTACTCCGATTTCCAGTTTCCAATTATTATGGACTAATTCCAAAAAACTTTGGTTGTAACTTCCCGACGATTTTCAGTAAAGGTATAAGACTCAAATTTTATTCGCTACCTACGCCTGATCGGTTAGAAAATTCAAATTTCGAACTGCCAAAAAATTCATTACAGTTTCTAACGATTTTCAATTTGTTATAAGACTCAAATTTTATTGTTAGTTTCCAAGGATTTTCGCTCACTAACGAAATTCGAGTTTCCAGTTTCTAATGGTTTATGAGCAATCCGATAAATTTTCTCATTCTAGCTTCCAGCCATTCACAATAGGTTGAGAAAATAAAAGCTCAGTTTTCGACGATTTTCAATCAGATCCAAGATTCTGATTTCCAGATTCGAATCGCTCTTTCGACAAATTCAGAAAATGTTGCTTCCAGTTTCTAGCAACTATCAATCGGTTACACGAATCAAATTTCTCTACCACAGTTTATCCGATCACCTTTAACCATTCAACCAGCACTTTCCAGAAATCCTCTGGAGGAATCCACAAAACACAGAGCAAAATAAATTTCAAAAAAGCCGAAATAAAATCAATCTCACCGCACGAAACAATATTTTGAAATAATTTCAAATATCTGCATATCGATTAAAAGGGGTTGAAATTGAGTGACCCCGCAGGGTGTCGGATTCGGACGGGAAACTGGTGTGCCGGTGCTGATGCTGATGCTGATGCTGGTGCTGGTGCTGGTACTGGTGCTGGAGTTGGTGGCTCGAAGCCATCGGCGACTGAGTCCTGGTTACATGCGTTGGGTGTTGCAATTGTCACACCATCAAAGTCGACAGCTACAGATGTATCGCGGAGGGGCTTCCGCTTGTCAACCGTAACACTCCCCGCCTGCCCTCTGCTACTCTAACCAAAAGCTATTACTCAGGTGTAATTGCAGAGCATAGAGAATTACGAGAACCAGAGAGAAGAGAGAGAGAGAGAAACGTCGAACGAGCCACTGTTACTGATGGCTCGAAAATTTATTTACCCTGCAGCCCCCATATAGTTACACCATCAATAAGCACCCCCACCTTTTCTATCGAAACAATCTTCGTGATGACGATAATGGTGATGATGATGATGATTTCTGTTGGATTTCATCCGGGTCTGGAATTATTTCTCATGGCATTCGAGATTTGTCTAATATTTTAGCACTACGATGTATGGTCAACGTCAAGTTGCTTCTGGATATCAACTTTTCATACGACTTAGTCGATTTTTTTCTCAAAATT
Organism: Ametastegia equiseti; assembly: GCA_963989295.1. Taxonomy (NCBI): domain Eukaryota; kingdom Metazoa; phylum Arthropoda; class Insecta; order Hymenoptera; family Tenthredinidae; genus Ametastegia; species Ametastegia equiseti. The sequence goes on from OZ022395.1 coordinate 14,396,446, forward strand.
TCTCTCCAACGATAAATTCCAGTTCGCTTCATGTTCGTTTTTCAATTTCAATCGCCTTGGGAGCCAATTTTGCTGATTGTAAGTTTTTGTTCATATTTTTATGTCCAAGCAATTGCCAGCCACGGCTTATATTGAAACAAACAGGACGATGATGTTGATGATTGTGATTTCTATGCGATTGTCAATCGGGTCTCAATGTAATGGTCATTTGGTTGAAACAGTTTTCTGACATTTCACCACGACTTTAATCCACGTCGATTTCTTCGTAACTTTTTGGGGTAGTCTGATTTTACCGATTTAAAAAAAATTGTATACGGTTATTCTTTTCATAAATTGCTGCCGGTTATAAAGCCCATCTTAACAGCTCTGTTAAGTTAGCAGGGTCAGAGTGGCAGCACAAAATGGGACCTATGGCGTTAATTGAAGCCAATTCGTAGCTAATTTGTTGCGCAAAAAATGAATTTGTAGCATGAGCCGTTTCCGAAAAAATCACGACCCTGCTAGCCTAAACATAAGATAGCAGGGTACTCGGTTTATCCAGTTGTGAGAAGATTTAAAAAAATATGTTTTACATCAAAATTTGTAGCGTAAAAAATACTCTCGGAACATATGAATAATAATGGAAAAAAATTACTGAATAAATAGATTGATTGAAAATAAAGATAAAAATAGGAGAAAAAATTGAAAAATGAGTAACGGAACTACCGACAAGGTGCACTGCTACGCTACAAACTGGGGGGTCTTGAATATCCAAAATATCGACGAATCCGACTCGTATCATTTTTTTGAAGGTGCGCTGCTCTCGCTACAATTTGGAAAAGTTCTAAGAATTCAAAAAATCGACGAATCTGACTCGTATCATATTTTTCGAGGTGCGCTGCTTACGCTACAAATTAAAAAAGTCCTGAGGATCCAAAATATCAATGAATCCGACTCGTATCATTTTTTTTAAGTGCGCTGCTCACGCTACAAATTAGAAAAGTCCTGAGAATCCAAAAAATCGACGAATCCGACTCGTGTCATTTTTTTCGAGGCGTGCTGCTTACGCTACCAACTGGGCGAGTCTTGAAAATCCAAAATATCAACGAATCGGACTCGTATCATATTTTTCGAGGTGCGTTGCTCACGTTACAATTTGGAAAAGTCCTAAGAATCCAAATAATCGACGAATCCAACTCGGTATCATATTTTTCGAAGTGCGCTGCTGACGCTACAATTTGGAAAAGTCCTAAGAATCCAAAAAATCGACGAATCCGACTCGTATCATATTTTTCGAGGTGCGCTGCTTACGCTACAAATTGAAAAAGTCCTGAGGATCCAAAATGTCAATGAATCCGACTCGTATCATTTTTTTTAGGTGCGCTGCTCGCGCTACAAATTAGAAAAGTCCTGAGAATCCAAAAAATCGACGAATCCGACTCGTATAATTTTTTTCGAGGTGCGCTGCTTACGCTACAAATTGAAAAAGTCCTGAGGATCCAAAATGTCAATGAATCCGACTCGTATCATTTTTTTTTTAGGTGCGCTGCTCACGCTACAAATTAGAAAAGTCCTGAGAATCCAAAAAATCGACGAATCCGACTCGTATAATTTTTTTCGAGGCGTGCTGCTTACGCTACCAACTGGGAGAGTCTTGAAAATCCAAAATATCAACGAATCCGACTGGTATCATTTTTTTCAAGATGCGCTGCTTACGCTACAAACTGGGGGAGTCCCGAAAATCCAAAGTATTAACCAATCTGACTCGTATCATTTTTTTGAAGGTGCGCTGCTCACGCTACAATTTGGAAAAGTCCTGAGAATGCAAAAAATCGACGAATCCGACTCGTATAATTTTTTTCGAGGCGTGCTGCTTACGCTGCCAACTGGGAGAGTCTTGAAAATCCAAAATATCAACGAATCCGACTGGTATCATTTTTTTCAAGATGCGCTGCTTACGCTACAAACTGGGGGAGTCCCGAAAATCCAAAGTATTAACCAATCCGACTCGTATCATTTTTTTGAAGGTGCGCTGCTCACGCTACAATTTGGAAAAGTCCTGAGAATCTGAAATATCAATGGATCCGACTCGTATCATTTTTTTTAGGTGCGCTGCTCACGCTACAAATTAGAAAAGTCCTGAGAATCCAAAAAATCGACGAATCCGACTCGTATAATTTTTTTCGAGGCGTGCTGCTTACGCTACCAACTGGGAGAGTCTTGAAAATCCAAAATATCAACGAATCCGACTGGTATCATTTTTTCAAGATGCGCTGCTTACGCTACAAACTGGGGGAGTCCCGAAAATCCAAAGTATTAACCAATCTGACTCGTATCATTTTTTTGAAGGTGCGCTGCTCACGCTACAATTTGGAAAAGTCCTGAGAATCCAAAAAATCGACGAATCCGACTCGTATAATTTTTTTCGAGGCGTGCTGCTTACGCTGCCAACTGGGAGAGTCTTGAAAATCCAAAATATCAACGAATCCGACTGGTATCATTTTTTTCAAGATGCGCTGCTTACGCTACAAACTGGGGGAGTCCCGAAAATCCAAAGTATTAACCAATCCGACTCGTATCATTTTTTTGAAGGTGCGCTGCTCACGCTACAATTTGGAAAAGTCCTGAGAATCTGAAATATCAATGGATCCGACTCGTATCATTTTTTTTAGGTGCGCTGCTCACGCTACAAATTAGAAAAGTCCTGAGAATCCAAAAAATCGACGAATCCGACTCGTATAATTTTTTTCGAGGCGTGCTGCTTACGCTACCAACTGGGAGAGTCTTGAAAATCCAAAATATCAACGAATCCGACTGGTATCATTTTTTCAAGATGCGCTGCTTACGCTACAAACTGGGGGAGTCCCGAAAATCCAAAGTATTAACCAATCTGACTCGTATCATTTTTTTGAAGGTGCGCTGCTCACGCTACAATTTGGAAAAGTCCTGAGAATCCAAAAAATCGACGAATCCGACTCGTATAATTTTTTTCGAGGCGTGCTGCTTACGCTGCCAACTGGGAGAGTCTTGAAAATCCAAAATATCAACGAATCCGACTAGTATCATTTTTTTCAAGATGCGCTGCTTACGCTACAAACTGGGAGAGTCCCGAAAATCCAAAGTATTAACCAATCCGACTCGTATCATTTTTTTGAAGGTGCGCTGCTCACGCTACAATTTGGAAAAGTCCTGAGAATTTGAAATATCAATGGATCCGACTCGTATCAATTTTTTCACGGTGCGCTGCTCACGCTACAAATTGAAAAAGTCCTGAGAATCCAAAAAATGTACGAATCCGACTCGTATAATTTTTTTCGAGGTGCGCTGCTTGCGCTACAATTGGGAAAAGTCCTAAGAATCGAAAAAAATCGACGAATCCGACTCATATCATTTTTTTGAAGGTGCGCTGCTCACGCTACAAATCGAAAAAGTCCTGAGATTCCAAAAAATCGACGAATCCGACTCGTATCAAATTTTTCGTGGTGCGCTGCTTATGCTACAAACTGGTGGAGTCTTGAAAATCCAAAATATCGACGAATCCGGTCAGATTCGTCGATTTTTTGGATTCTTAGGACTTTTCCAAATTGTAGCGTAAGCAGCGCACCTAGAAAAATATGATACGAGTCCGATTCGTTGATATTTTGGATTTTCAAGACTCTCCCAGTTGGTAGCGTAAGCAGCACGCCTCGAAAAAAATTATACGAGTCGGATTCGTCGATTTTTTGGATTCTCAGGACTTTTCTAATTTGTAGCGCGAGCAGCGCACCTAAAAAAAATGATACGAGTCGGATTCATTGACATTTTGGATCCTCAGGACTTTTTCAATTTGTAGCGTAAGCAGCGCACCTCGAAAAAAATTATACGAGTCGGATTCGTCGATTTTTTGGATTCTCAGGACTTTTCTAATTTGTAGCGCGAGCAGCGCACCTAAAAAAAATGATACGAGTCGGATTCATTGACATTTTGGATCCTCAGGACTTTTTCAATTTGTAGCGTAAGCAGCGCACCTCGAAAAATATGATACGAGTCGGATTCGTCGATTTTTTGGATTCTTAGGACTTTTCCAAATTGTAGCGTCAGCAGCGCACTTCGAAAAATATGATACCGAGTTGGATTCGTCGATTATTTGGATTCTTAGGACTTTTCCAAATTGTAACGTGAGCAACGCACCTCGAAAAATATGATACGAGTCCGATTCGTTGATATTTTGGATTTTCAAGACTCGCCCAGTTGGTAGCGTAAGCAGCACGCCTCGAAAAAAATGACACGAGTCGGATTCGTCGATTTTTTGGATTCTCAGGACTTTTCTAATTTGTAGCGTGAGCAGCGCACTTAAAAAAAATGATACGAGTCGGATTCATTGATATTTTGGATCCTCAGGACTTTTTTAATTTGTAGCGTAAGCAGCGCACCTCGAAAAATATGATACGAGTCAGATTCGTCGATTTTTTGAATTCTTAGAACTTTTCCAAATTGTAGCGAGAGCAGCGCACCTTCAAAAAAATGATACGAGTCGGATTCGTCGATATTTTGGATATTCAAGACTCCCCCAGTTTGTAGCGTAGCAGTGCACCTTGTCGGTAGTTCCGTTACTCATTTTTCAATTTTTTCTCCAATTTTTATCTTTATTTTCAATCAATCTATTTATTCAGTAATTTTTTTCCATTATTATTCATATGTTCCGAGAGTATTTTTTACGCTACAAATTTTGATGTAAAACATATTTTTTTAAATCTTCTCACAACTGGATAAACCGAGTACCCTGCTATCTTATGTTTAGGCTAGCAGGGTCGTGATTTTTTCGGAAACGGCTCATGCTACAAATTCATTTTTTGCGCAACAAATTAGCTACGAATTGGCTTCAATTAACGCCATAGGTCCCATTTTGTGCTGCAACTCTGACTCTGCTAACTTAACAGAGCTCATCTTAACCGGTTTCTCTAAACTTTGGTTCAAGATGGAGTTTGTCCAATCTTTCATGATGGCAAATTGAAACTCACTGATTTTTTCCACATTTTTTAATCACCGATTTTTACTTTCATTCACACAATTTCTTTGTCAAATTCCTATCGATTTGTAACCGATTTTATCCAGTTTCACTAATTTTTTCTCCGTTAAGATGTTTGTCTAATCTTTTCGCGCAAAGATGTGTAATCCACAACGTTTCAGTCGATGTTATACCAACTTTTGTTCAACACTCATACGTACTGTTGAAAAGAATAAGTTTGTCTTCTCCTGTCACAGAAAACTTTTATATTTCTTCAGAATCTCGCGGAATTCGTGGATTTTTTAAGAATCTAGATGGGATCTTAACGGATCTGGCGATTCCGGAAAAAAATCTGTAGAGGTAGAGTATCATAAATTTTTATCTGAATTCGAACATGTCGTTGAGATTTCTATAGAATCTTTAACAGCCCATAGATTTTCTCAACAATCTGATGACCTCCAATGATTCCGCTCTGGACCTCGAAATTCCACAATAATGATGAATGCAAATGTTTTTGAATATTGCAAACAAAATTCTACTATAATATTTATGATTTCTCAAAAATATTTTATAAATCCATTCGAATTCTTCTGAGGGATTCAACCAATTTTATTCAGATTTCAATCAAATTCCGCAGAATATTTTTCAAATCTTTCTTCAAAACTGTCACTAATGCCGATTCACTTTCGTTTCGATTCCACCTCACCCCTTGAAACTTTATCTAATTTTTTTCTTTTTCAATCGATCGAATCTCTGGAATTCTTTGAATATTCCACCGATATTTGTTTTCAGCTTTTGTTTAATTTTGGTATACAGTGGAAAACACTGTACAGATTTCATGAAAAATTCACTAAATTCTTGAGATATCAATTTGAACCTTCTCGAAAGTTTCAACCGATCGTTTGATCCAGCGTTCAAAAATGAGATGAGGAAAAAAAACTAGAAATACTGACAGAGTTGAACAAAGCATTGAATGAAAACCTGGGGAAATTATTGCAGTGGTTCCTGCAGTAGCTGGATCATCACTCAACAGACTACGACGTTATAAGAGCATGTGAATCTAGGTGAGATACTATACAAGAGAAGGGTACAACATGCATGAGTCGTAAAGCATACCACAGTATTGAAAAACTGCAGCACGGTGTTCGGGGAACAAAAAGGTGAAAAAGCATTACTTACAAAACAGACCGCAAATAATACCAGGGAAGTTGAATCCCTCGAATGATTATCTTTCTCACCAATGTTGTACATGTGGCATGATGTACACGTGAATATGGGTCCCGGAAAAAGTCCAGTACATTCATAAATTGGTCGATACACCGTCGAAGGATGCAGAACAAACGGTCTGCCGATGCTAATAACAATACCAATAAATTGATGTCACCAAAGCACAAATTGCTCCACTGTAACAGAAACTATTCTAATATTTTTTTTTTTTTTTTTTGTATCATTCCCTTTTCTTGTCTCTTGTCATCTAACTCGCATGGCCAGTGGCCGTCTAATGTGACCAGCGGTGAACTAAGTACCGGCTTGCCTTCAGGATTTTATGCTAATACTAATGGCACACATATTATACTGCATGGATCAACGCCGAGACCCTTTCGAAGGGTGGTAACAATGGAAAGGAATATAAGCCACTCTGTTTAACCCTTCGTCCAGGTCATCCTGGGCCATAATCGTACAGTAAACCAAAATTCTCCTTTCAATGGCAAACCTAAAGAGTATACAAGAGAAACAGATTTTTAGCATGAATTGTTGTTAAGGTCTCGACTGTATATCCGAGAGAGAAATTTGTCTCTATTTAAACGTCTCCAATGGAGGGAGTGAAGAGAAGAGAAGAGAAGAAAAGAGAAGAGGAATACGAAGAAGAAGAAGATGATGATGATGAGGAACGGTATTTGAATTCAAAACGTTTTCCGCCTAGAAACGAGATGATGGGAGAGAATTTTGCACGTCTGGAACACTTTATGCACTGATTATGGGCAACTTCAAGTCTGGAGTCTTGCGAATCGGTGAAAAGCGTATGCTAAACGGCACAGAGATGATATTACGGGTCTTTACGATCGAAAACTTAGTTTGCATATCAATGGAGATGGGCTGATGCACGGTGTGAAGCTCGAGTTTCATCCGCGAGTTCGAGATCACTTTGATAATTTTAAGGCTGAATAAAAAGCCCGATATCTCGGCGAAAAAACGTCGTAGAACAAAATTTCAAAAACCGCTTCAAAGTTAAGAGAGTAAGCTGTCCAACTCTTCTTTAAAAATATTTTTACGACTTTGTGTCTCGTATCAATAGCATTTTGAAAAACAGGCAAAATTCCGACCATTCGAAAAAGATCTTTTTGTTCCTTTTTAACAACACCCAGCAGATTACTGGATAGTGATCTGGAAAAAAATGCTGCAAGTGTTTTTTACAGCAGAAAAAAATAGCTTTACATTGGGTTTTTGATTTTATGTGAAGGATTTTTGTTATTCAGCAAAGTTATTCACCGGGATATTAAATTCATTATCTGCTTGGATGAAAAGTTGATGGAAAATGTCTCGCGGTTTGATGATGCGATTATCGAGGATGGCGTTTTGAAGAGGTGTTCCGTAATTACCCCTGACTTGTGCAAGAAGCACAAGGGCTCTTAGGAAGAGTGGCCAGCCGTATTTTATTGAATAAAGGCTGAATATAAATATCGAAAGATTAATCGAACCATAATGCACTCGTTAGGGATGATAAACTACCTTTTGCCTTCTCGAGATTCTGAGCGAATCACCAGTTACGCCTAGTCATCATCCATCAATATTACTCTTGGCTGATGCTCGGCCTCCTCGGCCCTCAAACTCACTTATCGTAAAAGTAGATAGGTATGTACCAGTAACAGTATAACCAGCATCTATTTATCTCCGGCATTATATGCAGTTACGCAGCTTCGGATATCAGAACCCTAGTCGTCGTTTAACATACGAATATACCAAAATCATCCTTACAGCCTCACCGAAACGTCACACGTGCCTCCATGTACGTGCAGACATTAGTCATCGGACATTATTCGAGCATATCAAAACTCATCTTCAGCACCCAAATAACAGCCAAATGAATTATTTGTTCAAAGCTCACCACTCATGGGTACATTTTCATGCAGAATTTGAAAGCGTGATATCTAGCGAACGGGTTAAGATGGAGAGTTCTACGACAGCACATTTTTCAGGTTATTGAAATCGCTTTTGAACTGTGCAGTAGAGGAATGAATTTCTAGTCCAAATATATTCGCAATCGAAATTCACAACTTGAAATTTTTTATTAAGAGCGTAATGTGCACCTGCCGATGTTAACTTCCGGCTTTTGAAAAGAGGAAACTTATTATGATCACGCGGAACATGAGAAGTTGAGTTTTCACCAGATCTCCACGTTTTTGAGTTCCAAAAATCATTTTTAGATTCAATTTTATGTCCAACGATATCTTGAGAAGAAATCAACGGATTTCGATGATTTTGGTCTCAATCAACGTGTTTTTTTGTAGATCAGAGCTGATGGATTCAATCGATCGGCTAGTTTCTGGATAATTAAGGAAACAACATTTTACAAAAAATAATTTCAATACAGTCATATTTCGAGAACGAATCAACGGATTTTTATGATCTTAATCTTTATCAATAGCATTCGCTCTGACTTAGAAATGACTGAATTTTAAAATAGATCAATGCATTACGTAGTTTGGAATTGTTCTAACTTGAAAGACCCACCGATTCATATACTGATGATTTTTCTATTAATTTTTGGTAAGTATACGTCGAATTGCGAACGAGGGATCAAGTCGGCACGGTGGCATATTGACCATTTGACCATTAATCCCAATCACACACATGGCTTGCTTTTAATTACCAATAAAAATGTGCACGAGTGATGCCTGATGAGGGAAAAATTAGGGATCTCTCGTTTTCCCGGTACGGTGATCGAGACGCACGTGCACCCGCAAACACTCAAACACACACACACACACAATCAAGTATTATAAACACAGTCATATGAGTCTGTGTATGTGTATGTGCACCCGGGTAACATACCAGGGCGTTATTTTCTCTCGTACGATTTCCTTTTTCGCAATTTATCGAGGGCTGGCTGGACTATACGCGGTGCGACGTCCGGGGAATATTTGCGAAATTACTGTAAGGACACAGGGAGTGATAGAGAAAGAACTATACGGATAGACGGAAATGGGTAGATTGAAAAAACGTGTTTCGTATATACTGCCCCCGTATTTATCCCTCACACCCTCGTTCTTCTTCGGTTCTGAGTGAGAAGAATGTATATGTGTGACACGTTGACGGGTACATACGTCCTGCAGTCGAACGGCGTTATAGGAACCCTCAGCTTTCAGGACCTGAGGAATTCTTGGGGAGAAGAAGTACGAAACCAATCAACGTCGTCGTTGGCCAGAAAGGAAATAAGAAGTAATAATATACCGTGAAAGGCATTTCTGTATCACTTCCCTTACCCCCCTTTCCCCCTTTATTCCCTTGTCTCGATGCTGTATGTGTATACCGTCTGGAAATCTGAATCTGCCTAATTTCGACAAATTTCAATTAAGACTTGATCAATCACGGGGAAATTTCATTGCGGAATTTTTCGAAAAATAAGACATGATCCGATTGAAAACCCAAGGGATTTTTTTGAAATCCTTTTCTTATATCTCTCCACAATCCTTGGAAGATATGTGTTAGAAATGATTTTAAACTAAAAACCATTTCGAGAATTGTTAATCCCTTGGGGAATGCTTCGAATCGTCTGAAGGCAATTTAAAACCGTTTCAAAGCCGTTCCTACGAATATGATTAACAGTTTCAAATCATTCGAAATCGCGGATAAAACTGTTTCAAATCATTGTGAATCTGTTGAAACCATTTCGACTTGACGTGAATTATTCAAGAACCATTTTGCGGAATTAGGAATCACTCAAGAACATGAAGTTGAAGTTCGTAACGTTAATATAACAGAATTGTGGAAAACAATTCACTATTTCATGACTCGAATGTTGTTATAGAGTTGCCGATTGGCCGAAGTAAGTATGTTTCATTCATTTTTAATAATTATGCATTGAATTTGGCTGTTTTTGAACCGTTCGAGTCAAGAAATGAATAATTGTTATCCGATTAATTTCTTGCATTAATGTTACTACGAACTTCAACCTAATTCAAAAACTCTTAAAAATAATTTCAAACCCATTTAAAATGGTTTCAAATCGTTCTAAATCCGTTCAAAAACCGTATTTCAAATCATAGCATCGATTCAAAAGCTGGTATATGAAATTTCCCACTTGGTAAACCTAGAGAGAAAATCGAAAGGAGGAGAAGGGGTAGGGTAAGCATGGGATGGGAGGAAAATATAGGCTGCAGGGGAAAGAGCTCGAGAATTGAGATAATAAAACGGTCCGTTGGCATCGCGGCGTAAACTAGGCGTGAAGTGAAATTAGGTGATGACGTCACGCAGCGAAGCGTTCCTTCGAATATATATATTTTTTAGGGTCGATTACGAGCGAAGGAGCTAGATCAAGAGAAATAGCAGCGGTGGAAACACAAAAGAAGCCTTGAATCGCTATACGAAGATATATTTTACATGCTAGAAAGGCAAATGAAAATTCGTCATTTTTCAAAACTCTTATACCTAAAGGTACATGGATTTGATTTTTGAGAATCGATATCTCAAGAACGGTTTGAGATAGAAATCTCCACAAGGGCTCATCTTGCAACTTATTCACAGCACTTTTGACTTGCACGATGAAAAAACGACCAACAAAATTTTCCAACGCAGATGAAAGAAAAGAAAAGAAAAAAGAAAGAAAAAAAAAAAGAAATTTTCAAGAATGGATTTGATCTTCATGCATGCTGCATAGAGACGCCACCACATCGTTGCATTTAGAATAGGTATACTTTCACGCTGGCGACAATTTAGCTGAAATGAAATTCCCTGACTTTTCCCTCCAGAAAATGCATTTTTCCCTTCTTTATTTCCACCAAATCTGAACAATATTGAAAAGTTCCAATGAATGAGAAGTAGACAAAAATTGTCTACCTCCATTTTGTTCAATAGAACTATATATGAAAAAAAAAACAATAAAAAACATAGAAAACAAAAAAGACTAACTGAAAGAAAATTCCCTACAAGTCTATGAAATTCCCTATGAAAAAATTATAAAAATTCTCTGACCACATTCCCGTAGTTTTCCCGGTTTTCCCAGTCTATCGCCAACATGAATTTTCAGGATCAATGATTTTCGGAAATAAGTTCGACATACGGGGTAATTTTTGGAAATTAGAAGATCGAAGATCGACATTATTTTCGAAAGCTCCCAGACCAAGGCGTGTAGGCTATACGATCTGGATTTCTAAGTCAGATATCTCGAGAAGAGTTTCAGGTAGAAAGCTCTGTCAGGATTCATTTTGAAGGAAATTAAAAGTACTCGAGAATCATAGGGCCATAAGTTTTCTCCCAATTTTTCAAAAGTGTGAGAAAATTGAGAGAAAAAATTTCCAAAGCATGCGACGTATACGTAGCTGCTCCAAAAGTATTTTTGAGGGTCGACGATCATGGGCGAATGAAAGAGAGAAGGACGAATAAGGGCGGAAAGGAAAAGGAGTACGGAACCAGAACGGGAGAGTCGTAAACACTCGGAATGAGCGAAGGGTGGCACGTCCTGCACCCTTCAGGGTTCCGCAGGGTCGGGGGGGGGGGGGGGGGGGGGGGGCAGATCGCGTCGTACGTATTCTGTTGTGTATATGTAGTAGGTATACGTAACGTCGAAGCGGCAAAAGGCAAAAGGCGAAAGGCGAAATGTCGAAATGTCGAAATGGGAAGCGGCGGACGCGGGTCGTCAACGTTGATGATCCGTGGATCGCGATATACCAAACTCTCTCATCGCATCCCCGAGAACGGATGAGATGGCGTCGGGAACAACGGAATCGCACATAGCTGCCTCCCTTCCCATAAGTCTCGTCAATCTCCTTCTCATACCCTAATACCGATTTTTTTTTTCTCTCTCTTTTTCTTTTTCTCTGCCATGACACTCGCCCTCTCTTATATTTTCTTTTCAGACTGAAAGCGAAAAAATATGTTCCACAAAATTGAAGAGATTTCATTCCGTAGCTTCTATTCCTCTTCCAACCATTTCTACTATATCCTCAAGATCCGGACGAGAATTCATCGCGGTGTCAAACTAACCTCAAATAGTCTAACAGTGAGAATTGTATTCCACATTAATCCAAGTCGCAAATTGCGTACGGTGTATCCAAAACTCTGTTTTCAAATTCCTAACCCTTCGTGGCCACTAAGGTAAGTGTACCAATTAATGATCCTTTAAGACCCAATTATTGACCCTTATATTTTCTTGAATTTCAAATCGATTATATGAATTCTGAATATTTCCGTTACACAAATCAGTTGCTGGAGACTTAGAGAATCCGAACTGATTTTTTAATAATTTTAGAGCTCACGGATAAACAGGAATCATGAAAAAAAGGTCAATGATTGGGACAGGGTCAGTAACTGGTACACTTACCCTACGGGGAAATTTTACCCAGGCCTCATTTTGAACATAAAATATCTAACATAGGTATGCGTAGTTTAGTTTTTGTTTTTTTTAGCGAAAAAGTGCATTTTTGGCACTTATATTTTCCAGATAAATCCGCATTCATTTCTACTCCAAAATCGATCCTCTTTACATGTCGAAATGAATACCTGTTTTCGGAGGTGCACTATGCCACTATTTTTTTCCTAGAAGTACCACATCTAACGAGTATTCCAGTTCAAATTTGACTTGAAAATATTGAAATTTCAAAAAGTTATGATTTTTTTGGTGAAAAGGTGTATTTTTTGACAAATTTACCTATTCAGGATTTTTTTGGAACATGTTGTGATTTGAATTTTGACATAACAACTTTTCACACATGTTTTAGAATATTTAAAGTATTTTCAGTATTCTTTCGATCCCGATCGAACTGATAGTTTTCACACAGCAAACATTTGAAACTTGGCTGGGTAAATTTCACCCTACAGTCTGACCACTAAGCTATTCTACAGAGATGTGACGACGAAGGGTTAATTGGACAGGAATTTTCGTTTTTATTTGTCAAGAATTTGTATACGATTCGAAACCTGTCAGGCATTATATCTCACGCGTATACTAACGTCTGAATGAATTTTTTATGACGTATAATAAACAATTAGAAACAACATTAACTTTCGTATTAAAAAACTAACGAGTTTGTTTACTTATTTATTTGTTTAAACGGAAAAAGGATATACTTGAACCATATCGTCGTGATATAAATGGGGGTTGGGGGGAGAAAAAAAAAAAATTGAAAATTAAGAAAAAAAAAAAAACAGTGAAACGGACGGGTTCGTTGCACGTGAATGAGATGCGGGCGACGATTTAACTGATTAATAATTCATCGACAATTAGAGCGTAGGTATCATATGCAGTGGCGTGGCGGGGTGACCGCAGGTGGTACCGTAGCCTGTACCTCCTATGCCAGCACTAATACATACTGTAGTGAGGTTACATACAACGCCATATGTTTGCGTTAGTAGGTGAATCATGAAGAATTAACATAAGTACGCTTACGATCAACCATATTATACATTCTATTTGCATATTAGAACCGATATGCCACCATTATAACAAGACTCACACATTGTACACCACGTGTCTCTCAAAATCGCACTTCTGTTTTTGTCTCTCTCTTTGTTTTATCAAATGAACAGAGACTCGTTTCAGGAATTCAAAAACAGTCTTTTGAAAGACATTGAAAAAAAATCCAAAAATCAAGGAAAAAATGTATAGCTTTCTTGAATTTTCGGAACGAGATTGGAATTCCTAAAAACTGCAAAAGGTGAAAGTTAATCCGATATTTTATATACGACCGACTCACAGTTTTCAGAGAGATTATTTTCCCTAATGTTTACGTAGCCAATTTGAAAAACTCCGAATGGAAAAACATCGAAGGTTCGAAATTCCAAAAGCTGAGGAACCGGAAGGCCCCACGTTGGGCGCCAGCTTTAGGCGTTTATTTGACAGCTTTGTCACGAGCTTCCCTTAAATTTGCGGATTTTTGTTCTTTCTGAGTTTTGAACTTCCGGATCTGTAATCTGTCTGCATTTCTTCAACCTTTCAGAATTTCGAACTTCTGAATTCTAACGTGTCTAGAAAGTCAGGATCACGTCTCAAATAAATTCGGAATTTTATCCGTTCGAATTTTTGTTTGTTATTCCTTGTAATTAACCGCGTAGGAGTCTCACCACGTATTTTGTTACATTCTGTTCTCTTTGTTCCTGGTTATTTTTTATTCTATTTTCTTTTTCCTTTTGTTTGTTTTTTGTGTTGTACTTTGTTGAATTTATGTGAAAATCTGAACGAGGATTTCGCCCTTCGTGCCGAGGGATGTGTTCGTCTGTTGGACGCAGGACGAAAACCGAGAACGACAGTATGCGTGGCATGTGCAGGCTACAGGCTGATCGCGAAGTGCATGAGTAATTAATGAAACCAATAATCCGTCACGCGCTAGTCTCCGAAATCCATTCAATTTAATTGGAACGGTTAATGGTAGCAGCCCCATTCTGCAGGATGACCATATCACTTTATAGATATTTTTTTCAAATTTACCGCCAAATCGTAGTATCGTACTTCATCGCGGTTTATAATCATCCTAATTGGTAAACGTGGCCTGATTTGCATTTAAACTTGATTTCAATGTGAGTATAGAATTCAGAGAATTATACGCTTCCAAATCATTGTGCTTTTATCACATTCTTGTCGGGACAAAAAAAAAAAAAGAAAAAAAAAAAACAGAAAAACTTTCTTGAGCAATGAAAATGAAGTGTAAATCAAAACTGTTCTGAAATTTTTGATAATACATAATTTTTACTGCTAATTACCAGAATTAATCGGAATTAATCAAATATATGTCGTAATTGCTTGTATACGTGTTTGATTCGCGTTTTGTTACTAGAAAGTTTCGTTGAATTTTGGTTTCGAATTTGTCTTCGAATGTGAGATATAAATTATACAGTTAAACTGAACGAAGAATGATTTATACAAATATATTCAGATTGCGCTTAGAAAAGCAGATATTAAAAATTACAGATAATAAAAATTGATCAGATAATCAGATTGTGTTCGAAATTGGAAGAAAAAAAACCGTTCTCAATCCCATTCTGTATACGTATCTTGATGAATGACATTGTTTATAGCGATAGGGAACAGCTAATCATTCATTTATAAATCTCCATTATTCGAAAAATTCCTGTCAAACGTTCTATTCGAAAATCTGATTTTTAATTTCTTGTTTCGCTTCTGCCATTAAAAAGAGTATTAATTGTGTATCAAGGAGGCAAAGTAGGACTTGTAACGCCGAGCGTGAGTTTGCGATACGAGTCGCAAGCGAGCGTGCGCACGAGCCGAAAGCGAGTGCACATGCGCGAGCTGAAGACCTATTGCAAACACGCGAGTCGTTAAAAGACTTTGCCTCCGTGGTGCACACAATGTATATAACAAAAGCATGGTTTACAAAGTTTTGCTAGTGCGCATGCGTTGAACACTGATGCGCATGTGCGGAGTATGTATTCGGGCACTTTTACGTCCTAGGAGTTAAACGCGATTTTGAGGTTAGAATGATGAAAAGTTACTTTATTTGTACACTTCGTCACCGTCACCCCCCCCCCCCCCCCCCCCCCCCCCCGGCCGCCCAACTACTGATTTACTGCCGCCGGCGCTAAAATGGTTACTTTAGGTACCAAAAACAGGCAACAAAATCGCGTAAAACATGCTTGCGTTATATAAACTTTATGAGTAAGCAACAGTATTCAAAAAGCGTTCCAAAATTGAAAAAATTGAACCACGGGAAAGTTTGTAAACAAATGATACGCACATATTTTCCTGGTCTTATACTGCGACAAAAATGTTTGAAAAATACTTCGTATCAAGATTCAAACCTATTAATAATTTTTTCCAGAATGTGAGGAATCAAGAAACCCAACAACAACAAAAACCCGTTAAGCCTGATGAGGAACTTGTATTAAACTAATTTCATTAAAATTAAAATCTTTCTCTTGCAGTGGGAATAAGAGAGCTGAATTCAAATAGAAAGAATCAATGAAATTCAAATAGCGTTCGAAAAAGCAAAGAACAACCGTTTTGAAGCAGAATTAGAAATTTCAAATCAATCATTCGAATGGTCTGAATATAGATCAGACATTACAAGCATACTTGATGTATACGCGCGTCGGTCACACGCGTTATACGCGCATCTCTCTGATAGACTTGTAATATAATTATCGCCTATACATTTAGTTGAACGCGGGAGTTGGCTTATACTGTAATACGCGTGTATACGTATAGATAGTATATGTATAGGGTTTAGGGGTATAGATATAGGGGTATACCATATACGTATAGGTATACCGATGGTGTCGACTGTCGCGTGCTATGCGAATAATTATAGGTATGGGAAGGGGTTAGAAGGGTAATGTCATGCAAATATACCTATCTATCTACCTACCTACCTAGCCACCTAGCTACCTACCTACCTACCTACCTACCGACTGCTCATGACTCGGTCCACCAGGAATAGAGTGCATTAATCCGCTAATGCACAGTCGACCGGCGCCAGTAAAATTAGATTCGAGCTGCAGATTTAACCCCGAAATGGCAAATGCAATACTATAGCATACGATAATACAATACATACATACATAAATACACGTATGTGTGTATATCCACGGCGATACATATGTAGGTATGCATACACATGTACTATAATGAACAACGTATGCTTTGGACTACTGTAGAATACAAATGTCCTTTTGACACTATTTTAGGTTATAGCGTTTTCCACTTGCCGAAAAAGTGCGCACCGAGTGCGGATTCCCAAATTCTCCTGGATTCCTATTGGCTGAAATCTATAGAGAATCGGTACGCACTTTTTCGGCAACTGGAAAACGCTATAAGATTGTCAATTTGACACTATGTATTCGAGGTTAGATCGTCAATTTGACACAACCCAGTAAACCAAAACGAATTGAGAATGAATTCGAGATCGAATTGAGAAACGGAATTAAACAGAATTCGAAAGACTTGTATACGTCAATTCTTTAGAATCAAAAAGAATTGCCACACAATTTGACACACTCAATTCGATTTGATTCGTTTTGGTTTACTGTGAATTTGAGGTTAAGTCATGAACGCAACACTGTTTGAGGTCCAGTCGAATCAACTAGATGAATTCTAGTCCTTCCGTAAAGACAAAACTTATCGTCTAAAAGTAGTTTGTCTTTTAATTACCAGACATAATATTACACGCATCTTACCTTGCGAAGACAAGGGACTGCCGCGGCCTCTGCTCGCGCACTACACTCACACTTTGTTCAAACCTCAATCAGTTTTTCAGTTGTTTATATTTTTATAGGCATTTTTTCGCGAGCCTCAGGTATAGGTCCAAACGCAACCAAAGCTCGAACCAAAGTATACCAGAATAATAGTGTGTGTCACGTAAACTATACTCTGGTACATTTTGGTTCCTATACCCGAGGCTCACCAAAAAATGCCTTATTACGCGATTAGCCCAAAACAGTCCAAAACACGACGCGGCACTAACTCTGTATCTGTAATATGGCTGTTTGACAGTCCCGTGTTTGTCTTCCGAAAGGCTTATTATTGTTAGATGTTGAGTTAGCGGTCACTCGCTCGCGTCTGGCGACAAATTTTGATAATAATAAATTATTCGCGCCAGCGAATTATAACACCGCCATCTTTTAATATTTATATCGAAACAAAAACCAAGTACATACATTTATTCGAAAAATCAATGGTATCATTAATATGGTTAATTTTCAAAAAATACCGACATACGGAAATTCCATGAACATCTTGTTGGATTTTCGACAGAAATGTACAACGTGAAGAAAATTAATATGAAAAGCACAAAAGAGATCTAATGTTGAAAAAAAAAAGAAGTTAGAATTCAATACTATCATTATCTCCCTATTGTTTTCCAGCGTAATAATTACCTCGATATCTCTCGAAAGGAAAAGTTAAGATTAAAAAGTTTTTCAATTTTTAAGGGATTATTATTCGGGTTTACGTACATATACATCGGATCCGTTTCATTGTCAGCTTCTCGATTGTTATTAAACCGTGTATACATAGCTTCACGGTGATAGCATAGTATACTACGTACCTACCTATATCCACAATACAATCATAAAAGCCTTCCGCATTCATCCCTGTATGTATATGTCTATTATGTATCGTCCGACGAGACGATATCCAATCGAACCTAACATCATGTGCGATGGTGGTGTAATGGTCAGCATAGTTGCCTTCCAAGCAGTTGATCCGGGTTCGATTCCCGGCCATCGCACTCAAATTTTTTTTTTTTTTTTTTCATTCATCTTTGATTATTTTTGTGCTTCTTATTATCATTGCTGTTACTATCATCGATCGATAATTAAGAAAAATAGATCAACGAACGTTTCTTTTTTTTTTTTTGTGGTTGTTTTACCGATTTATTACATTTATCACATTTTATACGAATATTTAATGAACTGAAATCCCTATGTATGATAAGGTTATGTGTATTTATACAATTGGTATCAATAGATGATCTTGTATATGTACAATATCGGGTGTAATTAAAACCGCATAATTATAGAAGAACAAATTGCTAAGCATAGAAGATAATAAGATTCTCGTTACGTTTCGTTACGTTTCGACTTGTAACAACGTGAGAACATATTGTGATTATACGTATTTCTATCTTATGTACGCGTGTGTTTAAATACATTCGCGCGATGCTAATACATATCGCGATGCATATAAACAAACAAGAAACAAGCTATGTATACAAGTGTAGCTACTGACTACTCGGTGAAAACGGCAAAGTGAAAACCGCTGAAGTAGTAGCGAGTGTCGCCATCTGTTGGGATTTCGTTCAACTTCGGTACTTGTCGCCTTTGTCTGATATCCCCACGCGGCGTTCCTAAAACACTTGACTGTCTAGTCGGTTGGGGTGTTTAGAGCAGACTCTTTCTCTCTCTGTCTCTCTCTCTCTCACTTCGGAGTTCAGTAACGGGCCGACCGTCGAACGAAGCAGACGCGTAAGACCGCGTCCGCTTATTAAAGTTTACGTGATTTTATACTTATTTTGTAAGTATGTTTTATAGCTAGCTCAACTCGTGAGAGAAAAAACTAATAGTGAATAAAAAGAAGGGCGTGAGTAAGTAAGAAAAGAAAAAATAATTTCAAAAGATGGACCGCGGTTTCTGAAATTCATAACTTTGCTTGACAAAGTTCATTATTTTAATCGCACGCATCGTTGGTAATAACGAAGAATAAAACAAATTTACTCGTCGAACGAGTTTAGAGGAGAGGCACGGTGATTCGGAACTCCGTTTTTTTCTTTCTACTTGTGACAACTGCATGCAATACAAGAAAATCGGAGAAAAAAAAACAAACGAACGATACATCAAACAGGTGAGTAACCCGCAGGTATATACATACTACATACATATACATAACAAAATACATTCGCTCCAACTTCATCCACGTCACAATCGCGTACGTCCGCCAACTATTTGTGTAAACTACTCCTTAATAATTCTTGAATAAACAACCGATGGACCGAATACGTCGAATATTCCAACATTCCTTCACTTCTTCCAGTTTAAACAGGACTTTATAACTTTGTATAATTATTTATATTTCAAACTACATACGCGTAAGTATCTTTCGTTTTCTCTTGTTTCCTTCTTTCTTTCTTTCTTTATTTCTTACTTTAGTTTGTTTTGTTTCGCTTTGTTTTATCTTGTCGAAAATCTGCACGGTGTGAGGCGATCTTTGCTATAGTCTATACACGATAATATCTACGTATAAAGTTTGCGGGTTTTTCTCTCACCGTTAGGTTAGGTTAGGTTAGGTTTGGGTAAGGTTGGAGTTTCGAGTCGTTTCGTTTCGCCGTTTCACCGCCTCTGGTTGGTGCGTGTCGCGTGGTGTTTGTACCCATACATACCTACTTCATGTATGCACATGTGTTACATACATACATGCATACATATATTATACATATTAGTTCGTATGCGCGCGAGTAACGTACTTCGCTGAGAATCTGAATCACGTACTGTACATACGTAGGTACAATACGTACATCGGTACATAGATACCTATACAGTACGTAGAAATATACAATGTAACTTGACAATCATAATAATAGTCGTTATACATAAACGTAAGTAACGCGACTGATTAATAAAAGTGATAATAAGCAATGTTTTCTTTTTCTTCGATTATTATTCTTATTATCATTATTGTTATTATTCTTATTAATAACTCGATCATCTTACGATTGTAGTACTGTAACATGTTGTGTGCATACATACGTATATGTATGTATTGTAATTATTATCACTTTTATTATATTTTCACAATCTTGATTATATGTATTATCGATTCACCATTTCATTTCAATATTCATTTTTTAAGTTTGCCCATAAATACCTACGTGTATAATATGTTTTGTGCATATCTATTTATCTATTTAACTATATCGAATATCTTCCTTTTCCAAACTCTGTATCAGTCATACTTATTTACGTATGCGTCAGTGCGTGTGCGTACATGTCCTTTTATTATCAATATTATTTACGTTTCTCTCCTTAGCTTGCATTCTGTTTGCAGTCTTGACGATTTTCTATTTTCATTATTTCGATTTTTTCTTTCTAATTCTATACGATAGTCCAGGGTGTCTACAGATCCTGGAGATCCTGAAAATCCTGTAATTAGCCTGGGATTTTTTTAAATGCCTTCGAAACTTCAGAAAGAGAATTTTTTCGAAATCCTTGATTTTTTTTCCAATTCAAGAATTTTTCTCATTTCTTCACAGCATATTTGATTATTTAATGAATATCCGCATTGTGAATATTAGCTGAAATAGTGATCTAATCATATTAGGTAATACGTGGTCTACTAATAGGTGAAAGGTCGAATAACTCATCTGATTTGGGTGACAAAGTACTTCAACTTCCTCAAAATCCTGTAGTTACATTGAAGGATACTTTTGAGTAGACTTCAATTTTTATAAAAATATTCCTGAAAATCCTGGATAAGGTATGTGCTTGAAGTTCCGAACGTTTGTTCGAACTGAAATTTGGAAAAGTATAAGGTTCACAACGATTGCTCATCCACTAAAAGTATCTACTAGTATCTACTAATTTTGGATTTGTTGACAAATCAAAGATCAGTAAATGAGCGTAATATGAGATTTTTTTGCTACTTTCGTTCAAATGAACGTTCTGAACTTCAGGCGCATGAAAAGGTCTGGAATTTTTTCTTTTCAACAATTTAATTGCAACGATGTGAATTTATTGAAATCTTATTGCAAAAATTAACTTGCAATTATCTGAATTAAATGATATTGGAATTTTGTTGAAAAGCTGAAATAATGTCAAAATTAACGCAGATTTGACTTCAAATTATTGGTCCACCCTGAGATTATCTAAATATTATTTAGAAGTCATTTTAAACTCTTGAAAGTATTTGGGAATTGTTCCAAAATCTCAAATTCATCTCGGAATTATCTTGATATTATTTCAACAATTCTTCTCATACGATATGAGAATTATCTGCAAATTATCTTGAGAACTTGTAATTATCTCAAAGTTGACTTCAAATCGTGTTAAAAACGTTTGGAAATTCTCATTACATCTTTAAACTATCTCCAAATTATTCCAAACTCAACAAATCATCTTAAGATACAGAAATTGTCTTGAAATCATCTGAAAACTTTGAAATCATCTCGACTTTGTCTCAAAATGATATTCTAATTTGAAAAATATCTGTTGATTATCCCAAAACCTTGAAAAACAATCTTGAAGTCATCTCGAAATATCCAAATCATTATGGAGTCAAACTCCGGCTTGGCCAGTAAGTACGGTCAAAGCAGGAACTATAGCTACGAGCTGCATTATATGTGTGCGTGCTCTTTACTGATGTGTACGTATTATTTGCGTGCTTGGAACAATACGTTGTGCATCCATCATTTTGCATCCAATATTCAGTCTTATTTTTCTATTTCGTCGATCATTTATCTCGGGGGTGTACCAAAATGTTGCTGGGAATGGCAGGAAGTTCACTCTCGTCCAATTGAGGATGTGCCTTGTGCCGGAAACTAATAAAAGGCCAAAATCAAATGACTCTATCTGTCTGTCTTAAATTTGTGATCAGCGGCTGATTTTGCGGCTTCGCGCAAATGAACAGATTAAAAATTGGCTTGGTATTTTTTTGGCGATAGTTGACCAGAACACACTTCTTGACGTATCGAAGATCATTTGGAAGAAATTCCAAGCTGTTCTGTAGTTTGACAAACAAATGAGACGTAATATCGTGAAGCGTTGCTATAATATCTATTGTGTCGGTAAAGAAAGCCCTGTGCCAAAGATCCGAAACTACTTGGAAATAATCTTGGAACCTATCGACACTCGGCTCTATTATTCATTTGCAGGAAAAGATACATTGCGAAGTTTTAAAAGCTTCCGAATTTAATCGTGACTAAATCCTATGTTCATACTAATACGTATGTGGCTATGGAACTGAGGCATCAAGAGATACTGCGAAAGTTGCAGCGAAGAATAGTCGAGGATCTTGAAGTGGATCATATCATCGATACTCTCATATCAGGAGGCATAGTCACCACATCGTTGTGGGATGAAATTCAAAGACAAGGAAGCAGCGAATCCCAGAATCGGAAGCTCCTCGATATTCTACCAAAGTAAATCACCCTTTATTACTATTCATGAATCTTTAAATTGACTTGAAAATCTTAAAATTATCCAAAAGTTATCTGGAAAAGATCGGGGAACTTGAAAATCAACTTCAAATCAACTGGATACTTTGAAATCATCTCAAAATCAATTGAAAATTATTCAAGCGTCTTGAAATAATGGCAATATTTAGTCGAAATTATCTTCTGATCATCTGGATGCCTCGAGATTATGTCCACTCCGATTTAAACTCAACTTTAAATCATCATCAAATCTGGATATTCACTGGCGATCTATAAATTATCTCGAAACTCTTGTGGAGATTCCGCGCAATTATTTGTTATCATCTTGAATTATCGATATTTTCTTGAAATAATCTCTGAATATTGTAGTTGCCTCAAACTGTCTGAAACTTATCCTCATTTTGTTTATAAATAATTCTGAAATAATGAAGAAATCAACTGAAATCTTGACAGTATTTATAATTATCACAAAACTATCTAGTAACCGTGTTGAAATTGTATTACGATGTTGGAATTACCTCCAAACCCTTTTCAAATGATGAAACCATCACTTTGCAACAGTGAAATGATCTGAATATGATGTAAAAACATTCAAACTATCTCAAATTTCCCCTAATCACTAATCACACGACCCAAAAAGACCCTGAAAGATGTTCGACTTCTTCGAACAGGGAATGTTATCCCTTGTTTGATCCAACAATTCATCAAAGAGTATTCACATATCTTAAATAGTGATTCCAAGAAGTGTATATCTCCTTTGAAAAGTTCCAAATTGAAGAAAATTAGTCCAGCGATCTTTGACAACGAATAATTTAATGTTCCAATTTCCTTTCTTGACCAGACGGGGTCCGGAAGCTTATTCTATATTCAAAGAGGCAATGCGAAACGACTACTCATGGATTAGCGAGGAAATGGACACTCGAGAAAACACCGAGGACTGCGTCGACTCGCTCAATGCTCCCCTGGGACCAAATACACCGCATTCTCATCTCCCGGCTAATCCTCGTCTCAGCGTTACCAGGACGCAAAAGGTTTTCACTAACTTTCAAGTATTTCTATTAGCTTTTCATCATCGAATACTAATTTTTTCACAATATCGATTATGGAGATTGATTTAAGACTGGAATCTCAAAATTTATAAACTGTAGTGTCCGTAGATTCAAGATCACTTTGCAGATTTTGAAGTAGAACAAAAAGTAGGAACATTTCGTAGCGAGCTTTGAGAAGCTTCTTATCTGTGCTTTAAAATGATTCATAAAATTTTTCTGCACTATGTTTCGTTGCCGAAATGAAGAATGGACACTGCTGTGTCTATATAATAATATTACTTTTAGCGATCGTCTACAATGTATTTACATATTGTGTATTTCTTATTTCTTGCTTACCAACAACGTCTCGTCGGTATTAAACCTTCTTGGGTAAGTTCAGAGCAGTTTGAAATATTCTGATGACTTTTTTCTGCATCTCTTGCATCTTTTAATCATTCGTCAACTCAAGAAAAGACCTCAGGGAAAGACATGGAGCAATAATCAGATCCAAAACCTGCCCTGTTTGAATAGAAATCATATTTTATACATCGTCTAAATCAATCGTTTCCTCTTTTAGATGGGCCAGCTGCAACAAGGTCTGAGAGATTTGCAGCCAGGGAATTACCTGGTTCTTCACGCTCTGCAGGGCTACGGAAAGTCGACCTTGGCTAGCGCTACACTCAGGGACAAAAATTTTGTCTCCGAACTATTCAAGGTGTGAGAAGTGGAAATCAATCAAACGAAAATAAAATGAGAAATTCATGAAAATGGAATGGAACGTTGAGAAAAACGATGCAGAAATGAAAGAAACTAACTAATAATTGCCTTTTTATTCTTATTGCAGAACGAAATCTACTGGATTACGTTCGGGGAGCGTCAGTCGATGTCTGAAAATATCCTGATCCAGTTAAACATGCTTTTTCATCTCGTCAGAAACTTGGATCCTCTTTCTGAACCCACGAGCGAAGATTCTCTGAAATATTCTTTGAAGAGACACTTTTCTGAACATGATTACGCCCTACTTGTATTGGACGACGTTAACTGCCAAGAAGTCATAGACGCCTTTGACTTTAATTGCAAAACTCTTGTTTTAACTACTGACGTCGATATTCTTAGAGGCAGAGCTATCAACACCATTGAAGTACGAACAATTTTCAAGGGCTTATATCAGTTTTTTATGAGTGTGAACACAATTTCGTAAATTTTTGTTTTTCTAAGACAATTTTAATGATTATTGTAGATTCTTCATCAGGTTTTTTACATTTTTTAAAGATTTTGAATCAGATTTCACAGTTCTTTCGTCTTTTTACGATTGTTTAGGGATTATAGTTACTTTTCGATGACAATTCTTGACATACTCATCAACTTAATTGAGTACTTTTTGAATTCCATGAAAAATTAACCGTTTTTTCTTGCAACTTTTTACCAAATTCGATGGATTTGGTTGAAATTTAATTGAAAATATCATGAAAATTCTCCATTTCTCAAATAACTATCTTCAATTTAAATGAATTCTTTCATATTACTTGAATATTTCACAGATTCTTTGAAGATTCCTTCAAAATTCCATCGATTTATTAGATACTTTGTTAAAACCTGATAAATTTCATGCCAGTTTTGTCGAATTTTCGAGTTGCATATCACTAAATATCTCAATTCCCAATTTTCAGATGAGCGCTGGCTTCAGTGCGAATGAATCTCTCGATGTATTTTCTAAAGCTACAGGAATCCCAGTGTCAGAACTTCCCGAACAAGCTCGTCAAATCCATGAAAAATGCAAAGGCATGCCGTTGATGATATCCATGTTCTCCGCCCAGTTCGAAGACATCAAGGAAAGCCTGGTCGATGGCCAAACTAGCCACGAGATATGGTCCTATTATCTCGATGCTTTACGGGAGAAGAAATCTAAGTAAGAATTTCCTCCAGAGTCTTCTCTTTTGAGGATTTCATTTTGAGGATTTTAGTACCCATTTCTTTTAAGGATTTCGCGGGATTCAAAAGATTCAATCCGTGTTTTACAAATTTTCTTAGATTTCTCTAGAGAAACAAAAATTTTGTTCATTTTTATACAGTTTTTTTGAATAATTTAGTCAATATTTAACAATTTGATCTGAAATTTTCATGATTTATTTGCACAATTGATTATTTTTCTTTGAAATTTTACCTAGTTGATTAAAAATTGTCGAGAATTTCAAGAATTTGAGAGATATCGACTAATATCTTTGATTATTTCGCAATATCGAAACACTTCCATCAATGTTTTTTTAGTAACTTCATCACATCCTCACAGTTTCATTAAAAAAACTTACCAAAATTCGAGGAATTTTCGCCTGAATTTTGACTAATGCTTAAAAAATGTCATTCACAATTCTGTCCTAATTCGGAGTCTCTTTTCTCAGTGTTTTTCAAGGGTCTCTGGAAAGACAAGCCGCAACTTTCGATCTCTGCATCGGTAGGCTTTCCGAAGATGACAAAAGGTTTTACAAAACTCTAGCAATTTTCCCAGAGGATGTGAATATCCCGACAAAGGTTCTTACTGCTTATAAACCCTAGAAATTCATTTATCTAAAATATGTTCTCATGGTTTAACATTTTTCTTCTTTTTCTACAGACTTTATCAATATTCTGGGACATGCCAAGCGCCGAAGTGGACTCAAAGATGGTGAAATTTTGCAAGAAGTCTTTGGCCTGTAGAAAGTGGCACACGTGTTTTAGAACCTACGTCTACAGCGTGCACAATTTAGTTTTATGCCATTTACGAGATAAAATGAAAGCTGAGGATTTAAGAGACCTGCACAAGTTATACGTTGAGAAAAATTTTGCCGCCTGTAACTCAGACTTCTCGAAACTTCCGACGAGCAATTATATCTATTCATACATCGGATATCACATGGAAAAAGGCGGTATGGAAGAAAGATTCGCCGAGGTTTATCTCGACTTCGGATTCATCGAAGCTAAAGTCTTTTACATTATACCTGGTGATCTTCTCTTCGATCTCAAAAAATACAGAAGCAAAATTACTCAGGATTCTCCCGAGCTGCTCAGCCGCGTCGAAGATCTAGAAAACTTTCTCGTACAACAGGCATCGACTCTAGCTGAGTATAGGAGGAGAAACTGCCTCGATCTCGTACAGGTTGGAATACTGAAATAATTTCTCTAATTTCTTATTAACGTTTCAGTGATATTTTTTTTTTTTTTTAAGAATATATCTTTGAATTCTTCAAGAATTTAATGAATTTCATTTGAAATTTAATTGATTTTCGTATACATTCTTTCGGATTTTATTTTACTTGTCAATTTCTTTTGAATTTCAGTAATTTGATGGGTTTCATTGAAATTTCATTTACTTCCAACCGAATTCCAGTGAATTCTGAGGCTTTAACTGAGAATTCTTCGGAATTTGATGGATTGTGTAGATTTAATCAAAACTTAATGAACTTCTATGCAATTCTCTTAGGATTTTGGATATTCGATTGCGATACCTTCAAAAATCCTTTGAAACTATATACGCATTTTGTTGATATTTCATTGAATATTTTCCACAAAATTAAGAATAATCTATTTAAATAAAAAATTTTTTTTAATTTTGGTCCTTTCGTACTAAAAATTTATAATAAATTAAGGATAGAAACCAACCTGGCTTATAGAATATCAAAAATTTTATCTTCTAGCATTTTAAAACCATCTTAAGATTTGAAAATTGAGAATTAAAACTATTTTATACCTCAAATCCTTGAACAAGCTCTGATCTTAATTACAGGTCGCTCTGAAGCATCCCTTTCAAGGTTTCGTCAGAGAAACGGCAGAGAAATTGGCCAACGAACGAAAGACGAGCCTCTATCTAAATCACCTTAAGCACAATGTCGAGTATTCAAATGCCTACAGCGAGGAATTACATCTACATGTAAAGTCAGTGGCTTTTACAGACGAGGCGGACGTTATTCTTGTAGGGAACGACCAGGGGAAGGTAGTTTCTTGGAACTGTAACAACAGGCAACACGTTTCTTTCTATGGAAATAGCACAGAGAATGCTATCACCAAAATCGTTGCTCCAGAAGAACAGAACTTCTTCATTTCCATCAGCGCCGATGGAACGGCTAAGCTATTTGAGTTTAGTCCAGAATCTGTTAGGCTCAAAAATAACGGATTCAAAACCCTACATCCCAGAGCAAAGCAGCCTGAATGGATTAATATCTCAGAAGCCAGAAGCGGCCAGGACGATAGCAAGATCACGTTTTCTATCAAAGATGAAAGGATCGTGGATATCGCTGTGTCTAACGAGGGTAGAAAAATTGCTGCTTGCACAGACAAGGGATCTGTTGCGGTAATTTCAGCAGTTTGATTCTTATTTGCTCCTTTCGAAGCAGTTCTATATGCTTTTTACCATATTGTTTCGAATATAAGTCGACTCTGGTTTTTGGACTTTGTCAAGACTTTTTTTTTATTAGGTAGTAAATATGGGTAGAATTTCATGACAAATTGTAGTCACAAGGGAATATTCACAAATATGTACATCAAAATTCATGAATTACAGTTTTCTTAACATACTTTGATATAAGATGCCGAATTTTGCTGGAGAACTACATTTATTCGTGTTTTTCGCTGATTTTTCTGTGTAACTCTAGATTTAACTCTATCCATACTTGAAATATCCAATTCTACTAAAATTTTCACTGATTTCACGTATTTTCATTTGCAATTCGTGAATAATGAACCGATGCGAAGCTAAAGAAATTGAAATTCGAATTTTCCCTGGCTAGGAAATAACGCGCGCAGTAACAGCGTGAAATTCGTTGGTCGAATTTTACCAACAATTAAAAGTCTTATTGTTTGTTCAGTCGGTCGCGTAAATTGGCGAAAAATTTCATTTTTTGTCTCAGTCGGTTGGTCAAGAAAATCCTGAATATAAGTCGAGGTCGATTTTTGATGGTAAAATGAACAACAAAACCTTCGATTTATATTCGGAACAATACGGTATTTGAAAATTTCTACTTTTCAAACAGTTTTATTCGTTTCATTACTATTTTGCACTTTTATAAATAGTCTCATACTGTCTCAGAATGTTTGTCATAAATCCTGGATACATTGAGAGAATTTGACTCAAACTTCTTTCCATTTTTTTCTATGTAGATGTGGGACTTTGGCGGAAGGGTTCTCGTACAACCTCAGATCGTCGCCAAGTAAGTTGAAAGCTTAAGAATTGGCGATTTAAATAAAGTACGATTTCGGAGCAGCTCGTTCCATGCTCGGAAAGTGTTTCTGGGATAATTGAGACGTCGAAAATAATTTTATAGCTGAGATTTTAGAAGTTACTAGATCTTACCGATTTTTTTTCTTTTCAATTTTGTATAATATTGGAAATTTTACCTCTATACTCACTAAAATCTTTGCGGATCCACAGATTTCTCCGCAAATTCGACAAGTTTGTTTGAGAATTCTCTGACTCTTCGATAATCTCACAGATTTCTTTTAGGCAAGACAACGATCGGATTAATTCTTTCGAAGTGCACAAATTTCCTTACAATTTATCTCAAAATTCTTTAAACTTCGAGAATCTCTGACATTTTTGTAAAGATTGATTCTAAATTTTCTAGAATTTCGAGGATTGTCACTAGATCTTTACTGGATTCTTGGAAGTTTATTGCATTATCTTCTATAATTTCAAGAATTTAATCCTCTTTGTTAACAATTTCCTATTACGAATTGTCTTGCCATTAATCCGAAGATTATTTGAACTTTCATCCCTCAGCTCCAAAAAGTTGCAAAATAACTTTCGTCAAAGTGTGAAAAACTTGGAATATCAGCTTTCTTAAATTTTCTGCGTCTCATCCAGACTGAATTAATACTCGAATAGTATTTTTGAGATAATTGAGACATGAAAAAATCGTTTTTAGTTCAAATCTGTTACATTCATGCTTTAAAAGTGAACAAATTGCTACGAAAATGCTAAAAACTTCAAAAAACTGAGTCTTGTACATTTTTTACTCTGTATCGAGATTCATGTAAAGATTCCAAATCATTGCAGAAATAATTGAGAACTGAGATTGAATAATTAATCTGCAATCTCTGAGCAATTAAAATTCCCAAAAATACCACAAACTATTCAACAACTATTGAAAATACTGACAAATCATTATCATTTTTCAGAGATTCATTGTCGAGCATAGCCTTCACCATGGCCAGCACACTTCTGCACGCTGCAAATTCATTGACGGGTGCATTGATAGTGCTAGAAGCTTCTAACGGTCAATACAAGACGCAATTCAGCCTACATCCGGAAAGCGATAAGATAATATCGCTTCTTCCCGTACCACAGTATGCAAACTTGCTCGTCGTTTTACTTGAGACTAAATTGTACAGATTTACTTGGGCCGCAGATGGCGATCCCTACAGAGCACCTCAAAACAAGGAATTCGCCAGACTAAAAGATAAGGCGGCAACTTATATCTGCGCCGCTGTTACTAGAGACGGAAGATACATCGTCACCGCAGACACTGGGGGCTCGGTTAACGTTTCTCAACTCTACGGGGATTTTGAAGTCGTCAGAACTTACAAAAACCTGGTTTCTAGTCTCGACACTCATTGGCTAGTAGAAAAAGCTTGTTACATTGTGAGTAGCAACATTCAAGTTTGGGTTTTTTACGAGATAATATCAGTTTTTTTTTTTTATATTCTTTGTCCTTCTTCTGGTCTTTTATCATTATCAGTGAATTTTTTTGTGTTCAAACATAGTTAGGGATTTTTTTACCATGCCGAAAGTTGAAATGAGGTTGTTGTTTCATAGGTTTGTGGGGGCAGCCGAGATACCCTGGTACCGATGGTTCATAGGTGGAAATTTGACCCCGAGGAGAAGCCTATTGTGCAAAGGTAATGTTCGAGATGCCGAAAAAGCAATTGATTTCGCAGGGAGAGACAGAAATGCATTAAATCACGACTCCGAATTAGATGAAGACTGAATTGAAGATTCAATTTAGAAATAGAGACAAAAGAGATCGATAATTCATCTCAGAATCAAAGAATAATAGAAAAAAATGTAATTCTTCGAAATTTATTCAAAATTCTTTTAAAATTAACCGTTTTTAAACGATTTCTATAGAAGTTCTCTCAAGTTTTGATCATTTTGTTGAGATTTCTTTGAAAATTTTCACAGATTTCAAGAATTACAAGTATTTTTGAATATATCTCTTTCAGATTTTCTGACATTTTGATAATTTCATGGATTTTGTTAAATTTCTTGATGAAAATCGCTAGAATTTAAATAATTTCATCCACAATTTCAATGGATTATCTGAGATTTCTTTCTGACTTCAGGATTTTTGCGCTTCGACAGCTAATCAATAAATTTCTTTACGAATTTGACCTGGTCGCTGATTTCCCAAGTTTTACTATGCTTCTTTGATATTCCAGGCTTCCTATTTTTGACTCAACGATGGAACCCGTGGAAAGAAACGTTATAGCAATCGCAACATCAAACGGAACGGTTCAGATACTCCAAAACGACGATGTGATAGCAGAAACGTCAGCCGTTAATGGAAAGATATCTAGTCTACTGTTATTCGATGATAGAAATCGAGTTGTTTACGCAACTGAAACTGGAGCCGTTTATATCTTTGACATAAAACTCAATCAGTCAAAACCAGTAATGCAATTAACAGCCTCTGTCAATTTTATGACGATATTAAAAGTCGATAACGAAGATGTGATAATCTGCAACGAAGGAGATCAGGACCTCCAGGTAATATTCACACTTTTTTGGTACTCGTTTTGTAAGTAATTTTACAGCAGCGTCCAAAAAATCTCTTCGAACCAAATTGAAACTGTTTTCTTTAACTTCAAAAATACTTCGTAACTAATTTTCGACCTTATCACTTCTCAAAAATTTGTTTCCGGTTGCAAAAAGGCAAAGAAATCATTAAAAAAACCGTATGTTTTCGAAATAATCTTGAAATCTGAAGTCAAATCCAGACAAAAAGCTCTGAATGGCTTGTTTTTTCTGCTTTAATATGCTTTTTTGAGTTCTTTTCTTCAACGTTTCCACGTGAAGATATTCGACTTTGTGTTTTGCCCTCGACATTATAAATTTGCTGAATAGAAGAAGAATAAGTGATGAATTATTGTATAAAATCTGACCTGTCTCCGTTTTTCAGGTATGGAGTATCGTCGACGACGCTCAATTAGTCGAATACACCGGAACTGTGATATTCTGTGATATAATTCTAAGCTGCCAGTGGGTATTGACCGTAGCTGAGAAGGTGTTAAAGCTCTTCGACTCTCGCGGTTGGAAATTGCGTTCTAAGCACGAGTCTAAATCCGTCCCAATAATAAGCTGCTGCTCTCTAAGTCTAAAACAAACTTATTTAGCTATCGCTAATGCTTCGGGAAATTTAAGTGTCCTAAAAATTCTACCGCCAGACAATCTTCGCACTAACAAATTCCAAGATCATATCGAGCACAGATTACCCGAGGGTATCACTGCCTGCGCATTTTCACAGGACGAACAACTCCTCGCTCTGGGATCTGAGAGCGGATCAATTAATGTGAGTTCATTTATTTATTTCTCCATTTTTTTTTTTTTTTTTTTTTTTCTATCCTCGTGATTAATAAAAGTGCAGCAGTTTTTCTGGGAAAATCTTTTGGTAAACATTTATTTTCTTTTTCTTTCCGAGCAGATTATCTCAATGCAGACTAATCTGATCGTTAAAAAGCTAGAGCTGCATAGGAGGCCCGTTAAAGAACTTCACTGGGGTCCGCCGGATCTGGAAGATCCAATTCTACTGTCTCTAGCGAACGAGCTAGCTTGGTGGACGGTTTCTACAAAATCAAAAAAAGAAACGCCGCGTGAGATCAGCCACAGTTTGAGCGAACTAACGATAAATCCTCCTTCTGACGCGCTTCCTTCTTCTGTTGGAAAAATGAGAACAAGCAAGAGTCTGGAACTTGGAAGTATGCAGAAAATGACAGAGAATATATCCTCGAGGAATAGCCGTCAAGCTTCTTTTTCAGAGGACGAATCCTTCTCTGAAACATTTGATGAATCTATTTCTGAATCCGATTTATTCGAACAAAGTTTGAACGGGATTAACGGTGCCGCTTCTTCTTCCTCTTTGTGGAGCACGAAGAAACCTAAGTATGCTAAAATACCAGGGCTTCTTAGCGTCGTCAAATTGGACGGTGACGTTGCTACTAAAGTCTGCGTCTCCAAGGACTTTAAGCATTTCGTCACGCTTAATGGCGAGGGGTCGATTTACAACTTGGCTCTACTCGAGCCAAAAGATGAGGACACATAGCAGGCGCTGGATCTCACCGATGATGGGCATTTTTTTAAACAGCAGGGATTATATTTTAATAGCGGTGGTTTTCTGAGGTCAACTATGTTGAATATTTGCAGATATGCAACGTGCTATTTGGTCAGGTTTATTTTATTCGGTTTAAAACCGAGACTAGGTTAGATCTGGTTACACAGAACTTAGCCACTTATTTTTTAGCTCTTTGAGTAAAGCCATATTTTTTTTTTATCATTAATTATTATAAGCGCTCGAACAAAACTATACAGATGAAAAGAGAATTTGAATATTTTCTTGCATTTTAAGAAATTCATAAACTTTGTTAAAATTTTTTTTTTTTTCAAATTTTATAGAACCAGAAATTTTTATCTATGATTTGAATTAGGTAATTCTTCATGATTTCTACAAAATTTTTCCACATTTTTTTTTAAATTTGATTCAAAATCCTCGTCAATTTTGCTAAATCTTGTGAATATTATTAAAATTTCACGAATCTTTGTCCCAAATTCTTTCGAATTTCTAGAATTTGGGTTGAAATTTGTTTCTACGTGAAACTTCTCTGAAATTGTGAGAATTTCAAAATTCTTTTGTATATAAAAAATTTGCCATTGCTAATTTCAATGGTTATTGAGAGTTTTTGGCCTAAACTCCACAGATTTCTCTGCAGAACAAGATACACATTAAGACAGAGTAAAAATGACATCGATAGATAATATACATAGATAAACAATATGCAATTCGGTAATATATATGTATTTTTTTTTTCTTTTTTAAAGACACTAAATAGTTTACTGAATGAATATCACTTTTTCAGTTCTCGATAGATACATTTGTCTATCTACACACCTATATTCAACACTGCCGATTCAGCCAGTTATCAGAAACTTACAAATAGGTAGTTTTTTGATACTTTATACTGTTTTTTGACAATTTTATCTACTACATGTTCCATATACCTCCTTTTGCATTTATTTTTATACACATATGTATATATAGTCGAGACTTATGATTACATATCGTTTTCGACTTTTTACAAGTTTTTTTTTAATTTTTTGATAATTTTTATGTATAAATTGTAATTTAATTAGTTGAAGAAAAGAAACTAATGATACTAATAATGACAAGACAAAACGAAGAAGAAGAAGGAATGTAGTTTGAATATTTTAATACCGTATTGTTCCGAACATGAATCGAGGTTTTTGATACTTCCAACTTTGAGATCATCCGCTAAATCTCAAATCGTTTTTATATGTGAAATCGATTTAAAATCGCGCAACATAAACTTCAATAGCGCAAATCATTAATCCGAGTCAACTTGTTAACAGTGTGACCGAAAACCTGGAAATTTCATGGAATTTTAATCTTCGTCATGGAAAAAAAATTAAAGTATGTACATAAAAATTAGTCTTCAAAATTGAAATTTTCAATCATCCGTTGATATTTGTTGAACTAAATGTCGTTATAATCCTGATTGTTGAATTTTACTTGAAAATAACTATTTTGTAAATGTGAATTTAATGTCTTGGAAAAACCGCATTTTTCGGCCCCGGAAAACCTGGAAATGTCATGGAATTTTATTCCCCAATATTTGTTGCCAACCCTTTTGTATTTAGTTTGTTCGACACAATACGGTATTATTGGATAACGTTTTATCAAAATTATAAATAATAATAATAATATTAAGGAGAAGAAGAAAGAAAGTTATTGTGATATTCTCTACACATACTACGCATTTAAATACCTATTAACTGAAGTGTAATACGTAATAATAATTGATAATCTTTATACGTTTTTAAATATTTTATTCTATCTGATTTTATTTTGTCCATCTTTTTCTTAACGCCAGCTTCGTTGAAGTTCTCTTAGGTATAAATATCTTCGTTAGATCAAGTGTCGCTATTCTTTAATAATC
The DNA here is from genome assembly GCA_963989295.1 of Ametastegia equiseti. Taxonomy (NCBI): domain Eukaryota; kingdom Metazoa; phylum Arthropoda; class Insecta; order Hymenoptera; family Tenthredinidae; genus Ametastegia; species Ametastegia equiseti. The sequence goes on from OZ022395.1 coordinate 14,431,449, forward strand.
CATAAACGTAGTATTGTATACCTTGTTTGCTGATAATCAAACATTTCAATGTATTTAGTCCAAACTAATTAATATCATTATTAATAATAATGATTTTGGCATTTTTTTCTATTCTACTCGTATGAATTTAATTTGTTTCTCATCTTTTTCCGATTATTAACTGATTATTAACTGATTATTACGAATACCTCGACTATACTTTTGTATAAAATTAATATTATATCTATTAATCGATATCGATATTCATACATTTGTTTTGTCTATTTCCAGTATTTTTATTCCATCTTTTTCTTGTTAGTGATAAATAGAAATTATCTCATATACATATAAATGTGTGGAATTGCAGACTGACTTTTAAAAAGCGGCAATAACATTTAATAAAGCCGTCGTTAATACGAGCGACGCTGGCTCAATATTTTTTAACAACATATGTATACATGAATGTAAATTATATTACGCACATGATAATATCATTCATGTTTTTAGAAATTTTCAATCGTATGTTTTTGTTTCGATTCCATTTCAAATAATTATTTGAACATGTTTTTTTTTTTTTTTTCATGAAAGAACATTTTTTTACTTTTAACAATTTCATATATATATATATATTATATTGTATACATATATAGCATATAAAAAATACGATGATTATTGAAAAAGAAAACAATAAATGAAAAATAAAAAAACAAATCTAAAAGCATTAGAGAAAAAAAAAAAAAACTAAATGAACAATGAATCAATTAACGAAACTTCATATACATGTATAATCTCTACAATGAAGTCTTTTTAGCATCATTATTACTATTATTATTATTATTGTCATTATTATTATTATTATTTACAGTGATTATTACAGTATTTGACGATTTGCTGGTTAGTTATAATATTTTGTTACCAGTTGATTATACATGTATGTATATTTTTTTTTCAAATTCCAATCTGTATTTTTATTATTATACAGATATATACACTTGTTGGTTTAAAGAAACATAATCCTTCGTGCAATGAATAGTGATGATTGATTGAAATTGAAAACATTGGAAAAAAAAATAAAAATACAAATAGTAATAAATTATTGAATCGAACGAAGAGCGACGTTTATTATTTGTAACGATTATAAATATATATGAAATAAAACTTTATACGTGTATCGAGTAAGCGATAAAATATAGAAGAAGTAAATAATGAGAAATGAATAAACAAATAAGTAAATGAGATTTATTATTTTGTATTGTAAGTAATGATGTTTCTATAGCTTATTGTACAGGATTGAAATACTCGTATATTATTATGATTTTAATTATCATTATTCATATTGATAATGTTTATAATACGAATTTCTACATGTTTGTAATTTCATATGATACATTATATATATTATATATATTTAATCACATGTATATATTATATACTATACATCGAAAAACCATGTGTATTTACTCTATATTCATTCATTTCCCTTTTTTATCATTTTTTTATCAAAAATTATTCAACGTCTATTGTTTTTTTTTTTTTTTGTCCAATCATTAAGAAGATATTTTCTAAATAACAAATGTTCTATATAAATATTTATAAATACATACTCAAACAAGTAATTGTCAATGAAAATGATAAGGTTTTTTTTTCGTTCAAACGTTGACTTAGGAATATTCTACCATTCATTTATAATAAAACAACGACTTCTAATAACCAACTTTAATAACCGCTAGAAACGCATCTTGTAGTTCGATATTTCAATGCTTCGAGCATCGTTGATTGAAGAATTTCGAATTTTCCCGCTCCAGAAACCTGCGTCATATCATTCGGTAGGCAATCCGTGGTGTACGACAAGTTGCGTACGATTAGGCGCGCGAAATTCAACCTTGCCGTTTACGCGCGAACGTTTATTATCGAGCTACGATTTTGTTATTGTTTTTTCTTTCATAATTTCCTTCATATCTTAATTGCTAACAAGATATCGATTAATACAACAAAATAAATGTTTTATCCCTTTTCTTTTTTTTTTAAGTAGATATTGGGAAAATATTTCTATGTATTTACATAGAATTCATTAATACATACGATCATACATGCATTGTGTTCGGTTCTTCTATTTTTTCTGTCTCTCTTAATTCTTATCGCGTTTTTTTTTTTTCTTTGTCTTTCGATTGGTAATGTGAATATAGTGTAATATGCATGAATGCATGCGACGTGAAGCTACATACACTATGAGTCGAGAATTGGAAATTATTAGTTCATGCCGCGCGGCTGTAACTCCGCCTCGTCGGAATTGTGAATTATTTTGAATTATATACTTTACGTAACGATATCAAGACTTTTAAGTCTCAGATATACCTGTGTCTCTAGGTATGCCTATAGCTGGTGTCACGTATCGTATAGTCGCGTGCGTTCAGATTATTGTCAATTAGTATTGTTATTCTTCCACAAATTCCTACATGTATGTACCTATGTATGCATTTTATCTCGAAGCGTAAACTTCCTCGATTCGGTGAACAAATTGTAGAATAGTCCATTCTTGCAATTCTTCTTCCGCTATTCATATATTGCCTGCGGTAGTCAAGTGAGAAGAAAAAATATACGGAAGGAAGAATCTTTCAAACGGATTATTCATATCCCACTTTTGTCATATTTGAAAGACTTTTTCCGTTTAATTTTTATTTATTTATTTTTCTTTCTCAATTACAGATGTGACAAACAAAATTTTGATTCATAATTATTAACAGTGCGTTCGTCCAGATACTTATAATTACACATTATATACCTCGGTGAGTTGATTACAATTATTCATTATACTAAATATATAACATTTGTACATTCATTTTGGTATAGGTACTATCAATCAATTATTGATGCATATCTAAGTAGAATTTTCTCTTCTTTTTTTTCAATACTCCAACTTTTCACAAACAGACGTTCGTGCTTTTCTACTCTTCTATCTTTTAAAATAATTCACACCCTAATTCAAATTCGGTTAATCGAACCTTTTGTCCGACTTGTTTCTTTATCGATTTGTTTTTTCTTTGTTTTTCTGTTCAAATTCCCGTATTTTTTAGAACTCAGAATTTATATCTTTGTTGAAAGCTATTTTGAAAACTGTGCAGATTATCGTCATATTATTAACATTATTGTTATCATTCATATTGATTATTGTGGCCTTCAAAATATTTAGTTGTGCATTTATTGCAATTCTTTCTTCTTCTTTCATATGCTATCAATAGTTTCTCATCATGAGAATGAAAAAATGCAATTGCATTCAAAAGAAAAAAATATAAATGAAAAAATAGCAGACATTATCGCTATCGGGTATTACACTGTACAGTATCCCGCTCTAATCAGTGATCGATTGACCACTATAAATGACACTTTAATTTTCATAATATACTCGCATATTATATGTATAAGCTATTGATGTAATATAGCGTTTCTCAACTTGATAACATGCTAGGAAAAAAATAGAAACAGAAACAGCAATGCTGCATGGAATGATTATTCACTGAAAATCAAACAAAAATTGGAAAGTACTAATTTAACAGAAGTAGGTACAGAATACTGAAGATTTTTATCATTTTTATCATTTTTCTTATATATTATTACTTATAATATTGATAATGTCAATGATGTAACCACAGTAATAACAACAATGATAATATTTATAATAATGTAGACAGCGAAATTTTTCAGCGATCATAAGAAAAAGGATATAGAGAAAATAGTATATTACGATACGAGTACGCAAAGTAAGTGATTCCCGCCCGAGCGGAGTTTGTCGCCTGAGCGAAGCGAGGGCGACAAAAGAGCGGGTGAGGGTACACTTACGCAGCGTACGAGTTTCGTATACTATTTTTCATCATTCTAACCTCAAAATCGCAACTTCGTCGCGATTTTACGGCTCTCACGATGAAAAATAATGATCGTCACTCGTACGTAAAAGCTTTTCGACGAAACTCGTTACAGCACTCGCCTTCGGCTCGTGCCGTAAACCTCTCGTTTCGTAAAAAAAGCCTTTCCGTACTCGTATCGTAATGTACTATTTCCTATCTGAGTGCGCAAAATGAGATTTGCGGGAAAGCAGTGCGGGAAAGTTGTATTTTGCGCACTAGTGCGGGAAGTAGTCGCGTTCGCACTAGTACAGGAATTCACTATTTTGCGCACTAATTTGGGTGCGCAAAATTCGTTTTTCTGAATGTATTATCCGACCAGTACTTCTCAGTACTAAAACATCGGCAATTCATCGTGCAAAATATTTATTGTGTCACTGTCATTGGCTAATGTCTGCATCAAGAGATATTGTCTTAGGACATTCGCGAAATTGCTCTACATAACCTCGAAGTAAGTACACGAATTGTATAAGTGATACACGAAATGAGCATGATTTCATTCGCCCATTATTGATAATTTTCTAATGTGTTTTTCGTTCATAGATTTTACATCGAAAAAACCGGTGTGAGGTCGTTGAGGGCTCATTTTGTTCAGATACAAAATTCTCATTACATATGAACGAGGGAATTTTCGAATGTTTCATTTTGGCCAAGTTATTCACAAATGAATGACCCAAATTTTGCAAATTTCGAATAATCGACTGTGACTTTTCACATGGTTCTTTTTTCAGATTCCCGTGTTCGAAAGATGTAGAACTGCTGTCCGAAGGAGATGAGACGTCAAAGAGTTGGATAGGATCAACGGTGTGCCGAAGAACTTACGACACAGATTTTTGTCAATAATTTGTTATGATGTGGAATGAACTTTTGTTAAACAATAAATGAATTCTAGAGTACCCCATACTTTTCAAATCAAGCTGTACTGGTCCCTTTACCTATTTAATTTATATGATTTGTTTTCATTGATTTGCCACACCTTTCCTATATGCTTTTAAATCAATAGTAAAATCGCCTAACAACCATACACTTAGCTGCTGGACGAATTCGCGCGAAATCGAATAGCAAAGGGAGTGTATGGTCGTGAGAAATTCACTCTGTACATCAAAAACATCGTTTCTGTCTCTTCATCAATATGGTAGTTTTTAACATTTCTTCAGACATCTGCATGCTGACAGTGTGTCGGCACACGCGTGTCGACACGATGTGTGGCCCATATTTGACGCAAAAGAGGACACATATGTAGCAATGTTTGCCATCACGACATGCGAATTGATCCGCACGTCGTGAACGCACTATACGAGCTCAGTTATACTCATTATACCTATGCAGTACATCATCGAATAATTCATACATCTACCTGATAATATGAAAAGTTGTTGATCGAGAGTTTCTCGTATACATTTTTGTGAGTATCTTTAGTAACTGAAAAACTGGTGTGAAACGCATTTGAAATCAAATAGGAAAACATTATTCAACTAAATTTATGTTAATACGGAAGAAGCTATTGAATTATATTATCAATTTTTTTTTTCAATGGAAAAAATCACCAAATCATAGCACATCAATAGAACATGGTTTTTGTAGCGTAACAGGATTATCTTTTTTTAGTCCCTCATCGATACGTATTTCGATTTCATTTCGAAATAATCGAATGATTATCAACATTCTTTTAATTTTTCAATCTGCGATAACGAGACGGAATTCGCTGTAATCGAACAGGACCATGCCGATCAGAAAAAAAGAAGAAATAATTCGAAGCCCTCAATCAGATGAAAATCTCGCCGAAGGTGCAACGGTATCTTCGAAAAATGATCATGAATCACAGTCATCTACAGTTCCAATCAAGCAACTTGGATCAGCTCAAGATGCTGACAATGGAATTAACGTTGAAACGATGCTTTCTTACGCCGGGGACTTTGGAAGGTACCAAATCCTTCTCATGGTACTTTTCAGCCTCGTTAACATCCTTTCGGCGTTTCACTACTTCGCTCAAACCTTCATTACAACTCAACCAAAGGATTTTCGTTGTGCCCATTTTGACGCAGAACAGAATCTCGCAGATTTAAATCGATTTATTAATCCACTAATTGCTGAGAATCAGGTAAAAAATGATACTAGTTTATTAATCTGATTCAATTAATCTTCAATCAATTGATTCATTCATTGTTAACCAAATAATTTTTTAACATTTTTTGTTGGATTGCTCAAAAGTCTTTCTTCTGTGAATTAATTATAGGTAATCAAATAACTTCCCTTTGTCTGTGATCGATTAATCAGTTGATTAATTAATTGAGTCATTAGTTCCTCCTCCGTTCGATGAATTAATTCAGCAAATGAACGATTTCCCTTACTTTTTCCAATTGATTGATTGATTATTTAATGAACTTCTTTTTTTTACTATTCAATTAATTCATCGATCGATCGATCAATGGATTGACTGATACATATGTGCAATTCCACGTCAAGCGGGCCACTTTTTTGGGTCGCAATCACTGATTTTGATCTCCATCGAGGATTTTGTACTACTCATGGATGTAAGTCTCTGGGCCGAACCAAAAGCCAATATGCGACTTTGTTGTCTTCCTAGCGGAGGTTGAAAAATGCCGTTTTTGCGCGCCAACTTCTCTTCGGCGGCTGATATCTCAGTTGTTTTTAGAGCAAAGTACCAAAGTATATAGTGATTCTTGTAGCTATTTTCACACGCTTTCCGGTGATTATACTGACATCGCTCCCCAACCAAAATTTGGCAGTCAAAAACGGATTCAAAATAAAATTTTCATTTTTCAAAAAGTTCGCCCATTTTGAAAATTCTGTTTTTTGTCTCTAAAAATGGTTCGAAGTATCCCCTACATGTACCCGAAGTGGCAAAGTGGGCCTCTTTTCCGATGTTTTTTTATCCAAGTTTTAGTCGATTTTTCCACCATTTTTTTCAAGTTTTTTCAATTTTTTTTCTTTTTTTTTGTCAATTTCGTCCCGAACATTTTCCAATTACCAGAAACGAGCTCGTCATGCGGAGAAACTGTTTCAAAAAATTGAAATGCGTGACGAAAAAATTTTTTTATTAGAATAATTCAGATTATATCGAAAAAAAATCAGATAAAAAACCAACGAAAGAACGGCCCACTTTGCCACTTCGGGTACGTGTAAGGGATACCTTGAACCTTTTGTAGAGACAAAAAACAGAATTTTCAAAATGGGCGGACTTCTTGAAAAACGAAAATTTTATTTTGACTTCGTTTTTGACTGCCAAATTTTAGTTGGGGAGCAATGTCAGTATAATCACCGGAAAGCGTGTGAAAATAGCTACAAGAATCACTATATACTTTGGTACTTTGCTCCAAAAACAACTGAGATATCAGCCGCCGAAGAGAAGTTGGCGCGCAAAAACGGCATTTTTCAACCTCCGCTAGGTAGACAACCGAGTCGCGTATTGGCTTTTGGTTCGGCCCAGAGACTTACATCCATGAGTAGTACAAAATCCTCGATGGAGATCAAAATCGGTGTTTACGACCCAAAAAAGTGGCCCGCTTGACGTGGAATTGCACATATCCATTCACCCATAAAAATATAGTAATTAATTGAAAAATAATTAAATCTAGTCGAGACCACAAAGTGAAGATAAATGTAAAGGCTACTACTTAGAAATGATGGAAATAGTAGCAAATGATGAAACGATTAGTAATTCAACGTGGATGCTCGAGGATTGTGAGAAATTTGAATACGATAATCACTTTGGCTATGAAAGTATCGTAACTGAGGTGAGTACGAGACAATAATTAGAAAAATATTCAAGTCTTTAGTGTTTGGAGATGTATAGATGATGTAAAGACTATTTATGTCTACATTTTAATCTTGTATATCTAATTATCTAGTCTATCGACGTTTTTTGGAACGTTTGTTTTTTTCAATTGATCAACAATGTTGGGAATCGGTCCGAACCCTATCAATTAATAATGCAAAGAATAAAATGAATGAAATTGATTACTTAACATATTCGTTAACTCGACAGTTGAATTGGGTCTGCAAAAGTTCGTGGAAAGCAGCATTGGGACAATCGATGTATTTCGTCGGTGCTGTAATTGGCACATTCGTTTTGGGCATCGCAGCCGACAAATGGGGACGCATTAGGGCACTAGTAGTCGCCTATGTTATCGCGATAGTAGGAAATACCATGACTATTTTATCGGGTAATCTCGAGCTCTTCGCGGTCTCCAGATTCATCGCTGGCCTCGCTACTGATACGAATTTTGTTATGATGTACATAATTGGTAAAAATTAGTATTTTACATGCAATTTAATGCGTTTTTCTAATTACGCGACGGGTACATGATGAGAAAATAACTAAATTCAATTTTGTCAGTTAGAAATTTAACGAAATTCAATGGATTTTTGGAAGTTACGGATTTTCGATAACATACATGATATGTTTCAATTGCACGTTTCAGGTCATCCTTATTGATCAACTCAATGAGACAAAAATTTGACTAAAATAAATAAAAAATCGAAATAAGAGCGAAATTATTGGAAAATCGCAAGACTGAAATTCGGTTATTTATCCAAAACATAAGTCGAACGGGTTTCTATCTGTCTTTCATGCAATAATATATTTCTTTGATTTTTCATTTTATCAGTCATGGAGTACATGAGGCCGAGCATGAGGACGTTTGGACTGAACATATGCATTGGAATATTTTACTGTCTTGGATGCAGCGTGGTTCCCTGGGTTGCAGTGGGTTTAAAAACCTGGAGGAAATTTTTGGTAAGGGAGAATCATAAATTTATATGAATACATGACTTTATCCGGTTCATTAATTCATTCCGAAGTTTTTCTTTCTCCCATTGTCTTGATTCTGATGAATCAATCAAATAAATTATCAAGATCGCCGGGAGCTCGTTCGATTCAGGGTGGAATTCTGCGAGACCGCAATTTTTTAGATTTTTCCAATCGTAAAAATTACGGAAATGGTATTCCTGAAAGCATTTTATTTTCCATATTTCAACACGGTCCTCTTCATTTCTATCCAATTAATTAATCGCTTTATTGAAATTTTATTTTTACCTTATTTTATTTTTCCCAATTGGGCAATGGGGAAAATTCTTTCTGATATCTGGTAAGAAAATATACAATTGAAAATTACCACAGGTTTGCATCTCTGCGGCGATGGTTATAGTTCCATCCTACTATCTGATTCTACCGGAAAGCGCTTCGTGGCTCCTGACCCAAGGAAAGGCTGACAAAGCGTTAGAGGGCTTTTTAAAAATCGCTAAAATCAATGGGAAAATAATACCCGATGAGGTCTTGGACAGATTTAAAGAGACGCATAAGGACGGTGACAAACCGCCGCAAGCGAGCCTCAAAGAACTTTTTAAAAGCCCCAAATTAAGGAGAAAAATGAGCATTCTCATATTCAAAACGTAACTATGATCAAGAATCACATATTTATTCCATTTATTTCATTTATTTATTTATTTTTATATTTTTGTTGTATTGCAAAATATAATGATTCCTTTGGTTTTTAACTGTCATTCCTTTGATGATTAGGATGACATTGACGCTCTGTTACGACGCGATATCGAGGAACGTAAACGTCGAGGGGGCTTCGCCGTTTTTGGTCTTTTCTCTAGGATCCCTAACCATTTTTCCAGCGAGCGTAGTTATCCTTTGTTTTCAGGATAAAATTGGACGCAAAGCCCTATTTTTTCTCGCCGTTTTATTATCCGCTATTTTGACCTCCACTTCCGGACTGATGAATGCTTTGATCCGGAAAGACGCAGGTAATATGAATTGGTTCAAAATTCATATGAAAAAAATGGAAAGAATGTACTTCAATAATAGATTATGATCAATGGATAGTAGTTATAAATGTAAAAAGTTGACAATCTTCTCTGAACACATGATTCAATAAAATCAATGAAGACTGTATCAATTCATAGCAAATTTTTATCAAGAAAATAGTATGAATAGATACGAAAATTCGAAACTTCTGGTCCGAATTAATCCTTCATTGAAATTATATTGAACTAGATGATATTAAGTAATTACAACTTGATCATAAAATCTCCTAAGGTCTGATGGTCCACGTGAACGTGGGGCTTTCGATAACGGCTCGACTCTTCGTCGTGATTGCGTTCAATTCCGGTTCCCAATATGCGGCTGAATTAATACCAACTATAATAAGAGGACGCGGTGTCGCTCTGATCCACGTCGTTGGATATGCGGCGAGTTTTTTAAGTCCGCTGCTCTTGTATCTGGTTAGTAAAAATCATCTTTTTTTTGAACTAAAATCAAGAAAAATATCTTCTATCGCTTTAGCTGTCGATTTTATTACATTTATAATCAATAGACTTTGTTTATCGAGCTTCATTCAATGTGCGGGATTTGATAAATACTGGATGACTTCGAAAACGCGCTTCGTAATTTTTCCCAAACTATACAATCCATCAGATTGGAATTCCGATGGATTGAATTCCAGCAAAATGTGACGAATTATTTGACTTTTCAAAATTATCAACAATCTACCTTGAATTTCGAACAATTTCGACATATTTTTAAGCTCATTTATAAAGATATCAGGTCATACTTAAATTGATGTATTTAAAATTCAGTCGAATCAAATACGCGGTTATATTCTGTAAGAATTGAATAATCCCTAAAGTTCCATTTCGATCGGTTACGCGGGTTGAAACGCGTTTTTGACGTGATTAGGTTGCTTTACTCCTGAAGAACGATCCGCAGGCAACTCACGATGCGGCAAAGTTGCGCGGGATGTCTGCTGCCAGGCGCACTCCACACTCTACTTTCTGCGATGTATTATCTTTCTATTTATAATTGCACCGTGAACACGTGTCGGAGATCGTGGTGTGTAGTACATTACATTCGAATAGCTTGGCGAGAAGATAGACACGGCATTGGTAGCTGACTGACAGACTGACTAAGGTCAATGTCAATGACTGTCGAGATAGAATCGTGCCAAGGACAGTGCGTGTAATAATATCACAGATACCCAAGTTCGAAATTAAAAATAAATACGGTTTTATTTCCTGATTGATATTCAATAATATCATTACGAATTATAATAATGATAACGATCATTGAGTTGGAATATAAAAAACTATATTCGATGAATTTTATTTCGATTTACAATGACATTGAATCTATTATATTAATACATCCACAATTAATTTATATTTTGTTCTATTTTTTTTAATATCGTCTAGAGCAGATTTTGGCCTCCGTTGCCCGACCTGATCCTGGGTGGGTTGTGTTTCGTTTGTGCACTCGCGACTCTACTCTTGCCGGAAACCCTAGGGCGGACTCTTCCGGTTACCATCGAAGACGGTGAGATATTTGGCGAGAATGATAAGCCCTGCGAATTTGTTTGCTGCAGTATTGGTAGGAGAAATAACCTCTCAGAAGATTAATGATAAGAAGGATCCTGAAATACCGCTCCGTAAAAGTCATTGGAGGGGAGGAGTGGCGCTGAGTGTCACTTTAACACGTAACCTTATGGGAATGCAGGCCAGTTACGCCGACGGTAGCCGCTTCAACTAGTTTTACTCCTTAAGATTTAACATGGAAAACCAGTCCAAAATGGGGGCAGCACCTAACTTTCAGGGAGCAGATAGATTTACGACGTTATAAATTACAGATCAATGAATGATTACCAATTATTCGACACAATAATTATTAGAACTGAACAACAAACAATATTATTAATAAATATAGCAAGAATGAGAAAAGTGATACAAAAACCAGAAAACAGTTTTTGATTAACTTCAGATTGGATAAATTCTCCGACCGCTCTTATTGTAATTACATTATCTAACATTAAGTGACCAAATAGATGATATTATTATTGAATTTAGTAAATTATTTCATCTTGACATCAAATCTAGTATTTAAGGTGCCACGGGAATCTCTTCAGATAACAATGGTTATCCGCATTGTTGTCCAATTGTTATCTGAAAAGACTTTCGTGGCACCTTAATTATGATTCGAAGTAATTATATCTGCGAGAGAGGTGCGTGATCACTGCACCACCTGTTGATAAGAAAACAATCGAGAAAAAAAGTAGAATATTTTTCGCACTGACGATAGGGATAAATAACTATGTTGGCAGTAGTGCGATTTCTAGTGTAAAATAAAAATAAAAATTAAATCGTAATGTTTTTTTCGTTTTTGTTTTCTTTTCTTTTTTTTCAGGAAAAAATGGTAATCTTGATTATTGAGAACCACTGAGAGCCTGGTAATATCTTCTGATTCTGCAACTTTCAGAGATTGACCTTCCAAATCGATTATGTATCGCGATAGCAGCGCGCAGCATTGGCTGCGCAATGTCCTACCGCCATTCCTTGAATCTCTCTCTTTCAAAAACATGCGCACATGCGAAATACATAGCACAGTAGGTATAAGGTAGGTATATCGTTGTTTTTCTGTATTTAGGCTAGGTTTGGCTCAGCTCGATCCGCTGCGCCGATGCTACGCGACGGTGGTGGTGGTGGCATTGGACGTCGGTGGCTGATGGCTGTCAATGGTGGGGGAAACCGCGACAGAAACACAGGAAGCTAGTCATTCCGTACAGGATTCTGTATCTGTTCACCACGCGTATCTCTGCTGCTGGTGCGGTTTCAAAACAGCAAATTCGATATTTATAGATAAATATTAGTAAAATTATACCGAAAATCCAAAACCAATTTAGGAACGAAAAAAAGGGGGGGAAATTAGAATAATATCAACAATACTAATAACAACAACAACAATATAATTCAGTAATAACAATAATAAAATTTATTCATTATCAAAAAGGAGAAAAAAAAAAAAAAAAAAAAAGAAAATAAGTATACGTATTTTGTGACAACAAGTACCGAAGATGTCTGTAATCTATAAAACGTCTATGACCGCGATTGGCAAATATGTTCCGGAAAAATTACAACCGTTGTGGAAACATCCAGCTGGTATGTAATACACACACGACACATACACATTGAATGTAGCATACGCATGAGAATATAGGAGCTTGTTATTGGTGGTGGGGCGCGCGATGACGTCAGTGGGTCATGTGGAACGCGCGACTTTGCAATTTGCGAATATCTAATGCGATGGATACATACGTACATACATAACTATAATTGATCATATTTAGGCTGTGTAGATTGCTACGTATGTATATATAAATTGGACAAGTAGAATCTTCCATACTTTACATACGAGAACTGTTCAGATATTTATACAAAACAACACATACTTACATAATATTATGCCCAGTATATGAAAATAAATTTCATTTCAGGTCCGCAAACAATATTCTTTTGGGCACCTGCATTCAAATGGGTGAGTTATGTAATACATGAATGTGTATCTTCAAATTTGTAAATGAAAAATTGGGTTTTACTGCAGTACGACGTAAACATTACTGTAATTAGAATTCATATACCTGTGTATCAAGATATACAAAGCTAGGCATGTTTCTCATAATAATTATCTATCGCTTATCTTATCTCACATGCTTTAATATTACATTTATTTATATATGTAATATAAAATATACATGTGATATAAAATTGCGACATGATTACACACGTACATAACTCGCGTTATCCGTACATTGTGGCTCTTCAGATTGGAGCAGTGATCTGCTCAAGACTGCGATAGCCAAATTATACTTGATCGAGATTTATACGCTGACACACTGATATTATACATACCTACATTTCTTTCGTGTTACCTGTTTTGTTGTTATTGTATTTTGAACGAATCTGTATACCTATGACGTACAGACAACAACTATAGTAAGAAAATCTATTCTGTGCAAATAGCAGAAATGATATCGTCTTGGAAGAAACTATGGAGGTTGCGTGGATTTCAAATTATGGAGATCGTTCAAAATTACAACCAATAGCGTGCAGCGTTTTTGAATACCGCTTTTCGAAAACGCACCATACAAACGCACAATAGCTCTAACTTGAGAACTATAAATCCTCTCTTTGACAATATCGTTTCAGTATTTCGCGAAGTATACGTCGCGGTAAAATTTTGGTATTGTTCAATAGTTCTGATTTTATTTCCGTTCCAATGAAAAAAATAGTGAATTGTAAAGAGAAAAATGCACAGAATTTGTTGATAGGAATGAATAGAGTTGAAATGTATGTGTAGTATATTTTTGTGAGGGGATTCCTATCTTTAGAAACCGTAATATGTATATTATGCTTATGTATTCGTCTCTGCAGTATACATATATACATAAGTATAGTACATAGCTAAGAGAATTTGAAAGGCGAATGAGACCCTCAATGACACTACCGCATACTCATACCTGCTATACATATAGTGCGCCCCGAGTTTATAAAAATATCGTACAGCTCGACTCGACGTTGCGTAAACAAAGCATTATACATACTCGACTGTAGTACTGAGTATTACTTTCGTCTCATGAGGTCAAAATTTTCTCATTTTTCTATATTACAATGGAGAACTACGTTGAAAACATTAATCATGTATTGGTGTATACGTGTATACTTTGATTTTTTACGAAAAACTCTATGTTTCTATATCATGTACATAATATACACCGTAGTAAAAATTTCTTCTCCAGTCTGAATTTTGACCAATTTCTTATAGCGGATTTCGAACTTTTGTTCTTTTTTGTTAATGAAAAATCATAGCTTGTTGGATCGTTCGTGACTCAAAAAATCGTTACTTTGGTCGATAAAACTAAACGAAAATTATAATTTCTTATAACAAATAAAAAAAGTTCGAACATCCCTAAAAATTCGTGAATAGTTATAGAATTATTTGTTTCAAAAATTAACTAAATTGTTTTTTTGTTTTTTTTATTATATTCAGGGTCTGGTAATCGCGGGTCTGAGCGATTTGAAAAGACCAGCAAGTGAACTATCTATATCGCAATCAACCGCTTTGGGACTAACAGGATTAGTGTGGACCAGATACTCGTTGGTTATTATACCAAAAAATTATAGTTTATTCAGCGTTAATCTATTCGTCGCTTGCACAGCCCTCTACCAAGTTTCAAGAGCTATAATGTAATTAAAACCTTTTTTATCATTACTATTGTAATTATTATTAGTTACAGTATTGACAGGGTGGCCACGGACCTGGAAATCCTAGAAATCTCATGGAATTTCAAATAGTCATGAAAAGAATAATAAAAATAAAAATTCGTCTTCAAAATATTGAAATTTAAAATATGTTGTGGATATTCGTTGATCTAACCGTCATTAGAATTCTGATCGTTGAATTTTACTTGAAGGTGACAATTTTTGTAAATTTTAAATCAATATAACGGAAACACCGCGTTTTAGGTCTTGGAAAACCTGTAAATGTCATGGAATTTTATACCCCAATATTTGTGGCCACCCTGAGTATAGTATCATCATATAATTTTTTTTTCTATTGCTGTACAATATTAATTGAGAATCAATTTCTACACGCAGGTACCAAAGAGAACAAGCTGCTGCTGCTGCCGCTGCTGGGGGTGCATCTCCTGCAGTTATTGCTGGAACAAATAACAATGCTAAATCCAATGGACAACAATGAAAACTAAAATTATTATGAGGTGACAAATTATATATAATATGATTACACATACATATGTGTAAGGGCATTCCAGCTACGTGAAAGCAGCAGAGATACGCGCTAGGGATGGATAAATCATTACATATATGATGATCTACATATATTTTTATTTTTATTTAAAATAAAGTCAAGAAAAAGACAAGAGAACAAGAACACTCATATATCTAGGTATCTGATAAATTAGTATATATAAAAGTGATAATCAACTTATATACTGTCATTACTCGAAACACACATGCATACCTACACATGTATGCTATAGTTTTAATAGACAAATAATAAGAAATACAGGAAGCTGGTCTTCCTTGTTATATAAATAAATACTAATAAACATTGAATTGGGTTTATCTAAGTGAATAAATTTAGACTGCAGTAGGTAATAGTCTATTCTATTATACATAGTAGGTCAACATACCGTATTGGTCTGAATATAAGTCGAGGTTTTTGTTAATTAGTTTTCCTCTCAAAATCCGCACTCGACTTATACGCGGGGTCGACTTATACTCGGGGCTTTTTATAAAACATCTACCTTATTCACTGAGAAACCGTTCATTATTGACCGATCGTCGTAATATTTGACCAATAAAATTCACGTTCAAACTTTGCGCGCGCGTTATTTCGAATATCGAAAATTCGAACTTTAATTTTTTCAAATAGCAACAAATAAAAACAATTTACAAGCCAGATATTTCCACTGAACTCCCGAATAAATAAGAAAATGCAATACTACATGAATAAATATGCTTCTGTGATAAAATTTAATTTCCCTTGAAAATTGGGTAATTTTTTTCCTACATGTCGACCTATAATCGGTTTCTAAAAAAAATCCCTGAAATGAAATCATAAAATTGGGGGTCGACTTATATTCAGACCAATACGGTACGTATACATACATACATTGAACATCCAGAGATACATATTGTATATTTTGTCCATAAACATGTATAAATAGCTATAGTGGAGATATACAATACAGTGTACATGCGTTTTGTATGATAAAGAAAAAGAAAAAAAAAACGGGAAAACAACGAAATGGATCAAGATGAAAGGATTATTTTTTGATCGCCTGATCAATCAACACACTACCTTCACATACGCATAATTCTCATATTATTGAATTGCGCTGATAAGATCATCCGTATTTATCATCCGTAAATCCTTCAATCAACATCATAACGTATTATAAGAATTCAAATTTCCCAGCACATCGTGCGCGAAAAAGATCAAAACAGCTGTGATTATACGAACATACCAATATAAATAATTGACTAAAAACATTATCAATTGATACAAAAAAAAAAGTAATTATTCGTAGACATATTGAGACGAGAATAAATAATTTGTTCAAATATGAGAATTGTTCGTCATCGATTCTTTTTTTTTTTACGCTTTTGTTTCCTTCTGAAATTCTTCTCATAATTAAATTGGAATCACGAGACAAATTACATCGTTTTAATATTTTCTCATCTATTTATCTATACGTTTGCGCATAATACAAGAGTTTCATTGTTCATAAAAGAAGAGAAAACCGCAACACGTCGGTTACCGACTTGGCGAGAACTCCCTCTTTACTACGGACGGTTGGTAAGGTAGAACATAGAGCGAAAAGGGTGACGAGAATTGCGCAGTGAGTTCGAACTCTCCGTTTGGTGCGCGGAGTTAGTTCGTGGTCGCCCGAGTCTCGAACTCGATTGTAAAACGGTAGTAGTCTCGAGACCGACTCGAGAGAAGAGTGATAGTGGGAGAGAGAGACGGAGGTGCACGTACGTACTTCTGTACGCGGTTGGAAATATTCGCCATTAGATACGCGATTTCGATATTTGACGTTTCGAATATCAAGTCTCCGTTGTCAAATAAATCGTCTAAAATCATCGCAAACTATCGTCGATTCTATCCTTATTTTCTTATAACAATTCCTCGCTTCTTCGACGGTTCTAAATACATATATTGACTGAAAAAGAAAAGTATAAAAGAAACAAAAATCCACCTTAAACGCATATTTCGCTCTTAATTTCGGGGCAAAAATGTTCTCCGGATTAACGAGTCAGGTTTCCAATTGGATGGGTAAAAAGAACGAGGACGGTACAGAAGGTAATGCACAACCGAGCGAAGAAAAAACCGCATCTCCTGGTCCAGAGGCCGAATTTGACGGCGAAAAAAAAGATTCTAGGTAAGTCGTCTTCGCTCTAATTGTCGACCGCCCCCGACTTTAGATATAGAATATATGTCTCGTTTTATGTATATGCCCGCGAGCCCTTTTTCACCATCGGGTTAGCCCTCCGTCAATTAATTTCTACAATCAATTATCTATTTAGCGTTATTAAAATCATCCGTTCATAACCCTCCTCGATAGAAATACGACGACAACAACGTACGGGATTTAACTTCTTCCAGTAGGCTTATTATCGTCTGCTGGGTTCCCTTTCCGTTGGTCGATACTCTTGTCCTCTCTCCATGCACACGACCGTATACATAGATATACACCGTGTGCTCCTTACGGTCGCGATTCACTTGTTCGTTCTTTTTTTTTTCAAATTTCTTTTAACTGCGTTCTAAAATTGCCATCGAGACTTTTTTTTTTACGACATTTCTTTTTACATCTAGCCATCGTATCGCGTTATTTGTCGATAAGGAAGAAAACGATTTCTCTTTATTTCAAGCATATCTATAAGTTAACTGCGTTGTTTTAGTCCCGCGAACTAGTCACTCTTTTGTTTTTAATTATTGTTGTTATTATTATTCTCGTTATTATAATCGTAATTTATCAGGCCCCGTTTTCAACGATCTTATCGTCGGCTTCGAATCGTGACGTCATACCTCTCATACTACACCGTGCGAGTGAATTGTCGATATAATTGTAATAACAAGTGTCACGTTTGCTGATGACAACTCTGACATATCCTCCAATACCTTTTATTTATGTCGTTGATATCAAACGAGTCGCATTCAATTTTTTAACTCGTTGATTTCAACGACCCGAGATTGTGTAATACATAGAAGTTGGGCTTTAGACTGAAGTCAATCAATATTTCTCCCGATGCAAGGATTCGAAATTGTATTATAGAACTCTTTGTTTATGCCTTTTGCTCCTATATTCAGATCGAATACTTTCATCATCGATTCAGTAAATGTCAATACCTATAGAAGGGAGACTTACTAACGAATTATTGTAGAAACCCTTCCACCCGTTATTTATTTTATTCTTTTCTTTTCTTTTACACGTAGGTATCGACTCAATTTTATTAGTTCGAATATTGAATTTTGACAAACTGATTCTTCAGGCTCTCTATCATTTGTCATGCGGTATTAATTATTAATGAAAATCACTGAAAACCAACCTGACAGTCAGACTTCTATTCATTAGTTTTCCAAATCCAAGGCTAAATACAATCGATAATCTGACCGCAAGTGGCGCGAGACTCTGCGGAAGCGTTGGGTGGGGGTTGTTCAGCCATCAGTCGCTCTCGAGCCGCCGAACGGTCAACTAGGTTATATCCTTGACCGCTACAGGCTCGAGGAACGACGTGCGAAAAAATTTCGATAAAAAAATCAACACAAAACGATAATGATTTCATGAAACTTGATGAATCAATGACTTTTAATTATTTTCCAACTAAAATCACTGTACTTTTTTGTTTTGCATTCTTCCTATTCTTTCCAGTTTTCTTTTTCTCCATATATATTTTTTTTTTATATGAAAAATGAATGAAAATATTTCAGTCCGACGAAAGGCAGCAAACTAGAGATGTTGGCCGGTGTTAAATCTCAGATGTCGGGATGGTTGAGCGGCGGTATACCTGGGTTGAGTCGTGCCGCGGGAGGCGGTGGTCCCGTTGAAGGTGAGGTACCACCACCGCCCTCGGAAACAGCCGAAAGTCAAACATCAAGGGAAAGTGTACAGGGTTCTGCATCTGAACACGTAAAAGACGATGATGCTAGCAGGTGGGTTGCTGGGTATGTGTGTGTTCGGTGTTATGGAACTACATATAAGCTTTTCAACTTCACTACGGCCGAGGGGACCAAGCGGGACACAACAATTTTTCTTCTAACAAATCGGTCTTGAATTTACAGAAAATTGAAAGATGAATAATCAAAAATATCACGAACTCTTTTGAATGATAGTGGAAAAATTCCAAGACAAGTTTCTCGTGATTTTATCAAATTTCAACATTTTATCTTCAGTATTTCTAAAGAACGTTAATTTCAAAGTCACTAATAATAATTTTTATAAATCGTTAGAAAATTCATTATCCTCATTGCGAAGAATTTCTCGAAAAATTCTACGGATTTTAGGAATTCAAAAATTCTGGATAAATTTCTAATAATCCCAAAGAGTGTTAGGAACATAATTAAAAATTTCCAACTATTGTTAAAAATGACTGTATATTTTCCAAAAATAAGGCGATTATTTTTCGTCTTTTACTCATGAAATGGGAATCGAGTCTTGCTCGGTCTCTTTTGCTGAGTATCTGCGCTTGCTAGAGTAGGGAATAAAATTCGCGCAAAATCTGATACTTTTTTCTCGTTTTTTTTTTTCTCTTTTTTTTTCTTATTCGTTTTTCACAGTGCGACCGGAGGCGCAGATAGTGGACCTGCAAGTCTCGAAGGAACTCCAACGGACGACAAAGACGGACAGCAGGCCTTTGGCGCTGGTGAGTCTAAATTTTTCATTCGTTAAAATAGCTGGTAAACCAAAAATAATCATACTAATTTCATATGCGGGACTTAATTCTTACGGTTAAAACAATTAATATCAATACTCAGCAAATACCGGTTCAAATTTGAATTGGTGTCTTTATTTGTTCTTTGAGAATTGTCCGTTTTTTTTTTTGTTTTTTTTTCATTTATTGTTAGATTTTGAAATTTTTTTCAATATCCTAGCTATTTTATTCAATTTTTCAATACGTATATATGCGATTGCCAGAAGACGTATGAACAGAAAAATATAGGACGTACGCCTGGACGCCGAAATTTTATCTAATTAATGATCGTAAAACAAAAAAAAAAAAAAAAAAAAAAGTGCAATAACTGAGAACAAAAAAGTCGTAATTTGGAATTATAACATTCAAATCTTCGACTTTCTTCAAGGAAATATATATTATATCGAGATTCGAGGCTGCTTACGAAAACTAGCACGTTTCAAATTTGTTACGTAAACTAACACATTAAAATTTTCACGGCGAAGAAAAGCATGTTTCATTTTTCACTGCACGAAGAAAAACACGATTCAATTCTCGCCGCGAAGAAAAGCATGATTCATTTTTCACCGCAAAGAATAGTAGATATACGTAATTGAAACGTGTTTGTTTTCACCTGAAAAATCGAATCCTGTTTTTTTTTTTTTCGCAATGGAAACTGAAACCTGTTAATTTTTAGTGTCAATATAGAAATATATGTTAGTTTTATCGCAAACTGTCAAAATAGAATAGTTTTCGTAAGAATTTTGAATTGTGCTAGTTTTCGTAAGCAGCGTACTTGTATATACCTGAAATGTTATTGTACAACATTGGTGGAAAAAAAAAAATTTTAATTAAAGAAAAAAAAATAAAAATGAATGAAGAAATGTTTAAATATCTTCGAAAATAATCTATCAAATGTACAGAAATGAATAAATGCATGCGAATTGAAGAAACGCAAGTAAGTTTTTCAGGTAAATGCTACAGGGATAAATAAATCTACATATATAGATAATTGTAAAAATCGTCACGTGGTGATAAAAATGATGCAGCTGTTCAGCGAGCGAACGATGTATTGATTTTGGCAAGTGCACTGTGTGCCGGTGGATACTACCTATATGGGACAAGATAGGTATAATGATAAAAACGGGCCAAATTGGCAAGGAGGCATAGCCAAGTTCGGGGTTCATAGTTCGCACAGTTCGACGAGTTAAAGAAGCTAGTTCTTATAATCGTCAGCCCCCAGTACCCAGCATAGTTCAGATATATTGATTCCCTTCCGCGTCTAGATTCACATATACATACATACATGCCTAGATACGTAACTAGAAATTGCATAACGTCTTTTCCTCGTCGTATAGTCATCGATATCTCAATCTCAATCACTGTTTACTTTTTTTTTTGCATAATTTACTCCCCAATTCGCAAATCGCATTATTTAATTCATTCAATAAACTAGAATCTGGGATGGAAAGGAAGAACAAAAATTCATCGTGATTTTCACGGATCTTTCCAAAATTATCAACGATTTTTGGTTATGACTGCATTAAATTTTACCCGAGTTTCGATATTTTTATTATTTTCTTAAATCTTACGAGTTAATGTTTCACCGATTGCTCAGAAAATCAAACAAGTTTTCTGATCATTATTACACACAGATTTTGGAAAATTTGTTTACGTTGTAGTTGCATATCATTTTACAGATTTTACATATTGTGAAAATTGAAGAAGCTAACTTTAAAATTCTTTCACAATCAGCGGTTTTTACTACCAGCTGCACAGATCTTCCGCTTTTCACACATTTCCCATGAATTTTTCACAACATTCCCAGATTTCTTCTCATACTTCTAATGTCTATCAATTTGTTTCTCAAGATTTTCACACCAGTTCTTTCAAAGCCTATCAAATTTTCAAAAACTTCCACAAATTTCCTTCAAACTTATAGCACATTTTCAAAAATTTTACAATATTTCTCAATCATCAGATTTTTCCCGGATAATTGTACTCAAAATTTTTCATTCCTCTGCGGCAATATTCACCAATTTTTTTAAATTTTTTCATACAATTTCCGGCACAATTGGTATCGTAAAAGTTGTCTCATTTCATTTCATTTCATTTCATTTCTCCTCAATATTTCGTACATTACCTATTTATTATTTACTCATTATTAATTTTTTTTATTTATCTATTCATTTTTTTTTTTTGTTTTGCAGTATCGACAAAGGCAATAGCCGGAGCGAAAAGCCTCGGTGGATTTTTATACAGCGCGGTAAACAAGGCGGGGAAATCAGTCGCCGAAGCCAGTGCAAAGATAAAGAAAACCGTTGAAGAAAACGTGAGTAAAATTTCACATCTTTTATACCATTTGCCATTTTTTTTTTTTTTTTTTTTTACTTAATTTTCTACCTTGTCTTTTCTATCCCGTCAATTTTTATTCGTTATATTTCATTACCCTATTTCAATTTTCCGCCTTGCAATTAGGTAGCGATTAACCCCCCCCCCCCCCCCCCCCCTCCCCCCCAACTACATCCAGAAAAAAGCAATTACGGGATAATTACAAAATTCGATACAAATTCTGCTATTATAAGTACAATTTCGGCTAAAAACGGAAAATAAGTCAGTTTTTCATATTTAGAAAATCACCGAATTTTCGCGATAGGAAAATAAGAAGTCCGCAGTTCAACTGTTATTACAAATTATAGAATTTCAGTAGAAGTTTTCAAAATCTGATCAATATTTCATAATGAATTGTATAGAATTTCCTATGAAAGGACAAAAAAAAAATCCCAACAATTAATCCCAACAATTCAGTCAAACTTGATTTATTATTAATTGTAGAATTGTGTAATAAAGCGTATAAAAGAAAAGAATTCGAAATCCAGAGAAAAGTTTGCGATTACACCAATTACAGAATTTTCACTACGATAATTCAAAAAAAAAAAAATAATAATAACAATTCGAAATTAATGTGATCAAAAAATACAAAACTTCTTGTAATTTCTGACCTAGAACTTGATTTCAATTTAAAATAGAAAAAAAAAAACGGGAGGAAAAATGTATTTTTAGCGAAAAAATTGGACGAATCATTTTGCAATTTCTCCGTAATTGGTGAGATGTCGTATCGAAACGTTGCTTACAATTAGATCGTATATGTATAGTGAAAAGGTAACACGGCAGTGTGCTAACAGCAGCCAGCAGCACCAGGAACGAACGAACGAACGAACGACGACGATGACGACGACGACCCACCCGCGTATTGATCCGCAACACCCCCGCGTTTCTCGCCCCATCCTCGCGTATCCTCGCATTTTCCTCCTCAATTTTCCATCTCCTTTTTTTTTTTTTTTCCTTTTTTCTTCTCATTTTCCCCTTTTATTCTTCTCGTCCTCTGTACTAATTGTAGCGAATCAACACAGAGAAAGGAGAAGAAGAAAAAAATAAAATAAAAATGAGCTTGAAATTTGTAACGTTAACGCAACTGAATATATTAATGAGGAAAAAAAAATTCTTGATTTCGTGACTTGAACGGTACGAAAAAAAAAAAAAAATTCAAAATAAATCGAATGATTATCCGAAATGAGTAAAACCGCACGAATCTCGCCAATTTTGCAAATCTATCTACAATTCGAGCCATGAAATATAATGAACTTTTTTCAAAAATCCTGTTACTTTTACGTTACGAACTTCAACGTAGTATAACAAAAAAAACACATGCACTTATCCACGTTTTTGATTCGTGATTTTTCGGAAATCTGCGGCTCTCCGTTTATTCTTTCTGCATATTTTTGTTACTCTTTTTCGGCTATAGGAATTTGTATCTTCTAAAATCACGTAAATCACTTTTTGAATTATTCCTATAGTCTTTATTTATTTATTTATTTTTTGTTTTCAAACTATTCAAAATAAAGTTGAAGAAAAAAGAGACCGCGATCTTTGTTACTTGTAAAATCGATCGTTGTACTATAAACTATATAATGATAATGAAATTGATTGAATGAATATACCCGTATTGCACCTATCCATTGTGGTCCATGTATGTACAACGTTTTTAAATTATTTGATTCCGTACATTTTTATACAAGTAAAAAACTGTTATACTTACAATCTAAAATAATACATCAACGTATCCTTTACATGCTACAATATCCGTTCTTTCGCATGTCTATCTCGATCGATGTGTTCAGGTCAGCAATCAGGTAAACTATACATATAGTATAAATTTTAAATCCCTTTATTACAAAACGCATAATGAACAGGAAAAATAAAGCGAAAAAATCCGTGGTTTATGTAAAAGCAAAAGAAAAAAAAAAAAAAACCACCCACACACACGTACACACGTACACACACACACACACAAGATCGGAAAAAAGGCAGTATGAATGTTTACATGCTGTATTAATGTTGCATGATATTATGTATAACATGAATATAATTTCCGCGGCTTTTATACCTAATTACATACATTTATGTATATGCGATTTGTGTACATGTGAATAATTAATCAATCAATCAAATGTGTTAATTGATCGATCAATTCAATTGCGAACGAATAACGGAGAATGCGAATAGAATAATCGATACGAAAATTGAAAATACGTGACAATAAGAATTGTAGCCATTTTTCAAAGAAAAATAGAGAAATAGAAAGAAAGAAAAAAATAAATAAATTGAAACGGAAATGAAACGCCTACTTCTATACCTGAGACAGAGAGAAACTCCTCTAATTTTTCGTACCTAGTACAGTAGGTGCCATACCTACCTACCAACCTACGCTATAGTTCATGAATATTGCATAATGCATTAAAGAATAAGCGACGAGTAGGTAATAAAAGAAGAAGAAAAAAGTAGAAACAGAAAGAAAATAAAATTGCACGCGCTCCTAGATTTGTATCTAGAACGAATCGGTTGTAAAACAGAGGGGGTGGCATATACATAATTCCACATTCCTCTCAACATACATTTCTCCTCGACGTTCTAAATTGCAAAGCAAGAGAAAAAATAAAATAAAATTATCACGCGCGGTGTATGCATTTTCATCTTTCTTCAAATCTTCAGCAAATTTTTCTCGAAATTTGTCACAGTTTTCGTTGAAATTTTTCACACAGATTTCCGCAACATTTACTTTGCTATTTTTCTGATTTATCACATATTATGCACAATTTTCATCAACAGATTTTGAAAAGTTGTTGATTTTTTCAACAAATTATCATCGAGTATTTTCACATTTTTTCTATGATTTTTCTTCGAATTTTCTTTAAAAATTGTTTTCGTCTGTTATAATTCAGCGATTTTTTCAATAACGAGTATTCACGGAAGGTCAGAATTAGAAACAAAAACAATATTAATTATTAAAAGTTGAAGGAAAATTCGCTCAACGTTTTTCAAAGTCTTAATTATTTCAATATTGTTTTTCAATTCCATACTTATAAAATAGACCGTCAAAACAATAACACAATTTCTCATAATAATATACAATAAATAATAACAATGTATTACAAAAATGTATTAGTATCAATTTTCACGTCATTTTTTTTTTAACAGCAGAAAAAATTTCTCAATTCTCTCTCTCTCTCTCTGAATGATTCGGAAAAACGTTTTTTAAGTCGAGTGGTTAGCAAACGCCTTTTTGCCTTGTTTTTCCCTTTTTTTTTTTCTTTTTCCTCTTCTCTAGTATCCTTATTATTTATCCTCTTGTTTTTCGCTTCGACTAGGGATTCTGTACAATGCATATATATTATATATACCTATGCTTATTGTTTAAATTAACGTACATCACATACATACATACGTACGTACGTACATAATTTAATGTTGACTACACGGAATTCGAGTAGTTACACATTCAAGAGAGAGAGAGAGAGAGAGAGAGAGAGAAATAGAGAGAAAAGGAGGGAAAGGAGGCGAACATCCCTCCGACTGACGTCAGGCCATCTGGGTCAGGTGGCCCTCTGACCTAAATATCCGGTACTCTGTTTAAAACGGAATTTTAAAATACCTGGTGGAGTGTAATCGACTCGATATCTCGGTTTTTCTACTTTTTCCAATTTTTCCTTTTCTTTCAATTTTTTTTTTTTTTTTTTCAATTCTTAACGCAAAAAATCCAACAAAATTCTCTCAATTCTCACGGTTTTTCAAATTTCTTTCCACAATAAAATCGATCGCTTAGCCAAAGAGGTAAATAAAAAAATTGAAACAAAATGGAAAATACAAATAAACAAAATGGAGGTACGAACAAAAAAGTTCCGCTTTGTTACAACAGAGAGGCTTATATTGTTAGTCGAGTTTTCGAACACTAATGGCCGTTTTTTTTATACATATAACCGGAAGTGATAGAATCTCCATGAATACTTTCGTGGATTATCTTTATACCGACTTGGTATACGTAGGGTAAGTGTACCGCTTACTGACTCTGTCCCAATTATTGACCTTTTTCAATGATTCCTTTTTATCTGTGAGCTCCCAAATTATCAAAAAAATCAATTCGTATTCTCCGAGTCAGTAGCAACTGATTTGTGTAACGGAAACATTCGGAATTTTTATCATAGATTCAATATTAAAGAAAATATAAGGGTCAATAATTGGGTCTTAAAGGGTCAGTAATTGGTACACTTACCTTACATAGTTTTTTCCCCTATAAATTTCATTCAAATCGATCAAGTAGTTTTTCTGGAATTCATGGGATACAAAATTGACGGCTTATGTCACATACTTTTTTGGAAAAAGTTAGATTTCGATTGTGTGAGTGCAGATGAATCTGGTTTTTAAGATGATTAGAACTTGATTTTTCATTTTATTTATTTATTTTTTTTTGTTTTTCAATGCAATACAGCGACGTTTTTCGCGATAACAAATCCCAAATAGGCAATTGTGCGCCTTGCAAAGAACTGAAAAATTATCGTTATTTATTTTATCACATATGTAAACAAATTACGCATATATGTTTAAATGCATGTACGTATACACACATAGACACATACATATATACATAAATACGTAGATTATTTATTATATATTTTTAGCTCCTACTGGAGGAAAGCGTGAGGCAGGTGAGAAAAAAAAAACAGAAACAAATAGAAACACAAAAACAATATTCTGTAGGTATAGTTTTTCGGTCGATTTTTTTTTTCAGCATTCTTTCGTTCATTTGTTTGTATATTCGCGTACCTTTTTTTCAAAATTTTCTTTCAGTTTCTCGAATGAAGTCAGATTTCAGTTATTTCAATTTTTTTTTTTTTTCGGTTTATTTTTATTCATTCAATCATTCGCTACCTTTCGATTACACGATTTTTTATCAGGGGCGATTGATAGAAAAAAAATTACTAATGATGTCAATAATTCTCATAATAAACATAATAATATATTAACAAAGAAACAAATCGAATTATTTTCGAATTAAAAAATCAGTTATGTATACCGATTATCCGATAAATATTATAGAACGAGAAAGGATACCCTTTTATTTCACCACCTTTAACGTATGATATACGTATGTCACGATCAATATGGCCAGTATCTATACATGTATAGAATATGTACGTATATATATATACATATACTGTACATACGTATATACAATACCGTTCCAATTCTTATTCGTGCTTCGCGCGCTCTGATTATAATATTGGATTGGGAGAAAACATAAAGATTTTAATGAAAATTACTGTTCCATATGATAATCGAACGAATAAATCAAATATCACGATATTTATTGTCATTTTTATGATTATCATAACATTATTATCATACGTACATGTATTCTGTCCAAGTTTCTACGAATTAGATTTTCATTTTTTATTTACTTTTTTTATCTTTTGCTGTCTGTACTTCAGGTTTTTAATGAAAAAAAAATTCGAAATGAATAATTAATAAATGAAAAACAAAAAAACTACCAGCAAATTATTCACAGTTTCGATAATCTGACCGTTCGGTATATAAAATATAACACAATCACCGGTATCGATAATAACTGATTGCGGATATAAAAAAGAAGAAAAAAATGTTTTTTTTTTCTTTCTTTTTTTTTATCGGCTTCTTGCTCAGCTGCCTTTGAAAAATACTTATACACATACAACTCGGTACATAAACGCGGGTTGCTTTGTGCAAAAGTACGCGAGAGACTGCGAAGGCTATATATGCACCCCTTTCGTCTCTCATTCTGATCAATACGATCTCGTAACTCCCGCAGTTCCATGGTATACACCAACATATATGTACACGTATACATACATAAATAACATACATATGTATATCTATGAATATGTGACAAAAAATAATAAGAATGATAATAGTAATGATAATAAAAATAGAATCCTTTGTAGAATCAGAGAAAAAAAAAGAGGAAAATAGTAGATGAAAATATGAAAGTAAAATTGGACCTTTTATCTTTATACATATATATATTATGTATACAATATACAGACATACATAATTTGCATTCAATTTTGTTGAAAAAAAAAATGAAAAAAAAAAAATTTTACGCGTTATTTTTTTTTTCTGTTCTAAATGCTTAACCCTTCGTAGTCACTGTGGGTCACATTGACCCATCTTCAAACTTTGGGGCTGAATATCTGTATGGGGATGGTTTCAGATGAGGTTCCGTCTACCATGAACAATGCGTAATACCTTTTGTTTCAACTCCAAAATAGACCCTTTTCAGATGTCAAAATTAATATCTTTTCTGCAGAAACTTCCACTATTCAGTTATTTTTTGAATGAATGTACCGTATCTTGTCATGAGTAACAACCTAATATTTTGTTAGATGAAATTGAAAAATTAAACAGTTGGGAATATTTAACATGAGAAAGCGCATTTTTCGCACATGCTCATATTCGCGAATTTTTTTGAACACATTTCAATTTAATTTTGATCGAATTGACTTTTGGTACATATTCTATACAATGTTCGAAGTATGTTCCATAATTTTTTGAAAAAAATCTGATGGATATACTTTTTGTACGGCAGCCAATTGAAAATTAACGGAATGAATTTGAACCAGTGTGTAGGATTACCACGTGATTCTACAGAGGTGTGACTACGGAGGAT
The DNA here is from genome assembly GCA_963989295.1 of Ametastegia equiseti. Classification (NCBI taxonomy): domain Eukaryota; kingdom Metazoa; phylum Arthropoda; class Insecta; order Hymenoptera; family Tenthredinidae; genus Ametastegia; species Ametastegia equiseti. Next base: position 14,460,639 of record OZ022395.1, read on the forward strand.
TAAATTTAATGAAAATATGATTAATAATCGAAAATTTTGTGAATAAATAATTTTGTCTTTTCATTTTATTAGTTATTTTGATTTTTTGTTTCTTGTTCGAATATGTAGGTACACGTACATATTTTGTTATCCTTTCAATTTAATACGAGAATTTGGAACTTCGTAATTAGAACGCAGGTGTACATTATATGATCTCTTAATTAATATACATCTAGGTACATGTAATGTGTATAGTTCGTCCTTCTGTGTTTACGTTAATGTGATATATGATGCTTTCAGAGCTTACTCGGTGAATTTAACAAGGAACAAGATGCTTTTATAGCCAGTAAGCAGGGTGAAAAAGGCGAAGCTGTTGCACCATGGGTTGGCGCACCGAACGAGGAAGCTCTACGCGAGGAATGCCTGGCTCTATCGACTGTAAGACCATTTTTTCAATTCCTTCTTTTATAGACTTTGACTTTTTTTTATTTCTTCGATTTCAAAAGTTAATTTTTATTTTATCACTCGAATTTCCCGACATCGTTGTTCGGCTTTTAAATTCCAAATATTATAGGCCTCACTTTTCAGGTCTCATTGAAAATCTCTTACATTTTGGATTTCTGATCCTCGGTTTTTATACGTTCAATTTCGATTTGAATTTTTCAATTTTTCTAATTTTTTTTTTTTTTTTTTAAATTGAATTTTGACCTACTGTATTCCAATTTTTAGTTTTGATCAAAATTCTAACGTTTTTGTCCTTATTCCGAATCTTTAATTTCTCTTTTTTTTACCGAATTTTTTCATTTTTCTTCCGCTTATTTCTTGTATTTTTTCTTCCATTTGCAGTTTTCATTGCATTTTAATTTTCGATTATCAAATATCCGGTATGTTTCGTCTCGTTTTTATATTCCTGGAATTTCAAACTTCAAATATTGAATTTTTAATTTTGTTTTCAATTTTATCAATCTCCTCGGATTTTCTTCTATTTTCTAAATTTGGAAATCTCAATTTATCGACTATATTTGAAACATTCTTCAATCTTCCATATATTTATTGGAATTCTTTTCGTTTTCGAACTTAATTCTTATTCTGCCAATTTTAATCTCTGTTTTTCGAAAAAAATAAAAACCAAATAAAGTCAATCAAAATAACGGAGTTTTCACTATACGTTTGACATTAAATTCTCAATTTTTAATTTCGAGCTTCTTCGTAATTTCCGGAAAAGATTTTCAATCTTTGAGAAAAAAAAAAGAAAAAATTGAATAGAAGACGAAACTCTCAAGTTCGCAAAGTCGAACTCTTCCTCGCGCATCTCGTGACTTATACTATTATATGCCGTTGCGTGGCACTGCCCGAGACGACCCGACGACTTCGTCACGGTTACGGATCAATAATTGGCCGGAAACCCTCGGCCCCGATCTTAAAGCTAATACCAATTCAACTTGATCCAACCAGAGCCACATGGACCGGAATATTAATCCCACATTCATTCATTCATTCATTCATTCGTTCATGCGTTCGGGTTTTTTTGACGAATGGGTTCTTCTCATCTCCAAAAATATATATATATTTTCTTTTCTGCTTCATTTTATTTCATCTTTCTCATTCTCTAATACCCCATCAATTTTTATTTCATTTTTCATTCATTTTCCATCCAAAGAGGGCAAAACAAATTCCATCATCTATTTCATCATGGTTTTTCTAAATCATATCGCGGAATCATTTGCAATTTTATACCTGATTTTGAACAAAACAAATAAATAAATCAAGAATTTCCAATTCTTCAGGAATTCTTCTGACAATAATTTTTTTTTTTTTCTCAAGATTTTCAAAACGAAACATAAAATGAATCGATCGAGAACGTAAATTTTGAGACATGTATCTGTTTATTCGTTGCTGTTTTTGATTTGATAGTTTCAACACATTTCGGTGGGTTTTATTTTTCTTTTTTTTTTCTCTCTGTTGCCGGATGCTTTGAAGCTTTTTTCACGCTCTCCGAAATGCTGGCGAAGCGCGCTTGCATGCAACAGTTGTTGCCTGCAAACCAAATTCAATCCGAGTGACAGTTATATAATTGGATTCGAAATAAAAAATCGTCCGTCCGGAACGAAAATTTGAAAAAAGCGCAATGATTAGAAAGTTTAATTGAAAATTAAAAATTCGTCATTTGAGATTGAAAATTCAAAATTTAAAAGAACAAAATCATACGGGGAATTCCATACCGTTTCGACCTGAGTTTTACTCTCGACTTCTCGGATTTCGCCCGCGATTTTTTATATGATTGTTCCTACTTTGAAAAGCACTCGTTTTTTTTTCCAGATTTTTGCGACTCGTTTTAAATTTTTTGGGATTATTGAAAACCGTCATATTGATCAACACAATTTAACATTCTGAAAAAATTCTGAAAAATCGTGTGCCAGTTATTAAAATTTTTGAGCTTACAGCCGGAGTGGGGAGATTTTCCCTTCTCACTGTTTTCAAGCTTTTTTTTTTGGAAAAAAAACGTTGAAAAAACTAGAAGCGGGAGTTATTTTCCTATGGATAGTTGCTGAAACATTTATATGCCACACCGGATTTTTTAGACCCGAAAACAAAAAATTTCTCCAATAAACAAAAAATTTGTAAAATTACAACAACAAAAAAAATTAAAAATCAAAAAATTTCTTCCGAAAAATCTGAATATTCTTGCGAAAAATCCGGTGTGACATTTGGAAATATTTCGGTACCCATCCGCAGTAAAATGACTCCCGATGCTGATTTTCAAAGGTTTTTTTTTTTTTTTTTTCTCCTAAAGCTTGAAAACAGTAAGATGGGAAAATCTCGTCACTCCGGCTGTAAGCTTAAAAAAATTTATATCTCATAGACGATTTTTCAGAATTTTTTCAGAATTTTAAATCGTCTCGAAGAAATACGAAGCAAGTCGAAAAGATCTGGGAAAAAAACGAGTACTTTTCGAAGTAGGAACATTATACAGGGTGTCCCATCTCAAGTGTCGAGAAAAGGAGGGCCTTAGTCGACGCTAACCCACGCCCCGGCAGCCAATCAACAACTAGGAAATTTCCGGGACCCAAAACAAAACGAAAATAGAGAATACATAATTTCTTAGCGCAGAAAAAAAAAGTCAACAACGACTCATCTGGTTATCATTCATCCCGAGGTATTTATTGATTTCGAGGCTCACAAGCGTCCGTTTACTAGCTCAGTTCAGATTGTTGGCCTTTCTTTTCAATACAAACATCGGAACCTGACCCAGTCGTTGTGGACAATTCATTCTCACACTCAGAAATCGTATTCTCCATTCATGCAAGAATAGTTCTTGAAATTCTCCCAGTTGTTGATTAGTTGACGGGGCGTGGCTTAGCATCGACTAAGGCCCTCCTATTCTCGACACTTGAGATGGGACACTCTGTATAAAAAATCGCGAGCGAAATCCGAGAGATCAAGGGTTGAACTCAGGTCGAAACGGTATGGAATTCTCCATACACAATTACCAAAATGTAGTAATTTCAAATCTAAGCTGGAAATATATTACTAATCAACAGTTTGAAATGAAACAAATTTAAATAAGAATTTGTCAGAATAGCTGACCTAGTATCTATAAAAGTCAAACATGAAAGAAAACAAGTCTGTTAATTTAATCAAATAAATTACAAACAAAAAAAAAACCGAGAAATGGAGAAAATAAACCAGCTGCTAATATCGTATTAACAAATTTTCAGGACCGGCGTAATTTCGTAAGAGCTCCGCCACCTGGCGTTGAATTCGTGTGGGACTTTGAGGCCGCTCAACCAGTCGCTCAAGCTACACTAGCGCTAGATCCAAATTTGGAGACGATGAGGTTCGAGCTTGTGCCAAAAGTGTAAGTATTCCAAAGAAAATGCTGAAATGTTGAAAAAAAATAAGGAAAAACACAGTGAAAAATCATTCTAGAAAATTACTTAATCGAATGGATAAGTCAACGAATGAAAATGAAAATAATGTATTTACAATATTTTCTCTCGTATAGAATATCGGAGGAAAACTTTTGGCGTAATTACTTTTACCGAGTATCACTACTTCGTCAAAGTCACGAACTAAACGCCATGGCTAGTCAAACGGAAAGCAATCAGAACCTAATATCTTCAGGCAGCGTAGATCACACCCAAGGTACGTAATTAATTAATCAATCGATGTTGAGTTTTATTCAATTTCATTTCAAGTTTATTTCAATTTTCTTTTCAATCCCATTTTATTTGAGAAATTAGTTTCTTACTTATATCGACTAGAATTCTATCGCTCAGAACCCTAGATTGATTATTGTATTCGTGCAAGTTCGTTGGTATTTTGGCATAATTATTCACATGAGTATACGTCAGTATTTGCTTTGCAATTAAGTATTATTATTATTACTCCGCACGGCAGTCGATAGAAAGTCAAATCACCGTACTATTGGCACGACTGTATGTTTGAAATTGTTTGCTCGATCATTAGAGAAAAGAAAAACAGAAACAAAAAATAAGCGGTAATAGGTTTTTCAAGTACAAATCGACGGCGAAGAAAGTGAAATGAAATGTAACTAGAAACTGCGATATTCGTCTCGAAATGCAGACATTCTGTCCATCCATACTTTGAAAATACAGTCTGACTGTATTTCAAATGTACAGCAAACTTGATACTTTCTTTGTCTATATCGAAACCCAGATATGTATTGCATCTTACGTATAGTTGATAATCGATTTGTCGTCGACTACGTTACTCCGCTCGACTCAGCCTCCCGAATTCTAGTGGCGACAATATAGAACTAAAGAAAATGAGGAAATGAAAAATAATTTGAAAAAATGAATATGAACTAGTCACTGGTATATTCTATTGAGATTAGATCAGGTGAAAACCGCGGAGGGAACGACTGGACCGACTATACATAATCCTGATCGTCGTCGAGACGGAGATACGTCGTCTTCGGTCGATTCTCCTGGTCATGAATTTGTATCAGATACTATGAGAGCCTCAGACACAGACATTAAAGAAGTCAGAGAAGGGATGAGGAAGCTGGGCATGCAGCCACCTAAAGGTGAGTCTATAACACGCTTGAGTATCCCTCGTTATAAGTCAATTTTCAGGATACGAGAGCGGAGATGATTGTTTCTTCTTTGTCGTCACAACGCTGTCTTCCTAATTAATCTACTACAAGGTTTTCTGCGCTTGATATATGTTTGTTACGGTTTCTTCTATCGAATACTTGGTACTCCAACTTGTATCTATTTGTCATACAGTCGACACCTTGCATAAGTTAATATCTTGTCGTCTATCTGACAAGTTTAAGTTCCGGATGAGGAAAAGGTGGAGTGAAATCTTCAATACCCTTTTACAGAAGCTCGTAAAAATCAGCCTTATGTCTTTCAAGGAGAACGTTACTTATGCAGGGTCCGACTGTACAAAGACTAGTTAGGCTATTGCGGCTTGAATATGACCGGACGCTCGAGCTTCTCTTGACGAAACTTATCGAAGAAACAGGCGCGGGTTTTGTTACTTCCTCTGAATGTAAAACCTGAGATACTATATGAAAAAGATTTTCAGAGAGGGGGATTAATTGATCGATTCATTCATTTGATAAATGAAAACGGAGCTCGAGTGTCTGAATTTCTTTTCAATCATCCAATAAGTGAGCATGCGAATTGAAAATCTGCCTAGCTTCCATTTCTAAATCGTATTCTATCCCGATTTATACAGTAGGCGCTCCTGTGACTTACGTTAACTTTTCCCATCTTATCGCCAAAGTTTATTTAATATTATTGTAATCGTGTCATTTGAAAACACCTGCTTTATAAATTTACACCCACCGTTGATCAGATTAAACTGCTCTAGAGTCTGAATTGTGTGAAAAACTAGCAGTCATTAATTAATCGCGAGAAATTCAAATGATAGAATTTTCGTGAAAGTTATGATGGATTATCAAAGAAATTCAATTCTGAATTATATGCTAATGGCTCAGCGATAAAATGATGATGAATTTTTTAATTTCTCTTACTCAATTTATGACGGCTCCGTATTACAGAGAATCTTGAATCTAGAAACATCAAGTCAAACCAACAATCTGCTCAAACATTTGTATACCAGATGGTTTTTCAAATAATACTATAACAATGATGCGAAACGATTTTCGTTATTGACCAAGGGGAGGTGAGTTATAGGAGCGTTTCCTGTATTGCGATGGATAGTTTATCGTAGTTGACTGTTCGTTTGATACCCCCCCGTTTACCGTTAATTTATTTGTTTATTATTTTTTTTATTACTATGTGAGTCGATGTTATTGTTATTGTTATTCTTACACATATATATATATCTAACGGAACGATCTATCTAAAGAAAAAATCTGTTTTTTTTTTCCTTTTTCTTCTATTTTGTCAACAGCCTAAGAAGAGGAGTCTCTAAATTGCCCAGTATATACCATTACCACTCAAGCCACAAACGGTCATAGAAATGAATATTTTACCCCGTAGATATATATATCATATTAAATATATATATATATATATATATTTCCAAGTCGCCACATTTTTTTGTTCATCGTTTCTGTTTTTATTATTTTTTTTCTTACACCACCCGTCGTTTCATTCCATTCTATTCTATTCTATTCCATTATTCTATTAATCGTAGAACTAATCGGCGGCGCCCCCCCCCCCCCCCCCCCCCCCCCCCCCCACTATACATACAATAAAACACAGTAAATTGAAATGAAATAAACTATAAACCATGGAAATAAAATGATTAATAATAATAATAATATAATAATAAATAATCGGGTCGATATAGTCGTAAATCCATTAAAGAAAAGTCCTAAAGTACCTAATTTGTGTTCTTATTTACTTATTTACTTATTTCTTTATTTATTTATCTATCATTTATTCTTTTATTTATTCATTTCTTTGCTTTTCTCTATATTCATGTGCATCTATATTTATGTGTATATATACATAATACATAATATGTACGTATACTATACACATGTTGATTTGATTTATTTGAAATCAATTATGGAAAGAGAAAAAAAAATACAATGGGCTTCAGTTATTGATATTATTATTCAGAAATATTATACATATACATATATACATATATAATATAATGATTTGTTGAACAAGTTCGTATAGAAGTAAAATTATAGAATGCAAAAGAAAAACAATAAATCTAAATCGCGAATCGGATCTCGACGTTAACTAATACTGCTGCTACTACATAATACTACCACTACTGCTATTACTACTACGTTGCATAGATAAAAATAATCGTTTATATTAAATATTATCCATATAAATATACATATATATATATATAATATATATATATATATAGTATATATATACACATATAGTTTGAAATTATGAATTATATGACAAGGATTAATTATGATTAATTCATTAATTAAATTACAAAAAAACGAAGATATATTTCAATATCTATTTGTCTGTTTGTGTCTGTCTGTCTGTCTGTTTGTCTGTCTGTCTGTCTGTCTGTCTGTCTCGATAAAAAAATTTCAAGAAAAAAAAAAGTTGAAAAAAAATAATAATAATTGACAAAAAAAAAGAATTCTTCTACTATATCGTTCTCTCTTCTATCTTATATCATCTCTGCGTGTTGTAAAGTTGAAAAACAAAACAAGAACAAAACTGTATTATTACAAGAATAGGCAAATGAAGAAAAAACTTAATTAATGAATTATAAATAATAGATAAACCAAAGGAATATTATGATAACGGCGATGATGATGATGATGAGGAACCGCGGTGGAAAAAAGGAAAAATACCTAATAATATAATTAATAATGAAAATAATAATAATAATAATAATGATTATTATAATAATTATAGTTATAGGGTACGATGATATTGATTATTAAATAATGATATTCGTTGAATGACAATACGTGTTATTAAAGAAAAACAAAACAAAAAAAAAAGTAATAAAAAATAAATAAAATAGGAAAATTAACAAAATGAAATGGAAGATAACGAATTGAATAGATGAAATAAATGAACAACAGTATGACGGTTTAATTCACAGTTCATGAGTTAAATGATATACATACATATATATAATATACATCAAGTATTCGGTATCGTGAAATTATTATTATTACTACTACTAAACCATCGAAGTTTCTCTATCGATTATGTTTTTTTATTTTTTTATTTTTATTTTTTGGTTGGAATGTGCCGAGCGAAACATTCAATATTAATCAGAGATACTTAATTGCTCTGAATACTATAATGGTGTAATAATGATAGTAATAATAATGATAATAATAGTAATAATAATATTGTATAAAATCGACGCGTTTGTCGCTGTCCGAGAAATTCTATTCGCCAATAACCCGCAGGATGAGAAAAACCCCTTCCCTTGATTCTGTCATTTTAATGTAACTGACAACGTATAATTAAACTCCAAATCGCGGATAAAAATTCCTCATGCCGGCGTTCTCCTTTCAATTTCTTAACGGCAAACTTTATTCTGCGTTCTCCACTTGCCTAAACAGCTTAAATATCGTTCAGTAATCTACTATGTTTTATTTTAATTGATTCCCTTTTTTATTTAATATCCCACCGTCTCGGCTCTCGTATCAGAAACTCTTCACATCCTACGCTACTCGATCGCCGAATGGTTAGATATATTAGAAGATGAGAGATGAAGTAGCGCAAGATGGGAGGCAATTTTCTGTCATCCTCTTTCTTTTTCTTTGTCTTTTTCTGTTTTTTTTTCCATATTTTCTCTGCAAGTTTTATTATGTTTTGTTTATGTTTCCGATCACCTCACTTCTTACAGTACTATAGCGGCATTAAATTTCTTATATTCATCTAATTTTCCTCCACAAATATCCAATCGTTTAGTTCCGTTCGTTATTTGAATACATAGCTACATACACGTTCATTGATCGATATCAAATCGTACTACTGGTATTACAAAATATACAATAAGAAAACCGAAAGAAAAGAACTGAAACACCAGAATAATAAAGAGAATGAGATATAAAAATTAAAAATCAAAAGAGAAAAAGAAAAGGCAAAGCTAAGAAAAAAACAGAGGGAGCCAGAGTACGTATGTTAAGAAAAAAAAAAAAAAAAAATCAATAAAAATCTGAGAAATCGAATCTACTTCTGCCGCTTCTGTGACCTCTCTCTCTGCAGAAGAGGAATGGGAACGAGAATTGGATGCGGCACTTAGAGACTTCGAGGTCGTGCCCGGTCAGAACAAAACTACAACAACAACGTCAGGAACAGGATTGTCCAAAGACGGTGGTACCATCCTGAAGGACGATTGGGAAGAACAAATCGACGAGTTACTCGGCGAAGAGGATGACCTCAAGTGAAATAGGAAATTCGACTCCAACTCGGTTTCTATTACTTACTACTACCATATTCCACACATTTTGTATTTATTTTTTACTTCCATACGTTTATGCTTCAACGTTATCGATAAGATTGTTATTCTTTTCAACGAGAACAAACTTATTACTCTCGAAACAGAATGTGCATCGATCGGAAAGAGGATAACGAATTTGAAAAATAAAAAAAAGATCAGTAAAAAGGAAACCTCATGGGATCTGCGCTTAGTTGAAGTTTAAAAAACTGAAACAGAGTATAGATGAATTTGTCATTTGATACACGCATTTGGTCTATGAAAATTGTGCATTTGACTTTGTCGATTATAAATATTATTACTATTCGAAGTTGAAGAATTCCAGTTTTTCATTATTTATTAAATTTTTTTGGTTTATTTTCTGTCTTCCCATCGATAGCATAGTATGAATTACTATTTTGTAGACAATTGATTTCTCTACAAGTTCCATATGTCGATTTGTTGTATAGATTATTGATCATTGCGAGAGAGGGAGAGAGAGAGAAGGAAAGGCCTAAGCCCGACGAGTATAAGTAAGAGTAAAAGTAAAAATCAACAAATAAAAAATAAATAAGAATGAGATACTAACGGTATGTATAATTTATAAACAGGATACGACGATGAGGACGATCGCATTTATGAGATGTAATTAATATTTTCATTGATACACTAATTATGACGATATACATATTATACCTTAAAACGCGATTATTAACATTATATAATTATGTAAAATTATCATTGTACCTGTGTTGAATATACATATATACATATATATATATACCTATATGTATACATATATTTGCGAGTTTATTGAATAATTATTATTGATTGATTAATTAAATAATTAATTAACCAATTGATCAATTGGCGATTATTGTATTGCAAATAATAGCAATACATATACATATATGTATATCGATGAACGAAAGAAGAGGAATTAATGCGAATTAAATAAATGAATAAATAAAAATGACACAGATATCAACCGAGTTAGATACTTGTAATATGTATAATATTACCTTGTATACATATACATATAAAGATATACCTACTATATATCTACATATATGTATATTATATGCAGCTAATATTGATTTACATACATGAAATATTTATGATGAAAATAATAATGAATAATAATGAATATTATTCTACGATGCAGCAGCAGTGTAGCAATATACATATACATATACATACCTATATATTATAATTATAATATTATTATCACTCTGAAAGATGAACATACACCCTTATATAATATTATAATATATAAAAAAGAAAAAAATATATATACTTAATAAATAAATACACACATCTATATATATATATATATTATAAAGAAGAAGAAAAAAAAACTGAAGAAAAAAAATACAAACATATATGTATATATATAAATATATATGTTGTTGACTCTATTGAAAGTATAATATATACATATATACATATACCGCATTATCATATATGAGAATAATAATAATAATAATGATAATAATAATAACAACAATAATAATAATGACTTAAATTTAAATAACAAATATTATATATACGTATATAATATGAATATAAATAATAATGATATTATTGCGATAATATGTAATGCAAAGAATGATGTATAGGTCCTGTACCTAGGGATAAATAAAATCCAAGTAATCAGTTTAATCTTCACATCATTTCATTTATTTGCTTGTTTATTCATTTACATATTACAAAATTGCTTTTTCAAGTATTCTAACAATATGTTGTACCATATGTAGTATATTTATCATATGGGTCTTCTTCACGAAACTCGCGTTCATTTGAATCCCCCCGCCCTTCCTGGCGTATACAATCAAATAGATCGAAAATAAGATATACCGAAATTATAGATCGGTTAAATGATAAAATATCTGCTTTTATAAAATCGCGAATTTTACATACCTACGTGCATACAATCGCATAAAATCTGTATATCGCAGCAGTATGTCAATCTGAATATCTCATATGGGTATTTTGAATGAATAGCGTTCGTTATGGGTTAATACATGAAATACGTATATTTCAAAGAAGAAATGAACGAGATACCATAAATAATATGTTTCCTATGAGATATAACGTCACATTTATGAAAATTACTATAACAATAACTTTGATATCAATGAACTAATAATAGGCATTTTTTGGCGAGCCTCGGGTATAGGAACCAAAATGTACCAGAGTATAGTTTACGTGACACACATTATTATTCTGGTATACTTTGGTTGCGTTTGGTAGCTATACCTGAGGCTCGCGGAAAAATGCCTAATGTGGATGCCAAAATGCTTCGAATCTATAATTCTTAGCTCCATGTTCGAATCATATCGACATTTCGTATTACCCAATACACTCTGCTGTTATTGCAGTTGCCTATAATCTGGCGCAAACAGAAAACCGAAAATCCCTGTACTCGTTTTGTGAGTTGGTGGCGCGTCGATCCCAGCATTGCGATTTTTAATTGTCAAAGTCGAAAACCACAAATTTACAACACAGACAGAATGTCAGAATACGAGAAAGTCCGTATAGGCAAACTAGTTCTGAAAGGTGAAAAGCCAAAGTATGTATAGAAAATATCGTAAACGAGGGCATATCTATTCTCTAGAACCCTATTTAATCGCGTTCAGATTTAGGTTATGTTAAGTTGCTCTCTTATTTTCTAGGTTATAAGTTAGCTGGCTAGTTTGGATTGGGTTAGATCTTACTTTGTTAGACCGTATATATATTTTTTTCCAGGTCCAAGAAACGCAAACACAAGAAACAAGACAAAAAAGAAAAAACTGAAAATATCCAGGACATCGACGCCGTTCTCCACGGTACGTTTCTCAATATCCGTCACATAACCTAACTCTGAAAGAAAAGCTAAATACTAATGAATAAAATTTTTTCAGGCGGCTGGTGGAAGGCCAAGTCATTTTCTGAAATAACTGGAACCGTTGCTATAGAGTTTGGCAATTCGTGTTACGTTAAAGCCCTTGATAACGGATTGTTTACGCTCGGTGCTCCGCACGACGATAATGACGGTCCGTCGCCTGAGGAGATATTAACCGCTTTTCCAGTAAACGAAACAAAAATAGCTCTGAAATCTGGCTATGGAAAATACCTGGGGGTTGATAAGAAAGGAGTTGTTATTGGAAGGAGTGACGCTGTTGGTGCTATGGAACAATGGGAACCTATTTTTGAAGTTAGCTTCGTATTATGTAGTCGTTTCACGCTGGGAAATCCTAGTTATCAGCTTATCGCTATGTTTCAAATCAATTATCCAGTGGGCATTTACATCTTTTTATTTACCAGATGATGAATTGGAGTTATCAGAATCGAAAAGCTTTGGAAATTGTGCTCAAGGTCTTTGAAGATCAATTTTTGAGACAAATCTTCGTTCCGAACGGTCCTCAGGATCTCAAAAACCGAGTATCGGATGCATATCGCCACGTCTTTGATCCAATAACTAAAGAATCTGCTAGTTAAACGGGTTGAAAGGCTGCAAATGTAATATTCCAGGCATTCACCGTCGATTATGACCCACAGCTTCATTCTGAAACATGTCTTCGAGGCTTGAAATCAAATGTCTAGCGTATATCTTCACGATACTGATCACAAAACAAAGGAAGATGCAGTTCAATGATGTGTTGAGCTTCTGACATTGTGTTGGACTTCTTCGAATATCAATTTTGGATGCATATCTTGATTCCAAATGATCTTCGGGATCTTGAAGAACGAATTTCCAATGCATATCTTCATGTTTTTCATCCATTCCATGATCCGAATTAAGTGAAAAATTCCTAAAGCTGAATCAAGTCCCTTCACCTAAATTTTTTTTAGTCAATATCGATTTTGAACAAATTTAAAATCTACTAGATCAAAGGCCGAAACACCCCTCAATCGATTTCAGCCTTTGATATTGAAATGTTTTCATATATTACCAATATCCTACATTCTTTAGCGAGGTCTTTTGTTTCAAAATCTGATAATATTAGTGATTTCTGTTCAAACTTCGAACCTCTACAGAGTTTCTTATGTACATACGTCGAAATAACGCCTAAAACGCTGTCTGTTCATTCCAGGATGGAAAACTGGCTCTATTGAGTAACACCGGTTGTTTTATGTCAGTAACAGAAGAAGATGATGACATAGTATGTGAAAGAACAAAAGCTGGTAAAGCCGAGATATTGACAATCCGAAGTTTGACGCAGAGGATCCAAGACTCGAGCAAAGATACGCCTGCCGAAGAGCAAGGGTCTTTAGCCGAAGTTGAAATAAACTACGTGTTAGTTTCTCTTTCTCATTGAAGATAAACAAATCAATTTAAATAATAACTAATGAATAATTAATATTATCATAATCGTTACATTGTTAAAAAAATATTATGCTTATTTGTTTTTCAGGCGAAAGTTTCAAAAGTTTCAAGACAAAAAGCTGAGAATAAACGTGGAAAATCGTTCACAATTGGAACAAGCTAAAACCGAAGGAACTCTACACGAAGCTCTGCTCGATCGTAGAAGTAAAATGAAGGCTGATCGTTACTGTAAATAATAATGATAATGGTAATAATAATAATAAGCAGGAGAAAAAAAATTATCGAGAGTCAACAGAATTCGAAGACTATCTCTGATTCCGGTTATCATTTTACTTTGTGTTTCGCTAATTTTTTTTTATTCATTTTTTTTTTTTATTTTATTCGTAAAATGATGATTATCACGTACGATATTAAAAACTGTAATAATTGTCGTGATAATAAAAACAATAACAATAATTACTATAATTTTTGAATGATAATGATCAATGTAAACGGATACATGTAATATGAGTAAAGAAGAAACACTAATGGAAGAAAAGAATAGAGAAAAGGTTAATTGTGTATATATGAACTAAAATTATTATGTTATTGTTATTATTATTATTGTATTAAATCAAATTATTCAATTTTTTTCTTCGTCCAATAATAAAGGAAAAACAATTTAAAAAAGAAAAGAAATTTTTATATTTACCTAGTATAGGCATAGTATACATATTACGTTATATCCATATACTAAAGTATTATTAATTTATTTATAAAGAATATTAAGAACAACAATAATAATAATAATGATGATGGTACTTTTTTTTATGTTTTCTTGTTTGTCTGCTTTTGAACCCAGTAATTATTCTGAATGAATTAAATAACGCTAAAAAATGAATAATCATAAACTATCAGTTGAAAGCCTGTAGGAATCTTCATTTGATTTCGATTGGAATTTCATTTTTCATTTATCTATTTGACTTGATTTTATCTTAATATATAGGTATACTTATTGATTCTCATTTCATTTTGAACAAAAAGAATGGAAAAGAAACGAATGAGTGTATAAAAAAAAAAAAAACTAAAAAAAAACTACACAAACCGAATCAACGAGTTTTGTTATTGTTAATTATTTGCATCATTATTAGGTATTACCAATATTATTGATATCGCACTGTAGAAACGGAAAACAACTGAGACATAACATGACGAAAGAAAGTGAAAAAAGGAAAAGCGAAAAAAAGACACCTCCCTTCGTTTACATCACTCATTTCGTATACAATATTTGAGATAATTATTGTTGTTATTATTATTATCATTATTATTCATGTATGGTTTGTTATTCAATTAATCAATCCGTTCATTGTTCTTTACAAACTTAGTAATAAAAATTTACTTATTTAATTATTTCATTCAATTATTAATGTATTTATTTATTTGTTTATTTATTTATTTATTTACTTATCATCATCGTCTTCGTCATAGTCGTCGTCGTCGTCGTCGGTTAAGATTGATCAAAGAATTGTTTCTATAGATTAATCCAGAAGAGAAGCGCGAATGTATGTACTCGCGTAAATAGAACAAAAAAATTCAAACAAACAAACAAAAAAATCGTATGAATCAAATAGAAAATAGAAATTAAAAATAAAAAATTAGTAAAGAAAAAATACAAACTAATATCAAAGAAAAACACCTACCTAGATATAATGTGTGTGTGTGTGTGTGTTACAGAGAAATCACGAATATTCCAATGCAAATCATAATAATGATAATAATAACAAGAATAATGATAATAGTGATAATGATAAAAGTAATGATAATAATAATAATTACAATAACAAGAACAACAAGAAGATACAACGTTAAAAAAACAAAGACTCAGCGCATTTTTGTGTGTGTGAATGTGTATCTGTTCGAATGATGGGGTCCAGAGAATATTTAGTTAATAGTAATTCATCGAAGAAGAAGAAGACGAAGAAGAAGAAGAAGAAGAATAATAATGCAATATACTATACAATATTATAATACGAGCAAAAAATTTTCTATTATTCATTTAATTAATTCATTAATTGACAAAAAAAAAAAAGTATATCAATATCAATAAGAAGGTGAAGGATAATGAGAAGACAAAAAAAAAAAAGAAAAAATGAAATTATACATAGGTATATTTTATCGTATCGGAAGAGAGGCGGCCGCGAACACACAAGGAATCCAAGGGGTAGGTGGAAAGGGGGTGGGGGGGAAGGATTTTTATTGTTGCTGGGGATTCTTTTCTTTTTCTTTTTCATTCGTTCTTTTTTTCTTGCTTTTGCTCATCTCATCTCAATCGGGTGTTTCAGCTGCCTCGGGTTGCTACTGACGTCACGCTACCCCCACTGGCGCCTCGCTGTACTTTTAACCACTCGACAAACTCGTCGAGCATCACTGGCCCTGTAATAATGACAATGTATTTAGATATAGTTGATTTATTCATATTATTCTCGGGTTGTTGATCTACAAGATGATTTTTGAAGATGTTTTTCGTTATTCGTTAATCAATTTCTGGGTATAATTTAAGAATCGAAAATTAACGCGAGGAATAAATTTCAGGTTTTTCTCGATCGTGTTTCTCTTATTTTTGGTTGAAAATTCAAATTCATCATGTAATACCAAGAGAATCTTTTCTAGCAATACATTTCTTAATCTTCCGATATAAATTTTTGGGCATCGGTAGCGGGATTATATATCCAAGTAACAGTTCAATAGTATAGATTGATTATCCGAAGAGAAAATGTTATGAAAAATAACTGTATCATTATAGAAAATGAAAAAAAACTGAATCTGGCATGAATTAGACGAATATACTTACACGCGCCGTCTAAGTCGTAATTAGATAGATCGTGGCTTATGGTGCGTGAGAATTCCAAAATGTTACACCACTGATCTTTGTTGATAACTTTGTACTTGGACTGGTCTAAAAACTGAGCGAACTGGGCGAAGAGAGGCCAGTGTTTTCCCAAAAGTAATTGAAGCATAACTCTCGCCGTCTCCATATCCATACTACGTTGATCTTTATCCTATAAACAAAGACAGAAAAACAATGAACATTAAGAAAAGCTTGAAAATGTAGTTTTTACTATTCAAACTATTTTTTCAATGTTGATATGTGGATTGAAAAAATTTTATCTTACCCTAGCAAAGTCGTAAGCGTATCTGTAAATCCCCTTAAACGTGTGCGGCTCGTTAAGCTGGTTTCTTAGGTGTTCTAGCTTCTGTTGTACTTTAGATATCGAGTCGCATTGCATTTCTGAAAGGCCTTTGAGCCATTCGTTAAGTGTAAAGAAGCCCATCTGTCGAGCGTTCATTTTGTACGCTAATACCAACATCACTACGTTTTCTGGTTCTACGCCGATGTCTTCGCAAAACTTTTCCATACCCTCTGGACCCAGCGTCTCTGGGTCGTCTGGCGTTGTGTATTCCCTGAACCACGACACGCATCTTTTTTGTGAATAAGACGACGCCGAGGACACTTCTTCTGTTTTTGTATACCGCCTAGCGCTGTCGACAAATCATATTATGAGACAATTGGATTTTCAATCTTTGGGACTCGAAATCTTACAAAATTTCATGCGTTTCATAGTCTGTGAATAAAATCTCACTGAATTTTGTTAGATTTTTTTAGAAATCTGAGAAATATCAGTAAAATTTTCATCGGTTTGAATCGAATTAGTTGGATTTTATATCAATATTCAAGAACTGATGAAATTTCCGATGAATTTTACAAAATATCAGCCATTCCTCGTTTTCCGTGTAAAATCTCAATAAAAGTAATATTAATATTAAGAGATTAAAAAAAAACAGAAGGATATCTTTTTTAAATCAAAATCAATTATATCCAATCCATGAAATTCTTCATAAACAATCAGCAAGATTTAATTAAATTTCACTGATACTCTATAAAGATCAATAAAATTCTGTTGAAATTAGTGAAACTATAGTGAATCAAATAATATCCTTGAGAATTTGAATAAGAATTTTAAAGAAATGAAGAAATCTCTGAAAGAAATCTTAGGTCACTTTGATTAAATTTAATAAAAATTATTAAAACGGTTCAGGGAAAAAAACTAAGTTGACATTTTCGAAAGGAAATACGACCAGGTTTCAAAAACAAAAAGATATAAATAATTTCATTAAAATGGAACCAAATAATCGTATAAATTAATGAATTAAACCGAGAAGAATGTGTGAGCTGGAGAATAGCAGCAGAGTAGATGGTATTAATAAAAAAAAAAAAAACTGCAGACGTGTTAAAATTCCCTGCATACCATATAAATAACAAGCTTATTAATAGAAACCTCTGAAACCTCTGAATTAACGTTAACAGGCGAATAACAGATTTGAAACTGCATAATATAATCGAGAAAAGCTAAAATCTATACAAACTATGTAATTAAAAGTTAAAAAAATGAAACTTTCAACCAAAAATTTCCATTAGTCAGGTGATTTTCAACTGCGAAATAGAATCCACGAACCTCTCGACGTCCATGCACCGTAACAGATCTCTTATAGTATACGATATTATATCGATCGAATAATCTTGGAATTATATTGTTTATTTTAGTTTTCAACTCAATTATTGATTTTTCTTGATATTTACAAAACTATATTGGGCAGATTTAAAGAAGAATAATCAGTATTGATTTATTAATTTGCCGAAATCAGTTTATAGAATTTAATTAACAACACAGACAATCGATAAATAATCACAACTTGAAAATCAAAGACACTATGTGTGTTTGTCCTACATTGGGTATGAGCCGAATACTTAAATGTGTGCCAATGACACGGATAGAGACACTAAGCAAAGATCAAGGTTCTACTAAAAAGATATTTAACAATAAACATTATCCTTGTGGTTAATAATAAACGGTGATAGAACTACAGTGATTATCAAATATTCAATGAAATAATATTAATAATAATTTGATAATAAACGAGCTGTGATTATCTCGTTATTATTAATCGTACTAAAACTGCAGAGGATCTGATTACCTATTCAACGAAGAAAGATATTGATATGTATATGAATATTGACTTAATCTAGTGAACGATTCTTAACACGATTTTATTATTTTGTTGATAGACAGACAAGCTTTGAGCTTGTAGAAAATGAAAAACTGAGTAACACTAATGGGAGAAAAAGACAGACTGAAGAAGGTTTGACAAAGACTAAAGTGAAAGAGATGAACAGGGGGAGAGGAAGAAGAATTCTATTTTGGAATTGGCTGCGCCTCCACCTTGTATATTAGTCAGTGATAGTCTGCTCAGCCCATGTGCGAGTAACCAAGACACTGAGGGCGTCTCGCTACAATTACATGTGTCAAGGCTGTTATGTCGGTAAACAATAAATAAAAGAAAATTTTAGTCACTTTATTTCTGAGCCAAAAATTAAACCAAACGTTTATGTTTCTTTCGGTTGAATATATTCTAGAATATTCTTACACAATAAGAAAGACGAGCAAAAATTATGCCAAATGATATAAAAGTATCTCAATCTTTCTGGAAAGTTCTTCTTAAGTTTATTTTCAAGGTATTCTGCTAATATGATGGGTCAACAAACAATTATGTAAGATTGCGATAACAAATAAGGTGATTTAAAGTCTAACCGATGACAAAATAGCGATATAAAAAATTATTTTCTGTCATTTCTCGTTTAATTGATCACTGTTGCGATTCAGACATTTCAATTAACAGCTTAATGATAAAGAAAATCAAATGATTCGTAGAGAATAATTACATTAACGCTTTCATTTTTTTCATCCGAGTTGATTGGCCTTCGATTTCAAACACTGAACGATCTCTAAACAGCTATAAAGCTGAATAATTGAGTCTGTAAACTTCACTAGAGAATATCAAGATCTCCATGATCTTGTGTATGTGTGTGTGTATAAAAATATTTATCACCAAATATTATTTCAATACTTTGTAAAGAAACTAAAGAAAAAGCAAAAAATTAAAAAACAACAACAGAAATGCACTTGGAATTGATCCGAAAACCTCTTTATCGGTTAGTATCCTTCTTTGCGACTATGTGCCTACTGACTGACTCACTGCCTAACTGACTGACTGACTGACTGACTGACTGACTGACTGACTGACTGACTGAGTGAGTGAGTGAGTGAACAGATGGTAAAATCAGCTGACTGTTAAATGGACGCCTGTCTGACTTGTGAAACTTTCACCTTGTGAATCGCTCAATGTAGCTGCATAGTGTATAGAAATATATCTTATCTAATCAGCTGAGGTTTTGAACAAGACGATAAAGATATGTTGTATCATCTCGTCTTTAAAGCAAAAATTATCTGAAAAATTCAATCTGTCCAAATGGGAAGAATGAGGTGGAGGGGAGAAGAACGAAAATATAAGAAAAAATGAATAATAATGTTGAAGATTTGAAAAACAAACATTCAACATAAAAATCATCCAAAATAAGCAAAAATTAATAAAATAATGAAATTCTCACCTCGACATGTGTCTGAGTCTCTTGGTGGGGTGCCTTGGCATTCCTTCCTCGTGTGCGCTGGGGGGCATTTCCGCAGACGAATGATGATGATGATGGTGATTTGTGCTGGAGGGCGCTCTCCGCTTACTGCGAGGCATCCCTCCGGCCCCCAGTACCTGGCCTTGGCCCTCTCCCCCCTCGGCTGACCTCCTGATTCTACTACCGCCCACTACTGCCTCCGCGATCCAAGGGCCTTGTCCTGTTTGCCGTTGGTCCTCCCAGGACTGAAATTCGCGATTCTAATATTATTTTTTGGGGGGTAGTCTTAATTTGTTGGCAATTTTGGGAGAATTTTTAGAAGATAATCGATGCAATGCTTGATCTGAAGACTTAGGATTCCAAGATTTTTGGTGTAAATTTAATCAACGGATCGACAATTGCCTAGAAAAATTTTAGGAACTTCAATTCATACTAGGAGAATTGTTTTCCTCAAGGATTCCGTCGAAGACTTGTTGATTTACGCCTGGAAGCAGCGATATTTCGGTTTAGAAACAAGCAGCAACGTCTTGAGGCGATCAGGCGGTGAAAAAAACGTTCATTTTGATCATGCAGAAGCGAAAATTGTCCATGACATCAATTTCTGGGTCTAACTAGATCTTGAGTACCTTGAGCGAGTCTATATTTCGTGAAAAACCGATCATTTCTTAAGGGTTCTTCTGCTATCCGTCGATATGCACCTTTTGAGGAATTCTAAAATGGTGATTATTTGGTTTAGAAACAAACCGTGATGTCTCGAAGGGATAGAGCAATGAAAAAAACCTTCATTTTCCTCTTTCACAAGCAAAAGTAACTGTAAAATCAATTTCTTGATTTGACTAAGGCTTGACTACCTTGAGAAACTCCATATCTAGTAATGAACTATTCATAACTTGAAGGTTCTTGAGATCTCAGTCGATCTGTGCCTCAGATATGTTTGAAAATGGTAAGAGTTGTAATCTTTCGATTTGGAAAATAGCTATAAGGATTACTCAATACAAAAAACGTTCATTCTCCTCTCTCAGGATTAGAAACTATCCCGGAAATGAGATTTTTAGACTAACCGAGGCTCCACGAGCTTGAAAATCTGTATATTTGAGATAAAGTAGCAAATCTATTCTTCGAAAAAAATCTTCTAGGGAAGAAATGGGATCTTTGTAGCTTTGGAAAGGAATTGTAAGATTTACAATTTTGCCTAAGCAGCGGCAGCCCAAATATGAACACATCTTCTACCTGGAAGAAGCTGAATCCGCAACTCTTCGAGAATGCGAATAAAAGAAAAAGAGAACTGAGCAAAACTAAACGGAAGAAAAACAGGGAGATCTGTTTGTCGGTAAATCGACTGGACACTAAACTGCCACAGCTAATTTTCAAAGATAACTGTAATCATGATGTTCTACGCCGAAAAAGCTTCGTGCATTTTAAGCATACGAAGGATAAAAACGTGCAGAAATTTCTTCTGTTTATCTAACCAAATGAAAACTGGCAATCGCACATTGATTTATTTTGGTAAGCTTAGTCGTTAGAACCCCGAAGGTTACCCGGAAGATTAATTATTACCCACGGGGCTAACGACTTGAAATATTAACAATAACTAGCAATTGAAAAAAACCAGTAAGATAATTGGATGGAAAGG
Source organism: Ametastegia equiseti (assembly GCA_963989295.1). NCBI lineage: Eukaryota > Metazoa > Arthropoda > Insecta > Hymenoptera > Tenthredinidae > Ametastegia > Ametastegia equiseti. The sequence goes on from OZ022395.1 coordinate 14,482,434, forward strand.
AAACATACAAGGTGTGAGATAAAATTCTGCGGTATGAGGATGTGAAATTTTTTTTTTTAGCTTTGAGAAACAAAATCGTCACATGAAGAAAATACGTGTAATAATCTTACCAGATAATCAATTCGCCTGTTGTTCGATAGATTGAAAGAGCTGAGCTGATCAGTTATGTAGTTTGTCTCGTAGTATGTCGTCGTATTGGTAGTATTATCGTCTTCGTCTCCGTTTTCGTCTATTATTCTTCTTCTATCCACCTCTTCTTCCTCCTCCACAACCTCCGCGATATTGTTTGACAAAATTGAGGTTAGGTTCATCAATGCATCCCCGTTAGGCGCTCGAGGATCTTTTCTACCACCGACGCTATTTTGCAGCTATGTTCACTTCTGATCAATTTTTTTTATAATTCCTCTTCTTCTTTTTATTCGTTTCTCTGCAAATTTGTCTTTTTGCTATTTATCTTCACGTTCTTTCGACTATCGTAATTTTCTATATGTTCTTTTTTTTCGAACCGTCTTCTATTACTTTGCTAAATTTTTTGATTTTTTTTCAATTGTTCTTTTTAAATATCGATATACTCTCTCACGGATATATTTTCTTTTTTTTTTCTTTCTTTTTTTTCGATATAGTATAATCGCCGATTTGAACCGTCGAGAAGAATAAGAAGGCCACGGGTACGGGTATATCGAATTCTCGGGTTTATCTTCTACTGTTTTTCTTCTTTTTTTTTTTATGTTTTCCCCTCTCTCTCAGTTATATCAACCGCCATGCGACCTTCTTCTCTAAACACCTTGCTTTATGGTTCTTTTATTTCAAATTATTATTATCCTTATAATTATTAATTTTGTAAACAAAAATATACGTGAAAAAAAAACGTCAGATATGAGACGAAATGAATGAATATCTATGACATAAGCTGGGGATCGGTAGTTCCGTTTCTTCCTTCCCTTTCATACGCGATGTTCACGCGTCACGTATACATAGAAAACTCAGCTCCTCTGCGGTTCGCACTGTTATCATGATTATTATTATAACCAACGCCGTGTGTAAAACAGCTGACTATCGCGGCCCCGTAGCTATATGTATAGTACTTTTTTTTTCTCTTCAAGTATTGTGCATAGGTTATGAATTCCGAGTATGTGTGGATACGATTTCCCAACCGTTATTTGATCATCTTGTCAAATACGTATTCATTATTATCTTCTCATTTCGTCACGAAATATGCTGTCGGTTTTTATTCAAACATCGAAACGTTCTGTTCTTTGTTTCGTTTTTATTTTTGTTTTTTGTTTAACCGATAAATAATATACGCATGTTTCGGGTTAATTATGATCAATTCTGACGAAGGTATGTAGTGCGATGTTTATTCTTTCGTGATTATGTATCGACGGTGGCTTTATTTTTAGGTTATTTTGTACTCAAAGACCCGATAAATTCGGTCTATCGTACCTTGGCGGATTGGTAAACTGCCACTACTACTCTACTACTACTCCTACTCCTACTACTACTACTATTACATACGAACATAACTATAATGCGATGTGCGTTTATAGTCGTGTGTCGAAAATTGTGTACGTCGATGATCGTGTACGTCCGTTGCGTATAATTAGAGTAAAAACACGACTGTGTAATAAACTAAATAAACGCACTTAATTTCGATCGATTTATTAGTAAGGTGTGCTATTGTTTCTTTATTCTTTACGACGCCTAGACCCTTCTTTCTCACTCTCTCGTGCTCTTCGACGTTTTACGGCCCCTGAAACAGCCAACGCGTCGTTCGCTTTCAGGACCAAGAAATTTTACAGTATGTTCATGGGAACGGTTTTTGGTTATATGCTTCATACGAACGCCACTACGAGGCTTTCAATCCTACCAGACGATCCTACACAAATGATTGTTCTGCTTCAGTGTGGGTGAGATACTTGTTTTTAAAAACCGTTTTTAGGACACACAACGCCATCTGCGTCTAGTGATCTTCAGCACTTGAACTACATATTTGAAAAAGATATACTACAATGTAATTTCGGTCGGTAAATTTGCTCATTAGCGGCTAGTTAGACGCACACACAACACTATCAACACAGTTAGACGATAAAGTAACTAAACTGATTTGTCGCCGTTTTGAACCGATTATTGGCTTTCACATTACCAATTGTGTTCTAATTGGTAGTAATTGTTCCACTGATCTCTATACTACCAGTGAATTGTTCAGAATAAAAAACACAAAACTTCAATATTTTATCTAGGCATCGGGTTAAGAATAATTGTCCAAAATAATTGGACAAAAGAAAAATGACAAAAGTTGGGCAATTTGGGTATCCGACGGGAAAATTAGATAGTTACAAATGGAATAGAATATTACTGGCGTTGACTGAAGATGTATAAAGACGGCTCATCCTGGGTAATTTCGCGAGCCGAAAAAGTGGGCACGCCGCACGAGTGGGCACGGAGATAACAACAGTGCCCTACGTTACCCACAATTAGCATTAGCAGTATATCTATATAGCTCATATACAATATATAGTAATGTAAATCAGTCGGTAACATAGGCGGCACACAAAGTCCCATAAGGTGAACCGTCTTTAAACATCTTCAGTCAACGTTACTGGATAGGAAATGATTTACTATGTATACAATTAAAAACTTCAAGTGCGAATTTATGTCCGAAATTCGCTACCGCGGTGTCTGCAGGTTAACGGAATGAGTAGACAAAAAAAAAGTCCCTAGAGATTTAGGATTGCAATACTGTATTGTTTGTTATCACTAGGTGCGTTGTGATCGTGAATACATAAATCGAATTTGCGTGTTATTTACAGTGCAGGGACGGTCTGTTCAATGATAATCAGTGAACAAGAATAAAAGGCAAAGTTTCGAGCGACTCAACAAACACATAATTTTCGTAAGTCTAACCTCACAGTCGATCTTTAGCGATTTAACGTCACACCCAAATATCCGAGTCGCTTTTATCGAACCGTTTTTCATGGCCATATTTACGTTCTCAAAGCACACCCCTGGCTAACCGCGCGATAGGCTTTGCTATCTTATCTTTAGAACGCATCATGTTACTTGCCAGAGACAAAACAATCATTCCTCGAATCGTCCAAGCAGAGATTGAAAACTATTTCGAAAGCGAAAATCGTTCTTGTATCGTTATAGGATGTATTCTATTCGAGCAAAATTTGTTTTGATTAAAACAAAGAATAAGGGGAAAAAAAACATTCACGACAACATTGTAATCAAAAAAGCCCCAGGCATCGATTCGCTGATTTTTAATTTTCCATGTATATTTTACGCGCATATACGTATATTGTGTCGTTGATCATATTTTCTCTGCATCTGTCTACACAAAGCGCTCGGGTTATTTACAGAGTGTGTTGATGTCATTGGCAACTATACTGTCGCGTTTATTGTATAAGTACATACATGTCGCATGATTTGAACCGCAATACGTCACGTGCAACACCGTTTGAACATATTTCATGCTACGTTTTGTTCCCACGCGGATTCCGGGTTTTTGTCTGATTTATATGTATGTACATACGTATGCGTCGATTATCGCGATTGTATCTCTCGATTTTCGCAATCCAAAAATTCAAAAAAAAAAAAAAAAAAAAAAACTGGCATGTAATCCGCCTCCTCATTTGTCAAATATGTATAATATTACTATTCTCAAAGTCTGATCTAAAAATTCGATATGAACAAACAATTAGTTCGAAACCAAAGAAAAACGCGTATTGTTTTTTCTTTGTTTTTTTCCTTCATTGATTCTATTCATCCATTTTGAAATAAGAAAAATATATTCCTTTGTTTTTCTTAACCTCTTTTCCAGCATTAGAACGACAGAAAACAACATTTTTTTTTTTTTTCTAACAGTTTCTATTTCTATTTCGAGATAATTACCGTTATTATAAAATTCTTATCTATTTCTATTTCTGTATCGGTTTTTTCTTCGTGTATTTCACTTTTTTTTTTACCCTCAAAGACCGAGTCATTTCTTGTTTCAACAGTATTTCCCAAAGTTCAAATAAACGACAACATTGTTTTTCGTTTATTCAACGATTTTTCATTCGGAAAGACCATCAGTTTTTTTTTTTCACGTCATGATTCTTCTCAACGATAAACGTAATTCATTATGTTTCTGAACGATTTTTTTTTATTTGAAAAAACCGTTAATTTCTAGTATTTTTTTCTCTGTTTCGAAAAAGAAAAGAATATTCTCATTCGAAGAATAAGAGCCCGTTATTTATCGTTTTTCCAATTATGCCTGTATTTATTTTTCAGGCGCATAGCAATTCAGGAAGTGCGATGTCGTTGTGGAATCTAGATCACTCAGTTACGCACAGAACATACTATAGCAGCGTATTGTCATATCGTCAAATATTCTAGCGTCGATTAGCTCCAAAATTTTCAATGATCGTTACAATCTCATCCTATTATATGAGATCTGAGTATTCCACGCTATTCGCATCGCCTCCATTCCTCCAATAAACAATTGAGATAACGTCCGGAAATCACTGAAAAGTGTAATAAGGTATTTCAGCAATATACAACATGTTTAAACAATTTATTCACTTCATTCAAGATAAAAATTGTTGAAATATTATCTAAAATGCATTTGCAGTGTATAAAATGCAAAGAGCAGGTTTCAAGCTCTGAAAACATCATCGAACATGAATAGTTTGACTCCTAATCTTTAGTTTTTGAATTTTTCATTATCTGCATGTGTAACTTTTGTACCCTCCATGCATTCTAATGTATTCCATAATAATTCCGATAATTACAGACTGGTGTAATTATGGCGTCGAATAATCAACGCGCCCCATCTGCCCCCCCGCCTCAAAGATGGTCCAATGAGAGCAAAAAGAACTCCAAAGAACAAATACTCGGCCAAGTTAAAGAGATGTTTGGATCGATTTTGGAACCAGACATCATATTATCCGTGGTACAAAATTGCAAATGGAAATGTAAGTCTCGTTGAGAGAAAGCGGAATCTTTTCTCTAATGTCAGAGCAGCAACTCTCACACGCTGATACAAACGATATTGTTATTCCAATTCCTTAAGGTTTCTTGATATTTCATAAAGAATCACACAATGGGAATAAAAGTAACAATAATCGAGTAAATAACCAATTCTCTTTTTTTTCTTCTTGTAGTACAACCGTCAATCGACGCTCTGATAATGCTCTCAGAGAACGCGGAGGTGCCGTTGAACAGAGCGAGCCGAAATTCAGCTCAGCAAATCGGCGCTCCATCGTCTTCTTCGAATGTGAGAATGTCCAAGAGTCTGAACCGCGAGGAGAGCCACCATGGGAGACCAGCTGAATACAAATCAAACTTGTATCAAGACGGGTCGATGGATCGAACGACGAGAACGGCTATTGAGAACAGCTACTTGAACTTGAACGACGTAGAATTACAGAGGCAAAAGGAAGAGTTCAGAAAGTTTGAACTATTGAAGAAAGACTTGGCCCAGAAGGGGTTTATCCCTTCTAACGAAAACGAGAATTTATCAAGACCCAGCTACTACTCCGAAGAAAAGAATAAAATTCCTGAAGCAAAACTTCAGCAATTTGGACAAGCGTGGGCGACGTCGAATCTCCACTCTAGTGGAAAAAGCGAATCGGCAAAAATCTACTTTTGCAGCGAAGTGGAAAACAGCGCAAACGCACAAATCAATCCGACGGCAAATCAGCTGTGGGGTAACTCTAATGTTACCGCTTCTAAAAAAGCCAAAGAAACTAACAGCCAGTTGGACAATCTCTTCGGCAGCAAGCTACAATTCTCTCGCGACTTACCCGACAACAAGATTGGCAACAAGGGAACGATACCAAAAAAATCAAAGACCCAACCTCAGGTCAACGTCGATCCGGCTATTATTTCTACCCGAAATTCTACTCCCAAGGGTGCCAGGCCATTAAATATAAAGGGAGGCCAAGAGCCAGTACAGAATTCTAGCCCGTTCAACACCGCCGATTATAATTCAGCTGATTTCAGCCACGACTTTGAGGAATCTAAAGCTCACCAGCAGCAGGTCGCTCAGTTCGACTCAAACTATGACACGGAAACTAAAACCAGAGCTCCGAGCAGCAAATCAACTCTTCACAAAGGGGAAACCGAGTCTCTGTGCGGCTTGAAAGTACAATATCGACTTCCCGGCTTGGAGAATAGTTCTGACGATGACGCGGACGTAGTTATCGAAGAAGAAAGCGCGGATTATCCGACCCAGATACCTTCTCTGATGTCAATTAATGTCTGCCAATTTATATCCAACTCGGCTCAAAGCCCGACTAAGAATACGCGCTCCGAAATGTCCACGTCGAATGACACCTCGCCCGCCCTCTCTCCGAGGCATAATACTTACGACGATAAAATGAAAAGCGTGACTTCTTCGATTTTGAACGGATACAAAGTCCTCATTATACTCCGCGGCCTTCCTGGGAGCGGAAAATCGCACCTGGCAAACAGCATAGTCAGATCTACCGTCAGAGGGGATAGTAGTCAGTTCATTTTTAGCAGCGACGATTACTTCGTCATGCTAGGAAGAGGCGTGTTTCAATACGTCAGGTCAAAACTGACTGAGGCACACAAGTACAATCACAAAAGAGTATTTGCTGCTCTTAGGGACGGAGTGAGCCCAGTTATTGTCGACAACACCAATACCCAGTCTTGGGAAATGCAGCCTTACGTTGTAACGGGCGTTCAAAATGGGTACATCGTTGAAGTTCTCGAGCCGAATACACCATGGGCTAGAAACATCAATGAATTAGCGAGGAAAAATACACACGGAGTATTGAAAGACACTTTAAGACATATGATGGATAGATACGAAAGAAATATCACCGGGGCTAAGTTGATAGACCAATTTTCACTTAGATATTCAGCTGAGAATTTTCCTCCACAGATTAGAAGGTTTCCTTTTTTTGGGGAAGGCCAGGACAAAAACGAAAAGCTCAAAGTCGCTGGTAACAAGAATAGGAATAGGAGAAAGAAGCGAAATAATTCTGCAACTAACAGCGATAATTCTTTTCTCGGTAATATTCAAGACACCGGAAATTATTTGCTCAGCGATTCGGACAAGAATATGAAACATCCTGACAACTCGACTGGATCTAAAAACTCTGAAGATACTCTCGAGAATATCGTCTCTAATGCTCTTATGTCCGAGAATGATACGCTCAATAAATCTCTTGTTGATTATTGCATCGAAACTGATTCAGGGGACGAAATTGACTCTGACAAAGTTCCTCCTCCTGTTGAAAATGGCCTCGATGATAATACCAGCTTTGATTTAATCGACGAAGCTGATAACACTGGGATTAACAATTCTTCTACTTCCGTTAAGGAGGAAATCGATACTCAACTGCAAACAGAATCTGAAAATGTAGATCCTCCGTCTCCCCCTGTTATCTCTACTTCTACTTCTAACACCTCTCCTTCTTCCTCTTCTTCTTCTTCTTCCTCTTCTTCTATGCAAAAAAATACGAATACTCTTCACCAAAACCTGGGGGCTATAGGCTCCGAAAGAAAGGGAAGCGTGACGGCTATAGATTGCCAGAGTTTTCTAGGAAATATTGGAAAGAATGAGCCTGCACCGCAAAAGAACGTCTTATCTCAATGCTGGGATTTCACTTTACTAGTTAACGGCATGCAAATCCACAGCACTGCTCCCCACAGTGAATTTGAAGCCAAATTAATGGAGGAACTTGAAAATAAGAACAAGCAGAAACACACAATAAACGAGACTATTGAGCCAGAAAGAATGGGCGTTATCATTACGGAAATAGTTGACGATATAATTCCGGATGAATTCATAGAGGACAAAGTCTCCTCCGAGAATCCTGACGCTACTATAACTAATATACTTAAGAAGATGGACGCTCTTGAGCAGGAAACTGTTTCAGAGACCGAAGTTGATCCCTCGAATTCAGATTTTGAGACAGACTTGGCTTTCGAAGAAGTAAAATCAGACCCTGAGGTTGAGTCTGAGCCCCAAGGATCGTCCAGTACCATCGGATCGTTATTCAGCATGATGAAAAGAACCATTCTAGGTATAAACTCGGAGGAAAAACCAGCACGAGAAAAAACTAAGAGCGAGGAGAGCATCATGAAATACAAACACCAAACCAACGACAATTCACTTTCGGAAAACGATGCTTTTGAGAATGAAATGTCACACAGAGAACCCAGCGCCGTCATCATTCTCGACGAGGAAAATCCTGAACAAGATGTAGGCTCTTCTGTTACCATTGTCGGTGATAATTTGAGTCAGAAATTGTCGGAGTTAAACTTATGCCTTTCAAAAAATACCTCCGATAAAGATTTATGCAAAGTTTCAAAGCCAGTCAGCTTCAGTACACTGGAAGCTAACAAAGAATCAGAGTTTCTGGTCCAAGACACTTTGTCCGGTAAATTAACAGACGAAAATGCAGAACTTTTGGATTTGGCTCAGAATCAGACCAGCAATTGCTTAGTTCATTCGAGTGTAGAAACGAATGACCCAGAAACTAGCAAAGAAAATAATTCCGAATTTGGAAATGAAGATTCGCCAGAAATGAACTACAAAAATTTAAGATCTGAACATGCGGCCAAAAGGCTTAGCGAAATTAACGATAATCAAAACGAGGAGGCAACTGGGATCGAAGGCACTGATTTCTTTTCTGATATTTTGACTGAGGCAGTGAACAGAATCATTGCTGGACAAGAAACCGAGAGCGCTTCTAGAGAAGATGCTAGAGATGGTAGCTCTTCAGATGAAAATGAGTCCGAATCCAGTCAGACAGAGTCTTCGCGACTGATCTCTAGGGTAGAAGAAGCCAAGACTAGAACAGAAAACGAAGCTTTTAATCTCCTGGACACGGAAGAAGAATCTAAGAGCAACAAAAGTCTCCCGGAATTATGTCCCGAAACCATCAAAAAGGAAGAAATAATTCCTGAAAATGATCTGGGGAGAGATTCTGAGCTCCCTATTTGTCCAGAAAACTTTACAGACCCCGAAGACAAGCCGATTGATGAAAAGCGGGAACCCTTTTCCCTGGATAATGACCTGGAGGACAATTCTTCTATAGAAGAATGCTGCGAATGTTGCGAATCGCCAACGATATCGGATACAGAAAGGGAAATAGACAGCCAGGTTATCGACAACGCAGCAGAAGCTCATGAAACAGGAAGAAAAAGCCCTGAGGTAATAGACAACATAAATCAGGTGACATGGAAAGAGCCGCCATTTCCAGTTCCAGCTAACGCTCTGAATTCTCTTTTGGAAAAGAGCACAAAGCCGGATGCCGTCAGCAAATCAGACTCCTCAACAAACACCAGTTACTACGACTTTAACGTTTTGTTCGTCGGAGGATCTCCGGAGCCTGAATACAAGACTCTGAAAACAACAAAGAGAGACATAAACAGCAGTCCATCTTTGTCGCGGGTACAAGAGCCGCCCCTCAAGCTAATGTTGGACAAAAGCTCGATGACCAGAGTGGTGGACATCCTCAGCGGGGAGGAGAGTCTGGAATCTATATCTGAAAGCGAGCCGACAAAAGAGCTGAAAAAACTCACTGAAATGTTCCCCAACATCCCTCGCGAGGATGTGAAAGAGATATACGAAAATCTCTGTAGCCACAACTTCAATTGGGCTGTGGACATGATTTTGGATGGCGTACCCGAGCATGTTACTAAATATAGCAAAATAAAAGCTCCGAAAATTGATCTGGGAGACAGACAAGCCTCTGGATCCGACTCCGCTGATATAGAAAGCCAGAATTCTTCTCCCAGAAAAGAAAGAATTGATAAATTGAAACAGTCCAGTAGCTCCGAGTCCAATGACAGCGACTCTAAATTACACCTCCAGAGTTCGAGCCCGAGGAAGAAAAAGGACAGGCATAAAGTATCGGAAGAGATTTTAGAGCTCAAAAGACAAATCGAGGAAAAGATGGTGATCAATGAGGCTAGCTATAATCCTCATATACTCAGAGTCAAGAGATGGAAAAACGGCGAACCGGATATCACACCAGATTCTACAGAAGAAAAACTTTCCCCGCAAAATAGTATCGAAAATGAAGATATCGGGGGAAGTTCTCCATCCCCCAAGTCATCGGAAAGCATCGACGACTTCACAGAGGACGATATTGAGCCGGAAGAAATGATGGAGCTCAATTTGGGACAGGAATTCATCAAGGTTTTAGAAAACGAATTTGGAAATGCCGAGTTCCAGTTCCCTGGCGGACTTTTTCCCGTTATTCAAATCAAGAAATCTATGGCTCAACAGATTCACGCCCTTTGGATTGAGAGCATGGATCAACAGCTCAATGCCCAGCAGGAACAACTTGACAAAATGATTGAGAAAGGTATGTATAGCGGTTGGTTAGTCTGTTGAAAGTTTGGGATTTTGTTGATCAGATTTGATTGGGTTTTATCAGATTTTGGAGAATTTTTTACAGGAATGTCACAGAATGTAATCGGAATTTATCAGATTTGGAAATAATGGATTGAATTTTAGAAAATCGAGGAACAAATAGTACAAAATTTTATGAGACTTCAAAGAATTTCAGAAAAATATTCTCGGAATTCATAAACTTCCACTAAATATTATCAAACTAACTTATCAAGGTTCGTTACGTTTTTAGGTAATTCAATAACTTATCTCTATGTCTCACTAAACTTCATTCGAATTCGTACGATTTTATAGGAACTCATGGAGTATGTAAAAATTGTAAGGAATTTTAGGGCAGTTTTTGGAGAAGTATTTCAAAATTCATCAGATTTCATGGAATTTTGAAGAATTCCAGAAGAAGTATCTGGAGATTCTTTTCAACTACAGCATATTTATCAGGATCCTATGGAATTTCAGAAGATACAGCCAAGTTTAATGGCATTACATCAAAATTTCTATAGCTTTCATGGAATTTCCAAATCAATATCACACGATTTGATTAAATTCAATCAGGCCCATGGATTGTAGAATTTTAGAAAAAGCATCGTGAAAGTCAAACAAATATCTTGACAATTCATCATATTCTTTAAATTTCATCTAGTTCCTTCAGGATTCGTAGAGTATTCAGAAACTGGGTAGAAAATGTAACAGAATTAAATGAAATTGTATCAGAGTTCGTTAGATTTCATTGAATTTTACACACAGTATCACAGAATTCGACAATATTAAACGAAATTCCATAGGATTGACTAGAATTCAAAGATATTTCAAAAGACATGTCAGAGCACTTTATCGAACGTCATAAGACTGCATCACTTTACATCGAATATTGGGAAACTTGACAAGAAATAAAACAAACTTTCATTGAGTTCCATTAAACTTCACTAAATTCATTCAGTATTCGTAGCCTATCAAGATTGAATAATAATATTACATTAAAAACGATATTAGATGCGGAATACGCGAGATCTCTAGAGCAAGAAGAGGCTCGCAATTTGTCGGAGCCGGCAGTCCCAAATTTGGCAGAAATAATGGACATGGAAATGGCTTTAGCGCTGTACCACAATGACTTGGTAAGGGAAACAAACAGCAAGAAAGACCGAGTCATAATGAAAAAACGATCGTGAATAAGCTGACCCCTTTCTTCCAACTTTTCTCTCTTATTGTTAGAAAAAGAAACTAGAATCGGAGACTCCAAACGACATGGCGTCCAGATTAACCAGGCAAATGCTCCACGAAATGTTCACCGATTACGACCCAGAAACTTTGAACGAAATCCTCAAAGCCCATAACGGGGACTTCAAAGAAACTGTCGATGTCCTAGAAGCCAGTACTGGGAAAGTCGTAAATCGCAATAATACGCTAATGAAACAGAAAAGCCTTATAGACAGGGCTAAGAGGGAATCGATACAGTCGGATAACGAGGTGAAATTTTTACTCCAGTTTAGGATTTTTGTTGAGTTTAAAAAAAGGGTGAGAAACTTTCGGGATTTGTGTGGATAACTGAGAGTCATGTTTTTCTTGTTGTTTCATCAGGGCACATCGACTAGCACTATTGTTGTTAATCCAGAAATCGGACAGTCTAGTATCTTGAATTCCACCTCATTGACTTACGACGCCGCTATGGAAGAGGCTCGTATTTCTAGAATGGAAGCTGAGAGACAACTTCTGTTACGAAACGAAAATTTTAACAAAGCTAAAGAGGCAATCAGAAAAGGAAATCGCGACGTCGCTGGGTACTACTCGCAAATGGTAATACATTTCAAGACATTTTGGAGCTTGGCTGGGTTTTTGGTCATTATTTGCACTGGGATTTGATTCGTTTTTCAATTATTTGGTTGTCGGAATTGTTTGATAATTGAAATTTGCTTTCAAAAAGTTAAAATCTTTGATTAGTTGATTTTTGAATTCTTTCAAATAAGTGAAAACTTGAATGTTCACTTAAATGGAGCTTCTAACAAGTTCGATTCTCAAGAAACTTCGAATATTCAACTAACTCAAATCCCACAGAACTTTTCGAGATCGAATACAGTTTCTGGTAAAAAAAAACATCCCAAAACCATCTAAAACCTACTCGACTGAACTGAAACTTCAAATTTCAGGCAAAACTACACGCGAAACAAAGAGAAATAGCCAACGCAACAGCGGCGAGTGCATTTCTAGCTGCTCAAGACTATAAAATGAGTAAAGAACAAATGAGAGGCAATACTCTAGACTTGCACAATCTTTACGTAGCTGAGGCGCTTCAAGCCCTGGAAGTTTTTCTAGACTATCAAATATCTCGACTGAACGAAAGTACGAAGAGATCGATTAATTTGTACATAATAACCGGGCGAGGGGCTCGGAGCAGTAATGGAATGAGTCGAATAAAACCAGCTGTCTCAAAGAAATTGGCCTCCAAAAACATCAGGTAAGGCATTTAGTTCTACGAAGATTATTTCGGGCCGTTAAACAAAGTATTTCATTGATTCATGTTTTATTTCCTGGCCGATAGGTTCATGGACGACAACCCAGGCTGTCTCAAAGTAGTTATTCACAGACGCAGCGGTGCAGTGGGTTAAAAAATCACCCCCAGTTACAATAATACAATAGCAAAAGCAATTACACTATAAGTAGGTTGAAGAATCGTGGAAAAAATTCAAGAAGAACTAGGAAAAAATCATTTTCTATGAATTTCTATTTGAATATATATAAACGGAGACAAGAAGAAACGAACTATTATACATATACTACAATAATTATACATTTGTATATAATTATTAAACTTCTATAAACTGTATACAAATGAATGTATGAATGAACGATTGAATGAATTTATGTATAAATGTATCAATGTAAGTATGTTTGCGGAAGCGTTACTCATTGTCGATCGTTATTTACTCACTCGGAAGCGATTTATTTTACGGCGTGAAAAGAATTATTCTAGATTAAGTTCATTATTATAGTTATTATTGTATACCAAAATGAAATTTTTAAGTTTTACATTTCAGGACTTCTAATAGTTTATGATTGTTTGCTACTTTTTTTTTGTTGATTTCATTTTCGTTTCAGTTTTCTTTTTTCTTAGCAAAACTGAACTAAATGTACGTATGGTTTTATTTGAAATTCAGAAAAAATTCGTCATTCCGAGTTTTTATCATACGCTTGTTAATGAATGAAGAAACTATAAACGTTCAAACAATCAGTAGATTAGTACAACACTCGTAGTTAATAATAACACGAGTCAAGAAAGACGGTGTTGAGTAACGTAAATCAAATTGGTGCGTAATAAGTAGGATATTATTAAAAATTCTTATTTTATTGAACACAAAAATAATAACGATACATTGTATACATACACACGATATATGTATGTATGTACATATATCTGTATCGGAGATATTTTTTACTGTTATTTGTATTTTTTTTTTTTCTTTTTTTTTCTTTCTTTTCTTTAAATAATACAAAGAAATAACGAGATGAAAAAATATGGTTTGTAAAAACTGTTTTTCGTTTCAATTTAGTAAAAGTATTTTTTTACCCTATTATATCGTATTATTTTTGTAATTCATATTGATGACGTATATTTTCATATGTATACACATCTTGTTGCTCTGAACAAACCCGTTGATAATCATATCTATCGTATGTACGATGTATACACGTAATTTACACCATTGTCTACAGAGCAATAATTCGAAATCTGTAAAAAGAAAAGAGAAAAGTAAAAAAGAAAACAATCAAGATCGATATCTTATCGATGATTCCTTTTTACTTTTAGATTGGAACTAAAATGAACGATTATTGACTATTTTTGTATGGTTTAAAGTAAGGTTGAACTAGTTCATGGCAGGGCGTTATTAAAAATCTAGGAGAAATTTTTGAAGGGTAAAAAACTGAATGACCCTGCTTAAAAATACCGTATTGTTCCGAATATAATACGACCCTGCGTATAAGTCGACCCTGTTTTTTGGGATTGAATTTGAGGTATATTTTTCAGTCTGAATATAAGTCGTTTTTCATTAACAAAATATCAGGATCATTTTCATGAATCAACATTTATTAATTTGATTCTTCTGCGAACCTTTTGTTTCCACTTTATCGGTATTCCCCAAATTTTATGCACTTTTTTCACCAATATCACGTATTAGGTAATACAATATACATATACATAATATACCCCGAATTTAGGTCGACCCCGCAAATAAGTCGAGGGTGATTTTTGGGAATCATATCAGTTACCTAAAACCTTGACTTATTTTCGGAACAATACGGTAATGTGGTCCAAGCTTTGCTCCCATTTTTTCGATTCAATAATCGATGAGTATATCTTTTCGAACAGAACTAGTCTTGAAATTTCGATATGGGAGAAGTTTGAATTTAGCAATAATAATAAGAGATACTGTTTTTCTTTGAATTAACTAGATTCAACTCGCAGAATACACGACTTTACTAATGATTTATACCTATCAGTGTAGGGGGAATAGAACACATGGGGTAAGTGACGTTTTGGATAAAGTGAGAAGGTGGAACAGTATGTCAGATCAATTCCTGCAAACAAATACTGTAACGAAGAAATAGGTAATAACGATGTTGAGTAAGTGTAATGAATGAGTAAATGAATAAATGGCTTAAAAAAAAAAAAAAAAAAGTAAACTTCAAGAAAACTTCTTTCTTATTGTTAGTTGAAGTATGGAATATGAAAAAGTTACTCTGTTCTAAACCGTCTCGGCCATTCACATGATCTATGAATGAAAATTTCAAGATACTCGGTTGTTCAACCGTCTATTGAATATTGGAATTGGAAATATTCTAATTAGACATTCAGTGTTTGAAACAGAATCATTCACATTACCTACTTTTCTCTTAGACAGGATGAAGTTGTTGATCGCAGGGTAAAAAAAAAAACAAGAAATGGATTCCTCAATTAAGTATAAAAATTGTATATATTTATAATCAATACTGTCTAATTCGCTGGGTATACATAGAATGAGTGTAATCATTACATTTGACGGATAATCACAAGTGTAAAGTATCACGTGGCGTTGATTCTGAATGCCATTTCTATTAAACTTTGAGGCGTCGAGTCTCGATAACAAACGTAAAGTTCCCTGGGTTGGGGTGCTGGAAATGAACGTCCGACGACCCAGTAGGCTGCGCCATCGTATTCGAACAAGACTCCATGTTCCTTAATGGCGACAAGGCTCTTGTTGATGACGGTCTTGTCCGTATCTTGATTGAGCATTTTTTCAAATCTCGCAGTCTTTTGCAGTAATTTGTGAATGACGCGAGCGCTGCTGTTGAAAAGTCTGATAATATTCGAATCGTTACGACTTCCCGTAGCCCCAGAGACTTTCGATACGTTTGACGATAAAAGAACACCCTCCAATGCATCCAGATGCACGTAATGTAGCAAAGCCTCTTCTCCACCGGCGCTTACCTTCTTCGGAAGTATGTACTCAGCTTGATTGAGTAAATTCTGACGTATATTTGATACGTCCATCGTGCTCGGGTGACTTTCGTTCTGTAATGAGAAGAAATAAAATGTTCAAAAGTTAGCAGATACTGTTGAAGTCTCTGGAATACGTAGATTATGTTATAATATCATATATTTATCTCAACTAACTCTGTCGTAATCCATGTCAGAGTCGCTGCCATCTGACTGTCGAGGTATCGTGTTATTGGCTTTCTCTCTCGTTGCACGTCTGCCCAAAATGGGAACAGCCTCGTCACTTGCTTCGCTAACCGCTCCTGTTCCTTGGCTGGTCGAATCCTCTGACGTTTGCAATGAATAGACTGGAAATTACCAAATACATTGAGATATTGGGTATGGAAAATCCAGAAAAAGGAAAAATTTGAAACTCCGAATGCTGCGTTATTAGTAGGAATATACCAGAGCCTGTTGATGCAGTGCTTTGTTCGAGACTTCGTCTTTTCAATATCGAAGATACCTCCTGATTCTTTCTACCAATTGTAGAATTGATCTTAGGCGGAGTAGATCGAGATTCGCCAGGCTTAACGAGTCCCAAAAAATTCTCAGCTATATTCGAGGTCAATTTGTTCATTGCGCTATCGTGGATCAAGTCAATCTCTCGTCTTAGATTTGCGGCGATCCATTTTTCCGCTAAGGTCGGTATACCAATTTTTTGTATATGTTTGAGGGTCTCCTGTGCCTCTTCGACATAGAATACATCCGGGCTGGAATTCTCTTCGAGTCTGTAATGACGATGTTTTCTCAAATTCAAACCTCACGATGTAGGATAAATCTCGTTCGATCAAACATTGAAATTCATAATCAAAATACGATAGAAAATAGCTCTTACTCGGCTGTACAGCCTCCAGACTCGAGGAGAACGGCAAGCAACTGATTGCCAAAGCCAACGACAAGTAGAAACCACTTTCCGTTTGGCACAAACGGCTGGCCTTCTTCGACAGGATCAAGAAGTCCACGATTGCAGGAGAGAGGATAGACTTCTTTCCATACGATCAGGGACTTGACCGGTTCGTCTCTGACCAAATTCAACAATCCCTTCTGTCTCAGAAACGAATGGATTTCAATTAGATCTTGACGAGGCAGGTGCGATCCGAGCAAAAAGTCTCTGTGGTAAAGACAGCTTCCGAGAATTGTATAGAGACGTTGACAATCCATCGGGTCTTCATTCTGCCAATAGAAAAATGTAATTGCGATAATAATGTATCGATAATAATCACCAAGAGCTAAGTACTTCAAGTCCAAATTACCCAATCTCTGTAATCCATGGCTTCCATTTCATTAAGCGCGGCGTCAATTTGAATCTGAGCATCTCTGGGCAGTTGAACAAAACGTGCCGCGGGCAGAGTATCTTCAAAGTCAGTCCCCTTCGAGCAAGAGGATGAGTCAGTTTTTAGTTCATTTGAGTTATAAGATGTGTTCGAGGGCGATGTATCTGTTGATTCTTCGATAATCCTCGAGAAGAGTAGAGAAAAGAAATGATCTAGAGAGGAATGATTCTCTTTGAACGAGAAACACTTGCTCAAAGTTTGGTGACTGAACTCCAGTGCTCGTACGACATCCTCAGTTATTTCCAAAGTTTGTTGGAGGCAACAGCTGAGTAAATAAATGTATGAATTGTTATCACAGTTCCTAAAAACTCTGTTATTTCTTCTTCTAGCTCACCATTTCTGCGGCAATGCCAGTAGAAGCAATTCCTCCCCTCTCGGTACGTATGCGATATGAATAAATTCGTTTTCGAACGAAGTAGTCGTGCTGTAACGTGGGAATGAGGATCAAATATGACTTAAATCATCAGGATCCAACAGGTTTAACAATTTGATTATAAATTAAAAACTAAAAACCGCATAATACCTAATTGGTCGAGGTCCAGATACACCGGGAAGCATATGATCGAGGGTAACAAAGGCACCCCTGGCTCGGCACAGAACAGATTGCATGGTGTTGTCTGAAGATCGTGGAAACGTGTAGAGTACGTCTTGCAGCTCTGGTCCAGTTTCGGAGAGACCAGTGGTTTTTACAAATATTATGCCTACAGAATGTTTGATCAGAGATTCTATCAGTGGACGAGACTCTTCCTCGGATACCAAACGACGCACCGCTGGCGATTGCTGCTGTGAAAAAGGAAATAATTTTATTAATAGAAGCCAGAAAGAACGTTTATATTTGAAAGTGATTCTCTGGATTGGAGAGATTCATCGTTTATCACCTTCTCGAAACTTGAGTCCATTGTAGTTTTGCCTATTTCGGTACCGGCGACTCTCTGTAGCTCCAATTTCACCTGAAAAAAAATAGAATTTGGTTGTAAACAGCTTTGAGCAAGAAGACAAAAGGAAAAAGTAGTAATAATTGAGTTGAGAGATTCACAGTTAGCTCATAATAATCGATAATAATATAATTAGAAAGGGAGGAGAGAAGATTCTTGAAAGATTATAATTCCTGCCACGTACATTGGCAGGTTCGAAGATTCGGGATAACAAGCTGTCCAAATTTCTAGCATTGACTTCACTGCCATCCACACTCCTCAGCCAATCTCCGATCTTGATATTCTTATTCTTCATAGCTTCTCCACCGGGAACAAGACCCGCGACCATGACCCTGACATTGTCGGAAAATGCTCCTGGTAGAATTCCCAAATAAGCTTCGCAGAGTGTAGCTCGCCTCCCCAGCTTGTGCCTTCTACCAGGATCAACTCTGACGATTACCTCCCTGATTTCACCCGCCTGAAAAACATGAGGTATTAAAATAACTATCGTATTGTTCCGAGTATAAGTCAACCTTTTTAGTAGCAAACATGACTTCAAAAATACGTCATCGACTTATACGCGAAGTCGACTTAAATGCCGGGTTGATGTCGAAAATTTACCCTACGTATCTCAGAACAAAACGTACGCGAGTGGCGGTGCATGAAGCGAAAATTGAAAATAGCATGTTCTACACGAGGCTAGAGTTCTAGAGGGGCGAAAACGGGACAATATCCGCGAATTGACGAAATGGTATCCGAATATATTCACGAAAAATGGAGTCACATGTTCTAAAATGTACTTCAAAAATACTATTAAAAAAATGCAATATTACTCATGAGTGGAAATATGAAATCAAATTTCTGTGTGAAAGCCTACTTATATTCAGTGTCTACCTTGTCAACCTATGTCAACCTTAGAATTACGAGGTCGACTTATACTCGGAACAGCACGGTATTTTGCATTTGGAAACTCGAAAAAACTGTTTAGGTGAAAAAAGTTCACCTTGAAATACACCTTGCAAACAGAATCTGCCGGGAATTATTCTCAAGATGTCCCAAATCAATATTTATCAATGGAGCTAGACATCGACTGGGAAATCATCTGCCGGCTTCTTTTGCAAGATTTTGTGTTGGGTTGAAATTCAGTCACAGTGAGAGGACGATACGACATAAAGCGAGATATGCTTTGTCGAATTTGCGCAAGTATTCTTCATACTCCACCTATTTTCCAAATCAATGATGCTGTCAATTGATGTTCATTGAGTCATATTAATAGCAAAGGGTCGATGATTGCCACCTGTCCTATGTACCTAGCAATTACACTCTCAGTTTTGTCAAAAACGTGTGTGAGAATGAGCTAGCTTTGCCAGAAGGTGAGGCAACCAGCGAATTTATTCATAAAATTTAGCACAACAGGTGAAAATAAAGTATCCTTCTATCTAGAAATAGGCTTTCTGAAGATCTTGATATCTTGAGAAATAAGAGGAAAGTTTTTGGCTTCTGCTTGTGCATATTCGACACATTAAAGCAAGGTGCTATATTTCCCTTCTCGGTACAGCCTGAACTTCAGCGTCTCAAAATATTTACTTAGTTTTATGATTAAACATTAATTCAGGTATCTGTACAATTTTGGCAGCAGATTCTGTTTGCGAGGTGAATTTCAAGGGCCGTGTCGAGACTCTTGGTAGTTTAGTAAAAGAAAGAAAAACATTCACTCCATTTTGACACACCTCGCTGTCCCTGAATGTAACTTCTTTGGTGGTCCCCTGGCTGTTGCCACTTCTCTGAGGAGTTTTACCATCGATAGGAGACGAGGAGGATCCCTTGTCCGTTACGGCTTCCCTAGCCTTCTTGTTCTTCACGCTGCATCTTCGACTCTCCCGTCGTCTAATAAGACGCATAAGTTTTCCAGCCCTAGTGCTGCGGCGTCTGGCTAGTTCTGGCGACGGCGGTTTTGGCTCTCGACGAAGGAGGGAATTCCGATTCTGGCCTTCATTGATAGGGGCGTTGGGTAGAGATTCGATGTAGAACACTTCCCCTGTCCATTTTATAGCCGAATCCCATTCGACTATCGAGCTAAGGAATATTTTCGATTTGTTTACACCGAAATTTGAGGTTATGGCAATATGATTAATTGTGTTAAATAAGAACTACCTGTCATTGTCGGAGTAATAAGATCCGATGCTCGACGCTGCGTCACTTTCCCACCAATCGTCCTCATCCTCCTCCTCGTCCTCATCTCCATCGTCGTTATTGTCATCGCCGCCTTCGTCGTCCTCGGGAATGTCAACAACGACTTGTTGATCCGTCAGAGCGAGGGACCGGTCGGTTTTGTTAAACGATAACGCTTTTGCATCCAATTCGTTCATTATTACATACGATACAAGTATACATATAAACTTATAAATATGTGTGTATGTATTTGTGTCACCGAGTCTTGTGTCAATTCACTATTTTTCCAATATTTCATTCATCAATTTTGCACAATGAATACCCTTGATTAATCCCCGTCAAAGTTCACGGCCAATCAAAATACTTGGTTTATCGTAGGTTAGGGTCGTATTCCTCAAGCTGACTCTTCCATTAGCGTCAAACTCACGCTCAAGACGAGCGTCAGAAGCAATCGGGCCAATCAGATGCTTTGATTTACTTGACGCCGGACGCTGAGCGGTCGAAAATTTGACGCTGAAGAAAAGCCAGCTTCATTCGAACGATGAATATAATTAATTAATTAAATCTGTTGAATTGACATGATTAATTCTTGAATGAGATTTCATTCATTCTCTGACAAATGGTTTACGCGATCCCTTATATAACAAAGAAAATAAATGCCACTTCAGCGTTCAAATAAATGAATCGATTTCGCGTGATCGTGTGAAACGTTGACGGAGGTGTGAAACAAAATTTGCGCGTGAAATTTCACGCAATCGGGACAGTCGGAGAAACAGGTGTATTGATGAAATGAAGATAAACGTTGTATTGGAACAGACGATATTATTGAAAAGCAAGCAACATGTATGTATGTACAGATAAATAACGATTAAAGACACAATGATCAATTGTGATTTTTCTGAGTTTCTGTGGAATGCCTGGCATGATTCATCATAGATTCGACTTTGTTAGCAGTCTCTCTGACCACGTCAGATATCTCATCCGGCAGATGATCGAGGGTGGGAATGTGGGCAGACAGTCTTTTGTAAACAGAATCTTTAGAACCGTCTTTCTTCAGTCTCCGTTGCTCTTGGTACTTCAATTGTTGTTTGAAGAATATGGCGTTTTTAATCAGTTCCAACGTGTTGTCGTAGTTCTTTCCGGCTCCTTCCATTGCCTTGATCGCACTCACCGCATACTCAACGTCGTAACATCGGCCCTGAAGCTGCTGCTGGAGGGCGAGTACTTCCACACGCTTTTCAACCATGGGTGGTAACGCCTTTCTGACGTGCTCTTGGAGGCGGTAGAACGCTAGGGAAGGTTCGTTCGCCACTATGTGCATATTTTCCGATATCCTTTCGGTTGCTGGAAATACCAAAAAGATGTTCTCGAGGTGTAATAGATAATCAAATCTTTTCTTCCCCCTCAAAAAAATCCCCTCAACATTTCGACTTACCTTTTTTTACTTTTGTTTCGAGTTCCTGATCAGGCTGGTACACCTTAGCCATTGTAGACGCGGCTGTTTAGCAAATAGTTTTGTTTTATGTTTTTCGTGCAAATTAGTTCCTTGCTTTGGTTAACCCTCCTGTCAAATGCTCCGTTTTCTGTCACAACATTGCTGTTGCGTGCGAATCCAATCTACAGCTGTAGATATCTACCTAATAAGTTAGACGCTAGGCAAAACTAAGTACCAGTTCCTATCTCAAGTAATTTAGCTAGTTCACGGGGAAATTGTAACGACGTTTAAAAAATCATAAAAATACATCCGAAACATGAAACGTTGACTGTACACAATAAATATCAGCAATTTTTTCTGTCAACGTATATGGACATCAAAGTTGGAATGTTGAACTGTAATACCGACGGAGCGTGAAGTTCATCTCTGACTCTGTTTTACCGGTAAAGTAATTGTTAAAACGGAACCGTGCGTTCGTAAAGATTAGCCGGAAGTGCCGCGGCGTGGATAGCTGGTTTCCCCCACCATCGGAATCGACGACGAAACGTGGCAGGCGACGCGGCGCCGTTGGCACTTTCTTGACCGCAGTTTACTTCGCCGCTAGCGCGACATAGGCGTACCACAATTGTTTCGCGGACAGCTAGCTCATCCGTATTCCTCCTCCGTTAGCACACAATCAGCACCAGGTATAGGAAATCAGATTGTATTTCTCACACCCAATCACATTTATACGGTATTTGCATGAAAATATATCCCATGAACTTCCTCCTTCAATCTCTATTTCATCCTTTCTTATCGTATCACAAAAAGTCTCCGATTTCTGAGATATTCGGACCTTTCAAATCCATCCGGTACATACGATTTTCATCAATAATTTTTCGCTAGCATATGACCTACAGTTAACCGGCGATTTAGTCGTAAAGAGATATTTTCAAGACACGATAATTGAATAGTAGTTGGTGAATTCGGGTTCACGATATTATCTATTATTCTATACGAGATTTGAGCCACATTGTAAACAAGCTGGCCAAAAACCTTCATCCTCATATTCCCCGTTATATTGACACAGTCTAACGAAAGCAAATTGAATTCTTTTCTCTCATCAGACTATGAATTATTACGCGGTGTTGCTGGGGCTAGCTGCCATCCTGGCTACTGGCTACTGCGAAGAAGAGACAGGAGATGCTGCTCACTTGTTGGTATCTAAACAAATCCTTAATAGGTACCTCGTCGAAACAATGGATATTGTTGTCAAGGTAAGAGGAGATAACAACTCTTTTCATCTTGGTTTTTAAGGAAAAATCGAATTATTCATGATTGTAATGCAATTTAACCTCCGATCGCAGTACACAGTTCACAACGTGGGTAGCTCAGCGGCTCTTGAAGTTGAGATAACAGACAACTCGTTCCACCCTGACAACTTTGCCCATATCAGCGGAGAACTGAATGCCAGATTCGACCGTGTACCTCCAAGCACAAACGTCAGCCACACCGTAGTCGTAAGACCAAGAAAATACGGTTACTTCAACTTCACAGCTGCTGAAGTGCTCTATCGCCGTACCGAAGATGCTTCCAGGCTTCAGGTTGCCGTCAGCAGCGAGCCTGGCGAAGGCCTTGTCGTTGCTTTCAGGGATTACGACAAAAAGTTCTCTTCCCATGTGGTAGGTTTTGGCAAAAGTTCGATTTTGAAATTGTTGATATGGAGAAAATCTGCTCGTTTTATCAACAATCAATGATTTTGGGGATATGGGATAAGATTCTTATGTGAATGGTTTTGATTACAGATCGATTGGGCCGCATTTGCAGTGATGACTCTTCCATCTTTGGCCATTCCGTTCGCTCTTTGGTACTCGAGCAAGAGCAAGTACGAGAAACTTGCAAAGAGCTCGAAAAAACATTGATCGGCCAATCACGAGCTGTTCGAATAAAATTCAATCGCGATGTAAAATATTCGTAGAACCCGTGCGTGACTGCGTGAGGCGTGACTGTTTCATTATACATACCTACCTAATTTTTTTAATAAACGTTATTTATGATAATTGTCTAATGCGTTATTACACCCAATCATCTATCTATTTGTTAAAATCTAGCATTAAGTTTTCTAGTTATTCACAACAATAATTGATCAATAACTAAGCTCAATATGAAAAGTGCCTGAAATTGATATCCACTTTCGATTACGACCATAAAAACGTCATTTTTTAGTTATCAACAGTGAATATCAGATCATCAGCTGAAATTAACAATCACAACACTTGTAGAGAATCAATTCTCAATGAAACCTCACACTGCGCTGGATATGTGACGTCAGCTAGGCACGTTTTTTGGTGTCGAGTTTCTCTTCTATAGCATATCCAACGAATGTATACAGTCTTCGTTTTCGAGCGAGTTTCGTCTCTGGGATAATTGTAGTTTATGGAAAGGGAGAACCGGGAATTTGGGGTTTTGGGTTATGTCGTAAACAACAAGATGATGGATAACATAAACTTTCTAACCTCCTCAACAATTATTATAAAAGCGTAGCGTGCAATTTTGGCGGTTGAAATATTAATTAGATAATTTCGCAATACGACTTACGTTATTTTTTGCTCCAGATGTTCAGTCGAATTGGTTTTAGTCCGGCTAATGCGTACGCCGACTGTTGTAACTAACCTAAAAATTGATAACCGACAATAATAAAATGTATTCTATTTGTAAAAGTACGCATCCCGCTACTGGGGTCGAGCACGCAATCACTTGCTGCTTCTTTGATCAAACTGAAAAATGCCTCGTAGTAGCTGGGGCGAATATTATCAGAGCTTTTCGTCTCATACCAGACGTCGATTCGACAAAGAGAGAAAAGTACACAGGTGAGATATTTTTCCGTTACCCTATTTCATCCATTTATAATCATATTATTCAATCGTCGAATCATATCTGCAATGAACCTCTTCAAATTGTCCCATTCACAGAGACAAGACCACCAAAAATGAAACTCGAGTGTTTGGCCCAGTACACTCTTCATGGAAATGTAATGTCCATGCAGGCTGTTCGTCTAGTCAATTCTCAGAGGGATTCTCTCCTCCTGAGCTTTAGGGACGCTAAGCTTTCTGTAGTCGAGTATGATCTGGATACTCACGATCTGCGTACCGTATCTTTGCACTACTTTGAAGAGGAAGAGATGAGGGTGAGAGCAGAACGGACCATCTAGAGTTTTGTTTTGTTAGAGGAATTTACTAAAATTCAATTAAATGGCGGCAGACTGCAAATAATAAAAGATATTTCATGAGACAAGATGTGTAACGAATCGTCATATTTTCAGGGATCACAATTCTGGTAGAGCTAACAAAATACTCTATTGTAACTCGCTTTCAATGCAGATTTGCCAGAGCATAAGATTTAAAGTTTTAGTCTGATAAAAAAGCGTTATTCTCTTGTTTCTCGTCTCTTTTTACAAAGGGTCTTAAATTTACAATATTCTTTTTATCATAACTTCAAATTTCTAATACAAATGAATGTGTTTATTGTCTAGACTGGGAAGTTATCACGTTTCGTATAGTTTGCTTTTTTTATCTCGTCTCGCTTGGGATTTACTTGGAAGATAAGATGCATTTTTGGCTTAGAATTATTTCGATTTCAATAAGGAAACAGATAATATTCCGTGTGAAATCAAAATAATCGATAGTATTGTAAAAACACAAACTACTATGTATCAAAAACTTTTTCTTTAATCATAAAGATTTTGAACAATCTTTAATCGAGGACCACAAAAATTCTGATCAAAGACTGCAAATGCTACAAAAAATTCAGCGGGGCTCTTAGCTGGTCGCTTTATTCATTTTCAGTCACTTTTCTTACAATTTTTGATCAGTCAGCCCTCCGGAAGCTTTGAAATAGTTGAATCAATTGATAGGACCGGTTTTTGTAAGTCTATCTCCAAACAAATTGATCTTCTGAAATATATCTTCGATATCTTATTATAAACTGTAATGTAGGATGGCTGGACAAATCATCACCACATACCAATGGTCAGGGTGGATCCCGAAGGAAGATGTGCAGTTATGCTTGTATACGGTAGAAAACTGGTCGTTCTACCCTTTCGCAAGGACCCGATTATCGACGACGGAGATCTTCTCGAATCGACAAAGTCATCGTCGTCGCACAAAACTCCTATATTATCGTCTTACATGATCGTCTTAAAAACTCTTGAAGAAAAAATGGACAACATCATCGACTTACAATTTTTACACGGCTATTACGAACCGACTTTGCTGATCCTTTATGAACCTGTGAGAACTTTCGCAGGGTGGGTGTTATGGATATCTTTTTAACGTTTCGTTGATATAAAATAGAACAAGAATACAGAGTAATATATTTAATTACACACTTTAATCCGAATTGGATTGATTCTTTCTTCAGACGTATAGCAGTCAGGCAAGACACCTGCGCGATGGTCGCGATATCCCTGAATATACAGCAAAAAGTTCATCCCATTATTTGGTCCGTTTCTAATCTACCCTTCGACTGTTGTCAAGCAGTACCGGTGAAGAAACCGCTCGGCGGGACTTTGATTATGGCTATTAATTCCTTGATATACTTGAACCAGAGTATTCCGCCTTACGGCGTTTCCCTCAACTGCCTTGCTGAGACTAGCACGAATTTTCCACTCAGTTAGTATCCGTATTGATTTAGACTGTTTGCTACTATTAGGAGAGAACTAGCTTCTCAATTATTTCAGATGATTGAACAGAGTTATCAAGTTTCCGTTTCTCATAGAACCTCAGGAAGGAGTTAAGATGAGCTTGGAAGGTGCTCAAGTGGCGTTTATATCTACTGATCGTTTGGTCATATCATTAAAAAGTGGGGAACTTTACGTTTTGTCACTTTTCGCCGACAGCATGCGGTCCGTTCGCGGTTTTCATTTTGATAAGGCTGCCGCCAGTGTGTTAACGTCTTGCGTAAGTTAAAAAAATTTATTTTTGTTTGATAATCATGTATTGTATGTATGGAATACTTTCATTTTAATTTCACAGGTCTGTACATGCGAGGATAATTACCTATTCCTTGGCTCTCGGCTCGGTAATTCACTGCTGTTGAGATTCACAGAGAAAGAATCTGAGAGTGTAATTCCAGTTAGCGGTCTTGAGATAACTCTAGATGACGACGAAGATGAGAATGAAAAGGAGGCTAAGAACGAGGGTGAAAACGACGAAGAAAAAGACATTGAAGAGAAAGTTGATGACGACGACAACGGAGAGACCCCAGCAAAGAAAATGAAACAAGACTATCTCGGCGATTGGATGGCATCTGATGTACTGGACATTAAAGATCCCGAAGAACTTGAAGTATATGGAAGCGAGACACAAGCCTCTATTCAAATAACGTCGTATATTTTCGAGGTATAACATACGCGCGATTACGAATCTCTCGATGTTACAATACTTCATTTCCCAATTTATTTATACTTTATACTTTCAGGTCTGCGATAGTTTACTGAACATAGGACCTTGCGGAAACATATCTATGGGGGAGCCTGCCTTTTTGTCTGAAGAATTCTCACACAATCAAGATCCTGATGTCGAACTCGTCACTACATCGGGATATGGAAAAAACGGAGCTCTTTGCGTTTTACAACGCTCTGTTCGTCCCCAGGTCATACTCCAGCTTATATCCCCAGTTTATTTTCCGCATTCTTATCTCTGTATCTGGCAACATGATATTCCAGATAATTGTTCTCCATAAAAGTTCAATTGAATTATTTGATTCACAGGTCGTTACTACCTTCGAACTTCCAGGATGCGAAGACATGTGGACCGTCATTGGAGCAGTCAATAACGAGGAGCAGGCCAAAGCTGAGGCCGAGGGAACTCACGCTTTTCTTATACTAAGCCACGAAGACTCCACCATGGTATTGCTATTCGTTATCATACAAATTGCAAGAAATCGGAGTTTGAATTAGTGTTTTTCAATCAATTTTACTTCCTCGGGGCTTCCACTTTGCCTCTAATGCTGCTATTCCGCATAATGCCACTTCATTGCGCCTTGTTTTTTTCAGAAAATGCATCTAAATAAACTGCTTCAAACTACTGTAAAAAAAATTTAGACAAAATGCTACTCTTACTTCGCTAAGTTTCTTACTCAAATTATGTGCCCATAGAAGGAGGTTCCTTTCAATTTCATAGCACTATTGAAACTAATTTGAGGTGCTCAGCAGTGAAAGCCCCGTATCTTGCAAGGTTCCTTTCCCATCTTCTTACCCATTTGCATATTTGCATAATTGCTTTATTCATTTCCCAGATTTTACAAACTGGTCAAGAAATCAACGAAGTTGATCACAGCGGCTTTAGTACTCAGGGTACAACTGTATTCGCCGGAAATCTTGGGGCTAACAAATACATAGTTCAAGTTACTCAAATGGGCGTTAGATTGATGCAGGGATTGGAACAGGTGGGCTAACGTTGCCAAATCCGATATTATATAGTTTTCTGAGTACTGTTAATACTTAGTATTTTTAAAATCGTCAAAAGTGATCAAGTTTCTTTACTATATAGATTTTATTAGCTTTCGAAACACAATTCAGAGAAGTCTGCTCATTTTTCATCCCAGATTCAACACATACCTATGGATCTTGGGTGTCCAATTGTACATGCAAGCTGCGCAGATCCATACGTTACAATTCTGACTGAAGATGGGCAAGTTATGCTGTTAACTCTGAGAGAAGGAAGAGGAGCTACTCGACTGCATGTTCATCCCGCTAATCTCTTATTCGTAAGGCTGCCCATTTAATTCTATCAACAAATTGAGGTTTTCAAATAATGTTCAGAGACGCTCAATGATTTTTTCATATCTTTTCTCCACAGAGACCACAAATCGATACACTTTGCGCCTACAGAGATGTCAGCGGCATATTCACAACCCATCATTCTGACGACGTTAACGATGCTGAATCTAGGGAAGAAAAGGTCATCGATGAACCGATTATCGGTGGCACTGTCGACGACGAAGACGATTTGCTTTACGGAGATGCACCAGCGTTTCAAATGCCAATACCTCCTCGTGTCAAAGCTCCGGACGGAACTAGCAAGAAATTACCCTGGTAATTATCAGAATTTTCGATAGATTGTCTTTAGAAATTGAACAACTAATGTACGCCTTGTTTAATTTCGTATTATGTTTATTATCAGGTGGCAGAAACACCTGCAAGAAATGAAGCCGACTTACTGGCTGCTCGTCTATCGTGACAGCGGTACTCTAGAAATTTATTCACTTCCAGAATTAAGATTGTGTTATTTAATTCGTAACTTTGGTTACGGTCAGTACGTTTTACACGACAGTATGGAATCTACTACTCTGCAAACTTCTCAAGCCAACGAAATTCCACCACCTGAAATGCAGGTACCTTTCCCCAAAACGAAATCCCATTTCATTTGTAATTTAAAGTCAGGATATCAAATATATCATCGTATTACTTTCAGGTCAGAGAAATTCTGATGGTTTCTCTTGGTCATCATGGAAGCAGACCCATGTTACTTGTCAGGATGGATTCTGAGATACAAATTTATCAAGCTTACAGATATCCCAAGGGTCATTTGAAGCTGCGATTCAAAAAACTAGACCATTCCATAATTCCTGGGCATATACGGTACGCTCTTCTAATTTTTTATTATTGATTATTAATTTGCCTAAAAATGATGCTGGGACTTGGAGAGTTTATTCAAAATCAAGAATCTCTATTCAAATTCAAGATTATATTACTTGTTTCCTCCCTCTAGGCCAAAACCTAAGGAGGAAAGAGAACCAAATGCAAACTCGACACGCTTTTGTATGATGCGCTACTTCAGCAATATCGCCGGATACAACGGAGTATTCATCTGCGGGGGATATCCACATTGGATATTTCTCACAGCACGAGGCGAACTACGTGCTCATCCCATGGGCATCGACGGGGCCATAACGTCCTTTGCTCCGTTCAATAACGTCAATTGTCCACAAGGCTTTTTATATTTTAATGGAAAGGTAAGAGCCATTTAATGACCATCTAATTAAATCAAATAAAATAGCAACTGCTACAGTATTATCGAACGACATTGATGAAAATTGTAAAAAAAAATGTGGGATTTCTTTACAACAATCTGCAATCTTCGATTACTGACAATTTCAGGAAGAGCTGAGAATCTGTGTATTGCCAACCCATTTGTCTTACGACGCTCCATGGCCTGTGAGAAAAGTACCTCTTCGCTGTACCCCGCACTTTGTCACTTATCATCTTGAGAGTAAAACTTATTGCGTTATAACTAGCATAGCAGAGCCGTTAAAGAGTTATTTCAAATTCAACGGGGAAGACAAGGTGCGTGGTAAATTTTTCTTCTCTCGTAGAATGACGCAGTTATTTTATTATGCAAAATATTCAATCGACAATACGTTTTTTTATTCAGGAGTATACGGAAGAAGAGCGAAGCGATCGTTTTCTCTATCCTCTTCAGGATCA
This sequence comes from Ametastegia equiseti, assembly GCA_963989295.1. Classification (NCBI taxonomy): domain Eukaryota; kingdom Metazoa; phylum Arthropoda; class Insecta; order Hymenoptera; family Tenthredinidae; genus Ametastegia; species Ametastegia equiseti. Next base: position 14,512,643 of record OZ022395.1, read on the forward strand.
ATTCAGCATTGTTCTTTTCTCCCCTGTTTCTTGGGAGACTATTCCAAATACAAAGATAGAATTGGATCAATGGGAACATGTTACTTGCTTAAAGAATGTCTCGTTGGCCTACGAAGGCACGAGGTCTGGTCTCAAGGGATACATCGTACTTGGTACTAATTACAACTACGGCGAGGATATCACGAGCAGAGGAAGGGTAATTTCAGTCGTAATGTGTTCAAGAAAATTAATAGTAATAGAGAGAGTAATTTTCAGCATGATAATCAGAACGAGAATCTCAACAATCAGCAAATTCTATTCTTACATTATCGAGTGTTTTTGTTCTCAGATACTTATATTCGACATCATTGAAGTTGTGCCTGAGCCAGGACAACCGCTGACTAAGAATCGATTCAAACAAATATACGCTAAGGAACAAAAGGGTCCGATCACAGCTATTACTCAAGTTTCAGGCTTTCTAGTATCCGCAGTGGGACAAAAGGTGAGCAAAGCTGATAATCTCACATAACTTTCTATTCTTTATCTAGTCTTTTCTTTCTATTCAATCAATATTACGTAGAATACCTTGTATTTTTTCACATCTATGTCATTTTTCTCACAGATTTACATATGGCAGTTGAAGGACAACGATTTGGTTGGTGTTGCCTTCATCGATACGCAGATATACATTCATCAGATGCTGAGTATCAAGAGTTTGATACTAGTCGCGGATGTTTACAAGTCTATTAGTCTTTTAAGATTTCAGGAAGAGTACAGAACATTGTCGCTCGTTAGTAGGGTAGGAAAACTGCTGTTTCTACAGCTCGTTTGAGCGAATTTAAAAAAATAGAACCGTTTTATACATCGATTATAAACAATTTTCCAGGATTTCAGGCCTGCCGAAGTCTACACGATAGAATATCTCATAGATAACAATAATCTGGGATTCCTAGTAGCCGACGGAGAAAATAATCTCGCACTGTTCATGTATCAACCAGAATCCAGGGAGAGTTTGGGCGGTCAGAAATTGATCAGAAAAGCAGATTTCCATTTGGGACAGAAAGTGAATACCTTCTTCAGGATTAGATGCAAACTCGCAGACCCTGGAAACGACAGAAAACATTTCAGCGGAGCTGACAGGAGGCACATCACTATGTACGGTGAGTATATCAAATTTAATTTACGAAAAATTTATTCTTATTTGAAGAAATTTGTATTTTAATTGGCTTGAATCATCGTTGAAAATTAGGGCTGTGCGAATATTTGAATTTTCGAATTATTCGTCGCGAATCGAATAGTACAATTCGAATAGGCCGAATATTCGAATAGTTCGAATAGTCGAATGATTCGAATGGTTCGAATATTCGAACAGTTTTTTGCGAAATTGAAATTGAGACCGAAAATAATTTTCCTCATACGAAAAAAGTTTAACCTAGTGAGCGTAGGACGTGGCCTCTATCGAAATACATAATAAAAAATGTTTGGTATACGGATCGAATAATGCAAATCCTTCATTAACTTCAATTATTTAAATTTTCGGGAGACCGGACTCGTCGAATAATTAACCGCTCGGAAAGTTTGAAAAGTTCGAATAGTTCGAATACTTCGAATGGTTCGAATAGTTCGAATACTCCGAATAGTTCGAATTATTCAAAAATAGTGCTATTCGAAAACTCGAATAGTACTATTCGATTCAATTCGATTCGAACACTATTCGCACAGCCCTATTGAAAATCCTTTATTTTCAGCTTCATTGGATGGAAGTCTTGGCTATGTTCTTCCCGTACCGGAAAAAACCTACCGGCGATTGCTGATGTTGCAAAATGTTCTGGTCACTCATATTTCCCATACAGCAGGACTAAATCCCAAAGCTTATAGGTAAATCGGATTGATTTCGAGTAGATATCGATAGTATACTCATATAATTCATACTTTCTGTTTTATTGCTTTTTATTTACAATAATTATTTTTCTGGTTTTATTAGAACCTACAAAAGCTATATAAGGATGCAGGGCAATCCGGCCAGGGGAATCATCGATGGTGATCTAGTTTGGAAATATCTTCTTTTACCGAATAACGAGAAGACTGAGGTCGCGAAAAAAATTGGTACAAGAGTGCAAGAGATTATTGAAGATATCACGGATATTGATCGTCAAACTGGTCACTTTTGAGTAGAACGATTACAACTAGAAAATACTAATTATTGCTAAAAGGTGTCGAGCCGTATGAACCTGATTAAGGTTTATATTACCAGCGGCTTATTTTGACGATTCGAAACTGTAAAATTGTTAAATTAAAACGCTTTGTCGCGCTATTTGTAATACTCGTATTAAGCAAATTGTATTTCTAAACACTACCATTCACCATCGTAAAATATAAGATTTTTCCAAACAACAGGTAATTATACTGGATAATAGGTATCAGTATCCGACGCATGATACTTTCTGGATAATCTGGAGAATCCGCCTTTGTAGGTATTATAATCGAAGCAATTATCCGCCAATTTCTCGAGATTCCTCGGCTAATTGTAAGCTGGTAATCGACTAAGACTTCGGCTTGGCGGGGTCCACATTTCCGCCATTGGATACGAATTCGGCTGCCTTTTTTCTATCGCAGTCCGTAGATTTTAAAACCTGTGGCGATCATTCTTTGTTTTTTCTTCCATCGGCAAGTATCGTGTGCCGCTTTTTCGTGTTCGATTTTTCTGTCGAGACGCGCGATCGAATGGAAGGAATTTTTTATTTCAAATCGGCTTGCAGATTCTGAAAGCGTACGTTCCGCAGATTCCAAAACGATGTATTATATCTATGTTCCGAATATTTCGGAAAATGTCAGATTGTTGAAAAAAAAGGACAGTAGTACTCATTCAGTGGTACCCTTCTCATTTTTTGGGCAAAAAACTTTTTGTCGAGAATCGGATAATCGCAATGATATTCCCGACGGAATTGACCCGCTGATTCCAAATATGTGTGTCATTTCTCGATTCGGAAGGCTTCTGCGATTTTACCAATAAAATACAAAAGTAAAAAAATTCAGAATTCAGCATACAGTGAATCGACGATTTAAAATAGAAGGAATTTTTTTATTTCAACTCGCTTGCAGATTCTGAAAGCGTACGTTCCGCTTATCATATTATCAACAGTATCTAGACGTCTTTAATATTCTTGAGCATAATCTGACTTTCCGACATTAAACCGTCGATGAAGAAGATCGAGTATCCTAAAGCAACCTCTTCCGGTAAAACAGAAACCGAGTAAGGCAGCAGTTTACGAGCTCGTCTAAAATCCCGCCGGATTTTCCTACCCGAGTGACGTTCGGCCATTAGATAATGAAGTAAAAAATGTTGTATACATACGCTACGAGGTCGAGTCTGTTTGTTTGCATAGTCACGCTACTCTCCTCTATCAAGTGTCTAACGGAAAGCGAATTAGCACCGGAATCATCTCTGATGCGCGACAAGCTCATTAAAATGATACACCAGAACTGTCGACGCGGTTTGTACCCGCACAGCAATATGAACAGACCCGAGGTACCGGAGGAAAAAGTACCCTGGTCTATCGAATTCCCAGATTACAAACCCGTCGAATACACGTCTCCAAAAATCGAGGGAAAACCATGGGCCGATCCTAACATCACCGACACCGATTTCAAACCAAAATGGAACGACGTCGACGGTCGGTAACAAACCATTTAATCATTCATTTCCTCATTTGACAAATCGCTTTGTCAACAGGAAACGTGAGCCGTAAGTCGTTCGTGACAAATTACACGATAACGGAGAATGGCTACCCGCTAAATCCAATCGGTAGAACGGGTATAACTGGTCGAGGGACGTTGGGTCGTTGGGGTCCGAATCACGCGGCAGACCCAGTTGTAACACGTTGGAAGAGGAACGGGACAGGAGCTGTGGAGATAAGCAGAGTAACGGAGAACCCGATCCTACAGTTCGTGGCCATCCAGAGATCAGACTCGGGGGAATGGGCAATTCCAGGAGGCATGGTAGACCCTGGAGAAGTTGTGAACTCGACTCTAAAGAGGGAGTTTATGGAAGAGGCGATGGCTTCGTTGGAGAAGGATGAGGCTGAAGTTCAAGAGCTGAAAGAGAGTTTGGAGAAGTTTTTTGAGAAGGGAGATGAGGTTTATCGAGGATACGTCGACGACCCAAGAAACACTGACAACGCCTGGATGGAGACAGTGGCATTGAATTTCCACGACGAAGATGGAAGTATGGTCGGAAAAATGGAATTAAAGGCAGGAGACGACGCAGCCAACGTTTGCTGGATGGACATAAACAAAGAATTGAAATTGTACTCTAGTCACGGACTGTTTGTTAAGAAGACTGCGCAAAGGCACAACGCGCATTGGTAGCTAATTTGACGAGGAAGAAACCAGCCGGTGCTAAGAATTTGAAGTTTGTTTCAATTGAAACGCGGTTTCTCATACACTGAGAGAGAGGGGCTTTTCCTAACGACGGTTGTTGACGACGCACAAAATATGAGCTTGATATATTTTTTAATGTATTTCATATAATATAATATAATATTTTTAATACTAATCTTTTTTAAGACGGCAGGAACAGGTTGATTTTCATTTAGATTATCACTTTATACGTATATAATTGTTAAGTTTCAGAGACAATAGCGAGTGTCACACTCGAAGAGTAACTAACTGACTTGGGAACAAGAAGTCTATGGATTATATATTTACATACAGAAGTAGATTATTAGAAATATATGAATAAAATTAAGTACGGCGAGGCTTTTATATATTAGAATATGTTAGTTGCGATTTTTAAAACGTATTTTTTTTATTCAATATATAATATATATATATATATATCTAATTGTTAAACTGTAACATATAATGTAAAAAATTAAACATCGCATGAGGATAAAGTTACTTTGTATACTTGTATATAGATCGAAAAAATCGTTTACTTTTCACATTACCTACTACTAATTCACGTAATTGTATACATAATAATATACAGGTATATATCGATCTCACTGTTTCGCTCGTCGCTCGAAAACATTCCGTTTTACAATAAGCAATTGTATGTATAATGCTTTTGTACATACATACATACATTTGCACTAATCTATTAACTACGTCAACACTAACTCACAATCAGTCGAGTGAAAGTAGCCTTTCACGATTATCCTGCTGCCCACAACTAATTCAACTATTGCTTATACGTTCGTTCACGGTTTATCAAGATATTGCAAATAAGTAATATTGAATTATACGTTGTATGTATACAGAATATACATACATATACCTCTATTCCTATAATGTCAGATCGTAAAACGAAATCGGAGCTTGAAAAAGCGTGAAAAATTCTTCTGAGGGATATTCATTAGTACGAAATCAATAATAATACCTTTTCGTATTTTTAACCACGTCTCGTGCCTCGTGCTGTCGCGTAATTGAATACTCCATATCGGCGAGCCCGACGTGTGTAAAATAACTTTGAAGATATGCTCGCGACATGGTTGATCCCGAACGACCACGACTGTTTGTTAAGAAATTTATAGCAAAAAAATACGGCAGTCGTTCCGTACGATTGCATTATCTCCAAACATCGTTCGTTCGGTCTGGACGCCTTATTCCAATGGATAATTGCTTTGTCTCATAATCCAACTAGCTGTACCAACAGACTGCTGGCCTTGGAGTTACTTTGAGCTTTGTCTATCGGCGTGCAACGCATTGCTTCAATGTCGTTTGCCTTTGGACGTGGACTTGGCTTTTCTAAACTCAAGGCATGCTGAGCCTGCGGCTGACCCAGTCTTGCTGCCTTCGTGAATAATTCTCTGGCCATTTTCATATCCACATCAAGTCCGCCTCGACCCTGAGCGTGAAAAACTCCCAAATTGTACATAGCGTCTGCATGACCGGTGTCTGCCGCTGAACGGTAGCGTTTAGCCGCCTAAAAGAAGAATAGAGTGTTAATTTAATACACTTGGAACGTAACGGAGATGATTATTGTTTATAATGACCAAACACTATGAGGATAAAACTACCTCTTTATCATCCGGCAGAGTTCCCACTCCCATTTCATGGCACAATGCTAAATTAAACATACTGGACGAAGAGGACAAACTCGCCCCTGTTGAAAAATGTTTCACGGCATCCTTGTGCCTCTTTTCTTCAAGCGCTTTCATTCCCATCTGGAACTCATACTCTCCCATAACTATTCGATGGATACGGGTAAAGTCGTTCCCTGCGTCTTGGAGAGCCTGAAAAAAAAATTGTATACACAGTTTTACACAACAGCTTATTGATGAAGAGACTAAAAAGACTGCAGTCCCTGCAGCTGAAACCAAGTGAAAGAAGGTAAAGCTCTTTGCGTGCCTTCTCTGGTCTAATTCGCATCGAACAACTTCTTCAGTATTTTCCGAATCCTCAGCGTAAAAAATTACAGAGGGTGATCTGGATGTACGGATTCAGGTATACCTCTTCTATGGTGATGGGACCGTAAGGTTTTTGCGAAGTTCTGCTAAACTCGTTTGAACCGTTGTCCCCAGAGCTGTTTTCTGCGCTGTTACCAACGCAGTTAGTTATCGGCAAGACGTGTCTAGGCTGGAGGCAAAGCAGGTCGGTGAACAGATGGGATATCCTGACGTCGTGAGCCTGCGATATTCTCTTGCGCCATACAGCCTCGGGATCCGGACCGAACAATCTTCTATGGAGGCACAAAGACTGGCATATAACCCAGCCCATGGCCAAGAGGCTCGACTAAACGATAAAGAATTCCGTTGAATTTTTTTTTGATAAAAAAACATACAGGGAAGGGAGGATTTTAGGATTAGAATGAGGATGAATTTTCGCACCCATTCGACAGCCTCGCTCCATGAATATTTTGGGTTCCATCGAGACTCGCGACGCCTTTCGGTGGCTGGATCAGGAGCTCCGATACCTCGACAGACGTTGAAGTATCTGGTGATCGAGCAGCCGATGGGAACCGCGGGTTGTTGATTTGCAGCTGTCGAAATATGGCTAACCTCACTTTTGGCAGTTGTGGGAGCTCCGTCTTGTGACGTATGAGAGTAAACGTTCGTGCGACAGTTGTTAGCCCGTCGTTCCAACGACTCCCGTATACCTCGCGACACGTATTTCCACATTTTGTCAATGGCTGAGAGAACCGTCGGGCCTCGACGGACGCATAGAAAACTTAAACTTGCAGTGGGATTTTATTACCGACGATATTCCGACGTTTTTAATTGACTCCGACGGCTCCCTCCCTCTCTTCTATCTCCTTCAGTCTCTTCTACCTTCGATATGCAGTGCCAGTGCCTGGCTTATTTCTGCTAGATAATCGCCAACGCGCATGCGCGAACCCTATGACGTAACACCTACGGCCAAATTCGATTCGAATGTTACGCGATGATCCGTAATCCGGGATTTTATAGCTCCCATTCGTCGTTTGCGGTTTGTCATTCATTAGAAAATCTCTCGTCCGAAGTAAACAACTAGAGAGGTTGAAAAAAAAACTAATCATTCGGACTTATCAATTAGGGGTTAGGGGTCAGTTGACCTGAACAAAAATAGACGTATTTCGAGAATTTTTATCTCCAAAACTATTCGTCCGATTCAATCCCGTTTTTTTTATTCGAAAGTATATACTTTCAGGCACGTTCGACAATTTTTGTACGAAAATTCGTTCACTCGAAGCGACGCTATCCTGGTCAGCAAAAAAGGTGTTCGTCGCGGACATAATTCGCCGTTTTCAAAATCTCTCGGAAACCGCTGAACCTATTCGCCTCTAATTTTTACACGATATATTTAGATAGTTCTTCTCCTTGTATTTTTTGTTTCAATTTTTTTTTCCCTTGCTCAATTTGTTTTCTTTCCATTACACCAGAGAGATTGAAAACGAAAGTATAGAATTCGAACAGTCGCCATTTCGGTAACAAAAATTTTTTATGGAAAAATCCTTCGATTTCATAACTATCCAAATACTTACACTGTGTAAATATTTGAAGTAAATCGGTCCATCCGTTCTCGAGATATTCTGCCAATCGCGCGAACCGTGTCCGTGAGGAACACGTTCTACTTTGGCGGCGATAAAATCGCTTCGACAGAATGAGTCCCCGTGAAAGAATTTGTAAACGTACCTGATTGTGCGTACTTTTAAATGAAAAAGAACCGAATTCAATCGAATTATCGGTTCTCGAGATAAAAATTCCCGAAATTTACCTATTTTTTCGGTCTCCCCATACGTAAAAGAAGAAATACCGCAACGAGTCAATTGCTATATTAACGTACGAATATCGAATACCCGATGTAATATTATAAATTCGTATTTTCATGAGGTTGAAGTTCATAACGTTACCGCAACAAGATAATGGGACAAAAATTTTCTATTTCGGAATTTCGACGGTTCAAAAACACCAAAATCGTGTGCATAATTTGCCGAAGTGTTTAAAACACACTTACCTAGTGATTGTTGCAAATCTAATAACATTTGATTCATGAAATAGCGAATTTCTCCCAAAAATTCTGTTTCACTTACCAGTATATATTCAGGAATAGAATGAAGTAACAAATTGGATTATCGAACGTGTTTGAGTAACAAAATTTATTCCACCAATGCATATACAGTTATAACTGTTCCTCTCGACTCCTCGCAATTAAAAACTACCCAACCAACCCATGCAATATTCTGATCAGAAACTAAACGCCTCGTAAACGTTAGCGCCCAGAGTCTTTAGTTTGTCATTTAAAATCAACTGTTTTACCCAAAGCGAAGGACTGTCTCCAGTTCTAGGAACAGCCGGCACTTGCCCATTGACTATTGGAATGAGTTTGGCCATAGGCATGGACATTTTGTTCAAATTAAGGAAACCGTTAGTCTGGCAGACGTCGATAGGCACTTCATCTTTTCCAAAGTTTCCCCGAAGAGAATCGCTCTGATTCGAAGGTCCCGGAATAGCGGCGACGTTATTATCACCAGGGAAAGAAGAGTCGAAGAAATATTCAGAGATGTGATCGACCATCATGACAAATCCCGTTCTGACGCTAGACCTGACCAGCGATTGTACCTCGTCGCTCTCCAGGAGATCCAAAGTCTCTGATATTATTTTAGCCAGAGTTTCGTCCTGCGTCACCTCACAGTTTGGCGGCAAGACATACGAGCTAAGATTCTTGACTGGATCCCTGTCGACATCTGCCAAAACTGAGGAAGTTATTCCCCAGTAAATTTGCTCTACATCTCTGAGGGTGAGCCTCTGAGCCAGCGATATTGAGGCGGTAGTTTCCTCCGCCTTTTCCCTCATGAATTTGCTCAGTTTAGCAGCCCCTTCGCTCATGAGGTATTCGCATATCGATAGGTACTTTTCCTGCGTTGCCGAGTCTATCTTGACTTGATCGGGAGGGCTTTTTGAGTCCCTGAACATATAGCCGCCTATCAAGTTCAGCTGGATTCTCAAAGTAGCGACTAGCATGGTGCTGGAATAGACCAAAGCGGCAGATCTGGCTATCGCTAAGACTTTCAGCTCGTTCCAGAGAGCAATTTTGTCGCTAGATCCAAGCCTGAGTTTCTCGACAATAGCCTCAGTATCCAAAGTGCTAGTGACGGTTTCGCGCAGACCGATAGCTAACGCAAGAATGGTTTGATTGCAGGTTCTCTCTGTCCCCTCGAAGTGCTGTTGTCGTTTAGTTCGTTCGATAAATATCCGAGTTTCAGACTCCTGCCATTCTCTTAATTTACGCTGAGTGTATCTAGTCGCGAGGATTACGCTGCCAACCAGAATACCGCTAACGACAAATTTGCGTCTGTGGCGATAGAGGAATCCCCTCAGTCGTGAAAACATCTTGATTCCTTATTCCCGTTACTTTTATTTACGTGTATTATTTAGTGCAATAAGAAACTGATTTGGCATGTTATTGTACGACGAGTCGTCGACTAGCTTTTTTATTCCATTGCCAGTTCCGGATGAGTTTGCAGAGCCGTTCGCTCAAGTCTATTCATGACAAAATTAGTTGTATCGATGAACCGTTCGACGCAATTATGCAGACAGGATTCCGTTCTCGATTCCAAACGGGCTGAAGGTTTGTCGATGCAAGTTTCCCAGCAAATATCTGTCAGGTCGTGCACCAGTCCCTGTTGATGATAAATTAAAATAAATAAGATCGAGAAAGAGTATCGATTACCGAAATTAACCCTAACGGTATAACTGTTTTAAGCTTTGATCGATTTTAATGAAAATTTAAGGTTAAGAGACAGGTGTCCAACCTGAAATCGTTGCTTTTGAGTTTCAACTTCGATGAAATGTTGCAGCTGAGAGTCTACCGCACCTTGCGAACTTTGATCTCCATCAAAACTCATGCTTCAAACGAACTGCAGACACCTGGCCTTGTAGCGACAATATTTTATAGCGATTTAATACTTGCGACAACGAAGACCTTTAATCTAGGCTTTTAATCTTCTCTTCTTCTTTCCCTTTCTCTCTTATTTGTATATCTATAGCGTGTATCGCCGTATCGCGGAAAGCAGCAGAGTCACTCACTCATGCCGTATTCAAGAGCTACTCACCGGAAGGTATTGCCATCTAGCGGCAAACGCAAGAAACCCTACGTTAGAATTCTACCTTACCGACAAATAATATTTACATATTCGAATTTTTGAATCGCGATAAAATGAAATATCAATTCATGAATTCTTCACAGTTATGGGATTAGTTTATACAATTTCTTGATTTCTGGTATAATTAGATATTTGTTTATTTATTTAGTCATTTATAACTCTTCAAGGACAACAGAAAATATACGGTACATATTACCTATAGAATCTTGCTGATTGAAATAACGAATAGATTGCATCAGTTGAATAATAATGTTCATACACGTCGAATAATTATAACAATTATAGTAATAAGAATATTAATAATTCGACGTACTATTCAATTTCGAGATTTTCATACACGTATAGGTATACATATCGCTGCGGGTATACCATAGTAATGTATTGAATGACCGTTTCGTTTCGAGTTAAATTGAGTGGAATCCCTTTGTCTACAGGTGTAGTTAGGGGAGGGCCGCGTATTAGATAAACTTCAGAGATACATTGACTTCCATTAGAATGGGTAAATACACAAGATTATTGCGAAAGCCTGTTACAATTAAGGAATGAAATTCTAAGCAAACTCTACAATATAGAGCTCCTATTGAATCTGTAACAACAATTTGTATACTGGTAATGATCAACGAAGTATTCGAATTTTTTCCTAATTATTTTCCATCGTTTTTCCAACAGATTTCCTTCATCTCTGTTATGCCTCAAATTTATTACACATGACATACAGATGTATGTATGTATAATATGCATTCACCTGATGTATAAGTAATACCTATGCAGCTAAAATACATACAATATACGTATAAGTATATGTACAGCCGTCGAGCTGTATACATATACCTATAATCGTAAGCCAACGTTTTTCGCCACACGTGTCAATGCAGAACCGTATAAAGAGAGAGAGAGAGAGAGAGAGAGAGAGAGAGAGAGTGACACGGCAGAAGCGTATAGATATATGTATACATACATATATTTATTGCATATACACGTAATACGTATACATATACATATAGAAAAGAATCGCGCATACGTATAGACAAAGAAGATACGGGGGCTGATCTGACAAGTAAGTAGGTATAGGACGTACACGTGCATCGATTGCGTCTGCCCCAGGCCACGTGGAGCTGCAACCGCCGGGGTCACGGCACACAGGGCACAAGGGACGTGACGAGAAGAGAGGCATTGGAGGGGCGGATGGAACGGGGCGTCGAACAGGGGAGGGGAGGGGAGGGAGTTTGACGGTACCCAAGGTGGGGACAACGGTGAAGGACGCTCTTTTCAACGAACCACCAAGTCCACTGAGTGGGGGAAATTGCTTACACGTGCGCGTCCCCTTCCCGTATATCCCTCACCTCCCCCCTCCCTCTCATATTGCCGGTGGACTCACAAAGTCGAACGAAATTATTTCGAAATCTTTTTTTATTTTTCTGTTGTTTTCTCTTTTCGATATTCTGTCATTCACTATTTTTCAGCGTACTCGTATCCCGGCCCTTCACAGTTTTATAATCTTTACACATATATACGAGCGACTTTCTTCTCATTGTTTATTGTAGTATACGTATTCTATAATACATGTATGTATACCAATGTATATACGTTTGTAGTCGTTATAGTATTGTATTATCTCAAGATCTTATTTCCTAGAGTGCAAATGCCCTAGTTGTGGGAAGAGGCGCAAGAGAACAAAGCGGCTGGTTTGGACAAATAAAAGCGATTCGCGAGACTAGAACTCGCTAGAGCGTAAGATGAAAAGATAAAAAAAATTAAAAAATAAATAACTAAAACAAGCTGAATGAATGAAAGAGAAAAAAACAAAACAAAAAAATGCACACAAAAAATATGTACCATATATCTACAAATAGAAATATGTATCTATATTTATACACGATTCACCAATTTGTTTCCAGCCACCTGTGTAATTTGAATTACAGATAAGTATACTACAGGGCCCCCGTGATTCAACGACGACATCGTCGCGCGCTAATGGGGCTTGTATCGAGGCATTCGAATCGTAATGCCTAAATAGACTGATGGACAGTTCTGAAAATCGTTAACGCAATGCTACAAGAATTATGTGACTTTTTTTTTTCGAAGTATACAGAACGATACTGTAATTAAAAACGACATTTCTGTAATACGATGATACGACGTGATAGGATACATATAAACTGTCTACCAAACTATCTATATTACGGAAAAGAATTTTCTCTGAATACGTAGTTCTAGATTGAAGATACTATCGGGTAACTTATTGTTAGCTGAAACGTAAAACGTAACGTCATTCACGTTATTTTTCTTTTTTTTTTATTCTTATTCTGGTTCTCTCGCATGAACCGAGAACGAGACACGCTGGACTCCGTAGCGTGTATAGTTGTATACTACGGTATGAAGTCAGAAGTAGACAGAATTATACATGAGACATAAATCCACAACATGTATTTATATCTATGGATTCTGCATTATGTGTTTCGGTCTCGTTGTCATTTCGACGAATGGCTGGACTGGACGGGAGAAAAATGGGCTTACCGTACGGTGGAACCGCACGGGGTACGGCGATATCGACAACCTCGAATAAGAATGAGCATAAGAATGAGAATGAGCATAAGAACGAGAAGAATAGGAATAAGAATAAGAATGAATAAGAATAAGAATAAGAAAAAGCATAAGAATAAGAAGAAGCGCGCGTGTCGAGAAGGAAGACGGTAATACGGGCGTAGCGGCGCGTTAGGCGAGGGGTAGAGAAATAGGAAGCAGACGCAGCGCGCGCACCTTTTGCGAAATCCTTTCCTCATTGGGGGGGATACACGTGCCGCACATTCGTTATCATGATTATTACCGTGGATCGGTTGAGGGGTTTTGTCCGTCCGTCCGTCCGTCCGTCCCTCTCTCTCTCACTCTCTCTCTCGTAACTGTAAGAATTTACACGAGGTATCCTACTGGCAAACATGGTCTGTTTTCATCAGTTGCCCGCAAGCCTTTGAACGGTGCACGGTCGCAGTGCGCCTACCTCGTACAATAGAAAAACAAAAAAAAACAAAAAAATACAACACAATATATCGTACCCTTTTCAATACATATTTGTCAAACGATCATTATCGTTACAGCAGCTCCGTTACATTTTTTCCCCATTACACATCATACATAACCTATATTCACATATAACACAAATACCACCGCAAGACTATTTTATCAAATTAATCAAATACGGATATTTTTCTATAGTTATTTTAAAACAATTATATCACATATTCCTCTATTATTCTGTATAGTTTTTCTATTATACTAATAGAGAGCACAACACCTTGTTTCATTGTCAATATTATAGTTATTCAAGAATTGGATTTTTCGAGAACTCATTATTATTATTATTATTATTATTATTATTATTATTATTATTATTATTGTCATTGTTATTGTTATTAGTATTATTGACGGACTGCCGTTCCGTATATATCGAGTTTCTGTACTCAAAGATAAACACACACAGGCACAGACAAATTTAAGTATACACATAGTATATTATATAGAACAAAACGTATAAAGTCTGGTTGTAAAATTCTCCAAGCAATAATATTGTCAGATTTAGATATTGACCTATAAATATACACATATATACATATATATATATATACATGCAATTATAAGCCTCATTATAATATAGTATATAAGAATATATATGTGCACTATATACATATCATATTTTTGACTAGTGAAACAAAAACAAAAACAAAACCACTATTATACTTATTGTATAATAATCGAAATCTCAGTTAAATATATTCCTATATACACGTATATCAATACGATATAATACTATCCACCCAATATCTTCATATAGTGTTGTATACGCGAGTGTTGACAACAATAATAACAAACAAAAAAAAAGAAGAAAAAAAACACAGCAACAATCAATCAATCAATCAATCAATCACAATCAACAGTGGCGAGTTGTGATATATAGCGCGGGATTTTCAAGAAGACTTCAGTTTTACTCCCAAAAGAAGGCCTATAGGTAGGTAAAAAAAAAAAAAAAAAAAAAAGAAAAACAATGAAATGAATAAATTAATGAATATTTGTCAATTAGTTAATAATAATTGTAATTATATTATCTTATGTAATGTAGAGGTGCATAATAGTACCTATGCGTGCGGTTGATGCAGTTATAGGTATGTGTAGGAGCAATTTACCGGATAAAAAATTGACGTTTGAGGTGCACGTGTCTATTATAACGTGTGCATATACATATACATAGATACACGTGTAACAGAGCACGGGTAGCAGGTATACGTATAGTTAGTTAGTCATCGCGTTATCGCCACGTGTGGCCCATATTTTCTCGCTCACTTCTCGCCCCCACCCGACATCCGACCTTCTCGAACGACGAGCGCGAGCGACCGATACGTTTCTATATACTCGCAAACGTATCCCGTGTAACGTATAAGATGCATATACCTGCAGTTCGTTGCATACGCGGCAAGTTACGCGTATACTAGTACGCGTAATTTGCCATAAGTATGAGTATACCGGGAATATGCTTGAAATTGTGAAAGATTATGATGGGGCGGGATTAAAATTCCGAATTACAAAAGCTGCGAAAGGTGAAAATTCGGAATTTTTTCTACTACCGATTGGAACAGTTTTCAGAAGATTATTTCCCCGGAAGTCTACGCATGCCTAATTTGAAAAACACCGAAGCTTCAAAATTCCGAATGCTAAAGGCAATCCGAAATGCCAAAACTTCGAAGTTCGAACTTCGGAATTCGCGAGATGCAACGTCGTTTATTTGGCAGTTTTGTCATGAGCTTCCCTTGAATTTTCGGATTCTTGGACTTTCTGAGTTTTGAAATTTTCGATCTTTGAAATGTCCGCATTTCGACCATTCGGAATTTCCAACTTCTGAACTCTAATGTTTCTAAAAACCCAGAATCGCGTCCCTAATAAATTCGGAATTATGACCATTCGGAACTTTTGAAATCCAGAACTTCAATCCCGCCCCCAAAGATTACACATTGCGAAGTAACGCGTGTGTACCTATTATATGCTGCATTCATTAAAACTGTAGGTTTGGGAGCAAATTCCGACCGAGCCGCCCCCCGATTCAGTTCAACATAAATTTGGCAAATTAATATCTTCCAAAGTACAATTTCCCAACTCAATTCCAGGCCCTCCCACATAAGAGGAGGCACTCGATTTTGCCGCATTTCAAATGCACGTATGTTTTTACTAAAATTTCATTACCTACACGTTTTGTCGTGCGAGATCAATTATCAGCAGACTGAATGAATTACTACTGAAAATCGATGCTATTATGTCATAAAGAAATATTCGAACAAAAGAATACAGTCGGGATCGATTCGATCTTTTCAACAATTGAATAAAAAATAAAAATAAAAAAAAAAGAACAAAGAAGGTTGGTCAGATTAGAATTGTTTCACGGCAACATAAGGCCGTGGAGATGGACCGACCCTTTACCCCTCCCGGTTATAATATAGATCGTTGAACAATTTCGGGTAAGGGATAAATGGCTCGTCCCTTAACCCTTTACTATGGGCTCTGCGACTAGCGATCCATCTAGCAAGCTAGGCGTTCGCACTGGGACGTTCGAACGAGCTCCTCTCCGATCGCGTCTCTCTCACAGTTCGCAGGGCATCGAACTTGCGAGCCACGTGCGTGCGCGAGAAAGAGAAAGAGAGACAGAGAGAGAGAGCGGGAACAAGAGCGAGAGAGATAGGGCGAGGAACTCGCGCGACTCGGTGTTAAAGCGTCGGCGTTGCTTTAAGAGACGGAATGAGGAAGGGCGGACTAGGAGAGGAAGAGGGAGAGTGAGAGGGGAGAAAAAAGGGCGAGCAGACTCGAGTCGCACGTGGCATATGCGCGAAATCCATACGACGGTTTGATGTATACATATATCTACAGGGTGAATTCGTATCGTCCGTACACTTAGAGTAGAGTTGAGGTGGCCATGCACATATTGCAGGCATAGACAACTGCTAAAACAACTGCCGCGAGCGTACGGACGATAGGAATTCACCCTGTATAGGTATATCTATGTATAGACAGTATACTCCGAAATCAACCAGCCGCTATATATGGATGGTATATACCTGTATAGTATATAGATATATGTATGTACCTAACCGTTCGCGAAAACTCTTATATGTATGTAGACATTTATGTGTATAACATACATGCATATAGCTATATGTATACATTTATATGTGTAAATTACGCGAATTGTGTACATACGTATTATCTATAGGTATACATACATATGGTATATACTATGTATACGGCGTATGGTCGCGTGTATTATAATAGAAACGGGAAATGGACCGAGCCTAAGCGTTTCGCCCACACTATTTTCACACAATTGAATACAATACGGACTGTGTATTTTTTTTTTTTCTTTTATTCTATTCTATTCTCTTATCTTCGCTTCTCTTCTCTCGTCCGCATCCGCTTGAATTAGCTACGAGAATTCTATTTATATATACACATTTATATATCGTAGGTATATGGATGAATTTGAATTTATGTATAAGATCAGCGCGAATATATACAGCATTTACGTATACGTATGTAATTTCGGACGCTTCGAATCGTCGGATCGATTCCTTTCCTATACTTTTTACTATTTATAAGATATAAGTGTCCCAATTATTGACACTTATATTTTCTTATTATTAAATTTTTAATGTATTATATATAAGAATTCTGAAGGTTTCCCGTCCGTTATGCAAACCAGTTGCTTGAGACTCATTGTCAGAAAAAAAACGAATTAATTTTTCGAATATATATTTGAGATCTCACGGATAAAAAGAATCATTAAAAAATGACAATAATTCGGACAGTGTCAGTAATTGGGACACTTACCTTACTTTTCATCGCACGGTAAAAGAAATATAGGGGTAGGTATTAGCAATGTACTTATTCCTGAAATAGCAACAATCAGGAAAATGGGGCTATTTCAGCCATATACGCATGGCTGCAGTTTCAATAGCATTCTATTTTAACATACATAGTCAAAGATTGGCCCAAGATGGACAAAATGTTAGCTCGAAAAAGCCATATATGTATTTCGTTATTGTTGACTGCAGGTATGGCTAATGCGCCTATATTTTTCCCGTGCTCGTATAACGGATAGAAAAGTATTGGTTTCCTCTCAGAAACGACTTTCGTGAATTGGGAGACATTTTTCGACTCTTCGATCCTCCGCGGTTACTGGCACGGTGATTATTCTGACCAGATATACGTTAGTCCGTCTGCAGACCGAAATGAATAAGCCCAGTGTTCTGGAAAACTGCTGGACGGAATAATTTGAAACTACACAGAATTTTAGCTTGTATCCCTGCGATGAAAGATCATCATGACCTGTTAGGATTTACCTGAATTGGACCCGACTGGTTCGGCCGCGAAAAGTCATATCGACTAAATTGAACAGAAAAATCAGAAAAAAAAACAGAACAGAAATTAAAGGTAATGGGAAGTCCAGGGCAACTCGGTTGACCAATATTTATATAACTTATATTGTACATATGCGAATTTTTGCGGATGGGGGGCAAAATACCGAAAAAGCGACATTCCCAACGGCCAGATGATATACAAAATTTTGAAATAGCGATCGTTCGGAATATATGTATAATAAGGCTGCATTGAAGAAAGACTTTGAAACAATACTAAACAAAAGACAAAAACTACGTATAGATTTCATCTGTCGCTATTTTAGTATTCGCGTCTTATTAAAATTCGACATTTTTGCCATTCTACGTATTGATCTCTCGAAATTTTGACCCGCACACCCGTTCTTGCAGCTATTATATCGTATAACGCATAGCTGCGAAAACGCGCATATATTTCAAAATGAACCGATATTCCTATATTATATGTATACAGGGTGAATTGCTAATGTTCTGCAGTAATTGTCACATACAGGTACATCTTATATGTGATTCCTGTTGCTCGTATATGTAACTAAGTAGATAATATTTATGTATGTACTGGTTTCATTTTGCCGTTTATCTCTTGTTTTATTTTATTATTATTTTTTCTCCCTTTCATTAATCTCACGAATCTCCACGTGCGATGACGCGGAGGAGTCCTGCTATACGAGATCTACTATACATATAGTAGCCTGTTGATTCAACCTTTCTGCACGTCACGTTGCTACTTAAATACGTCCACATAGATATATACAAATATCCTGAAGTATATATCCACTGTTCAACGCGATGAATCGAAATATCGTCGAAAAGTTGTAAAATTGTAGAACCCAGTCGTCGATATGTATACAGTATAGGTATATACCTATACATAATACATCTATATATATCGTATATAGCTCATCCCATATACATATATCTATATATATTGTATATAGCTCATCTCATACAGACATAGGATTTTTATTTATTTATTTTTATCCTTCTCTCCAGAAATAATTCCGCTTCCTTTTATTCAGAATGATAATTTTCTGTAATTGCTTACGACGTGGCGAATAACTCACTCTGTCTCACTCTCTCTCTCTCTCTCTCTCTCTCTTTTGGCGTATATTTTTGGTTTTCATTCTACGACAGTCTTCGGCACAGTTTGTGTTTCGTTATAATAAATATAGAAGTATATACCTATGTATACCTTGAGACCTATACGGAGTGAGCAGCGCGCTGGAAATCGTCAACGTTAAACGTCAAACACGTGTTCCTGGCTACATGGCTACTTATCCAATATATCCATGTATACATACATACATAATATGTATGTACAACGTACTCTATAAATATACGTATTCATCAGACTGACCCCGGATGAAGGATTCCCCGCGTTCATAATATTATATTACTCGATCTACAATTTTATCTTTTTTGTTCATTTTTCTGATATATGATTCTCTACACATACATAAATGTCTATGCATACATATATTCAGTTCAGTTGATCGGCTCATCGGACATAATATACCTACATATAGGAGTTTCCGTCACATAACAGAAGAAACACATACCCGCGAAAGGCTTCCCGTTAGAAGTATAAAGTAACACCTATATGTATGTATGTATAGTTACGCGATAATAGTATAAAGGGGGAAATTTTCCGACACGTGCGCTCAACGGGCATACCTCCTCGCCCGCCCGTTCTCAATTCTGATTCACGCGTATAGCCCGAACACGGAACAGCACCGCACGCTCGGTTCGAGTATACATAGAGACGGACATACATATACCGTCATCGTGGCGT
The DNA here is from genome assembly GCA_963989295.1 of Ametastegia equiseti. Classification (NCBI taxonomy): domain Eukaryota; kingdom Metazoa; phylum Arthropoda; class Insecta; order Hymenoptera; family Tenthredinidae; genus Ametastegia; species Ametastegia equiseti. The sequence goes on from OZ022395.1 coordinate 14,532,429, forward strand.
GTTGTGCGGTATGGAGTTCGCACGTGTTCCTTATACTATACATACATATATATGTATATAGCTCGTTGTCTCACCTCGCACGTTATCTCCGATTACTTAAGGACCGATCGTATGCGTGAAAAATGACAAAAAATAACCTTTGAACATTGAAAGTACATACATGAATCCGAAAAAGTTGATTCTGTGTATATATATATATATATATCGCGTTCTTACCAAATAATACACTCATATGTATACTATATGCATGTGTATACGTCCGTTCTAATCTTCCAACTGACAATCCGTTATATATACGTATTTCTTCTCGTATATATGTAATTCGATTGATGTACATATTTGCGAAACTCGACCGAGAAATCCTGTATCCTTAATATACACCTACGCATTGAATGTGTCATGTGTACATACGTACAGTACACATACCTGTGTGTGTGTGTAGCTATATTATAAGGATCAGACACGAAAGTGTCGCGAGCTGATCGGAACGAGGTGACATACATATAAAGAGGTAAAAGTAAAAGTAAAGGTAAAGGTAAAGGTAAAGGTTTGGGGGGGGGGGGGGGGCGGACTTTGGGGCTCGCGCGATTTCCGGCACGTGTCGGGTTGCCGGGGTTCAAGGCCGTGCGATTTCATCCCCTCCACGATCCGCGACTCTCCTCCGTCATCCCTTTCCCTTTCCCTTTACCTTTCTCCCGCTACTCTGGGAGAGCCGAGGTAAACCACCCTCTCTTCTTCCTGATATTCAACCCGGAACTGCTACCCTCCAGGCAATCGTTTACGAGCTACCCGTGCACTGTATATATACATATATACCTATATAGCCATATGTTTATACCCATATACGGATATACACGTTTATACAGGTATATACCACCCCGCGACACTCACCCCGTTTCTCACTTTTCGCTATTAATTTCCCGTCGCGTATATATTTACATATCTACATACATACATATACATTAGGGTGGATCGAAAAAAAAAAAAATTTCTCGGCTACCCTAAAAAATCAAAGATATCGGTGAAATAAAGGTCTCCGTAAAAGGATTCGATTTTTTGAATTTTTTTAGGGGGCGCGCGGGACGTTCAAAAGCGCCATTTTTAGCGTCAAATTTACGTAATCGCTGATTAACGGAAACAGATTCATCCGAAAATTCTGATTTTTTGATATAAGGTGCCCAGGTATCTACTCTTTCAAACCCATATCCACAGACCACTACCAATTGTTTCATATCTTCGAAAAAAAATTTTGAAAATCAATATTTTCACTATTTTTCGAGTAATTATCGTTAAATTTTGATTTTTTTCCTTCTAAACCGTTGTTTTATTTCTTCCATCGTTTTTTTCTTGTGAAACTATCTATCAGTATCGCTTGCAATGCAAAAATTGCTGAGAATTGCTGAAGAATAAAATTTTGATATTTCGGATATGTTTCGAAAGAAAATTTCTTTTTCAGCGATTTTTGCATTGTAAGCGATACTGATAAAAAGTTTGACAAGAAAAAAACGATGGAAGAAATTCAAAAACGTTTTTGAAGGAGAAAAATCCAAATTCAACGATAATTACCTGAAAAATAGTGAAAATATTGATTTTCAAAAACTTTTTTCGAAGATATGAAACAATTGGTAGTGGTCCGTGAATATGGGTTTGAAAGAGTAGATACCTGGGCACCTTATATCAAAAAATCAGAATTTTCGGATGAATCTGTTTCCGTTAATCAGCGATTATGTAAATTTGACGCTAAAAATGGCACTTTTGAACGTCCCTAAAAAAATTCAAAAAATCGAATCCTTTTACGGAGACCTTTATTTCAGCGATATCTTCGATTTTTGAGGGTAGCCGAGAAAATTTTTTTTTTTCGATCCACCCTAATATACATGTATGTTTGTAGAATACAACCTATATGTGTATTCTTGTATGACAAATTCTCGCAATAATAAAACTAAGAAAAATTCCGGTCCGAATGAGCACCACTGCAGAATGCATTTTATGGTGTCAGTTTGACACTATTGGAGGTTAGTTTGACACGAAAAGACAATTTGGTATTCACTAAACGCGATTGATTCTCATCCGACTAACTTTATACGCTCATAAATTCTCGGATTGGACACAACAATGTAGGAGGTGCAATGCAAAAGGATTATACAAGTCGTATCAGCGCCGGATTTAAGTGTGTGGGGGCCTGTAGGCGGAAAGGTGGTGGCGGCCCAATTGAAAAAACTTCGAAATAAGGTTGTTTCCAGCTGAAAGTTCGAAATATTTGTAATGCCTGCGTGTTTTCTCCATAACATTTTGTCAACCTCCGAAAATTTTTCTCTTCAATTTTCAATACTTGATCGGTCAGTCAATACGTATAAGGGGAATTTACAAAAAAAAAAAAAAAACGACAGCTCGTATAGACCATGTTATTTGGAATTTGACTGCATCTTTTTTCCCTGCGTACTTTTATCTATCGAACACAACTCTCGCAGGATTCTTTGGACAGCCAGTCAAAGTTTTTCATGAAATGATTATTTCAGGCAATTTGTTATGCAGAAGGATTGAGAATCCGTGAAAAAATTTGAAGAATGAAAACTGCTAGTCTTTTTACTTATACTTTCGAACAGAAAATACGGCAATATCGCAAAATCGCACGGGGAGAAAATAACCACTCTACTTTTGTCTCCTAAAAAATGTGCAATTTTTCCGTTTAATAACTCGAATGTATAATGGTGGATTCACATGGCGCGGAGGCGCGGCGGCGGAGCGCGGAGCGGAGTCGATTGCGCGGTAAACCCAGAAATATTCGGACGCGGTCACCAATCAGAATTCTAGAAATACGCGTATTCCGCTCAATCGCGCTGCGCCACTCCGCGCGATTCCGCTCCGCGCCAATTTTCCGCGCCATCTGAATCCACCATTACGATTGCTCGAATAACTACGCAACTTTTGAGCCTAATCCGAACATGGTCCGATCCGATCTTGGATCTCTATTAGATCAATTTCGTTCAGATTCATTAATTTTTCGAGGATGTGTTCACCAGCCTGATCCGAACGTGGTCCGATCCGATCCTTGATTTTTTTTACATGATTCACATTTCAGATTTATTCATTTTTCGTTGGTGTTTTCGTATAATTCAGCTGGTAACAAATCGAAAAGCTTCGGTGTTAATAAAGCCCAGTTATTTTCATCAACATCGAAGCTCTTTTATTGGTTACCAGCTGAATTATACGAAAACACCAACGAAAAATGAATAAATCTGGGATGAGAATCATGTAAAAAAAATCGAGGATCGCATCGGACCACGCTCGGATCAGGCTCAAAAGGCCTTTATTATTCGAGAAATCGTTATACATTCGAATTATTGAAATAAAAAATGGTTAATTTCAAGGGGATGAAAATATGATGGTTATTTTATCCCCGCGTGACTCTGCGCGATATTGCCGTATTTTCTTTTCGCAAGTACATTAAAAGACTAGCAGTTTTTGTTCGCGGAGTTTTTTTTAACGATCTCACTCCTTCAAGCTAAAAATTTGTCCCGAATCTCATTTTATAAAAAACTTTGATGGGCTGTCCCGACTGAATGATCTTCGAAAATCCTGCGAGGGATGTGTTCGATAGACGAAAGTACGTAGGGAAAAAAAGCCTCCGTCAAACTCCAAATACCATGGTCTATGACCTCTTTTTTTTCAAAATCCCCCATAAGTTCAAGTTGGTGGGGGCCTCAAGTGGTGGGGGCCCATAGGCTGCCGCCTACTCAGCCTAATGCCTAAATCCGGCACTGAGTCGTATACTTGAGCGATGGTTGGCAATATGCAAAAAACCGATGTAGATAGGGACAAAAAAAAAAAAAGATATCCATAACTGAAATCTCGCTTTTTGATTTTTGTGGACATGTGTTTTTTCCCATGGCACCTACTCAATTGATCTCTTGTGGTCCGCGCCAGCGAATTTTCGACACTGGCATATCTATGATTTTCATCTTTCTATGTTATTCATTCCATTTTTCAGATAAGTACACCGAGATACATACGATTCTTCTGATTGAAAACGGAAACCAAAGAATAAACGATATGGCGCCAACGATCTGCCTAGCGGAATTAGCATCCGTAGATCATAATGGCAACAACGGTGGTAGGAGATCGTCGAGTTGTTACGTCAGACGTCGACAACGTAACAATTATGGTAGTAAGAGCAATTCGAAGAATAGTAACAGTAGCAGCAACAAGAAGAATGCAACGATAAGAACCGAAGAGCAGAGAATCGAGATCAGGCGGATGTTCAACTATACGAGAGACTTGGATCGAGTTGATTCTCTGTCTCCACCAGCGAGTCCTGTATGGGAACCCACGTATCCTGCCAACTCGTTTTTAACTACAAGAAATTCTAGTTCGATACCAAATTCAAATTCGAATCCTAACAACGGCGTAGCCGTTTTGGATACGAGAAATTCGGCGAACTTGAACTGCAGTCAACGCTGGCGATCTATTCTAGCAAGACGAGAAGGTATTTACTAACAAAGTTGTACGTTTTTGACATAAGTTTTCGATTATTGTTCATAACGATTAGCTGGGTGATAAATGACAAACGAATATTATCGATTTGCAATTACATATTATTCGAATTGCGTGCCATTTATCACGACACTCGAGGGGCTTCAGTACGCGTATATCACCTTGAAAACTTGATTCGATCGGAAGGAAACTTTGGGGATTAATGCTTGATTTTAGCAGCAAGTGGCTAAGGATTGTATTCCCTGTCTGTATGTAATTTCATTATTTATTTTATTTGTTCAATTTCTTGTGACTGGTATTTCGAAAATTTTCGCAGCAGTTAAATATTTTGTGACATTCCGTTAATATAAAGCATGAATCGCCGGAGTTTCATTCTATTGGGTTTTGTGGTTTGGGAAAGTGTTTTCGAAGTGAACGGGCGACTCTGACCGCTTCGAAAATACGATTCGTTTTTTTTCGGAAACGGAATAATGAATTCTGACGGAGCTTCGGAAGTAAATGCATGATTTTGGTAGCGGGTGGCCGAGTATTCCATTTTTCTCAAATTTCGGATGAAAATTTCCAGGTTAGGTGAAGAGATTAGGTGATGAACAATTGCAATAGTTTCAAAATTTCCTCGAGTGAAATACATGGCCAATTGCCGCCAGAATAATACGTGATTTTCCAAAGTTTGATAAAAATTAGTTTCGTCGTTTCCAAAACACTACGAATTCTATTCTCGAGGCGGCTAGTTATCTACTTATCTAACCTAACAATCTCGTTACGTTTTCCTTGGTACCGCCATCTTGAACTCGTGTATAGTGACGTCACAACTGACGAGAGTCGATTCCGTACGCGGGAAGGTGAAATAAAACACGATGTTTAAAAGGCACAGAGATCACCCAAGCGGAACAAAAGTGGTAGTTGCCAATGAGACATCTTACGGTATTCCTAATGTCCGTCGTTTCGATAGCTAATTCTCAACTTTCATCCAAAAGACAACTTAAAGTCAAGAGTTATATTCTAGTTAACATAATGACGGACATTAGGTATACCATAAGATGTCTCATTGGCAACTTCCACTTTTGTTCCGCTTGGGCAGTGGCAAAAACATATCCGATCGCAAGGTAAAATTGCGTACAGCGATAAAGAAGAATGATACGAAGAGCGTGATACTCTTCGATTTCCGAAAATGGACCAAAAGTTTTAGAGATTATTTTATCAAAAGTTGTAATCTTTTGAATTTTTTCTCGATTTTTGAAAATCGGAAAGTATATTCTGCCCTTTGTTCAATTCGTCTTCATCGCTGTTATCAATTATTTCACATTGATCGGATATTTATTTGATGAGAAAATAGCTTTGAAAAATTCGAGGTGAAAAATCGTGTTTCACATCCCTCTCAAATCGTTTCGCGAAATTGTTAGTTGATTTCGATCGACCTGACATATTCTCACTTTATAATTTCTCCCTCATTCTTGTTCAGGTCTTCTCGACATAGTGGCGCGTACAATGGCCCTTGTACGACGTAGCCATATATTACAAAAGCGGGTAAACGCTTTGCGATACGAAACGCGAGAATTCGTACGTTCGGTCTTAAACAATCCGGAAAACAACAATGGGGGGAGTAAAGAGTTGCCGGATTACGAAACGCGAGGTACGATCCCCTGCGGCTACGTATCATCATCTTCGTCATCGTCATCGTTATCGTCATCATCATCGTCATCCGAATTATTATCATTGAGACCAATAACACCTCCGCCTACACCAGATTCGTCTACCGAATACATCGTCATCGACGAAGACGATGACAAAGACGAGGAAAAAAACGATAAAGAGCTAATGAATAATAACTCGAACGATTTTTCGTCTGACAATAAGTTCGATTATCATTCTTCGTCGGACGATAACGAACTTCACTACTCGACTACTATTTGCAATAGGAATGTTACTCAGGATCCTATGGTATCTAGTTCTTAAGAACATCCTATTTGAATGAAAACAAAAAGAAACCAACAAACAAACGAAAAAATAGTATTCTCCGTATATCTATATCCCACTTTTTCTTTCTCTTTCTTTCTTCCTCTTTTTTTTTTCTCCCCCGTTAATAAATACATACATCAATTTCTCCGAAGTACAGCTTAATACGTATACCTGTACCTATACATTGGTATTTGCAAATTAATAGATATAGATTATCAGTCTCGCCGGCGAGTCGCGTCTATTATTATTATATTATTATTATGATTCTTCTTATTATTATTATCGTTAGACCTGTAATCGTATTATTATACTATACATATAAATATACATACAGTTCGCGTGCTCACGTAGTATTCATATTGTATTTAAATATGAATATCATGTGTATTATGTTTGTATGGTATCACCTATATTATCAGAACAAGCCTATACCTACCCGAAGCGAACAATTCATATCGTATACGTATAAGGACTGTAAGGTGTACAAAGTTTTTTTGCCTTTATTTATTTATTTATTTAATTTAATATTTCATTTCATTTTCTGAACTTGCGGTTATCAGACACTTTGCATTGTTGTTGTTTTTTTTTTTTTTTCCGATTATAATACATAACTGGTTTTTATGATTGAAACTAAGAAAAAAAATTGAATGAACGATTAAAAAACGACTTACACATATATCTACCTGTGTAGGTAATACGTACGATAGAATTTAAGATTTTGCAATAGAAATTATTCTGTAATTATCTGTTATAAGTAATAATAGATACATGTAGGCATAAAAAGCATGTGTCTATCTATACCTATATTATATGTATATTGATGAGATTTCATCTAAACGATAATAGTATAATATGAGAGCAAAGAAAATGAAAAAAAAAACGAGAAAAGAAAAAAAACCACCTATGTATCAAATGCAAATAATAGCAATTTTAGAATCTGTAAACTATACTACCTGTATACATACAGATATACAGTATATCAATTACTCAAATTCTTATTATCGTTATGATTGTTACTATTACCTATTATTATTATGTGATCGTGCGATAATCATGATAGTATTTATTAGTAAGCAAATGACATGGTCCCTTGTGCATCTATCTACCTATCTACCTTTAGTTGACACTTGGTAGATTCTCAGACATGTGATATAAATAATCGGTAGATATGATTATGAAATTATACCTGTTATATTAAATAGGTATGTAATACGCTATGCATACGACGTAAATAGTTTCTTAATCACTATTTTTCTCTAATACGGTTCGGAAACTATATCGAAAGAAAATTATACGTGCAGAAAGTGATTCGAGTTCCTGTTTTTAATTGATTATTTAATTAATTATCATAATGCTCCAAACATTGGTCGATCCCTGATGTATATAAAGCAAATCCTAGTTCTCAGAATCAGTTTCAAAAATATTTATCAGCCAATGACGTTCATTTTCAAAGTATATTGTACGTGGACTACAGAATTAGTATTTTTTCTACGTATTCAGCGCCAATTTCGTTGATCGTTAGTTATGCTGAAGTTTACTCTGTTTTGCACTTCACTTTTTAACTGGAATTTCTTTTCATTCTGACCCTGAATTTGATTAGTTCTCCAAAAAATACTCGATTTTAGGGTAGATTTAGGGTTTTTCGGGTGATTTTTGATACCCGAAACCTCGACTTATGTACGGAGCAGTAGGGTAATTGATTTGTCAATTCTATTTTGTGTTATTATGTAATATTATTATCGACTACTATCAATATTTGTCTCTTTAGTAGTATAGGATAAAGACAAGAATGAAAGATAATGATAATGAAAAAATTGCAACTTTTAACTGCCAGAATATATATATTATACTTATGTCAAGTCCGTATAAATATAGAGAGTGTAGCCAAATCGTCAAGGCATATTACTATAATGTAATTAAAATATCTATTATTAAAAATGAGGTTTGACTAGTGAGTCTCGGTTTGTAGAGAAAGATAAAACGAGAAAACAATGTATTGAAAATTTGACTATTGAGAATCATGGGATTAATAATTGCATATATGCTCAAGTCGCCGGTATGTTGATCTATTGAAAATAATTTGTTCATTCATGAAATTGCGTGCCAATATTTTACTATCTTATATCTCAGGCCTGATTAGTATTATTATTTGGAACTTGAACGAATAACAAAATATCAAGAAAGTGATAATAGGATACCCTGCGAATATAAAAATGAAAATTCAACTTCGTTATCTTGGTATAATACGCTCAAAGAGTGTAATTGAATAATACATACCTATAGTATGAACGAAACATGATATGATATTAGCTTTTAAAGATATTAGTTTTTTAAGTGAGTTGAACTGTACTATATTGCTGCCAGCACATCAGCCTTGCTTACAATTAGTTAATATTAGCTATTCATCCTTTTATTGTAATTCTCTTCTAAATTGGCTTACCTAGTATTATTACAGTTCTATGAAAAAATATAATATAGCATTTAAGCAAAGCCAAATCAAACTTTTTGAATTACCGCTTGCGTTAAACATTCAATATTCAATATTCAATTTTCAATAGCATTTAGATATTTTTTTCATATAATCATTAATTTATCACATATAAATAGGTACCTATACCCGAATAAGTTTATCTTCGTATTTTAAACCGTGGTAGCGTTGAGAGGATTTTTGTTACTTCAATTTTTTCAAACTTTGGTTACAAATTCACAAAATTCCCTCCATCGCCTTTGTTTTATAAATATTTCCTTGGATCTCGATGTGAAACTAAATAATAAGATATAAAGATTCGAATGTATAAGTGAATATACACGCAATAAACGAATAGGTAATAATAATAATAATAATAATAATGATAATAATAATAAGATATGATTATGACGATATAAAAGAAAAGATTGGAATGTGAAATAAGTAAAATTATTATTATATATATTTGTGAGAATTGCTGCACCGAGATTCGGTAGAAAAAAAGAATCCAATTCGAAAGAAAGAAATTAAGGCAGCGTGAGATGCAATAAAAAATGCTTATTGGCATTATTCACTTCTTTACGTCGTATTATCTACAAATTGTTGTTGTATAACAATATGTATTAACGAGATTAGCAAGTTGTTTGAAAATATCAAATTATAAACTTAGTCATTACCTGTATTATAAGAAGAAAACAAATTCTCTTCTCATTCTTATTCTTCTCCTTTGTAGTTTATTTATTTATTTATTTATTCATTATCATCTTCTTCTTTTTTTTAAGGGAAACAATGGTAGCACAGAATTTGCGTATCCATCTACCCGTCGCGTTTATCACCTTGATAGTATTACTATTTTACGATTATTATTATTATTATTATTATTATTGGAATTGTTGATATTCGTCCATGAATATAGACACATGTAATTACACTTTATAAGATATAAATAAAAATATTATTGAAGAAAATAAGAACGTTATTTCAAGCAAAAATCACATAGTTTCATTGATTTCCATCTAATATTATACATCATATTATACAAATTCTTTTAATTAATAGATAATCCTATTTTTGAATAGATTCAATGATTATTATTGAACAAATATTGTTGTTTCCATTACTATTTTTGTTTTTCTTCCTTATGATAATTATTTACATAAATGAGATTTAATGAGCCTCCGGTGAATGAGAAAACAGTACGATTAGAACCCAGAAATGTAGAAATACCTGTAGACGAGATAAAAATGAATAATGAAAATTTATTATTGATTTCATATACTTACTCTATTGCAAAATTTGATTAAAAATGGAGAAATACTGACCATGTAAACCAGGACTAGAATTCTCGCCAGCGGATAACGCCTGAGGAATACTCCTGTCCTAACGCTAACTGCGTCCAAAGAGGAATATGCTCTTTTAACTCGCCTTGCTACTCCTGTATCGAAGGGTGTCTCTAGCAAAAAGGCGGGGACTTGGGCCTTGGCGTCGTCGGTATCGTTGCTGTGGTCATAGGCGACGTTTTTTCTCAAATTGCCAATCATATCTCTGTGCTCGTGCTGCGCGAATGTGAATGAAATGAATACGATATTAAAATATGAATGATATTGAAATACGAACTGGTCATTACTAATTTTTTGTTTCACTTTAGTTCAGGATCACCTCGATTTTCTCCAACTGTAATCTCAGCGCATTTCTTTCCGTCGTTAGACTTTCTAGCGCCTGTTGTTTGAGAACCAACGTTTGGGTCAGCGCCGACAATCTTGACTCAACTTCGCTGCTTGGAGTTGAAGCGGCCGAGAGCTGTGACCTAAGTCTGGATATTTCAGACTCCTGCTTTTGAAGTTTAGAAGCGAGAGCCGTTCGCTGGAGGGATAACTCTTCTTGCAGAGATCTGATTTCCTGTAGAAAACATTTCCAAGGAGTTGAAAAATCTTTCGTATTCAAAACTTATACAAATATCTCATTGTTTAACGGCTCAGAGTGCTGAATGCGATTTTGATTTTCTTGTCACCTCGGAATGATGCCGAGAATCCTCCTCTACCGCCAAACGTCGATTTCTCTCAGACGCAACAGCCTCCTGAGCTTGAGCAGCCGCAAGAGCTCCCTCCTGTCTACTTTGGTCTAATCTGGCGTCAGCGTTGATCAATTCTTCTCTTGCTGTTCTCAGCTGATTGCACAGCTCCTGGTTTTCTTCTCTCAGAGCTTCGCGTTCTTGCCTGAAACATAATTTGACGTTATGAAATGCTTATTCGTTATTGTTACATTATGGTAAATGTTTTATTCAACGAATCATCGAATTCGTTCGCTTATTTACATCAATCAGTTCCCCAATACCTGAGCTGATTCAATTCCATCAAAGTAGCGTCGTCAAGGCCAGTTGTGGCGTTGCCTCTGAGTTCTGCAATCAATTTTTCCTTTTCCTGCAGGGTTTTTATTGCCCTAGCTCTGTGCTGCTCGAGTTCAGATCTTGTGGAATTCAGCTCTGATCTATTTCTCTCCAAGAGGGACTGCGTCTCAGTTAGTTTTTTTGTTACTTCTAATTTATCCGACTCCAAAGAGGCCCATTTTTCCTTCAGTAAGTTTATCTCCTTTTGATGATCAGTCTGCTGTTTATCCAACAGCTCGTCCTTCTCCTCCAAATCCTTCTGCGCCGATTTTAAATGATTCCTGAGATCCGTATCTCTGGAGGATTTAACCAGACGCTCTGTTTCTAGCTTCTGATTATTGATCTTGTACTCGTAATCTCGCTGCAGAGTCGCGAGACGATTGTGCAGCTCGTTACATTCTGTGTAAAAAAAAATTTAGACACAAGTTGAATAAATGGAGACAGTTTTGATCGCAGCTGGAATTGATGAAAAAGAACAATTACCACTCTCCGAGGACCTCGCCCTAAGTGAAATGATGTTGATCTCATTGTTCAAAGCATCTATTTCGTTTTTAAGGATCAGATTCTGCGTCTTGAGGTCGATGTTAGTCTCTCTGCTATCTACAGAATCGGTTAAATCCGGATCAGGAAAATCTACCGAAGTATGAGATAAAACTGGACTGATTTGCCCACTCCTAATCGATATCTCAGATATAGAATCCGTGTTGTCGGTCGGCGGCTCGACACAAATCGACAAAGGTGTTCCCGACCTCGCATTATTCTCAGTTCCACGAATTTTTGCAGGCGAATCCGTCGGTGTATTTAAAAACTTAATCAATTCCTCCTCTTGCGTAGCTCTCGACTTCAATGGTGTAAGCGACCCCAAATTTGGAGAAGAACGAATATGAGGGATTTGAGGGGCTGGAGAAACTTGAGGAAGACTGAAAGTAAATTTTAACATTATCAATGCTACGTTCTGTAATTTTTGTCATCTACACTGATCGATGTAAGGTTATGTTATGTAAGGTTAGGTTATGTCGACTTGTGACATGTTAGGTTAAGTGAAATTGTAACGGATTACGATATCTCGTGGTGAGTGAGATTGTATCCAGTCGACATTTCAGGTAATTTCACGTCATATCAGGTTAAAATATTCTAAGTTACGTTGGATTATGTCAAGCTACGATATTTCAGGTTATGTGAGATCGTATCAGGTCATGGTATAGTATAATAGGTTATGTTTGAGTAAATAAATCCTTAGAGATCGAAGTACGCGACGAATGGACAATTGATGACTGATACTAGAAAGTTGAGGAAAGTCTGATCTTACGAACGAGGTGGAACCCACGTCACCTCCGTCAATACGGATTGAGGCTCGACTTCTTGCTTCTCCTTGCTCAAAACTGCGGCTGTGTTTTGATCAATCTTGTTCAAGAGAGTCTCCGCCTTTCCCGCGAGACCCGAAAGCCAGGCCATACTTCGTTTGACAGTCCTTTTCTTAGTTTACTAAATTCAATTTGATCGTGAAACACTTGCGATTTACCTTTACAACTCAAGTTGAGGTAGTCAGGAATGGTGGGGGTGCACTGTCAAAACCAATTCGAGCCATCAAAACAGTCCCAATGGCGCCATCTGTTTGTTGAATTGAACACATCTTGGTGAAAACACACATTAAAGGAATGAAAAATAAAATAAAGGGCGGGACAGTCTCGGATTAAAAAAAATTTGAATATAGTTATTGTATCGTGAGATATATTTCAAGGGATTGCATTGCAACAATAAGATTAATATCATCTTGTTACTTTGTTATCTATTTATTTAATCATTTGATAATTGTTTGGAAAAAGTTTGTCCCTATAGTCTGATCAGTCGCAAAGCACATTGACATTATTGCGCACATACCAGAGTGTTCCTTGATATTTAATATTGCAAATCGACTGTCCATAGTTTGCAGATAGTGTGGGGACGAAATGAAACTGAAGTAGTACATACATACATACATAAGAGTATTTTTCTATGTTTATTGATATTCTTTTCTGAAGTACAAAATATTGTTTACCGTCACTCTACGAGCTTTCTGGAAATAGTAATAACGACTGATTCGTTGATGAGAAAGTTTGAAGAAAATACCGTTTATCCATATATTATGCAGTCCATTTTCATAATGTTACAACCTGATTGCAATATGATTGGTAGAATTTATTCTTGTTATTTGAGCAAAGAATGAGTGGATCAGGCTGTGGCGTTGGTATCGTTGGCAATCCATCCTGTAATAAAACATGAAAGAAGAATTAATAAAAGTTGTTCGAATGTAGTTCTAGATATATACTTCTTGGCGGCTGTTGAAATATACATCAATAATGAGTTGGGTTTAGTTGTCAGGATCAAAGTATCTAACGGATAAATATAAAGTGAAAATAATAATCATTGAATAATTTGGATGTATCGAATAGGTTTTCTGGATATACAGTGTGTATTATCTCAAGTGTCGAGAATGGGAGGGACTTAATTGACGCGAAGCGACATCTCATCAACCAATCAATACAGTGAAGAATTCCATAGACCGAAATTTTAACGAGAATAGAAGATACAATTTCTTGATGTAGGAAAATAATATCAACAACCACACTGGAATCAGGCTATTAAGTGTTCATTTACTTCGACGCTCAGAAGAATGGTTCGAATTGTTGTTGATATTATTCTCCTACATGAGAAATTTTATCTTCCATTCTGGTAAGAAATCAGCTCTAAGAAATTCTTCTCTTTGTTGATTGGTTAATGGGGCGTCACTTATTGGCAACCAAGCCCCTCCCATTCTCGACACTTGAGATGATACACACTGTATATTTGAGTATGAATGATATGTAGGTGTCAATGAATCGAGTCTTTGAAGTCAGTTTCATATATTGAGTATAGTATGTTTTCTTTTAATGATGTGATACCATAATATGTAAATATGCACAAGTATAGTAGTAGTAGTATAATGTTATTATATAATAAAAGTGTTACAAGTGAGTGTGGTGAGAGAGCGAGATATGACAATACCCTATATCAATTTTATAGTATGTAATCGTTTTTGACTTTTTTTTTCTTTTTTTTTTTTTACTTTAATTCTCGTAATAACTAACTTAAAATAAATCTAAATAATATATGCTAAATACTAATAATCGCTAGCGACTATATTGCCTAGTAGTCTAGCGGTTGTCTTTTTACTATAGCAGGCGCGCGCATTTGAATACTAATGATACATTTTTCATTGATTTATTCTTATTTTTTCATTCCTTTTTTCCCCTTTTTCAAAAAGTCTATCAATAATACTCTTTGCTTTTCGTGATTATCTTTATCCGTATGACCAATCACGCCGCTGTGCTTTTATTATTCATCCATTATTACTCTCCGTTTAATATCACCAAACTATCGGTTTCCTTCTTCAAAAATAACAACAACAACAACACCAGCAAGAGCAGCAGCACAGCAGTAGCAGTAAGATCACTCTTATTTTTTTCTGAGTACTATTGACCTTTCCTTTTTTATTCCTTATCTTTTCTGTTTTCAATTGATCATACAGTTAATGCGAGCCAAACAACAAGCGACGACGAGAGTGAATACTATTCTTCAAAACTTGGAATTATGTTAAGCCTTACGACGAGTATTCGTTGAGAAAATAATTTGAAAAAAAAAGAGAAATTAAAAAAAAAAAAAAAAAATACTCGCTACGATATGATTTCGGTTGAATACATTCCAAGTTTCTGGTAAAATTATTATTATTATTAATATTAAATACAAGAATGAGAGGCTTGAAAAATTCTAAATATGTATAGGAGAAAAAACTAAAATAGAAGATGATAGCCAAGCGGATAAAATAGGGCAACAGAGATTGATTTGTTACTAACGATAAATATTTTTCTAAAGGTAAAATTTTAACCATAATAGTTAATAAAGGGATAAAGAGTAATATAGGTATAACGTGTATGTGTGTTTCGTGTGGGATTTTGCTAATGTGCCATTGTGTTCAGAGTGTGATTTTGTTTTTTTTTTTGCTGTTGTTTTGTGTACATGGTATAATAAACGATAATGTCGAATACATAGAGGAGAGAGAATTAGAAATACGGAGGTACAGTTACAGATAGACAAAGAGAGAAAAAGAGAGAGATAGGTAGCATACAATGAGTAAGAAAAAAATAATAAAGAAATAAATTCATAAGTACTCGACGAGAGTAAATGATACGAAACAGGAGAAAACATTCGAAAATATATAATGTAATTAATCGCCGTGCAATAATAACAATATTATGAACAGTAATATTCGATTACAGAGGATGCAATTATTGTTTTCTTGTCTTCCATGTATATATATTTTTTTGCTTATGCAATTTCATTCAAAGACGACGCCTCGACTATTTGTTCATTTATTTATTTATTGAATTAATTAATTATTTTTCCAATTTTTGGTTTTTTTCAATTATTATTATTTATTATTTAGTTGTGAATATGGTGGTACATTTTGGTAGTTGGGTGCGCAGGGCTGCTAGGCACAGATAATTGACTCGCAAATAACTCTTCAAACAACGATAGAGCATACGACACATAGTATGATATTTATACATATTATTAATTTTATTTTTGTGTTTTTTTTTTTCGTTTTCTCGTTTTCTTCTCCTTCTCATCGTCTTCTTAATATATATATATATATATATATATAGGTATATATTTATGTATAATATTCATATATACATATGTATATATACATATATTTAAATAACGATATTATTAATATGTTTGCGTTTGATTGCGTGTGTTGTATTGTATTGTTATTGTATGTAGATCAATAACGTGTAGTCGTGCAGTAATTTCTATGTTTACCTTAATTATCATATCATTCAAATACAATAAGGGATATTCATTTTATTTTGCATATTTTCCCCACTTATCCGCTGTGATCTCGCAGATTAATACTAATTGTAAAGTGACTTGGCTAAATGCTAGGAATGAATTCGAATATACACCGTCAATTTCATCGTTTTATGTCTTTTTGTTACTTTTTTTGTTCTTGTCTCTTTTTCATATTACGTCTGTAAATTAAATGAAAAATAAAAAAAGAGTAACGAGATGGAAAAAAATATATATACAGGGTGAGTCACGAGAAACTCAGAGAATGGGAGGAGCCTGATCACCGATTGAGCCTACCTCTTTGACTAATCAAACGACTGGCAGGTAATGATAATAGCTACGATGTAAGCATAAAATTAAAATCAAGGTACAGAAATGGTGATCAAAATCAAGACGAGCTAGTGATCTGCTCTACTTTGAATGTGAATATTGTGCGAACTGACTGCTTTCTTGTTCGATACAAAAATTGAGTCGATTGCGCAAAGATTTCCGATCCTATGATTTCAATGCTATGCTAACACAGTTCCTATCATCGTACACCTGCTAATCGTTTAATTGGTTAAAGGGGTGGGGCTTATTAGGCAGTCAGGCTCCTTCTATTCTCAAAGTTTCTCATGACTCACCCTGTACATAAATATATATAATATATGTATAGAGGAATAAATATATCAAAATTCAAAAGTAACACACATAAATGAACAAGAAATTTTCGACACTTCTCTCATAATATCAGTTATTACACAGCGTATTGTCTTCACAAGAATTGATTAATAGAGAGCCATTTTCTGTGACCGAATACAATAATAATGTACATTAATAATACAAAATAATAATAATAATAATAATAATAATAATAATAATAATAATAATAATAATAGTAATAACAATAATAATAATAATGGTCGAATACACAGAATCATATATATGTATGCAAGAATTAAATTTAGGGCAACAACGGCTGTATACATGCGGGTATATGAATAGTTGATTTGTTCCTGTACACCTGTAGATCGCCGTTAATAATAATCATAATGATAATATTGATAATAATAACAATAAGAATGGTAATAATCGGCGACGGTTTCAGTCTAGACGATAGATGGTGGCTTTTTTCCTCCTTATTACTTTTTTGTCTCTTAATTTCTCGTTCGTTATACTCTCGGAGCATAATTATATGTATATTTATGTATGGATGTGTATATGTATACATATTGCCGGCATTAGTTAATATTAGTCTCCAAAAACACAGCGATATAAGATCTATGTATGTAAACGGGCATTATTAACAATTTTTTTTTTTTTCTTCTTTTATTCATTCGTTCGCTTGTGTGTACGTATGTGAGTATAGCGTATAGAGTAGTGGTGGTAGTAGTAGTAGTAGTGGTAATAGTAGTAATAGTAATAATATAGTAATAGTAATATGTATGTAACGTATACAATCAACAAATTATTATCTTATTACATTCTAAAAGTTGTCTTTTGACGCAGCGATGTGGGAAGACGGAGCATAGAGACCCTTGTTATTATTATTATACTTGTTTTTTTTTTCTTTTTTTTTCTCGTTTTCTCTTCTCTACATTTTTTTTTCTTTTGTTTCTTTTTTCGCACCAGATTACAAATTGGATTGAAGGAGTGGGGTGAGGGACAGTATGGAGGGTAGTTCACTACCTACATGCGGTATATATATATATTTATACATATATATATACATGTGTGAATATATATCTCTAATAGATAATTATTATCGTTATGTATCTATCTATCGATCTACCTCTCTTTTCATTTTTACTTTTACAGTTTATTTGAACAAAAAAAAAATAGACGGATCATATATATATATACCAATATGTATTTATTATGTATGTATGTATATGTATGCATGTATGTATCTAGGATAATAATAAGGGATTTAAGGAACGAAAAAGCCTATAAACACACATTGATATGGACACAAGTAGTCATGGTGCGGCGGCGGATTAATAATATATATATATATACCTTAATACCTTACGACCTGATATGTTATGGACAGGAGAGAAAGGAATTTATCTCACCGGTAATACTTGGGATTGCTAAAGGCTGCTGCGTCTTGGCTTGTTTTTATTTATTTCCTTTTTTTTCTTCTAATTTTTATGATTATTTGTTTTTTAAAGCAATTTCGTGTTAAATACTTTAATTGCTAAATCGATTCCTCTTCGCCTATGATATAATATAGTAGTTTTATTTGAAAAGCATAGATCTCTCAACTCCGTAGCTACGGAATGAAGAAAAAAAAAAAGAAATCAATAAATAAACAAATATACTATGATTACAAATTTACCCCATACAGGGTGAATTCCTATCGTCCGGCCACTAAGAGGAGAGTTGAGGTGGCCACGGGTCCAGAATCGTCAATTGTTTGTTGTTTTCAACGAATCAAATCGTCAGAACTCACTGAAAAAATTGACAATTCGGGTTCGTGGCCGCCTCAACCCACCTCTTAGTGGCCGGACGATAGGAATTCACCCTGTATACACATAACTATATCAAAAGATCAAATCTACTCCCGTGTTTTTTTTTTCACCTCTAATACTTTTACATTAAGCGCAAAAAAATGAAACCAATAAAAACAATGACTACCTATTACAATAATAATAATAATAACAATAGTAAGCGAGAAACATGTCTTAATTAGGTGATAATCAAGCTGAAATAACATATAGTCGACTCGATTATTATTCTCTCACTCAGGAAAAAACAAAAACAAAAATTATTGCTTCAAGAATTTGTCCATTTTTTTTTTCATTCTCCATTTTCCTTTCATAATTAGATTATGTATATCAGGTAGATCTCTTGACGGTCGTTTATAACGACGATACCGAAAGGAAATAATGAACAAGGAAAAAGCTATAACAAAACCTATGGTAAATAGAATAATAATTACCATATTGTATCATTTTTTTTTCCTTTCTTTCTTTCTTTTGTTTTACTTATTTTTTTTCCTTTTTTTTTTTCTTTTCTGTAAAACGAACCAAAACGCATCCGCCGTAACATTTTTCTATACAATATACTTATTATAACTAAGTAATGATAGTAATAATAATAAAAATAATAATGACAATAATAATATTAAGGATATGTAACTACGAATCTATCGTCTACCCCCTATCAATATGAAATATTGTTAACTTAATACACATGCCTCTCTTAAACGCAATAATCCATTTAGTAATATGTTTTTTTTTTTTTTTTTTCTTATTGTGTTTTCTTTTTCATTATTGTATACCTATATATATATATACTCCAATTTTTAGAAAATTGGTATTATAAATAATAATAATATTAATAATGATATCAATTACATTATTAATTAATTAATAATAAATTGTATTCTCATGCGTTTTTGTTGGTTTTTTTTCTTTTGTTTCAAATATATATACATATAGATGGGATATGTATCGGTAGGATTTAAACGAATTATTATTGTTATTGTGTTTTTTTTTCTTTCTTTTGCTTCTTAATTACTTTTATCGACACAGATGATTAGGTTTTTTTTTTTTTTTTTTTTAATATATCTTACAACCTCGAGCGTTTGTCGTACACGTGTTTATAATAATGTTTGTGTCTTTTGTGATTTTATTGTTTTAATATTTAAATTATTATTATTATGATTAATCTTTCATCTCTTGTGTACATGTTATTGTTAAATACACCCTCGCCATAGCCTTTCGCCATATATTCTATCTGGAATATATTATATTAAAATACAAAATATCGGAATCGTATGTACCTATGTTCGTATGTATGTACATACGAACGAATTGTATTGTACGTTCAATCGTTTTTTCTAATTATCCCCTCCCAAAAAAAGGAATAATTGCTCGCGATACCTTAACGATGTATGTAAAAAATAATATTGATAATCAATCTATTCGATATAACATATATTCGTTCTTTCATTCTTTTTTTTTTCACATAATATTTAAATGTATTTAGATAAATAATCTCAATTGCTTGTTTATTTTTTTCTTTCTAATTACTTTTATAATTCAATTAATTCGATAATAATCTCAATGTAGTGAGTTAGTCTTATCCGAAAGGACATAACAAAAAAAGAAAAAAAACTCAATGTATTACTTTACCTACGTATATATTATTAATAATGATAATCATAATGATAATATTCATAATCATAACTTATAAACGTTTGCTTTTCATTATATTGTTATTCATTCTTTATTCATTTATTTATTGTGTCCACTAATTAATAATATTTTATTCGTTTTCCGGACAATACTTCCAGTTAGAAATACAGCCCCAAGGATGTATACCGAGTATGTATGTATGTATACATAATATGTGTTATCGTTGTAAGCGTGTATGTATATATAATATGCAATATAGAATTTGAAAATTTGCTTTATATTACAAAAACGACAATTTTCAATTCATTTTTTTTTCTTTTTTTTCCCCTCCTTCTGTTTGTAAGGGTAAAGATTATATTCATCAGAAAATAAGCAACAGTCTGTACGACGGCATGTACATAAAGTGTGTTTGTTTGGTGTAGGTATGTATGTGTTTACTTCATTCTTTTCTGTTCTGTATTGTTTTTTTTTTTTTTTTTTTTATCATTTTTATTATTTTAAAAATGTTTTCCATGCTAGTTAATTGATTAGTTAATTAATTATTGTTTGTAGAGAGGGATTCACTTCCAATTTGTCTATTTCGAGTATCTTCCCACTCTCCAAACGTGTCTTAGACAATCACATTTTAAAAATAGGCTTCTTAATTCCTTTAATACAGGGGAAATTCATAATTATCCTCTTCTCTTTTATCTACATACAGAAATACGATAACGTTGAATCGATGAAATCAAAATATAAGAAAATGGACGAAGAACGGAATAGCTAAATAGTCTATTTTCTATTTTTTAAATATTTAAAATAAATCGTTTCTCCGGTAGAAGTATCCGTCGTTATCGTATACCTGTATCGAATCGATCAAAGCCGTATGTATTCTGCGTTGCATAGATATAAGAATTTCTAGTTATTTTCTTCTTATTATTTTTCTTTGTTATTATGATATGCTTAACGCGACCTCTTCTAATTGTTTAAACGCTATCCCTACAATATAGGTATATAGGTATGTCTTAAAACCTGATAAATCACTAAGTGGAAAAACTCAAACGATGATAAGCATAATAATCATAATAATAATGATAATAACTTCATACGACTATTCAACGATAATAAATGTGACATGTTAAATATACACGTCTCTTCTCTCTTCTTCTTCTTCTACTACTTCTTTTGAATAGAAACTCAATTTTCAAATCACTTTATGTTCCAAACTAAACAATAATAATAATCATCATCATGATGTTTAATAATAATTGATAACGTGTGAATGTAACGCAATATCAATAATAATAATAATATTAATAATAATAATAATAATAATAATAATAATAATAATCATAATAATGATAATAATAATAACAACAATTATAATAATGTGTAATATGGATCATTTTTGGGATTAAAATTATTAACAAATCAATACTAAACTTGTATCAGGGGAGAACTGATTCAAGAGAGGAAACAAGAGAATAGGAAATCTGATGTGAAAGAGAAGGAAAAATCGATCCAAATCACGCAGTCAAACAACTCGAACATCGGTGGAGAGACAAAATGATTAATGACCGTATAGGGTGCCTAGACGAAGTTGTTCTCACGGATCGGATAAAGTAAAAATGATAAACCAAAGAATGAAAAAATAAATAAAACAAAAAAACAAACAAAGCAAGAAAGAATGAAAAAATAAAAGAGAAAATAGCAGTAATTCTTGTCTTATCGAATACAATACCTATACACAATTAATACATATAATCAATCAATATAATATACGAATGTATAATTTACACGTGTCGCATAGGTGTATTATTGTATTAGTATTAGTAGTAGTAGTATTTTATTTATTACTTATTATTATTATTTATTTTTTTATTTTTTGCTTAAAGCAATAAATTAGGGGATCCGCTTGCTTACAGTAGTTTGAGTCGCTTTGGGGGATCTTTACACAATGTGTATACCTATATGTATGTACGTACGATGTATGTATACAACTGATCCTTACCCTCTACCTAGTAGTATGTTGGTTGTATCATAACAAATATTGCCTCGAATATAAACTTCTCTGTTTTCTTTTATTATTATTACATTTATTATTATTATTTTTCCTTCTTATTCTTCTGCTTCTTATTCCTTTTCTTTCATCGTTATTATTACTGAACAATCAAATAACTCGCAGTTTAATATTTTCGGTTCTTTGTTTGTTTTTTCTTTTTCCTCGTTTTCTGTCGCGTTTGCAATGGACAAAATGGATAACTTACAATTATTGATAATTATCCAGTTTTTTAATTATTTTTTGTTCGCCTTTTTTTTCTCTTCTTAACCGAAGGGAGTTTCATACTCGCTGAATCTACCTTTACCATCTTAATTTTTACGTATAACCGACAAGAGCTCAAGTCTATGTAAATATTAATAATATTAATCATTGTCATCATGATCGGGAGTAATTTGGTACTATTTGGAAAGTTTGGACACACGGATTATTATTGTTATTATTATTATTATAATCTGTCTTTTTTTTTAATCTTTTTTTAAGAAAGAAAGAATATTCGAAATAAAAAATAAAATAAAACAATGTTTCCCAACTTTATAAAAACGTCCCGACCAGTCTGAGAAAATATTACTGGAACGACATCCCCCCCCCCCCCCCCCCCCCCTTAGTTGTATAGTA
Source organism: Ametastegia equiseti (assembly GCA_963989295.1). Classification (NCBI taxonomy): domain Eukaryota; kingdom Metazoa; phylum Arthropoda; class Insecta; order Hymenoptera; family Tenthredinidae; genus Ametastegia; species Ametastegia equiseti. Next base: position 14,555,384 of record OZ022395.1, read on the forward strand.
TTGTATTGAATTTTGTACATACATTGTATAGTTTTCACCTCAAATTTTTCTCTCCTTAATTTACATTCGATTTCATTTCATTTAAATTCATTTAATTTTATTAGTTAATCAAATTTCTTCAGTATCTCAACGAGAAGAAAATATTCGCACCATTCCCAGTCCCGATTTTCTATAAATTTGTATTTGTGTACAAAATTCTTCGATTAAATTTATTCGCGCTGTCTCGTTTATCGGTTGTACGTCTGGTACGATAGCGAGGGATTCCTGTTACTCACGCTTCTCAATGACGATAAAATGTATAGAACAGGATGAGAGCTTTAATAATTTATACATCGTCGTCGCACCCCGAACACTACAGCATAGAATTTTCTTCTACTCGTAAAGATTCTGTACGGTCTGAAAGATTTTCTGTCATTTCCTCGGCTATTTCTTTCTAAAACAGCTATCTTCTTCATTTCTGATATTTTTTGTTCTTTTAAAAAATTTTTTTATTGGTCTTGTTTCTGCAAATTAACGCGATACGAATAAAAAACCTATACATCCCCCTCTCCTCAGAGCAAACGAACGACCCTAGGTCTATTGCCTTCGATCGACGGATTTATTATTATTTAATTTTAATTATCCTTTATTCTCTCGAAATTTTCTTCTTCTTCGTATTTCTTTTCGTTATTTTCTTTTTTTTTTTTTCTTACTAGTTTTCAGGTCCCACTTTTAACACAAACGCACAAAAAAAAAAAGTAATATTCGCGCAGCAAAAAACCACACACGCGGAAACAGCAGCAAGTTCATCTCATTATTCGATAGAAAACTTCATATCATTTAATTTCATTGGATGAGATTAAATTCAATTCAATTCCTCGATCCTCGCTGCTACTAATGAGATTTTTTTTTCTTCTAATTCCTCCCATATTTTCATTATTTTTTGTAAAACCCCCAACAGTGAAATGTTCGTGGGCAACACGAATTCATTCCAAATCTCAAATTGCATCTTATATTTATAAATCATACGACCAGCAGAGAGAGAGAAAGAGAGAGAGAGAGAAAGAGAGATAGATATAAGTTGGACGAAAGAAATATTCATTCAGTCATTCGTGTACATACAATATATCGTCGAGACGATTGATATGTGGCCTAAAATCAATAATTTGCATTTTATTAATAATATTATTATCACTATTTATTAATTTCTTTACTTTTTCCCCACTTACGCGTTTTGCAAAATTGTAGGTAAGATGGTGGAGGGGGGGGGGGGGGACAGCAGTAGCAGCAACAGCAGCGGCAAGTCTTTTTCTACGGTATATATAATATAATATATATACATCTACTCCCTAAATATATATAATAAGATATGTAATCCACGATGATCAAGAATTAATTCCTACTGATATTATATCGATATAATAGTCAAGCTTTTTTTAAATATCTATGTGTATATATATAATATACATATATATCTATCGATCTACGCCTGGAGAAAAAGAAAAAAATCGCCCGACGACAACTAACAAACAACAACGGACGTTTACCTCTGCGCGTGTTTATATCTTTTATTATTATCATCTCCCCCCCCCCCCTCCCCTTCCCTCCCCTCCTATGATAAACAACTCATCAAACAAATATTTTCTCTCTCTCTTGGCGTTCGAATATCTCAATACGGCCAAAAGGTAGGAAGCGGCGGAGGCGGAGGAGCTGGCGGTACTGCAGCAGGGTACAGGGCTGGCGCAGCGATGAGCAAACATGCCGGAGGAGGCATGGGAGCCGGTACTGGAGAAAGAGCAATAGTTCCAGGATGATGTAGGGCCGCTGGTATTGTCCCAGCGGCGCAAATAGGGTGCAGGGCAATAGATGGGCGTTGACGCAGACGCTGACGCTGGCCCTGGTTTTCTCCGTTCTATTCAGAATCCTGCTGCATTTTGATATGCCCATTTCCAGACGAATTTGTAGCTACTCCGCCGCCGCTACTGCTGGGTGGAAAATTCGTTGGTATTGTACGAGAAGATGAAAAACATAGCTTCATGATGTACGGGAACTTTCCATCTGATGGAGAGAAAATCAAATGTTGATAATTAGGTCTGGAAAATGTTTTTAGAAAGTATTTCGCTGTCAGGGCTTCCACTGCTTACTTTGCCTCAAAGTAGGCGCAATGGTCGTATGAAATTAGGCAAAAACTAATCTCAATGGTCGACTATTATGGCACGTTTCAGCGAATGTAGATGATGTCATTCACGTGTGGAAAATGCGAGAGACTTGAGATTAACTTCAGAAAATTGATCGTTTTTTTATTACATAGGATTAAACAGAAAATGCTACTGAAACTTTCACAGACAAACCATTTCTCATTTCTGTAAATTACTGAAAACGGTCAAGTCAAAAAATCCATGTTATAATTTGTAGACAACAACGGCCTGTATTGGAAACAAAGCCTCAATCTTGGGCAATGAAAAACTATGCACATAAAACCTTTTGCAATGGTGTACGGGAAATAATCCGCACAAGTCTATCTGACTTTTGCAAAACTGACATCATTTTTCGATACGTGAGACATAAAAATCTAGAAATTGTAGGAAGGGTTTCTTGCCCTTCGCTTTCAGTGATTTGAAAAAATAAGAAATCGTTCACTTGGCACACCTGTGACGTAATATCAAAACGGATCACATTGAAAAATATTATTTGTTGGCACATTTATTACTCAAACACGTAATTTGATGAAGAAACATAGCGTAGTAAGAGCAAAAGAACACTTGAAGTGTTCTTTACATTTTTGTAACCGAGGTGAAGCAAAATGTTGATAATCCAATACAGTAGATTCGAAATCAAATAGTGTCTTGCAATTTCTAGAAAGCAAAAGGAAAGTGGAAGCCCTGCGCTGTGAAAAATACTAACTGCTGTTTTCAAGCGCCGTGTGATTGCACTCCATTATAGCAGCCACTGCTACACCGACACTGCTGAATTCTATGAGCCCTGAAGAAGAGCGTTCCGATTTGAGTGGAAAAAGCTTGACGGTGGTAGGTGTCTCGATTCCCCTCTCCATGAAGACGCGATTAACTGTTTCCTCAGTGAGGTCAGGCGGCGTGTTGAAGAAATGTACTATTTTCGACGGTGGTTGTATTCTGTTTTTGTTTGCCATAGCCGGATTTAAAAATCTGAACATTTAAACGAGCAAATTCATCAATAGCCGAGCTATGAATATTTGAAGAAAACATCACGTTAAAATTGAGAATAATTAATACCTGTTATTCTTGCTGCCTGTAAAGTCTTTAAAGCTTGCAGTTTTGTCAGGTAAACTATACGGATTTGTAACGTCTGATAAAAACGCTTGTTTAGAAAATCCAAGCTGCAATTTCCCTTCGGCGCCAATGGTAACGTTATTCAAATTCTGCAAACACCTTTCTACGGCTATACTATCTCCCATTTGTATCATAGCGCAGCCTTCTTTAGTCTTTAAAAATTTCACCTGATGACATAAATAATAAATACATTTCTCATTATATCGTCGAATTATCATCAAAGATCTCCGATAGATACCTTGGTAACGTTCCCGTAAAGACAAAACAAGTTGAAGAGTTTGTCCGTGTTGACTTTGTCAGGCTGAAGTCCGTACACCATCATTACCGAGCCTTGTGCAGTGGATGGAGGAGTTTGTCCCAAAGTAGGAACATACCCAGGTCTAGGAGGAGTTGGATGAAGTGGTTCTCGCCCGCCAAATTCATTTTTGAGTCCGTATCGTTCGACGTAAGGTTCGGGATACGTGGCTGGTCCATTAAAGCCTTCTTCATACCGGTCATGAGTAGCACCCGGTGGAAAAGCGACCTGTGGCGTAGACCCTGAAACAAAATAGGGTCTTGGAATTGATCAGAGCAACTTTGCACAGCTCTTCGAAATTCTTTGCTTCTTACAGTTGCTATAGAAGCGTTCCTCCATTCGTTGAGTTCCTAATCCTCTTCTGGCTGACTCTTTATACGTATGTTACAACTTAGGAAAATGATTAAAATGAAGAAAACTCCCTGGCCAAAGACACGCGATAAGCTTCATTCACTCGAAAACAAACAAACCAACCCAAACACATTTGAGAAAACCAAAAAAGCTTTCGGTTTCTTGAACTGCCACAGGGATGAAAGGAGAGGAAATTTCGTGTGAGAAGAAGATATTAGAGGATATGTTTTGTGTTCACTTAGGAGATAATTTGTTAAATAGAGTGCGGAGATGCCTCGGGCTAGGGTGAGCCAGTATATTAGAATAAAAACTAAACTTAGGCGAGGATATGTTTACGCTGAGGTAAATTTAAATACTCGTGATGTATAATATACTGCAGTATACATATATTGTATATGAAATACTTAAGGGGGGGAGGGGGGGATAGTGTTGTTTCTGTTTTTTCTTTTTCATTGTCATGATTATTACTATTAATAATATTGTATACGGCACAGGTAGACTAAAATTTTGACAAGAAATACTAGAACTCACCATATGGCTGTGGAGCTGCACCATATCTTGGCTCTGCAAGGAGAGGCGCAGGCCTTCCGTTACCTGCGGTGTCGTTTTTGTGGGCACTGGTGCCTGCAACAGACAGAATTTATGCAATCATCAAAATACTATTTCTGTATTTTGTTATCTTTTTTTTTCTTTACTTATTCATTTATTTATGTACTTATTGTTTTTTTTTTCTTTCTTTTTTTCGTTTCTGTTTTCTCATCATTTATGCTGCATAAATAGTGCTTGTTTTTAGGCAATCGCGTCGATTCGATCGAGTTAATAAAAAAACAACAAAAAAATACTTACGATACTTTCAACTTACAACAAGTTTTGTTGTTTTTTTTTTTCATTCTTATTTCTCTGCCTCTCTCTCTCTCTCTCTCTCTCTCTCTCTTTTATTTTCTCTTTCTCTCTTTCTCTCCGTCTTTCTCACTCTCTCTCTTTTTTTCCACCGTGCCAAAGCTTCTTCTAAAGTTACGTTTACGCACCAGAGACAGACCGGAGAGATTTCAATAGAAAAATGGTTTTCACCTTATCAAAATGCCGAATAAGTTTAATGAAAGATCTCTTTGTACAAAATTTAGGTAACGTTAGTTTGTCTGCATGAAAAATAGAACAAAATCAGGACATCATTTTCTATGGCAAAAGTCTTGCCGCAGAGAATCTTCGGCGGTATATTTCCGGAACAGCTCTGTCAAAGGTTCCCCTCGCCTTGAGACAGTAATAGTGACTAAAAATTCGTTTATTAAATTTATCCTTGGAATTTATACAAAAGCGATAGTTGGTTTTTTTGCTCCGAAATAAATCGGCAAGGTATCCCCTTAAGTATGTGAATCTCATTTTGCCGAATGATTTTAAAAACGAGTGTGAAAAAAACGTGTACAATAATAAGAAGTGTATCACAAGATGCAGTGCATTTTTCTTCACATATACAGGATGGCCAATTTCAACATACCCAGTCAAATAGCTCCAAAACCAAAAGAGCTACTGAAAAAGTTTCAGACAAAAGTTGTACGGTTCGAAGGGGTACATAAGCTGGCATGATCGGCGTTATTGTAGATGGCGCCACTTTCGAGAAATCGAACCGAACTCACTTTTTTCAAATAGAAACCCATTTTTTTTCCGTATACAAAATTGTCAGGGGGTTCAAGATAAATTCATAGATGGTGTCGTCTCATGCCTGTTTTAGATAGTTGCCGAGTTTTCAGGCCGATTTTTTCCGCTGCCACCTCCACGTTAGCAAGCTTCACGGGTTTCCGGTTTTTGTTCTGTTTCGAACATCATTTCGTCTGAAAAAACTCATTTGGCATGCTGAGGGAACATATTAATAAAAGGCTCCACGGTGCAAGGAAAGTACATATTCTACAAGAATTTGATTATCAATTATTGCTCACTGTCAAATTATACTTTCAAAGCAAATGTTCGAAAACATTCCCGTTGACGTCGATATCGTTTCTGAACCCGTTTTCGAAGTGTTGTACTTTCATCTGCAACACATTTCTGGGAAATGCGCGACAGGCCCCCCTTATCATGCAGCACCCCCACATATCCGGCCTGGAGCGCGCCAAATGAGTTTTTTCAGACAAAATGATGTTTGAAACAAAACAAAAAACGAAAACCCGTGAAGCTTCCTAACGTGGAGGTGGCAGCCGAAAAAATCGGCCTTAGCGCGACAAATACTGAAAACTCGGCAACTACCTGAAACAGGCATGAGAAGATATCGTCTATGATTTCGTCTTGAACCCCACTACAATTTTATGTTTGGAAAAAAAGTGATTTCATTTCGATTTCTCGAAAGTGGCGCCATCTACAATAACGCCGATCATGCCAACTTGTGTCCCCCTTCGAACTGGACAACTTTTGTCTGCAAATTTTTTCCGTAGCTCTTTTGGTGTTGGAGTTATTTGACTAGGTATGTTAAAATGGGCCACCCTGTGCATTGAATATACATATAATTTATACATAAAATAGGATGTTCATGCACGAAGGATTGTATGTGTGTGCGTGTGCGGTGTTTGTGTGTGTCTGTGTGTGTCCGTGACGTTGATTGGCTACTAAATCCATTGCCGTTAGTGATTGATGTTTTTGGATTTGAATAATCAAAATTTTCCGATAACTAGAAAAGGTAAATACTACAGAATCGGAGTGCACCGCGTAAATAACCGACCATATCTGGCCGATGCTCTCGATCAGAAAAGTATATTTAAATAAGATAAAGAAAAAAGGATGTACATGTGTGCATATATGTTGACCGAAGTAAGTGTGCGATGAAAAGACGTTAATCAATTAATTTACCAAGATTGTAAAAATGAATAGATATAAATATATACATGAAATCGAACCAGACTACATATGTATAAGTATATCGGGGGGGGGGGGGGGGGGGGGGGGGGGGACATATCCTCGCCGCGTTTACATTATTCCAATAACGCAAACAGGTGTGTTATCTAATTAATACAATACAATGGGATGAGATAGATAGACGGATAGATAGATAGATAGATATGTGGAGGATGGTATAACAGGTGAGTATAGTAATGCATAACGTTACTGTTGTTAGTAATCTCTATATAGGTATACCACATGAATAATTCTAAATCATCGATATCCAGAGTCGCTGCAGTGAGGAATTAATGATAAATCATCAAAATAAGTAATTAACGATAATCAAACTAACAGCCACGTTACGCACAAATTGACTAATCACAACATTTCTCTACCTCTCTCACAGAGTATTATCTACCTATGTATGTATGTGAATAGCAAACACAAAGAAAACTCGCACACATATATATTCGTCTATGCGATAGTGCGCAATCATGCAGTATATAGTAACACGTATGTAGCGGCAGTAGCGGCATAGGCAGATGCGCCCAAAGATTCTGACAATTGTCAAATTAAATCAATTGCTCCCATATACTAAAAATTAAAAATACAACCACGAAACGGTAGAGTCATTGACTGAACACCATCTGCAGCACAAAAAAAAAAAAAAATAGAAGCACTATATCTATACGAACACGTGTGTAGAAAATGTTCCAAAAATTTCCTTTTTTTTAAGTTATTCTTTCTTCAATAATTATTCGACTTATCTCGAAATCATTCAGTCTGCAGCGATCGGGGAATATTTTGCATCCAATATCTTCGAATTTTTGACAAAATCGTACAATGTTTCTGGGATGATTTCGCAATACGAATAAAAAAAGTTCTTGAGATGAAACAATTATCGATATACAGTGTGTATCATCTCAAGTGTCGAGAATGGGAGGGTCTTGATAGACGCGAAGTCACACCCCATCAACCAATCACTACAGAGAACAATCCCGTAGACCAGAATTCTTACGAGAATAGAAGATACAATTTCTTGTGTGGGAAGAAAAATATCAACAACCACTTGAATAAAGTATTTAAATTTACTTTGACACTCAAAAGAACAGTTCAAATTTTGGTTGATATTATTTTCCTATCCGCTCCGTGAAAGTCGTTGGAGGGGAGGAGTGGCACTAAGTGTCACTTTAACGCGTAATCTTATGGGAATGAAGGCCAGTTACGCCGACGGCAGCCGCTTCAACTAGTTTTACTCCATAAAATTGAACACGAAAAATCAGGCCAAAATGGGGGCAGTACCGAACTTTCACGGAGCGGATACCAAAAATTGTCATTTCTATTCTAGAGAGTATAGGAACTTCGATCTACGGAATTCTTCTCTTTGTTGATTGGTCGACGGGGCGTGGCTTCGCGTCAACAAAGTGCCTCCCATTCTCGACATTCGAGATGAAACGCACTGTACAATATTAAATGAAGCAAACTCTTCATTTGTCTACAGGTAAACAGACTGCAAGGCGATTTCGCCCACTGCAATGTCCCATATGTATATTTATTAATAATTGTAATCTAAGGAAGGGATCAAAGAGTTGTTTATAAATCAAACCTTTTCTGCAGCTAAAAAGCGATTGAAAAATTTTTTAAAAGTAACAAAAAAAAGGAATACATACATATATACATATAGATCCAGAGGGTATTAATTACTTTGATATTCCATCATACGTATGTATACATATCGCGTGTCTAACGGAAAAAGGTCGTAAGCGCCAAAAAAAAAAATTTTCGTTTTTCTAGTGGCAAAATCTTTTTCATGCGATAGAAAAGCTTTTGGGCATATTCGCAAAAAAAAATGTTTTTGGCGCTTACGACCTTTTTACCGTTAGACACGCGATATAGTATGATAATTAATACACGCCCTTATCAATAGTTTATTTCGTAGGATACATCCATCGATGTATAAAAAATCGAAAAAGTATAGATAGAGGGGTGGGTGGGAGGGAGGGAGAAGGCGAATGCCCGATGGTGTAGCAGCCACCGCCACCACCGCCGCCACCGTCGAGAGTATAACGTAGTATAGTAGAAGAATAGGAAACCACCCCGCTGCTGTATCGACCCTCAAACGGGGCGCCACGCAGACTGCCACCGCGCACCACAGGACGCCATAGAACGCGAACGAATGAGAGAGATTCCCGGGGCCCCCGTTCCATCCTTCGCTCGCGCTCACTCAATCTCTCTTTCTCTCTCTCTCTGGCTCTACGTCTGTCCCATATTATATCTATGCGTTACATACCTTCGTACGTGTGATATATACACATGTATATGTACAAATGTATATACCTTTAATCTATCCGAATAGCACATGTATGTACGTATAGATCGAGGGGTATATACCCCCGCGACGTTACTCAACGTTACAAATATTAAGAATATATCAACTTACGTATCTACGTATGAAAGATATAGAAAAGATGAATATTATTTCATCTGCTTCTCCGCATTTCATTGAAGAAATTTAAATTAAATATGTATATCATACCGTACAATCTTCTTTTATATGAATCAAACTTGACGACGAATGCATATGAATACTCAATAGTGGGAGATTACATACTTCAAGCGACTTACCATATTCAGTAGCGGGGGTTGGGTAGTATTCGGTAGTAGCAGTAGTAGTAGTAGTGGTAGTGGTTTTGGTAGTGGTAGTAGTAGTAGGTACTTTATAAATAACAAGGAAGTAGTAGTAGTAGTAGTAGTAGTAGTAGTAGTAGTAGTGGTGGTAGTAGTAGTGGTAGTACTTATCGTCCGCATCTGTGACCGGTCGTCTTCTCTGCCTCCACATTGTCCTCCTTGTTGCATTTCATCTTCTTATCCTTCTCCGTCTCCTCCTTCAGCCAGAGCTGGTTTCACTTTTCCGTAGTCATAAGGCGCGAAGGTAGATGAATAAATGGTCATTGACAACGAGACGTAGATCACCGCCTTCGTCTCCGGGCTCGGGATATATCATTTTTTTTCTCTTCAGAGAGTTCACTCCTCAGCAAATCGAGAGGATTAAATCCGTAGATCTGCCTAATCCTCTCTCTCTCACTCGCGCGCACCATCATCATGATCATCATAATCATCAGCGTTATCATTATCATCATCATCGTTATCATCGTTATCATCATCATCATCATCATCATCCCTGAACATGCAGTCGACGGAGATGAACCGGTCGAGAGAGAACCACCCGTATCCGCGCGTTCTCTGAACAACGAGTAAAGCTGCATCTGCACACAGACAAACATTCCAACATGACATCATCTAGTTTTGTTTTTTTGAATTTTGGATTTTTTTTTTGTGTTTCGTTTTGTTTTGTTCTCTCTTCCCCGCAAACCGTAATCTCTATATAATATCATATTATACAGCTGTCTTGTTTTTATTATTTGTTTATACTTTATTGTAATTTATCTGTTTTTTCTAATCTTCCGTCATCATCATCATCATCACATCATCATGTTATGTATTTTTGATAATATTCTTCGTATGAGGATATATATAGAGTATGCCATATAAATACTGATCTCGATTCTTCGTTCTCTCATTTCCTCTCATTCTCTCTTCTCTCTCTCTTTCTCTCTCTCTCTCTCTCTTTTACTCTCTTCCTCTCTTTTTTTTCACTATCTATCTATCGATCTTTCGAACTGTACATGTATAGTATATGATATTATATTCCGATAGAGGTTTGTCAACCGCA